>OY756208.1:66010900-67370067 GCA_963576795.1 Metopia argyrocephala
ACTTCAAACGTAACTAGTACATATTAGTTTTCCATTTGCTCTTCTTAAGTAATTTTCTAACGTTTATTTTTGTAAAAATAAACAAAGAAAAAAATTGTGTATCAAAACTTACCTCTAGACGATCTGCATATTCTTTAACAGCCAATTTATCATTTTGAAATGCATGAAACAATATTAAATAGCAAAAGAACAAAGGCCATTCACATTCAATATTCTCAAACATACGCAACTCCCATCTTTCGTAGTATAAGCGTGTTGGATCTTCTTTAGGTGTACGATAACCATCACGTAAAAAGCGTTTACATCCATATTTACCTTGCAAACGCTGAAGTATGGCATCTTTTGTGTTGCGTATTAGTTGAGGATCATCTACAGCAAATGCTGGAAAACCAATCACACACAAAAGACCTGAATCCAATTCTTTACTATTCGATTCACGTGGCAGCATTGATTGCAAAACAGCCTGACACTTATGAGCCTCATCGGCTAAGACATGTATAACACTTGCGGGACCACCACGAGCACCAAACAGGTCCAACTCATTCATTGCTTCCAAAGCAGCTTTAGCCATACCAATGGAACTAGCGTTTAGTTCTGGTTCGCCATGATTTGTCTTATCACCTCGTTCCCATATGCCATAATCAGGAATACAGTAGGCTGATTCAATGTAGAACACTAAATTCTGTATAAATGAAACTTCATCCAAAGAGAATACAATCTGTAGACCAGATGCTGTCATCTGGGCCAAAATCAGTAGATACAAAGAAACAGCATCAATTTGTAAATGACCCCATTCAGCATCACCAACAACAGGTTGCCCATTTTTACTTGAATATTTGGCATGCAATGAATCTAATGGATTTTGTGTTATTTTAAATTTTTCTACTTTATCTTTTTGATTCATCATAGCCATTAAAAGACCTCGCATTAATTTCACACAACTCTGCTCAAGTTCATAACATTTAGCGCGATCTTCATCCTGGTCCGCTATCTTTTTGTAGGCCATCGAAAGACCCCAAACAGCCAATATGCAATAAACATTGTCTCTAATCCAAGCATGGGAATTAATGTTAGAAGCTGGAAATAATCCTGTAACAGGTTCCTGATGACTCATAATCAAACGATGTACTATACGCTGGTAGTAGTCCAAGCGTACGCCTGAATTGCTGCGAGAACGCATTTTTTCTTGTGTTTGCTATACAAAACACTAATAAAATTTTTACACAATACAATATATATGAACTAAATTTGTTTATATGCACAAGTTTCTGCGTAATTTACCTCGGTCTTTTAGTAAATAGAGACAACTTACATAATTTTTATTTTTGTTCTATATGTAGTTTATTTTTTATTATTTAGTCCTGCTGAAAATTGTTTTTGGTAAAAACACGTTTTTATTTCATTTCTTTCGTTATCTATATGTTTATACTTAATTTTTTTATGAAAGTAGCCAAAACCTACGATTATTATTATTTTTTCACAATCAGTACAATGTAATTATTTTTTACAATGTTTAGATGTATAAATTTTTTCACTTGTAAACGGAAAATGTCACATCAATGTCAAATCAATCGTTGCACTTTTCCTACATCTGATTGTCATAGTGAGGTTTTATTTTTATTTACATCATTTTTCGTGGAATAAAAATATAAGAATTGCAATGTATAGTTAACGGTTAACAAAATTAAATGTAAACAAAAGCAATTGCATTAGTATACTGGGTTCACACGCTTAAAATTTCATATAAAAATCGTTTCTTTTTCTGTGGTTCTTTTTCTGATCATGGCCTAATGCATGGTGAAATTACTTACAAGGTGGTGGCAGGTGAATATAGTACAAAAACAACAGGGAATTTGTTTTTGTTTTTTCAGCACTTTAATGTCAAAAGCAGGGGTATGGTGAATTAAAAAAGGACATGTCAGAAGTGTGTGTGCGTATTTTTAACAACATATATGTCTCTACACCAAAACAAAAACACGAACACACACAAAGCAAAATGTAAACAAAATATAAATATAAATAAAACTTTTGACAGGAGCGGTATGACCAAAAAAAAAACCCAGCTGGGTTGGCAGCACCACCTTGTAAGTAATTCCACCATGGCCTAATTCATGGTGAAATTACTTACAAGGTGGTGGCAGGTGAATATAGTACAAAAACAACAGGGAATTTGTTTTTGTTTTTTCAGCTCTTTAATGTCAAGCAGGTATGGTGAATTAAAAAAGCACATGTGAGAAGTGTGTGTGTGTATTGTTAACAACATACATGTCTCTACACCAAAACAAAAACACGAACACACACAAAGCAAAATGTAAACAAAACATAAATACAAGCAAAACTTTTGACAGGAGCGGTATGACCAAAAAAAAAACCCAGCTGGGTTGTCAACACCACCTTATAAGTAATTCCACCATGGCCTAATTCTTATAAGGTGGTGCGTGGTGAATTTGACTTACCAGCTCAGGTACTTTATATAAACAAATTGTGAAGAGTATTGTCACTTTTTTATTTTATAAATTATATATTTTTATTTATCCCTTTCATATTGTATAAGTATTAAGTATTAAGGCTTGTAATTCGATGAATATTATAAATCAATACATATATCCTTTTTTATTTTCACACTTATTGTCTGTGTTCGCAGGATGAGAGTCTTTTATTTAAGATTTTGTCTTTTTTTAAGTATTTTTGACGTTCACACAAACAAGTCATATTTTGACTTTTTTGTTTTGATTTATTTTCAGAAAAATTGCCTGTACCCTGCGGAAAATTTATTCATTGGGGATTTTTTTGCCTATGATGCTGATGATGCCTCATTTTTTGTATGGCCTGGAAGTGATTTCAGGGGCTGGCATTACTAATCTGGGAATTCTAAATCGTGCAGTAAATTCTATAATTAGGTTTGTATATAATGTGCGTAGACGTGAGCATATCTCTGTATATGTGAAAAAATTTTTTGGATGTTACTTTGACCAATATGTGAATCCACGCAACCTAAATTTTTTGTATAACATCATTAAAAGGGGTATGCCCATGGTGGAATTACTTACAAGGTGGTGTTGCCAACCCAGCTGGGTTTTTTTTTTTGGTCATACCGGTCCTGTCAAAAGTTTTGTTTATATTTGTGTTTTATTTACATTTTGCTTTGAGTGTATTCGTGTTTTTGTGTAGAGGCATATATGTTGTAAACACACACACACTTCTCACATGTGCTTTTTTAATTCACCATACTTGCTTTTGACATTAAAGAGCTGAAAAAACAAAAACAAATTCCCTGTTGTTTTTGTACTATATTCACCTGTCACCACCTTGTAAGTAATTTCACCATGGGTATGCCTAAAGTTTTATGTAATATAGCCTTGGGTTTTTTAGCTCTTTTGAGTGAGCGCTATTCTTAGTTCAGCTCTCTTTAATGAACTATGTCGCTCATTTTGTTCAATAGCTCATTTAGTTCAATAAATCATTTAGTTCAATATTTTCATTTGAATCATATTAAACTTTTTTTCCACTGGTACTGCTCATGTTGTGGGCATCAATTGTATACGTAGCTTTTGTATACGTAGTTTGCCTTTGAATTCAAACTCAATCGATTTTGTTTTATTTATTTATTTGTTTATTATGTTCAATGAATTACAAGCCTTAAAGGCCAAATTAATTCAGTAGTACTTATATGGTAAGGTTAAACAAAAAAAAGAAAAAAAAAAAAAAAATATATATATATATATATATATAAATCTTAAACATAAGTCTAAATTAAAAAATGCAATCTAGTATGCCAACAATATTGATCTCAATCTTAATCTAGCACCAATAAGAGTCTTGCTTGTTATATTATTTTTATTTACCTCTTTAAAATTTTACTCTCCTAATAAACAGTAACAGTGACCACTCTCATAGACATTTACTCAGTTCACTTTTATATTTATGTACAGGACAACCAAAGTTACGTAGCTGACTAGGTAGTAAAGAATTCCATACTCTGACAACTCTCACCACGAAAGACCTATTCATGTGTAGGGAAGTATAATTAGGATAGATTAAAATATTAGTACGGGTGGAGTTGCCAAAGTTAAACTTCTGAGCAAGATATGAAGGACGGTTGTACTTAATTATCTTATAAAATAGTAACATTATCCTTTGATCAATTAGACTCTGAATGTCACAGCCAATAAATTTATAAATATACTCAGTAATGTGGTCTCTATAATGAAGACCGTAAACAAATCTGACTACTCTGTTAAAACACATCCTGAGATTCTCTAAATTCTGTTGAGAGGTACCCGAAAAAATTTCAATGCCATATAAAAACAATGGGAGACAAGGCTAAAGCTAAACGTTTTTTCACATTTATTGGCAGGAAAATGCCCAAGTTATATAACTTTAGCAAAACAAAAGAGACTCGAGAAATTACTCTGTTGATATGATAACTAAATTCTAATCCACTATCAATATAAACCCCAAGGACTTTCTGATATAATACATATTCTATTGATTCCCCACGAATCAAAAGGGTTAAGATTCAAGAAGTTGTCGTCCGCCCAATCAGCTACGCGTTCCAACTCTTTGTTGATATTGTAAGATAGGTAATCTGGACCATGTCCCCTATCAGTCATGAGTATCTGAATATCGTCAGCATATGTGTAGCATAAACCAAATTCAATCTTACAATAAAGATCATTCATATACAACATGAATAAAAGAGGACCTAATATTGAGCCTTGCGGCACACCTCTATATAACCTTGATATAGCAGACTTATTGCCCCTATATTCTACATTTTACAGTAATCGGTTATGAATTATCATACTCTAGTGAAATTCAGGTATACAAATTAATTTTAGCCTTACAGAAAAATTTAAAGAATTTTGTAATTAATATACAATTTTATTTTCGATCTCAAAAATTACGCACGAATTTATTATTATTGTAATTGCAAGTTTATTTTAATTATTTAAAATATTTTATTAAAAATGCTAATTTTTATTCAAATTCGACAGTAAAAAATAAATATAATTTTCTTTTATATTGCTTCTAAAATTATCATAAAAATCGTTAAATTTCCAAAAATGTAACGTCCTATAAAGTTTCTGGCAGCTACGTATATTATTTGCAGCTGGCATTACCAATTAGTATGTACCTTCAACATGAAATGTCAAAGAATAAAAGAGATTCAAGAAAGAAAGAAAACGAACTACTTAATAAGAAAGATGAGCGAAGAGAAACGTGGATTCACAAGAAAGAAAGAAAGAAACATGAACTACTGAGCGAAAAGAAACATGGATTCACAAGAAAGAAAGAAACATGAACTACTGAGCTAAAAGAGCATATTGTAATGAATGGCTCTTTTAGCTCACTTGAGTGAATAGCTCAGTTGAACTAGTTCGTTCATGAGCTACACAACTCTAATGTAATAGATTTGTCTTCTCCCATTCTACTAGAAATAAACAGATACTAATTCCTAGGATTAATAATTTACTCTTTGAAAGATCTTTTACTGTTCGAGTTGCTCGTATTTGGAATCGTCTGCCTTTTGAACTACGAATCTTTTCACATAGCAATAATGTTTTTCGCCTTAAACTACTAAGTTTTTTATGTAATAGCTATTCTTAAACCCTTCTTCTTATTCCCATTTTTACTTTGATTATCTTATATTAAATCTTGAATTAATTTTTCGTTTTATTAAATCTTTCCTTATCCCGGACACTAATATAATTTAATTTATGTTTTTTTTTTATGCTGAAAACTTATAGCGGCTAGGGAGCCTTTTTTCTTTCATTACTTTTTTTCCTTTCTTTTATTTTTCTGCCTCATTTTATCTCCTTACTATCAACTTTATATATATATATATATATATATATATATATATATATATATATATATATATATATATATATATATATATATATATATATGTACATACATTCAAATATATATATATATATATATATATATATATATATATATGTATTTACATACATTCAAATCTTACATTTTAATAATAGTTTAAATTGTATATTATATTGTACGTTTATTCTACATAGTCTGTTTTTTTTTTACTTTGTAATATGTTTTATGGCCAATGTGGCTCTGTATTACTATGATGAATTAATAAATAAAATAAAATAAAAAAATAAAATACATACATTTGATTGTAGAATTTTTTATTTATCAATAAAAATTATAAAAAATTTTATTTTTTCTTTACAATACGAAAACAACGGGGAATTTAATTTTTGCTTTTGCCTCTTGATATGTCAAAAAATTTCATAATTGTGTACGAAAAAAAAAGATAAAAATAAATAAGAAGAAATCAAATATAAAATAGTGAAAAAGCAAAGATAATTTAAAATCTATAATTTTTATTGATAAATGTAAAAAAATTATATAATTAAATGTATGTATGCCTTATTTTTTGTAAGTAATTTTTTACACATTCTAGCAAAACTAATTGATTAATTTTGGTGAAGTTCAATGTAGACGTTACTGAAAAAAGCAACAAAATTGGATACGAATGATTTTAATATATTTTAATGTACTTTTTTTCCAATTTGGCTACTTTTTGGTGAAATTTGTTTACAATGTATTAAAGGTTGTAGCAACACTGTTCATATCAACTGATTTCAAAATAAAGAGAACACGAAGAGAAATGAGAATAACCTATAATTGTATATGAATTTTTTAAAGTGTATTAGAGTAATAAGGTAAGCCCAAAGTAACCGATAATACAGATTAACGGTCAGTTCAGTTTTATTTAAATTTAAGTAGTTTACTCTTGATGATGTTCCACAAGATTTTCGTCTTGTAAATACAAAACTTAATTGGTTTTATTCCATGGCGATTAACAAAATTAATTCATAGCATATTTAATTATCTCTAATATATTCTTTATTGACCAAATGACTATGTATATATTATAAATGGAATAAAGTAAATAAATAAGATAGATAAATGACAAAATTTAAATCTAAAACGAACAATATTAACTGTTTGAACGCATGCGATCCAGAGGAGGACGGCATTGTATTCGGAAACGTTTAGATGAAGTATTAAAGTTGTCATAATTAGGATCAGTAGTTTCAGAGTTGCAAAATTGAGAACGATATGCCAAATTTGATTGGTTATCAGTGGTATAAGTTCGTTTACGCTTTAAAGATCTAAACTCACTTTCATCTACCAATGGTTTAGAACGAACCAAGGAACCTAAAATCAAATAATAAACGTATGATTAATCCAATTATTTTTAGTAATTGTTAAATTATACCTGCTATAGAGGCGCATCTCTTTATTATAGAATTTGAGTTAGAATCCGTTGGAGCATATGAATCAATCTGTTTCGAGAAATCCTTAAATTGTGTTTCTTTGCGTAAAGGCAAACGCATAACTGAAGTCATGAAAGACCACAAACCGCTAGATTGTTTAGGCTCATTTCGTGTTTTACTTTCACTAATCTTCTGCGTATTACTTTTTGTTTCTTTTGTTAAAAATACTTCATCTTCGTAATCGTTACCAATATCATTTGCAGATGTGTCATCAAAGACAGTTATGTTTTCAACATGACTATGAGCAGCACTATGAGCAAACTCTTTTATAGAGGGTCTCCTTGAAGGTGAGAAACGTCCGTATAAATTTTGTTTTGCCAGAAGTTTTTTCTCTTTGTTAATTTCATACGATTCATTATCCTCACTGTGCATAGGTATGCCATTTGGTGTGAAAAACACATCGCTTGGCGAATTTTTTGGTTTTAGTAAATTATTTGATTTAATCTTCGGTGTATCAAACTCTATCAAGTTTTTATGTGCTGTAGGTGCCGGTATACGAGTAACTGGTGTAAAAGGTGACAGTGTTGTATGGGTTTCGATATTCTCACTTTCCAGAGTTTGAATTTGTTCAGTGGTAGCTGTAATGATTTCGACGCTTCTACACGATTTAAAAACTGAACTGCTATTTCCATTTGAAGCTGCTGATTGATATAACGAGTTTGTAGAACTAAAGGGCTTTACAGAGTTTATGCTACCATTTGAACTAGCTGCTAAAGTGGAAGATGAAACAGTAGACAAATGTTCGGTGCGCGTTATTACAATAGATTCTGTTGAATATTTTTGAGCTGATAGTAAAATTTTAGGTGGTAAATTTGCTAAATCTTTATGGTTACTTGGTCCTAAATATTGATGGAGATATTCTTTAGTTTCACTTTGACTACGCCTGATAGCAGGTGATAAACGTAAATCCAATGGTGGTGGTTGAGGAGATTCTGCAATATTAGTATCTGGCGATAAGGAAGAATCAAACATCATTTTACGTTGAAATGTCTTAGTACTTTTTAAATCAGTCGATGAAGATGGCATGCCGTGTTCAGCAAATGCTTTTTGAATGCTTTTTGACATAACTTGCCGCAATGGTGTAGCTGTTGATATTTTAGGACGTGTTCCAGCACCTTTAATGTATCGGTTAACCGGCTCTAAAGCTTGGCTAAAAAAAAGTTATTTTTTTTTTTAATTTGAAAAATATAGTAGTTTCAGACATTTTCTGGTTACCCCAGTAGTCTAGTGAATACTGTACTAGACTTCTGGTGCAAGGTTGTGGGTTCAATTTCCACCAGGGATCATGGTCTACGACACTACAACGAGCATTGGTCTTAGTAACTCCGCTCATAATTTAATATTGTTTTGTAATTCAGTAAATAAATAATACACATTTGCAATATACATATTCATGGCATATGTTAATTTTTCGCTACTTGACAAGTTTCAGTTTAAAAGTTCTAAAACCCTCTTTATTTTTAAGATTTTAAGACTTTAGTTGAAATTAAAACTTTATCTTTATATTTTAATAAATGTAAGAAAATAATTCTTCTTACCTACTTCGTTGAATAAAAGCTGGACTAATATCTGATTCACAACCACTATTGTACCGTATACTTGAAATGTGTCCGCCACCGCTAGCACTAAATGTCTGCTCTTTAGGTTTAGAAAACAGCATTTCAAATTGAACAGGCGTCGAAGAACAACGTATAATCTTTCCTTTAGCAGCCGAAGCATTTCCCATTGTATGCTTTAAAGACGAGTTACTAATAGACGATATATTCTTTATCGACGAAACGCTATCACTTATAATTTCCTCATGAGTTAATTTACTTTTAGCTTTCCAACGCATGTTAATAATCGATATTGGTGTTGTATGACTTTCATTAAGAGCTTGACGACTTAGAGGAGAGTTTTGGAAGACATTAAGACCATAAGGTATGTTAGCTTTAGTAACTGTAACCTTAGACAACTCATCCGTATAACAAAATTGATTTGATTTCAAAGATTCTTGTTTAGGGCATACCGCAATTGTTTCGGAGCATTTAGTGAATTCCTTTAAATCATCAATTTTATTGTAAATCTTTAAACATTTTTCGCAACGTAATGGCATATGCTTTGATTCAATATGTAAAAGGATTTCATTCGGCATTTCAGTTTGTAAAGGCAATGGGCGATTTTCACAGATGGGACAAAAGACATACACAGTTTCATAAAGACTGTCTGAGTTGATATCTTTTGCAATTTGATTAGCAGAGGAATTATCTATCTTAATGGGTTTTCGTACAGATATTGCATGATTTTTAATTTCATGTTTACGACGACATTCAACACAACAAAAAACACCTTGACAAACTTTACAAATAACCTACATAAATATTGAAGCAATTTTAGAATAATTAGATTGGATTAAATGCGTTACCTAATAATACTTACATCATCGGGTATACGCATGGCTAAACCTTTGTTAAAAATAAATATATTTCCTGTTTATTATTTTTAAAACTCTAAAAATATAAACAAAAAAAATCTCCGACTTAAAATATTAAATTCCTTATTACATATTAAAGAATAAATTATAACGGTAAACTACATATTGTATATCGTCGCAAGAATTAAAGAACGCTGTAACTGACAAAAAATCTAAATTACGTTTTTTGCATCATTTTTATCAGAAAAAAAAATACGCATCGATTGGTCCCGGACCCAGATTTCTACGATGAAAAGAAATTCACCTACGCCGTCTGCGTTTTGAAAAATACCAATGTCTTTTTTCTACTTTCATTCAAGTTTTTTGGCTCTGGTAAACATTTAAGGTTTTGTCAGGTAGGTTAATTCCATCGACGATATAGCGATTATGCAAGTGCAGATCTACATAAATGATTTAAAATCAAATTTTTAAAGTAACCATTTGCTACTAGTAATATCGAAAGTAAAATAAGAGTTTATTGGTGACAAATTAAAGGAAAATGACCGTTGTGATTATAAACAATTCACATAAAATTCTTTCAAATCGTGTTCCAAGGCGTTACGATTATGAAACGATAATGAAAATTGAAATACTGCTGAAAGTAACCATTCTTTAATAAGTATGTAAGAAGCACGGCGCACTTATCATAAGGTGCCTTTGAGATTACAACAAGTAACACAGTAACAAAAACACAATGACTTTTTGCTTATGGCTAGGGTAAAGGGCTGTCAAAAAAACTAATGCAAAAACTGGAAAAAAAACAATTTATTTAAAATAATAAATTGTTCACAAATTATTTAAAAAAATAGCTCAGCTGGTATGCCAAATGCAACTTATAATCATTACGCCATGGTAAGAAGTATTTGGATAATCGAATATTTATATAACATACCTGTCTTATGCGCTGCAGCTGTTTTGTACTGCTCGCTTTTACATATTTTAACTGTGTACATCGGAAAATTGTT
Organism: Metopia argyrocephala; assembly: GCA_963576795.1. Classification (NCBI taxonomy): domain Eukaryota; kingdom Metazoa; phylum Arthropoda; class Insecta; order Diptera; family Sarcophagidae; genus Metopia; species Metopia argyrocephala. The sequence continues at coordinate 66,021,637 of OY756208.1, forward strand.
TAACCATAGGCGAAATTACATTAATTTCAACCGATAGTGGTATATAATTTAAAAAAATTAAATAGCGGTCATAGTATATTGTTCCCATTAAATATGGAAGCCTTTGATAATTGTCGGATATGCCTACATGAAATTAATCATGAGCCAATTAAAATGACACGTTTGATACTAAAATTTCTGGAGAAAACTCTTCAACTCTCAAATGTTTCTAAACCAAAAACACAAGAAAATTTAAAACAAAACTTATGTGCAGTATGTTTTAATAAAATTTCAGAATTTCAAGACTTCTATGAACAATGCATTGATTCCGATGAGTTTTGGAAAGCCCAGTTTAATGTTTTAAAAGAAACTGTACCAGAAAGGCAATTGAGCTTTGAACAAGCAGACTTATTACCTCTAACGGAAGACAGCAGTTCTTTAGAGGCCGACACAACTGTAACAACAGCAGAAGAAGAAAACAAGGAACAATCTTATCAACAATCACATCTGTCATTGTCAGAGAACGACATAACACTTACTGGAGAAGAAGAGGTACAAAAGGTCATTGTGAGGTCTACAACGCCAATAAAGGACGATAATAACGCTATTCAAATTGAAAAATATAATCAAAGTGTTGATCTCAATAATTGGTCAGAAGAAATTAGTAATGATAATGAGAGCGATATACAAATAGTAGAAGAAGAAGAAGACGATAAAGTGGTTACTAAAAGTTTTACTGACGAAATAATTGAGTATGAATATCAGATAGAGGAAAATGAAGAGATTGAAGAATTTACAGTTTTTGAAGAAATTGAAAGTTCTGAATCAGTTGATGTGGACTATCTGTCGTTTGACTATGAAAAAATCGATACAGAAATACCAAGTCAAAGCACCACCACTAAATCACATCAGGCAGTTAGGGATTCCGTGAAAGACCAGAGTGAGAATACAACTCAAAATACGTTTTTTATGACAACAACTATAGATGAAAATGGTACAGTAAAAACGGTTTACAAATGCCAGCTCTGCGGTAAGTTAAAGTTTCTTTGTAGGTGTATTTATTAAACTTTTAGAGAATGTTCTCATAGAAGCGGGTTGTTAATGAAAATAAATAAATGCTAGGTTCAACCAGATTTACACTTTATATATAAAAAAAAACGGCACATATAATTCCTTTTACTTCCCTCCTTTCTTTGATTGACTTATTTTCTGGAGAAAACAAAAATTAATCAAATCTTAGTAAAATTTATCGAAAGTATTATTTCCATGGCATTTAAACATTAGTTTTATATCCTAAATTTAATTACGGGTATTGTGATGACGATTTAATTCCAATTTAGAAATGCATTTATAATTAATTTAATTCTTGCCCCAAATTCTTTTTATATAGAAAATTTTTGATTTTATTGCTTTTTTTAGATAAAACTTTTAACCGTGTATACGACATTGAATCTCATTATAATATTCATAATGGAGTAAAACCATACACATGTCAGGTATGTGGTAAATCTTTCCGGCAGAAAAATATTCTTACAACACACCAGACTTTACATTTTGGCAAAAAAGTTGAATGCGCTGAATGTGGTAAAAAATTCGCTCGTAGGTCTCAACTGATACTTCACTACCGAATGCACCGTAACGAAAAGCCCTTTGTCTGCAACTATGATGGTTGTGATGCAGCATTTCGCCAAAGAAAGCAATTAATGGACCATTCATATATACATTCTGGTGAAAAAAATTTCCAGTGTACAACATGTACAAAATCATTCCATACCAGGAAGCGTTTGCAAGACCACATATACAAAGTTCATTCCCAACATCGTTATCGCTGTGATCTATGTGATAAAGCATTTTTAAAGCCCCATATGTAAGTTTAAACACTGTTACTACATGTCACGTCATTTCTATAATTAATTTTATTTCAAGGCTTAAACATCATATGGTAACAGCTCATAATGTGGAAATAGATGATGTATCACATTTAAAAACTTTAGTAGAGAATTTAAAACCTACTCAAAGAAAAGTAACTAGACAAGTATAAAGTGTCGATGTTAAAAATTGTTTGTAAATATACTCAACCGTTTGACAAACCAATGCATATTCTATTTGCAGATGGTTAAAAAAACATCAAAATATTCGTTATATTTTTATATTGGCGTGTTTCTCCATCTGAAATGTGTGAATTATTTTATACTTTTTTATGAGAAATAAGGATATTTATATTATATTTTTATATCTATTAACACAAAGTACACAACATGCGTAACAGTCATTTACACTTAAAAATGTTCACTTACATGTTAAAAAAAATAAATTGAATATTTTTAACAATTATGTTATATGTATTTTATCACTTCTTTTAAGTTTTATGTAATTTCTTAAGTTAAAAAGAAATATAAATTAATAGTCACATAAAATCCAAAAGGCATATGTCCATATTTTACTTTTTAACAAGAGAGGAAACAACTTTTTAATTTCAATTAAGTGTGAATTTGTTTTAATACAAAAAGGATGATTAAGTAAGTTTAAACAGAACTTCCAAGGCAAAATAAAATAATGCACAATTTAAACTAATGTTTTCTTTAAATCTTAACAAAAAATTATAACAATTTTAAGGCCTCGTTACTCAAACGTAAACGTTGCGGCCGAGTTCAGCGAATGGTAGTTACTGGCTTACAATTGGTTTACAATTTTTAAACAGCTGATACGTAAAAACGAAGAAAAATTTAAAATTTATTGGATTCGCCTGCGATGCAACGTTACGTTTACGTATGAGTAATCATTTACACATAGGCTTGATAAGCAAAACTGAACAGCTGTTCCGCAACGTTTACGAGGCCTTTACACCTTATATGTATGTATATTTATTTTTTCGAATATTGAGGGGAAAAAACATGTTGAATTTGAAAAATTTCAACAAATATGTAGTTGAATTTGAAAAATTGTTCAGTATAAAAAGAAAGACTGGTGAGAATAACATTCAAATATAATTCGCATAATCTATTTCCAATAGATCGTGCTTTAACTAACACAAAGAACTCTGATGAGACCTTTCGTAGATAGTTCGAAAACAAGTTCAGTTCTGCTAGTGTTCATATTCCTTAACGGATGTTACTTCTCATAAGAATACCAGTATAAGGATGTTAAGACTATTAAAAATCACACAGTTTTACACTTTTTTAAATAAGAATACCAAATGAAAACTTGCTGTACTTCTTACTAATTGCTTATTAAGTCGTTGATCTTAAAGATGTTCGAAAATCGCAAATTAAACGCATGGGTTTCACAACACCCTGAAATAAATTTGTCATTGTTCAAACCACTTGCGACTTTAAATCGTGCGATTGGTAGAAAATGCCTGATTAGCTGTTTTTTAGTGATGGGCAAATAATTTTCGGTAAGTACAAGTGTCGCCGAGTTGACAATCCTTGTCCGACAAGATACTGGGTCGTTTTGGGGCGTAGATCCGATTGTCGTGTGAGCGCAATAAAATAGTTATTACGCTTTTTTTGTCAAATACGAACATATCTTTAATAAAAAATAACTATTCTATTTTTTTTTTTTTTGCCAACTAAAAATATGGCTTTACATTTGTCGCATTTTACTTACTGGCTTTTGATGACATCAATATATTCGATCCCATTGGATCTACACATGTGCGTATGCATGTTGTATGTGAGAAAATTTAATGGTAAGAATCAATGAAAACGCCGATTTTTTTTAAGATTTTAATTAACATACAAATAAAAATATTTTATTTTTAAAACAATATTTTCTTTTACGTTTATAAAATCTAAATAAGAATTATACATTTATTCAATAAAAAAAATAAAAACTAATTTTAATATGTAACTAAATCCGTTAAACTTTTTAGTATTCATTGGCATTTGGATCTAAAAACATAAAGCAAGAAATTTATTAATATTAAATTGAAAATGGATCCAAATCATCTTCATTATCAAGAATAGGATTATAAGTTTGGTAAAAATCACGCTCACTATCATCATCGGAATTAAAACCATCTCGGTCTCCACTTAAATACATATCACTATCCACTGTATGAAGACATTGTTGGGGATTTATCTGTTGCATTTCGTTCGAATTAAAACCATTAAAGTTGTATTTTAACCAAGAATATTTTGTGGATTCATGTAAAAGACGTGGCCACCTCATGTAAATTAGTTTTACTAGGCGTATAACGACATTAACTCCCTTAATTTCATGTGAAACAAATTGAGGCTTAACAAATCCCAAAAGATTCATATGCAGCACTGATTTTTCACCTTGAATATAAGCAGCAAAGAGTATTGTTTTAGTTGTAACCTCTAATAAATATTCTTTAACATCAGGAGCATAAATTGATATAAAAACCATGCAATCATTTTCATACCAAGTTGTCTGGGGTCGTTTGTAAAGTGTCTTTAAGGGAGGTGGCTGATCTATTGAGTGATTAGAAGCTTCTGTAGAGGTTAGTGACATTGAGGATTTATTGCTATCTGAACTACTATAGCAACAGCCTTGTTCTTCTACATCACTATCTGATTGCGGTATTTTGGACTTTTTCTCATAAACTTTTTCTGTAATATTATTCTCTTTTTGTACTGAAGAATTTAAAATGCCACTTTGAATACTTCTCAGACTATTTCTATCCTCACCAGAGTTTTTGGTTATTTTATTTGCTTTTTCCTGTGTTTGTTGCATTATACCAGTCAAATCAATATCAAAATCGCCTGATTGTATAGATTTAATTAATTCTTCACAAGTTAAAACTTTAGCTTTACTGTTTACTTCCTTTACGGTTTCCATATCATATTCTTCATGCTCCTTATATTCGTCTTGATTCGTACAAATTTTGTAATCCAGAAAATCTTTAGTATCTTCATCGCATACTGTTATACCATTGTCCAACAATGTCTTATTAAATAACAATGCTGAACTAAATTCGTTTTCATTTTCACATTCGTACAATAAAATTTTATAAGAATTTATAGGCAAATTTAGAGAAGACTTTTCTTTTGTGTCATTTTCTAAAACTGCACAAGCGTACAGATAATTTTTTGTCACCTGATATCTCTTAGTAAATGAATCCCACTTTATGCCGGCTAATGTGCAATGTACAGCTTGAAATGGTGTAAATTTTATAATTTCTTCTGTTGTTTCATACAGAATATCTGTATATAGGTCTGAGTACTTGACATTTGTAAAACACGCATAGTCGCATAAGAAAAATCTATATAAACGTTGTTCTTTGTCGTCTCCATACATACCATAAACTTTTGCTCTTAAATATTTATTATCATACTTTACTAAACAATTATGTAAAGGTTCGAAATCATAAATTTCTTTTTGATTATTACTTCTTTGGATAGATTCGATATGTTTTATAATTAACTTGTCTAGCTCTTCAAATAGGAACATAGAATTTTTGTCGATAATTTGTAGGAAAATATTTTCCCAATTTCCATTTTCACCTTCGTCACCAATTTCAACTTTAACAATTTCATTTAGAGGTAGCTCTGACCATTTTTCTGTTTTTAATGGCACTGCAATGTGTTTATTTTGTGCAACAGAAATATTGGTGTCCCCGTCCCCTTCATCAAAAAGTGGTACATTATCGACCTATAAAAATATATTTTTGAAAATAAAAATCTTGCTATAATTTTACACTCTGAAAATACCGTAACTTAAGAATATATATGTATGTATGTATACATAGAATAGTACATACATATTCCAGGTCTGCATGAATGTTTTGCTTTTCTGCCAATTTAGAATGATGCGAGAAGTGAACTCTAATTGAGAGTAAACTCAAGCAGCGAAACAAATATTCAGTCTATTCGTTTTGCAGCCAACAAAACGAAACTAAACGAACAGCCTCAATAAACGAATAGAATAGAATACAATAAATCTAAATTTACTCTCATAATTCTCAATTATTATGGAGACATTCGAATGTCTTGAATTTCCTTTGTGAATGAAAGCATGTATAGCATGGGATAGTTTGTGGTACAAACAAGCGAATAAAAATAAAAAATTTAAATCTAGCAAGAAGAGTAGTCTGTGTATATCAAAGCATTTAAAGGCAAAAAAAAAAAACAATTACTTTTTGAATATGTAATTTATTTATACTTTTTTAAGTTTTTGTAAATACTTATGTATGTATGTATTTTTAAAAATTAAACCAAAAATATAAAGAAAAATAACATAAAAAATTATTCAGTTCATTACTTATTATTATTTAGTTCTTTAGTACTTATAAAACCAGTGCAAGAAATAATTCTTCTCTATCATATTACAAACAAGACATTCCATTCACTCTATTCATTCCATTCTAACTCTTATGTTTCATGTCTTTCATGTCTCCATACCCTCTTGTCACCATTCTCTCATTATTAACATTCTAACGACAACAACCACTTTTTATGTTTATTTTATTCGTTTCGCTTCTATGAATTAGAGTTGGAAGTGTGTTTGAAAATTTTAGAATGTCTTGAAGATCGTTTCAAACATACCCGTGCAGACCTTTAATACATATATACATACATATTTATTTTTTACTTATGATTAATTTCTGTTTTAACAAGATTTTACTTGCGTGTAGTCGTTTTTTTTACATACCTCTTTAAACAATGGTTGGTGATTTTCTTTTTCTTCTGTATTATTTAAAATTTCATTAGAATTTGCCTGTACGGTACTTGTGTTATCAATATTACGTACAACATCATGCTCTGCAGATTGCATGCTGCTATCGTTAGATGAAGAGAATTTTATTAAATTTATGCTATCATTTTTACAAGATTGATAATCAAAATCAGAATCTTCATTGCCCGATACTTTATCCTCCTGAGTAGAATTAAATAGATCACACTCATAAGCAAGATCACGTATATGTTTGCGATCTCCTTTATACACTAAACCAAAATTTTTTTCTATTAAAGATTTTTTAAGATGAACAATTTGACAGTAAGCATCAATTCCAGCTAATTTCTCCATAACAACCACATTCTTTACCCATATGGTATTAGCCAGTGAAAAATCAATGCTAGCTTGAATAATATGGTCGGATTTGATATCTTGTATTAACCATTTTTGTACTTGTTTGGTGGTTTTTGAATCCCAGGTTCTTTCATTATCAAAAGGCACAATATTCATTAAACGGACATCAATAGCTTGGGCAGGAAAATGCTTAAATTTATCATCACATAAAAATATTTCATTACATTTAACAGAATTTATGATTGCGCCATCGTCTATCAGTTTAAGTGATACTTTTAAATTAGACTGCACAACATTTGTACTGTTTTCTTCGAAAACGGGTGCATCAATAATGAGGGCTCTCCTAAAATTATCAGCGTACTGATATATACACAAATCGTTTATATGCGGAGGCCAGTGAAGAGATAAATTGCTTTCATTACGATAATGCGATTCAAGTTGTATACCAAAAGTTAACGCTTCGCTGGAACGGCGAACTTCAAGCCACTTGTTGGTGTTAGGTAACTTATGACGTAATACGCGTACAGCATAATGGGTCGGTGAAAATATCTTTAATATGTGTATACGGATTTCTCCTGTATAGGGAATGTCATCATTTTTATTTATAACATCAAAACGAGTTAGAACATGACGTTTATCACATCGCGTTTCATCACATTCACCAAACTCTAAAAGTTGAGGACATATATTGCATCTGTTAACTATTTTCTGCTCTTCTAACTCAATCATGACCCGTTTAGATACGGCTAAAATATCTTCATGTACCACTTGATTATGTGTATGCATAAAATCAACCAACCGAGGTAATTGCATGTTATTATTTTCATCTAAAAGTATCATAGCATGTGTATAATGCTCATACGATGTCGTAGATAAAACGATCGGCTCAAAATTTTGCGCAACAAAATTTTTATAAGTTCGAGCTAGAGCAGAAAATCTTTTAGTAAAGCGAGTCCACGAATTAGGCATAGAGTAGTGAATGAGATTGTTTACATTTTGAATTTGGAGTTCCCAGAAACGATCATCTGTGCACACTAAAATTTGAGAAGAAACCTGGAACAGAGAAATAGAAAAATTTACAAGAAACTTCTTCTTACAACTTTTTAACTAGAAGAAAATGACAACTCGTCTGAAGAACACCTATCAGCATTATCATACCCTTAGAGATACATACCTACTTGGCTTAAAAGTCATATTTAAGTATGAAATAATATTTTTAAAGTTTGACGATTGAGCGAATACAACTCAGAAGACATTTTGACGTAACCACGTAAGAACGTAAAAGTATTAATTGATGGCTTTCCAAATAGATGTAAGTAATCTAAGCTTTAAAATTTAATTTCATCAAAAGTGCTTTTACAATGCTGATTTTACTTTAATTGGTATTCTTGAAATATATTGAAAATAAGTTATCGTAAACATACAAAAAAAAAATATTTGATGTTGACAGCACAGCAATATTTTATATTTTTTTTATATCGGGTATGTTCTGAAAAACGAATTCTAGTGAAATTGAAAACGAAAGTTTTTTCCAGGGACCGTAATCATTATGAGTTTTATAATAAAAATTACACAATAATGATTATATTGTGAGTTTTAAAGATTTTCTTCAATGATAATGATTATTTTTGAGCAATATTAATAAAAATCAGCCATAATCATTTATTTTGAGCAAAAGAAATAAAACTCAAAAATAATCATTATTTATGATTTTTATTTTTTTCGCTCAAAATAAAACTCACTTTCAATTTATGACTTTTTTTGAGGTTTTTTACTTATAAAAATTTGGTCAGAACTAATAAAAGAAAAAATATTAAGACATGCTTGTTCATTTCGTTATATAAAATATCATTCTTTTGCCCAAAAATTATTTTTTTTTTTCATACATCTAAATATATAAAATTGAATGTGTGTTTGTTTATTTGTTTGTTTGTTTGTTTGTTTGTACCTTATAGGAGACTAAACCTCTGGACCGATCTTCCTGAAATTTTAACAGCATTTAACTGGGACTCTGGCATGATTAATAGGGTACTTTTTTTCGACCACGCCTACTTTTACGCCCACTTTTTTTAAATTATGTAATTGCCCTCATATAATTTTTAAATGATTTACTTCAAATTGTATACACATTATACTCCAGGCGAAGTATAAATAATAATTTATTACTCCACGCCCTCTTTCACGCCCCTTTTCACGCCAAATTTTGTTTGAAAGTTTAAAACTTTTTGTTCTATGTAGAAATTGGTATTTTTTTTATTTTGGTAATATATTGCTCTTAATACTGTTAACGTCGTCATATAACTATGAACCACGCCCACTTCACCGCCCCCTTCTCTTTTAATTCAGATACTTACTTACACTACTAATAATGTTTGCTATACAAAATACTTTTTTTCTAATATGTATATAACGAGGGGGTAGCGAAGCACACCGGGTTCAGCTAGTAATATATAAAGTAAATTAAAAGTGAGTTTTATTTTGAGCGAAAAAAATTAAAAACATAAATAATGATTATTTTTGAGTTTTACTTCTTTTGCTCAAAAATAATGATTATGGCTGATTTTTATTAATATTACTCAAAAATAATCATTACCATTGAAGAAAACTTTAAAAATCAAAAATTTAAAACTCATGACGGATATGCAAAGATTGTTAAAAAATAATAATAATTGTGCAAAAAATTTTTATTTATGTCTGTTCTAAATGATTGATTTTTTGATTTAAAAAAACGAACAATAATCATTATTTACGGTCTCTCAAGGAAGTTACTTTAATGGGTATTAAGCGAATAAATAGACAAAATTATTAAAACAGTTAAAATTTTGAAAGTATAGCAGTTTAAAATTATATTCGATTTCAATTTCACTCGAATTCGTTTTTCAGAACATACCCGTATAATAACGAACTCTTGAATTTTGAGTTTTGTTTTTCCGAGTATATACACCCGAAGACTATACGTCAGAACATAAATATTTTACCCATGCCAGATAGCATGTGAGAAACTATTTTTCGTCTTTTGTTTTGTTAATACAATCAAGCACAGTAAAGTTGCATTTCAATACGTCGTGGAACAACTTCATCCGAAACTAAAATGCAACATTCAAAAGTCTGCAATTAAAACAGCTTTAAGATTTTTCCAGTAAGAACAATATAATTTAAACGTTGGAAATGAATTAAATTCCCTGGTTCAGTCTACAGTGAGTAATACTTCATCCGAAGTTTTGGACGTGATGAATATCACAATTTTTATTAATTGGATAAAATTTAAAATATTGGAATAAGAAGCAATAAAGTGTAAACGAAACCCCTTAGAATATGCGAAACATTTTTTCTATTTCAGAAACTAAAACTTAATCGGTTTTATATTGTTTTCAAACTAGACAAATGGAATAGGGCCAATTATAAACAATTTAACTTTAGTATACATATGTAGTATATCAGTATTTACCTTTTTTTTCCATTCTTCAATTGTAATACGTTCAATTTCCGTTGAACGACTATAGTATCCCAAACAAGAATAGCCGCATTGTCGTATAAAATTTGAAACCTTTTCCACATCATCATCATCGTTACATATAATAAGCGTACGACTATATAAACTTGGAACAGATTTTGTCATTTTCTTGATAAATTTTAGTATGGCTTCTGTTTTTTCTTCGTGTTTCTTAAGTTTAATAGAAATTTGGGCGCGTCCATAAACTGCTGCTTCTAAGAAGTCACCGATTAGAAGCAATGGTTGACTAGACTTTCGTATTAACTTGACCATTAAACTATCCCAATCGCGGGAGGTTACAATTAGCTGAGGTAACAGTTTTTTATATTCATTCTTTTTAGATAGTTTAAATAAAATTCTTAGAGCACTTTCGAAATCTTGCTGAGCCCTAGACATCACAATATCCATATCATCAATTACAATGTGCTGAAGACGTTCGGAATCAAATAAAGGCTCATTATCATTGTCCTGGAATAAACGCAATAAACTAGAGGCCGTAGCAACTAAAATACCGCAGCCATTTAGCAGTTGAATCTTTGTTTCAATGAAGTTACGCATACCATATGAGGGTACGCAAGATGGAGCATCAGCCTTTAAACCGCTCATAAGACGCCGACAGTAATTATTTATCAATTCAACGTGCTTTAAAGAAGCCACTAAAATAATTGCCATGGGTCCAAAGGAAGGTCTTATCAATGGATTTCTACAACAAATTATACTACAAAGAGGTGGCAGATAAGACCAACTTTTTCCCGACCTTGCGGAATTAACTACAAACAATGAATTGTTTCTTAAGGTATGCGACCATGAATACACCTGTATACGATAAACTTTATTAACACGCATTTGTTGCATTTCTTCATGTATTTCAGGTAAAAATGGAGCTTCCGCTATATTTTCAACCGGCATTAGAGGTACACAACTATGAGCCAACACCAAGTGATCAATAAATTTAGTTCGTATTTGTTTTTCTCCTTCTACAACTGGAAGACGTTCTGTATTCTTAACTTCCATTAAAGCCTCGTAATTGCAAACGTCTTTTAAGTGCTTTAAATTTTGAATTTTTTCCGCGGCTGAAGAGGATGAAGAGTTACAACAATTATTAAGAATTTCAGCATTACACACTTTAAACCCCTTTTCGTCGTTTGAAACATTTGACGATGAACTACCAAGTAATGGTTTTTGAGAATTTGAGCTTGTATTGAGTTGCTTTAAATCAAGAATATTAGTATTTCCTAATTCTTTTTCAATATTATGTTGCCGAATAATATAATCAATTTTCGATAGCTGAGATGTGGGTGACTTTAATTTACGCCTCTGGGAAATTCTTTTATTTAAATTTGTTGAAGTTGTTGTACTAGATATAACAAGGTAATGAAACTTTAAATTTTATTTAACAAAAGAAAACCTATTGTTATGTTCTTAAAAACTTTGCCAGTTATTTTAAAACTGGATCAAGTCTTTTATTTGCTCTAAAAGAATTAGTTTTCTGATTTGAAGAATTTTATTGTACAAATAAAACTTGATTCAGCTTTAAAATGATTTTCGGCATTATCAGAAATTGTTTACCCAAGACTTGATCCATTTTTTAAATAAATTAAAGTCACAAAGTTTTTAAACAATCACATTTATTCAATAAAAGAAAAAAGAACCCAGAAATTAACAAAAAACTTCACATAAAATGCTAATTTAATTAATTAGAATTGAGCAAATAAATTTTAAATGTGCATTTCCAGAAGAATAAAAAAAAACTTACGCAGATATTTTGCTTGGGAACAAACTATTTCCAATATTCATATGATCTGCCATAGTTTCAGTTGATTCATATTCTTTAGAACATTTAGAAGAATTTTCAGGGTTTTTGTTTTTCAATGGAGAATTTTGATGAAAATGATTTGTCGTAGTAGGAGATAATGTTGCACGTGGTGGAGTTTGATCGAAATCTGAGGAGGAAAAACTTTGATCGTTTTTAATACGTGAAAATTGCAAATCATCAGATGATGTGGTACTGTCATGTGTAACAGAATCGAAACGGGTTGTTTTCTTACGATGCCAATGGTTTTTCTCATCCTTATAAGTATTAAGTCTTGTTATATCGTATCCTGCTGGTACCAAGGTAAAACTATCATAACCTGCTTGGTCAGTCTAAGTGTTGTGAAAAAATAAAAGCAACAATTAAAAATATTTATTTTTTTTTATCAGTTATGCAAAATTAAATAAAATTAATTACATTAATGTCATATCCAGTTTTTTTTATTTTTATTTTACCTTTAGTTTTTTATTTATTGTTTTCTTCTGTACGGCTGAAGAACATTCTGACAATGAGATATCTTTAATTTCTATTTTGTTATCGTCAACATTTGAAGATGCTTTTGGTTTTAATCCAAAATCCTCGTTATTAAAAAGTATGTTGGTTTCTTTGACTTCAAACTTTTCTTTTTGTGGTTTTACCTTAAAGAATTAAAAACAAAAGAGTATGCATACATGTATCAAAATCTTTTCTATTTTACTCAACTTTAATTACCTTTTCTACACTGCTTTCAGTTTCGCTATTCTTTGAAGAAGTGACAGATGTATCAAATTCTCTTTGTATGGTTTCTATAATTTTTTCTGGCACATCAGCCTTATTCTCCTGAAAAAGTTTTTTTTTGTCAAGTTAATATATTTTTTAATGCTAACTTTATGAATACCTGTGAATGTTTTACAGTTGACGGATTCGGAGTTGATAAAGTTGTTGACTGTTCAAGTAAATGGTATGAAAAGCTATCCGCTGTTTTTATTGTACTTTCCGTTGTACATAGGTTTCGCTAAAATTATTTTTTAAACAGGATAATTCCTTTATTTTAATAGTTAAAGAATATCAAAGCATAATAAATAAAACAATTAAAAAAAATTTCAACTTACTTTAACTTTGTACATATCGTCGTAATAATTAAAGAACGCTGTAACTGACAAAAAATCGAAAATACGTTTTTTGCATAATTTCTATCAGAAAAAAATACGCGTCGATTGGTCCCGGTCCCAGATTTCTACGATGAAAATAAATTCATTTACGCCGTCTGCGTTTTGAAAAATACCAGTGACTTTGTTCTACTTTCATACATGTTTTTTGGCTCTGGTGAACATTTAAGGTTTTGTCAGTTACAGCGTTCTTTAATTCCATCGACGATATGCTTTCACTTTTAAAGCAGACTTTTAATTTTTCTATATTTGAGCAAATTGTTAGTTACAGGTAGCAAAAGAAAACTTTAGATACCTTAAACTATAGTTTTTTATGACAATGATCATAAGGGCAATATATTTGATATTTGTATTAAATAAAAAAGGTTTAATTAATTTTTTTATTTGTCCATTTTTATTTTATATCAGTACTAGCGCGGCAGATTTATATATACAAACAATTATTCTTAATTTTAATCAATGCATTAATTTAAGTAAATATAAAAAAGTTTTTAATCATTATTTACACCCTATTATATCCTGATCAGCCCTTGATGATCTACACGACAGCTACCATTTTGAAATCTGCATACCTATGAAACATTCCAATTAACCCATGAGACCAGCTAAAGCCAACAGATTTCTAAAACACCTTACTGATAGGGACAAATTTTCCCAAAGAGCGGAGGTCTAAATTCTAAATAGTCATCTATTTTCATTCTGCAACACAGATGCTGCCAACCTTACATAGTCCTTACGTATCGCACTCCCTCAATTAGCTACAAATGCATTATTAATTGACGTCGTGGTATAGTGGTTGAGCGCTCGCACAGAAATTCACACGACCAAGGTTCAATCCCAGCGAAGGGCAATATTATAAAAATAAAAATTTGCAGTTTTCTAAAATTATAATTTAAATTAAAAATTAAATTTAAAAAATATGATGTTCCCCCCTCCAAGAAGTCCATCTTCAAGAAACCGCTCCCTGACATTTCCAATATATTCCAACAGAAACCAATGATCAGGAGTACAGCGCCACCTTCTGGGAAGATAACAGCTAATCTACTGAAGACGCCGCTCATCATTCACATTCAACATCCCCCGACAGATGAGGCAATTGCTCTTTGATCATTCAAGGGTGAAGATAAACCACTGGCCCTTGACAGCAACTTGTCTCTTATCAACAAAAAAGGCGTATAATGTACAAATATCTATGAAAAAAAATCTATAGGGGTTTACCCCTGAGTATTGGTCTTATAAAAAAAAATTAAAAAAAAGTGTGGAATCAAACTCTGACTATCTTACGTAAGCAAAGTTTGAAAAATAGCATATACATATGTATATTAAAAAAAAATATCCTACACAATAGAACCTTGTACATATAAAAAGTGCGATGCAAAACTTCGTAAAGTGATAAAGATCGCAAAAACTTAAGCTTCGAAAAAATTGGGGGGGTGGCGTAGTGTAGTGGTTAGTGCGCTCGCTTAGCACAAATTAGCCCATGTTCGAGCCCTGGCACTGGAGAATATTTATTTATTTATTTATTTTTATTTCGAATAATATTAATTTTAATTACATTTAACTGAAGATATAAAGAGTTTAGGGACTATGTCCCTTTTCTACTTAGTGGTATTTTATGTCTTTTTTTTATAATTGTAGTATTCACAATGGAGTTTAACATTATTATAAGAAGAAAAACCTGTTTGAAGCTGTTAAGATAAAATTCTATGCTATGCTACGGTTAAAATTACGATGAAATCAATTCATTAATGTGGGGGTATTGGGATGCTAAACATCTTCTATAAAAATTAGTAGTTAGTCTGACTATTCTATCATTTACGAGTTCTATGCCAGCTAGATCAAGGAGACGCCGAGTTGAGTAGTGCCAGGGGAGATTAAAGATCATCTTCAGTATTTTATTTTGTGCTATTTGAAGTTTTTTTAGATGACATTTCGCGGACGAGGACCAGACTGGAGCACAGTAGAACATAACGGGGTGAAAAATAGCTTTAACAATGAGTTTTTTGTTGTCGATGCTCAGGAGTGACTTTCTATTAATAAGGGGGTACAGTATTCTTATTAATTTGTTGACCTTGTCAGTTATGTGAGGTATGTGGCAACAAAAGTTTACTTTGGGGTCTAGGATAACGCCAAGATATTTAACACTTCTTTCCCAGGGTACTTCAACATTCATAAAACGCAGTGGACTGTGGGGAGTGAAACACGCATTACGTTTTCTTGTAAAATATATCGATTGTGTTTTTTCCGGATTTATCATAATTTTCCACTTATCGAAATATGCTTTTAGCCCGGTAAGAGCAAATTGAAGGTTTGAAAATATGTCGCTTGCATAAGTTCCTAAGCAAAGAATTGACGTATCATCAGCGAATATTGACATAACACATTTGGGAAGTACTGGAACATCTGCTGTGTATAGGTTATATAATATTGGTGACAAGCAGGAGCCTTGGGAACAGCCGGCAGTAATATTAATCTGTGAAGATGATGTTTTACCCAAACAAACATAATAGAATCTATTGTCTAAAAAGTTTTGAACTATTTTTATTACCTCATAAGGGAAATTTAATATTTTTAATTTAAAGATTAGACCATTGTGCCATACTGAGTCGAATGCACTTTTTATGTCGAGTAGTACCATACCAGTTGAATTACCAATCTTAAAATTATTTTCCACCATAGTTTTAATTTTTAATATACACTGGAGAATATGAAAATTTACGTGTTTGAAAATTTAGGTGCCTAGCCAACTTACTACATTGTCCGTCATATTTGATAAAACTTCCCAAAAATTGCAATTTTCTTCTTTGCAAATTTTTTTACACTTTTTTTCTTCTAATTGATTTTATTACCTCATAATTTAAAAAAGTTTTCAAATAAAATTTTAATCGCTGTGTTTTCCATCTAAATTTTTTTAGTATGATTATACAGAATAAAATGATGCATTGTACTGTGCACATTCCATATTGTAAATGTAAACAAACTACTCGGTTGCATTGTTTGAGAATGTTGCATACGTATATAGTTTAAATACCGTATTAGAACTGTATGCAAACTTTGCATTAGTACATTTTGGAAGTCAGCCACATTTTTTATTTAAACCTTTTCGAGGTAAAATTTTTGAAATTAAATAAAATACTAATAAATAAAAAAATACTAATAAATTGTGTTTCATTACTCCTTTGTGGAAAATCGGTTTTTATTAATTTTATATACGCCAAACAAATTGAGAGGAAAAAGTTCGTCGCATGGTGATCCTGTTATTAAATTGACCTACTGTAAATACATACATATGGACTTGTGTACCAATAAAATATATTTATTAGAAGAAAACTGTACATGAATTTATTCATTTTATATGGAAAAAACACACCATCACAAAAATCTGTGTAAAACGCATATCCATTCCAATTCATGCTTTGGTCTGTAGATCGGTTGTGTATTTCGTAAGTTATAAAATAACACGCATAGGTAACTTATTTATATATAATATAGATACATATATAAGTAGGTATAATTATCACTTTGTAATACGTTCTTTGGCTTATGTGCCTTTGTATTACTATGGAATAAATAAATAAAATAAATAATTGTATATATATATGTATATTACAAACTTACCTTTTCATTCAAACTTTGCTGCAAGTTTTGTACATCCGCACTATATCCATTTTGAGAAAATTTTTCGATTTCATGGTTATTTTCTTCTATATTTTTATTTTGTTTTTTTATATTGGCTGTTTTCCTACGCATTTCCATTAATTTTTGATAACGCATAGAACTGCTTGCAACACTAGAGTTTTCATTTGATATAAGGGAATGACTTATTGGTAGACTAATTTCAGAAGCCGTTACAACCTTCTTTCTTTCTGCAACTCTTGCGCTACTATTACGCAACGCTGCAAGTTTTTGCATACGATTGGAAATGTTTGATGGAATTGATAATGATGATTCCGATAGCTGAGGAAAGTTATTGACATTTCTTTCCGAGGGCACATCATCCATTTGAAATGCTTTCAGAAGTTCAGATGGTGATAAGTCTTTGGTTGTGGAGTACATTTGTCGTTTATTTTTTGTTATAGCGCCTGCTTTTCCAATGTAATTCCGTTCTTGTACAACCGAGACGGAATCATCAAAAGTAACATCGTCAACCTTTACATTGTCAATTTCTAAACAAGATTGTTCCGGTATTTCGGCAAATTCTTCATTTTCTCCCATCTCATTACGTTTTTGCCAATCCTCTACTTTACGTTTTGCTTGCTCATCGATTATTGTTGCTACAACATGCTGTGAATGCTCTTCATAATTGTGCTTAATAGTATTAAACTTCATTTTTGTATTGCGATCGTTGGAAAGCCACGGAGCAATTTTTATAGTATTCAACTTGCAACATTTTGTCTGAAATATTATTTCATCCTCTGCCCTAACAGCAGTGGTAGTCTTTAGCAGAAAATCGAGTGCATTTATTTTATTGCCTTTATGATTAACCACTCTCAGGTCACCCCACTCATGATTTGAATTGCTTTTGAAACGTAATACAAAACTTACTGCAGTGGCATCAGTTAACAGTTTTTCTAGCATATTACATGTTCTTTGCAACCATTTATCTTTTTTCACTAATATCAAGTTACCTTCATCGTCATCGTATTCTTGTTCAGCTGGATAAATATTTGCTATACCACCAATATGTATACGACCAATATCTTGTCGTAAATTTGCTGGCAAATGCCGCAAATATTCCTTCTTTGTAAGTAGAGGGAACCCATAATCAATTGCCCAAACTATGTATTCTTCCTGCTGAAATTCCGCCTTTTGTAGTATTTCAGCTCGTATAAATTTATTTCGAGCTATAAAATTTACGGCCACTTTATCGCCAACCTGAGGACGAAATTGATTATCACAAGACGGTTTATTTTTGTAAAGTTGTTCTAAGTCTTGCTCTAAAATGCTAAGCACGTGGACATGTTCCAAATCATCTGCTCCGACACTTTTGAACCAAAATAAATGTGGATTTATAAAATGTGTAACTGTTACTTCAGACTCCATTTTGTAAAATCTATAATACATCGCATTATTTGTAAAAACAATCAGTTTTAATTTTTAAAATAGTTATACCTTTTCCAAATAAACGTAATTCTTTTCACATTAAGTACAACAAATTATTTCTGAAGCAAATTGCGCCGATTACCACAAACAATAATATTGAAAAACTCAATGAAAAAATAAGACTTCAGGACCAGTTGAAGCTATATTGAAGGAAGCAAAGCCAATACCAAAAACGACATCTTAAATCGAGCTGGCAAACAAGTACTATCGATAGTTCTATTTCTATTAGACTATCGATATATTTTTTCGATAGTAACATTATCGTTAAAGCTTCATTTTATTATCTAATTGCACATTGCAACTTCTCAACAATTTCAAGATGCCTGATATTTATCAAGTTTAAAGTGAGCTCGCACTGTTCATATTTTTATTTATATCTTCCTTATAGAAACAAGCAACGAAAATGGTGATAAAGACAGTGAAAATACTGAGGTTGGTACTGAAACTATACTGTTGAAAAAAGCACCTAAAACGTGCACATCCATCACATACCCAACTGCCGAAACAATCAAATAATTGAATATTTAGTCAAAAAGTCTGAAACCTATTAAAGGGATTCCGAACGTTAAAAACAACTGCATAGTGCTTTAATGACTTTAATCGCCAATGATTTACAACCATTCATTATAGTAGAGGATACATGTTTTCGAGATTTTGTTAAATGCTTAGATCTTCGCTACATATAGCCTTTAAGAAACACTCCAAAAAATGTGAAGATGATAAATTTGTTCAATAAAACCAAGAGTAATTTGCTTATGCTTAATAAAGTGCAAATCTACTCTTTTACAACAGACTTCTGGAAACAAGCAACATCTATACGCACAGTGTTAGAAGAGTGAGCAATATGCGACTTACTTCAAAAAAGGAATCTTCTATGCTTTGTACACACTATTATTCTTGTACAAGATTGCTTACTATTCTTTTTTGCTATCGTGTTTTTTTAATAAAACAACTGTGAAATTTACCTAAAATCCTTAAATATATTAGCTTCCCTTTATTAAAAATATTTTTATTTTATGTGTATTTATTTGAAAGTGACATTTAATGCCATGTTCACACGAAAAGCAATTATCGAGATTCACTCTTTTATTCGCGATACGCGGCAAAATCTTGTTTTAAACAAGTAGATTCGCCATTCAAAATTTTAAGAGCTAACCATTCTGTTTCATTTTGAAACTTGTTGCGAACCTCCATGAATTTGTTATCATCTCTAATTTAGATAACAATTTATCGCTTCTTTATCTGAGCTAACTAACAAAACAAAAGAAGCAAAGCAATAATTCGTGACAATTAAAATAACAAAACATATTTTTTACAAAAAAAGGAATGCCGAAATGAAACACGAAACTGTCGTGTGAACGATGTGGTTCGCATTCGTGGTTCACAGGGCGAAACAAGAGGTTCATATTATCCTGTGAACATAGCATAAAATTTCTGAAAGAATTCAACAACTATCGAAAATATCGAATTTCGCTACTATCGATAGTTCGCAGCTTTAATCATAAAACTAAACCAGTGTTACAACGTTAAAAAAATTCAGCTAAAATGCAAACTTTGGATAACCCATGGCGTATTGATTATAAGGTGCATTTGACATGGCAGCTGAGCTACTTTTTTTTCAGCTAATTTGTGAATATAGTTGTCAATTTTTGCTTTGTTTTATGTACATTGTTTTTGTTTTCATACTTTTTGTTTTGGTTTTTTGACAGTTAACTACCCTAACAAGTATTAAAATGCTGTGTTGTTTTTGTTACTGTTTTACTTGTTGCAATCTCAAAGGCATCTTATGATAATTGCGCCATGGGATAACCCATGGTACAAACATTGGGCCAATTCACACTAAATGAATACATAAGCGAACAACTTTTGCTCTTTTCGATACACACTGGATGAATATTAATTAGCATTAAATATAAAGAAATCACTAACACATACAAAAAAGTGTATAAGTACACATTTCATGCCAAAAAAATTTTGCTTAATTATTCATCTGGTGCGAATTGTCCCATTTACATGGTAAAACTGGTTTAAAATCGGATACGACACTGCATATATTCCACCCCAGATGTCAAAAAAATGTAACAGCAGTCAAGAAAAAAAGAAAATAAAACACGAAAAAGGTTAAAAAAACGCGATATGGTTTTGTTTTGGTAAACTGAGTTTACCTTATATGTGATTGTACCATGACTACAGATGCATGAATATTTGGTTAGCCAAACAAATGATTGTACCATGGAAAGGTCTTTAAACCAAACATTAGAATAAAAAGTTTAGATTACTGTGTGCAGAAATAGAGTAAGCAAGTCTTATGTCTCATTTTCTTTTATGTGGGTTTGGTTAAGACCCGTCCATATTTTGACTAATTATGTAGGACATAAATAACTTTCTTTCACATTAGCCTTACTGTTATTAGTATTATTTTCAGTGGCTAAACTAAAGTGCAAATTTAATAATCACCACACATGATCTTTAATCTAACTCATCTGTCCAAAGATAGAAGTACATAACATGCGCTGCGCTAATTCTGAGTTTTGCATTAATAATAAATTAGTTATACATAAGTAAAATCAATTTGAGAATGTGGTTTTGTTCCATTTTAGTTATTATAATTTTTTTTAATTTTAATACAAAAAAAAAAATTATAGGTCTTTGGCAACACTGATAGCAAACAAAAACATAAAAATAGCGTTGTTTACCA
This sequence comes from Metopia argyrocephala, assembly GCA_963576795.1. Classification (NCBI taxonomy): domain Eukaryota; kingdom Metazoa; phylum Arthropoda; class Insecta; order Diptera; family Sarcophagidae; genus Metopia; species Metopia argyrocephala. The sequence goes on from OY756208.1 coordinate 66,042,867, forward strand.
ACAATTAAATAGTATATAATTTTTTATTTTATAAATTGTCAACTCTTTGTGGAAAATGGAGATTTTTCATAACTTGTGTAGATGTTGTAACACAGAAAAACAAAATTTTTTAAATATATATCAAAATACAGCATCCAATAACATTACACCTATTAAAGATATGCTGCAATTCTGTTTACAGATCTCAATAACAAATGATGACAAATACCCTGAGCTTATATGCTATGACTGTGTTAAGCAGTTAGAAATTGCATATGAATTCATAAAAAGATTTCGAATGGCACAATTGGAATTTAAAGAAGCATATAAACATATACAAGATATAAGTGTGGATGATACACAAACTGATATTGACAAAGTTGGCAGCCACACTACAGAACAAAATGACAAATGCTTAGCGGAATCTGATCAATTGCAGAAACACATGGAGATTTTTGATAATATTGAAATAGCAACTGATGTCGAACCATCATTACAAGCTGAAGCAATTGGTCAAAAACAAGATACAAACGTCTCTACAAATTTGCCAGTAATTTTCGTTTCTAATGACAATACATTGCCCGAAATCACTTGTTATATTTGCCAAAAAACTTTCTTTACAACTAAAGCTTTAAACTTGCACCTTAAATTGAGTCACAAACAGAAACAGAATGTAAGATGAAGTGTTACGCTTGGAATAAAATAATTTATTTTGGATATTAAACACTAATTTTTCATTCTTTCGCTAATTTCTAGTCCTTGTGAACCTTTGCAGCTCTAGGGTCATCAGGTCGCATAACCACATAGCTTAGTTTGTAGCGGCGATTGTCGCCATCATTTCTGTAATAGTTGTATAGGCCAATGCCAGCTAAACCTAGACCAATAAGGGCCTTAACCGTACCAGCAACAATATCAGGAATTTCATTCCAAGCTCTTTTTATTAGACCTACCGAATTACGGGCGGCTGGAGCAGACATTTTAACCTATAAAAAACATTATTTTTAGAAAATTAATTTACAATAAAGAACAAATTTTTACCTAAATAATATTACACAACACGAACGGACTAAAATTTTAGAAAACAGCTGGTTGTTATTATCGAAGGGTTGATGATAAAAGTACCAAATTATTGAAAGCACACGGCGCACTTATTATAAGGTGCCTTTCATAGAATAATCATTTGTAATACCTTGCTGCCTTTGAGATTACAACAGGTAAAACAGTAACAAAAATAACATGGCTTTTTGATGTTGGTCAGGGTAAAAAATGTCAAGAAGCCACAGTAAAAAGTATGAAAACAAAATCAATTTATATGAAAGAAAGAAAAACGTGACAACTCTTCTCAAATTGTCTAAAGAAAGTAACTTAGCTGGTTTGTTAAATGCACCTTATAATCAATACTCCATGGTACAATGCAACGCATATTGATTACAAGGTTTCTTTCTGACAGATTTATAGAGCAGAAAGCATATCCGATTTCGACAAGATTTCTTGTCTACATGCTTGGGTTGGTCAAATGGAATGGCTTGGGTTTGAAAGTGGGGCTGTATTATTCTATAATAATTTAGGTCCGGGAGATTAATATATATTTATTTATTTAATTCACCTTCAAGTAATATAAACGCCTTTCAAAGCCAATTAATTATATTATTATATATATATATTTTTTTTAATTATAAATATTTTGTTGATTATTTTTATGTACTTTTTAAATATTCAACCAATTGTAAATTATATTTTCATTTCGTTGCGTTTTTTATTATTTTTCTTTATACTGCCATCTACATGTGGCTGTGAAAATTAAGTACGTTAAATTACTACTCTACCACAGAAAATGCAACTCTAACCTCAAGTCCGCCATTTCTTTACTACGAAAAAAGTGTGCTCGTCGTTCACGCGTTTCTTTATTCGTATATTCGTGCTTTAAGAAAACTAAAATTTTCGGGCTATATTACTGTAGTTTTAATAAAATTTTACTGTTTTATAAAGAGTTCAACAAAATCCTTATGAATTTTATCGTTGACCATTGCATAAAAGGATATTTTTTCGCGTAAAAAAGAAACTATTCACTACATTTCAAAGCCAGAAAAAAAAGTTTAAATGCAAGACGAAAAAAATTAAAAAAGTTGCGAAAGCTAAGTGGTAGTGTGAAAAGAATTTCGTTGGCAATTGGCGGTAGCGTGAGTAAGAGAGAGATAGAAATAAAATCGTGTATATGCGTGTGTTTAGAAACCAGAGTTCAAACGACAAAAAGTAGAAAAAAGCAAAAGTTATGGTCGAAGAACCCGTGAATTTCGAGGCCAACGAGTTGATGTATTCCATTTTTGTGTTTATTTAAAATAAACATCACTTCTAAATACTCTTATTTGAGTGGATTATCAGAAAAACTTGTTAAACTTTTGTATTAACACGTACAATTTGAACGGTAGAGAATATTCATATTATAGGAGACGCCAAACTCTTGGGGGTGCGTGTATGCATGCGTCAATAATAACCTCGTTGCGTTGTATGGGAATTGATAAAATTGCTTGTGTTAAAATTTCGACACAAGCTTTTTCTTGTAATATATTATTATTGTAAATAATTTCACATTTGAAAAATGTCTGAATATGCACAGGACGAGGATAGTCCACAACATCATCCTGGCAGAGATACTCCTACACATAACATAAGTTCAGAAGATCCTTCTAACAATGTAAGTTTATATCCGTAGAAAATTAACTTTGATCTTTATATCCACTTTAGAACTAACATTTTTTTTATTAAAATATAAAAAGATTGTCAGGTTGTTGCTTTTGTAGGGCTGCCATATAAGAAAATTTGTTTGTAGGTATTTATTTATATATCTGTGGCATTTTCACAAAACATCTTAAGTCAAATTTAAAAAGTTGAAAAAAATCTTTTTAATGATACGAATTTTTATTCAAAAAACATTTTTGTGTACGTTTTTAAAATTTTGTATTATATGTAGAAGAAATTTTCCTTTAATTTCGGTTTATTTTATTTTTTAATAAAAATGATTTTTTCCCCGAGTTTTTTTGAAAAACTGTTTTGCTATCTTATCTCGACTTAAGGTGTTTTGTCAAAATGCCACAGATATTATTTCTTTCGGCTACAAATTCTTAGCAGTCTTCGGGTTCTGTGAGTAACTTCTCAAATCTGTCGTTCGGAGTCGACTGTAAATGGTAGGTTCCGGTACTCATGGATTAAATCAACACACAATATGAGTGCTGCTAGAAGGTAGGCCGTAACCCTGACACAGGGTTGTAATGGCCAATTATGTATATAGGAATTTATTCGATGCAAGCGGTAGCTACTGGTGATATTAAAATTTATTTTATTTATTCATTTATTTCAATACATTGGAAGCCTATAGGGCCAATAGTACATTTTAAGAATATTTTTTTCTATTCATTTTTATGGTCAATGATATACATATGTACGTCAAAGATATGCATATATTGAACGCGGTCCATTACCGAGATATTAATCGTGATAGATCACTATGCATTCAAAAAGGCTGTAAGTTACATAAAAAACATTTTTTAGGAGGCGCAAAAAACTTTCTAAAATGAAAAGTAGACCAAGTTTTTTCAACAGCAAAAAACCAAAACGGAAGATCTTATATTATGAAGAAAAAAAAAAAAAAAACGAACAGTACCTATATAGTATTTACTTTTTCTCAAAAGACGTAAGTTACCTTTTGGTCTGAGTTTTTTGCGCTTGCACTTAGGGCTTATAAAATTTTTTTCATAAAATCGTCATTTTTAGTCAGTCAATGTAATTTGAATAAATCAGAAAGTCGATTTCGAATTGTTTGTATCTTGCAGATTTCTTGATTTCATATGACGTTACATATATTGAACAGGCCCTAAGGCCCTCAAATTATAATTTTTTTTTTTTAAATTAATGCATATGTAGATTAAATGAGAACCCCTTATAGACTTATTTAATTCGGAAATAAATTACTTTATTACTAAATTTATTATCATTGTACCTAGAGATGAAAAGATTCTTGAAAGTTGCTTCAAAATGAATTTAAGAAAAAAGGCGTCCTAAACGGCATAGTGACAATTGAACTTTTTAAAATAAAATATAAATGGATGAACAAATTTTTTTGTTGATTTTAAACGCATTATCCAATACATGCCTATTCCTTTTTATAAAAAATCTATTGGCTGAAGATCTAGTCTAACTAATACTTATCAATTACGAAGGAAGTTAGTTTAATCTCATCAGTTACGTTTCTTGTAAATAAATAACTACGTATTTAATATTTTTTATTATGAAAATATTTTATTAAGTACAGTTAAACCTCGATTAACCGGGGCTCTATTAATCGGGTACATCTATTAAACGGCAGTGGTTCTTTTTATGTTTTGCCTCTATTATCTGTGTTTTACCTCTACTAAACGTGCTTTACATCTATTATCCGTGCGACATTCATATGTCTTATTATGTAAACCTAAATTCGATGGTTCCCCTATTTTTGATTTTACATTCTCTAAGACGATTTGTATGTTTTGTATAAAAATATGTAGAATATTTGAATCTGTATTTACATAAATCGAATGTTTAAATAAAAATAAATGTCTGTATATTTTAAAATAATGTCTATTAACAGTGTATTTTGTTTATTCGTGCTGGTGCCGGTCCCACGAGAGCCGGATAATCGAGGATTTAACTATATATACAATCGACTGGCGGTTATCCGAACCTCTATTAACCAGTGTGATGTTTGCCTTTTATTATACGCCTATCAATCGTATTTTGCGTCTATTATCCGCACAAAATATTTATTTTTCTTATGCGTACATCACATTCTAATTTTCAGTTTGCTGTTTGCACGTTTCAGCGTACTTTTTCCACATGACAAATGAAATTTTGGCCTTTTTAATACCTATTTTGTGCAATGGTTTATTAAAACAGATATGTATTTTTATTAAGATTTAAAAACAAATTTTAGAATTTATAGCAATTTTTGTTTAAAGGGTTGTTTAAATGATATACGAAAATAAAAAACCCCCTTCAGATTATAGAAACAAATGCTATTTTAAAACTTCAGGAAAATTTTATTAAAAAAAAAAGATGGACCGGTTTGATTCCGCTAACATTTTTCTACGTGAAATACAACGAACAAAATTATTCGGAAAAGGAATGCATAACACCTACAAAATGTCGAATTCCGATTTCGAATGTATCTCACAGATTCAGAGTACAGAATATCATTTATGATTTCTCCGGTTTTTTTACAAACTCTATTAACCGTGTTTTTCTATTATCGTGCTATATTCATTCCTGTTTGAACCGATTAACCGAGGTTCAACTGTATATTAGAAAAAAAATGGATATAAGCAGAATTTTAATCATTAATCTGTTAAATGGATTACAAAAATTTTTATTCATCTATGTGATGGGTATCGATATCAAGTGAAATTGAAAACGGTTATATTTTCAAACCATACTGCAAAACGTATGTCCTTTAAATAATCAATTACATTATCAGTGAAGTCAAGCAAATGGCCATTAAGCTAATAAATAAAAAGAAAATAATAAATCTCGTCAGATTTGGAAGTTATGGAAATTTGAATTTTCAAATGATTGCAATTTGACTAAATTTAGACTTTGAAAATATAATTTTTTTCTTTTCACACGTAAAAATATACGATACGGTTTCTTTATCTGACTACTCCATGGTTAAAGTTAACACAATCTCAAATTCCAGTAACTGACTAACGCTATAGAGGTTATTTTCCAAAACACATGGGATAATAAAAGGTTAAGTTTAATTTTACTATTCTAATGGGTATGGTTAAAGTAGTAACAATATTTATGTCCCTACTAAGTATACGTGAATAATACAAAAATCATACTTGGTTCAGTGAAATTCAGTGTATATTGGCGACAAATAAGAATGTTAATGATTACAACTTTTAATCTTCAAGAATGTGAAGAATGATTTGCCTGGAATGCCATCGAATAATTTTTAATTGAAAAATGTATCTTGATTCATTATAACTTCGTAAGACTTGCGGATGAAAAATTAATGAATTATATACAGCTGCGTGCAACTAATTACGTACATGAAGCTTACATGTGAGCTTGAAGCAAAAAAATAAAAATAGTTGTATATATTGTCAAAATTTTTCCGAGTTTAGTTATTTAAACTCTTAGTCGTAGAAAATAACTGTTTATTGTGTCAATTAAATTATTTTTTATAAAGCAGTGAGCCATATTTTAAAGAATATTGAATTCAGTCGTGCATATAATTAAGGACACATCGTAAAATTTAAGAAAAACTTGTATTTATTAAAAAAAAAATCAATATTTTGTTGCAAAACCATTGTTGTCGGTAACAGCTTGACACCTGCGAGGCATCGAGCTAACCAGATTTTCACACACTAGTTGGAATGGCCTCCCAAGCTTTCTTTGATTCGGCGAAGAGATCATCAAAATTGTTTATTTTTACTGCGCCTACTTTGGTTTTTACAACTTGCCATAAATTCTCAATCGGATTGAGATCTGGACTGCATGAAGGCCAATCAAGTACAGTGACCGAATTGTTTATAAACCATTGTTTGACGTGATGAGCCGTATGCTTCGGGTCATTATCTTGTTGAAATATCCATGTTACTGGCATATTCTCGTCTGCATACGGCATCATTGTATCGCTTAGGATTCTTACATATTGGAACATGTCCATGTTTCCGTCAACTTTGTGCAGCGGTCCAACACCGCGTGACGACATAGCACCCCAAAGCATAATCGAACCTCCTCCATGCTTTAAAGTGGCCCGAGTGTATCTTGGATCAAATTCTTTTAACTTTGGCCGGCGAACATATTTTTTTCCATCGGGAGAGACTATTAATTTTTGTTTCGTCCGAAAATAACACTCTTTTCCATTCCACAGCGCTCCAATGGCGGTATTTTTTTGCAAACTCTATTCGCTTCTTCCGGTTACGCTCAGACAACAATGGTTTCTTTCGGGAAATTCTTCCAAAGAGGCCAGCTTCCCGCAATCGACGTTTTACTGTGTCTACAGATGGGATTGCTCCATTTTCACCAAAGACTGCTATCCGAATTTCATTTGCTGATTTATGCGGATTTTTTTTCGACTCGCGGACAATCAGTGCATCTTCACGCACTGTCGTAATTCGGCTTCTTTGTTTACGAGGCACCTTTTCAGCAGTCGAATGTTTTTTGAAATATTGCACCGCTTGGAAAACCATTGTTTTAGAAACTTTTAAGGCTGTTGCGATCTCCCTATAAGAACTTCCTTCCTGATGCATTTGTACAATAATCTTTTGAGTACTGACGTCACAGGACTTATTTTTACCCATGTTTAGCAATAAGTAAAATTTTATCAAATTCTGAAAAACACTTTGTGTAATCTCATTTATTTGAATTTAACTGTTAAAACTTACTTGAATCTTAAAATTTTAAAAAATTTTTCACTGTCCTTAATTAAGTGCACGAGTAATTTATTTCACAAATTATGAAAAACACCACAAAGAAAAAAATAACGGTAAAAATAGGGTTGCATTGAGAAGTTTCAATAAACAAAGTTGGATTAACTAAACAGGGTCAAATTTTATCGGTTTTTTTAATAGTATTATTTTCAACATAATGATTTAAATATTGAGTACTACTGTTCTTAATTAATTGCACGCAGCTGTATATATGTATATATATATAATAGAGGCGGAGATTGCCTTTTAAATTACTATTAAATAAGCTCAAGGTTAGTCAATATAAGTCTGGGGCATAAATTTAGGAGTCTTTATATTTTTTAATATCAAAACTTTTTTTTCCCATTTTTAATATCAAAACTTAAAATTTTACTATAATGTTCAGCAACGCGGACACGGTTACTCTAGTTTACTATAATTTCGGCTTCGTAGATAAGAATCTAAAAATATAAAAAAAAATCTATGAAACTTCATGTGCAATAAAAATTTAAAATTAATTGTATTGCTTATTACAAATAAATTTTCTTTACAAAGGAGACCATTATAAATGAATACTCGTGCCATAGACAAACCGCATTTTAAGTTTAGATTATCACTTATGTACAGTAAGGAAGAAAACTTGAAAATTATTTAAGAACTTTTTTTTTACACAAATACCTATAAAGATTAAAGATTGTAAAGATATTTTGTGAAACTAGTACATTGCATTCAAGAGGAAGACTATATACATACATATGTACATGAAAATTTTAAAGAATAGAAAATATAATAGCAAGAGCTAAAAAAAACTCAATTGACAACCAATGATGTTCTCGGAACAGATATCTCTCGTACATTTAGTCGTAGGTCTTGATTGATTTCGCCCTGTACGAAAAATCTTTAGTCTGAGATGTGGCCGAAGGAAAATATTATACATCCAAAATAGACTTAAAAGACAACTAGTAGGGGATTTCACATGCGCACCGTTCTGAGGACATATCACATGCCGCCCGTTGTCTGGGCGGTAGTTGAATACATGCGTTCAACCACCCCCACCCAGAACCGGTGCCTTCCAATTTCAACCATGCTCGAGGAGACGTCGTTCATAGGAGAGCCCATAACCCTGAGTTAACAATTTTGTCAACACCATTTCGTAGATAGTAGTAACCCCCTTTGTTGAGGAAGTGAAAACTACTACCCAGCATAAACCACCGAAGGGCCGCACCCAAACCATCAGGCCGATTTGCCTCTTTCCCCGAATGACAGGGAAGCACAGACATAATCGGGGGCTTCCTGATGCCCGTAGTACCAGATTAGATAGGTTTCTCTGGTCAGTCCCTGAAATTTAAATTACCCACCTCTCTGCATATAGCGAGCGCCAGGCCACCCAGAGCTAGGTGAACTCCATATTCCCCGGTTAGTACACACCCCTGGTGTGACGTAAATCACCAGAAGCCATTTACTGTATCCTCGGGGGGAGACTTAAAAGACAGTTAAATTTGGTTGTTGTTGTAACAACACTGCTGTTGTTGGAAGTTTCTCTCTGGGGAAAAAACTTCCAGTAGGTACAGCTTTCGCTGAGTTGACAATACTAGGCCGACTGGAAGTCGGGTCGTTCCGGAGCGTAAATCAAATTGTCGTGGGAACGGCAATATAGTATGGAGCTGTTTTTCTATTATTTGGAATACAATGACAACCAAATTATAGCTAATAAATTTAATGAATATTTTGTGAATAGTATTAAGGATGTAAGAGATTCCATTGAATATGTGCAATATAAGAACTCAACAAGGTGCAATGTTTTAAGTAATTTTAAATTCCGTACAATAAATGTTTTACAACTTAACCGTTATGTCTACAACCATCTACCCGGGTATGTTTCTCATTTTAAACTTGATATATTTTCGTCACCAAATGAGCTATCGACTTGAAATTTTGAATATGCTCCTAGAATATTGTTTTTTAATGTTTAAAAATATAACAAATTTTTTTATTTTTGTGAACAAAATCTACGAGCAGTTTTTGAGAATTACCCTTTAACCATACAACCGACATACCAGGGTATGCACAAAACAAGTCAAACAATTTTTGGATTACAAATGCAAAAATATGTACATAGTGCTATGTAGGTTTAATTTTATTACATTCAATTCAATTTTTCATTTACATACACATCAGTAAGAAATTACATCTGCTTATAAAAAAGAATAGAAACACGTAAGATCTTAGATAAGTGTAGTTTTTTTTAATTTTCTTATTTAGCAAATAATGTATGGCAAATGCATGTATGGCAAATGCTTACATTCTGCGTATATTCCGCACATACCGGTTTTTGACATTCTTTGCAGGCTTTCTTTGTAGATCTCCTCATATCACACATGTAGCAATTTCCTTTGTGCTTATTTCTTCCGGTGGCGTCACGTTCTTCTTGAACACATACTGAATCACTATTTGGTTTTACTGTTTGGCCAAAAATACACTCCACTCCACTGCGTGCTGAAAAATTTCTCATAATTTTAGGATTTTGTGAACGGATCTGAATTTCCTTCGTAGGTAATTGTTCACTAAGTTTTTGAAGAAGTCGTCTTCTTCTGTATGTCGAGGATTTAAGACTGGGATTATTGTCCATGTAGATGACAAAAGCCGCAAATGCTGCCACGTCAATAATATTATAAAAAAAGGGCCATATATTTGTTTTCCTTTTTTTCGTATATTCACCAAGGCATTTGTCCAAATTTCAACTCCACCTTTACTTGTATTGTAATCCAGTATCACAACTGGGTTTCGTTTTGCACCTTTAACTTCGGTATTGTACCGAGGATAGACAAATTATAGTAAAAAAATTGTCACACACGATGTTTCTTCCACTTCCACGAAAAAGCTTGCAGCACAAATCTTTAACGACTCGATCATCCTGATTTTTTTCTCTTTCTCCAGAAGGAGCCAACCCTGTATATATCTGTCCACTTAGTGGATAAGATGTAAGAGAATCACAAGCCCACTACACCCTTATCCCATATTTTGCCGGCTTTGAAGAAATATTTTGCATGAATCCAGTTCTACCTCGGTAGAGAAAAAGCTGTTCACCAACCGTGATGTTGGCTCCTGATACATAGTTGTTTTGTAAGTTTCTGTTTAACATCAGGAATATGTCTCATATGGCTGCTGCTTTAACATTATCAAATCTTATATAACGGCTTATTGCCCAAAATCGTTGATTACCCATCGATGCACGATACAAGGGATGGGAACTAGTTTTCCATAAGTGAGTTGCATGGACGAAATTTGATGTGTGACGCCAGCTAGTAATAGTATTCCAACATAGGCATCCAATTCTGATAATGTGAGGGACCTTCATATGCCTATTGGCTTACGTTCGTAACTCTGCCTTGCTTTTCTATTTGTTTCCCTAATTATTATGTCACACCTTTCCTCAGACATTAATAATTTGAACGTTTCTATAATACTAAGATTTGCTGGTTTACTAATTGGCCCGGTATTGGAACAACTACGGCGTTCTTTTTTTATGTAATGGGCTTCAAGGGCTGCAATTTAAAGATAAAAACAAAAAAAAGTTTGTCAATCTATGCAAGTTCTCTTATATATACAATCAGCATACCCGTGTATGCTGGTTGTATACATAACGTAATTTTTTTGGTTGTAGACACAAGGGTTAAGGCAATAATAGAAAAAGTGAAGAACAAAACTGACTCTAATAAAATTTCTAATAAAATGATACTTGACAATTGGCACATAACAGGCGATATATTATTAAAAATCATTAATAAATCACTTGAAACAGAAGTGTTCCCGGACAAATGGAAGGAAACTATAGTTTCACCAATAGAAAAAGTAAACAAAACATTAAAATGTGAAGAGTTTCGACCAGTAAATACACTTAGTACGTGCGAGAAAATTTTAGAAAAAGTTGTAAAAGAACAGCTTGAAGAATATATAAAAAATAATAATATATTATCGAAGTTTCAATCTGGTTTCAGAAAAAAATATTCCTGCGAATCAACAGTAAATTATGTGGTAAGCCGATTAAAAGGTGATGATAATAGAAGAAAAATTATGGCGATTTTTATTGACTTTAAAAGAGCATTTGAAACAATTGACAGACAAATATTGTTAGAGAAATTATACTTGTACGGAGTTAAAGGTAAAGAATTGAAATGGTTTAACACGTTAACTGCCGTGTCACCCGTATTCGGGTGACAGCAAAAGTTCTCATCAGGCCACGTCACCCGTATTCGGGTGACAGCAAGAGTTCTCATCAGGCCACATCGGGTGACTCCTTCCAAAGGATTTCCGAACATATTTAGATAAATATATGACAGGAGATAATAATACTGTTGAATTTTTTTAAAAATCGTTTATTAACAAAATTATTTACAGTGCAAAATATTGAAGCATTCACTGCAAAGTTGCGGTTGACCAGGGCAGCTTGGACAAAAAGTAGTGGGTTTTCTGAGATTTGCTCGTGCCTTTGATCGTTCCAGTTCTTCTTTTTTATTTGCGTAACACCGCAATATCGATATCGGGCTGAGAGTACCGAAAGAAATGTAAACAGACATGCGGTAGCAGAGCACGCATCTTACAGTGGCGCCGGTGGCCTGACGGGGATTTTGTTGTAAACACGCGTGGCAGTCAACGTGTTAAATCATATCTAAGTTATAGAAGACAAATCACAAAAGTTAATGGCACGTTATCATCAGAAATTTAAAATGAATTTGGAGTCCCTCAAGGATCTATTCTTGGAGCTCTCTTATTCATAATTTATATAAATGATAGGCCTAATATATTGAATAAGTGTGAAATCGTGTTATATGCTGATGATACGTTAATATACACAATTGCTGACGAGGATGATAAATGCAGATCAAATTTGACACATGATATGAATGCACTTAATAAATGGTTAAAATGAACAAATTAAAACTAAATGAGAAAAAGACGAAATTAATGGAAATAAATATAAATAGTAGCTAAGATTTTACAATAAATAATACAATAATAGAAAAAGTAGATTCCATAAAATATCTTGGTTTTATTATAGATAAAAAATTAATGTTTAATGAGCACATTGACTACATATGTAACAAAATTGGTATGAAAGTTGGGTTTCTAAAAAGAATTAGAAGTAAAATATCCAGAGAGACGACAATAAATGTATACAATACAATAATCAAACCTCATTTTGAATACGGAGCAACACTTATATATAGTTGTTGTAACAACACACATTTAGAGAGGATGCAAACACTTCAAAACAAGGCTATGAGGGTAATTCTGAAATGTGATCGCTACTCCCGTATACAGAACATGCTGAATGAATTAAGTTGGATGACAATTAAACAAAAGCTTCAATTTTGTACCCTAAAATTTATTAAGAAAATGAAAGAAGGAAATGCACCGGAATATCTGACTGAGCAACTGAGATATGTAGCTGAAGCTCAACCGTACGAACTAAGAAATTCTGATGATTTCTATATTCAAAGGGCACCATCAACAAGGATGCAAAAAACTATCTTCTACAAGGGACTGAAATTATTCAATGCTCTACCTTTGAACATAAAGCAAGAACAAAATTATAAAGTTTTTGTTAAAAAATGTATAAATTTTGTAAAATTTGATAACTTGATTAATTTATAATTTGGAATGCAACTTAAAAAGTATTTTTAATACTTCTTAAATAAATAAATAAAATAAATAAAAAAATTCCATTTGACATCTTGAAAAGAAAAGATATATGAAGAAAAGATTTCTTTCGGCGACTACCTCTCATCAGTCTTCTGGCAAAAGCTCTGAGAGTAACTGATGGCCATAAACAAGCTTCTCAAAACTGCTGTTCGGTGTCGACTTTAAACTGTAGGTACCAGTAATCATGGATACAAATTAACACACACAACATGATTGCTGCGAGAAGCTAGGCTATTATGTATGTTCCGAAAAACGAATGCGAATAAAATTAATATCGTGTTTTGTTTTTAGAGAAAAATAAAACTTAACTACGCGAATTATTTTATAGTTTTCATATTCAAAGAAGTTGATAATTAAGCGAATGAATAAAAAAAGGTCAAAGTTCATCCAATTCAGAACATAACATATTCATTTTTTTGTAGTATTATCAATAACATCTATCAATAATTCTCTTATAAATTGTACTATAATGAAATTTCTGGGTATTTTATTGCAACCTCTCGGAAGATAAATAGAATTTTAAAGAATTAAAACTAAAAACATCTTTTTAATAAACCTGAATCAGAAAACTAAAGAACATTAATACGGATGCATTAATATAATATAATATATATTAATCTTTGTAATATTAATGTAATACGTGCAAAATGTTACATTAAGTAGTATTATTGGTTATATTTTTTTTATAAAATACATATTTTCTTTTCTTTTTTAAAATATATAAAAAAAAATTTGATAAAACTACTTATTATCATTATTCGCATACCTATACATATGTATGTATGTATGTATGTATGTTTATATAAATGATGTAAATAACTTAAGATTTTTACTTATATTTTCAGTCAATAATAGGAAATATAAAATCTAGAGTTTCAAGCATATTACCTAACCGATTGTCAAAATGGTTTTCGCCATCTTCTTCTAAATTACAAAACGATTCTTTAAATGGTAGCATTAGCACTCCATTATCAGCACGTCGAAGACGACGAATTGATGTTGAAGGAGAAAACTATGAAGATGATTTGCGTCAGGAGGGTAATGAACAGGATTTACATCGCGATCCAGATGATGATGAAGAAGAAAATGATTATGAAGATGAAGATAGCCAAAACAGTGACGAAGAATATGTCGTAGGTGGTGTTATAAAAGGAACCAAAAGCAATTTAAGCGTAGAACAACAACCACCAGCCAAAAGATCTCGTTTAAGTACTGATGTAAGAAGAAATAATTGTAAAAACATAAAAATATTACATAAGATTTATATTTTTTTATAGGTGGGTGAAAGTCCCTTAATTACACGACGTCAACCAATATTGTCGTCGACGCCAGCGTTGAGTAATTCTTATTTAAGGAGTGCTCCTGGAACAAGTACACCAGGTTCGCGTTCATCTTATCAACGGTTTACAAATCTAAACCTATATTCAAATCAGGTTAGAAAAGAGCCAGCCTATAATTTTAATCAACAGAAGGAGCTTAAATCGACTAAAGTCAATACAGATATAATTGATTTGATATCGAATCCTTCCTTGTCAACAAACGCTTTTGGAGATAATCAGCCAATCATAAGGTATACTTTTCATATATATATATATACAGTCGGGCCTCGATTATATGTTATGGTCGGGACCAGAAGCATTACGGATAATAGATTTTCACGGTTAATCGGATAACAATTTAGATTATACAGTTTTTTTTAATATTTTTATTATTTAACAAGTGAAAATTGGTGTAAATAAATGTAAATATACAGTTACGAGCAGATAAATAGGTTCACATCAAAATGATAAATCAATTTTGTTTGACTATAGTTTACATTACAGCAATAAAAACGGAAAAGTCGCTAATTACTGAAGCAAATACCCACTTTTAATACTGCATCACAATATGTAATGTAAGGGAGTTAAATTTTTAATATTTTTTTCCATCCCTTTGAGTTAGGAATAAATTTCTAATGGAAATTTATTTTTAACCAATTTTTACTTATGTTACTTTTATCTGTTATAATACCCATATTTTTTTCTGTAAGCAGACATGGTTTGTGATGGTTTGTGCATTTTCAATAAATCCTTATAATAACATCATTATATAGGCCTGAAATTATTTTTGCGCTTTAGAATTAATTTTACTCATTGTATGCACTCAATGCTAAATAGAATTTCATGGCTGTACGCAGCTTTTATTATTAATCTCAGTTGAAAAAAAAAAAAAAGAAAATAAGGAAAAATAATTAAAGAGTGGTATTCGTAGTGCAAAATATTAAAATAGATTACCTACATAGGAGAGATGAGAATTTTGAAAATGGTCTCATTGACATCTGAGAGATTATAATGCATGTAATTCGATTACAATATTTGGATGTTTAAAGCTTTGTTCTCATTGAGACATTTTGATAAGATCAAGTGTTCTCCTGTTTCTATTTGAAAATAATTGTATTGCCTCTTTATCAAGCATTAATGTATTGAGATATCTGTTTTTTTATTTTCGAATATGCAGAGAAATGTTATTGTTAATGGTACTTAAATGGTACTATTTTGGTACTAAAGTAATCAGTGGAGTAATATGCTAAATTAATGGATTTTAAAGCAGATGAATCAGTTAATAATTGAAAAGAAAATTTGTTAATAAAGGAAGGCAACTATATCAGATTTATATTATTAATTAATAGAATGATTACTTAATGAAAAGATGTGATTAGGATGAGAAGGAAATAGTACATATATGTATAAAAAGTACCTTTTTGGTCCCTTTTTTTTCATCATCATTATTTAATTTGTAGAATTAAAATACATAAAAAATTTTTATGTATTCAATTGAACAGTTTAATTCGAAACAACGGTTTCGATATTATATACAGAATTTTCGGGAAAACAGAAATAGACTGTTTAAGGCACCCTTACACGATATGTTTTTTACACGTGTTTTTTAAATTTAAAATACATAAGTTTTTTGTTGTGTTTGTCAAAATTAGTCAATTTACATAAGGTTTATAATTTTTACTCACAAACGTATATGTACAATTACATATGTAAATAAATAATAAATTTTTAGGCACACAATTTATAAAAAAAACTATTTTACAAATAATTCATTGCCGACTAATATTTATACAGGCATAGAAATTTTATATCATATGTGTGTACATACGAAATTAGAGCATGCTCTAATTGAAATTTTGTCATAAGACTTTCCTTGTGTTTTTTACACAAGCAATGTTTTAAAAGTCACACACGACATGTAACTGTTTACTCATGTAAAAGTTGACAGTAACAGTGTAAAAAACATGTCGTGTAAGGGTGCCTTTAGAAGCATAAAAATGTGCTTTCTTTTCAATTTTAGCATTCAACGAAGTGAGAACGGTAGCGGAAGAAAATAGAAAAAAACGTTTGTGATTGGTGATTTTTTTTAGTGGAAATTAATATTAAAACTATTTTTTTTTGTGTTAAATTATTATGTAAAAAATTGCCCAAAATTAAAAAGAAAAAATAACCGTATAAAATCAAAGAGCAAATAAATAGGTTCACTTTGAAAAATTTGTTAGTTTAAACGCCAAAATTATAAAAATTATTGTAGAAAACTTTAGATTCAGCCTTTTAATAGAGCTTATTAAAGCAAATACCTCTAAAAATTTAAAAAATGGGACGTTCTTAACATTTTAGTGAAGAGGAAAAAAAGATTATAAAGGATCTACACAGCCGCAGTTATAGCCAACGGAAAATTGCTGAAATTCTTGGGAGATAGCAGAATATGATAAGAAATGCATTGCAGCCTCCAAAACAAAAACTTAAAAGAGGTCAACAGCGAAAAACCTCGAAAAGAGACGATGATCGCATTGAGATGTTGTCAACTAGTAATCCTTTTATGTCCGCAGTTCAGCTGAAAAATGAGTTAAAGCTTCCCGTATCAGAGTGGAGCATTAGACGTCGTTTAAGAGAAAAAAATTTATACGGAAGATCGGCCCAGAAGGTTCCAATGCTTAATAACAGACAAAGAAAAAAGCGCATTGAATTTGCAAAAGTACATGCTGAATGGGCCGGCCCGGAAAGTATAAAAAATGGAGAAACATACTATGATCTGATGAATCCAAGATAAACTTAGTCGGACCTGATGGAAGAACATGGGTAAGGCGTCCAAAAAATAAAGCATATGATCCAAAGTACACCACGAAGACAATAAAGCATGGCGGCGGCAACATAATGATATGGGGTTGTTTTTCCTGGTACGGTGTTGGGCCAATATTCTGGATCAAGGAAAATATGGACAAACATCATTATCTGCATATTCTTAAAGAAGTAATGCTTCCGTATGCCGAGTGGGAAATGCCTTTAAAGTATGAATTCCAGCAAGACAATGACCCCAAGCATACTTCTAAGATCGTAAAAGAATGGTTCCAAAAGAAAAATATAAAGTTTATGGAGTGGCCTTCACAATCGCCGGATTTAAATCCCATTGAGAATCTTTGGAGAATCGTTAAGGACAAAATTGCACCACTCAAGGCTAAAAATAAAGAAGATTTGTGGACAAAAGTAAAGGAAGCTTGGTACTCAATTCCATTAGAGACTTGTCAGTCACTTGTCGAATCAATGCCCCGGAGATGTTCGGCGGTGATTCAAAATAAGGGATTTTCAACAAAATATTAGAAATTTTCTTGCAATTGAACTTTTTTTGTATAAAAATGTCATTCTCTTTTCAATGAACCTATTTATTTGCTCGACAGGCATCAATTAATATATTAAATATATCAATTTTTCTCATTTTTTTTTTAATTATAATTAAATACATTTTATGTGATTATTTATGTTTAATGTAATAAATATCGCTTTATTGTATATTACCGCTGTTTAAGTTATTTGAAGGCGAATATATCAAAAAATGTGATGTGAACCTATTTATCTGCTCGTAACTGTATATGTTACATTCAAAGAATTAATTCAAGATAGCAATGTAATAAACGGTCTGTATCCCAACTTTGTATTTTTGAGCTAGCATTTTAACACTCATATTATTTTTCGAATGCTCGTTATTTTAGCTTTAGCTTCAATAATTAAAACGTTTCTTTGTCTTTTTACCTCCGGTAACGATACCATATTAAATATATTTAGATCTAACTACCCACAATTCTCAAATTTCAAAATTAAACTAATCGCTTGCAATTGCTTCTGTCTCATCGTATGCAAACAAAGAAATTCCCCGTTTTCACCCTGATAATAGAGGTAATCACGGTTAATCGAAGCAAACAATTTGAAAACATTGCAAACAATATACGAGTACTGATTTTTGGCCATCAAGGTTAATCGGGGTTACCGGTTAACCGGATGACGAATAATCGAGGCCCCACTGTACATACAGACATAGTATATTAAAACTTAAGAAAATAAAAAAAAGAAATATTGAAATTTTAACGATTTTATTATTTATTTATAAAATTTTGCAGCTCTCGTAAAAGTTTAAAGATTGCTCCATCTGCATCAGTTTTACCTGTTGATGATCATGTATATTCAACTGCTTCTTCACTAAAGCGACAACCATTGTCAACAGCCCCAACAGATTTATTTAAAATTTACGCAGCTGCTGAACCACTTAGACGTACTTCCACTGTCATACTTGAAAGAAAAGATGATAATGAACAAGATCAATGCAGGGTTGTTTCAGAAAAACCAATGGATGGTAATACAAATATATATAATGGACGCATTGAGGAATCTAATAATAACTATGCAGGCAATAAAAGAGCCAAACTAATTAACGGAAATGGTTTCTCCTCGTGCCCCAGTGTTATACCTGAATCAAATGACACAATTCTTTTAGATTCTGCTTCGGAAAGTGGCGAAAGTGCAACTGAAGTAACAAAAGCCAATTCATCTAATATCCAACCAAGAAGTGGCCTTTTTAATATGTCTGCTAGCGGCTCTGTAAATACACGCAATAGTAGTCGTACTTCCTCATTTGGAAATGGTCTAAATTTCTATTCCCATTTAGAAGGACGCAAGTCTCTTTTTAGTGGAACTAATAATAATAATAATAATAATATTAATCCATTAAATAATTCTACGTTATCATTAACTTCTCTTAATCGACGGCAATTCAATGCTTCTATTTATGGCAGTACATCTGCTCTAAGTGACAGCCGTTTATTAAATACATTTTCACCATTTTACAAAGGTAAAACAACATATGGGGGAGCAGCAGCTTATAATAAATTTTCGGCTGGTTCAGGCAGCAATACAGTGCGTATAACTCCAACATTAATAAGACCGACGTCAAGTCTATCTAATTTATCATCGTCTAGTAATTCTTTGGCTAATAATATTAATTCTCAAGTATGTGAAAATTCATCAATATCAACAACTGCTAAACGTATATTAGACTTGATTAATGATTTTGCCACTCCCTTAAGTGAGGCTAAAAAAATGGCAAACAGTTTAAAGTCTAATCCTAGTATTCAAATACCACTTCAAGCGCGAGGTCGACTTAATGATAATGATTTAAATGCTTCTAGAGCAATGCGACTGTCACAAGTACGTAGTCCATACTCTAGACCAGCCGTTATTTTGCAACCATCTGGAAATGCTAGTGGTCGCGGCACTATTGGAGGACTATTGCCTCCTGTTAAAGAACTACAAGTGCCAACAATGTCGCAATTGCTGCAGATGAAAAAAATACAAAATACTACAGAAAAAGTTAGAAAAATAACACAAAATTCAGTAACAAATAATATTGGAGCATGCGAATATTCATTACCAGATGGAATATCAGGTAAAGCTAATAGTAATAGTGGTGTGGAGCCAGAAAAACAAAAACATACCAATAAAATAAAAAGTAAAGTAACAAATTCTCTAAGACCATCAGCAACGTCAAAAGATATACAAGATGAGGAACCACCGCCGCCTGTTATTTTGCCAAATATAGCGTTCCCACTTATGCAATCTTTTCCTAAAATTGATATTCAGATAAATAAAACTCCGCTGGCATGCAGTAGTTCTACATCTCAAAGTAGTAATACGTTGACGCAACCATCAAACAAAGATTCAACAACTGTTCTGGCCAAGACAACCTCATTTGCATTTAATCCTCCCACAACAAATAAAAACGAAACTGAAGCATTAACTGTAACAAAAGACAGCGGTAAAATCCCAACAATTTCTATTCAACCTACATCATTGGAATCTAGTACTTCCTTAACTTCGAAAAGTAAACATACATTTACTTTTTCTAAACCTATAGAAATTGGATGTGCTACAACTGCTCAAACTCAGAGTATAACTATAAATGATATGAATAACTATAAATTTAGTCAACCTCTGGATGCAACAATATCTAAGTCTATTTGTAATGCAGCGACGCAAAATACATTATCAAAGCAAACTCAATTTAAGGAGGGATCTTGCTTAGATGCTCTTAATAAACCGTTACTCTTGCCGACTACTACTTCTACTACCACTTCTCAATCCAATACGCCTACAGTAATCTCAGGATTTGGAGGTCAGTTCAAAAAATCAGCTAATGAATGGGAATGTGATGTTTGTATGATTCGCAACAAATCCGATGTGAATAAATGTGTTGCTTGCGAAACACAGCGTAGTCAAAGTTCATCAGCACAAGTTACAGGATCGGCATCATCTCTTAAGCCATCATTTGGACTTCAATTTACTAAATCATTTGATGAATGGGAGTGCGATACATGCTTAATACGAAATAAACATGAAAATACAAAGTGTGTCGCTTGTGAAACGGTCCGTAAAGGAGACACTAAATTATCCTCCGTATTGCCACCTATTAAGAGTTCATTTGGAGATGCTTTTAAGCCAAAATTAGGGAACTGGGAATGCCCTACTTGTATGATTTCAAATAAGAATGATGTAAATGAATGTATAGCTTGTCAAACAAAAAAACCTGGAGCAAGTAGTGTGTCTCATGCAGTTACTTCAAGCTCTGTACCACAATCACAATTTAAATTTGGTTTTGGGAATGCAACATCATCAGCGGATGAAGGCTTTAAAACTTTGGCAGCAGAACAAAAAGCCTCTAAATGGGAATGCGATGCCTGCATGACAAGAAATGACTCCCATCGCACAAAATGTG
Organism: Metopia argyrocephala; assembly: GCA_963576795.1. NCBI lineage: Eukaryota > Metazoa > Arthropoda > Insecta > Diptera > Sarcophagidae > Metopia > Metopia argyrocephala. The sequence continues at coordinate 66,064,079 of OY756208.1, forward strand.
CCTGCTGTGAACAGCCAAAGCCAGGTATATCAAGTGCTGAAACAACGAATTCAACCTCAACAAAATTTCAGTTTGGAGCTACAGCTGCTGGTAAATTTAGTTTCGGTTTCGGTGCCTCAGTTAATACACCAATAGAGAATAACAATAAAAGTGAATTAGCCAATAAAAATGACACACCAAAACCATCAGCAACAATTTTCGGTATAGAAAATACCCAGCAAGTTTCAACACAAAAAGGTTTTCAATTTGGTATAAAATCTTCAGCTAGTAATTCTTCAGAAAGTAAGAAGGATGAAACAGATAATAAAAATCAAACTGGCTTTATATTTGGTGTAAATTCGGCAGATAAAACTAAAGCATGTGAAGCCCCAGTTGCTGCTCAACCATCTTTTACTTTTGGTAGTAAACAGTTAACAGAGAAAGCAACGTCGTCACCACCACCAATAACAACGTTTACACAAGCTACAACAACGTCTTCAGCAGCCACAACATCGTCTTCCAATACATTCGCTGTTAGTGCATCTAGTGTCAAATTTTCGTTACCCTCCGCAAGTACTAATATATTAGTTAGTAACGATAAACCAACTGGAGTGGCAGTGCCTACATTAAATTTTGGAACAAGTACCACCACATCAACTTCTGGGGGTTTTTCGTTTATAAATACAAGTCAAACAAAACCCTCTGCAACTACGGGAGAAAAGAAGTTGTTAGATAATTTTGCTTTTAAAGCGCCAACTACTACTGCGTCGGCTGTAACAACAAAAAACACTGGTTTTATTTTTGGATCATCTACAACAAACAGTAGTTCAACAGGTACTACTGTTTGCAGCACGACTACTACGACTGCTATAACATCATCAACTGCAACTGCAGCTGTAAAACCTATGTTTAGTTTAAGTTCAAACACTTCAACTGGACCACAACCTCAGAGCTCACAAACTTCTTCAGGATTTGGTGGTTTCACTTTTGGAAGTAACTCTACCATTTCAAACGCAGGCAGCACATTATTTACAACTGTCACATCAACATCAACAGCCACAACAACATCCCCGACTAATGCAACTACATCCTTGTCAACAACTTCAATGACGACTACTACAACACCTGCCTCAACAAATATTTTTGGCTCATTCGGTGGTTCATCGAATAACTCTTCAACACCATTATTCGGTTCCTCCATTAATACTCCTGCCAACACTAATATATCTACGGTTAGTTCCTCTACAAATAATTCTACCGTTTCAAATGTTATGCAGTTTGGGGCATTTGCAACTAAATCAACACCAAATGTTTTTGGCACATTTGGCAGCAAGAGTGGCGCTGAAGGTATCAAAAGTTCATCGTCGACTATCTCAACCGAAACAAAACCAACACTTTCAGTGTTTGGTAACGTTGCACCAACTAGCACTTCTCAATCCAATTCGGGTGGTTTTGTATTTGGCTCCAAACCATCAGCAACCAACACACCCCTAGTCTCAACAACTTTAACAACAAGCTCTGTGACAAGCACAAGCACAACATGGCCAAAAAATAATTTTGTATTTGGTTCAACAACAACCGCGACCTCATTGGCTCCAAATGAAAGTAAAGACGGTACAAAAGAATTAACGAAGCCTTCTTTATTTGGTTCATTTAGTTCAAGTAGCTCTGTTCCAACTAACCAGCAGCAAATTTCATCCATATTTGGTACACCAGCATCAAATATTGCCTCGCCATCATCGGGTTCATCGGCCACATTAGCGTCAGGTCCAACAATTTCAAGTACAAATTTATTTGGAACACAGTCAACTTCAGCTTCAACTAATATCTTTGGAGCGAGTTCAAGTGGAAATGCTGTTACACCGGCTCCGAATTTTGGTTCATCGCCCTTTGGCGGTGCAGCTTCATCGACTAGAGCAACACCTACATTTGGAAGTACGGCAGCATCGGGTTCAACAACTTTTGGGGGTTTTGGTGGAGCAAGTAGTAGTAATTCTACAACAAATACTACAGAAATTAAAAAGCCCGAGACGGCTTTTAACTTTGGATCTTCACTAGCTACTCAGAGCACAAGTGTAAGTAGACAGTGATTTGCTTTGGTTAATAGTTTTCAAAATTAAAAAAAATAATTTGTTCTGTATTACAAAAATCAATACGGATTTGAATTATAATATTAATTCTTTTATGTGGGCTGTTGTATCATATTGATTAATATTTTTATTAACAATTTATTTTAAGGGAGGTTTCAATTTTGGCTCAACTTCTTCTACAAAACCAGCTTTCAATTTTGGAAGTCCATCAACTACACAACAACCCACATTTAATTTTACTGGATCATCAGAGGTATAATATGATTATATACTTTTTATATGAATGTGTAGAATTATTAAAAGTAGTCTTAACTAAATATTTGATTTTATTTTCTTCTCTTTTTTCTTTCCAATAAAATGTATATCCTTTTTTATTATTACTTAAAAAATCATGTGTGCACTTTCTGAAATTGTTTCTATTAAACATGTTTTGCCGTCTACGGTAACGTTAATACACAATGTGTATTACACATCTACTATTGTTACCAATTTCAAATTATGGTGGGGTGTTTTTTTAATACGATTTTGTCACAGACACAAAGTTCAACGAAACCTTTTCAATTTGGCGCGACTCCATCAGCACCAGTTTTTAATTTTAATCCGGGTGCTTTAGAGGTAACGTAAAAATAAAGACATAATCACAGAACGTTATCGATACATTATTATTTGCATATATTTTAAACATAATTTATTTGTTTCCAAACGCATCATTTAATGATGAAACATATAATGGGATGTATTTTTTAAAATTAAAGTTAATATTCTGCACTTTCGACTGAGTTTTGTTTTATTAACCACTAAACCGTTCCTACTAACGTATATTTAATATGGAAAGAACTCTTTAAACAATTAAAGTTTATAGTGCCTTAACATATGATCGAAGTCAATTACTATAAATATAAAACAATTCCAATTTAAATATTTTTCATGCTGTTTTAGAATAGAATTTTATTGAATCTACTTTAAATTAGTGTATTTAAAAAACTACATACATATATAGTATGTGTATTGAGAACAAATTTTGTCTAAACTATACACAAATTTTTATTTTATATAAAATTTGTTTTGGCTTAAAGATATTCTTTCTCCATTTTGTATAAGTTCATTTAAATTAATTGCATACATTCAATGAATTGCATATTTTGTTTGTGTGTTTTTTTTTTATTTCTATTTAAGAACCAAGATTTTTGATTTGCTTTTTTTTTCAGGGCACGCCGAATGCACCTTTCCAATTTAATGCAGGTCCCGCGCCTGTATCAAGTAATATATTCGCGTAAGTACAATTAAAAATTACAAATAAGATAAATAAAAAAATTTAATTGAAATTCAGCAAGGAAAGGAGGAAGGAAGCGTACGTTCGGCTCGGATCATAAAACTCATTAAATATAAATATCATTAACACTAGGCATGAGTTAGAGATTTAATAAAATACTTAAATGTTTACTAATTTGTATGTGAAAGTACTTTTTGTGATCTGTGTTACATGTAAATTATAAAATTTCATCCTTTCCTTATGTATACATTTCAAAAAACAAAAAAAAAAAAACAAAAAAAGACGCATTACAATGGTTTAATTGTTTGTTTTCCTTTATAATACAATAGGCCAGCCCCAACAGCAGGAGCGCAATCAGCACAACAAGTGAAAAGGAAATATCGTGCACCGACGAGGAGAGTAACCCAACGGTAGAAAACATTAAAAAATTTAACGCTCTAAACAGCGTGGACGGATTAACACATAAAAAACAGACAGGACATAGCTTTAGACAAAATTCAAATAGCAGCTGTATTTTTAAAAGAGATTTAAAACAAAACATAAATTCAGAACAGCCCCAAACAGACCATATTAACAGCGAAAATAGCATATTTAACAAGATTTCAAATAAAGAAACAGAAGAAAAGAAAAATATTGCCAGCAACAAAGGGATATTGCATAGAAAGATAATTGAAGACCATCAGCCTAGTCGTGAAACGCATAAAATTACTATGGAAAACTTAAAACAAAAGAAAAAAATTCTTTTCAGCAAATATAAAATCATTAGAAGCCATAAATCGTCATTAGCAACAAATTCTAAGCCACCTTCAATTTCTAATATAACTGATGCATTGAAAAATGAAAATGCATCAGAAGAACAGGCAAAGGAAGTTAAAAACGTGTTTAAACCAAACACACAATCTCCTTCTAATACAAAGTCAAAACAATTTAAATTATACTCATCCAACTACTATCGTAAAATTAATACCATATCAACTGATAATATAGAAGAGAGAAACGATACGTTTACTCCTTCATATGTTGTATTTAAACGTCCTCAACATAAACTCAAAATAAGTACGAACACTAGAAATAAATTTCAACAGTTTAAAAGACGTTATTCCTTGGTAGTTAAGAGTTCAAATACTTCTTCAAATTTTTCTTTCAATACTACTGGTGAATAAAATTTTTCAGTTATGCAAAACTTCCTATGTTGCTGGCAACAAAATCGTATAAAGGAGTAAATAAAAATACATTATTTCGACATACAAAAGTAACGCTACAACAGAGTATATATATATATATAGGACAGGATATACATACATCCATAACAATATAAAATTATAGATTTTTTTTTTAATATTTAATACATAATCTTTAACAATTCAACAAAAATATTTTTTAAGATGTATCAAAAATGTTAAAAAAAAAACTCAAGTATAAGAATTCATTACAAAAGCAGTATACATACAATATTAAAGAAAACTGATCAAGACGACAAGAGGGAGAAATAAATTTTCAATACTAACATTATAAATTTAATTATAATAAATTAAACATTTTCCTGCAAATTTCTGATTTGTTTAAAGAATTTCATCATGTGCCTAAGCGAAGTTTTATTCAGTTTTTTGCAAAAAAAAAAAAAAAAAAAAAAACGCTCGTACGAAATGTCAAATTTTTTTAATATTTCTCTTTTCGTATTCCTTAGCTTAAACCCAAAAAAAAAATTATAATAAAAAGTTTTAATATTCAAATAAATGTCCTATGTTTCTATTTACCATTTGTAATATAATTAATTATAAATCATTTAAAATGATGTATTTTATATATACACATATACATATATTTTATTTTAATTTTTTAATTAAATTAATTTAATTAAAATCCACCTTCTTTATTTCTTTTGTCAATATTTTCTTTATACTTTACTACCCTTTAGAACTCTCCCTCTACATTTCGTACCAGCTAATGTTAATTGCTGGCCATGAGATTATGAAATCCTTAAATTCATTTGTTTTCACTTTAAGTATCTCTATACATATATTTTGTTATAAAAATCTTTATTAATAATAAAAATCAATCTGCATACTTTGCAAACATTTAACTTTTTTTTGTTAAATGCAATTATTGTTTTTTTTTTTCACTTTTTTAGAAATCATAGGGAAACGTAAAATGTGCGTGTGTTAACGAGAGGATATAATATTTATTTCTCATATTCCCTCTGTAACGCATTTGTTGATGGTCATATTCGAATGTCTTAAAAAGTTACATTTTTGTTAGTTTAGCTTTTGTTTGTTCTTACCACCAAACAATTTATTTTTCTAAATTTAATACAATAGTTTAGTTAAAACAATTATATATACATACATACATAAATATGTTAATTTTAATAATAAAAATTGTTTTATTTTTTTTTTTTTAAATCTGAAATATAAGAGATTTTTAATTTTTTTTTAATACTGTCTTGATATAGAAAGTAAACATAGTATATTTATGACATGAAAAAAAATATGAAAACTGAAAGAAATTATGTAAATAAGTAAATATATTGCAAAACAAACTATTAATAATTTTTACAAAGCGTTTTCTAATTAAAATAAAAAAGTCATGTAAGTAAACTAGCAAGTTCTGTATAACAAAAAAATTTGCAAACAAAGTTAAATGTGTTTACACACAGATTTTAAAAACATTTGAATACATACAATAGAGTGTAGCTAATGATGCGCTTTTATAAAACTATTTGTATATTTATTGAATAAGATTTTTTTATTTAATAAACCTCTAAAAATTACCTATACATTTACAGTAAACATTTTTTATACCAACATTTCAGATAATTAAAAAAAATTTTTTAATTTTTTTCTCACCTAAGCTGTTGTACAAAAGTTCTTGTAAACTTTGTAAAGCCAAAAACCTAGAGATAAAAAAATAAATTCCGAAAGTATTTTAAGTTTTGTTTTAAATACACAAGGGCAAGCTTATGAAAATAGATTGTAAAATTTTTTAATTTTTCTTTCTCACAAACAATATAACACAAAATATTTTATATTTAGATATTTAGATTTTTCTTATTTTTAAATGCAAACGTTTAATAATTATAAAGAGAAATCTAATCAAAATCAACTAAAGGGTAGGGGTCACGTTATAGGCTTTTTGCCAGCGATGCCAACACATTGCTTACTTTTATTTATCATATTATTAGCACAACAACTCTGAAGAAAAATATACATCTTCTAATATATAAAATATTGATATAAAAATTTGTTCATACACATTTTTATCAAAACACTGGTTCGTGCAAAATTTTAGGTTCCTACGATCAAAAATGGCAATTTTATTAACGAAATTCAAACGGACGTAACTACAAGTGCATGTATTATTAAATGCAAGACATAACTACATACATATTTATATGAAAACCTTACATATAAACTTATTTGATGTATATAGGGATGCCAATCCTTATATACCTGATCCTGAAAATTGTACGATTTTTAAGATTTACAAAATTTTTTGCTTCTGTAAAAAACAAAGTGTAGTTACTTCCGTTTGCATTTCATATGACGATATATACCATACCTGTATGTACAGTCGAATTAGAATTACCACACCGTTTAAAAGAAAAAAAGGATATAAGCAAAATATAAATGTATTTACTTTTGTCTTCTATTAAATTCAAAGGTATTTAACGTTAAAAAGCACAAAATTGTATAAAAAGAAGAATTTAAGAATTTATCGACGACAAAAAAATTTTAGCATCGGCTCATTTCTTTTTTTATTTTGTGCTTACCTACATTTTCGAAAGTATTTTTTATGGCAAGAATGTTCATTTATTGCTTAAATTGTTTATAATTTGTCTGTTAACTTTGGTGTCAGAATTTTAATTCTTCTGAAACATTCCAATTTGTTTTATTTTTAAATCAATAATATTTTAAGAGTTCGTTTAAACGAAATAGTTTTGCATTTATCCGAAGTCCTTTTAAAGGAATATTTCGGTTATAAGAAAAACAAATGCTGTTTTTTTTACATTTTCTTATAAACGAATTCGACTGTATAAAAATTTTTAAGTTGATTTTGGCCAATTCCAATTATTAAATTCGTTGTCAGGCAACTCAATTGCGGTAGGAACAGCAGGTTGTTGTAAATTGTCTTTGGAAGTTGATTCACTTTTTAATGGTGCTTTCAATGAGGTTGAACTAAAAATAAAAAAATTATTAGAAAATATTAAATATATACGCACGCACACTAAAGTATGTCTCTACTTTATTACAACAGTGTCATTATAGATTCATAAATACATATCGCACTTGATCAACAAGAGGGTACAGTGCACGCTCGCTAATGTGAACTAATTAAAACTGGCGTTGTTCACTTTTACGAATTGTTCACATTTCCGAATACAGAAAATTTTACAACAGAATTATACCATATTGTAAACAAAAATCAATACATATTTATGAATTTTTTTATTTTTAAAATTATATCAAATTATAATTAAATTTGTATTGAATATGTTCATAATTACTCATACATATACATATGTACATATAATACATGCACATGTACACCTAAAACGGGGATCCCGCAACTAATAAACACAGAATTTTAACGTTTCATATTAAAAAAAAAGAAAATTCTGTTCAAATTATAGGGCTTTTTACATTTATTCATATTTTAGAATAGTCAATGAAGCAAAAAATATGTTCACATTAAGCGGTGTTCACATTAGCGCGCGTGCACTGTATTAAGTTTAAATTTAAAAAAAATAATTTTTTTTAAGCAACCAACTAACAACATCAATATCTATCTACTGTATAAACTTCAACGCATTCCTATTACTCTTTCATCTGTTAAACCACTTTTGAATCCATTTTCCTAAAAGTGTAGTGACTACCCTTATATCAAAATAAAGGTCTTATTTTAAGTTAATACTAAAGTTGAAATACAAATTCTTGGTATATTTTTTAAAAAACGTAAAATTTTGATTTGTTTATGTGAAGTTTGCGCGAAATCGGCCCATTGGTTTCGTAGATATGGCATTTAGATTTTCCTATATATTTCCATACAAATTCAGTGTAAAATTATTTCATATTATGCTTAACTTATGCGTTGAGAGCTGTTAAAGCTAAATTTTCTAAAAATTTGGTCTGAACGACTTCATGGTCAAGAAAAAGCAACAATCAGAAAGTAGGCGTGGTATCTCCCATGCAAGTTAAATGTTAATTTCTTTATATCTTGAGAAGTGTTAAAGCTGAATTTTCCGAGTTTGGTGTAATTGATTTCGTAGTCATTAAAAATCATCAGTCGAAAAATGTGTACAAAGGGTAGTGGTAGGTGTAGCGAAGCACGTCGGGTTTAGGCTAGTTCTTTATATAATTTAACTATGATCTAATTAAAGTGTTTCAGACGAAAGAAAATTAATAAAAAAAACGAGCACTCTTTCTGCGGCTCGAACTCGGGTCTCCAGCATATCAACTCTTATTTTTGTTTTTTTCTTCAGCAACAAGAATATACAACTTTTCAAAGAAATGACACTCATGCAATAAAATAGCAGTTGGTATTTTAAAAATGCTCACCTTAAGCCAGCTTGAATGTTAAACGAACATGAAGGTTTCTCAGACATAGATAAAATTTCTTTGTCATTTTCGTTTTCATGAGACGATAATTCGTCGTCTTTGGTATTTTTTAAAGTTGTGTCTTTAACTGATCTATTTCTAATCTTTTTATCGCTTGCCATATATGATCCATTATGGTGTTGATTCATATGCTTATTTAAATTTGATTGACGTGTAAACCGACTGGGACACAATCGACAAGCAAAAGGTTTGTCGCCACTATGACTTAATAGATGGGTATTTAAATCGGTTTGACGTGCGTATTTCTTATCACAATACGGGCAGGGTATTGTTTTATCCATATGATTGAGTTTCATATGTGTAGCCATAGAGGAATGCTGTATAAAGCGTTTACCACAAATATCACAACCATATGGACGTTCTCCTGTATGACGCCGCATATGGCTTTTTAATGTTGTTGGTCTTAAAAAACGATCACCGCAAAATTTACACTCGTATGGACGTTCGCCAGTATGAGCGCGCATGTGATGTTTTAATGCGTATATAGTTGAGTAGGCTTTTGCTATTAAAAAAATATTACATTTTAAAATCCGTTAAGATAATAATTAATTATATGTAACGCATGAATTATTATAGTAATTATTTATAATTAGAATACGTTAATGTACGAATATTTTTACTTACGACACATTGTGCATAAGTAGTCCTTTTCACCAGTATGCATTACCATATGATATCTGAGAAAAAATAAAAAAATAAAATATTTCCGTTTTAAACATAGAAAATAATTATAAAATTTGTTATTTAATTTATAGAATTCCTGCAGTATTTATAAAAATTATTATACGTTTGTTGAGGTCTTTTTTGACAAATATCTATGCAATACATGTCAAATGAGGCCTTAATAATGGTATTTTATCTTTTATTTTATTTTTTGTTAATTTCAAAGGAACCACGGAAGGATAAGCACACGAATATACAGTTGTGTTCAAAATAATAGTAGTGCCATTCATTCAAAGCCGACGTTTAAAATTAAGTAGAAAAAAAAGAAAATATTAATTTCTTTTGAGATAAAATTTATTTCTAATTCTGCTTCTAATTTTTTTACCAATTAATTATTTAATTAAAACAAAAATATTTAATTAAAGCACAATTTTCTTTCAAAACTCCGTATTAAAAATAATAGGAGTGTTTATACACAACCTAGTAGTATTAAAGCTAGTCACAAAAGTTAATATTTTGTTGAATAACATACGATGCATTGAGCCAGTCAATAAGATTCTGGCATTTCTATTATTTTGAACACAGCTGTACATACAAAAATTGTGTAAAATTAGATTAATTATGTACTTTTTAAGATAAGTATGTATTATAAAGTTTTAGTCGTAATCTTAGTTACCTCAGTTTTGATGCAGATATCATTTGCTTGCCGCACACTTGACATGGAAACAATTTTTTTGGTCTTATTTTCTTACACTTTTCCTTTAAGATGTTTGTGGAATTATTGGTGGAGTTTTCGCCATAACCATCTGACGAAGCGTTAACAATTTTGGTGGTTTCCTTATTACTTTTTGCACTTCTTACGTCGTCAGCAAATGATACCTTTGAAGTTCCTTTGTTTAAAGTTTTCGCTTTAGGTATATGTATATCCATATGAGCTTGTAAACCAACATTGGTAAAATATGACTTAAAGCAGATTTTACACTTTAGACGCCCTAAAAAATGAAAAAAAAAACTTAAGTTATTACCATCTTAAATACTTTAAAAATATCTAATAAACCTTGAGGAAAAATTTGTGATTCAACAGATTTAAAGAAATCGCCATCGTTTGTATCTTTGCTATCATCACTTTGATAATGAACAGTTATAGTAGCAGGTGGTGAGGAGGTGGTAAGGGGTTTGCTAACATCATGGTAGTCTTTATTAGTATTATCTGTGTTATCTGAAGAGATAAAAAACAATAATAAAATTGTAATTTTAAAATAGATTTTAATCTTACCAAATAGAGATGAAGAATTAGAAGATTCATAATAATGTTCCATAATTTCTATTGCTGAATTCTAAAGAATAATACATATATATGTACATATAAATATATAGGTAGTTCAAGACAAATTTGAATTTATTTCATTGTTGTTACATAAATACTTAATTACCTCAGTAAAGTTTTGTTCATTATCGGTTATACTTTCTAAAGGATCTTTTATGAAGTTGTCATTACCATTATCACTGATAATTTCCAATGCATTGTTTTGCACATTATTTTGTGTGTGTTTACTGTTTAACTCAATTATTTTCTTTTCACTAGCCAATACCTTTTGTAAAAATCTGTAGGTTTGTTGTAATTCCTGAACACATAATTCGCATATCCGTTGCGGTAAACCATCATTCAATTGTACTTTTAAGTGGGTGCATAAGTTAAAAATATCAACAAAATTTTGATCATCTTGCGAAAAATGACATTTGTTACTCATTTCAAAGAATTTTTTCATAGATTCTTGCAGACAAACTCTACAAGTTTTTGATAAACTTATTAAAGACATTTTAAATATAGTATAAGCTCAGTTCTTCAGCCGCATTTTAATGTTACTTCCACAGGCGAGACACTGTAACCAGCGTTGCCACAATTGGTAGAATTCTACCAAAACTGGTAGAAAATTTTTCGTTTGGTAGGATGGTAGGCTGAATATAATTTTGGTAGATTTTAGCAGAAGCTAAAAAGAAATGTATTGCCGGAAAGTTTAAGATTGCCGTATTTATATTCAAGCATAAAATCCAACTTCTTATTCATATTAAGCAATTTTATCAAAAAGATTTAATACACAACACTTAAACTGATTTTAAAAATTCTAATAATCACATTAATGTTTCAAAAGTTTTTATCGGTAAAAAGCCGAAATGTTTCCTACTAAAAATCTTAACCCGGGAAAAGTTTTTGATGTTAAACATGAGATTTTGCAATTTTACATTAAATTATTAAACCAAATCAATGCTAGATTTGATTTTATTGGAGAAGATATTAAATTGTTACAAATAGTTACTCCTAAATAAGTATTGTCAAAAGAAGACTTGCTTATGTAAATTGTCTCTCGTTTTAAAATGTTCTAATCTTATAGACGTCGCCGTGGTCTAGTGGTTAGTGTGTTGGCTTACTAAGACGATAGCGCTGGGTTCAAATCTCAGCTCTGGCATCTTGAAAAAAGAAATATGAAAAAAAATATTTCTTTCGGCGACTACCTCTCAGCAGTCTTCTGGCAAAAGCTCTGGGAATAATTGATTGCCATGAAAAAGCTTCTCAAATCTGTCGTTCGGAGTTGACTTTAAACTGTAGGTCCCGGTACTCATGGATAAAAATTAACACACACAATATGAGTGCTGCGTGAAGCTAGGCCGTAACTCTGACACAGGGTTGTAATGGCCAATTATGTATGTATGTATGTAATCTTATAGACTGCGATCCTGATATTATTATCATACAGTGGAATCTGTTGCGATTAACAGAAACAAATCTTTCAACGGAATTAAATATTCAATTATTTAGTTATAATATTAAATATATAATATTATAATATTAAAGTTAGTTCAATTGGAAACGGGTTAAATGAGAAAAGTTTTGATGAATTAACCAACTTTGTTTTTAATTTACTTTCTCTTTCGCATAGTTCTGCAGCAGCTGAACAAAAATTTTTAACACTTTCCTTAATCAAAACCAAATTAAGAAACAAATTCGAAATCGACTGAAATTTCAAACAGCTAAAATTTGCAAATCTGACAAGGTTTTGAATTATTTTTTACTTATGGGTATTAATTATGTATTGTTAAGAAATTGAATAGTTTTTGTTATACATATGTTTATTTTTTATATGTACATATTTTCGAAGAACTCAATTCTTTTTGTTATATTTTTCATTTTTGTTTATTTATATGTACCAATACATGTAAAGGTGTTAATAAAAATTGCTTTCCATCTCAAAAATGTATTCTTATATGGTTTTTGGTAGATTTTGATTAATTTTGGTAGGTTTTGAAAGAAATTTTGGTAGAATTAAAATTTTTTCAGTGGCAACACTGACTGTAACTAATAATTTTTTTTAAATATCTTACAGATACTTTAAATATCTTAAAGTTGCCAGATTTGTTTTAAGTCAATATGTATGTATATGCAGATGGTAATGATAGAATTTTTGCTAATTTTATTTTTTACTTTTGCTGTCAAAGTTTGTTTACATTTTCTATTTTGTTTGATATCCAAAATGATGTAAGAAGGGACAAATTTACTTTCATACCCCTTATAAATGCACTTTTCAGGTAGTCGTAATTTAATAGTCACAAACATAACCCTTGAAGGAAAAAATTACACTATGCGACAAATGAAGACTTTTTGAAAAATGCAGGAACTCAATATATGGCAAAATTGTAGTCATTGCAAATCTGAACAACTTTTGTGAACTTATCAATACAATCTGAATGTGTCTAGGCATCCAAAATATCTTACAAAGACCAATTTGTACCCTGAAATTGCTATTTTTCACTATGTCTTAAAAATGAAAAAAAAAAAATTATATAAAAAATAGCATTTTTATTTCCGAAAAATCACTTTTAAAATATTAAGATTTAATACATAAAAGTAAGACATTACACATTATCGGAACCACTACTTGGTAAGGTTCTGTTTCTCTTTTGCATTTGTGGAAAATTACCCATATCGCTAGAGAAACCAATCAATTCATCATCACTAGATGAAATGAGATAAACATTAGCAGTTGATACGGTCGGACCAGGCATACAATAACACCAACAAAAAAATTTAAAGGGAAACAAAAAAAAAGAAAATATGTACTTTACAGCACAGACACATACTGGTTTGTATTCTGGAAGACAGATGTTGGTCTCCCCATAGTCCACCCAACCATATCATGGCATACATATCCCCATATTCATTTCCCTATCCCATGACCCATTTGCCACTCGGCAGACCCCTTTACTCTTACCGCTCTACCATTGCCAGAATTCATTAAAACAATGTGCAGAAATACAAAAAAAAACAATCAATAAATACATATATATTTTGTAGCTGAAGTTTATTTTGTTAATAAATGTTTATAAACTAAAAATTATTTTTAATGCTTTATATAATATTAATATTTTTTTAAACACTGCAACGATATTTAAACATTGCATAAGAAAGCATTTGGATATTTTTAAATATTCTTAACTAAAGATTGATTTCAACAGAGTTGTCAAGTTGTAAACATGATGGCCGTTATCTAATCTTTTCTTCGTTTTTTATCTGAACTACTGCCTGACCGATCATTTTTATCTTCCCCACGCTTTGGTGCTTTTTTTGCCATATTCAAAAACTGATCAAGACCAAACGGATCCTCTTCCTTTTCAAACTGAACGGGTCCGCTGCGAGACGGTGCACCACCACCAGCAGCACGCGATGTACCTGAGAACTCCTTGTCAGGAACAAATCGTTGTGTATTTACAATACGATCTAAATCTGCTCCATACGCATCATTATCAATTTGTTTACTAGGCCTATAGAGATGATTGCCTAGTGAGTTGGCTTCACGCCAGGGTTTATCATAAACATTATAAGCTTCGTCATCGCCATAACCTGAATCCATGCCTTTAGTTGTATTAAACAAACGTTGATCAAAGAGAGCTTCTCCATTGCTAGCAGATTTTGCCGGTAAACCAAGTGCAATTTGCTCGGATATATCACGTTCGCGCTCCTTCTGCAATTTAGAGCGCTTATCAGGTGCAGCACGAGCCAAATTTCTATCCCTTTGTCTTTCGCGATGTCGTTCAGCTCGAAGTTCATTACGTTCTCTAGCTTCAGCGGTGGTACCGACTGCATCTTCTGCGGGATTTCGTATGCCAGCACGTTCTTCACGAGCTCTTTGAGCCATCATACGTAACATATCTTCTTTCTTTTCTTTTTCTTTCTGAGCCAGTTTCTTTTCAAGTTGTGCTCTGGCTTCTACAGCTTCACGTGCTTTACGATCGGCTATATATAAAGCTTCAGACATTTTGGCAAATTTCTCATTAATATGCACTTGTTGAAGACCTCGACCATCGGCAGCTAAACGCTTGTCTAAAGGAATAGTATAACCCTTAGCGTTTTTCCAGTTGGATATGCAGGGAGGAATCTTCCACTCTTTTTGTTCTTTCACTGTAACTTTTCGCGATGGTGAGTGTAGTACCGGTGCTGGTGGAGACGGTGGACCTCTAGGAATTTTTTTATTAATACGAAACTTTGGCGGCTCCATAGGATCTACTTGAGCTTCCACCATACGAATAATACGTTGCTTGGCTCCTGAATTAAAGGCATCACCCTGTTGTGATGGTGTATATCTTATGTATTGGGCGGGTGCACCACGCTCGGCATGTCTGACTGGCATAGCTGCCGCTATTTTTTGATTAGTCAGTTTTTCAAGGGCTTTTCTTGTTTCCTCTGTTGTATCGGCTATAGTTTCGGCGTCTGGCCTCTGTAATTCTTCGGCATCTTCCGATAACACTTCTGCTGGCAATAATTGTGATATTGATGAATATACAATTTTGTCTTTACCATGTCCTTGACGAGCTATAGCGTCGTATTTAATTTTTCCTTTTTCATCTAAGCGGACAGCTAAGGCATTTGATTTTTTTCCCAAGTTTACTGGAGCACCCATACCTAGAGGGTATTGCGCTACATGTATTTCAGGAAATGCGCCACCATCACCAAAGTCAGCTTCTATACGTGGTATCCAGTCTTTACGTTGACCATAAGGAGGAGCAGCTATTTTAGCAGAAACCAACGCTCCGATTTTCGGTGCTCCCTTTGCAGCCACGCGTCTTTCATCTTCACGATCCCACACCGTATTGGTAGGTGTGGGTAGAAGCGTAGATAAGGACATATTAAAAATTTTTTATTTCTACGCTTTCGAAAAATTACTATTTATTAATTAAACAAAAATATATTTCAGTATAAAAATATTTTAACAAAAAAATTATTATCGACGTTTTAAAGAAAATTAATATTTTGTTGAACTATTATCAACAACGTTAGTAGTTTTATAAACACATTTGGAACGATACGAAATGAAACACAGTTAGTGTTGGTAAACAGTAGTACAAAAGCATGATTTTAGAGCACAAAGTGCCTAAAATATATGTATAAAAATATTGTTGTACCTGAATAAAAGCGTACCAAAATACGCAATTAATGAAAGAAAGAAAAACAAGAAAAACGAAAACATTGTTTTGTCAAGTTTTTACTTTTGTTTCTATTAAGTACAAATTTTAATATACATATGTATTATTTTTTTGATGTTTGTTTTACAAAAATGTCGGCATAAAACGATATTGATAAAAAATATACGCTGTACGCTTCTATTTAGATACGACCCTAAAACAATTTTTGTTATTAAAAAGCAAATGTAAAAAAAAAACTTATAATAATATAATTTTCTAATTTTTTATTTGTTTAGAAGTAATATACAATTAATTACATTAGGATTATCCTTTCCTATGCTAAAAACTATCCGGTATACTCTAGAAGACGAATTCGAATGAATTTATAATTGAATGTTTTTTCAAACGTTACTGTATACTAGAGGTGAGCACAAGACGTCTTCTCAATGTATACAGTGATGAAACTCCAACAACTATAGCAAGAACAACAGACAGCAAGATAGCCACAACAAAATTTTTGCACACACAATATCACAGTGTATAACAAGATAGCCAGAACAAAATTGCACACACAACATTACAGTGTATAATAAGATAACCACAATAAAACACAGCTGATTTTAAACTTTTTGAGCTGTCATTTCCTTCATCACTGTATGCACTGTGACATCTTGTTGCTTACTGCCATCCCTAAATAAAAGCGGCAAGCGTTTTCTAGCTGTCAAAATTTCTCATGCCCATACAATTTGTATCATGGCGTATTGATTGTAAGGTGCATTTGACATGGCAGCTGAGCTACTTTTTTTTTCAGCCAATTTGTGAATATAGTTGTCAATTTTTGCTTTGTTTTATGTACATTGTTTTTGTTTTCATACTTTTTGTTTTGGTTTTTTTGACAGTTAACTACCCTAACAAGCCTCAAAATGCTGTGTTGTTTTTGTTACTGTTTTACTTGTTGTAATCTCAAAGGCACCTAATGATAATTGCGCCGTGGCACTATCTTTATTTCTTCGTTTCATCATCCAGCGTTGCCGTTTTTAGTTATTTCTAACCGAAATTGGTTACTTTTTTCTGCAGTGTGTACATGTATTGTTTTTTTTCGCCCTGGTTACTTTTTATTTTGAGGCTAAAGAAAGCCACACTTATTTAAACGGTTTGAATTTAAAATAATAACTTTATAATTTGTAAATAATAATATGACACACGTGTGTTGTTGACTATTTTTGCTAATTTCTACCTTAAGTATAGAAAAAAACCTTCATTAACGAACATTTTAATTAAATAAAGCTCTGTAGTCTAGGATGGCGCTTTTGTTGCTTTTAATTCTAATTTTGGCATTTTTCATAGCAATATCTCTAAAATGAGTGTATCTACCAAAATAGGTGACTGATGCGATTTAAAAATCAAATAGATAGAAAAAGACTTTATTATCGGTTTAGAATTAAACCTATCTTTTATACTATTGTGCGTTTATTTAATATACTCATGAGCTTGAGTAATTTGAATGCGAATAGAGGTTTTATATATTTTGCCTTTTCTACCATATAATCAGAAAGTAAAATTATATCTTGACAGATTAATCAAAGTATATATATTACATTATATTGCAAAAAACAAAATAGTTATAATTGATTTAACATAATTTTCTTAATTATATCTATTAGAATTAGGACTAAAAATTTGGTAAGATTTTTGCTGAGATTTGGTTACAAAAATTTAAAAGTCGTGGCAACACTGTTTTCCATTAACTACTAAAAAGAAATGCAGTTGTCACACTATGAAGCATGGCGCAATTATCATAAGTCTATGTCCACACTTGGCGATTCCAGTCGGCAACTTTTGTAGTTTGTAGACGATTACGGTGAGGGGAATAAAAGAAGAAAAATACTTGCCCGTTCTCGGCGATTCTTTATATTCCGTCATTCGTTTTTTGTCTTTGTAGTTGATTATTTGACATTTCCTTTCATATTTTTTTTCGCTTTTTAGTGTACGCGTCTTTTTCATACAATCGCAGCGTTGGTTTTTCTTGTGTTGCAAATTGCAGCGTTGCCAGTTTATTTGTAATTACACAAATGAAAGAGAACACTTTTTCTTTAAATATTTTTAGGCCATACATTTTTTTTTTATTTTGTCTCGCCATTATTTCAATTAAATTATTTATAATAATTTAATTCAATTCTTCATGTTTTTAAGTCAACCCATAATATTGGTCACCATACAATTTCATTTCATAAAAATCAAATATTATTCAATACCAGAAACAATGTCAATCTTATGATAGCAAGATGTCGGTTAGAAACTACGAAGCAACGCATTGAATATACGGATAGTATGGAATTTAATAATCGCCCTCAAGATATTAAATATATACAAAGAATTTAAATTTTCACGAAAAGAATAAAGGAATATTTGCTTCACGACTTAGAAACTCTTCTCATATGATTTACAGCAATCGTATACAATATCCTATAAATTAATAATTAAATTTTGTGTGTATATATTACTATTTTTTTACTTTTATTTCTTTTCTTTCTTTGTAAATTATATACATACATATATAGAATAGTCGCCGTGGTCTAGTGGTTAGTGTGTTGGCTTACTAAGACTAAAACCCTGGGTTCGACTCCAGGCTCCGACATCTTCAAAAAAAAAAGAAATATGAAAAAATATTTCTTTCGGCGACTACCTCTCAGCAGTCTTCTGGCAAAAGCTCTAAAGAGTAATTAATTGCCATGAACAAGCTTCTCAAGTCTGTCGTTCGGAGTCGACATTAAACTGTAGGTCCCGGTACTCATGGATAAAAATTGACACACACAACATGAGAGCTGCGAGAAGCTAGGCCGTAATCCTGACACAGGGTTGTAAAGGCCAGTTATGTATGTATGTATATAGAATTAAACCTTTAGATGAATATCTTAAAATATTTGGGAATTCAAATGGACATTTTAAAGTCATATATCAAAAAACAATAAAACGAAAAACTATGATTGCTGTAAACAACCCGTCATAGTTTAATATATTATATTTAATTTTGTTTTTTTATTATTTTTTATTTTTCAATTTATGACAAAATGGTAAATATAGGTTGAAAAGTCTTATTGTTTTATGACTTTTTTATTCAAAGACCAACAATTTATACCAATTTTAAAATATGTCCACTGGTGAGCTAAAGCAAACATTTTTGGAAATTATTAAACTATAAGTTAATTGCCTTTCAGTGGGGACAACATGCTTTTTAAAATATTACGAATCATAATGAAATGTAAATGTATGCAAAAAAATTAAAATAGATTTTAATTCAAATGGTGAATAAGGTCAGCAAATTCACTTTGTTATTTTGTATATGACCGTTAAATTGCTGAATGTTTAATCGACACATAATACGTGAATACAAAATCTAGCTGTTAAGAGACAAGGGAAGAGAAATATTTTTATTTTTCATTAATAGAAAATTTAATTGTGAAGCATAACGATATTACATTGAAAGAAAATATTTTGTTTATATCAACCGATTTTCATTATTTGCAGCTTATTTTATATCTAACATTCCTTAATTTTAAGATAAATTATGTCTTATCATAAGACATTATAAAAACTTCTTCAAAATTTAAGCGGTGCTCCCGAACTACTTCAAGTACCTAGTCTTCATTAGCACTAGTATTCAGCTAAAAATACTTTAATATTGTTTGGGCTGTTCAAATTGCTCTAGTAATAATTTTAAGGCTTTGTCTTCTATAGGGAAATTTATAAATATACAAATATTTATTCTCATATTAAAATAATTACAAAAATAAAAAGCATTGTATTTAAAGTATGAATATATTTTGGACAATCTATAAAATTTTGTGTAATTTGTAAGAATTTTCTGTGGCAACACAGCATAAATGTCAAATTGTAAGAAAAAGCAAGCAAAAGAAAACACAAAAGTTGCTGAACAACAACAAAAAGTTGGGCAACTAAACTCGTCGAGTGTGGACACGAAGACAAGTTTAAAAGAGAATTGGTGAAGAATTGCCCGACTCGAATCGCCAAGTGTGGACATAGACTAAGGTGCCTTTGAGATTACAACAAGTAAAACAGTAACAAAAACAACACAGCATTTTGATGCTTGTTAGGGTAGTTAACTGTCAAAAAAACCAAAATAAAAAGTACGAAAACAAAAACAATGTACATAAAACAAAGCAAAAATTGACAACTATATTCACAAATTGGCTGAAAAAAAAGTAGCTCAGCTGCCATGTCAAATGCACCTTATAATCAATACGCCATGCTACGAAGAGTACAATTTATTTATTGTACTCTGAATCAACTGTATATTAAAATGTTGTACAATGGCTTTTGTGTGCTTTTGTTTTTTTGTTCTCTGTTTTTGCTGTACTCTTATTTATATTTGCAACTACAATCAGTATTTGCTCATGAGAAAAATACAATACTGTACAATTTTAGCGTCTTGTGCTCACCTCTACTGTATACACTGTGGTAATACTGCATAAAAATATATTGTTGTATTTGTATATCTTTTTTATTAAAATATATATAAAAATTCGATATTTACTGCAATTAGAGTGGTGTTTTTTTCGATACCTATAGCCGCTTAGATAAATTGCTTCGAAAAAAACGACATAAGTGCTTAAGAAATTAAATTGGGCATTACTCACAATTTTTATACAAAAATGTCTAATTATTTTTTCTAAAAACAATTCAAACACTATAAAAATAATTACATTCCTTCACCTCAGCCATATTGACAATGTTTATTCTTTTTTTATTTATGAAATGTCATAGAATTTTAAAAAGATAACGTCAAGATAAAAAAAAATCCAACTTGGTAGCATTTTTATATGTGCTTAATTTTTAAGCAGTTTTAAAATTAACCGCTTATATAAGCGGATATAAACAAAAATTTTTATGTAATATTTATATTCGTTTCGAAAAAAACACCACTTAGATATAAAATTATTTCCATATTGTTTACAGTAAAATTAAGACTTGGTAACCCTTACAAAATTTGTCAGCTGTGAAAGTCAGCGTTGCCGTTTTTATTATTTTTAACCAAATTGGCAAATTTTATTTTCAATATGTAGACTTGCAATTATTTTTCCTTTGGTTATTTTTAATGCGAATTGAAAATATTAAACTTTTTCTTTTATTTATTTATTTATTGCAACAATGTGCATAAGAATTAAAAAAATTAAAAACTTTATATCTATATATTTACATATCGCTCATTTGCGAGAAGAGTGGCATAACGTAAAAAAACGATTCTGAGATGTATGCATTTAAAGATTTTAATTTAATTTAAAAACAAAAAATATTTTTCGCCATATAGGATTTTTTTTGATGGATTTTAATTTAACCTAACGTATATAAAAAGTAAAAGGCATTTTTGGTCGCCATTCAATGAAAAAAAGAGATAAAAATACAATTTTTAGATATGTTTTAAATTACAGTTCGCCTCATATTTCTGAATATTAACTCAAAAACTGTGTTTTTTGAGTTATGCCACTCTTCTCGCAAATGAGCGATATGTATTACAGCATTTTTATTATAAAATGTCACAGAACAAAGTAACGTAGTGTATCTATATAAGAAAATAATGGTGGAAAGTGTTTTGAAGAATTTATTTTTTTATTTATTTTTATTTTATATACATATTTGTATTATTTTCCTTGACCTTCTTATTAATTTTATTATTAGGTAAATTATTTGAGCTTAAGGTCGAATAAGTATGTATTTATGTTATTTATTTTACGATATTTCGCTACTTCTTTGCGTAGCATCATCAGGAATATATATATATATATATATTAGAGCTGTGTCGGTCGCGAACGAACGGGTTAAATTGAACGAATCAGTCAATTGAACGAAGTGGATCAGTCGTTCGTTTGGTCGTTCGGTCGTTCAGTCGTTCAATCTAAATCTTTTTTCTTTGTTTTGGTCGTTCGTTCGGTCGTTCAATCTTAATTTGTTTTTTTTTTTTTTTGTTTTGGTCGTTCATTCGCGCAATCTAAACTTGTTTTTTCTTTGACTTCGTCGTTTTTTCTTTGTTTTGGTCGTTCATTCGTCCAAACTAAATTTGTTTTTTCTTTGACGTGGTCGTTCTGCCGTTTAATCTAAATTTGTTTTTTCTTTGTTTTGGTCGTTCGTTAACATTTATTTTGTCGCATTTTTTATATGCATATTGTCAGTATTGCCATTTTGTTAATTTTTAACTAAAATAGGCCATTGTTTCTTAAATGTGGAAATACGTACTTTTATTAAATTGTTTTTACTTTTTTCAAATCTACAGGAACATTTGTTCTAAATATAAAGTGACAATAAACATTATTATTTTGATTATAGAATTACTTAAAACATTTTTTAAATAATATATAATAATAAAAAATAATATATCGTATTTTTCACACTATTTTTTATTATTTTTGGAATACATTACATAAAAAATTTTCCGTATAAATTGGAATATCATAACATCTCATTGAAATAATAATAATTTATACTAATGACATGTAGTATAATTTAGAAAATAATATTCTAAATATAAATATGTATGTATGTTTATTTTGAAGTATAATTTGTTACAATTTTTATTTATACACATAAAATTAAAAAAGTAAAAACAATTTATGTAATAAAAGTACGTATTTACACATTTAAGAAACGATGGCCAATTTTGATTAAAAATAAACAAAACAGCAACACTGATAACATGCATATCAGAAAATAAGCAACAAAACAAATATTGACCGAATGACCAAGCAAAGAAAACACAAATTTAGATTGAACGACTGAACGACCAGAACAAATGAACGAAGTGAACGATTGAACGAAGTGAACGATCCGGATCACTTTTAATGACCGAACGAAAATGACCGATCATTTAAGTGAACGATTTGGCACAGCTCTAATATATATATATTTATTATTTATTATGTTTCGCTGTAAACTTTTACATAAATATTTATATAGTTACCGTGAAAGAACAAACTTGTTTGTAATAATGTTTCCATTTCTTATAAAAGAATAATTAAAAAATTTAAAAATAATTTCTTATTTTTTCTCTCATTTGTTTATTTTTTACTTTAGTACTGGTTAATTATTTTTGTTGTTTGTGGCAACGCTGGTGAATGTACGAAATTCTCAAGTTATTTTTCTGTTTGGATGCCGCTTGCATAGGAATAATTTTAATTTATATTTACAATCTAAATTTATTTTCTTTTCAAATTCACGCTAAGAGGCATGGCGAGCACTTCAACAGCGGTTAAAAGACCACACTCTGTATCAGAGACTGTGGAATGTGTACAACCACCGCATAAAAAGATACGCATACAAACATCCAGCAAAAATGTGTCGGCTTCCAACAAACTCCAGCAGACTATAAATCTTTTGACAACTATTGCACCACAGAATAGCAAAGAGCTTTTAGAATTACTTGTAAAAATAGCTGACGAATTAGTGATTGATGATTGTCAAGTTACGGAGCTGCACGAAGCAATAAACAGATTGATTGAAATATTTCGGCAGGAACGTGATGGTGATACTACGGTAAGAGTTATGATACTAGGTTTACTTGCTGATTTCTCAGAAGTTCGTATGGCAGAAATAGTAAATGCTCTTATTGACGAAATTATCGGAGTATTAAAATATGAAAAGTCTCAAAAAGTTATAGCACAGGGCCTGTGTAGCCTCCATAAAATTGGTGCTAAAAACATAAAGCAGTTACCTTCAATGCACATTACAAAAATAGCTCATTTTGCCCAGCAACAGTTGTCTTCTGAATCCCATCAGACCCAAAAAAATGCATTGATGGTATTGTCCGCGTTTGTGGCTTTAACAGATGCGAAGAAGGGTGTTATTGATACAATTGGTCATTATGCTGATTCTCAGGATTCTGGCGTGCGAGCTCAAAGTCTAAGGTCAATACTATATTTGGGCGAAAGAGGAGCAATCCTTTTGCCGTCTTTGTACCAACGTGCTGTGACAGCTATGCGGGATGATTACGAATGTGTACGTCAACAAGCTTTGCAGTTGGTATATCAATTAGGTGTAACTCATTCCGATCATATGATATCATGTGGAACAGATGATGAAGAAGAGATGCGTCTAATAGATGCCGCCTTCAGTGAAGTTTGTGCTGCTTTATGCGATTTGTGCATACAAATACGAGTACAAGCAGCTGAACATTTAGGAAACATGACAATGGTTGGTTCGGATTTTCTACATCAAACCTTAGATAAAAAACTCATGAGTAATTTAAGGCGCAAAAAAACAGCACATGAAAGAGGCGCCCAACTAGTGGCCTCTGGAGAATGGTCTTCTGGTAAACGTTGGGCTGATGATGCTCCCCAGGAGCAATTAGATTGCGATACTGTAACACTTATAGCCAGAGGAGCTTGCGGAGCTTTAGTTCATGGCTTAGAAGATGAATTTTTAGAAGTACGCATTGCCACAGTGGATTCTATGTGCAAATTGGCACTTAAACATCCCGATTTTGCAGTCACTTGTTTAGATTTTCTAGTTGATATGTTTAATGATGAAATTGAAGAAGTACGTCTAAAAGCAATTTACAGTCTAACAGCCATAGCGAAACATATAGTATTGCGTGAAGACCAATTAGAAATTATGTTATCTTCCTTAGAAGATTTTTCTGTTGAAGTACGTGAAGGCCTTCATTTAATGCTGGGTGCTTGTCGTGTTTCTACTCAGGCTTGCTTACTGATGGTAGTCCAAAAGCTATTGGATGTTTTATCAAAATATCCGCAAGATAAATTGTCTGCATTTGGCTGCATGCGCAAAGTGGGTCAAAAACATCCCAATCTTTGTTTGGCTGTTACTTCTCATCTACTACAGGATCACCCGTTTTTTGACAGCGCCGAACGTGATGTTGAAGAGCCCGCCTATTTGTGTATATTAATATTGCTCTTTAATGCAGCAGCAAATTTAGTGCCGATTATAAGCCTTTTTCCTGATGTAACTCTAAAGCATTATGCCTACTTGCGTGATGCCATGCCGTCTTTAGTTCCTCAGTTACCTATAGAGGGGGCTTCCACAAAGAAACCTATGGATGACTTAAAAGGGTTAAACAACTCAAGGGAGTATTTGGAAACAATATTGGCCCACATAAATGATATATTTTCAATTGCAAAAGATCGTATACCATTACTGAAAACGGCTCAAGATAATTTAAAGGTAAAACTGATTAACAATATACTTTCGTATGTAGTATATACATATGCATGTACAAGTTTTTTTTTGACATATTATTTTTATTTACAGCGTCTAGGTGAAATCGATCCAGAAATGAGGGGTACAGCAAATTTTCTGGAAACATTTTTAGCTGCTCAAATTCAAATTGAACAGTTGCAAAGTTGTACTACTTCACAACATAATCGAGCACCTCTTAAGGAGTCTTTGGCCCAACTGGTGCGCAATTGTTTAAAACTTCAGCATGTATTTTCTGGCCTGACCTATGGTGATATGCTACTAGTTAAACAGATTTGTTTAAGAGCTAGTGCTTTACATTTAGTTTTAGTTGTTCGAGACCGTTCTCAAAGTGCTTTGGGGCCATGTCAAATGCTAATGCAAACCGCTTCAGACATTGGCAATTTTCTGGACGAAAAACAAGATTTCCAGCCAGACACATTGACAACTTTGCTATTGAATCAGTTATCAAATATAAATGATCCTAAACCAGGAAAAGTATTTCGAGAAATTCTACCGTTAGTACAAAAACCGTCAGCAGTAAATATGCCACCACCTAATGTTAATATTAAAATGTGTATGGCGAACATTTTGGAACCTTGCCCACAAATGTCGCAAGATAATGTAATCAAAGTAACCGCTGGTTTGATTGCCGCTTTGCCATTTGTGGCGGAAATTGACAATCTTCAAGAGTTACAGAAACAAGATATGCGCATAAAAATAAAATATCCTGATCAACATTTACACACAGTGGTACCGAAGTTATCAGATTTTAAGAAAATAATGACTGAACAGGGAGCCCATGAAACGAATGTACGCTTGAGAACCACAATTTTACTGTCACATTCCGTATGGACTGAAGCATCTTCGGTGGAAATAACTTTATGTTTGGCAGTAAGACCTGGTACCGAGTTAGAATTGTGTAAGCCAGCAAGAATATTATTTGCTCCGAAGCCAGTAAGAAGAGGAATTTAAAATTAATTATAAGATTTGAAACAACTTAAGAATATTTTTTACAATAAATTATATATTTTATCTAATATATTAAAATAAAATTAATTTAGACTAAAATTGCAGCAATTTTTAATTATTGTAGACAATATTAGATTGTTTTTTGTATTCGGGATGCTTTGACTTCAGATGGTAATATAATCTAAAATAAAAAATATATGTACATATATATAATTATTATATATAAAATATTGTATGTTAAAAAGGTTTATTAAACAAACCTGTTACAATAATAAAAATTTCAAAATAACGTTTACAATAACTAAAATGGGGATTTTAATTTTCGAATTTAAATATTTTTTAAATAAAAATCTTTTTTTATGTATTAAAAAAAGAAAAAAAAGTCGAAAAACGAGAATAATAAAATAGTATAATTTTCGAGCTTATTTTTTTATTTTAATATGCCACTTCTACGCATAGATGCCAGATTTGACGATTAATCGTCATTTTGACGATTTTTAGTGTCAAAAATGATCCTTTGACGATTTGACGATTTTTGTCCTAATTTTGACGATTTTTAATATAAAAAATTTGCAACACTTTTTCATGGTATTTTATAATTATTAATTTACCCAACATTGTGTTTATCAACAGCGAAGTCTTTCTAATAAAGAGTAAAAGAGAGAGCTATTGAGGTTTTTCATTATTGCGTTTGTTTTTGAATAAGCGTTGTTAATTTCATATATTTATGTGTGTATATTATTCAAATAGGACCTATTTAACCAACCAAAAAATGTAAACGAAAAAATATTAAATTGTAAAACAACAAGTGCCAGCAATATTTTAAACGTTCTGGTGTTTTTCAACAAGAGAAAAGTTTAAAATGTTAAGATATCTCAAAAAAGCTGGTAAGTTTAAAGACACATGCCTTAAAACGTTTATTAAAATGCAAATTGTTATACATACATATATAGATAAAAGAAATGAAGATTCCCAAGAAGACCTGGAGGAACCACAATGTACTTCATCGATAAGTATAATAATACCTAAATTATTGCTAATTGGAGTTGTTTATTCTTAGCTAAATAGTGTTTTGGAAAAACTAAAACCTAATTTATGTACATACATATGTAGCTGACAGTATTAGTTTTATATTCTGGCTTAAAATTATTTTTGCAGATGGAACCAAGAAAAATATTTATTTTATTCTTTATATTTTTCTATTTTAATACTGCGATTTATATTTTTTTTTAACTCATATCGATCTCTTAATCTTAATTTTTTGGTTTTACTTATTGTTTGTGAATTATATTTTTAAATAAACAAAATATTTAACTAACAAAAAGTTTTATTTTATTTGACGAATTTTTGACGATTATGAGAAAGCCATTTTGACGATTTTGACGATTTTTTACTCAAAATTTGACGATTTCAACCCTCATTTATCTGGCATCTATGCTTCTACGTATAATTCTTGTGTGTCTTGAAAACGTTTACATAGTGAATCGTGTTGCCAAACCTATGTATTTAATAATTTGAAGGCAGTATGGCAACATTATTGTTTTTTGTTTTTATCATCATGGGTTTCATTTGCTTATCTTATGTAAATACTTTGACAGAAGAGGCCTTAGAGCCCTTTTAGCTCAGTGGTAGAGCACTGGTCTCGTAAACCAGGGGTCGTGAGTTCAAACCTCACAGAGGGCAATCTACCTTTTTTATTTATTATTTTTTTTTAATTTAATGAAATCCTACTAAAAGTTTCGCAGAATTTTTTTTAAATTACTCTATCGAAAAGGGAATAATTTAAAATTTCTATACAGCATTTGCTGAATAATAGACATACTTTTAGCACTGAAGTTATAGTTTTAAAGCAAGAAATAACTTCAATGCTTTAAAATAGCTTTCGTCGTATATTTTTCTATAAAAAGTAATAATAATTTTTGTGTATTTTTTCTACTCTATCTTGTCAAAATTTATTTAGAATTATCCTTTATCTAAATATATAAAATTGAATGTGTGTTTGTTTGTACCTTATAGGAGACCAAACCTCTGGACCGATCTTCCTGAAATTTTCACAGCATTTAACTGGGACTCTGACATGATTAATAGGGTACTTTTTTTCGACCACGCCTACTTTTACGCCCACTTTTTTTAAATTATGTAATTGCCCCATATAGTTTTTAAAAAATTTACTTCAAATTGTATACACATTATACTCCAGGCGAAGTATAAATAATAATTTATTAATCCACGCTCTCTTTCACGCCCCTTTTCACTCCAAATTTTGTTTGAAAGTTTCAAAATTTTTGGTTTATGTAGAAATTTGTATTTTTTATTTGGTAATATATTGCTCTTAATACTGTTAACGTCGTCATATAACTATGAACCACGCCCACTTCACCGCCCCCTTCTCTTTTAATTCAGATACTTACTTACACCACTAATAATGTTTGCTATACAAAATACTTTTTTGGTAATATGTATATAACGAGGGGGTAGCGAAGCACACCGGGTGCAGCTAGTATATTATATTTCGAAATATAATACATAATCTATTAAAAAAACTTTTCGTAGATGTTTCCTTCTAATACAATGCTCTTTGGTTCTGCCACGAAAAGAGATTATGGAATGAAGTAAAGAGAGAATAACGCTTTATTTTTTGCTATAATACCTTATTTCTACTGAAATAGGAAGAAAAAACTTTATATATGTTTTTAAAGAACGAATTCCCATTGTAATGCGTTATACGATTCGTAAGACAGTAAAATACAAACCGGTGTGCTCTACACGAAATATGAGTTTTACGGAAACTTTCCTATTATTAAGAAACTATTTATTTATTTGATCAGAATATTTTCCTTTAAAACGTACTTCAAATTGCAATGGTACTCTAATGGATTAAAAAATTACTATGGATTTACATATATGTACGTGTATATACTCATGCATACGTATATTTTATTTAAAAGAATTTTTAGCCACAACATTTGTTAAAAAAGCAGGCAAGCAGTATTTTTAAATAAATATGTTTATGACTTACCCTTTTTGTTTTGCAAAGTCCATGTCACAAACTTCGCAACTATACAATGAAGTTGTTTTACAATGAGCCTCTCGCATATGAGTATTTAATGATGGTTTCTTTGTATACATTTTACCACAGACAGTACACTGAAATCGTACTCCCAAATGTGAACTAGATATATGACGGTCTAAGTGAGATTTTTGCATATACGCGCAAGAGCATTGAGTACATTTATATGGGCGTATATTATTGTGCTGACGCATATGAATATTTAGATGAGCAGTACGACTAAAACGTCGGCTGCACAATGAGCATTCAAAGGGTTTGCCTGTATGTAGAGTCATATGAGTTTTTAAAATCGATTTCTGTTGGAATGTTTTGCCACATATTTCACACTTGAAGGGACGTAGATTAGTGTGAACGAAAAGATGAGCTTTAAGATTTGCTCGAGTACTAAAACTTTTATCGCAAAATTCACAAGAAAATTTACGTTCTGTGCCATGAGCCTTCATGTGTTCACGGTATTCGTAGAGAGTGTCAAGATTACATCCTAAAAATAATAAAAGATTTTTTTTAGAGTGGTAGTAAAATAGTGTATTTATAAACAAATATTTTGAAGTGTTTAATTTTTTACTTACCACAAATTTCGCATTGACAATCTTCCGTTGTTTTGTGCAAACGTCGATGCTGCTCCAATTTCTCTTCTGTTAAGTACTTTCGTCCACAATCTGAACATTGCCATTTTCTAACTTCCACTAAGGGCTCCAACATTAAAGTTTGTATATCAATATTTTGTTCTGGCAATGCTAGCCTAGAAATTTCAAAAGTTGTCTTTTTTCCTTCTAAAGATTGCTGCTCCTCACTACCTAACCTTATATCCTTTTCAATTTCTTCTTTGGCTGTTATGCAGGAGAAACTTTTGTTCTTATTGCTAGTACTAATTTCCTGTTGTTTATTCCCATCTACGATCGTCTCTTGAGATGAATCATTATGCTCTAATTTTGTATAATTTCCTAGAACGCTGTCATTTTTACTATACAATTCAAATAGAATATCGGTGTCTTCTACATCTTCTTCATAGTCTTCTTGAAAATTTTCTTCGTCTACTTTATAGCATTCTTCCTCATCATAAAACTCGTCTTCGTCTTCAAGGGCTATAAACCCCTCTTCTTCAATTTCATTTTCCAACTGTTTATGAACATCTAACGGAGAATTAATGACAGTTTTTGTTTCGAATTTTGCAGTTTTTATTTTTTCGTTTTCCACTGCTTCTTTAAGTTCAATATCTGATTTTTCAGCTTTTAATTGAAATTCATGAAATTCCTTTAATTTTTCCAAGCATGCGAGACAAACCACTTGGGGTAAAGGATCCGATAGGGCGGCATTCAAATGAAAGCATTTATTGAAAATTTCTAAAAGCTTTTGTTCCTCTCCGTAAATTGGAACTTCACTATCCAAGGTAAAAAATTCTCCCTGTTGGATTTTACATATCCTACAAGTTATTTTCATTATAATTGATAAACTTTTTATTCAATTTCACAAATCTTTTCTTATTAAAGTATTTATTTAAAGAAAAATATAAAAATCATGTTTTTGTTTATGTTTTTTTTTAGCAAAAATGTCTGTCTGCTGTTATAGAAGAGCTGCCATATGTATTTAAAATGTATAAGAAAATAAGGAGGTTGCGATAATGCGCTGAATCAACAATGTTATTGGAATTTTTTTTGCTACTGGCATCTCTTAATTGCTAATTCACCACCACATTCATTTAACCATTTTGTTAATATTTATAACGACTTTATTGTGTTGCTGTTAGTAAAAATTAAAAAAATCTAGTGATAATGTGCTTGTAAATAAACAAAAATAATACTAAAATGATTAAAAAAATGGCTAAATTTGAGAAATTTAATAAAAAGTTATTTAAGTGAAAAGTGTGAGTTAAAGTTTTTTGATCATCCACAACCTAATGCATTAGCAAAAAGCTTTTGTCGTTGTTGGTTGATACAATGATCATCAAGTAAATAGGTGCTGACATGTCACAACATAATGTAAGTAAATACAAGATCCTTTAATTATTATTGTAAGATACATACATACATACATACATGTAGTTTAACAATAGAAAACCATAAAATAAAATTTATAAATCTCAACCTCCCACCGCCTGACAAGACACTATTTTTCATTTAAAATGCAGTATTCACATTACGCAAATCTTGTAGAATTTTGAAAAATATGTTCAGAATTTAACACAAAATTTTCTATTCTTGATTACTATATAGTGCCTTGTTTCTGCGTCTTTTTGTACCATGTTCTCACATGGAAAAGTGTGACACAACGTGATCCATCGCTTCTCGATTTGAGAATAAAAAGTGTTTTTGTGAAGGGACAGTCAAGCTTTTAAAGAAACATGATCGTAACACACAATATACAATCAAACTGGCACAATATCTATTTATTTTTGAAAACATTTTTCAGAAGGAATAATGATATTGAATAGCTTATGATATCAAAATATGTGTTGTTGTAATATTTAAATAAATTTGACATTCTTTATAAATGTTGAAGCTAAAGTTTCTGAATTTGGAGTGATTGATTTCGTTGTCAATAAAAATCATCAGTGGGGCAAAGGGCGGACAAAGAGGCGTGATGTCTCCCACACAAACTTTCTATTGACTTCTGTATATCTTGAGATATGTAGTTTTTCTGATACTGTAGTTTTTCTTATAAGAAAGGTATTCCTCTTTTTAAACAAACCTCATTCATAAACCTCTAATAAATGTTTTATACTCGTATGTTACACCTTTTTGTTCTTTCTAATTGAAACAAATTATATATAATTAAATTTTATTTAGTATTAATACTTTATTATCACTACATCACTAGTGTTACTATTGCATTTTATTTTAACATTTATTTAAACATGTTAACATGTTGTAAGAATAATATTTTACATTTTCCAATAATTATTTCAATATCAATGGTAAGACTGCTTGTGGTTCATTATTGCGTGGATTGTCTGAGTATAATGCAACCGTTTTTTCATTCAAATCGAAAACACCAACACATATTGTTTTAACCAACTGTTCCAACGTGCCGTCTTCACGGAAAACACAATGTTCACCACCGCTACAGTCGCCTAACATTTCCACAACTTCGTTTTTAGTTTGAGGCGGCTTGTAAGTACTAAATGTATGCATGCGAGAAATACTTGAATCCACTTGAAGTTGATTAGCCTGTTCGATCTTCATACGTTCATATCTAATAAGGAAGGCATATATAAAGGATTATACGAGTATAATATATATAAAGAAGTTATAAATAGAAAATAATTATTACTGGTTAGCATGATAGTTATGTTCTCCTTTATCAAGTTTCTTTATATCCAAGCGAGACTCTTTAGTGTCACCCAAAGTTGGAGCCATTTCAATGTTGTAGCACAAATTTGAAGGATCACTGAAAAATTTGAATACGATAAAAATAATAACAATACATATTATCAGAAAATGATTTACTTAATAAAGGTAATATTAATGGAACAGCCATCACCAGCACCGACACCAGCGTCCTTTAAGATATTCAAGGCCTGATCAAAATTTTCAGCGCTTAATAAGGCTCTTGTAAGAAAATGACGAGCTTGAAGTAAAAATTGTTTCCAATTATAATAAAATATTATTCTATATAAATTTTACATACTTATAGAAATATTTATACTTACGAGTTTTACCACTTCTCAAAACTTCAGCTGATAAGGTATTGATGGAGAAGACCAAGCCATGGTGGTTATAGTTCATGGTATAGCCAGGTAAATGTCCAGCATAGCATAAAGACATAAAACGTTCTTCTTTAACATTGTATTTGCCTTGTGGTGTATCATTAATGATGTGAGCAACTACGAAATAATAATGGTTCAGAGTTTCTGTTAAAGCATCTTCAGTGTGAGCCAGGACACGCTCATTTTCTCCATTCAAAATGATTGTGGAACAACCTACCGGTTGCTTTTTCTCAACAGAATTTAAATACTTAATACTTTGAGGCAAAATGTCATCCATGTGTAATAGAAATAACTGAAATAAAAATTGAGAAATTTTGTAACTACTTAGGAAAAATATTTTCTTTTAATTGTTTACATTGCTCATTTTAAACCAACTACTTTATTCTTAACCTAAATAGTATCTTTGTTATGGCATGAAAATAACGCACCTACCACTACCACACATTACGTATAGATGGATTTTTAAGTGAATAAATTTGTAATATTTATACTTAAAGGTTTTTGATTTTTATTAAAAAAATTATTTTAACTTGAAGTAATTTTAAACTCTTTAACGGTAAATCAAAAACAACACGCAAAAATTAATATCAATCGCATTACTTTTAACTTTACAAATGCACTAGAAATTCTACCTCACACCTTCGAATATTCAACAACACGGTTAAGGTTATTACAATATTACATTATTTACGTTGTTCTTTTAATACAAATTCATTGGTTATATAAAAACAATTTATATGTATGTATATACAGTCGAAATCGGTTATAAAAAAATGTAAAAAACAGCAAGGGTACTCACGAATGGCCTTGCAAACTGTGCAAACGATGCAAAGTGTGTAAAAATACATAAAATTTTTTCTCTGCAACAACAAAATATACGCAATTGAAATTTGCATTAATTGCACTGAAAAAACCTTAAGTAAATTGGCTGTGTATTTTTGCTCAAAAACTTTTAACATTTTTACAGCCATGTATTTACGAATGTGAAGATAACAACTGAAACCAAAAAATGATATTACTTCATACATACAAAACACGTGCTTTCTTTTTTAGTTATTGCCTTTATTTATTAAAAAAATAATAATTTTTTTCCTTTTCGCAGCATTTAGGCATTTTTATTTGTAATAAACTTATTTTTCTTTTCAAAGAATAAGCGTTGTTTTTAGCATTTTTAGAGGAAGATGCCAGATGTTTTTGAGTCTATAAATCCGGCAGCACTAAGTCAAACAAATACTTCAAAAAATACAATTAATTATAAAAGGACGCTCACGATCTATAGCCATTTGCACAGCAAATTTGCTTAGTTTAGTTTGCACAGATTCAATCGTGAGTACCCTTAGCATTTATTTTTCTTATAACCGGAAATGAGCCGGTGCTAAATTTTTTTTGTCAGAATCTGTTTCTTTTAAGCGGTTTTTCTTTAAAACGAAGTTAAATAACTTTAATATAAAACAAAAGTAAATACATTTATTTACATATGTATAATAAAAATAATCGATACATTATATTAGATTTTACTATTCAAAGTTTCTAGAAAACTTCTAATACCATGTTCACACGAATAGCAAATATCGAGGTTCGCTCTCTCATTCGCGGTTCGCCGCCGAATCTTGTTTGAAACAAGTAGATTCGCCATACAAAACTGTGAGAGCGAACCATCGTGTTTCATATTGAATCTTGTTGCGAACCTCGAAGAATTTGCTATCATCTCTAATTTTGATAACAATTTATCGCTACTTTATCTTAACTAACTAACAAAACAGAAAAAAGCAAAATAATAATTTGTTAAAAATGAAAATTTTTTTAGAAATAAAGAACTAGGAAATTAATTTACGTAAATATGTAATACAAAAATCAGAAAAGCAATAAGCAAAAACATAAAAAACCCAAATTCCATCCTAAATATGTAAGTATGTATGTATGTGTGTTGTATGTACATTATACATTGTGGTATACATAAAAGAGAAATGCCAAAATGAAACACTAAACTGTCGTCTGAACGGTGAGTTTCGCAATCGTGTTTCAGAGAGTGAACCAAGTGTTTCATATTGTCGTGTGAACATAGCATAAGACATTTCATTTGATAAAGTAATTTAATATAAAAAAGCCATACAAACTCCGTTGGAGTTATCGATATTTATCGAAAATATATTGGTATTCTTTAATTTAAAACGCCTTTAATATGCTATGATTTGTTTTTTATTTGAGCCCTACTAAATAGAGCTGCAAAACAATCGATAGTACTATCGATAGTATCGATAGTTTTATTTTTGGCCGACTATCGATGGTTTCACTATCGGTAGCGATACTATCGGAAAATTTTAAAAGTAAACTTTTTCAACGCAGGTTTTTTGCCGCCGGTAAATTTTTGTATGTATGTTCTAATTTTTCGATAAAAATAATATATTTGCATTTATTTAATGTAAAATAAAATAGAGTCAATATTTCAAAAAAGTGTTATCCTATTAAGCTCCTTAGGGTAATTAATTTTATTTAAACTTAGTTATTTTTATTCAGCGGCAACGGCTACCTTAATATAAAGACCTTAATATAAATTATTGACGGCACAGAAGTGATACAAAGAAGTTTAAAAGTAAAAGCTTCTGGTATTATTAATAGTATTTCTGAAAGAATAAAGAATATTTAAATAAAAAACAGTTTTAAAAAATTGAGTGATTCCTACAATTATCAGAAAGTAAGTATTATTACAATACTATTTAAATGTATGTACATATGTGTCCAATGGACACATCCATATGTCCGTAGTAGAAAATGGCAACGAAAACATTGTGGTAGACAACGATGATGAAGAGAGTATTCAAAAAAAGATACGTAGGACGTATTCAGATGGTTGGACTTATTTTGAAATAACCAAAAATAAAAATTGTGCTAAATGCCGTATATGTGGCAAATATTATAAAACTAGCGGCAATACTACAAATTTATAAGATCACCTTAAACTTTCGCACCCTAGTTTCAGAGAAGCGGAAAATCCAATTAAGACCATAGACCGAAAATGGTCGATAAACTCTTGTTCATTAACAAAAATTATTGGCTTTTACTTATAAGTACCTAAATTTAACGCTTCTGTACCTAATTTTATTTATGAATTGTTTTTATAATCCCTTTTAATTAGAATTTTAATATTTACATATGTAGAATGTATGTTTTACGTTTTGAACGTTAAAGCCTTTTACGGTTAACGTTAATTTAAAAAAATTATCTCAAATTAACAGCTTTAATTAATTTTTTTTGGCCAATAATTTGCGTTTTTTTTTTGTTATTTTGTAATAATATTGAAATTTATGTTACAATAGTTTACATATGTATGTGTTTTATTTAAATTAATACATTTATTATGAAAGACAGTTGAAAGCGAATAACATGGTACTTGCTATATTTTAATAGAGTTTTATACCATGTTCACACGAATAGTAAATATCGAGGTTCGCTCTCTCATTCGCGGTTCGCGGCTGAATCTAGTTTGAATCCTGTTTCATTTTGAATCTTGTTGCGAACCTGGAATAATTTGCTATCATCTCTGATTTTGATAACAATTTATCGCTGCTTTATCTGAACTAACTGACAAAACAAAAAAAAGCACAACAAAAATTTGCTAAAAATGAAAATTTTTTTTAGAAATAAAGAAATAGAAATTTACTTATGTAAATATGTAACATAAAAACAAAAAAGCAATATACAAAATCATCAATCATAAAAAACCGAAATACCGTCTCAAATATGTAAGAATGTATGTGGTATGTAGATTATACATTGTGATATACATACATACATAAAACAGAAATGCCAAAACGAAACACTAAACTGTCGTCTGAACAGTGAGTTTCGCAATCGTGGTTCAGAGAGCGAACCAAGTGGTTCATATTGTCGTGTGAACATAGCATAATACCATGTTCACACGAATAGCAAATATCGAGGTTCGCTCTCTCATTCGCGGTTCGCGACCGAATCTTGTTTGAAACAAGAAGATTCGCGATACAAAATTGTGAGAGCGAACCATCGTGTTTCATATTGAATCTTGTTGCGAACCTCGAAGAATTTGCTATCATCTCTAATTTTGATAACAATTTATCGCTACTTTATCTTAACTAACTAACAAAACAGAAAAAAGCAAAATAATAATTTGTTAAAAATGAAAATTTTTTTAGAAATAAAGAACTAGGAAATTAATTTACGTAAATATGTAATATAAAAATCAGAAAAGCAATAAGCAAAAACATAAAAAACCCAAATTCCATCCTAAATATGTAAGTATGTGTGTGGTATATACATTATACATTGTGGTATACATAAAAGAGAAAT
The DNA here is from genome assembly GCA_963576795.1 of Metopia argyrocephala. Taxonomy (NCBI): domain Eukaryota; kingdom Metazoa; phylum Arthropoda; class Insecta; order Diptera; family Sarcophagidae; genus Metopia; species Metopia argyrocephala. The sequence goes on from OY756208.1 coordinate 66,101,427, forward strand.
GCCAAAATGAAACACTAAACTGTCGTCTGAACGGTGAGTTTCGCAATCGTGTTTCAGAGAGTGAACCAAGTGTTTCATATTGTCGTGTGAACATAGCATAAGACATTTCATTTGATAAAGTAATTTACAGCCAGGCCCACGATATCGAATCGTGTAGTTTTAAGCGACAAACAGCTGATTTGCGGCACACTAATTTTTGTGTCGCCAGAAATAAATGCGATTGGTAACACAAAATTTTTTTACACACATATACATAAATAAACAAAATCGGAAACAGTTTGTTTACTACATTTTTGTCAAGTTAAACAAGCACACGGTTGCATTTTTTACCGTACAATTTAAGCATTTCAGCGCTTTTTTGCGTGTATATTCGCGATTATTTTTTGATATGTTGATATGGCATCTTTGTTGTTTATTTGCATTACGTTGGTAACGTAAAGCAAAGCGAACGAAAAAGTGACAATTAGTGGGCCGCAGTTTAGATTTACAGTGAGTGACTGAGTTTCTTTCGCTTAAGTTTTCTTTCGATATCGTGGGCCTGGCTGTTAATATAAAAAAGCCATACAAACTCCGTTGGAGTTATCGATAGTTATCGAAAATATATTGGTATTCTTTAATTTAAAACGCCTTTAATATGCTATGATTTGTTTTTTATTTGAGCCCTACTAAATGCTATGCATTGTATTGGAATTTTTGGAAAGGACAGTACATACATATATTATTATTCATTTTATTATTATTATTATAATTAAGAGCATTAGGAATGAGAAAAATGTCTGTGAATTTAAAGGCCAGTGTTATACCTTCACCCTTGAATGAACAACAGTAATTGCCTCATAGTTGCATGTTAATTGTGTGATGAGTGCCTTCGCTAAGTAGGTTTAGCTGTTATCTGCTACTGTTAGCTATTATCTACTACTTTATCTCCTGATCATTCGTTTGTTATTAACATTGGTTAAGGTGGAATGGAGTGGAATGTCGAGAAGCGGTTTCTTTGTAGATGGAGAGCTTCTTATTTTTAAATTATAATTTAAAAAAAAAACCGCAAACTAACTTTTTCATTTTTCACCTTTGCTGGGATTTGAATATGGTCCGTTTGAGTTTTGGTGCGATCGCTCTAACCACAATACCACGCACCCCCGATATGATAATATGAACGATTTGCTTCGCTCTCTGGACCACGATTGCTAACAACATCGTTTATACGATGCATCGCGATGGCTTAGATCATTAATTTGGTTTTGTGTGTATTTATGATCATGGTTTTTTTGTTTTTATATATGTACTAGCTGAACCCGGTGTGCTTCGCTACCCCCTCGTTATATACATATTACAAAAAAAGTATGTTGTATAGCAAACATTATTAGTGGTGTAGGTATCTGAATTAAAAGAGAAGGGGGCGGTGAAATGGGAGTGGTTCATAGTTATATGACGACGTGAACAGTATTAAGAGCAATATATTACCAAATAAAAAAAATACAAATTTCTACATAAAACAAAAGTTTGAAACTTTCAAACAAGATTTGGCGTGAAAAGGGGCGTGAAAGAGGGCGTGGAGTAATAAATTATTATTTATACTTCTTTTAAAAACTATACGGGGGCAATTACATAATTTAAAAAGTGGGCGTAAAAGTAGGCGTAGTCGAAAAAAAAGTACCCTATTAATCATGTCAGAGTCGCAGTTAAATGCTGTAAAAATTTCAGGAAGATCGGTCCAGAGGTTTGGTCTCCTATAAGGTACAAACAAACAAACAAACAAATAAACAAACAAACAAACAAATAAACAAACACACATTCAGTTTTATATATTTAGATTTACTTGAGTGTTTTTTTTTATTTCTTTTTGTTATTTTAAAAAAATTTAATTATTTTATTTTTCACGAATCTTTTTTTTTAGTTTCGACAGTAGGTCCAGATAAAGTAGCGATAAATTGTTATTAAAATTAGAGATGATGAACACTATCGTTCCCTGTAATTGTTCAACCATGAATCGGCCGAAATAGGACCGAATATTTTCAGTTTTTTGCAATTTTTGCGTTGCTAATTTTGCCAATAAATTATATACATACATAACTGGCCTTTACAACCCTCTGTCAGGATTACGGCCTACCTTCTCGCAGCACTCATGTTGTGTGTGTAAATTTTTATCCATGAGTACCGGGACCTACAGTTTAATGTCGACTCCGAACGACAGACTTTAGAAGCTTGTTCATGGCAATTAGTTACTCTCAGAGCTTTTGCCAGAAGACTGCTGAGAGGTAGTCGCCGAAAGAAATATTTTTTTCATATTTCTTTTGTTTAGAGCCTGGTGTCGAACCCAGGGCTCATGTCTTAGTAAGCCAACACACTAACCACTAGACCACGGCGACTACAATTGCCAATAAATTGTTTTATGAAAATTCATTGTTTTAACTCTTTTTAGAGCTTTAGCCAGAAGACTCTTAAGAGGTTGTCGCCGAAAGAAATATTTTTGAATATTTCTTTCTTTCAAGATGTTAGAGCTGGCGTTTGAACCAGAAGCTCTCGTCTAGTAAGCCAACACAATACATACTAGACTACGGCGACCATATATTTTCTTATTACATTAATGATGTCATGATCTTCAATGACACGCTAATGTTAATTTCTACAATTTTTTTATTGAACGGCAACAAGCCCTATAGTCTAGTCTGAGCTGCTTTTACACCTATGGTTTCAAAACTGCCACAAAATGGTTTTGTATATTGAACAAGAACTTAATACTCGTACAATTAACTGATGGCCACTTGCTGAGCCATCAATAAATTAATGCAAGTAAATATACAGTTACCGCACAAATCCACTTGCGTGCACATACTTATTATTAATTGTATTCTTTAAGTTATACCGAAACAATTTTTTTTGCATGTCAAATAAGACATAATAGTTGGCAAAACACAATCAACTAATTGAATTTCAGTTTATTTAGTCGTTTCTGTTTTATGAAAAAATTGTGTCGAATTGCATTTTTATACTTTAGCCATTAAATTTGTTTGGCTTCGCTAGTCAAATTTGGTTTTTTCTTCTTCTTCTGCTTTTCAAGGGGTTTTTTTTTTTTTGCTGGCCTTTACTTAAGACTTAGAAAAAAGTGACAATTAAATCAATAATTTGTTTGGTTTCTAGATCAAATATAATATTATTTAATAAGTACTCGTACGTACATATGTATAAAAAAAACAATTTAATCATATGTGTGTAAATTGATTTATAATGATGGTCAATTGTTATGTAATCACTATTCTAAACCTGTAAAACTGTTAACACGCTACGAGTATTTTGACAATAAGAGTGAAGTGGTATGATATACTTGTACAACTATTATAAAACTACTACTAAACTAGGTAGTTAGCCACGATCATTTAATGGCCTCCATCATGGCCACATTTGGCTACTAAAACTTTTTGAAGTTCTGTATTGTTTTTTTTGTTTCTTAAACGGCCATGATATTGTTTTTTGGTCGGTTTTACTTAATATATCTGTTAATTTGTTTGTTATCGCCTTTAATTTTACTTTGCAATTGTGTAATTATAATTAAAAGCCAAATGTAAAAACACTGGCACTGAAAATAAGTACTATAGTTGTCACTGCAATATATTTTCGTGTGGATTTTTGTTTTGTTAATTAAAAAAAAAAATAAAATAAAATCTATATATAATTTTTTGGCATTGACAATAGTTACTTGCATTAATGTCTCAGTGGTAGACTGCAGCATGTGTTAAACTGGTAGAATTATTTTTTACTTATGATTGATGTCAATTAAAATCATATGTGTAATACATATGGTAATGCAAAACCACTTTAAATAAATAATAATACGTATTATTGCCTATAATCTATATTAATGTGTAAATTATGCATACCGACTAATATATGATTTACAGCTATGCAACGAGAGTAGTTTTCAAAGATATTTGAATATTTTTTGATTTTATATTCAAAGTAATTTTTTTTTAAATTTAAATAATCTATTCGAAGAGTTCTGTTATCCTTTTAATCGGGTATGCTCCAGATTTTTATTTCTTTTTAAAACGCAAAATATTTGAATCCTCTTAATTCCTAAATTGGTGTTCTTAAATGCAGACGTTTTTGTGAAACGTTGTTGTCGTTAATTGCCAATAATTATTGGTTGATTATAATCAAAAAATAATATACTTTTTTCTAAAAAAAATATAAGTTGTGCAGCAAAATACCGGGAGTCATGAAGAAAATTTTATTAACTATAGTGCACTCTCGGTAACATGAACTAATTAAAATCAAGGGAGTTCACGTTAGTGAAATTGTTTACTTAAGCGATTGTCGAATTTCATGACAAAAGTATAAAATTTTACAATATAAACCTGTGTTTTACATGCTTGAAAGTAAAATTATTTTGTTATTTGAATTATTAAAATATAAAACAAAACGAGATTGTGAGAAAATCATGGTGGTGATTTAATTTTTTTGCCAAATGCCATAGATTTCAGTGGTACCATCAACACAAGAAACATTGGCTAGCTAAGCACATTATAAAAGTTAGTAAAACAATGCTTTAATTGTGATATCAGAGTCATATGCATACATACATACATAACTGGCCTTTACAACCCTGTGTCAGGATTACGGCCTAGCTTCTCGCAGCACTCATGTTGTGTGTGTCAATTTTTATCCATGAGTACCGGGACCTACAGTTTAATGTCGACTCCGAACGACAGACTTGAGAAGCTTGTTCATGGCAATTAGTTACTCTCAGAGCTTTTGCCAGAAGACTGCTGAGAGGTAGTCGCCGAAAGAAATATTTTTTCCATATTTCTTTTTTGAAGATGTCGGAGCCTGGAGTCGAACCCAGGGCCCATGTCTTAGTAAGCCAACACACTAACCACTAGACCACGGCGACTACATATGCATTAAAAAATAATTCCGTTATAGAGTTTTCTGAATTTGTTCACGTTACCGAGTAGTCAATGTAAACAAAAGCTTGTTCACGTTACCGCGAGTGCACTGTAATTAATTTTCACACCTGATGTACAGAGAATTTTTTGGATAGTTTAAAAACAATTAATTTTTAATTTTGCATGTATACATATCGTCGTGCGGGAGTCTATGTGCTCTATACGTTATTTTATATATCTCGAGTTAATGATGCCATTTTAGTTTTTTGACACCAAAATTGTTAAAATCTGCAATTCATTTTCGGCTATTTATCTCCGAGATATCCATACATGTGTATGTTTTATCTACATTAAATCAATTGAACCCAGTTTTCTCAAGCAATAGCTTCATAAAAAATAGTAAAAAGCAATACATACATACATATTTTTTGTAGTTTCTTTTTATTGAGAAACTTCGTTTTGTTAAAATCCAATAGAACTTTTTCAATATACTCGTATAAGGTAGCAATACTATTAAAACAATTTAATTTTTTGCTATTAAATTAAACAAATTTAAATTTAATCTCTGTGCATTTGTAAATGAACAGCATTACAAAACAACCCGCGTTATTCTTTTTATTTAGCTTATGCAATAAAATTATATTTTACATTTGGCTTTCTATGTATTCTTCATAAAAACATACCAAGAAATTAATTAACCAAATAAGTGGATTACGCAAAGTTAGATGTTAACAGTTTGATTCATCGAAAGAATGCCTTTGTTCGTTGCCAGAGCACTTGTCTTTCAATGTCGTGAAACAGACTCCAAGAAATAGAGACAGAGAGAAGGATTGAGAAAACCAAATTAAACATTTTTTTAACTTAAAGAACAAAAAACATTGCAAAATATGCTACATGTTATAGAAAACTGCTTGGCACAACAGTTTTAAATTATTAAAAATTAATTTCAATACAAAAAATTTGTAGAATTTATTGGTTAAAGTATCTTTTGTAGCTTTTATGATTTAAAAGTTTTATATTATTATTATATATACATACTGAATTGAATTAAGATTAAGAACCAAAGCACATCTGAAGAAATGTGTGTAAATCAACGAACAACACGGGGTGTTATTATATAAGTAGATAGGACCTGTGGTATACAATATTGTCTGTCAATTAACAAACTCTGCATAACTATAACCAAAAACTACTTAGGTTTTAATTTATAAAGGTAAAAAAAAAAAAAATTAAACTCTCTTTTCAAAATAGAATTCAACTTAACTGCAACAATTCCGCAGTAGCAAGTGGGTCTGATAAAGCCGTAGATAAAATGATTTTACTTAAATCTTATTCTTTAATAATCCACATGATATATCTCTACTTGACTTAATTCCTTTAACTTTTTTATGTTTTTGTGTATGTAATCAGCCTTTTTCGCAAGCTACCATATTAAAAAATAATATGCCGTATGTAAGAGAATACCATAGAGAATATGCATTATGTATTTTTCTATTTATTTGGAATATTAGTACCTTATAGTAGCAATAGGTACCTTTTCGAAGTTTTTGACAAATTTCAGTTTTTGTTGTTGGTTTAATGCATAATTGAAAAAAATCTAAATAAAAAAATTCTAATCATTTCCAGGCTAATGGCGTTTTTAAAGGATTAAAATAAATACTATTAACCTCAATTTCTCAAAATTTTTAAATAACCAAAAAAGTATGTTTTGTTCTGTGGCTCCTCAATTATTGTATGTATTTATTTTTTGTGTTATATGTCTCCTTTTCTCATGTTAAAATTAAAAAAAATATGTATATATGTATGTACTTGTATTTTTGTCTATATATTATGTCATTTTTGCCCCCATCACTTTGTATGTCCTATTTTATAATTAAAAAGTTTTCATGTTGCCTCTCCATTAATTATTCTTTTTTTTTTCCTAATAATAATTTTTATTAATTAACACCTCATTTATTTTTAACGACTTTTTAATCGATAATTTCGTGATGTTTGCTTATTTATCATTGCGATGACATGTTTTTAATAAATACTTAATTAAATGCAATTTATTTTAGTTTTATTGTTTTGTAACAAATCTATTAAACATAAACTTGTATTGTTTTGTTAATAACGAATTATTTACACAGCACTTATTAATGTGATTATTATTGTAGGTGGTAAATTAAAAAGTCGTTAGAATATGCGATTAAATTCTACAAAAAAATAGAAAAATTGTTTTAAACGGAAGTTTAAAAACATTAAAATAAGTACATGCATATGAACTCGAATGTATGCACTTAATCTATGAATGCTTTATTTGCAAATTCGATTAACTTCACTTGTAATTGTTTTATGGGATAATAATGTCAAAACAAATTTATTGCCTTTTAATTGTATAATCCATTTATGTATTTATATGAGTATTAAAAATGTCTTTGTAAGTCTATTTGTCTGTTTGTTTGTCGGTCAATAACGCCTAAACGGCTGAATCGATTTTGTTGAAATTTGGAGCATAGAAAACCTTACGATCTAAATACTGATCTTTGTATATCGGAATTGGGTCTGAATGACTTCACGTATGTGTAATTGTGTTTTTTTTCAATTTTGGGAACTTCTTTCCTAAAGTCAAGAAGGCGCTTTTATTTTAACATTATAAATACTTATATAAGTTTTACTATTCTAGGTTTGAGGAAGTATAACTCTCATGTATGGGCCGGTGCTTCAAGGTCTACTTTGAGGATTCTCAACCGCGTACAGGCCATTGTGGCCTGTATTTCATGATGTGTGCTAGAAAAAGTCAAAATTCGATTTATCTCCAATAACCCTAACCTTAGTCTGTTTGGGCTAGTCTTAATTCTATAAAATTATCTAGTGCAGCTGTTTATTTAGTTTTGATTGTTTTCTCCTCAACCTTGTCGTTTCTCACCATACAATATCGTCATAAGTCACAGTACTATCCCAACATTTCCCTGCAAGCTTTTTTACTTTTTTACTCTCTAAGAAAATTTTAGAAATGGAGTTAATCGGTTTGGCAATAAATGCATTCATTTATTTATTTTTAATAAGTAGTAGTTTAATATATTATATGTATTAAAATCAAATGTGATTTAAAATATGATATTTGTTAACTCTAAAAATTCATGTATTTTGCGTAGAATTGCATTTTTGCATATTACTTTAATCGTAATAAAAAATTACAAATAAATATGACACTTTAAAACTAATTACTTTTGAAAAATAATTTTTTTTATTTAAGTGGTTTAATTTAGTTTGAAATTTAACAAGTTATAAAATGTGTATGAGGTATGTACATACATATGTACATATTTATGTAGGAAACAAAGTGTTTTCAAAAAGTGTTGTTTATTACTCGTGTATTAATATTTAAATTGTTACATTCTAAACTATCAGCTGCGTATTTTGAAAAATTTCGATTTTAAATTTGCATTTTTGGTTTTTTTGCTGTCAAAAATAAAAACGAATAAAAGTTCTATGCTTGTAATACATATTATTGGAAAGGCGGAAAGAAATTTATTTACCAGACAAGGAAATAATAAAATTACAGAAATTGATATTTTATAAAATGCATTTTTGAAATATAAATGATACGAAGAATAATTGCATAATTCTTCCCATACTGATAAGAAATTCTTTTTTACATACATATATGTTGTCAAAATAAAAATATTTATATTTATTTTTAAATTATATGCTTTGTTTGCTACTTTATAATACCTTTTGAAATGTTTTTTTTAATATTTTTGGAATGTACATATACTTACATTCATAAAACTTGAAAGAATAACAATCCATATTCATATGTGTACTTATAAATCTCTTTTTACTTTTTAGTCTCTTTACTACTTATAAATCTCTTTATAAGTTTCTTTGTTTGTCGGTCAATCACGCCTAAACGACTGAACCGATTTTGTTGAGATTTGGAACACAGATATATAGATTCAACCACCGAAAGTTGGTATGCAGAGACCGCAAATAACAGTTATTGCTTAAAAATTAAGCTAAAAAATCATCGTATTAGAGTCGCCAGACATATATGATGTTATATACCAAATTAATCGTCTTGGAGAGCTCTCACAGAATCTGTGGTGATCTTGCAAAACTGATCATTAATCAGATTTTAACTGTTACAAAAGTAAAAGGTTAGATGAAGCCTTTAAAAAGAGAGTGTTAATTTTTCTTCATAAAATAAAACTCATTTTTAATATAGATTTTAGTTTTAATCTAATCCCGTTGCTTGTGGTATCTTTATTTTATTGTTTTTTATAGCTGAATACCTAAAATCTCAAGTTGAACGAGTTTCGGGGTGCTTTAATATTATTAAAAGACAAATTAACACAATTACAACCTATAATGGCCGGAACTTGCTAAAAATGTTAAAAATATTTGACTAGGAGGATGAAAGCGGTTTCGATGACTGCGTCTATTACGACGTTCTGCAAGGAACAAAATATGATAGAAATAACATTAGTAATAGTTTGCAGACGATAATGTGTCAAATCAGGATTAGGTGTAAAAAAAATCTTTCATAAAAACGAGTTTTATTTTATGACGGAAAAATAAAACTCGAAAAATAACGGTTATTTTTGACTGAAAAATAAAACTCAAAAATAAGTTTTATTTTATGACGGAAAAATAAAACTCACAAAATGAGTTTTATTTTATGACGGAAAAATAAAACTCTAATTTTGAGAGTTATTTTTTAACTTTTATTTTTCCGTTGAAAAATAACTTTTTGTTGCTGACCTTTTTTGGAAAAACTCTCAAAATAAAAAATAAAAAATAAGTTTTTCGATATAACTTATAACCGTTACAGTCCCTGTGGGTATGTTTTTTTTTTTCAAATTGGATCTGGGTGTGTTACCTTCCGTACTAACCAAATACTGCTTCTTTTATTTCTTGAAAGACATTTAAGCTAAAATTTTTGAATTTAGTTTCAATGATTTCATCAAAAAATATGTATATCTTGAGAACGCTTAAAGCTAAAGTTTCCAAAGTTAGTCTGAATCATGTAAGAAAGTGAGGGGTATTGTATAAGTGGGCGTGGTGTCTCCCATACAAAATAAATAGTGTTTTTTGTACATCCTGAAAACGGGCAGAATTACTTCTTATTCACTAAAAATCATCATTCGAAAATTGTGGACAAAAGGGCAACGAAGCACACCCGATTTACCCAGTTTTTATATTAATATTTAAATTTTTATTTTACATAAAGAAAACAAAAAAAAATATGTATACTTATATATGTATGTATACTAAATACATATTTGAAATATAAAAGAATTAACAATAAAGTAGTTGAGTGAAAGTTATATTTTCCTAAGTTCGCAAATTAAATATTTTGCAAAACACTATTAAATATGCAGTGAACGTATTATCAAGTGGAATACTAATATTCTAAACTGATTTAAATTTGAATCACATACAATACTAGCTTTTATATACTATACATAATGTAGAATGTACATAGATATTCTTTTCATCCACTTACCTTATGGAATTCAACTTGGGCACCCTCAGCCACACCTTCTAATTCTCTAATATATTGAGGGAATGAATTCTTGACAGTTTCCAATGTTTCGTTGTAAGCATTTTCTAAATTTTAAATAAAATTGTATTTTTTTATATGTACGAGAATATATATATATATATTTAAATTAATATAAAGTTTTCTTTTGTTAATTCATACTTACTTCCTTTTTCTGTATCATACAGAGGTAAATAAACTTCATTCAATGGACTCGATAAGAGCAAAAAATTTTTAATAATCGATGCAAATGTACGACCCTATAAATAAATATTAGAAAAGAGATTGTTAGTAAAAAAATGGGTCATGAACTTTTTTTTATTTTTGTTTTCTCTCTAAACGATAACAAATAAAAATAAAGTTTTTGATCTTATCCGATAATAGACCACCCGATGTGTAGTTTCATTTTTATTCATTATTTATTTGTGAATTAAAACTCTTAAAAGTCTTAAGTATGTATTCAATTAAAAAACAAATTTGCTAAACTTTTTAGCAAACAAACAAAAAAAAAAAAAAAAACGTTTTGATAAATACATCACGAATTTATGGTGTTACACTTTTGTTGTTTCTATTTTTTATATATTTTTATTTGTTGATACATTGTATATATGTATGTTCGTAGGTATTTTTAAAAGCAGTGTTGTAAAAGAATTTATTGTTTTAACTTAGAGTACCTGATCAGATTATAAAAGTAAATTTTTTTTCTAACCAAATGTATACATACATATGTATATGGCCATTTCGAGGATCTAGAGTGGGAGAATCGCTTTTTATTAAAGTCTTGTAAAATCAAGAAATACTACTTTTTTGTTTATTTTTTGTCATTTTTTGAAGGAATGTTTAGACAACTACATATACTTAGTACATAAGTTGCCTTTTGTCAAGTTATCGTTTGTTATATAGAAGTTCTTTTTGACTACAAATGGGTGAAAAAAAATTTCGAATTAGAACAAAATTTTTGAATGCGGTTTTTTTAAACATAAATAGACGGAAGTGTTTTCAAGTTTAATTTAATTTTACTCCAGGGATCCCGAAGCATTGATAAAAAGGGATGTTTTAACTACTGAAACGAAGTTAAAACACCAGGTTTGTTTGACTCCTTTTTCCATTTTCAGTCTTAGTTTATTGCTGATAGAATGATTTTCTAATTTGCGTAAAATCATAACATACATACATATGTATAAATAAAAAATTATTAACAGAAATGAATACCGTTTAATGAGTCTGAAAGGAAGAAAATAATATATCTCATGTAAGAGGCCACTTTCCTGGTACTGATAACCGAGACAAGCTAAAAAACATAATTTTATAAAAGTTTTAAAACTTTTCAATATATTGTAATTTGTTTCCTAACATAAAAATGTTTGATCATGGTGGACGTTTTTGTGAAAATGCCCATATACTATACAAATATCTGTCCATATCAGCTTAAATAGGTAATTAATTTAAAAAAAGTACTTAATAACTAAGCACTTATAAAAATACTGCCAAGTTGTAGAATTATTGCACCTTGGCATTATATTTTTATTAAAAAAAAAATCTGCACTGCAAATATGGCTGAGGAATTAAAAGCGTAAAAATATTATTATTTTTGTATTCTCAAAATTATTACAATTTTGTTAAGGAAATTATGTATAAGTAATTCCAAATTTAATTTCCTAATCATTTATGTATGCGTTTATCAGAGTTGGGTTTATTGCATTGAATTTATAATGCATTATCGTTTCCACTACCACTAAACCACTTAGTATTAATGCAGCAATATTGCAGCCACCACTAAATGCAGATAGAAATAGTTAACCACTAAATAAAACCATTTTAGTGGTAGTGGAAATTTATTGCATTAAAAAAAACAAATTTAGTGGTAGTGGAAATTTAGTGCATTAAATAAAAAAAATTTAGTGGTAGTGGAGATTTATTGCATTAAATAAAAAAAATTTAGTGGTAGTGGAAATTTAATGCATTAAAAAAAACAAATTTAGTGGTAGTGGAAATTTATTGCATTAAATAAAAAAAATTTAGTGGTAGTGGAAATTTATTGCATTAAAAAAAACAAATTTAGTGGTAGTGGAAATTTAGTGCATTAAATAAAATAAATTTAGTGGTAGTGGAAATTTATTGCATTAAATATAAAAATTTTAGTGGCAATGGAAATTTATTGCATTAAATATATCGATTTTAGTGGTAGTGGAAATTTAGTGCACTAATTTTGAATAATTAGTGGTAATGGAATATAACTCCATTGGCACTATAGTGGAATGGAAATTTAGTTCCACTACCTCAGTTCCACTATCGTTTTAATATACCTTCATATATGGATATAATATTATTATATGCATACATAGCTTAAGTCAATGTCAAAATAAATTGTTGTGAATGTTATTTTCTTAATTTACTGAGTCCGCCTGTATAAAGTAAATAATTGTTGTTATTGTTTTAATAAGAATTTTAGTACTTTCAAATGTAATATATTATTCAGTTCACCATAGGTAAGATTTTAATGGCGCGGACTGCTAATATTGCCAGCCGCTAATCATTCAGAAGTAGTGCACTAAATTTCCATTACCACTAAAATCGATTCATTTAGTGCACTAAATTTCCACTACCACTAAATTTATTTTATTTAATGCACTAAATTTCCACTACCACTAAATTTATTTTATTTAATGCACTAAATTTCCATTACCACTAAATTTGTTTTTTTTAATGCAATAAATTTCCACTACCACTAAATTTGTTTTTTTTAATGCAATAAATTTCCACTACCACTAAATTTGTTTTTTTTAATGCAATAAATTTCCACTACCACTAAATTTTTTTTATTTAATGCAATAAATTTCCACTACCACTAAATTTGTTTTTTTTAATGCATTAAATTTCCACTACCACTAAATTTTTTTTATTTAATGCAATAAATTTCCACTACCACTAAATTTGTTTTTTTTAATGCAATAAATTTCCACTACCACTAATTTTTTTTATTTAATGCAATAAATTTCCACTACCACTAAATTTTTTTTATTTAATGCAATAAATTTCCACTACCACTAAATTTGTTTTTTTTAATGCATTAAATTTCCACTACCACTAAAATGGTTTTATTTAATGCACTAAATTTCCACTACCACTAAATATTATAGGCGATAATGCACTATTTTTTCCACTACCACTAAATTTAGTGGAAAATTAAATCTAATGCAATAAACCCAACTCTGGCGTTTATAGAACAGTAACAGTACCGAAAAAACAGTACCACAAACAAATAAATGATATCGTAAACATTAGAGAAAGTTTTAGATAAAAATAATTTGTTTAATTATAAGAATTTTTATTAATTTTTGTTTGTTTATCAAACTATATATACACAGTCAGACATATATGTACTTAAAATAAAAAATAATTCAGTTTACCCTATATTTTAGTGTAGGGTATAATACAGTTGGCTTGATTGACAACAACTATTGTTTTTACTCTATGGCTATATTTACTCGTATTTAAATATTATTTATTTTGAATATTTCCGGGAGACACTTATAATTATTCTATGACGTCCAGGTTTTATATTCACGACTACTACGAAATTTATTTTAAGATATTATATTTTTGCATATTTTTAAAATTAACTAATTATATTTATTATTATGTATAAAAATTAATATATACATACATATATATTTTAATTTATTTAATTCTGAATTCTTATAATATATTATACTTGAACAAGTCTATCATATATTGTGGCAGTATTTTGGTATTCTCTTAATTTTATAATATTAATCAGCAGAACTTTATTATAATAAATATCAAACAATTATTATGACACCTATCAATATTTTTTTTTACCAAAAATATTTTTTATTTGCATCTTAGATTTGTTCAATTATATGAGTACTCGTAGCTTATACAACATTTAACTGTTTAGTTTCTAAAATACTCGTATGTGTTTATAATGATTTAAAAAAAGGTATCTCTTTGGGTCTCTACTATTTTCAAGATATTCATTCAAATACTTTTTTCAGTCTACCTCTAGCACAACGCCTGTCTATTCTCATTTTTTTAACTTTATATATAAAAGTTCCTGGTCAAGAAGTTGGTGGGCTATAATTTGAACTCCCGGTATGATTAAACCAAATTTCTCTTAATGGTGCTGGTTGCTTTTAATTCAATCATAAAAGTAATTACAATCTACTGATAAATTGTGTAAAAAATATAAATTTTGACGCATGTATTCTATAATTCTTCTTTCATTAACTATTGAACTAAAATTTATTGTAAAAGTAATAACTGGGATTTTTATAGAAAAGAATTAAACACATATACTACAAAAGGCTACACAGCTACATGACTACAAATGTCGTTAGTTTCAATTACCGCAGCGTAGTGGACTACGTAATTTTTTTAAAACCGACTGTTATAAAACAAAAACAGCTGTTACTTCAAAGCATTAAAAAATAAAAACTTTGAAACAAAAATTCCCCTTATTCTAAAATATGTTTGTATTTAATATACAAATTTATTACGTAAAAATATATTTATTTAGAACTTTTATTATATCACAGCATAAATATATTATATGACACCACGATAAAAGTGATCGTTTTGCTATGTTCCTAAAGCTCTAAATATTTCTTTTTTTTCTGACTCCTGACTAACAATATCAGAAATTATTCCAAAACCTGATAACATATAATCCTAAACTTCTCGATGACCAAAAAATCAAAATAAATCTTGATATAGGACATACGAATTTTGAAGTAGTAGTAGTTTGCTATTTAAAAATGCCAAGAAATAAATATGTATGTGCATAAATTATTCAAATTTATACAAAAATTAAAAGTTTTTATTTTTCTTTTGTTGCTTGTTGTTTGTTGCAAATATACGAATATGACGAAAAATATAAGCGCAAATATTTTTAGACAGTGAGGTAATATACTCGTATTACGAACTAACCTATTTTTGTTCCATAAGAACTTATCAACATAGTAGTCATAGTAGAAGTAGCGAAATATCGAAATAATAATTATTTAAACGACCTAAAGCTTAATTAAAAGTTTATATATTAATCAATAATAAGGTCAACTAAACTTATTGATACAATAGTAGTCATATTTTATAACAAACTATTTTTTAAGTGACTAAAGAAAAATAATTTTTCCTCTCTATTACGATATGAACAAGCTCAAATCAAATGTCAATGTACACTACTCCCTCTTTTTCTGTCACGTATGTAAATATTTTTCTAGCACTACGACAATGCACTGCATGAGTTAAGGTCATCTTAAGCACTTTGTAATAACTTCATCTTTCCTTGAAGGCTCAGAATTATCTGCTCTCTCCGCGATTTTATATTTATTTATTATATATATCTCGAGTTAATGATGTCACTTTAGGTTTTCGACCCCAAATTTTTTAAGTCTGCAATCCGTTTTCGGATTTGAGAAGCTTTTTCATGGCAATCAATTAGTCTCAGAGCTTTTGCCAGAAGACTGCTGAGAGATAGTCGCCGAAAAAAATAATTTTTTCATATTTCATATTTCATATGAAAAAATTATTCCGGGACATATAGTTTAAGGTCGACTCCGAACAACAGATTTGCGAAGCTTTTTCATGGCAATCAATTACTCTTAGAGCTTTTGCCAGAAGACTGCTGAGAGATAGTCGCCGAAAAAAATAATTTTTTCATATTTCATATGAAAAAATTATTATTATTATTATAGTCGCCGAAAAAAATAATTTTTTCATATTTCATATTTCATATGAAAAAATTATTCCTTTCGGCGAATACCTTTTAGCAGTCTTCTGGCAAAAGCTCTAAGAGTAATTGATTGCCATGAAAAAGCTTCGCAAATCTGTTGTTCGGAGTCGACCTTAAACTATATGTCCCGGTACTCATGGATAAAAATTAACACACACAACATGAGTCCTGAGAAAAGATAGGTCGTAACTCTGAAACAGGGTGGTAATGGCCATTTATGTATGTATGTATTTTTCAATTTTCGCACCTTTTTTTACCATGTTAAAGCCAAATAAAGTTATAAAGACGAGTTTTTAGTGTTAAAAATTAAAGAAAATTAATTAAAAACGCTCGAAAATTAAGACTAGTGACCTTAATTTTAGACCAAGCTATTTATTTTCGAAAGATTCAAATTTACGAGTGTTATAATTTTTACGCGTTTACTGTATGTACATAAATATTATAAAAAAACTTATCCTAAAATTTATCATATTTTTTACAAAAAGTCACGACTTGAACTATAAAAAATAGTGATTTTTTGCTAATGTTTTGTTTTTTTTTTTAATTTAATTAATTACGAGTAAAAAGAACAGTTTTAAGCCAATATTTTACTTCGTTACAAAAGTATTTTTACTTTTGTGGTTATTCAATAACAGAGTTTTACTGGCAATTTAAGTGGATTAACGTAATATTTGTTAATTTGTTTTATAAATATTTATTTTTTTTATTTTACTTGTTTACTCTACTAAATACAATATTATTCGGTTTGTAGGTTTTAGCTGCTTAGTTTTGAAGTTCACGATCATTTGAAAATATTTTTTTTAATCAATGTTTTATTTTTTTTTTATAAATTATAGTTTATTTAAGTTATTAACGTTAACAGTTGCTGGTTAACTGTAAACGTATCTTGTGTTATTTATATTATTAATGACATACATATTGACTAAATAGTGTTTGTCTATCTATACCCCGCCTTCAATAAGTTTTAATAATTTAGAAGTGTGCTAATAAACTACGGACAATAATTTGATTGTTTTAGCGGTTTGATTAAATTGCTGATTAGTAGGGTTTATCTGTGTAATAATTTTAGTTTAATTTAAACTTATTATTATAAGAATTATGAAAAATATTTCCTTAAAATTATTTAATGTTTAAAAAAAATTACAACAAAATTGAATAATTGTGCTTAACAAGTATTTTAAATTAAAATGAGATATTTGAAAACATTATTGGTTATTAAGATAAAAAATAAATAATAAGCCCTTAAAAAATTGAAAATATTTTAAAGAAATAAGTTGTCCCGATTATTTTTATTATTATTATTTAAAAAAATCTTTTCACAATTAGTTGTCCAAAATTTCTAAAAAGAGGTATATACTCGTACTGCGGTGTTAGAATTCGAATTAGATTTTATACAGGCAAAACTTTAAAATTATCCAAATATTTATAACAAATTACACAAAACTGTAATAATGGGCCTATTATTACAACTAACAAAAAGCGATTTATCTCTCTGATAAAATCCTGCCTTTAACTAACGGCAAGTTGTAATAATGGGCCTTAGTATTTTAAATTAGTTTTAACATTGTATACGCATATAAATATGTACATAATTGTACACATCCTTGTAGGAGATTAAGCATTAATTGCCTTAAAGTTACTAGAATAGCGAAAACGGCATTAAAGTATTTATAAAAGAATACCATGTTAGTGCTGCTGAGAACTAGTACTTGAAGTACTCGTAGTTCAGAAATACCGATTTGCAGATCCAAGGAATATCTGTATAAAGCTGAGGGTCCACAGCATGCGTTTATTCCTCTGTCCTTTTTATGCATCTGACAAGAATACATACACGAATCAACGCATCAAAGTAGGTATACTTTCTGTTGTCAAAATGTCAGCTGTTTTTTATAGTCATGGATGAGAAATTTAGTTTATTTTAAATGCTATGGATAAATACGTTTCTGTCCTGGATTCCTTTTTACAATTTTTTTTGTATTAAAGAGAAACTTAAAAAATCGTCTCGTGTTATTTTCATGCTATTCGTAGGCTCTTGTAGCACAAAATATTTTGAATACAAAATCAATGAATTCCGTAAATTCTTTTTAAATCTCAGTTTCACTTTCAATTGGCCTAAATTGTTTTTACTTGATAACAATATAACACAACAGCTGATCCCAAAAAATAATATGGCGCACAAAACGCATTGCAGGTAACTTGAATTTAGAAACGCATTGAATGCACAAAAAGTATCATACGCATCTATGCATGAACGCATGGTGTCGACCTTCACCTTAACAAAGCAAGAGAAATAAAAAGATTTGGAATACAGAATTAACTTCTGCCAAAATAAGTCGATTATGCTAATACATTTCATAAGTGAAGAACAGTTTGTTCGATTTGGAACAACAAATTATCAGTTAATTAGAAATAAAATTTCCTTTACATCAACCAAATAATGCACTCGTACTATAAGCACTACTTTTTTATTTCATAAATAAGAATACACACATATCTTATATTTTTATCAATTATTAGCAAGCTAGTTGTATACCGAATGTACTCGTAAAAAGGTATAGGTCATGTAAATTGGTTGTTTATTTACATTTTGAAACATTTTGCTTTTAAATCTTACTGTTCATTTTTTGTCGATTTGTTTTGTACATATTTACACAGAAATTGGCAACACTGGAAGTGTGTATATATAATTACAGTAATCCCTCGAACTGCGCGGTTTCGGACTTGCGCGTTTTTATTTTTACCACCAAAATTTCGCATTGCGCGGCAAAAGTTTCGCAGCAGCGCGGTTTTTTTTTTTTTGCGTACATATTACATATTTCGTGCAAAATATGTACCTAAATATTTTTTTATATATATCTAATATATAAAATTCTCGTGTTCGCGGTGTTTGTTGCAAACCTTCTCCGAAATGGCTCGAGCGATTTTCATGAAATTTGGTGTGCATATCAGGTAGGTCTGAGAATCGGTCAACATCTATTTTTTATACCCCTAATGTTCGATGAAATTTTAAACTAGATAGATCTGAGTACCGTAGAGCATATATGGTTCACGCTTTTTTTTAAATACTCAGAAGAGGCGGTGAAAGGGCTATTTCTCCAATCCCCAACTAACAAAGTGATTTTTATTAAATTTTGTTGGTGTCTTAACACAACTTTAGATTAACAAAAGTAAATTTTCACATCTATTTTTCATACCTCTAAATGTTAAGGGGAAATTTATGTCTCACTTAAATAACGTACCGACTTCGATGAAATTTTAAATTAGATAGATCTGCGTACCGTAGACCACTATTGGTTTAGGTTTTTTTTCAATTTAGCAGTACTCAGAGGGGCAATACAGCGGATATTTCTCCCTATCGCCAACTATAAAACTGAACTACCGAAAATGGCAGATAATCATTTATAAAAATTATTAGTAACGCAGACATTGATTGCTCATATCAAGGTTGACTTTTGCAGTTCGGTTTTTCAAATATATTTGAATTAAAAAAATGTTTCCTAGAGCAAATTTATATGGCAAAACGACGTTTGCCAGTCCACTAGTTTTTATATATTTTTTTACCAAACTATTGGAGAAAAATAGAACAAATTCATCAGAAGATGAAAATTAACTTATTTAAAGTTTTTTTTTAATTACATATTTACATTTTAATTATGTACATACTATGCACAATGAACTGATTTCAATATTTTTTTTGTTTAATTTTTATGAATTACACCAATACCCCGATTTGCGTCGCTTCAGTTTGCGTCGCTTCGAAGTTGCGTCTTTTTTTAAGTTTCTGGAATTTCAATGTTGCGTCGTTTTTGTTTCAGTTTGCGTCGTAAATGCTTCGATTTGCGTGGTTGATATGAAAATGTTTTTACAAATTTAAGGCAAAAAAGGGGATCTCCCGTTTAGTAGAAAGCAAATTTGCAGGTGTACGTTGTTTACATGTTAAGCGTAGTTATTAGTTTCGAATTATATCAGTGGTCTTCACAATTGTTATATTTTTATTTTAATAAAATCTGTTATTCAAAAAATAATAAGAAAATATATTGATTTAAAACCCCTTTTTCTAAGCTAAAATGTTTAAAACCTGTATTGCCTAAACGAAAATCAAATACGTAAACAATTAAAAATTCTGCTTCAGTTTGCGTCGTTTCGGTTTGCGTCTCATTTTTTCAGTCCCAATTAGCGACGCAAACCGGGGTATTGGTGTAATTTATAATTTTTATGTTTTTTGTTTATGTTAATGTTTAACTTTATGTTAATATTGAATAAAGTTATCTACTTGGTTAAAATTTAAAATTTTCATGTTAATTTTAGAATTTGGCACGTATCTCCCTAATTTCATACAAAATAGGATTCACGCTGCGCGATTTCGGATTGCGCGCTGTTTTTTCAGAACGTATCTACTGCGCAGTTCGAGGGATTACTGTATATATGTAATAATTTTTTAATAGTTTAATTCATCATTATTTGTAATTAAAATTTAACAGCTACACTATTAAGACAATTTAAAGCAGTTGAATTTACTCGAACACAAAAATTTTTTTTCTTGTTTCATTAAAAATGCTGTTGAAATCTTTAACAAATTTTCTATTAGAGAGCACATGCATACAGATTTTTAAAATTTTTGTTAGAAACGTAAATAACAATATTATTTTACATTTTTATTGATTAAAATTGGCTAATCACGTGCAACTGAAATTTTTTATTAATTAGGAAAATGCTAGTCAACTGAAAAATATGAAATACGTCGTTGAGAGTAATTTATACCAATAATTTTATTAATAAAAATATTGTTTTTTGAGTTACAAGATAATGCTACTAAATCTGAGTTTTATTCGACATTCAATAATGCCACTATGTGTGCAAAAGCCAAAATTTTGGCAAAAATAATTTCTAGATAAGATATCATCATAAAAACTATATTGAAGCTGCTATTGCCCAAAGAAGAAGCTTTGAAGAGGGATAGGTAAGAAAACTGAAATTTTAATTTGATCTTGCATTATACCTATATTGTAGTCTTAAAACAAATAGGTTTTGGGGTTATTATGTTGATGAAGTGCGAAAAACATTAACACAATAAAACATATTTCATGAAAAAAAAACAATAAAAAACAAAAATATATATGTACATATATAGGGTACAAAAGTTTCGGCACATATGTATGCATTTATATGTAGTATGTATTCGTATATCACAAGTATACATATGTATATAAAAATATACAAATAAATATTTATTCACACAATTTTTTAGCGAATTTTTTGCGCTAAGAATTTGCAAAATTTATTAAAGAGCACAACTACCAAAAAAAAAAAAAAAAAGAAACAACAAAACATGAATATGGTATTTTTAAGAACAAAAAGTATAATGTTTTCTAAAATAATTAAAATTCATAGAGAAATATTTTGTTAATTAGTTTTTATTTTTTTTTATTAATTTATCTTTTTTAAATTACTTATAAAAAAAATAAATAAAAAAGCACACAAATGTTTTATAATTAATTAAACTACGTACATATGAATATATATTTATATATATATGTACATATGTTTTTTCTTATTTAAAAACAATTAAAAATAAAATAATTGTGTATATAAAAGAGAAGAAAAAAAAGTAAAAACCCAAAATACTAATAAATAAGATTAAATATTCAGTTTTACTTGAATCCGTTTTCTATCCATTAAATATGAAAAAGGATCATATCATTTATTTTTTCCATTTTTCAATAAATTTTCATACCATACAAGCAGTTTTGGGCACGCTAAATTGAAGTTAAATCTCCATCGCTTAAAATTTATAAATTTAGAGACTCTTGGCTACGAATATAATTTTTGAATGTGTATTGTACTATAAGAGCATGATGCCTATAATTAGCAAAATTTTAAATTTAATTTTTTCTAACGCCCAGCTAGTTTCAAAAACAAAAAATTTAGCATTTCAGCTTAAGAGAATTGCAGAAGTCCTTTCTGGTATTGCTTTTGAAAATTTGGCGTGTATGTCAAGGATGCTTCCAACATTAATAGGAATCGTCATAATCAAGTTTTTTTCAAATTTTTCGCGTAGCTAATTTTTGCGAATTATTTATATGATATAACGCTGGACTTATCATGTTTTAGCAATATTTTTCCATATTAAGCACATTGTATAAATGGTTGACTAACAAGCTGTCTCATAACATTTAGCTATTGTTCCATTTTTATTTATTCGCACTTTTGTCTCTTAACGTTTGCATACGAGGTATGATAAAAAAATAACCGTTATTTTAAATTTTTTTAAAAAGTATTTATTTATTCATCAATAACTTACTTGTCCCCTTCAAAGTAATCCCCCTCCAATGCAATCCTCGAAACACTTCTGAAACGCCCTTTTTGGTATCGCCAACAGCTACTGTTTCGATTTTACTTTTATCTCCTAAATTGTAGCAAAACGGTTTCCTTTCATCGGTGTCTACAGTTTTGGGAAGAGGAAAAAGTCAGAGGGGGCCAAGTCCGGTGAATACGGTGATTGAGGCATACTAACGGTTTTTTTCTGGCCTAAAAGTCAAGCACAAGCATCGATGTATGAGCTGGTGCGTTATCATGGTGCAAAATCTATCGTCATTGACATCTTCTCGGCCTTCCCTAAACCGGTTATACCACAATTGAACTTGTGTTATGTTCATAGTAAACTCGTCAAAACGCCACAGTCAACATTTCAAATGTCCTTGCGCATTTAATTTAATTTTTTACACAAAACTTAATACAGTTTCTTTGATCCATTTTTTGGAATAGTAAAAAATCGAAGACCATACCAAACCACGACTAACCTTTTTATCTGACAAAAACAAACTGAAAAACTGACGAAATGGCTGATATTACCAACATATTATGTGTACCAACATAACAGAAAAAAATGCGAAAATCGAACATATGTAACTTACGAAATTTGAAAATAACGGTTATTTTTTAATCATACGTCGTACACATTTTGTTCTTTTAGTCTATGGTTAAGACTCGCTTACTTTGCATACCAGTGCTTTAGTTTTCCGAGTCCTAAGTATAGTTAGCAGGGGGACTGTCGTATTAATTTTTCTACGGTTTTTAAGCAAAGTTTTATTTTTCTCGTATTTGTTTTAATTGAAACGCTGTATCTGTTTTTAAAATATTTTCTGTGTAAAACAAAAAATAGAAATATTTTTCAGCAACAAAAATTCAAATGTAATCAATGCACAGATAATTATTTTCTTCTGAATTAAAATCCCTAACTACGGAACCACAAATAAATAAATAAGAAACAACAATTGACCAAATGGGAATGTAAAAAATAAGGAACAGATTTAGTAAAATTCAAATAAATATACATAAAATTCTAGGAAAAAAAAATATATTGTACATATATATTTATGTCTGTACATTTACATATATGGTATGTATGTATGTGCTGTGTACATATGGATATTAACGACGTAGTGTCTGCAAATATAATACTATAAAATAATTAGGAAGTATTAGGAAAGTAAATGACACATAATCAAATTTGTGCGAAAATTTTTTAAAATTTCTTTTTTACAAAAAACAAATTTTGGCATTTATACTCTTTAGCATTCAAGTTGAGAATTTTTTGGAAAATAAAAAAATAAAAATAGCAACTAAAAAGTTTCTTACTAATCATATGGATATGTTGTCATATTTTATTTTAAATAAAACGTCACAAAAATAAAAAAAATGTTCCATTAATACTTATAGGAAAAATAAAATCCTTGAACTTTTTTTTTAATGATTCATTTGAAATTTAAATTTCCTTAAGAAACTACACGCACTACCTATTAATTTTTTTTTTCATTTTTTATTTATTTATTTTTTATTTTATCCTTGCATGAAAGAACTTTATTTATTTCTTCTATATACATACATATGTATGTATATAAATATGATTGTATGTACATACCATATCAAAGCCAACATCATAGTGGCTACCACGAGTGTAAAGGATGGGAATGGCTTGGCGACGTGGAATGTTTTTAGCGCTCATTTTTTCTTACTTTTCTTTAAGTTTATAACAAACAACAGATGATTTCACACTAAATTCAGTTATAATTTGGATAACTAAATGCAAGTTTTTTTGTTGCTTTTTTTATTATAACGCTGTACAAATCTTATCACTTTGTTTTATTTCACAAAACAATTATTTTATCAGGCACTCTCGTAAATGTTTATCAATGTTTTATACAAAAAAAAAAAAAAAAATATATATATATAGTAAAAATATTAACCGGCAATATTTAAAAAGATAATTTCAGTCAGTCAGACTATTTTAGATAAAATATGCATTTATTTTGTTCTTGTTTTATTCAAGATTGTATTTTTCTTTTTTTTATTATATTTCTTAAAAATATTTATTTTGTTTTTTTTTATTGCTTCTATTTTTATATTTTAAATAAAAGTTTTATATTTCTATTATTTTCTTTGTTTGCCGTTAAAATTTCCAAAACGTTCGACAGCAGTTCTCAAACTAATTGGTTTTCAAATTCTGGCCTGCAAAGTTACTTCGGTTTTCGATTTTTATGGATTTTTCTTCGATTGCTTATTCGTGTTATTGTTTTATATTATTAGCAAAACGTTATTGCTATTGTTGTAGTATTTTATTTTGTTCTAGAGTTTAAGGGGTTTGTGTTGGCTGACGGTTGAATGACTGATTTTTCTTATGGAAATAAAACACAAAAATGTTTTCAAGTAAAGTAGTGTATCTTAGTGGTGGTTATTTAATAAGCGTTTGCAACATTTTTTATCAAAGCAATAACAACATTGTTTAACAACGAAACATTGTTTATCAACACTTTTGTTTATAGACGAAGAAATTAAAGAAAAAAAATTGCACAATTATTTACTGTTTTTGAATACTTACGGACGTTTTTACAAGTATTTTAGCAAGTTTTTCAATGAATAAAGCTACTATTGATATTAGTTTATTTCTTTTGGTTAAAAAATATTTGTTTATACGAGTATTGGGGGAGTGTTAAAAATATGTACATATGTATGTATATGAATAGACAAATGTATATACATACATACATATCATATATGAATGAGTAATAAGTTATTATTTATTTAATTTGTTTCGGAGTGTCACTTAATTTATTATTTATTCTAAATTTGTACAGTCGTCTGTTAAATTGTTGATTAAAATATCCAAAATTTTGTTGCAATTGTTAAAACAGATAAAAATATTGATTTATACCTATTTCGTATTTTTCTATAGTGAAATAAAAGTTTTTTTTGTTCTGTTTAGTAATAATACATATAGGAGTATGTTAAAAAAAATTACGCTTGTAAAATCCAATAGAGGATCATTTTAAATATAGGTAATATCTTAGAAAAATATTTGGAAAACATTATACATAAATATGTATTTGTATTCTCAGATAGAAGCGAGATCTTTATTACTTATTCTGGTTTATGTATTTTTATTCTTTTTGGGATTATGAAAAAAAGATATCCGCTTAAGCAGAGATTAGGCAAGACTCAAGGTCTTGCTCAGCTTAGTGTAATCAGGACAATGAAAATGTTTATATGGTAGGGTGAATGTATGTTCAGCAGCAAAGTTTTTCATCAGAATTTTACCATTCGTCTTGGATGCCATGTCTTTGGAACTTTGGCAGAAAATTCAGCGTAGAACGTTAGGCTATTTTGTGTTCGATCTAAACTGATAACCGATGGTTCTAAAATGAACAATGGAATGGGGGTTTATTATCGTAAACTCAGTTGGGACATAGCAATTGCAATTGCTAGGTCATTTTGTGTTTTGCAGGCTGAGATATTGGCCACTTGCATATGCACTGAAATTAACCTAGATATTGGGTAAGACAAATGTATTTTCTCATATAGTCAGGCTCTCTGAAGGGCGCATCGTGTGACATCTAAACTTATAAAATCTTGGGTTCGTTTTGGGTGGCTGGACACTGAGAAATAAGTGGCAACGAACAGCGTATATATCTGGTGCTCTACTGTGCTGTGCCGCTTTTTACTATTCCTAATCTGATACATGAATTGGAAATTGGGAAATGTTTGGAACATAGGAACCCTTAAGCGGGTCTCATATACACCAAGGAGGTAAACAATTTTCAATTAAGGCGTAAATCTGATGTGAGAGCGCATTTAAAGAGAATGGAGATTACAGATGTAGATGTTTGTAGACTGTGCGTACAGGCATTAATAACAGCGAAACACATATTTTGTGCTTGTGTCGTTCTTCATAGAATGAGATGGATGTGCCTAGGGAGATTGATAGTCTCGCTAGCAAACTTATCCGCCACTAGAGTTTCAGATCCGCTGGTGTTCAAAAGGACGGCAAAGGGTGTTCTCAACAAACGGGGCACTCAAATGGACAAAGTACATCTTATAGGTCACTGACTGAATCTGGATTAGTGCTGTCAAATTCTACTAAGTACTTTTCATTACTCGATAGTATTGAGTACTTTCATTTGGGTACCCAATACTACTCAATACTTTTAACGGATTTTGTATTTAAGAGAAAACAATTTCATAAAGTATTGTGTTTTTAGACATAAAATTTGTTTGGCCGTTAAAATTTAAATTTTCCATATAACTTTGATGAAAAAATACAACTCTTTAAGTATTGAGTAGTTAATTTTAAGTATTGAGTACCCAAAAATTTGTATAAATACTCGGTACTTGGTACCCATTACTTAATACTTTGCCAGCACTAACCTAGATTAAATAATAATAAAAAAAAATAAAAAACAGATATTTATCTATCTACCCTTTGTCACTTTATTACAGTCTAAACAAAAATTTTGAAACATAATTAATAATAATTTCTATAAAATCGCTCTTAAAATTAAGTTATTAAGAGATAGATGTTGTCTGTCTTGCCATTAAAATAATATGAAGATATGAATATAAAATCTGTTAAATATTTTTATTTCTTAATGATTCAATAACCCAGTTAAAGTGTATTTCCCCCAAAAATATTTAGTGAATATTATAAGAAGAACTTGTTTTAAAAATATTTTCAATATCTTTGGAAAAAAAATTATTATCTTTGCATGCTCTAATATACAAGACTATTATTTATAATATGTGTAAATGAGCTCTAAACTGCTAATAAAATTAATATTCAATACTTTATTTTAAATTATCTGTCTTACTATTCGAAATGAAAATAATTAAAAAACTAGTATAATAAAGAAAAACATCAATATTTCGTTGTTAATACTCGTAGTAACAAACATAATATTTTTTGCGAAAGATGCGTAGAAAATATTCCATAAAATCAAACAATTCATGTAGTATTTAAGTCTGATCACAGCTAATGTCACAAAGCCTAGACTTCTGTTTTTTATTGTATGTCTTCATGTACCATATATGCATATACTGTAACCCCAAATTATTAATATGATTATCGTGTTTGTAATGCAACGAATATTTTGACTCTAGATGGTACATAGCTTGTCATAATGAGTTGTTTGAAATTACAACGTTTAATATTTGATTGTTATTTTGTGTTTTTGTTTGTTGAAATGCTACTATACATACAATATTAAGAATCCTTTCTCTATGCATTAGCCAAATCAACGCTTGCTTCGCTACCTCTATTTGAATTAAGTAAAAAATTTGATACAAAGCAAATGTTCATATACTTACTGATATACTCGTATATATATTACATTTTTGATTTTTTAGTATAATTTTACATACGCAGAAATTAATGCTTAATTATATACAATGCTAATATACAAACTTTATAAAAATTTTTTAATTTTACTGATTACCATGTTATTATAATAATATAATTATTTTATTTCAAGTTAATAACAAAAATTTTATTTTTGCGATTTTTTAATGGGAGTAATTTTTAACTCCCATTAAATATATACATATATGTATATAATTATGTTCCGCTCATACCTACTTTTTAATAAATTAAACCATTATCATTTAAGATAAGAATCTAAAGATACTTTACTGTTATAATTATGCCTGTGACATAAATAAAGAAAAATTAAAAATTTAAAATATAACATTTAATTATTATATGAGTATAATGTTTAAATACAATAAAATAAAATACATATTTGATTATTTAAAAACTTTATATGTATATTTAAGAGTACATCTGTGAATATAATAAACAGAAAAAACAAACAGCTTATGTAAGCTAATTGTTTTTAAGACTAATACTCACGGGAGTAAAGCCTTACTCATGCTATGCATTATATCCGAATATAGATAGATATATAGATTTAATTATAGAAGCGTTGCTGTCAGTTAATTATTCAAAGGCTAGTACTATACCTTCACCCTTGAAATGATCAACAGTACTTGCTTCATTTGCCGATGTTAATTGTATATTGTGAAGTGGTGAGGATCTTTGCTAACTTGGTAGGTTACGATCCTTGCTTTGTTCTATCTATTACTTCGTAGTATATGGCACTTTCCCCTGATCATTTGTTTGATGCCAAAGCCAAAGATGGATAAAGTGGAATATTAAGAAGCGGCTTCTTAGAGGGGGGAACATCTTCACCCTTATCGTGCTTGGAGTATTATTGTCATATTTCGACATTTTTGTAAAAGATTAATGACAAATTTTGCTTGATATCTTTAATCTAGGACAAAAGTGTCCTAGATTAATAAAATATAAATAGAAAAATCAAGTACATATGTTTAAAATTATATAAAATTATTTATTGTTGTTGCAGCAAACAGCATATACATAGTAACAATAACATATAAAGCTTCAATAATTAATAGAGCTTCACATTAGTGCTGGCAAGGTATCAAGTATTTGTACTAATTTTTGGGTACTCAATATTTAAAATTAGCTACTCAGTACTTTAAGAGTTGCAATTTTTGCCCAAAGTTGAATGGTAAATTTGAATTTTAACGACCAAAACAAAAAATTATCTTACAAAGGTTTGCATATGTCTGGTATGAAGATGTGACACATATTATATTTTTATAAAGGGTATTTTTTATAGAGTGGCACAAGTTTAAATCATAATAAAGCAATGAAATAATAGCAATATAACGGGTTTTGTTGAAAAGAAAATTTTATGAAATTAATGTTTAAATATAATTTCCGCCATGTGGCCTCTACGGCTGGCATGTAGAAAGCGCAATCTGAACACCAATTTTCAACAACATATGGGTCAATAACTCCTCCGGCTCATAAAGCGCCCCAAACAGTAATTTTCTGCGGATGTAATGGTGCTTCGACAAAAGCTTGTGGATTCTCCTCACTCCAAATGCGACAATTCAGCTTTTTTACGTACCCATTCAACCAGAAATGGGCTCCATCGGAAAATAAAATTTTGAATGGGAATTCAAAATCAACATCAATTGAATAGAACAATTATTTTGATTAACATTTTTAACAATTTGCACTCGTTGCTCTGGTGTAAGTCAATTCATATTGAAATTTCAAAGAAAACTTAACAAAAAGCAAGTGGGTGGTCCAATAAAGCAGTGAAACCAGCTCAAAGTTGTGACCCTCTATAAAAACCCTTTACAATTTTTTTGAGAGAACCGCAAGTTAACGTAAGACACTATTATGAATGTTACCCTTTTGACAATTAGATTTAAATCAAGCACTTACAATTCTTTTAATATAATTCTAATTATAGAATCCAAAAAATTAAATACCTTGTACGTTTGAGTAAGAATTTCCATGTATAGAAATGACAAACTTAGCCACTGTGTACAACGACCTGCTAACTTTTTATTATAAATAAAGCTGTATATTTCTTATTTACAATACCTGAATTATTCACATATGTCACAATTTTTATGATATATATAAAACAAACAAACTAACAAAAATATCAAGAAATTCCATACATAATAATGCTGTAAACGCTTATATAATAAAACAAAAAATATTTATAATAAATATTCCATCATTGTAAAATCGTAATACAAGTGAAAGGAATTCTTTTTGTGTTTATTTTTTTATTGCACACATTTTTGGTTTTTTAATCTTTTTACCTTTTAATCCAATTATTCAAATGTTGGTGACTTTCGTCTATGCTTTTAACTGAGTGTGATACTTTTCTTTTAGATATTATACGCGTATTTTCAAAATAAACGAGACAATCAGGCAACAATAAATAAATCAACAGCTTTACATACAATTTCTTATGGAAATTTTATTCATGATTGTAAAATAACATATGTATGTATGTATATATGTATGTATGTATGTATGTATGTATGTATGTATGTATGTATGTATGTATGTATTTAAATAAATAGGTTATACAAAAGAGATATTTTACAATAAAAGGTTTAACCAATAAAACAAAATTGCGCTAGAAATCGATACCCCGATGTTTACTCTATCGGTGTATGCCGTTCAAATACACTATTTGTTTAAAAATTCGAAGAATTCATAAAAAATATTATAGGCTTCTTAAGGGCTTATTTGACAAGTATTGCATAGAAATGTGTCAAGTAAGCTCGTCATAAACCTCTAATATTTTTTATGAATACAAACAGTTAATATTTTTACTGCTGTATTCATAAAAATATTGTAGGCTTCTTCCAATACTTGTCAAATAAGTTCTTAATAAAAGTTGTGTTGAAGAATTCTTTGATTTTATAAACCAAGCGGTAGGCGTCACATACATATTTTCCCCAAAAAAGAGTTTCTAATTTGTGTAGTGTAGAAAAGAATAACTCAGATCAAACTTGGAAGTCTTTTGCTGCCATTATTAAAACAAAAATCAAAAATTATAAAATCTTAACCCTTAATTGCATGAATTTTTTTATTTTTCTAAAATAAGCTACTGATAAAATTCATGCACAATTTTAGGGAAAAATATTTAAAAATATTTTATTATAAATATCTAAAACTACAGTCCAATAGGTATAATCTAATGCCGAAATATTTCAGCAGCGACCAATTTACACTAAAGTTTTGTACATTTATTTTATTTTTCTTCAAAAAAATTTATGATGGAAATTTCCGTCACAATGCAATGATGCCCCGTACTCATAAAAAATAAAATTGGTTTATAGAGTGCTTATTTGACATATTTCCATGGAGTAATTGTCAAATAAGCAATTAATAAAACTGTTTTATTTTTTATCAATACGGCCATAAATCACTGGTATTTATAATTTGTAAGAAACAGTAGCTGCGAAATGTGCTCGGACTCACTAAATACCAAAAGCAATAATAATTTGAAATGTTTATTTATTATAAGTATTTTCTATTTTATTTAATAAATACTTCTTAAATCACAATTTTGTACTCTTCTTTTAAGTGCTTTGCTATGTACTCTTACGCAGAGTCTTGATTATAGCCACCACTATTTAAACCCTGAACATGATCAGCACGGTAACTATCATAACCAGTATAAGTTTCTGGACCATTAGGATTTTCTACTGCATGAGAAAAGTCTTCCTCTGTATGCTCTATATCTCCCTTAAGAGAAGTATGAAATGTGTCTTCAGATTGTTCAAAATCAGCTGATGTTTTAGAGGACGGTAAATATTTTCTATACTGTACAGCAAATTTATTTTTAGTTACAGAAGTAGAATCAGAATGATTTGACAGAAAATTTTCAGCATCTGAGTTATAATGTTGTGGATTTTCTTGTGCTACAGGAACAGGTGTTACGAATAAATTATTTGTTTGCCCTTGTTTCTGTAATGAATATGGTTGGGGTTCTTCATACTCTATATGTTCCTCAATAGAAATATCATGTTCAGGTTTGTAGTTATAATTTGTAGAGGGAATTTCGTGGTAATAAGGAGCGTTTATTTCTTCTTGGATTTGTTCATACTTATGATTTTTGGCTTTTTTAGTTGACAAATTATCCAAAGTTTCCTCTATGATATCGGGAATTAAATGATCCTCAGTTTGGGTTGGCATCTCAAATTGTACGTGTTGATGAACATTTTTTGGCAATATTAGTTGTGAAATTTCCTTTTCTGAAGCTTGTAGGTACTTGTTATGATAATGGTATTGTGGTTTTTGGTTTATAAATTTTATAGTCTCTGATTGCTGTTTTTGTCCAGCCTGATGATAGGGATGAGCTTGATGATGATTGTTTGAGTTTTCTATTAATTTTATAGTTTCTAAAGAACTGTATTCTTTAGGTGAATGATGATTATGAGGCTCAGATGCCGATTCAATGAATTTAACAGTTTCTATGGGTGTTTTACTATAGTCCTTAAGAAAATTATGTCGTTCTTGTTGATGATAGTTCTGCTGATGGTGGTCATCTAAGGTTTCAATTACTTTAACTATTTCGGTAGGTACGTTATCATATTCTTTATGAGATAAAGGATGAACGTGATCATTCTCTTCTATTATTTTATAAGTGTTTATTTTAGCTTTAGAGTTTTCTAAATGATGATGGTGATCGTTATGCTCTTTTACTAAATAAGTTTCTTCTATAAACTGTGGTCCATGATGTTTGTCTTCATTATGAAGACCAGAATGTTTATCCAATTCGGCAAGATAAAAATTTTCTAATATGGGAACAGGTTCTTTGATGGGTACTTTTTGGACTGGCTTCCGTCTGTGATGATAATGGTGTATGACTTTATGATTTGTCGCCACAGGCTTGTGGTGTATAAGTGGAGTTTCAGGTTTTAATAAGCCTTTGGTACTTGTTGTTCCAGTGGGTATATGCACTTTAATGTGAACGAATTCATCACCAAATGTGGGCAGTGCAGTTACTATATTAGCAACTGCAATTATATAAACCACACAGACCTACAATCAGAATAGAATACGAATTACTTAATGGACTTTGTTTTCTCATTTTTTTTTTTCGTTTTTGTTATACTCACTGTTAATAATTTTTGTATATCCATTATGTTTTGTAATCCTTTATTAAACGTTAAACTTTTCTTTGTAGTCTTCCAATTATTATCAAACCTTTGCTTTTAAATACTTGATAACTAGCCCATGTATAAAATTAGTTTAAAACCTAATTTGTGTTTGTATAAATTATATATAGTCTAGATTTCCTCTCTTTACCTTTTTACTCTCATTAAAAGTTTTCTTTTCTATCTCTACTTGCAATTTTTATGTGGGTTTAAACTCTTTTTCTTTAAAATTAATTTCAACAACTAAAACTGACCTACCAAAACATTTAATTTATTCAGTCTCTTAAAGACCAGCACATTAATTTGTTTACTTATATGTTTATATTCGTTTAAACAAATTACAGTATTCCCCGGATAATTGCCCCACGCTTAATTGTCGGTCACGCTTATTTACTTCAGTTTCTAAATCTCCATATTTTTTCTTACTATTTTCTAATAAAATTCCTCAGTTAATTAAATTAATTGCGTTATTTGCTTAATTGTCTTAAATATATTTTATTTACCAAAAATTGTAGCCTAACTCAACAAAGTTTATACAGGCATAGAATGTCCGTTAAATTTTCTTTTAAACAAATTTATTCCGTCGGTATTTTAAACATGGCAATTATGAAGCGGAAAATATCGAAAAATTCGAAATACAAATTTTTAAAAACGAAGTTTGTATTTTCCAAAGGAAAATAGTTGTTGTTTTTATAGTACAAAATTTACTACATATGTGCCTACTGCTATGACATTCTATGTGTAGTAAACGTTCTATATGTATAACTATTTAATATCTATTTTTTATTATTTCTATTTACTTTTTTGCTTCACATACTAATTAAATAGGCTTGTGGTTTCTTTCTTTTTGTAATAAATTCCTTGCTCCATACTATGCATAATTCTATATATTCAGA
Organism: Metopia argyrocephala; assembly: GCA_963576795.1. NCBI lineage: Eukaryota > Metazoa > Arthropoda > Insecta > Diptera > Sarcophagidae > Metopia > Metopia argyrocephala. Next base: position 66,135,324 of record OY756208.1, read on the forward strand.
TAATTGCCTTTACAAGGAATTTTAACGTATTCGTCTAATTGCCTTCGAGAGGCAATTATGCGCATTCGTTTAAATGACTTCCACACATAATTATACAAAAACTTTGAAATTTTTGTCGAGGCAATTATCCATGGAATACTGTATTACGAGTATTTATATTTTTTTGATCATTTAAATTAAAAGGTGGTCATCATCGTGTATTGTTTCAAATACATTTTTAAAATGAAATTATTTTTTTCTTTTTTCTTGAGTGGTTGTTATATACGAAGTGGTTGGTTGCATTGTTAACAAATCTTTTGTTAAAATCAGTAATTTCCATTTCGACAGTTTGGAAATCATCATTTTAAAATGATGCTACAAATACATACATATGTAAAAAAGTTTTATTTTGATTCAAACACAAGTTGTTTAATGTGTGATTATATTTACTATTTTGCGTACAATATGCTGGGAAATTTTTTTATATGGGTTTTTTAAATTTTTATTTCAAGAATTAACAGAAGTTAACTATGGAAAAAATAGTTCGGGCCATAGATAGATAAAAATGAATAGCTGTCTTATTCATGAAAAATAAAACATGTTTATTAAAAGTTTATTTGATAAATAATTTTCATAACTTCCAAAAATAACAAATTTAATCGAATAGTTATAATCAATTTAACTCATGTAATGCTTTAGAAGTAGTGAATATGGCATTCTTCTTAAACCACTTCCATTTTATGTTATTGTTGTTGTAGAAAAATCTAACATGTCAAAAATGTAAGATAAAATGAATAAATTTAGGTGAAATATGCATAATTTTAACATTAGGATGTCATTGAGGAAACTAAAACAGAATTCACACCTTCGTGAGATTATCAGGTTGGTTGGAAAACGGTCCTAGACATGTTGAATGGATATAGTGGTATCACAATGGGGCTTATAAAATCCAAGTATGCTCTGCCTGTAGGCGGTTGCCAATTTTAACCTAACCTACATCATATTCATTCTATTTTTATAAATATGTACGAAGACTTTAGTCCTAAACTGTATGTATATACATATGTGAGATTATCAGGTTGAGTGTACTCTCTCTTAAGCGGACACCTCTGACAGACGAACACATTTTTTAGTCCCAATAGAATTCTTCGGGGTTTTCAAAACTTTTCTCTCTTAAATGGATAACCCCCTCATAACAGGACGAGGACACTTATCTCCACCCCAAAATTATTTGAATTTTCGCCGTGCTACACAATTTTTTTTTTAATTTTTTAAAATTTTTTGTTATTCAGTATGGTTTTTATATAATAATACGTGCATGTAAAAGGAGGAATCCCGAAACGTATTGCATAGAAATGTGTCAAGTAAGCTCGTCATAAACCTCTAATATTTTTTATGAATACAAACAGTTAATATTTTTACTGCTGTATTCATAAAAATATTGTAGGCTTCTTCCAATACTTGTCAAATAAGTTCTTAATAAAAGTTGTGTTGAAGAATTCTTTGATTTTATAAACCAAGCGGTAGGCGTCACATACATATTTTCCCCAAAAAAGAGTTTCTAATTTGTGTAGTGTAGAAAAGAATAACTCAGATCAAACTTGGAAGTCTTTTGCTGCCATTATTAAAACAAAAATCAAAAATTATAAAATCTTAACCCTTAATTGCATGAATTTTTTTATTTTTCTAAAATAAGCTACTGATAAAATTCATGCACAATTTTAGGGAAAAATATTTAAAAATATTTTATTATAAATATCTAAAACTACAGTCCAATAGGTATAATCTAATGCCGAAATATTTCAGCAGCGACCAATTTACACTAAAGTTTTGTACATTTATTTTATTTTTCTTCAAAAAAATTTATGATGGAAATTTCCGTCACAATGCAATGATGCCCCGTACTCATAAAAAATAAAATTGGTTTATAGAGTGCTTATTTGACATATTTCCATGGAGTAATTGTCAAATAAGCAATTAATAAAACTGTTTTATTTTTTATCAATACGGCCATAAATCACTGGTATTTATAATTTGTAAGAAACAGTAGCTGCGAAATGTGCTCGGACTCACTAAATACCAAAAGCAATAATAATTTGAAATGTTTATTTATTATAAGTATTTTCTATTTTATTTAATAAATACTTCTTAAATCACAATTTTGTACTCTTCTTTTAAGTGCTTTGCTATGTACTCTTACGCAGAGTCTTGATTATAGCCACCACTATTTAAACCCTGAACATGATCAGCACGGTAACTATCATAACCAGTATAAGTTTCTGGACCATTAGGATTTTCTACTGCATGAGAAAAGTCTTCCTCTGTATGCTCTATATCTCCCTTAAGAGAAGTATGAAATGTGTCTTCAGATTGTTCAAAATCAGCTGATGTTTTAGAGGACGGTAAATATTTTCTATACTGTACAGCAAATTTATTTTTAGTTACAGAAGTAGAATCAGAATGATTTGACAGAAAATTTTCAGCATCTGAGTTATAATGTTGTGGATTTTCTTGTGCTACAGGAACAGGTGTTACGAATAAATTATTTGTTTGCCCTTGTTTCTGTAATGAATATGGTTGGGGTTCTTCATACTCTATATGTTCCTCAATAGAAATATCATGTTCAGGTTTGTAGTTATAATTTGTAGAGGGAATTTCGTGGTAATAAGGAGCGTTTATTTCTTCTTGGATTTGTTCATACTTATGATTTTTGGCTTTTTTAGTTGACAAATTATCCAAAGTTTCCTCTATGATATCGGGAATTAAATGATCCTCAGTTTGGGTTGGCATCTCAAATTGTACGTGTTGATGAACATTTTTTGGCAATATTAGTTGTGAAATTTCCTTTTCTGAAGCTTGTAGGTACTTGTTATGATAATGGTATTGTGGTTTTTGGTTTATAAATTTTATAGTCTCTGATTGCTGTTTTTGTCCAGCCTGATGATAGGGATGAGCTTGATGATGATTGTTTGAGTTTTCTATTAATTTTATAGTTTCTAAAGAACTGTATTCTTTAGGTGAATGATGATTATGAGGCTCAGATGCCGATTCAATGAATTTAACAGTTTCTATGGGTGTTTTACTATAGTCCTTAAGAAAATTATGTCGTTCTTGTTGATGATAGTTCTGCTGATGGTGGTCATCTAAGGTTTCAATTACTTTAACTATTTCGGTAGGTACGTTATCATATTCTTTATGAGATAAAGGATGAACGTGATCATTCTCTTCTATTATTTTATAAGTGTTTATTTTAGCTTTAGAGTTTTCTAAATGATGATGGTGATCGTTATGCTCTTTTACTAAATAAGTTTCTTCTATAAACTGTGGTCCATGATGTTTGTCTTCATTATGAAGACCAGAATGTTTATCCAATTCGGCAAGATAAAAATTTTCTAATATGGGAACAGGTTCTTTGATGGGTACTTTTTGGACTGGCTTCCGTCTGTGATGATAATGGTGTATGACTTTATGATTTGTCGCCACAGGCTTGTGGTGTATAAGTGGAGTTTCAGGTTTTAATAAGCCTTTGGTACTTGTTGTTCCAGTGGGTATATGCACTTTAATGTGAACGAATTCATCACCAAATGTGGGCAGTGCAGTTACTATATTAGCAACTGCAATTATATAAACCACACAGACCTACAATCAGAATAGAATACGAATTACTTAATGGACTTTGTTTTCTCATTTTTTTTTTTCGTTTTTGTTATACTCACTGTTAATAATTTTTGTATATCCATTATGTTTTGTAATCCTTTATTAAACGTTAAACTTTTCTTTGTAGTCTTCCAATTATTATCAAACCTTTGCTTTTAAATACTTGATAACTAGCCCATGTATAAAATTAGTTTAAAACCTAATTTGTGTTTGTATAAATTATATATAGTCTAGATTTCCTCTCTTTACCTTTTTACTCTCATTAAAAGTTTTCTTTTCTATCTCTACTTGCAATTTTTATGTGGGTTTAAACTCTTTTTCTTTAAAATTAATTTCAACAACTAAAACTGACCTACCAAAACATTTAATTTATTCAGTCTCTTAAAGACCAGCACATTAATTTGTTTACTTATATGTTTATATTCGTTTAAACAAATTACAGTATTCCCCGGATAATTGCCCCACGCTTAATTGTCGGTCACGCTTATTTACTTCAGTTTCTAAATCTCCATATTTTTTCTTACTATTTTCTAATAAAATTCCTCAGTTAATTAAATTAATTGCGTTATTTGCTTAATTGTCTTAAATATATTTTATTTACCAAAAATTGTAGCCTAACTCAACAAAGTTTATACAGGCATAGAATGTCCGTTAAATTTTCTTTTAAACAAATTTATTCCGTCGGTATTTTAAACATGGCAATTATGAAGCGGAAAATATCGAAAAATTCGAAATACAAATTTTTAAAAACGAAGTTTGTATTTTCCAAAGGAAAATAGTTGTTGTTTTTATAGTACAAAATTTACTACATATGTGCCTACTGCTATGACATTCTATGTGTAGTAAACGTTCTATATGTATAACTATTTAATATCTATTTTTTATTATTTCTATTTACTTTTTTGCTTCACATACTAATTAAATAGGCTTGTGGTTTCTTTCTTTTTGTAATAAATTCCTTGCTCCATACTATGCATAATTCTATATATTCAGATAATTGCCTTTACAAGGAATTTTAACGTATTCGTCTAATTGCCTTCGAGAGGCAATTATGCGCATTCGTTTAAATGACTTCCACACATAATTATACAAAAACTTTGAAATTTTTGTCGAGGCAATTATCCATGGAATACTGTATTACGAGTATTTATATTTTTTTGATCATTTAAATTAAAAGGTGGTCATCATCGTGTATTGTTTCAAATACATTTTTAAAATGAAATTATTTTTTTCTTTTTTCTTGAGTGGTTGTTATATACGAAGTGGTTGGTTGCATTGTTAACAAATCTTTTGTTAAAATCAGTAATTTCCATTTCGACAGTTTGGAAATCATCATTTTAAAATGATGCTACAAATACATACATATGTAAAAAAGTTTTATTTTGATTCAAACACAAGTTGTTTAATGTGTGATTATATTTACTATTTTGCGTACAATATGCTGGGAAATTTTTTTATATGGGTTTTTTAAATTTTTATTTCAAGAATTAACAGAAGTTAACTATGGAAAAAATAGTTCGGGCCATAGATAGATAAAAATGAATAGCTGTCTTATTCATGAAAAATAAAACATGTTTATTAAAAGTTTATTTGATAAATAATTTTCATAACTTCCAAAAATAACAAATTTAATCGAATAGTTATAATCAATTTAACTCATGTAATGCTTTAGAAGTAGTGAATATGGCATTCTTCTTAAACCACTTCCATTTTATGTTATTGTTGTTGTAGAAAAATCTAACATGTCAAAAATGTAAGATAAAATGAATAAATTTAGGTGAAATATGCATAATTTTAACATTAGGATGTCATTGAGGAAACTAAAACAGAATTCACACCTTCGTGAGATTATCAGGTTGGTTGGAAAACGGTCCTAGACATGTTGAATGGATATAGTGGTATCACAATGGGGCTTATAAAATCCAAGTATGCTCTGCCTGTAGGCGGTTGCCAATTTTAACCTAACCTACATCATATTCATTCTATTTTTATAAATATGTACGAAGACTTTAGTCCTAAACTGTATGTATATACATATGTGAGATTATCAGGTTGAGTGTACTCTCTCTTAAGCGGACACCTCTGACAGACGAACACATTTTTTAGTCCCAATAGAATTCTTCGGGGTTTTCAAAACTTTTCTCTCTTAAATGGATAACCCCCTCATAACAGGACGAGGACACTTATCTCCACCCCAAAATTATTTGAATTTTCGCCGTGCTACACAATTTTTTTTTTAATTTTTTAAAATTTTTTGTTATTCAGTATGGTTTTTATATAATAATACGTGCATGTAAAAGGAGGAATCCCGAAACGATAAAAATTCTGTTTGTTATGTTTAATGTTGTAAATATGTATGTGCAAAAATTTTAAGATTCTTATTACAAATTTGAATCACAATGTCTAAAGAAATTAAAGAAAAAGTAAATGTTTTTGAAATTCATAAAAACTAAAACCGTAGTGTGCGCGAGGAGTTAGCAAAGATATGCAAAATCAATTAAACTTATACTGCTGGATTGTAAAGGCTCGACATAATGGCATTCCTCTATTGATGATATCGGTATAAGACCAAAGAAACTCTGGCCAACTCGTCTTAAGATGAGTTAGAAAGCGAGATTCTTATTAAACCATTAGAAAACTAAAAAGTGATCTAGGAAGCGAAAGATATTGATATAAAATTTTTAACTTGATCAAATCCAGTTGATATCTAATGTTATAAACAATTTTCTTTTAAATTTCACAAGAATATTAATGAAAATTTAGTTCTTTCTTGTATTATTTTTATGTGCATATTTTTGTTTTGGAAATAAAATTGTTTAAATATTGCTATATTATACATAGATTATTAATTATTCTTTCTATGATTTTCTTCATAAGCAGACACCTCTCATAAGCGGACAAATTCGTCAGTCCCTTAGGTGTCCGTTTGAGAGAGACTACACTGTATACATATTCACGGGTACTGTATGAAATCCGAACATTTTTCAAATGACTCACATTTATTACGTGGTGGCAGTTATGGTTAAAATGAAAACAATTTTCTTTAATGTAATAATTAACCTTGAATTATTTATTACTTCTTTTATGACGTTTATACATACATAAATGTAAAGTTTGTTTGTTTGCTTGCTTTTTTATTTTGTTACAAATTTATTGCAAAAATAATAATTTAGAGATTTTTAAATTTTGGCATAAATTGAATGTAAAATATCATATAAGTGGTAATGGAGCCTAAAATCTAATTATAAAATAAAAACAACATTTTAAAAACAGGTAGACAGACATGAAAGAAAATAAAAAAATATAATTATTAAAAATTGATTTATTGCAAAAATAAAAAAAAATAATTGTGTTTTTCTGTGTTTCGAACGCAACAACTTACACTGCTGACAATATAAAAGTCAATTACGAAACAGCCGCAAGCATCAATAATTATGGGCTGATGGCATAATTGCAATGAGAAATTTTGTATCTGAAGTTATAAATCATAATTTACAAATTATTTAATACACATAAATAAACTTTTAAATTAATTGATAAAGTACATTTGTTAATAGACACAAAATACAACATAATTACCATATTAGATAGTTTAAGATTTTCAACACTATGACGTATACTATGCAAAGAATTTGGTAACAATTTAGCCTGTGAAAATTGCAAAAAAATTGAAATATTTGTGGTCAATTATTAAATAATTACACTGCAGTTTATATATTATATCGAATACATACAGAACGCATACAATCTTGTGATATGAATAGAACCAAAAATACATTTAGAGCTGTTGGCAATATAAGTGAATATTCAGCATACTCTGAAAATAAAATGTTTGCTTAATGAAGCTTTATTATTGCATAATGGTTTTAAGTTTATGAGCCTTTTAAATTTTTTTAATTTTGTTTTTTTACAGTCCAATGTTAAGATCACCTGTGCAAAGTCAATGTTACAATGCCAAGAATATTAGAATACATATATGTTATATGGCATATGAACTTTAAAATTTCTAAAAGCATTTAAGCCAACAAAAGACACGTAGGTTTTTCTTTTTTGCCAGATTTAAACTTTATAATTTTTATGTGTATTTTTAATTCCATTGGCTTAATGGTGCATAAACCAACTTCAGCATAATTGTGCAGTAACTGGTCCAATTTTAAAATCTAGAGACCACCACGAATTCGTCATAAGGTTCACTAGAAAGAAATTGAATGCCCGTAATAGATGGCTAAAAAATTTTAAGGACAGACAGGGTATTCGCCACGGTATTTACTGGCAAAAATAAAAGAAATAAACAACTCCGACTTGCAACTTTAAAACCCAAGTAAATTTGGACTATTTTATCTTTTTTTTATCTGATAACCAGTTTTGAAAACACCGAATCGGCCGAAAAATTTTAAAGGAAAGAATAATATTTTTGTTGTGTGCTAATGGAAGTGGTTCGCACAAGTTGGTTTATTCTTTGGTTAATCTACAAACCCACATTAATTTAAAGAATTTAAAAACCTATTGGACTATACAAATTCGAAGAAATCTTGGATGAACTTAGTACAAATTAATATTTCTTACATTGAACGGTGACTTTCGACTTTAAAACAGCCAGTACAACAAATAAAAATTGTATGGGAAAAAAGAAGAAAAATAAAAAAATAAATTTGCGATTTTTCGAAAATTATAATTCAAAAATAAGAGATTCCCCTCTCCAAGAACATCTGACATTTGCAGTCTATTCCACAAAAAAACAAATAATCAGGCGTACAGCGCCACCTTCGGGGAAGATAACAGCTAACCTAGTTAGTGAAGACCCTTACCACTCATATTCAACATCCACCGACAGATGTGGCAATTACCGTTGATCACTGAAGGGTGATGGTATAACACTGGCTTTTAAGTGATCAAATTGACAGCAACTTGTCCCATTGACGTGAGGGCCTTAACTTCTATCCATCTATATATTCAACATTCCAATAAAATGCACTGCATGAGTAGGGGTTTACACCTGAGTATTGGTCTTAAAAAAAAGTTTATTATGGTTTTTGCCTTAGACAATTTAACGACCCGAAAATGCTGATCTCCCTTCGGTTAATTTTTCGAGATTCTACTGAACTCAAAATAAGAAATTGGAGACATTTTTAAGCCATCTTTTATGACTGAGGTTGCATAAACTCGCAATGCAATGCGTTGAAAAAAAAGAGAGGCAATCGCAACACAGTTTCCCGAACTGTGCTGTAGACCTTGTACAAAATTACTATTCCAAATAAATATTTCGATTTTATTCGAAAATATTGAGGCTTATTTTTGAACCATACGAAGAAATTTTGTAACATTTTATGGCACCATCTTTGCAATTACATACATACATACATACATACATAACTGGCCTTTACAGCTCTCTGTCAGGTTACGGCCTAGCTTCTCGCAACACTCATGTTGTGTGTGTAAATTTTTATCCATGAGTACCGTGACCTACAGTTTAATGTCGACTCCGAACGACAGACTTGAGAAGCTTGTTTATGGCAATTAATTACTCTCAGAGCTTTTGCCAGGAGACTGCTGAGAGGTAGTCGCCGAAAGAAATATTTTTTTCATATTTCTGTTTTTTTAAGATGTCAGAGCTGGGTGTCGAACCCAAGACTCATGTCTTAGTAAGCCAACACACTAACGACTAGACCACGGCGACTACATCTTTAGAATTGATAAATATTTATTTCGAATTGCACAATGAGTCCCGGTGACCTCTAATTTTAATAAGTTCTTACTCTTACTTATAAAATATATCTTACCTACAATCACATCATTATGATATATTACCCAATAGGTCCAATAACTATCCGACAATATTCTTAGATATGACTTAATATATATAACCAAAAATGATACAGAACAACTGTTTTTATACAATTCCACCATAGAATATATTTGTTGATATTTCTGCATAAATAAATGCAATTTTTGACAAACAAACTCTTCATTGTAATTTTCATATTTGTTTCTTGTCTTCATGGCCAATTCTAAAATTTCTTTATTCAATTGCACCGTTTCCATTGTAATCATACTTAAATACATGGCTATTTGTAAAAAGCGAAATCGGCATATCCATTCACTGGGCTGGAAGGATAGATAAAATACTATCCATTGTGGTCGAACTCGTACTTGGTATGCATAGTTGAAATCTATAATGCATAGTACTAAGATATACAGAAAACTTAAAAGAAAATATTTTTTATAAATTTTTAATTCATTTCTGATTTTTCTGCAATCTGTCCATTCTTCATGTAGTTTTGTATAGATTTGAAAAAAGTTCCACATTTCTTTTTGATATTGTGCAGTTTCAATCAAAGCAATCATATGACTTACACCGACAGTCAAAACTTTAACGAAATCATTAAATTTACCAAAACGATCATCAGTAAAAAATAAACGATGATGATAATATAAAATTATGAAATACAATGCGAAACAAATAATTATATTAAAATAACACCATTTTAAATGCCACCATTTTTGCCAGTTATTTGATATGGGAGTTTTGCTAAATGTCGATAAACCCGTATAATAAAAAATGTTTATAAAATATAAAAATGGTTTATTTAAATTTACAACGGAATCCTTTGAATCAACCATTTTAGTGTTATATTTAACTGTGACTAATAAACACTCTTAATAAACACTCCTTTTATAGGCAACTGTTATTTTATTCTGTTTATTTATTCGAATACATTAGTTATAGTGATAATCATGAATTTTCATCACATCTACATGGGTCGTGCTATAAATTCTTGAGGTTGTACTTTTGAAAAACAAATTGTTTCCTTTTATTTACAAATGCATTATCCTCGTTATATATGTTTATTATAAAGTACATACATACATACATAACTGGCCTTTACAACCCTGTGTCAGGATTACGGCCTAGCTTCTCGCAGCACTCATGTTGTGTGTGTCAATTTGTTATACATGAGAACCGGGACCTACAGTTTAAAGTCGACTCCGAACGACAGACTTGAGAAGCTTGTTCATGGCAATTAGTTACTCTCAGAGCTTTTGCCAGAAGACTGCTGAGAGGTAGTCGCCGAAAGAAATATTTTTTTCATATTTCTTTTTTTGAAGATGTCAGAGCCTGGAGTCGAACCCAGGGCCCATGTCTTAGTAAGCCAACACACTAACCACTAGACCACGGCGACTACATTATTATTATAAAGTAAGTGCAGCATTTTCGCATAATAGTTTAACGCTTATATTTATAAAAAGTTTTTTGATATGCATGAGGCTTATGAATCAATTTTTATACTAAATTTGTTTCAAAACCTTTTATTAATTAAAAGTATTTTTTCTGAATATAGGATAAGTATGTGCTAAGTATGTGCTAAGGACAAGAACAAAATTAGTAATGTAAGCGTGTTCACAGCAATTTCGTATTGTTGCTTCTTCTTCTTCTTCTTTATAGTTCACTAGCGTTATAAGTTTAGGAATAACTAAGAAGTGAAATTGACTAATCCACTTAAACCTCAGCTAGCTAAAAAGAGAATAAGAGTGAATAACACTTCATTCGGATGTACACATTTTACATACATTTGTACATATATGGTTGCCTCTAGGGCTCCTCGAACGCGTATAGGAAAGGACAAAGGTTCTTATCAAATCTAACGATTCATTGAATTATCGACACAATGAAAAAGTGTTATAATTCTAATTATATGAAACATTACATACAAAAAATGCAATGATAGAGAGAAAAGTAGAATAGGACAAAGTGATGTGTTTCCTAAGACTTCAACAACTGAAGCTAAAATATGTTCAGTTTCCTTCACGAATGTCATGATTCTCTTTTAATTGAGAAATTATTGCAAACATTATGTAAAGCCATTCAATAGTAATAGAAGCACTGATTTATTAAGATCATCTAGCTTACTAGGATTCGAACTCGAATTTCCACATTATAAACAAAAAACAAAAAAATTTTAATACTAATCAGGCTAAAGTTGTTGGTTTTATTTTATCAATATTCGCCTCTGTCCTGAATTAATATGAATTTACATTTAAATAAAGTTTTTTCTTTTTTTTTGACCAATTACTAGGGGTAAACCTCTACTTATGCTGTGCATTGTACTGGATTGTGAAAATGTGTAGATAGATTTTTATTATTAAGCGTCTTTTTTGTCGATGAGACAAATTGCTGTAAATTTGACCATTCAAAGGACAGTGTTAAGCTTCACCCTTGGAATGATCAACAGTAATTGCCCTATCTGACGTTGGATGTTAATTATAAGTGGTGAGCGTCTCCAGTAAGTAGCTTAGCTGCTTTATTCCAGAAGATGACGCTGTACTCCTCATCATTCAAAGCCTGCCAAAGGTGGAATAGAGTGGAAATATCAGGGCGCGATTTCTTGGTGATGGACAACTTAGAAAGGGGGGGGGGGGAGACCTCTTATTTTTAAATTTTAATTTTTAGAAAAACTGCTCATTTTTATTTTTAAATTTAGTCCCTCGCTGGGATTTAAACCTGGGCTATTTGAGTTTTTGTGAGAGCGATCTAACCACTATACTACTAAGTTGACATAATTAATACAAGTAGATTATAATTCTGAGACTTAACGAACAAAATCGTTTTCAAACTGATTTCTTTTTAAAACTTAAGAAATCTTTTTTTCAATTATACGAAACTTTTATAAAAATTCTTTATTCAAAAAAATTTGTTTTGTTTATTTATAAAAATAATTTTAAATGTTAAGCTATGTTGAAACAACAGAAAACGCTACAGTAAAAAAAAATACTGAAACAATAGTGAATGTTGTTACTAACTTTGTTTCCTTTTCTTCTAACTATTGCCTGAAGGTGTTAATAGAAGAATTGAATTTAAACAATATTATGTCAACAGACTACAGATGTTTATCGAAATATTTAATGTTCCATTCTAAACTTAAACTTACTTAAATAAAAATAAATAAGAGTATATGTATGAATGTACGTTTGATATAAAATATTTAATTAATTAACATGCAACATGCTTTATTGCAAGCCAGAAACGGTCGTGAGTTGTTATACTGTATGGCATTATTTAAATAAATAAAAAAACGAATTAACTCATATGACATATGTATGTACCTATATAAAAATAAAAATCATGTTAACAGGTAAAAAATATTTGTCGCTTTAGTTTCAACATACTTTTTTGAAGTTCTTCGAAATGTCATTTCGTTATGGTCATGTCAGTGCTTAAGCTTCTATAAAAACCTAAAATAAGAAAATATAATATTGCATGTTTTAAAATGTATGTACATATTGTATATAAAGATACATATGTAGTTACATATCGCCCACTTACTTCAGTAGTACTATAATTTATAGTTTTTATACATATTTCAGTAAACAGAAATTTTTGCAATATTATGGTTGTTTTCCAGCTGAAATTCATTGGCGAAAAACTAACTGAAACTAAAAAAGAGTTAATAGATAGTTATAGATCTTTTCCCGTATTCATAAAAAATATTTAAGGTTTATTGAGGGTTTATTTGAAAAAAATTTATGCAATACTTGTCAAATAACCCCTCAATGAACCTGAAATATTTTTTATGAATACGGGCACTTATTTATAACTCCTAGCTAACGCAGTAGCTTTCAGCTGGTATGTGAAACATAACCCCATAATAACATGCAGAGAAGATAAAATGTCGATAATATTCTAAACGATGTTTTACAGCTTGGGGATCAATTTAAAACAGATTTTGTTCTATACAAAATGAATACAAAGTCTACAAAAGTAATTTCTTGGCATATAAAAAAATTATCGGCCATAGCACATCTCTAGTTTATTTTCTGTTTTCTGTCTATGTTTTTTAAAGCCATGATACACTACTCATACACACTCGTACGATTCATTCACAAGAAGGTGTTATCGATTTCTGTCACACTTTTAAAAGTCGCACCAAAATTGCAACATAAGTGCCACATCATCATACAAAATCAGATGCAATGCATATGCAGAGTTGATTTTTGCCAACATCTTATAAAATGCAACTCTGATCGCATGGAGAAAAAATTGTTTATGCATTTTTTCAAAAGATTATGAAGTCGGACAGACTTGTCAAAAAATCTGTTATACAGATGCATTTTAATGCCACACTATTAGGCCGAGGCCACGCAATGAGCTGCTAAGCTTTTTTTTTTTTGACAAATCGTACATCTCGATAGGATAGTGTATCACGGCCTTTAGACACATTATAATTTAAAATATCTTATAGGTTTTAACTTTCTTTACTATACATTCAACTGATATTTGAAAATGTCTTATAATTTCTTCCCGTTCTTTAGACTTTTATCACTTTACAAAATTTTTTTCTTCTCCAATATATTATAAAACATAAAATGAAATCAATCAGCTGTTCTTTGAATGTATTCGTTAGTTGGCAAGTAATTACAGCTTTACCCACCACTTAGCGTAAACTTTTCGTACAGAATGTAACGATATACGAATAATTAAAATATAGACCAAGCGTGTTTCGCTACATCAATCACTACTATTTGTCCACTTTTTTGATTAATTATTTTCAGTGATTACAAGATAATTCAGACCAAATTCAGAAACTTTAGCCTTAACACTTCTCAAGTTACAAAGAAATCAATATGTGTTTAAGGTATTGTATGATAGGTACTACGCCCAATTTCTGTATGATAATTTGTCTTAACCATGAAGATTTTCAGATTAAGTTTAAAAGTTAAAGTTAAACCACCAATTTATTCGGTACCTGGTATGATATTTTAAAATCATAAAAATAACTCAACTCTTTGGATGTGATACATACATATATTCGCCATAAATTCTTTGATACACTAATATTTAAATTATAAATTTTAATTTTAACTTAAAAATAAATTAAAAATTGTGAGTTATGACACTGTAGAAATAAATGAGCGATAAGTTGACAATTATTTTGATCTAAGATTTCTTTTTTTTGTTTTTTGTTGTAAAGACATATAAAATACACCTGAATATTTTTGTTGTTTATATTAAAAAATGTTTGTTGTTTGTTTTTACAATTTAATATCTGGAAGGGTTGTTGTTTTTTATGATTAATAAAAGCATTAGTGAACTAATGCGCTAGAGAGGTTGAATGAACCTCTGATTAATTATGCTTTTATTCTTAACATTTGACATCTGGTTAAAAATATTAACTCAAAAAGACAATAGAACTTTCTATTAATTATTTTGATCAATCAAAATAAAAAAAACTTGAAAAGTCGTGAAGTAATAGTGTTCTACTATTGTGCCATTAAGTTTTTTAAAGAAAAATTAATATTTTTTTTACAAAACATTAAATTTTTTTACGGGTACTTTCTAGTCTTGAAGTATTAGCTTTAACGATCTTTATGGGTAGGGTATCTCCTATAGAAAGTTAAAGTTAAACACTCATTTCAAAAAATTCATTTGTTTACAATTTTTTTTTATTGTTGTAGTGTATTTAGTTTACATTTTGTTTAATGCTTAAAGAGTTAAGTGAGCTAACTAGTAATTTCCTATTTAAAAGAAAAATTCAATGGTGACAAGTTATTTTTTTTTTGTTTTCCACAGTCTGTCAAGCAGTAGCCACGATTTTTAATTCGAAATAATTTCAACTTTTTTAAATAATCTCACAATCTAAGAGACAAATGTTGCTATTTTCAGTTATATTGAGTGTTGAATGTTTTAAAACATAAATCGTTCGCTTTATACCAATTCAACATGTGTTTTTAATTTTTAACTGATTTCTGTCAAATCTTAATTAAACAATTGATAAGTTGTTTGGTTTTTTCTTTTTCATATAAAACATTTATGATTATATGTATGTATGTTGCTGAAAAGCCTTTGTGCTGATACTAATTAATAACAAAAAAAAAAGAGGAAAAAAAATTATACTATTATTTTCCAAATTGAGCTGTTTTTTTTTTGTTGTTTTCTGTGACCACTTGGATTGCAACTCTTGACACAAAATATAATTTTTAAAATATTTTCACTTAAAAGCTTAAATAATAAAACGGTGT
The DNA here is from genome assembly GCA_963576795.1 of Metopia argyrocephala. Classification (NCBI taxonomy): domain Eukaryota; kingdom Metazoa; phylum Arthropoda; class Insecta; order Diptera; family Sarcophagidae; genus Metopia; species Metopia argyrocephala. The sequence continues at coordinate 66,150,975 of OY756208.1, forward strand.
TAATAATAAACTTAAAATACCAGTATAATAAGAATCTTAATATTAAATATGCGAAAAAATTCAAAAATCTTGAGCTATGGTTAAAAAAAAAACGGGTTTTCAATGTTTTTTACCCAATTGATAATTTTAAACTAATGAAGGAGGAGTGTAAGACCTCTTGAATGATATATGAATAGATTTTTTTCTTCAAAATATATTCCCTTTTTTCATTTCGTCAATCGCAATTAACCATTACATTAGGCCATTACACCCCTGTTTCAGGATTGCAACTTAATTGCCAAAAGAAATATTTTTTTAATATATTTTTTTTCAAAATGTCAGAACTGGGATTTAAACCTGGAGTTCTTGTCATATAAGCCAATACACTAACCACTAAACTTGGACGACTAGGGTTCCCATATAACATATTGCATAAAAACGTTTTTGAAATAGAATAATTTTTTTTATGTTATAAAAATATACTATATAAATTTTTAAATTCTATTTCAATAATAAATAAATCGTTCGGAAGGTCTCACATATCTCTTTCTATTTGTCTTCATTATTTCAAAATCAACAATTTTATACGAAGTGATTATCATATTTAAAACACAAGATCTTGTCATACTTGACAATATCGGAAAAATAGTACCATGTCGCAGGTACTTTTTTGTGTTAAAATAAAAAAATGTGGCAAATAGAAAATTAACATATCTTTCTAGGGTGAAATGGGATGGTAATAATAGCAAATTCTACATGTAATCTTATCGATATTTTTTATTTGGTAAACAATTATTTTTAGTAGAACTAAAGATCGATAATATGAATTATGATATCATTGAACAAATTTCACTACAAAAAAAAAAATAATAATCTATACTAATTAAACTTTATTGTGCCTTAAGGCTTCGAAATAACTTAAGCTGGAACTGGCTAAGGTAGAAATGTTTTGGTTTGGAGTGGGTAATTTAACTTGACACATGAACCTGTTTTTAATAATAAACTTAATACCGAAACCTGCGACTCCATCTATTTATTTTCAAGTAAAAACAGAGTTCGAAGAGTGGGATTTATTAAAACTATATTGGTGTTCATCAGAATAAAATTAGAACTTCAATTTTTTTTATTGATAATAAATAAATTCAAATAAGCCAACAAATGTATTTAATTTTACGTTTTATGATAATTTTAAAATAGAGACCCATAATCGTAATTAACCCACCAATATTTCATTTAAGTTATAGTTCTCATTTCAAATAAATTTTTAGGCGATATTCGACATTAATTTGCTGTCAATAGCTTTTTTTATTAGCCCTTATTAACTTAAATATACGCCATTTTGAGTTTTATATAAAACCTTTGTTATCGAGGTATAGAAATGCCTCAGGTGGTACATACCTGGTTGATAGAGTTTTTCGTATATATACATTGTTTGTGCTATAGGCTGCCATAATAATATTTTTAGTACATTTACATTAGACTCTACCTCAAAAAAAAAAAAAAAATAAATAAATAAAAAAAGTAACTCCGTACCGCCTCTAATAGATATAAAGTCTTTTTGCAAGGAGATTTCGAAAATTTGTTTCCTTGAGCCGAACTTAGGGGTCGTCTTTTCAGTTTTTTCGTTATATCCTGCCAAAAATACTTTATATGTATTACAGACGGTACGGACAAACTTTTTTTTCTTGGTACGCTCTAATTTACTTATACATATACATATATTAAAAATCTCTTCGCTTGCTTGTTGGTCAAACACGCCTAAACAAGTGAACGGATTTTCTTGATATTCCGAACATCGATAGACTCGACTACCGCAAGTGCAATAATGTATATTGTTTTTCAAAATTGGACCTGGGCGTGGTTCCTTCCACGCAAAATAAATATTAAATTTTGTATTTGTTGAGAACGGTTAATGCAAAAGTTTCTGAATTTGGTTTGACTTTAAGCCAAGGCAAATCATCAATCTGAAAGTAGACAAACGCGCCTGGTATCATCCATACAAGTTAAATATTAATTTGGTTATATCATGGGAAGTGTTGAAGCTAAAGTTTCTAAATTTGGTGAGATTGATTTCGTAGTCACTAAATAGGCAATGGACAAGTTGTAGTGGTAAGTGTAGCGAAACACGCCGGTTTTAGGCTAGTTTCATATTATTTTAAATATTCTTGGACCATAGATCGGCGACTACCTCTTAGCAGACTTCTGGCAAAAGCTCTAAGAGTAACTGTTTTCTATGGGAAGCTTCTCAAGTTGTCGTTCGGAGTCGACTTTAAACTGTAGGGGGGGTGCGTGGTATAGTGGTTAGAGCGCTCGTACAAAAACTTAAACGGCCCAGGTTCGAATCCCAGCAAAGGTGAAAAATGAAAAAGTTAGTCCCTCCCCTCCAAGAAGTCCAGCTACAAAGTAACCGCTTCCTGACGTTCCACTCTATTCCACCTTAACCTTTGACAACGAAAAAAGAATGAACAGGAGAAAAGCGCCAAGTATTGGGAAGTAGCAGATAAAAGCTAAAAACCTACTTAGCGTAGGCACTCACCGCAATCAACATGCAACGATGAGGTAATTGCTGTTGATCATTCAAAGGTGAAGGTATAACACTGGCATTTGAATGATCAATTCACAGCTATTTGTCTCATTTCTAAGGCGCTTAATAATGTAAGAAAAAACAAAATATATGTTCTGTTATCATAATCTACTGTCCTTTCCACAAAAGTTCCAATACAATGCACAGCATTTAGTAGGGTGTTACCCCTGAGTATTGGTCTCAATAAAAAAGGAAAAAAAAAACTGTAGGTACCGGTACTCATGGATAAAAATTCACACACACAAAATGGGTGCTGCGAGAAGCTAGGCCGTAATCCTGAAAGAGGCTTGTAAAGGAATAGATCGAACAAAACTTTCACAGACGTTGCAAGTAATTCACTGTGTAACTGTGTCTTTATTCTTGCTATAACACAAACAATATATTTTTTTTTATTCACCAATGTATTTGAAAAATATACTTTGTTACCGCTACTATAGCTTATCTACCAATAACCATCTTTTTAAAGGAACAAATAAAACAAACATTTACTTAAAAGCTTCTATGTATCAGTTAGCTAATTACAATGGTCTTAACAACATCACGTATTTTGTTCGCTCATTTAAATATTTTCAAAGTAATAGGCTTTTGCACAGTCTCGTATAACAATAATTTAATTTTTGAACGTTGTCTTTTACTGTGGACTTCATTGTTATTAATATCCTGCAACATCGCAGCATACATGGTCATATTTAGTAAAGATGATTTCCTATTTAGCGGTGACAAATTCGGCTATTTTAATGATGTCCTTAAAGTGGTTTTTGCTAATATTGCTGTTACCTTTGCTTATGTGGAGTCAATTCTTAAAAGATCCTCCATAAAAGAATTCTGGAAAATATATTATTGTTTACAGAAGAACAGGTTAGAGGATACACAATCTGTTGGTTTTAAAGATTTGTGGCAGAATTTTCGCTATCTGGTAATTTTCTATACAGTTATTGCTGTGGAAGTCCTAAGTCTATTTATATTTGTTATATTTGAAACTAAAGATCGTCATGTAATTTTATTTTGGAGTGTCTTTTTGCCATTTTCTTATATCGTACATATGCGTAATATGCAATTTATATTTTTTATAGAAATTATACGTTTAGAATTGGTAAAACTTGAGAAAGATTTAAAATTAATTGTGGAGTATTCTAGATTTGCAGCATATAATTGCAGTTTTAAAGGGATTGAAAATTTCCTACGTCGCGAATTATACATCAGACAGAAATATTACGACTCAATATACGATATGTTTGAACATTTTCAAAATGCTTTTGGTCTGTCCATTGTTGGAGTATTGATGTTGGTCTATGTACGTGTTGTAGTAGATTCATATTTTGCCTACTATGCTACGTATACCAATACAAACAGATTTGGTGAGTGTGATTAAAAATTATTTTCCAATAAAGATAAAAATTCATATACAATATTTTAATTGCTTGTATTTACAGAAATAGTTCTCATAATACCAGTTATTTTACAACTTCCGATATTTTTAATTACGTCAAAAAATTGTATGGATGTGGTAAGTTTAAAAACAATTGCATTACAATTATAAAAATAAATTTTTATAAAAATAGGACGTTTTTGAGTATACTAAACAGTGATCGATCATTGCGGCAGGTCAGACTTGTTTAAGTTGAGGAAATCGAGCTTGAATTGTATTGGTTTTTAGTTCTTTTTTTAATCTAATTATAGAATTTTCGTACCACAGTTTTTGTAACAAAACTCCCAAACAGCTTAAACCGATTCTTTTACAATTTTGTGTATATATGCAATACATTTGAGAATAAGAGATAAACTCAGGGACCGTAACGGTTATAAGTTATATTGAAAAAATTATTTTTTTTATGATTATTTTAAAAGTTTTTCCCAAAAAGGACAGCAGAAAAAGTTATTTTTCAACAGAAAGAAAGATGGTTTTATTTTTCCGTCATAAAATAAAACTTATTTTTGGTTTTATTTTTCAGTCAGAAAAGAACAGTTATTATTCGAGTTTTATCGCCAGTTTCTGTATGACAAACAATTTCAAACGATTGAAAATTTGTATGAAAAACACTCAATTTTTCAAATAATTTTGAGCACTTTTCATATAAATTTTCAATTGCCTAAAATTGTTTGTCATACAGAAGCAGGCCAATAATGGCCTTCCTTCATAAAATTAAATAAAACTCTATTTGATATGAAAGATTATTTTTACACCTACTCCTGATTTGACACATTATCCTCTGCAAACTATTACAAATGTCATTTCCATCATATTCTATCATCTAACCTTTTATTTTTCCATCAAAAAAACAGTTAAAATCTGATTAATGATCATTTTTGCAAGATTACCACAGATTCTGTGTGAGCTCTCCAAAACGATTAATTTGATATATAACATCAAATATGTCTGTCGACTCTAATGCTATAATTTTTTTAGTTTAATTTTTTTAGCAATAACTGTTATTTGCGGTTCTTGGATAAACTAGTTTTTTATAGTCATAAGTGATAAGTGCGGTGATACGCGTATACAAAATATCGTTTGTCATGAGTATGGTTATAGCAGAAGTTTCTAAATTTATTTAAAATAGCTTAATACATAGTCTCAATACATAGTCAATCAATTAAAAAAGGGTTGAATTAGAAAAGTGAGCTTGGCAAATTCTAAGCTTTTTGCATATCTTGAGAACGGTCTCTGAATATGGTCTGATCATTGCAAGTATAGATACATACGTAGCCAAAAAGCATGCAAGGGGTAGTAAAGCACATATATAATATGCTCGAGTATAACTTTTAAGGAAACGTTTGCATATTTTTATTTACAATTAAAAATAACTATTTATCTCTTCTTTTAGGTCAAATATATTACATTTAATTTACACAGCATTATCAGTCAGTTTGGTGACAAAAATGCCGTGTTAAGTGTTCAGGTAAGTGTACGAATAATTTAATGCCGAATTGTTTTATGAGAATTTTAAGAACATTAATCATTTAGAATTACAATATTTATTCATATTGGCTTAGAGTATGTAAATATTCGTTTATTCTATCTTGTAAGAAATCTATATAAATAAAAATCAATGTTGTTCGTTGGTCATCGCATCAGTTGAGATCGGCTGGACCGATTATGACGATTTTGTCTTTCTAATGATCGTCGTGATCCAACTTAGGTTTTTACGGAAAGAAAATTTTGCCCCGCCCACTTTTACGCAAACTTTTTCCAATTTACCTAAAATCAGAAAACGGCTCCATCGATTTGATTCATTTTTCTTTCAAATTTTTTATTCATCCATTTTAAGTTTTCATAGAGAGAAAAATTTGCCATGCCTACATTTACATCTTCTTTTTAATATTTTTCTCTAAATACTGATTTTTATATATCTTCAAAACGGTTAAAGCTATATTTTCGGAATTGGGTCTGAATGACTTTATGGGTAAGGCAATTCATAAGTCAGAATGTTTGCGAAATTGGGCAAGTGGGCGTGACAACTCCCATACAAGTTAAAAATTGATTTCTTTACACATATGTACGTTTCTTTAGAAGTGTTTCTGAATTTGGTGTGATTGATTTCGTAGTCATTAAGAATTATCAGTAGAAAAAAGGGCGGGCTAGTAGACGTAGTAGCTTCCAGACGAACTAACTATTGACATCTATATATCTTGAGATTGGTTACAGTTTAAGTTGCTGAATTTGATCTGAATTACTTCGTAGTCACTAAAAATCATCAGTCGAAAAATGTGTGGTAGGTGTAGGGAAGCACGCCGGGTTTAAGCTAGTACAGAAATAAATATAAGCTTTTCAGATGCAAGTTTACTTTATTGTAAAAATAGTCACGAAGTTCTCTGTACTCAGAATGGTTAATAGATTTAAACTCAGTGCTCACTAATACTTATTATTACGTGCCCCTTGTAATAAAATTCCGTATTATGGCAGATCATATTAAAGGCCGTTGTACGACTACTGTGTAAGATAGTGTACACAGTCGTACGATTCATTTACAAGAAAATCTGATCGTTTTCTATTCCACTTTTAAAAACCGCATCGAAATGACAATATTAGTGCTACACTATCATACGAGTATGATATGAATTTTTCAAAAGATTATAAAGTCTGACAGACTTGCCAAAAAATCTGCGACACAGATGCATTTTTAAGCTACTTTTTGAATGCACACGATTTTTTTATTTAAATCGTACGACTCAATATCAAAGCTTTAATAGAATTTAATAGAGGCTTCAATAAAAAACATCAAATATTTTTATCACAATATGGATAAATGATAGAACTGATGGCTTCAAAAGTCATCGAAATAATTTTCTGTTTATACTTTCGGAGTTATTCAGTAAAATTAGTACCATTTTTGGTTTTTAAAAATTTATAAATACATTTTAAGGACAGACGCCAGAATTAACGGAAAACATAAGTATACAATTAATTGTTAGAAACGTGTTAATCACTTTAGCTTCTGAGAACGGAAATCGAAGCCGGTTTTTTAAGACGAATTTCTTTTAAGTTTTCGGACTTGGGTTTCTTAAAATTTCCGAAAAAAATTTTTCCTGCACTCATCCGCAAAGTTGTTGACACTCAATGTATATATCAAAAGTACCACATTTTTAGACCAATTTGATTTTACTTTTTAAAAATATTTCCAGAACATTTATTTAAACAAAAAATATTTTTTTTAAGCTCATATACCTGAAGTTGACGATTCCATTGTAAAACTTTTAATAATAGAAGTCTTAATAAAAAAAATATAATTACTTGAAATATCAAAATTCCCTTTTTGTCAATGTGAGTAAAAATATAAAAAATAATTGAACTTTAAACATACATACATACATACATACATACATAACTGGCCTTTACAACCCTGTGTCAGGATTACGGCCTAGCTTCTCGCAGCACTCATGTTGTGTGTGTAAATTTCTATCAATGAGTACCGGGACCTACAGTTTAATGTCGACTCCGAACGACAGACTTGAGAAGCTCTTTCATGGCAATTAATTACTCTCAGAGCTTTTGCCAGAAGACTGCTGAGAGGTAGTCGCCGAAAGAAATATTTTTTTCATATTTCTTTTTTCAAGATGTCGGTGCTGAGATTTGAACCCGGCACTATTGTCTTAGTAAGCCAACACACTAACCACTAGACCACGGCGACTTTAAACACTCACTGCAAATAAAGTAAACAACTTAGAACCTTTATTTTTGTATTTTTTTCTACATCATTAAGATGTAGAATTTTGTCTACTTCCATATGGTACCAAATACTGTTGAGAAAGTTTAAGTTTATATTTTTAATTAATCACCATTTTCTATACTACTATATTTACCCCAGTGTGCAACGTCTTTTAAAAACAAGAGCTTAGATTTTCAATGATTGACTTAAAAAAAATCACACTTATCTATTTTATAATTTAGAGAAGATTTGTTTATGCCCGTTTTAAAAAAGTTTTCATTGGCTCAAACCCATGGCATAAACCGCTATATACGCCTATGTTCTGAAAATCGCAAAACGCTTGAATTTTGCGTTTTCGATTTGAAATCGCCAAATAGGTGTTCTGCAAAACGAAAACGCTAAAACTTTGGCGATTTCAATTCGCTAATGTACCCTGAAGAGGTTTGGTCAATTGTATTAAATGTAAACTTTAAAAAATTAAAAAAAATTATACAATATATAAATTTAATATGATTTCTTCTACAATAATTTGAAAGAGTTTTGTACGTTTTCTTTTAGGATTTTTACTAAAAATTTATAATTTTAAAATTTGCATTTTTAATGCCTATTGTCTGTTTCAATTGCTTACTTATTTATGATCAACTGAATACACAATTTTGTATTAATTCATACAAAAAAACTTTTAAACGGAGTTCAAAAAAATTTTAAAGGTGAGTATTAATATCCAAACATCGCCATTTGCGTTTGTTTAGCTAATTTTTCCATTTATGTTAAAATGGAAAAAAAAGCAGATAGCGCGTTTGTAAGTACATGCTCAAATGCGTTTTGCGTTTTCAATATAAAATGCGTTTTTCAGAACATGGGCAAAAAACAGTTTTGAAATTTCGAAACCTTTTCACTGAAACTTCTTTTCAAACCTGTTTGAGTCAGATCAAGCGGTTTCAAAATTGAGTATAAGCGCATACGGTTTTGAAACCTTTATGAAAATCTGCTGTAAAGAATGTTCTGTCAAATTTGATGGGGTTGCCAAAATATGAAAAAATTAGAATAGAATTATTTAGAATTAACAGTTTTAAAATTGTTTCAACTCAAAACTTAGGCATAAACGCATATGAAGTTATCGTTATGAGTGAAATCGTTTTGTGTCGAACTGATTTCAAAACAGACATAAACTAAGTAGTAGACTAGAAATTTTAAATAATTGCCTATTTTTTCCATATTAAATGCAGATTTTTCATCAAATTGTGTTCCCAAAAAAAAATAAAAACGTTGTAACGCTAGCTGATCGTTGATCCAAATTTCTGCTCAAAAGTAATTGATCTGATTGATTAAAAGTCAGCTGCCTTGAAAGGACCAATACTTGGCTATAAAAAGAGTCAAATTACTACTTTAAAATTACAAAATTAGCGCTGACTACAGTTACTATTCTTCTTCTTTTTCTGTAAGTTCAATTTTAATGAACGTTATCGAATCGCAATAAAAATAATTCTCAAATATTCTTAGCAGTTCAAATTTGACAAAACATTTAAAAATTCCGGTCTATCTCTTGCAGTGTGCAAAAGTTCACCAATATTTCGTAGGCCAGTCCATCTTCTTATATTCCGCAACCATGACAGTTACTATTAAAAAAATTTAATTCTATTAAAATATACATTTTTATTGATATTTTAAAGAAATTGAAATTTGAAAATAATTTAAAAATAAATATATACTGAAGACGCTACATGCAGGAGTAGCGAAATATCGATAAATAAATAAACGATTTTTATTAAAAAACGACCTTAAGCTTGAGTAATTCTTTACATTAAATAATAAAGGTCGAAAAACCAGAATTAAAATTATTATTTTAAAGATCTTTAAATCAAATTATAATTATACTCGTATATAGTATGTATACATATATGTATATGGATATACTATACTTTCTTCAAATGATGTTGAAAGCTTTTACCAATTACTCATATTACGAAAATTGCCAACTAATTTGTATTAAAGATAGTCACTGACAATGTAATTTGTTAAATTGCATTTGCTTTGAAAGCCATTCAATTTAGTTGCATTACAGAAAGTCATCACTAATCACTGAGAATAGTTTTTTTATTGCACCTAGAAACACTCGGTAAAGTACTCGTACGAGTAGTATTAAGGCAAAACGCAAAACTTGCACGGATGTGTACACAAATATCAAAAATAGTTCAAATGCATATGAGATTTTTTAAATCCATTGGCTATTGTTGCTTATATTTCGATTGCAATTTAAAGCGCAATGCCGTCAAGGAACGCTATTTAACTTTGTGGACTTGTTGTATAATGGTCATGTACAATATTTTAGCATTTGTTGCATTATTTTATGATGACGCATTTCTTTTCACCGATGATTACTTTGGCTACTTTAATGATGTACTCAAAGTAATATTGGCAAATATTGCAGTAACAGTTTCATATATGGAAACCCTTCTTATGCGTTCGGAAACTTTTAATTTTTGGAAAACTTATAATGCTTTGCAAAATTCAGCGATTGGACAAGTGAAATCTGTTTCAGTAAATGATATATTAGAACATGGCCGTTTTTTGTTAATTTTTTATGGCGTCATTATATTGGAGAGTACAATCATATTCAGCTTTATCGTATCCGGCAATATGACCCGACTTTTGATAATGTTCTGGAGTATGTTTATGCCATTTGTCTTTGCGGTTCATATGCGTAATTTACAATTTATATTTTATATTGAGCTAATACGTCTCGAGCTGGTAAAACTAAAACAAGATTTGGAATTATTGGTGGCATATAGCAGATTTGCTGCTTATGGTTGTTCATTTAAGGGTTTCGAGGAATTTCTACGCAAGTCTATTGTAGACAAACAACGAAACTATCAATTGATTTTTGCAATGTTTAACAGTTTTCAAAATGCTTTTGGATATTCTATTGTTGCCGTGCTATTGATGATTTATGTGCGCGTATTAGTGGATGCATATTTTGGTTATTATAGCCTATATACGCAACACAATGAAATTGGTGGGTTATTAAATAAATTGCTTAAGTATTCGCTTAACCACAAACTATATTTGATTTACTTCCTAACGCAGAATCCTATTTGATAATACCATCACTTCTCCAAATACCTCTTTTCCTAATCACTTCAAAGAATTGTATGGACATGGTATGTTACAAGTGTTTGCAACCTAAAATTGTTCATTATGAAGATTTAAAATAAACTGATTTTAGGTTAAATTAATAACATTTCACCTACACAATATTATAAGTCAATTTAGCAATCAAAGCAATCTAATAAGTATTCAGGTAACATTTTTGCTTTACTTTAGGGAATGCGTTAAACTCAGAGTTGGGTTTATTTAGTGGAAAATTAAATCTAATGCTATAAACCCAACTCTGGCTAAACTATTAAATTGTATGTATAAGCACATTAATTATTGTATTTTTACGAGTAGATGTACAAATAAAAAAATAAATTTTGATTTTGCAATTTCTATATTTTAGTTACAAAACTTTTCGTTACAAATTCTTCATCAAAAAATTTGCATCACCGGGATCGGCATCTCTCGTATGGATGGTTACATGTTGACCAGGGTAAACCAATTTTATTTCATAAGAAATTTAATATATATTTCTATTAAAAAATTTCCATATTTACAGGCTATTGGTTCTGTTACCACCTACATGATATTATTCATACAATTTATGCCCAAATTTACAAATATTAAGGATGATAAAAACCAATAAAAAAAGGCATTATTAATTACATAATGATTTATTTTTGTTGTAAAAGTGTATTTATGTGTAGGTTACTTTTTCTTTTCTTAACTAATAAAAGTACTATTAAGCTCATATATAATCTATAAAAAAGATATAATTTTCTATTTTTTCTTTAATAAATTTTGAATTGTAAAAAATTTTATTTTATGAATTTATTTTTGTATTGCTGGATATGTATTTATTATATTTACTTATTTTGGAGACAAGACAAAATAAGCAAATATAAATTTTATTTTCTTAAATCCAATTTTAAAGCATTTGGGTTTGGAAAAATCACAGAATATGTGATGAGATGGAAATTAAAATCGTTTATACATACATATTTTCAAAGGCATACAAAACATAAAGTTGTCGTTAATACGGAAGTTCAATAAATGGGCTTTAAGCCAATGTATAAAACGAAAATTCAAAATGTGGTCAAATAAAAAGTTGAGAATAATTTGAAGTTTCAGTCAATTTCAAATATAAAAGTTGAGAATAATTTGAACTTTCAGTCAATTTCACTTTATTTCGATATTTATCACATATCTGTGTAATTTAAAAATTCTAATCAAATTTTAATAACATTTTTAATATACATATTTTCTTCAACGAATTTTAACAAATTTTTTTTTAAATAAGAAAGAATTAAAAAATACGTAGTATTGTATAAACAAATTTTCATTTCAAAATTTTATATTTGCCGAATTCACAAAACCACAGAATATGTATTAATCATTGTATTCGTTGTTAGATTATATGGCACTACAATAGTTGTGCGCTTGTTGTTGGTAATTTGTATATAAACATTCGATACAACTCAAACACTTTTTTTTTCATATATTTCAAAAAAGTTGTATTGGTTTCTGTGTTATTGTGAATGAAAAATATTGACAAAAATATAAACACAAAATAATTCTTTTTATTGCCAACAACAAATTAAATTAAATAAAATAAAAAAATATAAAAATGGAAGAAAAATTTATTTTGTTTGTAAAAATCAACTTCTTAATACAGTTTTTCTTTTTCTTATTTGGTTTTTGACGTTTAATACACAAAATACTTTCATATATGTACATACAATAGATGTTCACGAGCCAACATTGTATGCAATACATGAAACAACGATACAAAATTTTGTGAATTCGGTAATTAATTTTTCTTCGAAGAGTTGTTTTAATTATATGAAAAATAAAAGTAAGCATTTCATTATGGTTTACAGTAATTCATATTTTAAAAACAGAGGGACGCTTTATTTAAAAAAATAAATTCGTTTTGCTTTCACTTACGTTTCTACAGAAATAAAACAAAAAACTATAGAAATACGGATTATTCCGACTTTGTATATACCTTTCTGATTTAGTATACAGATACCTTATTCTGCAACTCTATCGCTAAAAATTTATAAACTTGATTTAAAACGTTTAGGTGTCGAAATGTGAAAACATGGAACTTTTCATTTTTGTTAAAACAAGTAAACCGATTTTCCATGTTCTCAAAATCTCGAAACCCTTAGATTTTGCGTTTTCGATTTGTAATCGCCAAATAGGTCATCTGCTAAAAGAAAACGCTAAAAATTTGGCGATTTCAAATCGCTAATATACCCTAAAGTATTTTGATCTATTGTAAAAAAAACTGTAAACTTAAAAAAATTATACAAAATAAAAATGACTGATTTCTTTTAATTTAAAGAAAACTTGTAAGTTTTTTTTTAAGATTTTTATTAAAAATTTGCTTATTTTAGGCCACTTTTCGGCTTCAATTGTTTACTTATTCATGATCCACTTAATACAAAATTTTGTATTAAGTCAAAAAAAACTTTTAAAGATGAGTATTCATATCAGAACATCGCCATTTGTGTTTGTTTGTCGAATATTTCTATTTGTGTTCAAATCGAAAAAAATCAAATCGCTGGCTTGCCAAAACAAGCTCAAATGCGTTTTGGGTTTTCAAAATTGAATGAGTTTTGAAAACGTAGCGTTGTCAGAATATGGGCGTTCCTATTCAGTTTAGACAAAAGCATCCTATGCGTCATTTATATAACAAAAATATATTTATTGATTCTAAATAAGTACTTTTTAACAGTATTCGAAAATTTACCTTTAAGAAGGTAGTTTAGCGTTGTGTACTGTAGAATATTTAAAAACATAAACCCTAAAAATTTTTGTGTATGAAATAAAAAAAAAAAACTTTTAATAGCGGTAATTACTCTTTGCGGCAAATACCCTTGGAAGTGTTGCAAACCTAGTAAATAGTAACACAATGTTGGCACATATGCTACGATTGCTTGTTTGCAAGGCTTGGAATGGAGTTTGCAACAAAGCGTCCTTGCCGATAATGTTTTTAAGTATCTACACAATACAAATATTTACCAAATTCAATAAAAAAATGTGTTCTGTTTTCTTCTATAGATTACGAAGATAAGGCAATAGCTTTTTTTCACGGATTCTTTATTTTAAAAATATTGACAAAAATGCCAAACAAGTAAAATATTTTTTTTTAATAATTCTTTACATTAATTATCAATAAAGGTCGAAAAACCACAAGTAATATATTTTCATAAAAAAAAAAAACAAATAAGTACTAAAATAACTCTAACAGAACACTTCATTGTTCTTACTAAATTGAAAATTTGTTTTGAATTTTATTCTGGCTGTCTAAAAATACACAAACATTTAACAAAGGATATCGTTTCGGATTTGTAAACCATACGTATAATAATGTTCACTTTGTTATCGAACACTCCCTTTTGTTAACTATTCTAAAGAATTAAAAAAAAATATATATATAAAATTTTAAACTTATGTATTTATAGTCTATAATAATATGTTGAAAATTGATGCACAGTTTGTATTTATTGGCACTACAAAAAAAAAAAAAAAATTAAGAAACTGCTATTTCTAACAACATTGGGTCTTTTCTGAAATGCTACTTTTAAATTGATTTTTTTTTTATTTTATTTTAAAATTTTTATTGCTTTTTGTTAAAGCTTAAAGTACTAGAAAGTAATAATATATTTCGTTATATAAAAGGAAAATCGTTTTCAAATTATTTTTTGTTTTTGTTTCAGTCTAGACTTGTTAAAGAAAAACTTTTATGTGGATAAAAACAAAAAAAAAAAAAAAAAAAACTTCTAAACCACAATAAAAGAATAACTATTTGTAGATAAGTTTTTCTAATAACTTTTTTAATCATATTCATGTGATGATTCCCGTTTTGAAATTAAGTTTTCCTTTTCTTCGTCATTGCCCACAATTATAGTGGTACTTGGGACAGCATTACGATTTTGCGCTTTAGTGCGATGTAATCCTTGTGTAAGACCTGATTCTGTTAAAACTTCAACCTCATCATCATCATCATTATCATCAACAGCAAAATAGGGATGAGATGATGTAGGACGGAATTTATAACCCGTCAATACAAAGAAAACATAAGTGGCCATTTCGCGAAACATTTCATCCAGCCAGGCATATTGGAAAGCTACCGTCATTTTAAGCAAATAGACAATAATACGTGTAAAATAAATATAACAAACGATCATAATGTAAAATTGGCGAAATAATTTCAATTTGCGTAAATTAATGGCAGCTTTGCCATCGGTGGCTGAGGCTTCATGCAAATGACGTATTGACCAAACAATGGGAAACAATATGGCACCGCAACATAGGAGATCAACAAAAATGAATATATTATGCCAAGTTCTATATTCAACATCACTCTCCTCAGACTCTTCAATTATAATTTCAGCAACATTGGCTAGAACCTTTTTAGTAAGAGAAAAAACAACGTTCGCAGATAATTTTTTCCATGTATTTTGCAATTCTCTTTCCTACCTGTAATGGTATAACAACCATAAATATTTTCTTATCCTTATCTGAGAGTATGTGTTTGATGAAAGTCCAACCAGTGCCAATTAACACAATTGTTATGAATAGTACAGCTCCTTTAAGTCTACAAAAAATTAACATATAATGCAATACAAATAATAATTAAGAAGAATTCGTTATACTTACAAATGAGCAATATAGTATAGAATCGCCCATGCTTCTACATGTTCTCCTCTTGTTTCAATAAAATGATAATTTATTGAATGGAACATTAATGACAGGGATTTTAAGAAGACCAAAACTGCCATAATATAATGGATTTTGTAAACAGTGTGTCTGCAAATGTTAAAAAGAGAGTTATTTACTTAGTTTAAGATGTTACTTAAATTGCATATCATTACGAACTTACTTGCTCTTCTTCAAAATAAATACCCAAAATAGGCCCGACAAAAAGAATAACAATGACATCATTAAATATAAAGCCGGTAAAGGCATTTCGCCAGCTGATAAATAGTTACCATTATTGTTTTCTTCTATATCAACCTTTGTTAAAGAAATTTTAAAAATAATTTATAATTGTTACAATTCATGATTTTTTTTAGTCTACTTACCACAAATGAAACCTGTTTATCATTACCATGATAATTTTCACAATTATGAAAATATAAATTATAAAGGCCTTCTTCGTGTAAAGAGCCCACAAACATGGAGAACTATAAATAAAAGGTATTAAAAATTATATATAAAAAATAAAAAAAGGAACAAAAAGAACTTACGGACATATTGTAGTAATTCAAGCCGTCGATTTTAGTTCTTGTCAATGGTAATATGAAATTTGTACAAAATGGATTTTGTAAATTATCATTAGATGCTGGATATTCTTGAGAATGCGAAGATGGTTCAATTGGTGGGCTTAATAATTTTTGTGTTTCAAATTCCGACTTGACATCTGATTGAATTCCTTCTTCAGGTTTTGAATTAGATGGCTTTTCTATGTCTTTATTATCACCTATAACTTGCTTTTGTTCTGTCTTTTTGGCTACAACGGATGCTTTAGATGGCACAATTGGGGCTTCATATGAATCATCGTCATCAGTTAATGATTCTTCATTGAGAGGTACATCTTGCATGTTATCACCGTTGGCTGCACCTTCATGTGGTGCTAAATCACGTCTACGACGGCGTGGTCCTAATATCAGGTTATTTTCAGTTTTGTGACCTTTTGATTGCCGTTTACCACGATACATAGGAAACATAGAACTATCTTTGTAAATGTGTTGGTTATGCCATTCTGGGGAACATTTTACGTGGACTCTTTAATTTAGAAAATTGTTGGTTATAAATACAATATGAAATTTTAGTACATATTTATGTTAAAAAACGGATAAAAACAAATTTTCATTTAATCTTAAAGAGTAATATAAAACGCCACTTTTGACCATTTAATTAATTCGTTTGTTATACAACAAATCTAAAATATTTTTTAAAATAAATTCATTGTAGTCGCCGTGGTCTAGTGGTTATTAAGACGATAGCGCTGGGTTCAAATCTCAGCTCTTGAAAAAGATATATGAGCAAATTATTTCTTTTGGCGATTACCTCTCTGCAGTCTTCTGGCAAAAGCTCTGAGAATAATTGATTGCCATGAAAAAGCTTCTCAAAGGTCTCGGTACTCATGGATAAAAATTAACACACACAACATGAGTACTGCGAGAAGCTAGGCCGTAACCCTAACACAGGGTTGTATGGCCAATTATGTATGTATGCATGTTTGTAAATTCATTGTTTTTTTTATCATTCAAATGCTATCTGGAATAGAGTTGGTTATGTTTTTGACTGCTCGTTTTTATTAGTGTTTAGCGGTATGTCGCCAAATGATATCAGACTGTTGCTTGTGAAGGCGGCAAATTTGTTTTCAAGGTATATTTAGTTTATTAACTTCTCTGACTAGTTTCTTCTTTTCATTCAACATAGGTATGACAGACATACTACTTTTCAACCTTAAACCGAAAAAAATTCTGGTACAGCCGGCACTTAAATTTGAAAGAAATTTCTACTGTGACAAATACGAAATGATAAATATCGGTTTATAATTTTGCAAATTAGAGTTCCGATGAACCGTATGCAACATTTAAATCATTGTACTGAATGTTGCCAGCTTAAATTAATTCATAGCAATCGAACATACATTCTCACGCTACATTTCTATTCCAACAAAAAGTACCGTTTGATATAAAATTCTTACAATAGGGCTTCATCGAGTATAACTTTCTTCAAATTTTTCGTTTTATTTTTCACTGCACATTTCTTTTCTTTGTATAACCTTTACGTCTACTAAGTGCGTATTAATACTTACTGCAAATTCTTCAGATCAAATAAGAAGAATAGAATAGGACCACTTCTTTGTAAACCAGACGATTCTTCCAGTAGGCATTTATTTTGATGAGAATCCAAATAAGGATTCATTTGATCGATTGTAGTTTTGTCCAAAGAAAGGCCCAGCTGAAGGAATTTAAAAACAAATTGGCATTAAATTTTAAAGTTAAAAAGAAAAATTAAAGTTTGATTACCTTTTCATTACCCGTCTCCGAGGACAAGACCAATTTGCTGAGATTAACATTTAAGTGCCCCAGGGTATAGAACCCAAAAGTGGACAAGGCAATATAAGGACGATCATCAGTCTACAAGAAAATTTTTTTTTTAATATAAGAAGTGCTTCAATTATTGAATAATTGTGATAAAAACTTGCCATAACTTCCAAATGATGTTTACGAGCCTCTACCACTTGTTCATGAAAAAATGCAGCAATTGTAAGAAAAACAAATATTGATTTGGCCAACGTCATTGGCCATTTTAAAAATGGTCTGAACATTTTATTTGTTTTTGTCATCTTCAACGACAATTTTTGTTCTCTTTGTAGTTATGATTTGTTTAAACTCTTTGCTTTAGTTCTTTTTGTTTATAAATATTTTTCTTTTTATGAATTGATTAATAAATAAAATGGAAAAAACTAATTTTCCCTTTATTTGGCAGGTAAAAAAAATATTTCCTTCACTGTTTAATCATTATTAATACAGCTGTTTAGCTTATTAGTGAACGAAACAGAATGGAATGAAACATATGAAATGCAAAGTTAGTTGCGTTTTACACGATGGACATTGAATTGAAGATAATTTGTGAACCTCTTTGGCACCTGTTTACATTAGTGGAAATTAAAAATTTATTTATTTTCTTTTGTGTATTAAGTGTTATGGCGAGAGCGGACTAATTTGTGCAACATGCTTGCAAATTTTGTTGTTGCATGATATCATACACTTATTTTAATTAAAAATCCATTATTCCTTCTGTTTTGCAACACAAAGAGTACCAGTTTTAGGATGTCAAGACTGATATAATAATTATAGAATTACAAAATAAAGTGGTTCCAATTGGGAATTCAAGAAATAAATAAAATTTTTGAGAGGGGGAAGAACCAGTGAGGGAATAAAATATAAAGTAATAGACATTAAAACGCAATTTGTAAAAGTAAATTCCTCTAATATTGACAGCTTTAAAAGAGAAATCACAAGAATTTGTCAAAGAAATCTTTCCCACTGTGGGACCAGTCTTACAAAGTAATTTTTATTCAATTTTGCTAGAAAAGTGCACAAACAGACGTATTGTTTACATTTTGGTAGTGGTTTTTTTTACTGAGACCAGTACGCTGGGGAGTAAACCCCCACTAATGCTGTGCCTTGCACTGGAATTTTGTAGTGATAGATAGAGTTTTTTCCTATTAAGCGACTTACAAATTAGACAAATTGTGTTTATACCTTTACTCTTGAATGATTAACAGCAATTGCCCCATATGTCGTTGGATGTTTATTGTGGTCTTTGCCTATGTAGGCTGCTGTTATGTACTACTTCCCAGTAGTTGACGCTTTTTCTCCTGATCATTAGTTTTTTATGAAAATACCAAAGGTGAAATAAAGTGTAATGTCAGGGAGCGGTTTTTGGTGTTACCATACTTTGCTCACTAAATTTAAATTGAAATTAAGTAATTTCGCATTTAAGTACGAAGTTTAAAATAAAAATAAATTTTAAAATTAAAAAAAAAAAATTAATTTCAAACCCACTTTGAATAAATGATGAGGAAATAATAAAGGCGGTATAATACAAAAAACGGCATAACAATACAAAAACAATAGGGCATTTTGTGTTTGCTTTTGCCTATCGTAATTACAATTGTGTACAAAAAAAAAAAAAAAAAACGGAAGATATAAAATTTTTAAAATGTATTTTACTTATTTTTCAATTTTATTAATAAAGTGTTTTGACGAGTTGGTTAAGTAGAAAAATTATAGCTAGTATAGCTAGTATATGAACAAACTTTTGTATATTTAGAAATTATACACCTGATTATTTAACATATTTTTAAAATTAAGCATGAATAACTTCAGTACAAAGTAATTCTTATATATAATATATTCTCTAAGCTCGTATATTATACGTATATTATTATAATATTATCTCTAAGCTCGTATTAGAGCACTACATCTGTTACCATCGCGACAACATCTAGATGGACACACAAATACTCGGTTTCCCATTCGTGAGGTGAAACACTTAATATTAGGCCTCGGGCCAACCGGAGAGCACAATTGCTGACATATTGTCTGACCAGGTCTCAATACCACCGATACCAATCTACATCGTCCCACTTGTGCTGTAAGAAAATATATATGCAATATTTAGTTTTTTATTAACCTGATATATAAAAATTTTTGTTTGCTTGTTTGAAGTCTATAGACAGTAAAACGGCTGAACCGATATTCTTAAAAAATTTTTCAATATCTCTCTGAAAGAGAAAAGAGAAACTTTAACTAAGATAAGAGCTCCGTGTTTTCAAACCCCAAAAAAAAATAAAATTCCTCTCGACGACTACCTTTCAGCAGTCTTCTGGCAAAAGCTCTGAAAGTGACAAAACAAAAATTAATTACGAAATCGAGTGGCTATTTTGAGTGGCAGTTAAATCAGGGGGCAAATTATGACATTCGATATCGAAAGAAATTTATATGAAAATTGTTTTTAAATTGTACTAAATTTCGCTCGATGTCGAATGCCGTAATTTGCTCCCAGTTATAAGGTCTTCTTATACCCTTTCCGAAAATGCTTAAATTGTTTACATACGCATATACCAAAGGAAATCACGAAAATATTTTAGAAGTTTTTGGTAATGGCTAATGAATTGAATTTAATAAAATAAATTTAAATTAAAAAATAAATTGAATATTTTTATAATAAAATATTAAAAAGTTTAAAGTTTTTTTTTTCGGATTTTATATTATAATTCCATAAAAATTTTGGGATGGGTTTTACTTCATTTAGGGACTTTTGTCCATGTGGACTTAGCAACACTGACATGTGAAAAAAAAAATTGTAAATTTATTAAAATAATTTTTATATTTGGGACCTGCTTTGGACTACTCGGTTGGACATACTGATGATAGGTAAGAGGTATTCCTTTAGTTACCAAAATTATTTTTTTAGTATTTTTAGTTTTGTTTTTAATTGTTTATACTTTTGAATATTTCATTATTTTTAAATTAAAATACGCTTTGTAATGTGGGTTAATTTAAAAATAATTTTTATTGTTTTAATATCCTCACCTGTTACTGATGAACTGATTATTATAAATGCCAAGGACGAAAAAAACAAAGTTTTAAAAATCATTTTTAAATTTTAATAATTAAAATAATACTTAATATTTATGGGTCATATCAAGGGTTTATATACTTAAAATAACAAGGAAATAATCAGTCTCTTATTGAATTATTCTATAGTTTTATTATCGCTTAAAGCAACAATATAAATAAAATATATATAAATATGTACTTATACATACATACACATTTAATTTTAAACCGATTTCACTTTTACTTTGAAAATGAAAAATACATTTTTCTTTCAAATCAATTTATTATCTGTTTGAAAACAGTTGTGTAAATACGAGTATTGTTGCTTAAACATGTATAAATATTTCATAATATTATATATTTTTATTTTATTAAGTAATAAAGGTAAAATATGTGAAAGTTTGTAAAATAACACCATTGCCTATAATACTTGTACTATAATCAAATCAACTTAATTTGTTTTGAAAGCTTACGCTGATGAAACCTGCCCTATAGGTAAAAATGAAGTGTTTTTATCACTGGGTCCAAATTGCGATCGTGAGTGTGCTAATTTGAGTAAACCTTGTCCGAAAAAAGGTGAGCCTCATCGTACGGGCTGTTTTTGTCGCAGTGGTTTTGCTCGAAATGCCGAAGGTCTTTGTGTGCCAGTAACGTTTTGCTGAAAATCTGTTGAATTAATTGCAATATGAGGACTTATTATAGTTTATTAAGAAATACAAATATATTAATAAAAGGAAAAAGCCTTAAAGTCGCTTTTTTTAATATTTTTTTGTTTTATTAATTTACTAGCAGACCCTGTGCCTTCTTTGCCTTCCAAAATAAAATAAGAAATTTTCTCTTGAGCAACTATACTCAGCGATACCAATTAATATTGATGCTACAGAAATGTTTTATAAAAATTCTTTTTTATATTTTTCTAATACTTTTATATTCGAAACTAAAAAAAATTCGCCTTATTGTTCTTCTTTCAGAATTAGATGAGTTTTTCATCAAAAAAGTTGGCATCACTACACAGTGCGCCTACCAATAATTATACATTAAAGGGCTTTTTTTTCGAAAATTTACTTTATACGAGTAGAACGTACTTTAGTGTTCTGTATTGTAAAATATTTCAATATGAAAACGCCAAAGTGTTTGCGTAGAAAATAAAATATAAAACTTTAATAAGGTTTTAAAATTTTCTTAAAAAAAAAAAAAAAAAAAAAAATTAATTTTGAAATAATCCCAAATTTGTGTAAATTTTATTGTAATTACCTATTTCTTGCAAAAATTATGTAATTTTAAAATCGATAATCGACTTATTAAATAAAAGATATAATACCTCCTTGACTTCCAAGAAGTTTTTCAAAATACTAAATTAGTTTGAGCTTGCGTCGACTTAACCTATTCTTAATACATACTCGTATTACCATTACAAGGTACTATTATTGTATTTATGATACTTTTGATTAGTACTGGCATAGAGAGATTGAAAGAGGTTGTTTTTTCATTCGACTGTATATTATTATATGTAAAACCGGTTACAATTCGGCGCTTTAGTAGCCAAACGGCCAGCCCATATTTTAATTTTTTTTATGACCAATACTCAGTGGTAAACCTACATACGAGTACATACATAGACAGATTTTTATATAATTTTGTAATTATGCTTTAGAAATGATTAGATTGTGACCGAAATGTGAATATTTAAATTAACTGCGAGTGAAATAAACATACATTTACAAAAATTTCTTATATACGATTACAAAAATGGAGGCGGTTTTTTATTTAAGTATGCCGCCGTATCACGCCTAAACTTATAAAGAGAATAGGTACTGAGACCTATATGGTTCATATTAAAGTTTGGTTGAAATCCGACATAGCCAATAAGTTGTCATTGAGTTTTGTATGTATATCTGTGGACATTTGACAAAACGTCTTCTTTCAAAACCAACATTTTTTCAGTAGAGCAAAAAAACAGTTAAAAAGGTTAATAAAAGTTATTGCTTAAAAAATTAAAGAAATTTTGAACTTGAATAATATACACTAATACTTAACGAACATTATGCGACCTTTTTTTCCCCTCTAGAAGCAATAGTTTTCTTTAAAACGACAAAAAATGTATTTAAGACTTTTTGTTAAATAGATTTTAAAGAAAAAAATTAGCTTCCACCATACAAGTCGTTTTGTCAAAATTTTTTTGATTAAATTTGGAAATTATTTTAATCGCATAAGTCAAGATAAGTTGTTTTGTTAAAATGGAATATGAAAGAAAGGTAGAAAGAAGTTGGTCTGGAAAAAATCTTACGGTTGCATTAAAAAAAAACTTCAATTTTTCCCTACAATATGCAAATAATTAAAAAATAATAATAAAAATTAAATAAAATTTTCTACAGACATTCAATTTTTCAAATTATTCTTAATTCTCTGAAAGAAGTCGTTTTGTCAAATTGAAATTGGGGGAAAGACTGAAAGAGGTCGATTAGTCAACTGCATATCTTGCGTTCCAAAGGTCGTAGAAATACGGGGATTAGAGCAAAAGAAGGACAAGGAAATTCTATATTTATTATAAAAATCTTGGAAATTGTCTTATTTCGAGAGAAGACGTTTTTTCAAAATTCCACAGATATATTGTGAACGGTTACGGGATAACTTCACAATCAATGAAAATCTCCAGACAAAAAGTCGGCGCAATTGGACAATATTGAGAACTGTTAAAGTTCATTCCTTCTGTACAAGATTTCTAATTTTATTTAGCCTAACAAAGAAGGCACAGGATCCGCTAGTTTCTTATAGATTCACAGATATTGTTTTTTTATTCCGCTGAATATTTTTATATAAATTTCTTTGGTATCGATCCATATGAAAACATGAAGAGGGTGTAGAAAAAGAGAGTGTATAGCCTCTTTTAATAAACACTTCAATTGGCCTTCGTAAGTTTTAAAATATTTAATAAACTATTAATCCATTTAAAATAAGCTTAAAATAATTAAAAAAAAAATAAGATTTTTATTCAAACAAGTCCATGTCCAAAACTGATACAAAAGCAAACATAAATCTTTTTTCCATATAAAACTTTGTATTAATTAAACTCTTGTTACGTTATAACACCTGAACCAAACACGACAACAATCTCTTGGACAAATCCTTACTGGTAAACCAAAAATTGAAGTAAAGCATCTGGTGTTATTTTGGCCAGGTGGATTGCACCATTGCTGACATACTCTCTGTCCAGGTCTCAATTGAACCCTTTCGAAATTACAGGTTCTATTTTGTGCTACGCTTATAAAGAAAAAAAAAATTAATTAATAATAATTAAAGTTTACATGAGAAAATAAAAGAGTTTTTCATTATTATTCCTTAATTACTAAATATTTTGAAAAATAAAATGAATTGCATATGAGGATAAGTTTTTACTGCCATTTCATTGATGCTTAAACCAAATTATCAGGAGACTTTTTTCCAAAAATGCTTATTTAAACTATATAAACTAAATGAGAATCATGTACATCCAATAAAAGAATGAAAGTTTAAAAACATAAGCAACCCATTTCATTTTTGTAGTCAGTCACTCGTTGTTTGTCCCAAAAAGTAGCAGAAGAATTGAACAAATTTGAACAAAAATTTCAAAATTCAAAAATATTACTGAACACATGCAGTTTTATTATTTAAAATATTTATTCGGAATTTAAGTATGTATTTAAAATATATGTGTATTCCTTTATTCATGCCCAATTTTATAATATTTAATTTAATTGATCCTTGAACCAAATCAACCGGAGATTCTTTCTCAAACTTATCCCCATAAGTAATTCATTTTATTTTTCAAAATATTTTTGAAGTACAATACTTTCAAATTCTTACCTGGCACAATTGAATTGCGTAATATAAGTACGAGAGAAAATAAAAACAATGCTTTAAAAATCATTTTTATCAATCAACAAAAAAAGTTAAAAACTTTATATTTTTGCACACGCCAAGGGTTTATATACTTTAAATACAAATTAAAATTCTTATTCACAAAAAATATTTTTGCTTTATTGCAGAGACCTATATATAAAACAAATTGTCATACACTTTTAATTTTAATAATTTTTAAAGAAATGAAATTATTTTTTATGAATGAGGGGATGAGACAATAGTCGGTTTTTTATTGTATTTTTTATAGTTTTAGTATTGCTTAATAAGAGAAGACAATGCTTTATTTAAGCATCATTTTGTTCGAAAACAATTGTGTAAATACTAGCATTGTATTTTTTCCTTAACTCTTCTTAACACTAAAATAACACAGTAATCCTTTCTGTTTTATAAATTTTTACTACTTACAAGAGATAACAAGTATGATATGCAACGTCTAATCAATGCTTTCCCCGTTTTGTTGTCCTTGGGATAGTATTTACGAACTAAAACGTTTAGCAAGTCACGGATTTTAAGCTTTCCTTCCAACTTCCAGTTGAAAATTACGAAACTCTAGGGAACTTCAGATTATAGAATAAGCTGTATTCTATGCCCTTTTTTTACTTTTCTTAATCATAAACTCTTAATAATCACAAAGTGTACAAATAGATCTATACATACCTATACATGTATATCAAGACTAATATAATAATGTAAACTGAGACAATAAGAACATATGCATTGAAAGTAAAATTTTATGCCTAAATCACTTATAAAATAATGGTTCTGTAGCTCGTCTGCTTTAGAAATGATTAGATTGTGATCAAAATAGATTAAATGTTCAAAATAACTACGAGTGAAATAAACATACATTTACAATCATTTCTTATATATGAGTACAAAAATGGAGGCGGTTTCTTACTTAAGTATGCCGCCACATCGCGCCTAAACACGTAAACTGACCTAACTTATAGAGAGAGTAGGTACTGAGACGTATATGGTTCATATTAAAGTTTGGTTAAAATCCGAAATCGTATGTATGCGACAAGTTATTCCGAAATCGCCACTTAGTTGTCCCTGATTTTTGTATTTATATCTTAAGAACGGCTAAGGGCTGAATTTGGTTTGGAAAGTAGGCGTAATTGGGGAAGTGGGACTGTTACCTATCATAAAAACCAAATATTGATTTTTGTATATCTTGAGAACTGTTTAAGTTCATTCCTTCTGTAGAAGATTTCTTATTTTATTTAGCCTGGCAAAGAAGGCACAGGATCCGCTAGTTTCTTATAGATTTACAGATATTGTTTTTTTATTCCATTGAATATATTCATATGTAAAGTTGATTGTAATTCACCGCTTCAGCGCTCTAATAGCCAGCCATGATTTAAAACCTTCTATACATTTTCTTTGGTATCCATCCATATGAAAACACGCAAAGGTTACAAGGCGATACAAATTAAATTTCAATTAAAATAATTGGCCCTTGTAAGTTGTAAAATATTTAATAAACTATTCATCCATTTACAATAAGCTTAAAATAATTTTTTTTTTAAAGAATATGATTTTTATTCAAACAAGTCCATGTCCAAAACTGATACAAAAGCAAACATAAATCTTTTTTCCATATAAAACTTTGTATTATTTAAAGTCTTATTACGTTAAGACACCTAAACCCAACACGACAACAATCTTGTGGACAAATCGATACTCGTAAACCCAAAATTGAAGTATAGCATCTGGTGTTATTTTGGCCAGGTGGATTGCACCATCGCTGACATACGCTCTGTCCAGGACTCAATCGAACCACTACAAAATTACAGGTTCTATTTTGTGCTACGCTTATAAAGAAAAAAAAAAAAATGAATTAATAATAATTAAAGTTTACATGAGAAAATAAAAGAGTATTTCATTGTTATTTTTTAATTACAAAATATTTTAAAAACAAAAATTAATTGCATATGAGGATAAGTTTTTACTGCCTTTTAATTGATGCTTAAACCAAATTATCCGTTAATTTTTTCCAAAAATGTTTATTTAAACTATATATACTAAATAAGAACCATCTACATCCAACAAAAAAATGAAAGTTTAAAAACATAAGCAACCCATTTCATTTTTGTAGTCAGTCAATCGTTGTTTGTCCCAAAAAGTAGCAGAAGAATTGAACAAATTTTATTTTATTCGGAATTTAAGTATGTATTTAAAATAGATGTGTATTCCATTACTCATGCTTAATTTTATTATATTTAAAAACATAAAATACCCAAAAATTAATTGTTTGTGATGTATATGGCCATTTAATTGATCCTTGAACCAAATCAACAGGAGACTCTTTCTCAAACTTATCCCCATAAGTGATTTAATATATTTTTCACAATATTTTAGAATTACTTTCAAATTCTTACCTGGCACAATTGAACTGCGTAATATAAATACGAGAGAAAATAAAAACAATGCTTTAAAAATCATTTTTATCAATCAACAAAAAAAAAGTTAAAAACTTTATATTTTTGCACACGCCAAGGGTTTATATACTTTAAATACGTACTAAAATTGTTATTCATAAAAAAATATTTTTGCTTTATGGCAGAGACCTACATATCTATAAAACAACTTGTTATACATTTTTAATTTTTATAACTTTTAAAGAAATAAAAATATTTTTTATTGTAAGTATTATTCTATAAGTTTATGTTTTATTTAAAATCACATTTACTTTTGTATTTCTTTATAGGCAGCAATTCTTTATGTGCTTCAAAACAATTGTGTAAATAAATAACATATTTTTTTCCCTCAGCTTTCTTAACACTAGAATAACACCGTGATTTTTTTTTTATATAATTTTTTACTTCTTCACAGAGATGTACAACAAGTATGATCGCTTGTACTTACAACGTTATGCAATCTAATCAAGGCTTTTACTGTTTTGTCCTTCTTGGGATGGCATATACATACGTACTAAAACATTCAGTAAGGAACGATTTTTTAATATATGCTTTTGTATATATTTATATGTTATTGGACAGTTATAAGTATTAGCGTTAAAATATAAATTTTCCTTGCTGAAGTACATACAGAAGTAGGAATTGACTTGCTTTTTTTGAAGGATAATCTTCAAGCATTATAATCTAGAGTTCTAATTTTGATGACTTTTTCTAGTAGACTTTTGACTTCCCATATGTATATCCATAGAAAAAAGTCTAGTGGCGTTAAGTCACAGCTCTCGTGGATGTAACGGTGTCTTAACATACACTTGAGGATTATTATCACTCTAATTACGGATTTAGGATAGGATTTATTTAGGATTACCTTGAAACAAATGTGAGCTTCATCGACTCGGCTGGGCAGCGACAATAAGGTCAGACTATCCTGAGTCCCTGGTCATGTGGGCATTCAGGGGAATGAAATGGGAGATGAATTTGCCAGGAAAGGAGCAGCTATGCCATTGATGGGGCCAGAACCCTTTTGTGGAATAGGAAAGGCAGCTTGGAAAAGCATAATAAGGGAAATGAGAGAGAGAGACACTTGTTCTTCTCGGGTCAGACTGGCCTTAGACTTTCCAAATTTTTGCTTGGTAACTATATTAAGAGAAATTTGAGTCGTGCATTAGATTTTCTAGTTATAATCTGAGAATACTAGTGGGCCTTCGGACTGAGCACTGCAAACTCAGTGGACACTTAAATAAGATAGGAATCGCTTCTAGCGATATCTGCAGATTCTATGACGAATTCTCGTCAGAGTGACGAGACTGGAGTAGATATTATAGGAATACCGGTGAAGGTGAGAGCTCTATAAGAGATCTACAGTTCGAAGTACTCTAATACCCCATATATGAATGAATGAATGAAATGACTACTGATATTATTAAAAAGCCTTTATAAGTATTTATTGAACTTGAAAGATTTTTGGCAGACTAACTTTAGAACGGATATTCTGTATTCTGTTATTAAACAAATTCAGTAAGAATTGCTATCAACCATTCGTAGGAACCGGACAAAAAAGATGTTCTTTATTTTTTAAGCTCAATATTTAATTTAAATTTGAATTATTTTCATTATAAATTGAAAAAATTTTTTGAAACTACCCAAAAATGTTTGTAAATTTTTTTATTTAAACAAGTAAATAAATGAAAAACTGAATAGCGTCCAAGTCATCTTAGAATTACTTGAGGTTTTTGTTTTTACAAATTTTAATTTATTTTAATCATCCTCGAGGAATACGTTGGCAGGTACTTCCAATGCGACAACAATATCTTGGGCACATAATTATTCTTTGACTTCTTCTCGCTCTAAAACATCTTCGATTTCCCGGTGGTAAACAGTAATCTTGACAAACCATCTGACCTGTTAGAACTATTCTCCGACTCATTGCGCAGTTATCTAATTGAGCTGTAAGAAATCAATTAATTTTATGAATTTTTTTATTTTTTTTTATTTTAAGATTTTACCTGCTACATTCAAAATTATGAAAATGATAAAAACTGTGTTCAAGTAAATAAATTTAAATTTCATGCTTACGAAACTTGAATTCAAAACACAGTTCCGTGATTTATAAAGAGTAGTGAATAGCAAAAATTTAACTGAAAGAAATTAAAATTTAAAATTTAGAAATAAATAAATTGTTTTGAAACAACTGTGTAAATATAGACTGCAATGTACCAGAAAATTGAGGAAAATATTATTTTTTTAAAACAATATTTTTCTGATTCTCATTACAAAAAAAGAAAAAAAAAAAAACAATCCGTGTTTTTCTCAGCTGTTAATCAGTAAAAACATACACTATATATGCCTTTTAACTTATATATACATACATATGTATGTATATAAGTCTCGTGCTATATTGTATGTAAAAGAAATCCTTTGTGGGTTATTTAGTAGATCTAAAAATAGGACGTAAACACTATGATTTTTAAAAATTCAAACCGAATTTTGAAAATGATAACAGCAAAAGTTATGTTGTGTGTGTTAATTTTTTATCCATGAGTACCGAGACCTACAGTTTGAAGTCGACTCCGAACGACGGATTTGAGAAGTATGTTCGTAGCAATCTCAGAGCTTTTGCTAGAAGACTGCTATTTTTGTCATATTTCTTTTGATGATGTCAGAGCTGCGGTTTGGAGTCGGGATTCATGTCTTAGTAAGCCAACACACTAATCACTAGACCACGGCGACTACAATATAAATACAAATTAGCATTTTAAAATGTGGGCGGAATTGATATTAAATTTATCGCAATCACCCCAAATCACAACCTAAAAAACGGTTTATCTCAGTTGTGGTTTTTAGGTAGGTAAACTTCTACTAATGCTGTGCATTGCATTGAAATTTTTGTGGAAAGGAGAGTACACATGTATGTATATATTATTTTTCTTGTTCTTATGTTATTGAGAGCCTTAGAAATGAGACAAATTATTGTGAACCGATCATTCAAAGGCCAATTTTATACCTTCACCCTTGAATGATCAACAGCAATTGCTTCATCGTTACATGTTGAGTGTTTTTTTTGACAATATTAATAAAAGGGAACATCTATTTCTAACTCACCTTTAAACCAAAAAATGTGTTTCCTTAAAAATTAACATTTTTGAGTTATGACGAGCTTTCAGCAAATGAGCGATATGCATACTTGTATGTGTTCATTTTCGATAATCTTAATATATAGTCGTTGTTTTAGCGTAGCTTGTAAAAACCATGCTAGCAAATTGGTAGTCGACTAAAAATAAGCTAACTTATAATTCACTTTTATGGGCTGACTATAAGCTAACTACATTGTAATCCAGAACTTACCAAAATCAAAGTGTTTATAGCTAGCTACAAAAAGTTAAATTCAAGTTAACGGCTAGGTAACTAACTTTAAAGTTAATTAAAAGTAATGCAGAGTCGGACAATTGACTACTTCCTAGGACATTGCAATGTTAAAATAGTTAGTTGTTTTAATATAAAAGTAATCCAAGTGTCAACCATCACTACTTGAGAAATAGTTAGTTTTAAATTAAGTAATTGAAAGTTAACTGAATTGCCTGCAGGGAATTGATTTTAAATTCACTGACAAAACACCAACTAATGCATACGGTACCCCTACTAAAGTTTCAGACTTGCTGGCGCTGTATTTCTGCTGAATAAACAGTAGTCTGGAGTGGACACAATAAATATAATATATCACAGTACTTAGCAATTGTGCACGGTCTGGATTGCATCAAAATAATATAGAATATAAAAGTTGAAGTTGATTTCCTTTATTTTAAATTTCAAAAAGTATACCTTACATTGTCCTGATTGTTCTCATTTATGGAAAAAACTGACATACTGAACTGTATGTGAATGAGAGGCATTAATCGAGATAAATTTTACTTAAACAATTTTTTCTTAATATGTGTTTAAAGCCGAAACAACTAAAATAAGGCAGTATCATAATAATATTATCAATATTACAAGATTTGAGCAAATTTTATTAAAATAGTTTTTAAACGGCTACACCTAATGTAAATAAAACAATCGAATTTTTTTCATTCGACTTATTAGATAACTTTAAACCTAAGTCGATGCGAGTATAAAAGGGTGAGTTTAACAAATGAGTTTCTACAATAAAAAACATTTTTATTAGCATATCCTTTAAAACAAGAACTAAACTAAGAGTTTAGGGTTGTAAGTAATCATTCTTTTGTTTTAGGACTTGCTTCGATACTTAAGCGGGTCTACAAGTATTAGCAATTATACAACAATTGGATGGGCATATTGACACTCTTTGATTGAGATTTGATCTATAACATCTATGCGTTGGAAGTGAGCCCATTGGTAAACAGAAACGATAACAAACAAGCTGTCCTCTTAAAACAAGTCTTGAAGTCATACGACAACGATTTTGAGCTGAAATGTAAAAGAGAAAAAATTTAAGAAACATTTAAATAATTAAAAAAATATATACATTGAATACCTGCAGCAGGAAAAAGGCATACGAGTATAATATATGTAAAAGTGCAGAAGAGTAATATTTTTGCTGTCATAGCTTTGCAATTATTGAAAGTGGATTAAAACACTGTTGGGTTTATGAGACTCAAAGAAGTACTAATTACGATGCATTGAATAAAAAAAAAATGAGTTAAACATGTACAAATAATTTATTGTCTAGCAAAATACATCTGAGTAAATATATCACTTAAAAGGTTTTTAATTTTAAAAAATATTATTGGGATTTATTAAATAAATGCAAATTTTGAGTTAAGTTCAATGAACTTATTAGAGTATTTTAGTTTCTTTTTTTTACAGTTTCTTTTGATAAATTAAATGTGAAAAATTTTGGTACATACATACCTTAGGAGAAATCCTTTAGCTTTTATTGATAATTTTTATATACACGGAAAAACTTAGCTCGGAACTACACAGAGAAAAAATTAATCAGAAATATTAATTATTATTAATAAATTTTTTATTTAATGAATAATTCTTTTGATGAAAATAATAAATCTGTTAATGTTTTGAAAGTAAAATTTCTGTCAACCTTTGAACTGCTTCAAAAATTTTTGTTTGTTGCAGGAATTTGAAACAAAAATTGTTTGACTGTGTTGTTCAAGTAATTCAAATCAGTTTTTCAGTTTTTTTCGGTGTAGATTTCAGAAGAATGTCGAAGTTATGAAAAAATGTATCAAACATTTTTTAACTTTTCTCTCAATAATTTTCAGCTGCAATATAAAAGTTTATAGGTCGATTATGGATGGCACCCAAAAATTTATAGTTCGAAAAAAAAACAAAATTTTTTTTTTTACATATTTGTTAAATAGTAACTACACCAAAGTTTGTTTGTTATCCATAATCGACACTTTAATATTTAAAATTAATTTTTTTGAAACCATTATTTCATATTATTTTACCTCTACTGATATAAGAGAATAGTTGATTAATTTGTTAATCTGCTTTCGTTTTGTATAGTCTGTATTAAAAATTATATCTAAGATATATCTTTATTTGCATTAAAATTATAATTTTCATTTATTTTTAATCCTATTCTTACTAACATGAACCTGTAAGACTCATTTTGATGTACCAATTAATGTAACAAAAAAACTTTCTAACATATCGCAGTCAAACTGCATTTCAACAAAAATTAAATATTTGTATATGTTATATGGGGGGGTCGTGGCATAGTGGTAGAGCGCTCGCACAGAAACTCACACGACCAAGGTTCAATCCCAGCGGAGGACAAAATTATAAAAATAAAAATTTGCGGTTTTCTAAAACTACAATTTAAATTTAAATTAAATTAAAAAAAAAGAAATAAGAGGTTCCCCCCCTCCAGTAAGACCATCTGCAAGAAACCGCTCCCTGACATTTCTAATCTATTCCACCAGAAACCAATGATCAAGAGTACAGCGCCACCTTCTGGTGGCGACAAATGAGGCAATTGCTGAAGGTATAACACTGGCACTTGGGTGGACAAATTGTCAGCAACTTGTTTCATCAACAAAAAACAGGCGCAAAATATACAAACATCCTATCAACCATCTTCACATTCCAATACAATGCACTGCATGAGTAGGGGTTTACCCCTGATTATTGGTCTTAAACAAAAAAAAAATGTTAGGGATCGAAATATAAAATAATAACAATAAGTAGTCCATGAGGTTTAGAGGCACACAAACAACATGTAACGATAAGACAAATTGCTGTGAATTAATCATTCAAAGGCCAGTGTTATACCTTCACCCTTGAATGGCCAACAGCTATTGTCTCATCGTTGCATGCTGATTGTGTGGTGAGTGCCTTCGCTATCTGCTACTTCCCAGTAGGTGGCGCTTTTCTACTGATCATTTCCTTTTTGTTGGCATTGGTTAAGATGAAGATTTGAAGATGGTCTGGGGGGGGGGGGGAATCTTTTATTTTTAAATTATAATTTAAAAAAAAACGCAAACTAACTTTTTCATTTTTCACCTTTACTTGTATTTGAACCTGGGTCATTCGAGTTTTTATGCGAGCGCTCTAACCACATTATACTATGCTATAGGAGCTTTTAGTTGAAGAGCTTGAACAGCCATATGAAATTATGTAAAAACTACAATGCGTAAAGGATTTCTTTATATATAATACATTTGTTTGTTGTTTTCTATAGTTTTCTTTTGGTTTTTTACGCATAAGCCTTAGAGGCTCATGTAAGTAAGATTTAATACGATTTTACCTCAGTAAGAATAGAATTAAAAATTATCTTTTAATGTGCTGGAGGCACAAAGTTCGAGTCCCAGGAAAGGTGAGTTCTGACGAAACAAACATTTAATTTAACATTGACCCGTTGGCGAACAAAAGTTTTGACAGATAGTCTCACCATGTCTTACAACTCGAATGATTATTCCACAGGGGCATATTGTGGTAGAAAATATAATGATGCCTTTAATATTTATTTTGATGTATAGTAAGTTAATATATCACTTACTGTGTTACTGATGTGCATTACAGAGACTCCATTATCGATTTTTGAATACGAATTGTTGTGCGAGTATTGTGCTAGTGCTTCTTCTTACGTGTGGATTTCGATTTTCATGTTGTTGAATTGACGATTTTTTATTGTATATTTTTTTTGTTAACTAAGCCATGTTTGTGATACACGATTTCTTTATATGTAATACAAGATTTCTTCCATATTAAATTATTTAGAAATATTCCGCCATTTTAAATTTGAAGACTGCTGAGATGTAGTCGCCGAAAGAAATAATTTTTTCATATTTATTTTTTCAAAATGTCAGAGCTGAGATTTGAACTAAAGACGTGCAAGAGTATACCATAAAGTATTGCCAAAACAAATATACCATATACTTCCATGTTACTATGGGTATAAATGAGAGAACGAGTGTAACCAATATTGTATGCTTTTGCTTTTTCACACAAACTATATTCCTAGAAACAATAACAGTTGTTTATGGTTTTGAGTTGAGTATGGTATAGATTTTTTTTTTTGCTCTCAAATACTTATTGTCACCATAAGTATTTTCAAAATACTACTGGTGAAGCAAATATACATGATAGCTCTGATAGTGTTTTTGGTTTTCTTTACTTTTATGAACTGATCTGAATTCGTGCTTTAAGAGAATGAATGAAAATGTTTAAGTAGAATTTTGCTAAATTTTTCAACTCTAAAAGAATAATAATAATATATAAACATATTTATGTATGTACATATAATTTTTAAAAAAATTTTATATAAATAATTAATAAATTATACCTAATTAAGATGTTGTTTATGTAAAATTTATTTTATTTCGTTTTTCAGTTGATATAAAAGAATAAATTATTTTTTTTCAAATTTAAAAAAAAAACTAAAATTTAGTTATAAAATTTTTTTAATAAAGAAATAAGAATTAATTTATAAATATGTGAAGAAAAAAAAAACGATGCTCAATTCTATTAAAAAATTATCAAATAGGACAATCCATCACACAACATTACACAATATTATAGAAATAATCGAAAAATCCCAAAATTTGTAGATAAACGGTTTACTTCAAAATAAAGCAGGTAACAATTTGCATTTTATTTAATTTAAATTTAATAATTAATTAAATCATCTCCAGAAAAGATACGTCTACACCGCTTAGTCACTCCAGGTCCCAAAACCGTATCCTCCTCAGACGAAGAAGGCACAGCAGGACTCATCTCTCGAACATTCAGCAACTCGAAGGCCTTAGCCTTTGCAGGCTTCCTCTTTTTACCCATATAGACAGCGAGGGTGACACACAATCAGCAAAACAAGCCAAAAATAGTAAAAGAAAACCTATCAATAAATACACACAATAAAATGTCAGCAGAATACCTACGGCGAGAAGCTAGGCCGTAATCCTGACACAGGGTTGTAAAGGCCAGTTATGTATGTAGAATACCGACGGAAGATAGGCAAAATTTAAAAAAATAAAATTTGCAAACAATCCGACAAGCCGGCACCAAACAAAACAATGAAAAACAAGAAAAGGGTTGTAAAATAAAAAACAACAAAAACAGAGAAGACTGGAAAATTTACAAAATTAAAATTTTTAATTTAAATTACTATTATTATACATATATTAATTTTATTAATTAATTAAATTAAATGAAAAAATATTTTTTTATAATAATTCAAAATAGTAATCAAAACCTACATATAAATATATACCTACTTATATGATTTTAATATTAAGTAAAAAATAATAAAATTTAATAATTTAAATTAAATGAAAAAATATTTTTTTTATAATAATTTAAAATAGTAATCGAAACCTACATATAAATATATACCTACTTATATGATTTTAATATTAAGTAAAACATAATAAAATTTAATAAGATTTTTTGAGACTATTTTTTGGTAAAATTTTTGTAAAACATGAAATACGAATTTTTATTTGCATCGCACAATAAGTTACTTATTGTATTCCACCAGTATCTACAAGTATTTGCTTGTGCGAAACATAGGAAAACAAATGTGTTACTCTCATTTTCTCTTTATCCACTCACACTATATCTGCTACAAATAATAACAATACAAACCTATAACAGAAACACAAAATTACTCATCTATACTCACAGACATCAGTAAGCACACACAAACTTGTACAAACAGTTGTAACAGTGCACGTCTTTAAT
Organism: Metopia argyrocephala; assembly: GCA_963576795.1. Lineage (NCBI taxonomy): Eukaryota > Metazoa > Arthropoda > Insecta > Diptera > Sarcophagidae > Metopia > Metopia argyrocephala. Next base: position 66,187,414 of record OY756208.1, read on the forward strand.
TTGAACCCAGCTCTATAGTCTTAGTAAGATAACACACTAACCACTAGACCACGGCAACTACATATAAAACAATGCCAAGACCAAATATTCAGTTTACAACCTTTAAATTAACATTATGTATGAAATTTATATTAAAAACATCTAAAATATCGAACATTTGACTTCCACAGAGTAATCTAAAAACATTTGTTCGTATTCGAAGATAAATTCAATTAATTAATAATTTATTTATATAATTTCATTATTATCACAAAACATTTTCTAAATTCTATTAATTTGTTCTTTTTAAACAATTTATTTCAGGTTTTCCAAAGCGGATTACAAATATTACCACTACGACAACAATTTACTGGACAAGTATTAATTACTTGATAGACACCTGAACGAAAACATGTGATGTTTATTTTTGGAGCCAACGGTAGGCAAAAATGTTGGCAAACATATTGACCCGGATATATTTCGGTCGGTTTCATGTTGCAGTTCGTGAATTCAGCTGTAAGTAGATGTATAGAAATACTATATTATATATTAAATTATAATTCTCATAATATATGTATGTAGAGGATAAATATTTAAAAAAATGTTTTAAATAAATGCATACCCATTACAGAAATATAAAGCAATAGTATTACAATAGCACAAATGTATGATTTTGATGTTGGCATTTATAATATTACGAATAATAATAATAAGTTGAAGATAAATATTGAAAAAGTTAATTTTTTAAAAAAGACGATTGTCTAAAAAGTAACTGCTATATATAGATTTTTAAGGCTATTGATTTGTTTTTTTTATTTGCCTTTTAGTTTATAATTTTATTGTTTAAATAAAAAGCCTTTTAAGATCGAGTTTTGATTGTTTCATAAAACATTTGTGTAAACATGAACTAAAATCCTAATTTATAAGCTGTGCTTGTAAAAAAACTATTTAAAGGCTGAGTTTAAGAAACATTCATGGCACCATTTTGCTGTGCATGCATGCAGTAGAGAGTGTTGGTTTAGTTTGCACACGTTTCTATAACAATACAGAAAAACAACATAAAATTTTTTGGCATTCTTTATGAACTTTGAGTGTGAATTTTTTTTAAAAATTTTAAAAATTCGTATCATATGTCTGTGGACAATTAATCCATATAGACTAAAGTGGGGTGTAGACACTCAAACATGACACCCAAAAATAATAACAGTGTGAGAGTATAAATAAGATATAGAATAGAAACATTCGGCACTGACAAGAAATGCAGAAATACATGCTTATACATAATTGACCATTACAACCATTTTACAGAAATACGGCCTAGCTTCTCATAGCACCCATATTGTGTGACGCTGATCCTATTTATGAGATTTTATCATGGTTAATAACTATTGAGTCTGTCATCTGTCATATTCTCTTAATTGAAAGTTAATTCAAAATGATTGTGTTGTGAAGCATTAATCATATTTTGAGCAGAAGAGATTTTGTTTTTATAATATTTTTTTTTTTATTTGAGACCAATACTCAGGGGTAAACCCCTACTAACTGCAGTGCATTGTATTGGAATTTTTTGGAACGGACAGTACATTTATGACAGAACATAAATTTTTTTTATATTACTAAGCGACTTAGGAATGAGACAAAGTGCTGTGAATTGATTATTCAAAGACCAGTGTTCTACCTTCTCCCTTGTGTGGTGAGTGTCTTCGCTAAGTAGGTTTAGCTGTTATCTGGCTACTTCCCAATAGGTTGCACTTTTCCTCTGATCATTCGTTTTTTGTTTGACATTTGTTAGGGTGAAATAGAGTGGAATGTCGGGGAGCGGATTGATTGTAGATGGTCTTCTTGGAGGAGGGACTTCTTATATTTAAATAATAATATTGAAAAAACCGGATTTGAACCTGAGTCGTTGGAGTTTTTGTGCGATCACTCTAACCACTATACCAAGCACCCCCCAATTTATTACAATTTTCTTTTAATACTCAAAAGTGCCGACTTGTGATTTTCGGCAAAATATTTACTTATTGGTTGGCTTTAAAGCTGTTACTCATATTTCTTTTAAAGTTATTTATTAAACAAAAACCTGAAAAATGTGTTAAATATATAAAAAAATGTGTATAAAAGAGAAGTCACTTTAAAAACAATTTTTAATTAATAAAACTTAATACGACTGTGTAATTGATAAAATCAAAAATGAATTTATTTATTAACTTAATACTTACATGTGGCTTTTTATTAAATATTATTGCCTTAATACAGTGTCGTGCTGGTAAGTTTAATACAAGTTTACGCATAAAATTTCATGTTTTTTTTAATTAAAAGCCCCTTTTTGAAAATTTTGGATTCCACACATGCATTACCCTAAAAGCTCAATGTTCTGTCAACGAAGTTTATTATAATACCAGTCTATCACCCATGTGTGATGCAAATTGTCAGAATTTACAACGTCATTGTCCTCTGGTATCCATTCGACCTGTAGCCGGTTGTTATTGTAAACCAAATTATGCCCGCAACTTGCAACAGATATGCATACCACGTCACCATTGTGGTAGCATTTTAAATTTTATTTTCTTTCTTTTTCATTTATTGTTTAAGTGGTTTGTATTTTTTTTTTTTTTTTTTTTGTTTTTCGTTTTTAGTTATGGATTGCGCGCAAAATGAATCACCTATAGCGCCTTCATTGAAGAGTTGTGAACAAATCTGTCGTACATCACCAAGTGGTTTTCGAGTAACGATTTGTTATCGCCTACAGGAGAGACGTTGTGTGTGTTCATTGCACCATTGTCGCAATCGACGTGGTCATTGTGTTAAAAATATTTATTAAAAAATCATGTAATAAAGGATTTTCGTTTACAATTCTTGTTTGTTTGTTTATTGGGTATTTGCGTTTGTAACACTTAAACTGTAAAACAATTTATCTGTGGAAGAGTTTAAAAAAATACATACTACAGTACAATAGCTAGTCAATTATATATTTTATTTTACCTGCAGTCTGTAAGAAATTATACTGATGGGCTCAAAATCAGTTTACTTACCCAGCGAAACATTACATGACCAAAGTAAAATAAATTCATGGATTTAACCCATGACATAATGAGGTGAAAATTTTAAGATTTTGGATACTCTTGTCATGGAAGGATATGTGCTTGTGCGAGAATTTAAAGAAATTGAATTCGCACGCTATAAATGAATTGAATTTCATGACGTTTTTACGAAAAGAGTTTCTGATTTGAGGGCTTATTTTTTGTAATAATTTTCAGGAGTATAAAAAATATAAAATTTTTGTAATTGAGGAATGCATTTAATATGAATTAAATTTATGTAATGATTTAAATAAATTGTCCACAAAAATTACTCAACCTTTCCCCTTTCCTCTTATATTTTTTAGATCAGAATAATGTACTACATAGTAGGGGTCATTTCCTAAGTGCTGGCCTCAATCTAAAAAAAATTAAAAATGCCATTTCTCCCGAACCATTTCCATTAAATATTGCTGAGTATTTACTTAATTTTTCACTTTAGACTCTCTAAAAGGCGTATACAGTTGGACGCCATCTTCACAAGGAAAAAAGGTTTATTTCATAGCACAATACACATAGTCAGTCTTTAGTTGATGTAGTGAGGTAATAGCTCTATTGAAAACTGTCAAACTCAGGTTTTCCAAGCAGAATTACTAATCGAATCAAATAAAGTCTATCTGTTTATGGGTTTATAAACAATGTAATGCTGTCACCAAATTTCGGGTCGAAAATTTCGAGATACACTTTAGGAATCGGATATACGTACTTCCTTTTTGCTATGAATGAAATACTGAATTACAAATTTCGTTGAAATTTTTTTGTATTTTGATGTACATTTTTGTTTCAAGAAAAAGTTTAATAGTTCAGTCAGTTTATAAGGGACTTTTAAGATTCATATCGCATATCTGTGTCCTTTTTTCAAATTTTGTAAAAAAAGCTGAAAGCGGTTAATATTTAACTGAGTAATTACCTATTGATTTATTATTTGATAATATTTATTTTTACACGACAGTGCGAGCTATGTTATCTATTTTGTGTGTGTTCAGCAGCAAGTCTACAATTTTAGTAGTGAATTTGTGTCCAAGAGAGACCATGCACTTTCTCAGATAGACCAATGGAAATCTAAGACGAATCTCATATGTGTTCTGTTATTTTTGATGCATAATACACAAATATCTACAGCTGCGGCCATTTATTTTTGTAAATGCGCTCTCAAACCAGAATAACCCTTACGGAAATCTGCTGGGTTCAAATCTGAGCTCTGACATCTTGAAATAAAAAAAAAAAAAAATTATTTCTTTTGGCGACTAACTCTCAGCAGTCTTCTGGCAAAAGCTCTAAGAGTAATTGATTGTCATGAAAAAGCTTTTTAAATCTGTCGTTCGGAGTCGACTCTAAACTGTAGGTCCCGGTACTCATGGATAAAAATTAACACACACAACATGAGTGCTGCGAGAAACTAGGCCGTAACTCTAAGACAGGGTGGTAATGGCCAGTTATGTATGTATGTATGTAGGTGTCCTTCAAATTCTTATAAAACAGCTGGAATAATGATTACCTCAGGAAATCAGGTTCAATACTCGGCCCTCTATTATTTTGTCTTTATATCAAGGATTTAGCTGATGTTATAAAATACTGCGGTATAAACAAAAAAGCCGATGCTGTACATACACAGAAAAAAAAGTAGTAATGGCAAATGATTTTAACCTTACCGCAAATAGAATTTACATTCGGATCGTTCCCAATAGCAGTTTCTATTTGTCGCAACTACAAAATTGCTGTTACATTAAAAACAATTGAGCAAATGCAAAAATGGTTTTAACAAATGCGATTGCATTTGTCCTAAATACAATTGAGCAAATGAAAACTGTCCTACCAAATACAATTGTCTTTGCCCCAAATGCAATAGTCTTTGTCATAAATACAATTCGACAAATGTCAAAATTTTTTTTAAATTTTAAGATTTTATTTACAAAAAAAAATAAAATTAAAGACTTTTCAGGAATATATACATACCTATGTACAATGAATTGGTAACTTAGTTTTAATTATATCTAAAATATTAATATAATACATAGTAAGGCAATTGAGAGCACATATAATAATACATACATACATACATACATATATAATATTATATAACATATATAAATAATATAATATACATTCATTATAGTACATAATACATAAACTACATTTATATACAGTTTTTATAGTCGACTCCGAACGATAGATTTGAGAAGCTTTTTTGCCAGCAGATTTTTGAGTAGTAGTTGCCGAAAGAAATCATTTTTTCATATTTCTTTTTTTCCAGATGACAGGGCTGAGATTTGATAGTAAGCCAACACACTAAATACTAGATCACGGCGAAGATATACTCCTGTAAAAAACACACACATATTTGCTTTTTTTTCACACGCACGTGTTTTTAATATCGCAAACAAAATTCAAACGAATGAAAGAAAATGCCTAAACAATAAAACAAAACTAACTGCGGATTGCATTTGAAATTACAAGACTACTGTTACCACAACAGCAATCCGTATTTGGCATAAATAATTTTTCTCATGTAATCGCAAATAAGAAAACATTTGATTTTAATAAATTGCTGTTGACATGAATTTTTAAATGCAATTACATTTAACTTAAAGAAAATGCAATTTGGATCAAATAATTTTGCTCTTGATTTATGTCAACTGCAATTTTGTAGTTGCGACAAATACAGTGTATTCGCCGAAATTCTTTGTGGCAAATAAAATATCATTTAAATCAAATACTTTTTATTTGGGACAAATACAATTTTCTCAACTGCAAAAAGTATTTGCCATAACAACACTTTTTTTTTTCTGTGTATAGAAGTTGTATTGCAAACGATATCTATCTCTGTACAAATTGTTTAAACAGTGATTTGGCTAGGATTAACGAGTGAGCAGTGAACAATGGACTATGCACCAATTCTTCCAAATCTAAATGCATATTTATTGACACTATTAATATTGGTCTGAATAATGACATCTCGATTAAAATTGATTGTAATATAATTGAATTTATTGTCGTGGTCCAAACACATCTCGACTGTAACAAATCAAGTATATGGGTTGTTAAACATTCGACACTTCTTGAAATACATACTTTACTGGCCAACATATATCTCTTACCTGTACTCCTCTATGGGTGTAAAATATATGCAAACTGCTCTGTCAGCGATTTAACAAATTGAGGGTCGCTTACAAGAGTATAGCCAGATATATTTATGACATCGAACCACGTAAACCAATACCACGGTTCGCATACCATATTAACCGAATGAGTTTTGAATCTTGTCTTCTTGTGTAGAATATTAACTTTTATGCAACTCGACAACACTAATTCAATTTAGGTATCGAAAAACCATCTCACAGCGTCAGTTCTTCATTTATAGCTTTTCTCTTTTGCATCAACTACCGACTCAAATTCAAATCATTAATAAGGCAAACAGGTTTAGGAATGCTCTTCTGAAGTATTTCGGCTAATATTATGTTAAGAATTATAATAATACGCTACAATTTATTTAATTTATAAACTTACTTTTGTTATTATGTTATATTTTTTTGAATCACTTCAGTTAGTGATTTGTTACCTTAATATAATTATGTAAATTTCGTTCTGGATGTAACTTTGAATCAATTATTTATTATATTCTTATCATTAGTCTAAGCTTAAGATATGATTTGTTATTTTTGTTATTCGCATTATCACATTGAATTATAAAACGTTAATTTTGTTGTGCTATAATCATTATATGAATAAATGAAATGAGAATGAAAAATGAAATGAAAAAATAATAATTCAAATTCCATAAATTATTAAGTAGAAAACATTAAGTTTTAAGATTCAGCACAGAATCTGGTGTTAGCAATCCAAATACTGTTATTAAATTAAAGTTCTTTTTTTTATTTTTCTTTTTAATAAAATGCTTGTGTAACTGTAGCTTCTGTTTCAAAGATTTATTACTGTCACATAATAAACTGAAAATCGTATATGTTGTCTGTGATTTCCTAAAGACTCTTGTCAAAGTTAATTCGTTTGAATATCCTCAACATTACTTCCCTCTAAAAATATGATTTAAGGAGATCAAATTATGTATTTTTACAATACAATACTGCCTTTACTTTTTTTTTTCATCTCAACTTTGTTTTAAATTCATGCAATTTACACATGACTTTACATTTAAAAAACCATGTATTTGTTTTTTTTTTTTTTGTTTCTTTTATACTTTAGTTATATTTGTTTTATTTACTTAAACTTATTTTATCTTTTTCACACACATTTTGGCCTTCCAGCGGTGGCCTTACAAGGTTGTTAAATTCAGCTTTATGTGCTGCAACTTGAATATCTAAGATAAACAACCTTTTACTTATTCATTTCATTTAAAAATTTTTAGTTTCCTTGTTTGAATACATTTCCTTTCAGTTCAAAAAAAAAAAAAACAAATATTCTAAGAAAAGAAAAGTTAAAATATTTCACTCCATTTTTGGCACGCATTTTTAAACACTTTTCTTTTGTTGGTCGTGGCACCAAGGAATGAATATGAATACTACTTACAAATATAGTTTGTTTATTTGTTTTTTATGAAAGTCAAGGTTTTTTTTTTTGGTGTTTTTTTTTCATTATTTTCGTAGTTTTTAAAATTGACTGCGTATGTTTGCGATTATTTTCGTGATGTTCTTTATTTTTTTAATTCAAACAAAATGTTTTTTTTTTTGTTTTTGAAAATAAATAATTTTGTATTTTCTCATTGATGTTGTTTTGTTGATTCTGTTTAGGGGCTAGAATACTGCATTATCATATATGTATCTGGTATTTATTTGCAAATGTTTCACGCAGCGTATGAGTAATGTTACTGCATGTGTTTGTTTTCGTTACAGTGAATATTACTCATACGTATGTGGGTTGTGAAGAGGAATATTTGCATACAAATTTTAATATTGCTGGTAAGTATATAAGTAATCGGTGCTAACATTTGCATTAAATAAAATTAAAATTTGCATATTTTGTTAAATAACATGTTGTTTTCCATTTTTTTTATTTAAAAAAATAAGTTTTCTTTTATTCTGAGAATATTTAGTTGAGTATGAGTGCGTATATTAGAAACCTTACTTGAGTGTTAGATGTTAGAATAATAAAAGAGAGTTTAATTCATTCAGCTACTTTCATTATTATGAGATTTTTAAATGGTTGGGTGGCAAATTTAGGTGCTATATTAAAAATGAAAATACATAAAATGCGTTCCGATTTTTAAGCGATACTATATGTCTTTAAAAAGAAAAACTTACAAACAAAATTTCTAACCATTTTAACATAAAAAGTTGGATAAGATTGACATTTTAAAAACATTAATACATAGTATATAAAACATAACCCACCAAAAAAAGTGGAATTAAAATTATTTCAAAACCATGAAATAAAAAAAGAATTAGCAGAGGAGTTTTAAAATATATAAGAATATACAACTAGTCGATTCAAATGGATTCTTCAATCAATTTTCATATTCTCCGGGTTTCGTGGCGAGCGCTCCACAGAAACTCAAACGACCAAGGTTCAATTTTAAGGAAGGACAAAATCTATATAAATAAAAATCAATGTTGTTCGTTAGTCATGGTAACAGTTGAGAACGGCTGGACAGATTTTGGCGATGTTTTCTTTCTAATGATCGTCGTGATTCAAATTAGGTTTTTACGGAAAGAATATTTTCCCCCGCTTACTTTTACGCCCACTTTTTTGATTTACCTTAAATCAGAAAACGGCTTCATTGATTTGACAAATTTTTTTGAAATGCTTGTATTACATACATACGAGTACATAACTGGTCTTTGTCAGGATTACGGCCTAGCTTCTCGCAAATTATTCCATTTTAAATTTTCATCCAGTGAAAAATTTGCCACTCCCACTTTTTCTATTTGTCTAAAAATCGGGAAAAAGTTGCACCGATTTATCTAAGGTTTTTACGGAAAGGAAATTTTGCCCCGCTCACTTTTTTATTTACCTAAATTCAGAAAATGGCTCCATCGGTAAACATACCCCAAACCTACATACATATGTATGTTTAGGAATAAAAGTTTAATTTGAAAATAGTTTTTTTCCCTCTTTTCAACGCATTTTAAAAATCAAACGCATTTATTTTTTCTAATTTGAACAGGACAGCGTCTATTGGGTTAGCTAGTTATAAAATAAAAATTTTCGGTTTTAGTTTTGCTGCAGTTTTTGCTGTTGCTTTAACTGCGACTTTTAGATTTTTAAGAAGCATAAGTTTATCAACAGAAATTGAAAAACATAACGATTTTTGCTACTTTGACTGCACTTTTTAATCACTCGAAAAAGCACCAGTAGATTTTCACATTTTAAATTTATACATACTTATAAATATATAGTTGGCCATTGCAGCCCTGTTTCACGGTTACAGCCTAGCTTCTCGCAGAACCCATGTTGTGTGTGGCAATTTTTATTCATGAGTACCGGGCCCTACAGTTTAAAGTCGACTCCGCATGACAGACTTGAGAAGCTTTGTCATAATAATCAGTTACTCTTACAGCTTTTGCCTGAAGACTGCTAATAGGTAGTCGCCGAAAGAAATATTTGTTTCATATTTTTATTTTTCAAGATGTCAGAGCTGGTGTTTGAACCTGGGGCTCATGACTTAGTAGGCCAATACATTACCCACTAGACCACTGCAACAACATTCTAAACTTGGAACTATTTGAAATTTTATTCTGAATTGATTTTTACTCACAATTCTGGGGACACTAAAATTTAAATTTCATTAACAATGATTCCAGAAATGTTTTTTCTCACTTCAAATAAAATGAAATATAAATCAAATACATATTTTTATTAATATTGCTCTTTCATACCTGTCATCTTTCTTTACTGGTGTTATGGTAACCGTTGTTAAATGAATTACAAAAAAGATAAAAATGACAGATATACAATAACAAAAATCTTTAAATTGAGAATAGAACGGCTCTTTTAAATGAACGCAATTCCCACTGAGCACTAAAATCTCAGAAAGTCTTTTCATTTCTTTTTTAACACTTGTAGTGCTGTTTTACACTTTTTCAAACAAAGACACACACACATTTACATTAAAAAGAAACAGAAAAAGTCACCTTGAGTTTGAAATGATTTATTTATTTTTAAGTCCTTTATTATCTCACCCTGTTAAAGAAAAAGTGAAGAACTTCTTGCCTAGACATTAGGTTGATAAACAGTGCCTTTGTATAATTGCTGAAGTATTTTTTAGCATCAACTCCACTTGAAGTGCTTCCAAAAGTGACAGTGAGCACAATAATAATGGTGTTGAATTCGCAAGAGCTTAATATTGTTTTATATTTCTGTGTGTTTTCTGTTTTGTTTTTATTTTCTTTCATATATTTGCTTTCATCTTTTGCTTTTAGTTCGTAGTTTCAAATAATTTATAATTAACAAAAGTATCCCGTTAATTATTCATTTTCATTAACGTGTTTTTCATTTTAGCATTTTTTGGCACTGCAAATTAAAAACCCACTGACATCATAATTTTAATAATTTTTTTTTCTTTAATCTCAAGGGAATTTAAGGCATTACTTTAAATAAAAGGGGGACAAAAACAAAGTTTTGTGCGATTATTTATTATTTTTTTTTATTTGTTTGACTGCTTATGGTTGCTTCAAGGGTTTATTTCTTGTTAAGTCTTTAAGACAACAACGTATATAAACAATAAACAGAAATAGAATAAATCATAAACCATCTCCTATAAACCTTTAATCAATCAATCAAATTTGGTCTGCTGAGATCATAATTAATGACTTTTTTCCCTTTCCTTTTAAATATTACTAAAGGGTAAAGACTTTTGTCGCTGACTATCAACATTTGTTAAAATAAGATGTTTAGTTGAAATGCGTTTCTTCTTAAACATATTAGATTATAAGAGGATATTGATTTATATTATGTGCAGAGATTTAAAAGCACTATTGTTTTAAAGAAACATTATTAGTTTTGTAAAAAATTCGTTTGTGGTAACCGTAGTCTAGTATGTAGTTTGTTGCCTTAGTAAACGAGAGCTCTGGGTTCAAACCTCAGTTCTGACAACTTGAAAAAAAAAGAGGTGAAAAAATATTTCTTTCTGCGACTACCTCTTAACCTTAGTCTTCTGGTAAAAGCTCTGAGAATAATTAATTACCATGAACAAGATTCAGAAGTCTGAAGATTGGAGTCGACTTTAAACTGTAGATTCCCGTACTCAAGGAAAAATATTAACACACAACATGGGAAGTGCGAGAAGCTATGACGTTATCTTGAACCAGGTTTCTAATGGCCAATTATGAATGTAAATGAAATTAAACTTTACAGGTCTGCCATTTTATAGTTTATAACTAATAAATTCTACACTCTCTTCACTCAATTATATCTTATTATATAAAAAAAACACATATTTATTTATTTTCAATAACTTTAATTTTTCTTAACAGTAAAATGTTAGCAGTACCCCTTTGCCATTGTCCCATAAATTTTGGATTATCTCTAATGTAGAATAAACAACTCTCGAGTTGTTGGCCAAGAACTAGACGAGTGAAAATTCAATGATAAATTGCTTTTTGATTATTTTTTTTTTTTTTGTAAACAAAGTGTTTATGGTTGGAAATATTTCTTCCCTCTTTTCCTCCTCGTACACTTTTAACATTTTGTTTATCCTCAACTGACTGGCGCTTTTCTAATATTGTTTTTTATTTGCTTGTCTTGTTTGTTTCCTCAACTTACAAGTGTGAATGAGTTCAGCAGCATCGAGGGAGAGTAAAACATCGATATTGACTGTTTTTAATTCCATCCATTAAGTTTGAATTCTTTTCAGAATTGAATTTGTAAAGGTACGCTCACATAAGGCAAATATTTGTCAAAAAATAGTGTAACCACTATTTTAGATCAATTTTTTTTTTATTATTTGCTGTGTGATATTTATTTTATTAAAAATTGAAATATAATAATATCAGAGAAACATTTTAACAATTGATTTTAATTAAAAATCCAACACATTCAATTTATTTTTATTTGAATTTCATACGTTGAAGAAATATTGTTGAAAAGGAGAATTTTGTTTAAATGAACAATTAATTCAATTAAAAGTTAATTGATAATTATTTAATTATCTACCAATTATTAGCTCACAAACTCTATATATTCACTGCCATGTCCATAAAAAATATTATAAATTTACTAAAGGCTTATTTGAGAAATTTCTATGCCATACTTGTCAATTAAGCTCATTAAACCTGTAATATATTTTTATAGATATAACAATTCATTGTTATTATACTTGTACTGGGTGACAATTGATGTTTTAGAACGCTTAAAACTATACCAATTTTTATAGAACGTTTTTCTTTTAAATGCAATTCTACATCTAACATGGTAGATACGCTCCAGAGCAAACCGTGCAAAAATCGTACAAAATAGACGTTCATTTTGCTTTATATTGAATACAATATTTTCAATGGCTTTAAAAAAATAATATTATAATATATAAAAAAAAGTTTAACAGCGTACAAAAACAAGTCATTCATTATTGTTCGAAAAAGTATGCCACTATATTTAAATTCAATATATCGTTGTTCTGGCTTTATGTTTGAGACTTAAGATATTTAAAAGTGTCCAAATTTCAATGCTGGTTAAATAATAAAAAAAGAAAGTTAAAAAAGCCTTAGAATTTTGGAGGTTTAAGAAAAAATTCTAGTTTAACCAGTAAACCGAAAATTAGAAAAAAAAAAAAAAACGCTGAATTGGGTAAATTATGACTCTGAAGTGTATACGTTATCGTACGAATTTATTTTCGTCAGACAAACGAAACTGTTCGATATTCTTCGACAGGCTGTACATTTGAATATATATCGTCGTATGGGAGTTTTACATATCTCGAGTTAATGATGCTACTTTAGATTTTCGACCCAAAATTTTTCAAGTCCAGGTTCTGAGAGAAATAGTGTCTGTTTTGATCTATATCCTTCAAACCAGAATATTTTTGTGCTATTTTTGATCGATTTTCACAAAATACATATTTGGCACATGGAGCACTTAAACTCCGTTGCTCGTAAAATACCACAGCGTATACGTAATACTGAATTTAAACATAATACTCATACGCTGGAGTGGTATGTGAAAAATGCGAATATATCTGTTTCTGCATGTGATTTTTAAATTTTGTGTTGGAATTACATTTATAATTTCTGGCGGATAGAGCACATAAACTCCCGAACGACGATATAATAATTGCCAGCTGTCCAAAATTTTTACAATATGTAGAAGTTGTACGAAGTATATGTTACCTCTTAACAGTGTAAAGAAAAAAAAAAAAACGTGTCAGAACAAGCTCATTTCTGTCTACTCTTCAATAAGTAAAAATAATGCAATAGAAAATCGTGTTAAAACAGGATTAGAAGTAAGAAAGGAAAAAAGTTTGGATTTACAATGTAAAAATTGAAAGGCAGAAAATGTTCCATTCTCTTTTGCTCTCGTCGGACGCTTTTAAGATGTAAAAATTGAAGACATACAGTAGTATTAAAGTAAAAATTATGACAAGTAGGGAAGAGAAAAGAATAGAAAAATGTCCGGTACACACTTTCACCCTTTACTTCTTGTTCCGGTTTGCAAAAAGATTTTTCTGTCTGCCTTTCAATTTCTACATTGTGATTCCTGAAAAAATAAAATTAAAATATTCTTTTAAGTGAAAATTAATTTTAAATAAAATTAAATTTATCAGTTTTTAAATAATTCCTAAAAAAATAAATTTTAATAAAAACGCTTTTTTCCTCCAAAATATTTGTCTAATGTGAACATATCTTAAGACTGTTAAAAAATGAAAAAATACATATTTTGTTTTTCTATTCTACTTACATACATACATACATATGTTGTTTGAAATATGAATTGAGTCATCGTTTATATCCATATGTTGCTCTGATACTGTCTACACCAGTATATCTCTTTTATTATTCCCCAGAGTGCTTAAAAGAAAATGTTTTTCATTAAATAAAATATATCTCATTGTCACAATTTGCTGTCAAAATATTGTGTAATATTGAAATATTATCAGTTTTTATTTGATAAATTTTTAAAATATATTTATTTTTGTATGAACTTGTTCAAGATTCAGCAAACGTTATACTTTTAAAAAAGATGATGTTTTGTTTAAACATTTAATTAAACTAAGAACCAGAGCATTATCAATTTGTTAAAGTCATACTGCTGTATTCATAAAAAATATTAAAAGTTTCTAAGAAGCCTATTTTTTTATATGAGACCAATATTCAGGGGTAAACTCCTAATAAAAGCTGTGCATTGTATTGGAATTTTTGGAAACGACAGTGCATATTGTACAAAATCATAACAAAATAATGATTTTGTATTAAAAAAAAACAGAAATTATAAAAATTATTATTTGAATTTAACGAATTTCCAGTACTATTGTGAATTAATATTGTTTTAAAAGTCCTGTTATTCCAATATAAAACTTTTCAAGGAAAGTTTAAGAAAAAAGAAAACTCACTTATCTACTTTTATTTAAACCAATCACTTCTATTCTAAAAGTTATTCTAAATTCATTAAATACGCTTGATTAAAATAATCCTAATCAATTCTACATAAATCTTGTATATTAATTACACTGGTTTACACTAAAAATGTACATTTGATGAGATGTGATTTTTCTTATGTATTTTCTTTCGCTGAATTCAGAAATCAAGGTTAAATTTTTTTTTTATGGAACAGTTTTTGAGATATGGTCATTTTTTCGACCTTTTTTCACTTGACAAATTATATATCGAGCTAGGTATGTCCTATTGGGTCGTTTTTGGTATCAAATGGAAGATATTGAGATGACGAATAAATATGTATAACTGGATTTTTGATTTGTAAAGTGGTTCAAAATATATTGATGAAAATATGGCACATTTTCAAAAAAATCATATTTTACAGTGCTTCTGTGCCGATGGAAAAGTACAAATCGTCGAAAAAACATCTGGTTTCTCTTCATGTACGTCAAGATGATACTTCTACGCAAGAACTAACACCAACCAGAAGAAAATCGACCGAAAAATGACAAAGGTATAAGTTATTGAGGGAAACAATCCAAAATATTTTTCAGTTGTGATACTCATATTGAATGTATTTTAGCAAACTGGCCATTGTGGCGTATGATTGACGTGTGTATTAAAATCGTTTAAACCCAATAAATTGTAGAAAAAAATAAAATATTCGAAGAATATGGGATTTGGATTGTTTCACTCAATAGCTTATACCTTTGTCATTTTTCGGTCGATTTAAATTAAATATAAACCTAAATTTTACTTAATTTACATCATATTCATACTTACGGTAAGAAAATCACATACATCCACACTCTTACCCCTCATTCTAATATCCTCTACTCCTTTCTCTTTAATAACTTTAATTATATCAAATAATTTGTCATAAATGGCAAATTATTTGGTTTAACAAGAAATTGTGTTCACTCACAGATACAGTCCACGCTCATTTAAATCCACTTAACCTACAAATTTATCATCCCCAAATATACCATTCTTGTTCACATATATATTTTTTCTTATATTATTATTATTATTAAGCGCCTTAGGAATGAGACAAATTGCTGTGAATTGATCATTAAAAGGCCAGTGCTATACCTTCACCCTTGAATGATCAACAGCAATTGCCTCATCATTACATGCTGATTGTGTGGTGAGTGCCTTCGCTAAATAGGTTTAGTAGATTTAGCTGTTATCTGCTACTTCCATATAGGTGGCGATTTTCTCCTGATCATTGGTTAATGTAGAACAGAGTGTAATGTCGAGGAGCGGTTTCTTTGTAGACGGTCATCTTGAAGGGGGGGACCTCTTATTTTTAAATTATAATTTTGAAAAAACCGCAACTTAACTTTTTAATTTTTTACCTTTTACAAGGAATTGATCCTGGGCCGTTTGAGTTTTTATGCAACATTTGTCTAGATCGCTCTTTTTTAGAGTATGAATTAATCATATGGGGACCCATAAAAGCAATTTCTAATATTTTGTTTAAGGCCCCCTAATAGTAGGAATTTTAAATCACAAATATTTTGCATTTTCATACTCTATTTTTATTTATTGTATTATTGTAGTATACATAGTAGTCTGTAAAAATTTAATCATTTAAATTTAATCACAACTTCTTTTAGAGCTATTAAAATTTTTTTTCATGCTTTTTAAAAATTTAAAAAATTTAAAAAATCAAAAATATCTGATTTTTTTCTTTTACTTGTTAGTTGTTCAAAACCCTTAAGGATACATTAAAATGGTTCAAATCTAATTCAACAAATATTGACTTGTTATAACAAATTAGAAGCAATATACTCAAGCCAATCAACAAAATTCTTTCCAAAACTAAGTTGGTTGTTGTTTTTCTTCTTTCATTTGTATTGAAACAGAATCTTAAACAATTTTTCTAAACATCACCCACCATGTTGAAGGTTTTTATATGATGTACATACATATATAAGTATAGAATATTTTTTATTGATAAAAGGAGTAGTAAAAAAAGGAAGAAGGAACAAGTGTTCTATAGTAAAAGTGTTTTAAGAATTTGTCATGATTTAAAGACCATCAGTTCCAGATAAAGAAAAATGAAACGAAATTGTAGTGAATTGTTGCCAACTACGAGTAGAATTAATAACAAAAAAAAAAACAAGAAACATTTTTGGTTTTAGTTTTTCAAATAGTATTTTGTGATACTTTCTTTTCATACTATATTTTTATTATTATTTCTGCAAAAAAAAAAAATGTCGTTTTTATTACCATTGACGCTAAAGGCTGACTGTCCTTTTCATTTTTTTGTTAATTTCAAATATAGCGTACTAGCGTACAATGTATTTGTATTTATAGTATATTCATATATGTATGTGTGTATATAAGAAAATATCTATAAAAACTTAATAAATACAAATAAACTATTTTAACCACCCGCTGACACTAAAATTGATGTCACGTTTTTATGACGAAATTTTTGACGAGTTATTATCTTTGATTTCACTTATTTTCAGTACCAGCCAACTATTGCCATTTCTGGCACAAGGAAATGAAAAGAGAAAAGGTTGGTGGAAAAACAAAAGTTTTCTTTTTCATAGTTTTCACATTCAATAAAATAAAATTGTTTCTACAATATATTGTTTTTCTTTTAAAAATTGTTATTTTAACCTTCGGCTGGGTTTTATTTTTACTTGGCGGTTACGATATAAAATTTTGTTCTTGTAGGGGAAAACTAAATTTACAATTTGCTGTTCCGTCGACCATTGTATGCCATGTGCCAAAATTATAAAAATTTATTTTTGTTTTTTTGACTATATGTGTTGTGTGTTGTGTGTTGTGTTTTCTTTTCTTCATCAATATTTCTAGACTTTTAGTTTTGTTTAACAGATAGTAGTGGGTGTATTTGAAATGGCAAAATCGAGGCTTTCAAGAGCAGCGTGAAAATTATTCAGCCAGACGATTTACGTTTTTTTTCTTTGCCAATTAAGAAAAGTAATCACTTAATGCAGAGCTAAGTAATGTAACTTAAAAAAAATTAAATTAAAATCTAAAAAACAATTTTATTAAATTAAAAAAATTTATAAATCATACATATAGCCACTTCAGATATAAAGTGAACTGTAAAAGTTAAGAGTTTTTTCATATTTTTTTATTTTGAGACCAATACTCAGGAGTAAACCCCTACTAAATGCTGTGAATTGTATTAGAATTTTGGAAAGGACAGTACATATATTATTATTAATTATTATATTATTATTAAGCGCCTTAGGAATGAGACAAATTGCTGTGAATTGATCATTCAAAGGCCAGTGTTATACCTTCACCCTTGAATGATCAACAGCAATTGCCTCATCGTTGCATGTTGAATGTATGGTGAGTGTGCCTTCGCTAAGTAGGTTTAGCTGTTATCTGCTATTTCCCAATAGGTGGCGCTTCTTTCCCGATCATTCGTTTTTTGTTGACATTGTTTAAGTGGAATAGAGTGGATTGTCGGAGAGCGGTTTCTTTGTAGATGGTATTCCTGGAGGGGGAAAAACCGCAAACTAATTTTTTCATTTTTCATCTCTTCTGGGATTCGAACCTGGGTCCTTTGAGTTTTTGTGCGAGTGCTCTAACCACTATACCATGCAACGCATGATGCCTTATACAGCCATAGTTATATATAGGGCCTCTTAAGGTATTCCAGAGGCTCAAAATGGTAGCTCTCTTTTTCTATTTCAATGTATTGTTAATATTAAAAATGTGAGTAGAGTTGAATTATAATTCATAATTATATGTACTTAATGCATTCATACAATAATCCCCTCCAGACCATAACAACATGTATGATATTATTGATATGACTCTCTTCATCAGAGTTGTTTAGTCTTTATGATCCAAAAACCCTGAATGGATAAAAATCAATCCTTATATTTCTATGGAATTATAAAATAAAATCTCCCAAACATGTGCATGCATATGAATTTAAACTTTTTTATGCTTTGTTACAGAAATGTTTAGTTTATTTTTAAATTTAGATTTATTTTCTTAAATTAAATGAAATACTACACAGTACAGAAAATTTTAAAATTCTCGAATGTTCAGGATTTTCATCTGCTGCATACATACGAGTGCGAGTATATATTTAAGCAATTTTGTAGAGGGTGTCAAAACAGTCTGTATCTTATAATGACTGATGTAACTGACGAAATAGCCATTCGATTTCGTAATCTATTTTTGATTTGTTACCACAAATACTTTGAAAATAGACTGCATTCCCAGACTTGACTTTGATAGGCATATCGAATTGAGAATTCTTACCAGATCGGAATGAAATCAAGGATAGGACTGTGGTATTGGATCTGGTGTTTTCTATGTCGCGGGTAATTTGAACCACTACTACAGTCTTTCTCCCAGCTGTAGTGTTTTTCAGGCAGTAATGTCCGCTATTTAAAAACCTTCTCGCTGCTGGTTTTTTTTGACATCCGGAGTAGCATTTGTATTTGCTTCAAAAGTCAGATGTAGAGTTTTTTCCCGAGAAATCCCGTCCCGGGAATACCCGGAAATTTCAATTGTTACAATTTCCCGCTTTCCCGGGATTTTTTTTCTGGGATCCCGGGAAAAATAATTATATGTCAATAAATAGTAACTACAAAGGCGTGTTGGCTCAGGCACGTCGTATTATCAAAATTTTCAAAAAAAGTCCAACAAAAAATGCTATACTTAAAAAATATGTTGTCGCAGAACACAAGAAGGAAGTGTCTCCAATTAGATATTGTAACTCGTTGGAATTCGTTAGTACCAATGATAAAAAAGTTTCTGCTCATAAAGAATTCAATAAAAAAGAGCCTTATTGATTTAGAAATGGCTGAACTATGGGTTGAGGAAAATATAGTTGCATTAAACAACATGGTTAAAGTTTTAAAATCTATAAAATTGGCAGTGGAAAAGTTAAGTAGCCGTGATATAAACTAAAGGTCTGCATGAATGTTTTGCTTTTCTGCCAGTTTAGAATGTTTCGAGAAGTGTACTCTAATTGAGAGTATATTCAAGCATAGAAACAAATATTCATTCTATTCGTTTTGCAGCCAACGAAACGAAACGAAACGAACAGCCTCAAAAAACGAATAGAATTGAATAGAATAAATCTAAATTTACTCTCATAATTCTAAATTATTATAGAGACATTCGAATGTCTTGGAATGTCTTGAATGTCTTGAATTTCCTTTGTGAATGAAGGTATGTATTGAAGTAAACGCGATAGTTTGTAATACAAACAAGCGAATGAAAACAAACAAATTGAAATCTAGCAAGAAGAATAGTGTGTGTATATTAAAGCATTTAAAGGCAAAAAAAAAAATTAATCACTTTTTGAATATGTAATTTATTTATAATTTTTTTTTTAAGTTTTTGTAAATATGTATGTATGTATTTTTAAAAATTAAGCCAAAAATATAAAAAATAAAGAAAAATAACATGAAAAATTATTCAGTTCATTACTTTTATTATTCAGTTCTTTAGTACTTATAATACCAGTACAAGAAATTCTTTTCTATCATATTACAAACAAGACATTCTATTCACTCTATTCATTCCATTCTAACTCTTATGTTTCATGTCTCTCATGTCTCGATACTCTCTTGTCTCTATTCTCTCATTATTAAAATTCTAACTACAACAACCACATTTTATGTTTGTTTTATTCGTTTCGCTTTTACGAATTAGAGTTGGAAGTGTGTTTGAAATTTTTAGAATGTCTTGAATATTGTTTCAAACATACCCGTGCAGACCTTTAATACAAACATATTAACAGCTGATGCCATACTTAACACCTTATGTAAAGAAATTCAGTTGATTCCTTCCATTCTTGGCGAAAAAATGTTTCAGGCCTGCATCAACGGATAGATGAAAAGAGACAATAAACTGTACACTCTAGTAAAATATTTAACAGTGATCATAAACATAGTTTGTTTTCTTATGCTTCTAAGGACTTGGTAGTTGGATATGCTGAAAATCTTTATAATCGACTCTTCAGTGAACATAATTTCGGAGAAGTTGAAAAAACATTTGAAGAAGTCTTAAATGCAACAATTAGTGACGTAAATTGTTGTACTCAATCTACCTCCAAAAATAAATTCAAGGTCTCTATAAAAAAAGAATTGAGAATTTTTGAAGGACGTGGCCAAAGAACTCAAAATATTGAACATTTGTTTAAAGCACTTTTAACCATACGTCCAACTTCAGTGGAAAGTGAGAGAGTTTTTTCGATAGCAGGACATCTGTTAATAAAATAAGAAATAGACTTTAGGATGAGTCTATAAATGCACTCAGTGTATTAAAAAATTATTTTTAAACCAAAAAACAAATACGTATGTTTATTTTTTACTTAGTTATGCAAGTATTTACTTCGTGTAAACCACAATTTTTACGTTTCTAAATAAAAAAATTATAACTAAAAACAAATAAATTGTTGTATTTGTATATATATATTTCATAGGCCGGGATCCCGCTTTCCGGGAAACACAAAACCCCGGGAAAAAAAACTCTAGTCAGATGGCTCTTTCCACTTGGATCGCACTTTATTACTTCTCGGCTAGTAGAGGAGTGCAGGAGTGCATTGAACGCTCTGGCATTCAATTTGGCTTCCGGGTCTTTGTGATTTTCATGGAAATGAAATGGCGGATGATTTTTAATATTCAATACAACGAATACTTTCGTCACTGCGGTGATATGAAATTTGAGCAATCAGTTAAGCACTTCTTTTACAATTACACGGGCCTCTTTGGATGATGTCATTATGCTTGGGGAGACATTCTTAGAAACCTCAATCTGACGAACAGAATATGAGGAACATTCTGAGCGTGGTCACGAGTGTTGAAGTATTTTTCAAAACGGATTTGTAAGATGGTAATTTATGCTATGGTATGAGCGGCCAACTAACCAAGAACCTTCAAAAAGTCATCTGGCGTTAAAGTTAAACACTCAGAAAAATTAACAGTATTTTCAAATGAATGCATTACATCTTTTATTTAATTAATGGTTTTTATGGTTACAAACAATAGTGTCAGCATCAGCAGCGATGAAATGGAAAATAGAGCTAATGAATTAATTCTGTAGTAAATAACGATGTTTCAATTACATTGTATGTAATATTATAAGTCATGGAAATAAACCCATATACGGATACCACTACGTGATAAAAGACAAAATAAAAAAGATGATCCGTGTCTCTCAGTTTTGCCCAAAGTCATGAAATTTTTTTATGAGCCCCAAAATATTTGGGCAGTTTTCCAAAAAAGTGATAATTTTCTGAGGCTCATATCTTGCAATTTACTTTCTGAGGCAAATTTGTGGGTCTTTTCATGAAGAATAAAAATTGTGAACATATAAAATCAAAAAAACGTCATCTTCAAAAAACTTAAAAGAATTCGATCTTTTTTAAATATTTTTCCCCTGCTTAGGTTTATGGGTAGCAAGCCGTTCAAATTTTAAGGAAACAGTGAACTACAAAAACTTACCTAATATCTCAATAAACAATTTTCTTAAACATTAGCTTGAACTTCCTATCAATGATTCTTAACAAAAATCAAATTAAAGTAAACAATTTTCCGGAAATTTTTGCTTTTGCAGTTACTTAAGCCGACTGTGGTCGGCTTTATGACTAGTGTATGCCATGAACAAGCTTCTCAAGTCTGTCGTTCGGAGTCGACATTAAACTGTAGGTCCCGGTACTCATGGATAAAAATTTACACACACAACATGAGTGCTGCGAGAAGCTAGGCCGTAATCCTGACATAGGATTGTAAAGGCCAGTTATGTATGTATGTATGTATGTATGCATAAATACGTATTTTTAAAATTTGTTTAATATTTTTTTTTATTTTTTTATTTTTATTATAGACTAAATGCGAATCATATCCCATCCAGCATATAAAAGCCAAACAAAAGTATTTACAAAGCAATACATTTCTGTTTTTCAAAAAATTTAAATTCAATTTCTCTGTTTAATATTATAAATTAATAATATAATATTGTTTAATATTATAAATAATTCTTGAAGAAGCTGCGCAGAGAAGTAACGATATATTGACATAAATTTTATTTTAATTGGCCTGTAGCTTGAAAAAAGTTTAATTCAAGTTTAATTCAAAAGAATAAGGTCAACGAAACTTATTGATACAGTTTATGTAAATAAAGTTTAAAGTTTGTGGTAACCTTTGTGCGAAGAGTTGTGTAAATAAACTACAAAATTTAAGAAAACATTTCGAGTTTTGATGCTTAAACTGAAGTGTTTCTTATTTAAAATAGAGTGAATTCAGGTTGATTTCACAAATATTTTCCTATTCGAAATAAAAGAAAAAAAATCATTCGATTAAAGAATACAAAAAAGCTAAAAAATTGCGAAATTTTCCGATTTCAAATAAAATTTTTCTGATTGGAATACAGGACAACACTGAAAGAAAACTAAATAAAAAAATAAAAATTTGACATGTTAAGCCTGGTACTGAGTTTAAATTTGTGAAAAAAGTTTAGCTACATTTATTATTTCATTCAAAAAATTTGACAAGCAACATATATCCCTAAAAGCATGCATTACCTTTATACACAACAAAGAACACAGTTCAACAAAATAATTTTTTTGTTGCTTTTGACAATAACTGATTAAACTTTCATTTGGGGCTGAGAATCTACATGTTTTTTAGTTTTTCAATTCTTCTTTTTAAGACCTGCACTTTTTATGCAATCCTTAACAGTCCAGCTGCTGTGCAGTGAGTTGAAATTATAATGATATATCATGCATTTTATATACAGAAATTGCAAAAAACCACCTATAATAATATGAATATCCAATATAACTCTAAATAACCAAACACCAAAGCTATGTCAACAGTAAAAACTCTATTCTAAAATCCTGCTCATTATAATAAAAAACCAAAATATTTTTATATGTAATTTGACAGCTTTTCGTATGAAATTTTAAACTCAATACCAGGCTTTATATTAAAAACTTTGTAGTTTTTTTATTTTATTTCTTTTTCTCTTTTAATTTTGAATAACGCTTACAAAAAGTTAATATTTCAAAAAAGTTAATTAAGCTTGAAATATTTCTGTTAATTTTTTCGAGATTCTACTGTGTACACCTATAATAATAAAGTTGTACATCACTTGCCTTCCTTGGTGTTAACATCGTTTAAGCGGCCAGTTTCTAAATTAAGAATTGAAATAATTTTCGCTAAATGGCCATAAGCTTTTTCTGGAGTCCGAATTCAAGGTTTGCTATAAATAGCTGTTTGTCGATTGGTTTGGTTGGTAAAATTTAAAGAAAATATAATTTTTATTAGAAATGCTGACGTCGTCTGTTTTATTGATTGTTTTGTTTAAATGTTCTGGTTGTTGATTTTCGTGTAACTTTTTTATATATTTTTTTCCTTGTTTATATGTGTGTGGATTTGTTAAGAAATTAAACAAAAATGTCTTTGTCATAAGTATGTGTGTGTATGTACATTAGTGTGTCCCAAAAAAAAATTTTTTTTCGATTTTTATAGGTCCCCCAGCATTTTTTGAAAGCTTATAGGGTAAAGTATTTTTGTGATTTTTTTCAGATTTTTCGGAAGAGGTTTAGAGGTCGCTAAAATCGAATTTAACCAAAAAATCGGGGTTGCTCGACTTTTTTTGAATTTTGCGCATTACTCGGCCCATTAGCACGATTTTCTTTGTTACTAAGTCAATTTTTTTAAAGAAAACTGTTCAAACTTTACTTCTCTGTGCAGATATTATAAGTTTCGGTAATATTTTTGCTCATTTGAGTACCCTTTAAGTCATTTCTCTGTAAATTTAGCATAAATTTTTAAAATAATGCTTTGTAACTTTTAAAATTTCTATTGAAGTTAAAAAAACTAATGATGCAGTTTAAAATGTGGATAAATTCTGAGTCATTTAAAAAAATAAATATTGAATTTGCACTTACCGTTCCAAAGTTATGCCCAAAAAATCTAGGCAGATTAATTCTCATACCCAAAAAAAAAATTAAAAAATTATTTTGTTTATTAGCTTTCAGTTACACTCGTTTACAGCCAAAAAATACTAAGAACGCCACATGCCTAGATAAGTTAACTGGGACCTCCTGAGCACGAAAAACGCTGTCATGATTTTTTCCTAAGTACCGTTTTTTAGATAACGGTACTTTTGTGTTTTTCGGTGTATGGCCCCACTCAAACCCTTGTGGAGTCCAACCAAAAAGTCCGATCGAGATAAATGGCATATCGATGGAAAGGTAATTGAATGCCTTTTCCGTCGATATGCTGGAAAATTCTATCTGAGAAGAAATCGCTGAGATATGGCACCTCAAAATTCAAAATTTTCATATTTTTTACGTTTTTTTTCAAAATTTTTCATTTTCATTTCTATTTTTTCCTACGTTATATTGAATATCTGGAATGTTTTATTCTTTCACCAAATAGCTTATTTAATAACCAATATTTTAAGCGTATTTTGAAAAAAAGCGGATGAAAAATAAAGTTTTTATTAAGGATTTTGTGGAACGACAATATTTTCATTTTCATTGCTCACACAGTATACTCGACGTAAAAAATTTAAATTAAAATCACGAATATACTGTGTGAGCAATGAAAATGAAAATATTGTCGTTCCACAAAATCCTTAATAAAAACTTTATTTTTCATCCGCTTTTTTTCAAAATACGCTTAAAATATTGGTTATTAAGTAAGCTATTTGGTAAAAGAATAAAACATTCCAGATATTCAATTTAACGTAGGAAAAAATTGAAATGAAAATGAAAAATTTTGAAAAAAACGTAAAAAATATGAAAATTTTGAATTTTGAGGTGCCATATCTCAGCGATTTCTTCTCAGATAGAATTTTCCAGCATATCGACGGAAAAGGCATTCAATTGCCTTTCCATAGATATGCCATTTATCTCGATCGGACTTTTTGGTTGGACTCCACAAGGGTTTGAGTGGGGCCATACACCGAAAAACTCAAAAGTACCGTTATCTAAAAAACGGTACTTAGGAAAAAATCATGACAGCGTTTTTCGTGCTCAGGAGGTCACAGTTAACTTATCTAGGCATGTGGCGTTCTTAGTATTGTTTGGCTGTAAACCAGTGTAATTGAAAGCGAATAAACAAAATAATTTTTTAATTTTTTTTTTGGGTATGAGAATTAATCTGCCTAGATATTTTGGGCATAACTTTGGAACGGTAAGAGCAAATTCAATATTTATTTTTTTAAATGACTCAGAATTTATCCACATTTTAAACTGAATCATTAGTTTTTTTAACTTCAATAGAAATTTTAAAAGTTACAAAGCATTATTTTTAAAATTTATGCTAAATTTACAAAAAAATGACTTAAAGGGTACTCAAATGAGCAAAAATATTACCGAAACTTATAATATCTGCACAGAGAAGTAAAGTTTGAACAGTTTTCTTTAAAAAAATTGACTTAGTAACAAAGAAAATCGTGCTAATGGGCCGAGTAATGCGCAAAATTCAAAAAAAGTCGAGCAACACCGACTTTTTGGTTAAATTCGATTTTAGCGACCTCTAAACCTCTTCCGAAAAATCTGAAAAAAATCACAAAAATACTTTACCCTATAAGCTTTCAAAAAAAGGTGGGGGAACAAAAAAAATTTTTTTTTGGGACACACTAATGTACATGTGTTTCTTTTTTGGCAACAAATTTTTTATAGCTTAAGATTTACAATTTCTTTACAAAAACTTTTTTATTTTTTTATTTTATTTTTATTAACATTTCTCTGGTCTATTTTGTGTATAATTTTGTTGTCTTGTTTTTTGCTCGTTTTGTATTAAACAAAAGTGATTTGTTTGAAAATGAATTGAAATTTTATTGCTACATGCTCATAAAAATTCTGTACAATTTGTAGATTTATGTCGTTGAAGTGTAAGAAGTTTGTCCCAGCTTTCATTGGGATCTATTGTTTTCTTTTAGAAGACACTTATATAAATAATTTAAAGTATTTTTTATGATAGCTACTATACTAGAGAGATACTAGAGCCATGATTTTATAGAAAATATTTTAATGACTTGAGTAAGAAAACTGCTACAAATATTTAAAGTCTTCTGGTTTTTAGTATATTTTGCTTTAGTGTTATTATCAACATGTGTTCTATAGAATTTGATTTAATCTGGTGGTTTAAATTTAAAAATACCGTAAAAATGCTTGAAAATGGCATTGATTATTACAGTTTGGTTTTAGAGAGTAGAAGATAAATTACTAAGATTTTTACTTGTTAGACAAGAGAGCCGAAGAGAGAATATAAACCATTACAAACAGTTTTGTAAGTACTTCAAATACGCTTTGCTACTAAAATTGCATATTACAGTTCCTTGGTGTTTATAGCCTGATTTTTTCGTTGATTGTTATATATTTTAGAGTCAGGTTGCAAGCTTAAGACTGTTGACCAGTATCTTAAGTCGGCATTTAAACACTTTTATATCTTGATGGAGGATTTGCAAGACAAGTTTTTCTTTAGGGGTATTATCACAATAAATAATACGACATTTATTCATCAATTATTCTTAAAGGAGATACTAAAGTATTTCGACCTGTAGATCTATTTCAACTTAAATGGGGTTTTATAGTATTTCCCTCCATTTTCGTCGCCTTGACGAACTTCAAAATAGCGTCCGGTTCCAACTATGACAAACTCCCCTCTGATATTCGATAATCACCGAGGCATATCCTTCAACTGTGCATCAATGCTGCACAGTTGCCTAGTATGTGCTCTGATGATTCGACCGCCTCGTCACAGAGTCTGCACATATCGATCGAAGCGATTCCTATCTTATTTAAGTGTGCATTAAGTCTGAAGTTCCCGGTAAGAAGTTCTACAAGTATTCTCAGATTATTCCTGAAGAATTTAATGCACGACTCAAATCTTATAAGAGCCAATTGTCGAATGGCGGCCTGACTGTCATATAAGTAGTATGGCTATTTCCTGTCCTTTATATATTCTGTCCAGGTTGAATTGAGCGCATCTTTCAATGGCATAAATCTCAGCCTGAAAGATACTAGCAAGTTTTCCCATGGGCTTAAAATATTTTGTCCCAGGGCCAAATATATCCGCTCCTAAACCGCCTTCAGTCTTAGTCCCATCCGTATACCACCGAATAGTTCTTTCTTTAAAAGTGTATACATACATACATACATACATACATAATTGGCCTTTACAACCCTGTGTCAGGACTACGGCCTAGCTTCTCGCAGCACTCATGTTGTGTGTGCTAATTTTTATTCATGAGTACCGGGACCTACAGTTTAATGTAGACTCCGAACGACAGACTAGAGAAGCTTGTTCATGGCAATTAGTTACTCTCAGAGCTTTTGCCAGAAGACTGCTGAGAGGTAGTCGCCGAAAGAAATATTTTTTTCATA
This sequence comes from Metopia argyrocephala, assembly GCA_963576795.1. Classification (NCBI taxonomy): domain Eukaryota; kingdom Metazoa; phylum Arthropoda; class Insecta; order Diptera; family Sarcophagidae; genus Metopia; species Metopia argyrocephala. Next base: position 66,215,370 of record OY756208.1, read on the forward strand.
TTTCTTTTTTTCGAAGATGTCAGAGCCTGGTGTCGAACCCAGGGCTCATGTCTTAGTAAGCCAACAAACTAACCACTAGACCACGGCGACTACCTTTAAAAGAGTATGCAGGCTTTAAATTACTGTATTCACTCTTACAACTTAATTGTATCTTAAATCGCTTTTTAAAATCATAGAGTTTTCCGATTCTATCCCATAGACAGTCAAGGAATGAGTTGCCAACCAATCGGCTAGCTAGGTCACTATACCTCCTTAGAAGTCTAGCGGTCTCCCATAATCCAAATTGCGTTCTCTATGGCTTTCTTGTCAACTACAATATAAAGTGGGCTTAAATCTAGCGGAGCTTCCAATGCAGCTGTGCGACAGGTTCTCATCGACCCAGTTAAATAAGACATTTAAGAAAACTGTATAATATTCAGGCAATCCATTAAATTAAACTAAATGGCATCAGTGCCACGATGAATTCGTTTGTATCATTTTTGAGTCCTTGTGTTTTACCCATAATTTAAAGAGAATTGTGAAAGTAATATATTGGCTTTTTGCTTTAATCCGTTTAAGTTTCCAGCAATAATTTTACATATGTTTTTCACTCTAATGTTATGAAAATAAATACAAATGATTGTTTCAAACTTATTTAACGTCTCTCCTTCGTTTATCCTTTTCTTTCTTTTTTTAAATATCCTTTTCTAAACTTTTATAAAAGTAATTAAAAGTTCAATGTCTCGAAGTAATTAATATTTATAAAGGTTGAAATTATTTGTGTCGTTAAGAATTTCTTTTCTGTTCTGTTCTTTCTTCTATCTCTGTATATCAAATATCTTAAGACGAAATTAATAATTCTTTACAAATAATTGATTGCAAATAATAAAATTCAAGCCATTAATCAGTCTGCCAAAGCAAATTAAATATTAACGAAATATGAGCTGAAAAGATTATAAAAATATTTTCATTGTCTGTTATTTCCATGAAATTAATGGCCAAGATAATAAAATTTATCACCAATATTATAAATCTAAATTAATATTTTATTTTTTTAAATTTATGTATACACACATCACACATCGCATTTATGTTTGTTTAAAGACAACCAAATACAATATTGTGGCAAATACCAACGCATGAACAAAATTAATTAGTAATTGAAATGCGTACGCGTATAATAATTTGTATTTAAAATTAATTATGAACTTCTATGAATTTAAAAAGTTTAAATTTTCTTATATTTTGCTTAAAACCTCTGTTTATAACATTACAAGTTCAGCTCAGCTTTAAGAACATGTGCTTTTTTGATATGAAAAGAAATAAATTTGGTGTCTTTTTTAGTATTTGCAAAGCAAACAAATCTATTTAGAAATCAGAATGTGGCAACTTGAGGATAATTTGAAAGCCTCTTTATACTTCTATTAATCCCCAAACCTATACTTAAATGAATAATCCTTTTTTCATGTATAATATTCCTCAAGATCCATTTAGGCTACTCCAATTTTCTTTCTTATTTGTTTTTTCTGTGTAAAAGCGAAGTTATGTACATATGTTCTGCATTGTTATACATGACGTTTTCATGATATTACTGTTTTCCTTTAAAATAATCATAATAAGTTATACAAAAGCACTCAAAATTTCTCTGTTTAGCTTATGGACAAGGCCTTTTAATAAAATTTAAAGTTGAATAATATGATACACCTTTAACCACGATTTAAAATATACCAAGTTCTGACCTATGGAAAAGATATATTTTTGCTGAATTTTATGGCTTAAAGGCAGACATTTTTGGAACTAAAGCGATAGAGTGGGTTAAAGTATTTGACTACTTTTAATATTAGCGGTATTCACACCGAGCTTGTTAGTTTGTTAGTCGTTAATAGTTACTTTTTTAAACGTATTTTATTTTTGTATATTTATCGCACTACCGGATTAACATTTAACAAATTAACGACACTGCATCCCTGATAAAACAGTTGTTAGTTGGTAACTCACAAACAGCTGTTGCAGTTCCTAAATAATAAAAGTCATTTGTGATACATTTCTAAAAAAAATATTTATGTTTTGGCAATTTTCGTTTATACTGAGAGTAATTATGTTAATTTAATAATTTTTTATATTTTTTTAATAAATCATAAACTGTTCTTATAGTGGATAACCAAAAGGTTTACTACGAAAGTTACCAGACTAACAAAGTTTGAAAAAAGGGGTAGTTTACAGTTGCTAACTTTAACAAATTAACAAACTACCGAGTAACAAACTAACAAGTTCGGTGTGAATACCATTATTGTGTTTTGATAAAACGAGTCATAAAGTAAAAATACCATTACTTTCATTAAAGCAAGATAGAATAGGAAATCGACAAAATTTATTTCATTATATGTTTTGCCGATTTCAAAACGATTTAAAGTCGACATCGATTTCCATCATATACCTGAATAATTTTGGGCAAGCATTTTATGCAAATATGTAGTTTATGCAAATATTTTATTTTCTGTAATTTTTGTTTTATTTTTTAATTATTTGAAAAGTAATAAAAAAGTACATACATATTTGCAATTAAAGTAAGAAGTTTTGACAAATATTTCCATAAAATATTAGTTACAGTTTTTGGTCAAATATTTGCCTAATAATACCATAATTTAGGGCTTTTAAAAGAACAGCTGCCTTAAAACTTTGTGCAAAAATTATTTAAAATTTAATTTCTCTTCCTTCTAGTTCAAATTTTATATTCAAGGAGGGAGAGAGAGAGAGAGAGATAGAAAGAGCGAGAAAAACGAAATACTTTTTTAATAAAGTTCCCCATAAGTGTTTAAATGAATGTGACAATTATTTAAATTATCACTGGTGATATTTATTCTTCCTATTTTTTATCTTCCCTTTTATTCTATCTTTGTTTTACATATTCAATCATTTCTATCACCACTCATTGTCTTTTCAATAGAAATCTAACGAAGACAGAAGAATTTGCTTTATAATTTTTTTCTTTATTTTGAAATGAGCATTTCCCTTTCAATCAGCAAAAACAACAAACTGAAAATGTGTGAAAAAGTAGTATAATGGGAGAAAAGGGAGTGGAAATAACTAAAATTTATGCAAAATTTTATTATTATTATGCAGTAAATGTGCAATTTAGCTGCACTTAATATTTACTCAGAGAAAAAAAGAAATGAAATATAGAAAGAAAAAAATAAAAAGGTTAGAAAAAATGATAGAAAATTATTTGGAAAGGATTTTTCTCTCTCTCATCTGTAGATTTGCATATACACACAGATATTCGTTGAAATATTTAAATGGAATTTTTATCTTTATATGTAAAAGTACATAGTATATCTAGAGTTATTAGAATTTCGTTTTTCTTTTTCATTAATTTTTTCATTTGCTTTTGTTTGCAGAAGGTTTTTTAATTTGAGAAAATTAAAAATGATAAGTAAATTGAATGGGCTTTTAAAATCAAACACTTAAGGACTTTGAAATCAATCAATATTTTTCTATATATTCGTAGATTCACTAACTTAATATTCTTATCTTACGTATAATTAAGTATTAAGAATATATATATTATTTTTAACCTTTTTTTATACTAATTTTATATTTTAAGTTATTACTGCCGTTTATTTGGGACCTATTTGACAAATTTCTATGCAATACTTATCGAATAAACTCTAAATAAATCTGTGATATTTTTTATGAATACAGCAGTGTTAGGCAATAAACTTATAAGATTTTGAAAACAATAAAAAATTAAAAAAAAGTAGTAGTGGAGAGTAGTTTTTATCTTGTAACTCAGCTCTGAAAAAATAGCAGTGAAAAGAAAAAATTTAGATTAAAGACTAGCCACCTTAGGTGTATTAATATTTGACGTTTATTGGGTTTCTCTATTGGAAGATATGGCTGATGTCCGCAAATGTATCATCTGTTAGAGTTTCTTTGTTTTAAAATGTTTTAAGTTATTCTATATGTACTAGTTTTAAACAGATTTTGCCCGTAATTGGTTATTTTCAGTGACGCTTTCTAGAAATATTTCACAAAAAAGAAAAATTACTTGAAAAAAACTTTAAAAAATCGTCATAAAATACATGTGGTGGCTCGATTTTTCTGTGTAGGATCAGCTACAGCCATTTTTGCTGAATAATATTTTCTTAACAATTGAGCTTTCATTTATTTTTCGGTCCCTAATTTTAATATATTTGTAAACCAATATCCATGAATATATAAAAATACGGTTAATTAAGTTCAAATTAGTTTGCAAGCAAACTAATAAGTGCCCGCTGTTTATGCATCACATTTATTTATTTACTTGTAAACTATTTCATAATGCAAGATATGGTGTTTTGAAAGCGGAAAACAAAAATCGCTCAGATCAGTCAAATAAAAAAAAAAAAAGATCAAATCAAACAACAATTTCGAGGCCTTTGAGAGAAGCAATAAAATGGCTACCACACGACCAAGAGACTTTTGATGGTAAGATTTGGCAGATAGAAAAGATACGTCACCAAAACTCAAATAACAGTGCAGAGAGCCCTCTGAGAATCTGCATGAATACGGTACTCGATGTATTGCCGACAGACATACATACATACATATAACTTATATAACGTATAGGACTAGCTGTGGTGGTGTTTGACAAAAATCGATTAGGTTTTCACAGCAGAGTTCATATGAGCATCGTAGCACTCTTTTTCAATTAATTAAAAGTAAAGCTGTAGTTCCCGGTACCCATGGATAAAAATTGATACACACAACATGGATGCTATGAGAAGCTAAGCCATAATCTTATCTTATTCATTGCCACTAATCATTCAGAATTAATGCACTAAATTTCCATTACCACTAAAAAGTTTCCTTTAGTGCACTTAATTTTCATTAACACTATTTTTTTTCTACTACCACTAAAATTAGTGGCAAATAAAATCTAATGCAATACATCCAACTCTGATTTGTTTAACAACTAAACATTGTTCTTTTTATTTTGTCACTTTTAAATTTTATCTACTTGTGTATGCATTTGATATTGACTTTTTATATTTAATTTTTAGACAACCTGTAATCTTTAGTACTGTTTAAAGTAAAATTTGTGATTTTACATTTACAAATTTATTTATGATTTTTTTTGCATTGGTTTTTTGAGAAGAACAATGGATTTTAAATTGTATATGTTTGCATTCAGTTCATGTACGTGTATACATAGAAGAAAGTTTTATTTGCATTTATGTTCTATTGCTATAGACTTGAATGGCCATAGAAATGCTTTTGCCATTAAATGGACTACAATATCCTGAATTATATGTTTACATATTGAGTTAGTGCTAAAGTGCATAGGAATTATATTCTGGATATAAAAACGTGTTGCTTTTTGTTATGAGTTGTTTTTTTTTATTGTAATTCTTTTAAATGTGTGTGAGTATGTGTATACAAATATGTGTGTGTGTTTTATGTACTCTCTTCCTCTTAATAAACAATTTCTGAAATATTAAAATGCCTCAGTGTTGCCATTTTAAATTGAAGGAAGGCGTCAGGCTTATTACAAAACAGATAAAAAAATATGAAAACCATGGACACACGATCGAGCAACGCGTTAAATCATCTTCAGAGATGAGGCACATTTTCACCTCAGAAGATTCATCAATAAACAGCATTGCTGCATTTGAAAGAATGATAATCCAAGAGTGATTGCCAAAAATGCTGCAAGAAGCTAGACCGTAACCCAGTGTTGTAATGGCCAATTATGTATGTACATATGTGTATGTACGATTGTCGAAAAACCAATGCACCCACAAAGAGTGACTGTTTGGTGCGGCTCATGGGCTGGCGGCATCATCGAGCCGTATTTTTTTTTAAATAAGGCCGGTCAGGCAGTTACTGTGAATGATTTTGGCTATGGTGAGATGATAACGAACTTTTTATGGCCCCAATTAGAAGATATGGATATGGACGATATGTGGTTTCAACAGGACGGTGCCACCAGCTACCGAAACAGGGCTCTTTCCCTCGACAAATGCAATGGCCGTGTTATCTCACGTGTCAATTAACCGCCAAAATCATGTGATTTGACACCCTTGGACTACTTTCTTTAGGGTTATTTGAAAGAAAAGATGTACGTCGATAAGCCAGCAACAATTCAAGAGCTAAAGGTTGAGATAATTCGGCACATTAACGGCATAGAACCTCAATTATACCTCAGCGTCATCTAAAACTTGCACCATCAGATGAAGGTGTACCGCCGAGGTCGCTGAGGCCATTTAGCCGATATTTTCTTCCATATATAACTGAATCATAATTAAAAGAAATGAGAATAATTTCCTAAATAATTTGTGTTTTATTTAAAATCAAAATCGGCACTTAAAATTTAACCACCCGTTAGTTAAACAGTAAGGAAAATATTCTTCCATATTTGGAGTACTAAACATTTTTAAATAAATCTGTGTCGGTCTGCAATAACAGCTTAAGTCCGAAAAATATATATTGAAATGTTTGCAAGTTTGTGTAAATTTTACCATAATTATTTCTTATATTAAAACTTATAATTTTAAATAGTGACTACAGACTTATTACACAACAAATTATATTTCTGCACTCCCGAAAGTATTAAATTAATATGGTCTTATGTTATTTAAGCTATTGGTGCATATTACCACAGATAGAATTTATTTTATAACGAGTTTATTAGGTAGAAACTCTGTGACAAGTTAAAAAAATTATAAAATACCAAGATAAAGAGGTTACTCGTAAATAACAAACAAAAATAAAGGTTATATTTCTGTATTTTAATTAATTTTTAGGTAAACATGTCCAGTCTAGTTCATAAAAACACCTTATTTTAGATTTAGTGTATAGAGTTACTTTAAGTAAAACATAGAAAAAATCTGGTCGTATATGGGGAAAGTTTTCGTTGACAAATCCTTGAGAGTTCTCTTCTTCACTGCTAGCATGAGTAAATTACTACTAAACGCCGTAATAAACTATTCTATTTAACGTGTATGTTAAAAAAGTGTGGCATAAAAATGCATCTGTATGACAGATTTTTTGACTAATCTGTCCGACTTCATAATCTTTGAAAAAAAAAAAAAAATGAAATAAACATTTTTTTCACTATGCGATCGGGGTTCCATTTTATAAGATATTAGCAAAAAGCCAATCTGCATATGCTTTGCATTTTATTTTGTGTAACGGTATGGTTGCCGCTATTTGATTCGACTTTTTTGTGAATGAATCGTACGATTGTGTATGATAGTGTATCATGGGCTTAAGTTACATATTGCGATATGTATTTTTTACTGCGTAGAACAAAGTAGAAAGCAATTTTGTGTGTGCGGCAAAGTCTCTACCCCGTACGTCTTTCTCCTCTCATACACAATCACCAGAACTGCCTAAGAAACAAAAGAACTAAAAATGCATTCTAAATGGTAAAGTTGACACGTTCAGATTTTGTTTTGTATGTGATGAGGGTACTTGGGTAATACTAACAGTCTATTAAAACCCAAAAAAGCGTTAAAATACCCCAAAAGCTTTAAAAATGGCAACACTGCAATGTCCTGTCATAGTGGAATAGTCGTACTAAAGAAATGTTCATAATCTTCTTATATTTTTGTGCAACTGAATATTTTTTTACTCTGTAAAAAAAAGATTGAATTTTGATAACTTTTTCAATTTGTCATAAAACCTCCTTAATAATTTATAACTCTGCCTCTTTATTTTCAATATATTTTCATGTGTAAAATTGCTTTTGAATTTTTGCCTATACTTCTCCATCATATTCAAAAGCTAATCATGTTTTCTATTGGTATGTTTTTTTGTTTTTGTATTGTTGTTGTTTTAATTGTAAACACAAGTAAATTTTAAATTATATTTCTTGTAGTACCTTAAGTTGTTGTCGTTGTTATTGTTGCTCTATTTGTTTTCGAAAATTAAATAAAAAAATTGTTTTTTGTTATACTTTTTAATTACTGGTAAACACATTTGTTTGTAGTGTTTTTAAAAATAATCAATAAAAAGTTTAAATTTAAAAACAAATACTAACAAAAACTAAAAGTTTTTAATTGGCTGTTTGTTTATTTCATTAGGAAGATGAGAGTTTTGAGATTTGAAATAGAAATAAATTAAATCGTGTTAATTGATTTTCGTTATATCATACAAATATTGTTTTAGTGTAGAATGATTTTATAAACTGATGTCAATATTAGACAACTGTGGCCACAATAAATCTGTTTTTGTGGTTTGGTAATTTCCCGGTCGCATAATTTTTCGATTTGGCGAGTCAATTGACAGCCTCTTTCTTGTGTTTTAACACAACCTCGAACCTGGGATGCTTGGTGTTCTAAGCGACTGGTCTAACCACTACAGTACGCCACACCGAGTAAATGACTAGACTGGAATTAGTATAACTTCCTAACTTTCAGAGTCATCATTCTATCACATTTATGATTAATATGAACAACAAAAATTTAATTTCTGTAAAATCTATTAAATTTAATATTCACCGTCGTAATTCATGTTATTATAACCCAATTTATATTCATTAGTGCTCCTTTCATTAGGCTGTGTCCTCAGTGTTATTATTTGCCAGATTCTGTTGACTTCCATATAAATTCTTGTGGTGTAACATGAAACAATATTGTCGTCCTTAACACATAATTAACATTTGTATTGTTAAAATTACGTGTATTTTCAAATACTAAATGTGATTTTTTGTAATATTTTAATTTTAATTTAAGTTAATAAGGACTTTTATTCATTGATTTGAATAATTAAATACAAAATAAACAAATAATAAATACAATCTTATTTAAATTAATATCTTTGTTGTAGTTTAAATTAACTTTAAGAACAAGAGTTACAGATTGAAGATACACTGCCGATCACTTGAATAGGTTCACTATTTTCTAAAATGGTAAAATATTGGGTTATGTGAGTTTATAATAAAAAAAATTGTCTCAATAATTAATAACAGAATTTTAGTAATTTTTTTTCAAAACTAATATGATTTTCAGCATTTGAATAGGTTCACCATCATTCATTTAAAAAAATAAAGAAGAAATTGATTTTTTTGTAAAACTTTTTTTATTTTTTAAGATTTCGTACAATGTTTTGATGATTTAGTAACGAGTATATCCTCCTTTATTCGATATAATTTCAATAATGCCATTTGTGAGGGAGTTATAAAGATTTTCAATTAATGATAATGAAATTTCAGGCCAAGCTTTTTTAATTCCTGCAATTAAAGCTTATTTGGTTTCGTATTGTCTGCCGGACTCATAGACTTTGCGAGAAAGCAAGCCCCATATATTTTCTATAGTATTTAAGTCAGGGTGGTGGCCACTCAAAAATATTGACATTTTGGCTTAGAATCCACACTTTTACAACCCTGGCATTATGTATCGGGGCATTATTTTGTTGAGATATCCAGAGAATTGGTCTAAAAATAGTAGAAAAATATGGAAACGCCTTTTCAAGTACTGCTCTGTAGTTCTTCGAGTTCATTTTTGATGTGAGGAATTGAAGCTCACATGTACCATAATATGAAATCGCCCCCCACAGCTATTGAGACGACTAAGGTAGCGTTTTTCCTTACGTAGATCGTGGAAATAGTGGTTGTATTCATCCGGACCTTCGAAATTAATTTTTTTTTGCCTGAGAAGACAATACGATAGCATTAATTTTTTTCGCTCATGTGTTCTCGTGCAAACTGCCGTCGTTTCGCTTTACGAGCAGCATTAAGAGAAGGTTTTTGTTTAATTTTCAATCGTTTTAAATGTTTAGAACTTTGAATAACACGTCTTACAGTGTTTATGTTAGCTGTGATACATAATTTTTGTCTAATTCTTGCAACAGAATCGCTCGAATTTGAGGCAGCTCTTATAAAAGCTCTTCTGTCCGCTTCAGTTGTGGCTTTTTTCGTCAGCCCTTTCATGTTTTTTTCCGTAATGGGACTGATTTCTTAAAAAATTACTTACAAATTCTGGCTGAGGCCAATTTTTTGTTCGATATTCCTATGGCTTAAGCCAGTTTCTATGAATGCTTTAATTTTACCTTTTTCTTCTTCAGTTAATCGCTAACTTCAACTCATTTTAAATAAAACATGTAAGAAAGTATTGTAGTAACCCACAAATATATAAAATTTAATTATACTGTCGATGGTCAAATGCAAATTAATTTTATTCCTAGTGAACCCATTTAAGTGACCCAAAATTTACACCTGTTTTCGCAGCATTTTGAAGTAAAATCAAAAAATAACAATTTTTATTTATTGTGCCGTTATTGTTTTTTTTCCTAAAATATGATTCATAATATCTCTTAATTTAAGTGAAAAAATATTTGTTCTCCTAAAGTTTATATCGTTGGTTTCAGGTAGAAAGGCCCTAACTCACATAATTTAAAATTTACAGGAGGAGGTAAAAATACAACAGATACTGTAATTATTAATATACAACTTTTATTAAATGCTGTACAATTACTTGTAATACCGTTAGTTTTAATAATATTGCAAAGATTTTTTGTTAGGATGTGCATATTTCTGAAATGGATTGGAATACTAAAAAAAATCAGTTTTCAAAAAAAATCGAGTTAGGGCCTTTCTACCTGAGACCAACGATATGAAGATAGATTAAAATATAAGAGCAAAAATTAATGAACCTATTCAAGTGATCGGCAGTGTATCATATGAATTTAAATGCTTAAATTGCCTGTTGCTTGGAAATTAAATACCAAATATATTTTTATTCAAAATTGGTTAATAGTCTTGCTTAAAAGCTTTTCTAAAAAACATTATTGCCCAACAATTAATTTCATAAGTTTTTTTTGCAAAAATAACAACCAATTTTGTTTAACTCGTTTTCTTGCTGTTTAACAAAGAATTTATTAAAATTCGATGGCAAATAAAAAAGTACATCCCTTTTTAAAAGTACAATAGCATTAAATTCTTAATTTTTAAGTTGCTGGTAATTTAAAGTAATAAATACTCGTACTCTAACTTGGCTTTCACTACTTTACAAAGGATTAAAACTAGTTTTTAGCTTTTGTTCAGGGCCTTTTAAAATAAAAAAGAATTAAAGAAAAAAAAAATTTTTTTTATGGAAAATGTTCTTTTCAAAGAAACCCTTCAAAAAGTTTTTAGCCAATATAAGCGAAAATCTTTAGTAACAAAATACAAAAAAAAGGAATAAAAAGAAAAAAATCTGAAAATCTGTAAAACTTACTTTCATTTTTTTTTCTATTATTTTCGCAATGGTTTCCACTTGGCTAAAGATACACGAACAACTTTTTGATATCTTTTTTGTTCTTTATTGCACATTTTTTTTTGTTTTTTGTTTTTTTTTTGTTAAAGGGCAACAATAAAACTTATTTTCGTTACACTGTTGTACAGCAGAAGACAACACTATGTAAAGCTGCTTTTAGTTATAAAAAAGTCAAGGATGCCAATGTTGGGCTTTCCGTTTTCTACCAAAACTGGTAGCAACATATTTCCTTTGGTGTGATTCGTTGTCTGAAAATAAAGGGTGGATAAATTTTAAGGGCCGATATTGATTTTGAATAAAACACAAATTTTTTATTAAATTACCCTAAGCGACAAATGAAGACTTTTGTAAAAATGCACAAACTTCACAGTATAGGTTCGATTGTACTACCAAAACTTAGTAAAACCCTGTACTCTGTTGTTTGGTCAGATAGACAATCAATTTTTTTTATAGACCTCAAAAGATTTTGAAAATCACTGCATCAGTCAAAAATAGGTGTCCTCAGTTTTTGGTAAACAGCTAACTCAAACTTAAAGAAACTGCTGAACTATGTTTAGCAATAATGTAGTGAAAACTCTACCGAACAAATTTTTAAATATTTTTTGCGCAGAAAATAATTTTTTCTTGAACTTTTTTGAAAAAAAATGTACGAAAAAATTTGTACTTTTTTTACTTTTTTCCAGCATAACTTACAGGGGCTGCCGTAACTGGGGTAGAAACCAAGTCCAGTTTGACTAGTGTACTATTCCTTCACTGACATAATTTTTTACTTTGATTATCAAAAAATGTATTGCAAAAAAATCTAAATTCTTAATAGAATAAAATTTGATTTTATCAAAGCGTTCTGATAAAACAAAATTAATTTAAAAATTGAGCACTCTTACTGACATCCGAACTAGTACTTCCAGAGCATATAACAACAAACAGCTGCTTGTTTTCATTTTATGGGAAATGTGATATTGATGCGAAAGCAAAATGTTAGAAAAATATTTTACATTTAATTTTTTGACAATAAGACTGAAATTCGTTGAAAATCAAATTCCAATGGAAATCCTAAGATTTGTAGAATAAAGTAAAAGTAGCTTAAGACAATACAACGGGTGGAAAGAGTTCAATTAACTTCAGATTAATACAAAATTATTGCAAAATTTACCGATATTATTAAAAAAAAAGCAAAGTCTGCCGAAAAAAATTTTATATGATTTACATTGCAATTGGCATTTATAAATTAAAATATTGTTCAGCTAACATTTTTACGTTATAATCTTATATAGAGGTTTTACGTTATTGTTAACCTCAATATAACAAAAAAAGAAAAAAAAAATGGTAGGATAGTTTTTTTTTTAAATGTGGCAGCACTGAATTAAAGTTAAAGAATCTTTTGTTCATTTTTTAGAAAAAAAAAGATATAAAAGAGAAATGCACAGAAAAAAAAAAAATAAATTTAATATTTGGCAAGGAATTAAAATAACAAAATAGAATAAAATCAACTTTTAATTTTATAATAACAATTAAATACTGTAAAAGAAATGGTGATGCGGCCTCACAAAGGGGAAACACAACGTAATATCTACTTTACATAGATAAAGGCAAGAACAAGGAAGAAGTTTTGTAACAATACACAATTAAAAATTATTTGTTTCAAATTTAAAATGAAGGATTTAGTAGTAAAAGCAAAAAAAAAAAATGTAATAAAACAAACACTAAAATTTGAAGATGGAACAGGTACAAATAAAAAGATCTCTAAAATTGAAAGAAATGAAAATGTTTTCTAATGAGGAAAAACTGCGTTTTATTAAGACCACTACTTAGGGTCCTAATGGAGAGTTTGAAATGATAGAGGTTTGTTTTATTAGGTGCCTTACATGTGAGCCAAATTGCTGTCACTCAAAGGATAGTATTTATACCCTTTGATGACCAATAGCAATTGCCTCAACTGTCAATGGATGTTTTTCTCAGGTTTTTTGTCTAAACTGCCCTTAATTTAGAATTTATTTCAATAAAAGTTGTTTATTTTCACAAAATTTTATTAATGTTTTTTTTTTTATATATAATTTTGTACATATTGTCTTAAAAACAAATGATACAAAACTAAATTCGGAGATTATTTTCTTAAAATATAAGAAACATCTAATATATAAAATTCTTCTGTCGCGGTGTTTGTTGCCAAGCTCCTCCGAAATGGCTCGACCGATTTTTTTGAACTTTTGTGCACATATCGAATAGGTCTGAGAATCGGTCAACATCTATTTTTCATACCCCTAAATGTTAAGTTGATCCTAGAGCAAAGTTATATGGCAAAACAACGTTTACCGCGTTAACTAGTAATAAATACATTTGTGTGATCATTGGCTCAAATTAAGAATTCAAAACATTATTTTTGCATTTAATATTACCACCTTTAGTTTTGATGACAAGCTATAAATATTCTACTAATATTCGACCTCCGAAATCTATTTTGTCCTTCTCCAAATGAGAAAATCTGTACCATGAGTTGGGACTGCAGCATTCCCAGAGTTATCTTCCAATGTACAATACTAAGATAGTGTTCCCGCTGGTTGACCCTCCATATAACTTCAGCCCAATTATCAATAGGGTTCTGAAGTCCGCTGCATATCCATCTCTCGCCAGCTCGTCAACAAATTCGTTGTCTGAAACTCCGAAGTGGCCCGAGAATCTAGAAGATAATATTGCATAGAAGAAGTATGTCACAGAAAGACTCTGGAGATGGAACCTATTCGACAACATATAGCATCGAACAATTTTAAAAGCGATATAAAATCGTATAACGATTGCTAATTATGAGAAAACATGAGAAACAAATTAAAAAATAAAAAATCTATACTTTGGCGATAATCAGAATTTGTAGTAGAAAAACGTATTACAATGAAATTGATATCGTTTGCTGGACTTTGCATGGGATGTACTGCTGCATTTACAAATGACCAAAATCCAGATAAAGTTATTGGCTGAAGCAAACACGGACAACCTATTCATAGAAGACGAATAAGTCAACGAAATCAATATGAAAAACACTCAAAAATGTTAGTGGTAATCAACGAGATTAGGCCACAATGTGAGTTGTGATACTAATATCCTGAGGATTGTGGAATAATTTGAGTATAATCTAATCAATTCGAAGGTCAAAATTACACCCTATAAAACGCTGATATGCTTCGATTGTTACATAGAATCATTGGCATTTGTATAAGAAGACAAGATGCAAAATACTTTGTAAATCATAAGCTATGTTTTCAGCGAGTACAGACAACGAATGAATTATCAGCTGTTAGACCCAGGAAGGTGTATCGACTACTGTAACTTTTTCATGTCGTGCATATGACTAAAAGTATTACGAGGAGAAAGATATTTAGAAAATGTGTTTGATTGTAATTTGTCTCAATATAATTTTTCTTACAACTCTTGGCAAATATTTTAAGGCATTGTTTGAAAAATTATAATTTCCCACATACTCGTATCTAACGATTTTTGCATTTTTTGTATTTAATATTAAATATTTCAACTCAAGTTGTTTAAATAAAAAAAAATTTGAAAATTAGATTCACTTTTTTGTTTACTTTTTAAAAAAAAGTCATTTGTTGCTCCGTTTAATAGCTTAAAAATAGATTAAGAATTTACTTTAAAAATGAAGTAAATTGTATATCCAATGATGTTGTTTTTTTTTTTCAACTTATTAGAATTATTCCATGAATTTAATCGAATTTAATTAATTTTCAATAAATAAATTATTTATACGTATATGTCTTTATACGAGTTCTAATGAAATAGTAAATTAATTAAATTTTGGAACTAAAGCAGCAGAAAACTGATATAATTGTAAAAATAGTGCAAAAATTAATTCTTATAAAATAATTGATTATTTTTTTATTGTTACTACTACTGCTGTAACGCAATGATACACTTGAAATTATTTGCTCTTTCTCAACTGCTGCTGCTGTTGCAGGAAATGAACCATTTTATTAAAAAATTTTAGAAAAATATATGAAAAGTGTATGGCACTCTAAATGTTTGCTCTCCTTCTAAGTTTCAATGACAGTTTTTATCTCTTAACATTTTTTTACTTTTAAAACAAAAAAACAAAAAAAAAAAAAAAAAAACGGGGCGAAAAGCCAATGCAGAGTGCTGTTAAACGCATACTGTGACCTAAATTTTAGGTACTCTAAAGAAGTTGTTGAACACTGTGCACACACAATTATCAAAAGTGTAAATTATTTTGTTGTAAGAAGTAGACACCAAAAAAACTTAAGGCAACTAACTATGAATGTGTGTTTGCACACAAGATGCAGTTAAAATTGAAATTTGACTTTTATAGATGGTGGTGAAATAATGAAAAACAATTACCAAATGTTTAATGGGTAAATTGGACTTTTTAAACAAGTTTTTTTATTTGGTTTTTTGTTCACTTTTTGTTTTGCAGTGATTTTTTTTTTGCATTGCCTTGAAGAAAATTTAAGGATATCTAAATCATGATGAAATTGTATTGCTCTTTTATAATTTTAAAGGTTTATTTGGGCAGCTTTAGTGAAACGCTAAATACGACTTAAATATTAGAAACCAAGCACATTTTTTCTACAATTTAATTTGATATCTTAATAAAAATATTAAATAAACATTTATTTCTGAAGAAAGATAACAATTGCAAAATTTATTAACGTTCTACTTTTTAGATTTGCTTTCATCTCGGAGAAATGTAAACAAATTTTATCAATATTAAGGCTTATCTGTTGTGTAGGTTCCTTTGTAAGTTGATATCAAATTTTTAAGTAATTTATTTTATGAAAATTGCACAACATTCTTTTATTGCTCAAGAAAATAAGAATATCCGGCGTCAGCGTCGGGGGTAAACCCCTATTCATGCATAGATAGATAGATAGATAGATGTTAAGATGTTAAGAGCCTTATGTCAATGGGACAAGTTCTTTTTAATTTGATAATTCAAAGGCCAGTGTTATACCTTAAACCTTAAATGATCAAGAGCAATTGCCCCATCTGTCGGGGGATATTGAATATGAGTAATGAGCGTCTTCACTAAGTAGGTTAGCCCAGTAGATAACGCTGTACTCTTGATCATTCGTTACTTGGTGGAATAGACTATAAATGTCAGGGAGCGGTTTCTTGAAGATGGACTACTTAGGGAGAACCTCCTTTTCGAAAAACCGCAAATGTATTTTTTAGTTTTCTTTTGAGTTTCTGTGCGAGCGCTCTACTTACTATACCAAGACCCCCCTAATACTTTCTTAAAACTCAGTTAAAGTCTGTATTTGTTCTAATTTCAAAAACATAGTTTTTTTTGTAGCTAACTATACTTATACAAAAATGTCTTGTCCAGTTGTTGCAAATCAAAATTTAAATGACTCGGACTTAAATACCGTTTTAATTTTTTCTAGTGGTTAGTGTATTGGCTTACTAAGACTAAAGCCCAGGGTTAAATCCCCAGCTCTGACATCTTGAAAAAAAATGAAAAAATTAATTCTTTCGACGACTACCACTCAGCAGTCTTTTGGTAAAAGCTCTGAGAGTAAGTGTTTCGGAGTCGACTTTAAACTCTAGGTCCTAGTACTCATGGAAAAAATCATCACACAGAACATGGGCGCTGCGAAAAGCTAGGCCGTAACCCTGATACAGGATTGCATGTATGTATTATAATGCATTATCGCTTCCACTACCACTTAACGACTTAGAATTAATGCAGCAATATTGCAGCACTCCTAAATGCAGACGGAAATAATTAACCACTAAATAAAACCATTTTAGTAATAGTGGTAATTTAGTGCACCAGTAAATATAGGAGTCGATAAGGAACTATTTTTTCCACTACCACTAAATTTATTGGACAATTAAATCTAATGCAATAAACCCAACTCTGCATTTTATACATCTCGAGCTAATGATGACACTTTAGATTTTCGACCCCAAATTTTTCAAATCTGCAATCCGTTTTCGGTTGTGTCTGTTTTGATCTATGTATTTCAAACCAGAACTTTTTTGTGCTATTTTTGATCGATTTTCTCAAAATATATACATATTTGGCACATAGAGCACTAAAACTCTGTTGCTCGTAAAACACCACAGCGTATGCGTAATATTTAATTTAAACATAATACTCATACGCTGTAGTGGTATATGAAAAATTCGAGCATATGTCTTTCTGCCTGTGATTTTTAAAATTTGTGTTGGAATTATATTTGAAATCATTTCTTTTTTCTTATTTTATTTTATTAAATATAAACCAACATATTTCAAAATTAAGCAGTTTATTCTGTTAAATAAATGTTATGCATAAATCTTGGCATACATTTTACGCTGACTGAATAATTTGCAGTTTCTTAAAATAAGCAAACATTTTATTTACCTTTTAATTTAAGTAAGTTATTCCATTTTTTCACTTCTCAGTTTATTTAAAACTCAGCACAATATAATCTAAAGAAAAGCACACAACAAGATGTTACCTAAAGATGCTTAAAGTTTGTTTCATGGATGAAAGAAAGGAAAAATCGCATTCTTTGAAATTTAAACAATTTTCTTTCTTAAAATATTATTTAAAATTTAATTTTCAAACAAATTTTTTTTTTAAGATACTATTTTTTTCTCTTTCACTTTTAAACATGAAAATGTGAAAATTTTATGCAGTTTAAATCACCTTTTGTTCAGTCACTTGTGGCTTGTGGTTCGTAGTCATTTTAATGTGTTTTTTTTTCTGGTTACTTTTGACTGCATCATCAGTACTAATGTTTGGCTAATTTTTTCCTCAAGGGATGTATAAATTTTTAAACCTTGTAAAAGTTAAGCCAATTTTATACTCTGCCATAATTACATACAGAGTTGAAAAACTCATATGGTAAAGCATATGTTATGTCATGCACACTTTTAGTAATTTGAGGGTGTTTCTGTAATATTTACTCAAATGTAATTTGAATGTTTTCACTGACAATGATGTCAGTAAGTTTTATTTGTAATTATGATATAATATTGTTAAGGAAAATAAATATATTTATTACAGGGACTTTTAATAAAAGTTCAAGTAAAGTAAAGCACTGGGTGCATAAAAAGTTTATGACTATTATTCAAGATATATACTATCGCTTAATATTTTACTTACATACATACATACATACATAACTGGCCTTTACAACCCTGTGTCAGGATTACGGCCTAGCTTCTCGCAGCACTCATGTTGTGTGTGTCAATTTTTATCCATGAGTACCGGGACCTACAGTTTAATAATGTCGACTCCGAACGACAGACTTGAGAAGCTTTTTCATGGCAATTAATTACTCTCAGAGCTTTTGCCAGAAGACTGCTGAGAGGTAGTCGCCGAAAGAAATATTTTTTTCATATTTCTTTTTTTGAAGATGTCAGAGCCTGGAGTCGAACCCAGGGCCCATGTCTTAGTAAGCCAACACACTAACCACTAGACCACGACGACTACTTAATACTACTTTACTTATTTTGTATAAATATCGTTTGATGAACAATTAAATTTAAATAAAAATTCAAGTTTCAGGTTTTCCCTAAATAAAAATCTTTTGTTTATACACCTGTATGCCTAACGAAATTTCGCAATTCTTTTGTATAGATTTTTGTTTCAAAAAACCGTGAGATTTTAAAATTTTTCAAATAATAAATATATATTAAAACTTTTATTAATAAAAGTACGAGAAACTAAACAGGAAAAAGGCTAAATTTTTGTAAAGTTAAATTAAAATACCTTTGGACCTTCTTAGAAAGTCAGTTAACTTCTCCAACATCCCAAGTGATATAAGAAAGAATTCTATATAAGAAGTTGTTTCAAAACCATATAATTTTCATTAAAAGCCAAGTACTTTTAAGGGCATAATTTTTACGCCAGACGTTTAAACTAATCACTGTAAAAGAGATAAACAAGAAAACAAATTGTATAAGAAATTTTACAACAGTTATCGTTATTTTTCGAAGTATATATGATAGAAATATACACATTTTTACCGAGAGTTAAGCGGAAGAAGATTGTTCTAGAATACCAAGTGTCTCTGAAGGAGGTTGCGAGCTGTTTAATGGTAATCTAGACAATATTATATTGAAGGTAGTAAAATAATTAATGCACTTGCTATGCTGTTTCTACTATAATTGTGACCGAATTCCAAAGCGAAATCAGTATTTCACTGCTTAGGAAATACCATCTAATCTCGCACAGATCTCTACAAGAAATCCAACTACAAAAGAAACCGCTTCCAAACATTCCACTCTATTACACCTAAACCATTGACAAAAAAAAAAAAAAAAAAACTAATGATCAGGAGAAAAAGCGCCACCTATTGAAAAGTAGCAGCTAATAGCTAAAACGTATTTAGCGAAGGCACTCGCCACAATCAACATGTAACAATGAGGCAATTGCTGTTGATCATTCAAATATAAAGGTACAATACTGGCCTTTAAATGATAAATTCGAAATTTGTCTCATTACATTAATATAAGAAGAACAAAAATATGTATATGTTGTCATATCTGTAATGTCCTTTCCACAAAAATTCCAATACAACGCACATGCAAGATGAACGAATGAACCCACATGTATATTGACTAGACAATTTTGGCCTGTCATGGATATGAATAAAACGGTATTTACTTTAAATCTATAGATTTCATTTTATAAGCATTAAAGAAATAGTACTCATAGTAACATGACACCGGCCCGTGTGGCTAACTCCGGCCGGTGACTATAAAACACATTTTGCTTTTTCTCACAACCAGCAACGGTAGTCTCATCAGAGTTCTTTGTGTCCTGTGCGTATTTAAGACTAAACATTAACTATTTAACTCTGATAAGACTACAATAGCTGGAGTCGACAACAATTGTTCAGTTTGACTAATTCTCCTTGAATTATCAAAAAATTCATCGCAAAAAATTAAAATTCTTTATGGAATTTAACTTTGATCTGACTAAAGCGTTTCTGACGAAACAAAAAAATTTAAAAAATTGTTAATTTTTCCTGGGGCTAGAACTCGAGTCTTCAGCATCTAATGTAATTTTCGTTTCACAATAAAACGTTTAAAATTCCTGTTCTAAAGCATAAAATGTATTTCTTCTACTATTAAGTTTACCTGAATGCCGTAGTCTAGTATGTAGTGTCTTGGCTTGCTAGAGGAGAGCACTGGGTTAAAACCTCAGCCTGATATCTTGAAAGAAAGAAATATGTTTCCATATTTCTTTCGGTGATTACGTTTTAGCAGGTTCATGTTATTTGTTTAACATTTGGTATAAGTTTTTTCTTCCAACAATTTTCTTAAGTGTCTTTAAAACAATAATTAAATATTCGCTTTACTTGTTGTTGTATTTATTTCACTATTTTAACTTCTTCTTTAGTAATAAATCGTTTTTATGTTTCTGTTTCTGTGCCAGTTTTAACAGTTAAAATTTAACGATTTACAATTTATTTCCAATTGACTTGACTTAACTTTTATCCCATCAACATCATCATCGACGTCATTGTGTTTACGCATCATTTTCATTTAATTTATTAAGAAAACAATGTGCAACATGTTTTTTAACTGCTGTTGACATTGATGGTGTTGTAAGTATCTGTACTAAGAGTACAGCATTAATTTTTTATGATACGAAATGCTGTTGCGGGAGGTTATAAAATTGAAATCATAGTTTCTATTTTACACAAGTTGTTGCATTAAAAACAATGTCTGTGCAGAACATAAAAAATACGAGGATACTGCAGTAAATAGTTTAAGGAAAGATAAAAATGAGTGTGATATTAATTTATTTAAAAGCTTCAGATACATGTAGAAAAATAACTATTCACTACTACTTTGTAAACAAGATCTTATAAAGTTAAAATTTAAAATTTTTATTTTGTATTAAATTTTTTCTTCCTGATTTCTAATTTAATTTTAAATTTAAAATTAATTGTCAGTTTTTTGCATAACATTTGGTTTGAGAATACTATGTGTTTCTATTAAATGTGTCACTGATAAACCACATTTTTGTATGGAATTTTAAATATTTTAAGAAAAACCGCATAAAGTAAATTGTAAATACAAATTAAAGGGACATACATACATACATACATACATACATACATACATACATACATACATGTGTATGTTATTCCGGTTTTCGAGTGATGAAAATGTAAATGTTTTAAATAAGGTGTGCGTCACTATAAAGTGTAACACCCATTTTTCTTAATAACTTTTTTCACCTTTAATCAAAATTATTTTTCTTAATCACAATATCTTTGAAAAATGTGTCAGATTTTAAAATGTATCAGTATGTCAAATTTGACTCGTTAGTTAGTTCATAATGGATAATCAAAGACAAGTACATACAAAAATTATTCAAATAATTCAAAAAAAACCATATTGGAATTATACAAAAGTTGCTAGGGAAGTCCACGTGACCAGGCAATGTGTTTCCAGAGTGGTCAAAAAGTTCAACAAAGACCTAAAAATTGAAAGAAAGCCTGGAACAGGTAAAGCAAAACGAGTAACGAACGACGCGTAAGCCAAAAAGGTTGGGAAGCTTTTGCTGGCTCTTCCAAACATTTCTGGTCGCGAAGTGGCCCGGCGCGTGCAATGTTCGGAAAGTTTTGTGCGCCGAGTTAAAGCTAAAGCTGGCCTTAAAACATTTAAAGTCCAAAAAGTTCCGGATAGAAATGCTAAGAAGAATATTGAAGCAAAAAAAAGAGCAAAACTCCTCAAAAAAGAATTTTTTCAAAAGTTCGAATGTTGTGTAATGGATGATGAAACCTACGTTTTTGCAGACTTTGCGCAGCTTCCTGGCCAAGAGTTTTATGTAGCGGATAGTAGAGGCAATGTTTCTGAAGAGTTCCGAACTAAAAAACTATCAAAATTTCCCAAAAAGTTCCTAGTTTGGCAGGCTATTTGTAGCTGCGGCAACAGAAGTGCATCGTTTGTTACATTGGGATCAATAAACTCAGATATTTATATCAAAGAGTGTCTTCAAAAGAGGTTGCTTCCATTTCTAAGACAGCACAACATATCAACATTCTTCTGGCCAGATTTGGCAACATGTCACTACAGTAAAAGCGCAATAGACTGGTATAATAAAAATAATGTTATTTTTGTTCCAAAAGAGGCTAACCCACCAAACTACCCAGAGCTGCGGCCTATTGAAAGATATTGGGCTCTGGTCAAAAGAGAACTAAAGAAGAGTACATCTGTTCCCAAAACCATTACTAGTTTTCGATATAAATGGACAGCTGGTACCAAAAAAATCACCGAAAACACTATAACATTGCTTATGGATGGCATAATGAATAAAATAAAAAATTTTATAAAATTAAATTAATTTTTAAATAAAATAATACAGAATATAAATCTGTAATAAAAATGCAAAATAAAACTGTTTTATTTTTAACTCTAGCTTACTCCAGTCAGTTTTTATTTGACTTTTGATGTGTTACAGTTTATAGTGACGCACACCTTATTTAACAATAGATTAAAGAGTAAAGAGTAAACTTAGAAATTTTGTGGCGGAATATTTCTTTAATGACGTGGTGCTACAAAAAAAAAAAAAAATATTTGGAAAGCGACCTAATATAGGCTATATAGATCTTGTTGTGTAAGGTACAATACAAAATGTGTCAAAAATATTTCAAACACAACCTCAAAAACACAAGTTATTTAAAAACCCCATTTTTAGAGAAGAGTCTATCTTCAAAAACCGCACCCTGACATCCCAGTCTATTCCATCTTTGAAGCGAATGATCAGAAGTACAGCGCGCCACCTTCTGGGAAGATAACAGATGGGGCAATTGCTGTTGATCATTCAAGTGTGAAGGTATAACACTGGCCTTTGACTGGTCAATTTGACTGCAAATTGTCTCATCAAGAAAATAAAAGGCGGATAATAAAAAAATAAATAAATAATTGTCTAGTTATTAGCGTGTTGGCTTACTAAGACGATAGCTCCGGGTTCAAACTTCAACTCAGACATCTTGAAAAAAAGAAATAAAAAAAAATATTTCTTTCAACAATATGTAATGAATTGTCAAAAATACGGGTAGAAATTTTAAAGTCGTATGGCTCTCATTATTTTTATAAATTTTTTAAACCATTAGATTTTTCATTTTATTAGAGTTGCTTCTTTATGAAAATACTAGCTGAACCCGGTGTACTTCGCTATCCCCTCTTTATATAATAAAATTAACGGCCGTGAAGTGGTTCATAGTTATATGGCGACGTTAACAGTATTAAGAGCAATATACTACCAAATAAAAAGAAATCCGTTGGAAGGAACAAATTTATACAGGGAACAAAATTGTTTTAAACTTTTAAATAAAATTTTGTGTGAAAGGGGGTGTGGCGTAAAAAATTTTTATTTATACCTCGCCTGTAGTATAATGTGTACACAATTTGAAGTAAATCTGTTAAAAACTATATTTTTTTTTTTTTTTTTTTTTTTTTTAAGACCAATACTCAGGGGTAACCCCTACTCATGCAGTGCATTGTATTAGAATGTGAAGATGGTTGATAGGGTTTTTTTTTTTCATAGATGTTTGAACATATTGCGCCTTTTATTGTTGATGAAACAAGTTGCTGTAAATTTGTCCACTCAAGAGCCAGTGTTATACCTTCACCCTCAAATGATCAAACAGCAATTGCCTCATCTGTCGGTGGATGTTTTTAATGTGAATGGTGAGCGTCTTCAGTAGATTAGCTGTTGTCTTCCCAGAAGGTGGCGCTGTACTCCTGATCATTGGTTTCTGGTGGAATGGATTAGGAATGTCAGGGGGCGATTTCTTGCAGATGGTCTTGCTGGAGGGGGGGGGGAACCTCTTATTTTTCTTAAATTTAATTTAATATTTAAATTGTAATTTTTTTAGAAAATCGCAAATTTTTATTTTTATAATTTCGTCCTTCGCTGGGATTTGAACCTGGGTCGTGTGAGTTTCTATGCGAGCGCTCTACCACTATGCCACGACCCCCCCTAATGGGAGCAATTACATAATTTTAAAAAAGTGGGCGTAAAAGTGGGCGTAGTCGAAAAAAAGTACCCTATTAATCATGCCAGGGTCCCAGTTAAATGTTGTGAAAATTTCAGGAAGATCGGTCTAGAGGTTTGGTCTCCTATAAGGTACAAACAAACAAACAAACAAACAAACAAATAAACAAACACACATTCAGTTTTATATATTTAGATAAAAAAAATCAGGATTGGAAAACTGGAAATATTCACCATAAATTTGCTTATTCCTTTTTTATTAAATAACTAAAAAAATATAAAATATAGTTAACATTTCAAGTTCTTTCCCTTTAACATAAAATAAATTACAAATATTTGTTGTAAAAAATAATTAAGTATGGCTTTTTATATTATGAAATATTAATAAAACAATCATTGCCGTATCAACATGCCCATCGTTGGAGAAAGAGAAAAACACAAACAGTTGTTGTTTACATTTTATTTGAAATGTGATAGTGTAAAAGCAAAATGTAATAAAAACATTTTACGTTTGATTTTTTGACAATCAGACCAAAAACCATTAGATTTTGTTTCGACAAAATGCAATGAAAATCTTAAGATTTGTAGAATAGAGTAAAAGCACCTTTAGCAGTCCTCTGGCAAAAGCTCTAAGAGCAACTGTTTGCCACGAAAATTGCTGTTGATCATTCAAAGGTGAAGGTATAGCACTGGCCTTTGGTTGATCAAATTGACAGCAATTTGTCTCATTGACATAAGGCGCTTAACATTACTTCTTCACACCTATGTATCTCCATATATTCAACATTCCAATACAATGCACTGCATTTAGTAGGGGTTTACTCCTGAGTATTGGTCTTAAATAAAAAAAAAAGTTTGTCGTTCGGAATCGACTTTTAACTGTAGGTCCCGGCACTCATGGACACAACATGAGTGCTGTGAGAAGCTAGGCCGTAACCCTGACACAGGGTTGTAATGGCCAATTATGTATGTATATAAATAAAATAAAACTGTCTATGTATCTTCAAATTCTAATACAATGCACTGAATGAGTACCCCTGAGTATTGGTCTTAAAAAAAAGTGTAGTTACCTGTAATTCAGACATTTCTAGTTTGATTCTAATTCTTCTAGAGAGTTCGGAAAGAAAACTAATTACGATAAATTATGAATTACATTTGTGTAAATTGTTTCAGAGTTTGCAAATTATAAGATGTGGTTTTTATAATAAATATGAATGCGTATAGGTAAGTTCCTAAAAGCATCACTGCACTGCATCACGGCGGCAAACTTTTACGTCAGAATAAAACATAATGCACCACTTATGTATACAATTTTACGATTACCGTAGCATATACTTATATTTGCATAAGACAATCGAAAAAATTCAAATTAGCGTGATTTCAATCGCTATATGTCGTGATACAGTGCAGTAATGACTATTCGATCGAACACTTAATAAATGGTGCAGCCAATTATTGGAATAATATTTTATTTAAAAAAGTAAAAATTTTAACAGCCTTACGTATAATAAAAAATTAGCAGGTCGTTGTACACAGTGGCTACGGTTGTTACACCAATACATGGAAATTTTTACTCAAAGGTACAATGTATATAATTTTTTGGATTACCTGACTAGTTATCAAAGAGAGAGTATGAAAAGTTTTTAAAATATCAGTCTATAGCGGGTGAGAAACTTGCCAGTTTTTTGTCCCATATACTAACGAGTTGCTAATTCTTCGTGATATTTAACATAATTCTTGCAACTAATGTTAAAGGAAAGACTCTATATCAGTTTTATTAAATTACACACTATTCCTTACACTCATAAGAAAACTATAAACCTCTTTTTTAGGCAAATGATTTCTATTTTCTTTATGGTTGAACTCTAAAGCGTCATAAATACAATTTCAAATCTATTTTCAGTATTTTTTTTTTTTGCTTCTTCTATAAATCTATCGTTTTAATCTCTTCAAAATTCATTGTCGGTTAAGTGGCAATAAATTAACATTTAAATCTGCTTAAACGTAAACGTGTCCTTTATACTCTTCTTTTAATCACTATTCTGTAATTTTTCATTTTCTAGGCCTTTGGCAAACTTATCAATTCTCATTCATTTATTTTGTGCGCCATTCATTCAGTTCAGTGCTGCCAGAATTTTTACAAATGAAATTTGTAAAATGAATGAATTTAACATTTAAGTTACTTGTGATTAATTCTAACAAAAGTTATATATAAAAAAAAATCACTGTCGTTCACGAAAAAACTTCACTCGATGGCTATTTTGGTGGTAGTTTATGCAATAAAGTCGTAATTCTAAAATATTATTATTTATTGTTTTTTGTTGTATTTAGACAGCTATGGTCTTATAATATTCATAATTATTTTCCTTATTTAATTTATAATATATTATCCCTATTTTGGTTTCTAAAGTTTAACCGAATAAATGAGAACTATTTAGAGAAAAATGTCTACAATAAAAACCAATTTATTTAAATAAATATGTTTTTTTTGCCTTTTTTGTGTATTCAAATCATGAAATTGTGTTTTTAAAAGTGCCAACACTTCTGGCAACACTGAATCAATTCAACAAAGTATTCCATCACTCATCCTTTCTTTTATACTTCGCTGTTACCTCGCTCTGATTCATCTTCTTAAATATCCTGCATTAAGTTGAATGACATGTTCGTTTGCGTGTGGTTTTGTGGTTTATCTCTAGAATTGTCTACGTATTATATTTGATGGTGGTTGGTTCTGTGTGTGCATTTGAGACAAAATGGTCACAAATTTTCTTTTTCTGTTTGCTATGGCTTTGGTCCATTCATTTGTATACATAAACATACAATGAATGCACAAATGAAGAAATATTTTGTCTAAATTATGTTTAAGATAAATCAAATCTTAAATTTAAGTACCTTCAGCTACTAAACGGTCTTTGAAGAAGAAGGACAAGTTTCTTAAGCTCTTAATACATTCATCAACACCAGACTGCTTGCTAGTCAGTCACTTGTGAGACTGTAATAAATTTGTAAATGTTGACTGAAAAAGTGTTGATATATAACCTTATTAACGAACGACACAATTTATCTCTGAATATTATTTTAAATGTGCAATTTTGTCTTGGATTTTATGTCCAATTAATCTGTGATATAAATATTTATGGAATAAAAATGAATTTAATTTTTCTTTTTGTAATACTTGTAATAAATCAATTTAATAAAACTCATAAACGCATTAGTAACAGGTATAATATTGGGGGTGCGTCAAATAGAAAACGCCACAAAGAAGTGAGACATTTAATATGCGGACTTATTAGGAGATTAAATTGTACTTTAATAGAGGCAAATAAAATAGGTATTTTTATTTTTGTAGAGATAAATTTTAATACAATTATTTGTAATACAAATTTATTGTCATTAATTTGAGAGTTTAAATATATCAAGAGTTTAATTTGTTTATTAATTATCGATAGTCGTTAAAAAAATTGTGAAAAAAATGTAAAAATTGACATTAATGAGTTTTAGTAGCCAAAACTAAGAAATTATATCTATAATTACATAAATATTACAGTTCAGGGATTCTTAAAACATCAGTTTCGGTATATCTGTTCACCTTCGTTCTGGTCTTTAATGCGAAATTTTCCGGTAACGATAGTTGTAAAAACTCAAAATAAACATAAGGCAGCAAAACCGTAACACTATACATATAAGCAGATCAATATATAAAGAACAAATAGGAAGTACAATGTAAGATTTCTGCATCTTCTGTTATACTCTGAGTGCCATGCAGAATATTTTAGAACAATTTTGTACAGCGATAAAAAGTAAAAATGAACCCATAGCAGTGATTAGCAACATAAGTTGCCTTTAAATGAAAATGTTTGTAATTGAAAAATTTGAATTTAAAAATACAATAAAATAAAAACGGTTTGAAATTTTGCGAGATTTTTTTGTAAATGCAATATTGCTTCAGTCATATTGCTGCCGCGGCAAACCTCAGAATAGCACATTCGATCGGATCAGTGTTTGAGCACTTTTTCGAGAGTATGGGGTCGTTTCGCGGAAATGCGAGAACGATCCTTGGCCTTCAAATGGTCAATCATCTCTGTTTTGCGGACATAATACTTTGCTTTAAAAGCACCTTACAGAAAATAGTACAATGGTATCAAAATTCAGCTTCTTGGCAGCCAATTGAGATCAATATTTCGGCTAATTTTTTTTTTTTTTTTGAGACCAATACTCAAGGGGAAAGCCATACTGATGTTGTGCATTGTGTTGGAACTTTTGGAAAGGATAGTATACATAATTTTTTTTCTTACATTATTATGAAGCGCCTTAGGAAATGAGATAGATTGTTGTGAATTGATCATTCAAAGACCAGTGTTATACTTTCACCCTTGAATAATCAACACTAATTGTCTCATCGTTGCATAATGTTGACTGTGTGGTGAGTGCCTTCGCTAAATAGGTTTAGTTGTTATCTGCTACTTCCCAATAGGTGGCGCTTTTCTCCTGATCCTTTTTCTTTTGTTGACATTGGTTAAGGTGGAATAGAGTGGAATATCATTTAGCAGTTTTTTTTGTTGATGGCCTTCTCGGAAGGTGGGGGGGGACCTCTTATTTTTAAATTATAATTTTTTGAAAAAACCGTAAACTAACTTTTTAATTTTTCACTTCTGTTAGGATTTGAACCTGGGCCGTTTGAGTTTTTGTGCGAGTGCTCTAACCACTATACCACGCACCCATAATTTAATTTAAACTAATTAAACAGCCATTAAACGTTTAACGCAATAAATAGATGGCATGAAATGTGAGGCAAGGTATACCATCCGGTTGAAACCAAATATCGTTCACACAAAGTAATATGGGCCAACGATGCCGTCACTTTTTAAGTCGCACCAAATAGGCTCATAATGGGTACATTTAGTTTTTTTTAAGACTACTTCCCATTTTTTTGAGCTGCAAATGCGGCAATTTTTTTTTATAAACGTACCGACCATGACCAAAACAAACTTCATCTGAAGAGATGATTTTATTTTTCATTTTTCTAACTCATAATTAATGTTGTTAGTTTCATTTATGGTAGCACCGAAATATCCTTAGCGAACTCCATTTATTGCCTCAAACTAATAAGGGCCAAATTTCAGAGTTGAATCAGCTTGAACATTTGCTTCATTTGTTTCCTTTTTATTAATTTTGTGAGAATGCAAAATTAACTCTCATGCTGGTCCTCTTATGACATCAACTTAATGTGTATATACGAAATTTATGTACTTTTTGGTGTTAATTTCTCCTGTTTTGTAAACATCACACAATATTTTTCCAAAAAAATATTGAGCTGTTTACAAGGCAGACAATCACTTAGTCTGAAACCTTGATTAGCATTGAGTACTTCGGAGAAGTTTTTCCCAATTTTAGATATTTATCTTATATCGGTCAATGCTTTTGTGCATATTCTTTACAGTTTTGCAGGTGAGTAGCTAAACCGCTATATGGCCTTAACTGGCTCGTATTTAACTATCGAAAATGTCTTTAACCTTTAACTACGAAGGTGAAATATTTTTTCATAGTTATTGACGTGGGGTAAATTTGACCACCTTTTGTTTTACCAAAAAAATTAGTCAAAAAAAAATTTTTTTTTTAATAATTTATTTTTATAGAACAAGAAAATACATTTTTATATAAATATGATAATAAAAATAAAAAAATCAAAGATTTAGTATAACAAAACAGGGACTCAACAGCGCTCAACCGAAGAAAATAAATTAAAAAATCTAAGGAGGGGGTAAAATTTACCACCACCTCAGTAGTTAAAGGTTAAATTTGACATACATATTTGCTTCGATTTGCTTCAAATATTAAAAATCTACTAACAAAGAATAATTTTAAAATTTAAAATGAATTTATTTTATATCTTTAAATGATTTCTTTAATGACGTTCATTAGTGCTTAACAAGTATAAATGACTAATAAAAGTCATTACATCTTAATTAAAACATTTGTTGAAGTTATTGGAGAATCTTTTATTTAAAACTTTTAGTCATTTATGAAAATCTTTTAATTTTCTTTTTTTTTTCTATTATTCTATTTTTCCAAAAAATTTTAAGTCAATAAACGAGAATTTGCTACTACAAGGCAATTTATAAAACTTTCTTTCTTAAATGTTGTTTGTTTTAAAACCATTCAAACAATATTTATTTTAAATTGATTGGCAAAAGGCCCTCTTTAACAAACTTTTGAAAGAAACAGCAAGAATAATAACAAAACAATAGTTTAAAACTTCAAAATGAAATTAAGTATTTAAAAGATTTCAAAATATAAATGATGAGTGGTAAGAGTAGAATTAAAATCATGCGAAAGAAGAACTATAAACCAAACCAAACAAAAACTTTATTATTTAACTTTGCGAAATACGAATAAACAAGCACATACATAAAAAGGGCTAAGAGTGGGAAAATATGGTAGGGTTTAAACTTTAAGGGCCTGTTGGAAAGGGTTGTTAAACATTTACAGCCTTATGTATAACGAAAAACTAGCAGCTCGTTAGCTGTTTGGTACATTGAGAATACCTAGAATGAGGTCAATTAACTTAAAAGTAATCAACTCTGAAAACAGTGATGCCAAGTAGTGTGCTTTCAAAAGCAACCCTGATTTCGAAATATTTGCTTAAAACAATTTTAAAAAATATTTTGTGGAAGAATAAAGAAGAAGAAAAAAACAAACTTTTAATGAAATTAAAAGGACTATAAATAACCATTCAAAAGTTCCATAAATATAAAAATTAAGAAGTTGTTGGCATATCGTATAACAAATGTTCAGTAAGTAACAGCTTAGCGACATATTGTCAGGAGTTTGGCAAGTGAGTGCCAAGATTGTTAATATCAAAGATGTAAAATATTTTAATTAATGCTTGTTGTACGTATTGGGAATTAAGTTAACAACTTTGAATATTAAAAAAAAACTATAAAAAATTTGGCGAAAAAATTTAATCGGAATCTTTTTAAAACGACGAGAGTCAGGCCATTACCTTCATCTATGAACGCCATAAAGAGTGGTAAAAATTTCAAGAAAAGAACGATCACTTTAATATATATATATTAGAGTCTTAAAAATCCACTGCTAATTACTTGATTTCGCACAAATTCTATTTTAAAAATATTTTTAATTTAAACTATAAATGAAAAATAAAATGAATTTTTAATATAAATGAAAGCCGTTTCGGATAGACATAAATTTCTTTTACTTTACCAAAGTGAAAAAGTGAGTCTGTAATTATTTCTGTTCAACATACTTTACAAAACGACATATTTACTGAGTTTTAATTTTTATTTAAATGATAAAAATTTTTTTTATGAATTTCTTAACTGACTTATGTGGCTCTAAACTATAGCTGGTTACCGAATAGAAATCAGTTTTACGGAATCGAAAAACAGTTTATTTTATTCGCTTTTTGGTTATCAATGCTATAGGTGACTGTTATTACCAGTGCTCTGATCGAGAATAATTTTAATTAACAATTTTATTCCACTTTCTTTTCCGAAGTTTTAAAATTTACTGAATTGCCAGAGCGAGGATTATATTTTCGTTTCTCAAAGTCACTAATGAGCTGCACTACTTCACTCACTTCGCTCTAAAGTATTAAACATATTTAAATGTAGTAGTAAATTTATTCACAAAAAATTTCTCTATGCCATTTCAATTACTACATACCCTTATTGAAAGGCCCTAAATGTTGCTACCTGTACAAGAATTTCTGTTAATAATTACACAGTGCAACAGAGAAAATATGCACGGAACCCACCATATAGGTTCGATTGTACTTCCCAAAGTTAGTAAAACCCTGTACTCGGTTTGGTCAGATTGACTACCAGTTTTTTTATGGATCTCAAAAGATTTTGAAAATCACTGCATCACTCAAAAAAAGGTATCCTCAGTTTTTGGCCACCAGCTAACTCAAACTTAAAGATACTGTTTAACTATGTTCGGCAATAATGTTGTGAAGACTCTACTAAACAAATTTTAAAATATTTTTTGTCCAAAAAATAATTTTTTCTTACACTTTTTTGCAAAATTGTACGAAAAATTTTTACTTTTTTATTTTTTTTCAGCATAACTTACAGGGACTCGTAATTTGTCACTAACAATATATATGAACATATTGTAGCTATTATAAACCTGAACAACTTTCGTGAACATATCAGTATAATCTGAATATGTCTAGGCATCCAAAATAGCTTACAAAGACCAATTTGTACCCTAGAAATGTTATTTTTCACTATTTTTTAAAAATTAAAAAAAAAATTATTTAAAAAAATAGTGAAAAATAATATTTTTAGGGTACAAATTGGTCTTTTTTGTAAGTTGTATTGAAGACGTAAGTAGAGATAAAATCCCACGATTTAAGTCACGTTTCTTTTAGTCATCGACTGAATCCTCGTATAGAAACTTTTAAAGTCGGTAACTCCGAAATTAAGGGTTTTAGATAACTTTTTTTATTTAACATTTTCTACTAATCAGGGTTGTTGTAGAATCTGATTATTATCAGAATCGGAATTGAAATCGACAGAATTCTCATTTTGGTGTCACAGAAACAGATGATACCGGTTTTGTATTCGAATCAGAATTGTTGTCAGAATTTGGTGTCATCGAATCTGATTTTATAGGTTTTTTGTGAGAAACAATCCGATCAAATGTCAGCTGTCAGAAACACACTTGATTTGATTTTTGTTGTAGGCGATTAAACGTATTTTGCTGCACAATGCAAGTAAAATTAATTTAAATTTCATTTTATATAAAATATATTTATGTCTATAGGGGAAAACATAGAAATACAATATAACTCAAAATGGGATATTTGTAAAATTTATGGAGGAACACGAAGATATCGCAAGGGGTTATACAAAACGAGATAAGGCTGAAGTTGAGTCTCTCTGGCAGGAACTTACACAGTCTTTAAACAGTGCTGGACCACCCAGCAAAGATGCCAACGGATGGAAGAAGTTAAAATGTTTAAATTTCTTAAATGTGACAATATAATTTAACAAAAATTTATTTTTATACAAAAGATATGGACGGAATGGAAAACATCCATTACATTGGCCAACACAATTAACACCGTACTCCGGCCTAAACTAACGGTAGAATCGTTTCCAATTGACTTTTGATAACTGCTTTCTGCCAAAAATCGTAATATTGCTGCTAGCTGAATAACACACAATATTTGACGGAGGCAAGTGAATTTCAACAATGTTCATCAACATTTGGAATGCTTCTTTATTCACACGGTATTGACTTACGAATCTTTAATAAACTTTCATACAATTCAACTTTTCGTACTTTATTGCAATGTGTACTTACGCTATCCCCGGAAGTTCCAAGGGATTGCTGTAATCTCTCAATATCTTTCGTTGAACTTTTTTATTCGATTCTTCCTCCATTAATAAAAATAAAACGACAGCCTCTACCATTTTTAGTTCCGTATAATTTAAATTTCTTTATAAAATATGTTCAACACCAAAAGAAGAAACATGTTTTGATAAAATATTTCTAAAAAAATGTAAACAAAGCAAAAACAGCTGATTCGATTATAGGTTTTGTTTATTTTCGAATAAAGCCAAAATCCACACGGTTTCATGAGACCAATTGAAATCAGAATCGATTTTCATATCTGATAAATGACAATTCTGACTGGGATTCTACAACAACCCTGAATAATTGAATTTATTTGACATAGGCAACTTTTTTTACACATCCAATATCTGAATAAAATTAGGTATTTTTTTGTGAGAGTTTAAGTGCTCTATTTGTCATTTAATATATCTCGAGTTACTGACGCCACTTTAGGTTTCGACCCCAAATTTTTTAAACCTGCAATCCATTATCGGCTATCTCGTCCAGTTTCTGAGATAAATAGTGTCTGTTTTGTTCTACATATATCCTTCAAACCAGAATTTTTTTGTGCTATTTAGAGCACTTAAACTCCCGCACGACGACATATATATTGAAATTTTAAATTTGGCTGTCGTTTTCAAAATAATCAAGTGGCTGCTACACAGCGACAATTGCCGCTAACGGCATTTATTGCCTTATAGCCTTGTAGCTTGCTGGCTTCTATGTGTTTAGAGCAAAACTACTTATGTTTATAAATTTAAAGTTGGCTGGCAAGAGAGGCCTTGCACATATACCATTTACTCTAACCATCCTTGACTTGTGCTAAATCAAATTCTTGTACGCAACCAATTTTTCTAAAACTTATTGTCTCATAAAGATGCGAGTAGTATAACAAATGCTGTAGTCGGCACACAACGCAATGGTGATAAAGACATCTTTAACAACACCAGCAACGTAAATGAAAACCTTAAATTATGTGCACAAGTATGTATGCATGAGTATGTTTAATCCCCGATTGTATTAGTAATTCGCTTAATAGTAAATGGTTTCTGCCTTTTGTTCCATCTATCTCTCTCTCTCTCTTTCTTTCTTTTGTTTTTAGCCAATTTGAATGTCATGCCATCATCAGCATTAGCATAAAAGCCTAATTTTGTAACACTGCTTGTTTATTACAGTGAATAAGGGTGCGTATGAGTATTGTTAATATAAAAGAAAGAAAAAACTGGCTTGTTTGTTGGCTTGTTTTACAAAAAACAAAAAAAAAAAAAAATCCATTTGTAAGTGTATCTCGTGTTTACAAAACTTCTTCTTTTATTGCTTTGTTAAGTTGAAAAGTTCTTGTTGTACAAATGATTTGAAAGCATAAATTTTGTTTTGTTTTGTTTTTTTTTTCATTGTGGCAGTGGCGCCATTTGAATAAAATGCTTTGACAATCGTTACACATTTTCTAACAGAAGCCAAATGAATTTTGTTTGTTTGTTATAAAATTTAAGACATTGATTGAAAGAGTTTAAATAATTAAAATAGTTTTAACAATATAAGTAACTGGGAAACACAAAATTGAAATCAAAAATGATAAATGAAGTCAAAAGGTGACACTGATTTCATTTCTTTTTCTTTGTTCTATTACTTTTCGTACTTATTTTAGTTAAAAAAAATAATACTCTGGCAGTTGCAAATGTTATATTTGTTGCTATAATTTTGAGAACTCTTTCTTTTTTCTTAACAAAGCAACGAAAAACAAAAACTAGATTTTCAAAATTTAGTTTATTTTTCAATATACAATTAATTGTCTGCCAAACGATTAAAACAATTTACCTTAAGATCCTTAAAATAAGCATTTCCGGCCATTTCCATTGCATCTTCTTTGGTCATAAAACTTTCTCCAGCAACAAAATTTGGAAATAGGTAAAAGTCAGAGGATGCTTTATCAGCACTTCAGCTTTGTTTTCTGTCGTTGTTGCAGTATAGTATTTGGCGTCCAGTTCTTAGTAAAACTTTAATGTTTGTACGACAAGGTTTAAATTCAGTAACCCAATTTTTCTCTGTTGCATACGAAGAAGCCCCTTTCACCTAATACATTAAACATATCATTATGAATTATGATCAGCGCTATCAGACTTGGAGTTTTGTTTCCAAAGTTGAGGAGTTTTTACTGGTCAAGTGTTAAAATTCAGAAAAAAATAAAAATTGTCATTAAACTGGCATTTTTATATTCACCTTGTCATTAAACATGACCACAGAATTTTGTTATATTCAATTTTATTTCATTCATTATAAGAAAAATTATGTCTTTATCATCATGTGAATTATTTCGGCGACTACCTTTTAACAGTCTTCTGACAAAAGCTCTGGGAGTAACTGATTGTCATGAAAAAGCTTCTCAAATCAGTCGTTCGAAGTAGACTTAAAACTGTACTTATCCCGGTACTTATGGATAAGAATTAACACACACAACATAAGTGCTGCGAGAAACTAGGCCGTAACCCTGAGACAGGACCCTGCAGTGCGCTGGACCGGCCTAAATTGGTACTTTCACCTATCACTAAGAGACACTGTTAGTCTTTTTACCGGTAAAACGACCGGAGATTTTAACATGTGGTAGTCGTAGAAACAGTCAATTGACCCCCCTATAGATAACTATGGGACAGTCTGTTTACCGGTGCCACAGTATCAATCCCGTGGTTGATGCCGTCGTACCAGTAAATTAACTGGTTAATTAGCTCTGATGAAATAAATAGAGCCACAGTATCAATCCCGTGAATTAAAACCTCTTCGATAACAAAGGGACAGAAAAGTGTGAATTGACATCGCAAAAGACAACGTTGAGTCAGAAAAATAACCGAAAAATGGGTCAATTGACAGAATAAAACTGCAGGGATTAAACAAACTTACCGATAACGCTCCTATTGGTACTTCTAACAGTGTAATGAAGCTAACCATCAGGTTCATAATGAGAGATCCTGGTTGCTATATAATGCTGTTCATGTTATTGCAATAACTTACATAAGCACTGAATAAAAAACATGGTACACAGCCAATTTAAGCTAAATATAATCAAATTAGGATTATAGGCAAATATGAAATACAAAAACAAATGTTAAGAGTAGCTAAAATAATTTCGTGCTAAAATAAGGGTGCTCGTCGGCTACTACGACGTTTCTAAACTTCAGTGGAAAACTGTCTAAAATTGAATCATTTTCTGCAGTATGTTTAGCCAATTAATAAAAGCATAGTTATATACAAGTTGTGTTTAGATGACAAATTTTAATGCTTTTAATTTGTCATGTTTAATTAAACTTTCACTTTTATTACCTTGAGTTCCACTGTATTATTTACTCCATAACATCATCAGTCTATTACTATAAAACGTTTCAAAAGTCTTTAAGACGATTTCGTAAATAGTTTTCTTAAAGCCAGGCAATATGCACTTTTTTCTACTGCTAAAATAAATTGAATGGTTTTTTAAATCTCATACCTTAAAAACAAAATAAGATTTTCAGATAAAAAACAAAATCAAAATTTGTAAAAAGACAAAAAAAAAAACAAACAACACAGATAAATGACGTGAGCAACGTATTTACTTAACGAACTCAGCAAAAATAAAAATAAGAAAAAAACATTTTTTTTCTAATAGATATTTCCCTCCCCAGTCTTTGGCAAACTGCTTTTGTTTTTCTAACACAAAGAATGAATTGAAATGTAAAGAAAAAGAAAGAGTAAAAAATTGTTTAAAAAAGATTTTAAGAATAATGAACCTGTAACTGTAAAAGTGTTTGAATGTGTAAAAGTGTTTTTATTTTCTTTTTTTTCTCATTCATAGAAGAAGCGCAAGAAATAATAGTTTTACAAAGGAATGTAACATTACGATGCATTTAATATTGGTGAACGTAGTACGAGTACATTAAGAAAACTTTTGTCTTCTTATTGAGAACAATGGAACTTTAGACAATCTGGATAACCCTGAAATTGTCTATGAAATCGGTTTGTTTTTAAAGAAGGAAAAACAAAGAAAAACACCGAAGAAAAGTTTTTGTTTTCAATGTTTGTGGAACCTTGTTTCTAGCCTTGCGCTTTAATTTTTATTTTATTTCTGCTACACTCGTCAGGTATCAGGTATGCCAATAGAATGCGTGTATAGTGTCAAAGTAGTGGCAATTTTTGTCTTAATATTTAATGCAGACAATATATGCAGTTATAGAACAATTATTTAGAAATTTGTTTTATTATTGGTTGAGAAACTAAATTTAATTTAATTGAAAAAAAACTGTCTTTTAAGTTTGATGAAGTCCTTTCTTCTTGTAGTATTTTTTTTTTTTTTAAAGCAAATTCATTTTTTAAGATTCAAAAAGGCATTTGCTGCTTTGCTTTTTACATGCCAGCCTTTCTTTTGAATTAGATAGAAACGGTATTCAGTAAGGAAAGTATGCTGGATGAAGTGACAATATGAATGAAACAGTCATTATAACGTGCAAATCGTCAAATTAAGTCAAGGAAGGCCATCTACAAAGCTCCCGCTCCCCGACATTCCATTCTATTCCACCTTAACCAATGTCAAGAAGAAACGAATGATCAGGAAAAAAAAGCGCCACCTATTGGGAAGTAGCAGATAACAGCTAAACCTACTTAGCGAAGGCACACTCACCACACAACCAACATGCAACGATGAGGCAATTGCTGTTGATCATTCAAAGGCCAGTGTTATACCTTCATCCTGGAATAATCAATTCACAGCAATTTGTCTCATTCCTTAGGCGCTTAATAATAATATAATAATTAATAATAATATATATGTACTGTCCTTTCCAAAATTCCTATACAATGGACAGCATTTAGTAGGGATTTACCCCTGAGTATTGGTCTCAAATTAAAAAAAAAAAAAATAAAAAAACAGGGTAATGGTCACCAGTACTGTGTCTTTAGTATTGAGCGCATTATCATCCATATGCCAGTGCCACAGTCACTAGCATTAGAATTTAAAACTAAAATATCTGGATATCGTTTTCGTTTGACGAATATATAAGCGTATGTTATACTATTGCCATTTTTAAATTCACTATGTGTTCGACTTTTGCTTTGTCTGTTTGCCTCATTCGTGGTTACGAAATACCGGCTCGTTTATGGCACTGAATCATCTTAATAACTATGTTTTTGTAGCACCATAATAGCGTGTAGCTTTGTTGTCATTAAATTTTCCACCAATCTAAAATGTATGGCGTACTTTCAAATACCTTTCTTCCTGGTTACTTCATGTACATTCAGCCTACGATAATCGAATGTCATTTTGCAAATGTTCTTAACCGTTTCTGGCACGAATACCTTATTTCGTCTACCACGACGGCGACCGTCTTGGCAGCTCCTAAGGCCTTGTTTAAATTCTCCCCCACACAGTGTTAACATTCTTTAAATTAATACCTTCTAAATGAAAGCCTTAAACTATTTAATAAAGTGTAATTATTTTCATGTTAACAAGCTCGTTGTAAAAGAGATACTTACCGAACAATATGGTGCATAGAAACTTAGAATGTATGTATATTTTCTTTTCCTGAATTTTTATTTTATCGACTTGTTGATAAATTCAACGCTTGCCTTTATTTGAAGATAGGAACACTTGAGGTCCCACACTCAGAGAACGTTTACCACTTAGGTGGTGTATTGTGCTGGTCAAGAAAAACACTTTATAAGGAGGAGCAAATAGGGACTAGTGTTTGTGGATATTTGATTTGAACTTATTAATGTCGTAATTGACAAGAAAAATAGTCGCTAAAGAACGGGTTTTCTCCTCAGAGCATTGTGCGATTCGAACTACAAAAGGATGTGCTCTGGAAAGATACAGGTTTTACATTTTTATATATATTTTATTTAATTAAAGCACTTCCCATAGTAGTACCGATAAAACAGCGAAACCTACGCCAAGTTCTAGTAAATTGATAGAAAAGTACCTTGGTCGTTTTCCTTACTCTGTTGAAAAATCTCAGGCACGACTTTGAAGCATCGCCTCATTCATCAAAGTTGTATTTTATCTTGGGTTGTATTCTATCTTTGCCTTGGAAATATTAAGAAGGTCAGATGGACTGAAGTATTTTTCGCACCATTTTAAAAAGCAGAGAAACTTGACACTCCATAATTCCAGCGAGTATCTGAGTTGATTCTCATGCCCGTAACATCAAGAGCTCCCTCCTCATCAAGACTTACATTAACACCTATGCGTAAGTAGACAACATTAAGTCTCGCTCACTTTAACTTCAAATCTGTTCAAGCGTATATATTGTCTGCAGATCGTTAGATAGCATGTTATTTGTATTTTGTCTTCCCATCCTAATCTTCAAAAGGATCGACAAATAATGAAATGAATATGAATGACAAATGTTGTTATGTTATACGAAGGTGTATAAAGGATTTGTAGGCGAAAATAAAAGATTGTTAAGAAACCTCAAAACTAGTGTAGGAGACAGAATTTTCTATCGTAATAATTTTAATTTGTTGGAAACTATATCGTTTAAAACATTATCAAAAGCATACCAAAATGTTTTCTTATTCAGAATCTAATATAATCCAATCAGGCATTGATTACTCTGGAAGAAATATATATTAAATGTGTTTCAATAAAAATTTAGCTTCAGGAGAAGCACGTTTGTAAGTCAGAAATGTGAAAGTTTTGTTTACAATCTCGCTAAAGGAAGGTACAAACTTAACTTGGCATATTTTCAATGTATTTTTGTCCTAAAAGTCGTTTTATTTAGTGCTTTTCAAATTCAGCATGATTAAGACCAAATCTTGGTCAGGACTCATGTCAATCAGTTAAATACTCTGAATTTGTTGCTACTGCAGTGTAGACATATTCTCATTTACAAAGCAAGTAAATGTGCTTCAAATGTTAACTTTTTTTTTTTAATAATTTGTTAACAAATTCACTTACCTAACTGGCTTCTCTATGTGTGGTAGCGCAAAATAAAACAATTTTTAAATGTGTCTATACGGCATCAATATTGTCCAAAAAGTTAACTATTGTGTTTCTAGACATTGTAACTGACCTATGTTTTTGTGTTTTTATTATTTTTCTCCCAAAGCGAAGGACTTCTCATGCAGTTTTTCAATAGTTTCTCATTGCCAAGGTTTAATTTTAAGTTGAGTTACGCATTTATGTATATGAATTTGAAAATATACAAAACCTACATATTGACATTGATTTGAATTTTTGATTTTATTTGTTTGATTTTCTTTTGTTTTTCTCCTCTTTACCTTATTTATCTTTGAAGGCAATTTCAAGGTTTCCTTTTT
Source organism: Metopia argyrocephala (assembly GCA_963576795.1). Taxonomy (NCBI): domain Eukaryota; kingdom Metazoa; phylum Arthropoda; class Insecta; order Diptera; family Sarcophagidae; genus Metopia; species Metopia argyrocephala. Next base: position 66,256,209 of record OY756208.1, read on the forward strand.
GATTTCTTTTACTGTTGTGGTTGTTTCTGAGGTCAATGGGTAATACAGTAATTGCTGATTTTTGATTTTAAATAAAACCATAAAGACAAACACAAAATATAACATCTCTCTTGCGTTTTAACAATAACACTCATCTAGCCATACTATTTCATTATATTGTACTCGTATACCTGGAAAAAACATTTGCCGATTTTGAATTTTTTTTGGTTTTTCTTTTATATTTTTTGTTTCTGGCAATTCGTTGGCTAGTTGTTGTTGACCTTCTTCTTCTTGCCTATGATTTTCAATTTAAGGACAATGGCTTTCTTTAACAATGATTTCTGTTTCCTTTTTTCCATTTTTATTGTTTAGAACTTATACAGGCTTTTTGTTATTCAAAAAGGTACCATTAGTTTATCTGCCTTTTATTGTCTGCTGTACTGGCTTTAGTATATCGATTTAAAAGGATTTTTGTGAAAGGATTTATTTTTGTATTGAAAGATTCTTTGTGGAATTTCTATAGACAAACATATAGACAATTTTTATATGCTTCGATTAGTAACAGAAATTATTTTCATGGTTATTTTGATATTGTCTAGGGGTTCTTAAAGTCAAATATCTTAAGATTTCAAAAGATAATTCTTAATGTCACTGGGTTGAAAGATATTGAAGGTATTTTACCTGTAGATACAGGTTGACATTTTATTTAAAACGATGTGGGTTAAACAAAACCATTGTTCTTTTAAATTTAAAAACAAAGCCTCTAAGAGAAAAATTGTAAAAGCTTCGGTCATATTAGACAAATATTTGTCAGAAGAAGTGTAACCACTATTTTATGAAAACATTTGTTTTTTTTTAATTTTCCATTACTTCAAGTTAAAATTCACTTTTAACTATTAAATAAAACAAATGTTGGCACAAAACGAAATTTACCCATAAAATATATAAAAATAGGGGCTATGTTTTTCGTCAAATATTTGCCTAAAGTGACCGCAGCTTAAGGAAGGTAGTTTTGTTAAGATGACTGAGAACAAATTTTAAAATTATTAAAGATTATGGAACAAACTTAACGAAATTATTCAATTAATGGCTTTTAAAGCAGCACGTTAATTTCATCATGTCATACATATCTTCTTGGAATGAAGACCATTTACGGGTGATTAAACTTAATCATTTAAAATGTTTCTATGAGAACACGAATTGTCAACTTCTTTCTTAATTTTTTCTTCTTGACGTTAGTTTTCGACATAATGAAAAATAATGTAGAAATTTATTTAGCCTATGGATAAATGCTTGACTTATTGTTATGCATCCATCGTTTGGCTGTCGCCCTCCGTGGTATAACGGACTCACTGCTACAGCATATTGACTAAAAACCACCCCTGTCTTGTCTGAAGAGAATTCCTACCTTGGGACCACTATTCAGCATTACTTCAAGGTAGGTCTCCTTAGCCTCCTCTCAACATTATGACTGCGTCCAGGCTCTTATCACCATTGTCATCCCCTCCAAGGGGAGAGTTTTCTCTCTGAGCCTCATCTAGATCTCTTTTCTTCCTCTTAAGGACTCGCTTACTAAATCGTGCTACAGCTTTTTAGGTATCTTCTGTTCTATTCATCTGGTCTATAAGATTTTCCACAGTTATTTCCACCAATACTAATACTAACTCGTTGCGTTCCCGAGTCCATCGAGTGCAGTGGAAGAGTGTGTGTTCGGCGTCGTCTATTATCTGTGCTTCCTCGTACATGTAGTAAGGTGAGCGGCATTTCTGCATTCTGTAGAGGTACTTGCAAAAGTGCCCATGTCACGAAAACAATTCTCGCCTGGGATACAGTAAATGGTTTCTGGTGATTTACGTCACCCCAGGGACCCTTATTTACTGGGAAATATTGAGTTCACCTAGCTCTGGGTGGCCTGGTGCTCGCTATAGGCAGAGAGGTTGGTAATTTATTACTGACCATCTCAGGGACTGACCAGAGAAACCTATCTAATCCCGGTTATGCCTGTGCTCCCCTGTCATTCGGGGAGTTAGGCAAATCGGCCTGATGGTTTAGATGCGGCCCTTCGGGGAGTACTTGTAGTGATTGTGGTATATGCTTGGTAGTAGTTTTTACTTCCTCAACAAAGGGGGTTACTACTATCCAGGAAATAGTGGTGGAAAAATTGTTAATTCAGTGTTATGGGCTCTCCTCTGAGCGACGTGTCCTCGAGCATGATTGAGACTAGAAGGCACCGGCTCTGGGTGGGGGTGGTTGGAAGCATGTATTCAACTACCGCCCAGACAACGGGCAGCATGTTATATGTGCTCAGAACGTTGCGCATGTAAAACCCCCTACTAGTTGTCCCGACATTAACTGGGTAAGGTAGTATATAACATCTCCCTTGCGGTTCGGAAAAGATATGCGGCCCATCGGCCACTTTGCCCGTTTAGCCACTGGTTTTGCCAATCCGCAATCATTTCCTTCCTTGCTGCATTTCTTGTAGAAATTCCGAGCCCCTTCCATTACCTTTTAGCCTCCATATTGTTTGACGTTCACGAACCTGCTGATCTATTGGGATCATTGCTGCGATCACTAGTACCACTGCCGCTGATACGGTCCTATACGCCAAACAAATAGTTTGGTAGCTTCAAAAGAAGGCCCTTATCAACTGTTAAAATTCTGAAGCCCTTGATGTTAGACAAAATATGGTTACAACTGTATTTAGTTATAGATTTTCAAATAACATTAAAAATTTTCAAAAGATGTATAAGATAAAATATTTAACAAAAATTATTAAAATTAAAGATAAGTTTTTGCAAAAGTTATTGTATTTTAAAAGTAGTACGATGTTATGTTGACGAACCGTATTTTATATTTTTGCGAACTTTGAGGATCATTTAAATATGACTTCTTTTAAAAGAAAAATAACTGCTCTTTTACCTATTTGAATCTGCAGTCCAAATTTAGCAGGTTTTTATTACATTGTTTTACATTTTTTATAAATATTTTCTTTGTTTACAAGAAAAACTGTTGACCCACACACACACATCTTTCTTTAAAATTTTAATTAAAAATTATTATTTTTTATTTTTTGCCTTTTTTAAAACACCGTTTACTATTCATGTCACACCTTTTGTTTTAGTAAAATTATCCTAATGAATATAAATATTAAAAATATCTTAAAGTGTAATACTCAGTTTAACATGTAACACGATATTCAAGTTCATTCACTTTTCTGTGCTTAACAACTGCTTTAGTGGTAAGAATATTGGGTCATTTACAATAATTATGGTAATAACGACTAGAAAATTACAACAATAATTGTTGCAAGAGTATCATAAAATCTTATGTTGCTGCGGTTAGTATAGTAGTATACGTAAGACGCACTAAATATTTAGTTGAACTCATAAATAGTGCTTAAAAATAATTATAGTATTCGCTTTTCTTAGCCCACAATGTATTTTATAAGGTCTGCCCTTGTCTAAGCGAGTATCCATAGCTGTGAATGGGACAACAACCTCAATAAAATTGTGCTGTAATGATGCTGTTGTTGTTGTGCCGGTACCATAATACTCGTATTTAACAATTTGCTGTAACAGCAGTCAGTTGTTAAGACTAAAAAAGTATTTAAGTTTTAAGTTTTTTTTTTTTATATATTTTTTTGTGTGGCTTTTAAATGCAAAATGGATAATTTGCTTAATGTACTGCATTTAAACAGGGAACTTCTATTAGTGTTTAGAGTGTTTTGTTTGTAGGCCTTTTGTAATAATTGCATACATTAAGTAGGATTTAGAAATATCACATAATTGGCTTTATGCTGAACTTTCTAAATTTTTTTATTTAAAACATGTCACAGTGGTATATGTTTGGGGCAAGCCTTAAAAAGAGGCATTTTAAAAGTACATTTCTATACATATTACTTACTTACTTAGCTGGCCATAACAACCCGTTAACGGGTTTCGGCCTGCTTCAGCACTAGTCTCCAGGCGCTTCTGCTTAGCGCGCGCCTTCTCCAGTTGGTCACACCAATCGATGACAGGGCTTCATCAACCTGGTCCTTCCAACGTAAACAGGGTCGTCCTCTACGCCGACGTCCAGTGACCTTCGCATCGAAAACTTTCTTCGCTGGAGCAGATTCTTCCATCCGAACAATGTGGCCGAGCCAGCGTAGCCGCTGGATGTTAATACGCTGGACAACACCTACATCGCCGAGGAGCTCATACAGCTCATGGTTGGTTCTAATGCGAAACTCATCGCCATGCCTTAGAGGACCAAAGATCTTACGAAGAACTTTTCTCTCGAACACCCCGAGGACCGCTGCATCGGCACAAGACAGCGTCCATGCTTCCGCACCATAGAGAAGCACCGGGAGAATAAGCGACTTGTAGAGTGTTAATTTCGTCGCACGAGAGAGGTCTCTATTACTAAACTGCCTACCGAGACCGTAGTAGCACCTGTTGGCCAGTGTGATTCTTCGCCTGATCTCTAGACTGACATCATTTTTGCTGGTAATGGCGGTGCCAAGATAGATGAATTCCTTGACCACATCGAATGTATAGTTGCCGGCTGTAACCTGGGAGCCGATACGATCAACATCCCTACTCGTCGACAACATGTACTTCGTCTTGCTCTCATTTACCGCCAGACCCATTTTAGCAGACTCTCGTTCAATAGCATTAAAGGCTGCGGTGACATCTCGCTTGGTATGCCCAATGATGTCTATATCGTCTGCATACGCAAGGAGCTGGACACTTTTGTTAAAAATAGTGCCATTACGATGGACACCTGCCTTTCGCAAAACACTCTCCATGACGAAATTGAAGAGGTCGCAGGATAAGGGATCGCCCTGTCTGAAACCTCGCACGGTATTAAAAGGCTCGGAGAGGTCTCTTCCTACCTTGACGGAGCTGCAGGAATTGCTCAACGTCATTCTGCACAGTCTTATCAATTTTGCAGGAATACCGAGCTCAGACATTGCTGCATATACGCGATCCCTTATCGGGCTATCGAACGCTGCCTTATAGTCGACAAAGAGGTGGTGTGTGTCGACTTGACTTTCATGGGTCTTCTCCAGGATTTGGCGCAAGGTGAATATATGGTCAATGGTGGACTTACCAGGTCTAAAGCCGCACTGATAAGGTCCAATCAGTGAGATGGCGAATGGCTTCAGTCGTTCACACAATACGCTCGTAAGAACCTTATATGCGATAGGGAGAAGGCTTATACCCCTGTAGTTGGTGCATATTGTGGGGTCTCCCTTTTTCAGGATCGGACAGAGGGCACTGAGATTCCAATCATCGGGCATACTTTCCTCCAGCCATATTCTGCAAATGAGCTGGTGCATGCACCTAACCAGCTCATCGGCTCCATACTTGAAGAGTTCAGCGGGCAGACCGTCAGGTCCGGCTGCTTTGTTGTTCTTCAGTCGCCATATGGCAACCTTGACCTCTTCATGGCTGGGGGACGGGATCACAACGTCATCATTGATTGGGTCCGGCACAGCATCTCTAGTAGCGGAATTTGTATCATCATCGCTTTGCAGTAGATTACAGAAATGCTGTCTCCATAATCTCAGTGCACCATGTGCATCTGTAACCAGATTACCATGTTCGTCTCTGCAGGAGGTTGCTCCGGGTTTAAAACCAGTAGTAAGACGCCTTATCTTCTTATAAAAATTTCGAGCATCATGTCTACTCCTGCACATCTCGATTTCCTCACGATCACGCCTTTCTTGCTCCCTTTTCTTTCTTCTAAATAGGCGTCTCTCTTCCCTCCTCTTCTCTCTGTACACCTCCACAGTTGCCCTTGTAGTGGTGGACTGCAACGTTCTTCTGTAGGCAGCATTCTTTGCCGCAGTGGCCTCACGACACTCTTCATCGTACCATTGGTTTCTGCGGGGAGGACGCTCAAAACCAAGGACTGTTTCGGCAGCGTTGCGCAGAGAGTGAGCAATGTGAGACCACTGTCCACCAATACTTTCGAGAGAGGACGGGATACAATGGAGCTCATTAGAAAGACGATCGGAGAACGACCTGGCTGTCTCTTGTGATCGCAGCTTTTTGATGTCCAGCTTCCCTCGAACACTAGAACGTGCCATATTCGCTGCGCATATGCGCAATCGCATCTTGGCTGCGACAAGATAATGGTCCGAGTCGACATTCGGACCTCTAAATGTGCGCACGTCTAGTATACTGGATAATTGCCTTCCATCAATCACAATGTGATCGATCTGGTTGGTAGTTGATCGATCAGGAGAGAGCCAGGTGGCCTTATGGATATCGAGATGCTGGAACCTGGTGCTACAAACTACCATGTTTCGCGCCGCGGCGAAATCGATCAGTCTCATACCGTTCGGCGAGGTGGAAGAATGGAGACTGAACTGCCCGACAGTGGGGCCAAAGATACCTTCACGTCCAACTTTCGCATTGAAATCGCCGAGGACAATTTTGGCGTCATGTGCCGGACACTTATCGTATACATCCTCGAGCTTTGCGTAGAAAGCATCTTTGACCGCATCATCCTTCTCTTCCGTCGGGGCGTGAGCGCAAATGAGGCTGATGTTGTAAAATTTCGCCTTCATCCGGATCGTAGCTATTCTTTCGTTCACGGGGGTGAACTCTGAGACAAGATGGCGAAGTCTCTTGCTAACTACGAATCCGCAGCCAAATTCACGCCTGTTATCATGGCAGCTGTAGTAGATGTCACATGTTGCTTGCCTTGTACAACCCTGTCCTATCCATCGCATTTCCTGGATGGCGGTGATGTCAGCCCTACATTTTTTGAGAGCATCCGCCAATTGGATAGAGGCACCTTCCCTATAAAGGGTTCTCACGTTCCAGGTGCATATCCTTAAATCATAGTCCTTAAAACGTTTGCCATGGTCGTCAACATAAAAGGGGGTCCGTTTAGAGGCTTTTGCTGAAGTTTTCATTGAAATTATGTTTTTACGTGGTGGGTTTCAAGCCCTACGCACAACCCAAATTTAAAGTCTAGGGGATTGGACAATCGCCGCATACATTAGTTAACAAGCTAGCGGGTGCTAGAATGTTATCCAGGAGGGCCGCGTGGAGGCTGTATGTCGACTTGAATACAACGGGAACAAGGATCGTTCTGGAGGCCGCCAGGTTGACCCCAATCAGAGACTTTGCCTTGTCCGAAGTATCCCATCCATCCCTTCTATACATATACATAGAAAAATTATTTGTCTGTTACAAACATCCATAATTCACTTTCCTTTTTATTATTTTTCCAATTTTTTCAAACCACACTTTAATTGTAAAAGAGATTTCGATGCCTCCTCTTCTTCAATCACATTATGTTCTTTATAGGTGAATTGTAGTCCAATTGAGATGGTCTTAATTTATATATCGAAATACTCGTATCAGCACTTTGAGCAATTGCCAACCGATAATCAAAAACAAACTTTTATTTGGAAAGCTTTTAAGCAAATTAATTATTTAATGCAAATAAAACGGAGGTTTAAGTTTAAGTTTAGTTCGAGGAACTATTATCTGTAGCAACAGTAGCATGATTACCTAGTGGCCTTATTAAATTCGACAATTTGGTTGGAAACGAACAACAATCAGTAACTTTCGAAGTACTTTCAGATGTTGGGTACTTATTAATCAAGAGGTAGCGGTAAATTCTGAAGACATTTTCTTAAACTTAAAAAAGTTTTAAATTTGAAAAAATTTCAAATAATTTCACAAGTTTGTGTTGAGCAGATAAAAAATTGTTTCGTAACTTGATCATATTGCTCTTTTAAAATTTTTGCGGAATTTTCAAAGTTTTAAATTAAATTATAATATATAAAAGGTTCCCTCCGCCGCTGATATTCCACTCTAACCATCTTTGAGCCATTAAATGTATGATCATGAGCGCCAAAGCGCCATCAGTTAGGAAAGCAGGCAGAACAAAAAAGTAAGGACCAACACCTATGAACAAGACATTATTCAAAATCCTCACAACTTTACAAGAAACAAAAGAATTAATATCAACAGATGGGGCAATTGCTGTTGAGCATTTTCAAGGGTGAAGTATAAGTGATCAACTGACAGCAACTCGTCTCATTGAACTTAATAAAAAAAAAAAAATTTATATTCCATTCCAATACAATGCTGCACAGAATGAGTAGGGGTGTAGCCCCCTGAGTATTGGTCTTATCTAAAAAAAGAAATATATTTATTTTTTTCAACTGGGGCAAGAATAATAAAAAGATTTTAGTCGGTCAGTAATAGAATCGAGCCTTAATGAAAATCAACATCATTTCAAATGATAACTACCCAAATAAGGCCTATAAGGAATCACTGAATCATTTGCAGAGTAATTGTGGCGTATTTATACATTCCACCCTCAACTCCGAAGTCTTTATATAAGCAACAACGTAAACCAATTAGATCTGCCTCAAGTCGAGTTTATGAATTCATGGGTTACTTGAATATCCCGTCAATATTTGAAAGAATTTGCCTGATGATATATTTTATGTGCAAGTTATGGAGTCATTGATTACAATATTTTTTTCATTGTACTAACATTCCAGATGCACGCTACAAAGAAAGTCTCTTACAACAATTGTTTTTTTGTGGTTATTTTGTGTGCATTTGTCTACAGTCTATTATTAAATAGAACTTCTATCTTTCTGCTTAAAATTCTATTTTCTGCCTAAAATGTGATCATAAACAACAAACTAAACACAATGTATGCTCCCATATGGTCTCTTTACAATTTTTCCGTTGAGTAAAATATGATTAAAAATAACGTATTATTATTACTTCTTGTAGGAATATGGAAAATTCTGATTAAATGTTTAAACAGAATACGACCGCAACTTCAGGCAAAAACGACTCTCAGAGAAAACATGCCCAAAATTAATGTCGGCCGCAACTTCACGAACTGTCATTTATTGTTTTTACATTGCATGTATGTAAAGCAGAGTTGTCAGTTTAGGGGTTTTCCCCCGGATTTAGGGGGTTTTACTCCATTTGGGGGCAAATTTAGGGGGTAAAAATTTTTAGAGGGAAAATTAAGGGGGAATAAAGGTATAGTTAGGGGGTTTTTAGGGGATTTCCTCTTTATTGTGTCTTTACAGTAACTATATTTTACAGCTGATTTTTGATTGAGTAAAAATCAATAGATTTCTGCCATAGTCTGAAAATCGCTTGATTTCACGAAAAAAGAGCTAAATTATCATATTTTGATACAATAATTTACAGTACTATATTTTACAACTGTTTGAGTAGTAAATAATATAGTATCGATATTTTAAAATACCAATTGAACTGCCATTTTACCCTTATTTCGTAGAATTTAAAAAGTAAAGTTTTTTAAAAATATATTACTTTTCAAGTTTATATAATAAAAATGTCAAAAAGAGAAAAAAACTATAACCAAAAATTAAAAAGGAGTAGAAGAAAGATTAGCAATTTAAGTATACTGCGTTCCGACTTTTTAACTTTTTTTTTTAATTCCAATAATATGTACAAACTTAACGAAAATGATTTGGCAACATTCGATATTTTTGATGAAATTTGATTCCAATATTGTTATAAAAAACGATTTCTCTTAGCTACGTTGATCAGATATATGTATATATAAATACATATATAATTAATACATGTACGTATAAGTACTTTTTAACTGTTAATTGTTTTTTAAATAAAATAAATTAAAAAAAAATAAAAATAAATAAAAATAAAATATACCAAAAATTGTTAAACGAAATTATTTTCTATTCAGGGTTTTTTTTTTTGAAAAAAAAAGTTCAATTTGGGGGGTTTTAAAATTTTTTTAGGGGGACGAAAAAATATTACCTGACAACACTGATGTAAAGCTATTAAAAATTAAGTTTCTGAGAGTTTTTGCAAAGAATTAAATTTATATTTTATAATTTAATCATCTTTACGCATTTTTTCATTTATTTTTTCTATAATATGTATCACTCATTTAGTTTAACAAATTCCAAAAATTATTAATTTATTTAAACTTTCAAATGTTTTTTTTTTGATTTTCTTTTGGTCTTATTTTTCTTTGCGCCAACAACAAAAAACAAATGGGTTTGTTTACAAAGTTTATGAAATTTAATAAAAGTGTGGTAATATTGTTGAGAGAATTTGTTTCTAAAAATGGGAGCATAAGAAAAATCGCTGTCAAAATAAAATAGATTCTACGATTCTATTTCACGACTGCATTCTCCAGCGGTTTTATTTGTCAATTTGTATGGAAAAAAATGTCATGCCCCAGTTCTGTTTAATCATTAAAAGTTATAAAAAATATCTTAAAAATGGACTTGATTGACTAAAACTGAACCATTCGTTCTCTTGTTTAAGGCCCTACTTTTACATTCTGCTTTGTTTTAAAACACTATAACTTCCATTAAGTTTACAGGCTGCTATCACTCAACCTCGTACAAGTACGTACAGTTGTGCAGTTGTATTTATTTTTTAATTTGCTTTTCTATTTTGTATTTTGAAAAAAAAAAAAAAAAGAAAAGAAACAGCACAGAACACTACATTTAACTGTTATGAGGGCGTTAAAAGGCACTCAAAAATTCAAGAAAATCGTATTTTTCTTACAGTCATTATGACCGTACGTCTTATGATGCCACTTTAAAATTACACAATTTTTATTAGTGAATTGAAATGGTTTTAAGAAATTTGCGAACAAATTTCAGAAGAATTTTAAAAAAATGAGAAATTATAAAGACATTTTAAGGAAAAATGTAAAAAGAAGGGCTAATAATCTTCTGTTGTGAATAAATTCTATACTTTAAGCATAAATCTTTTATCTTAAAAGATATACTGTAACGCATAAATATTTATTTAAATAAAATACCACCTGGTATCTGTCAATAGCATACTTTTGCAAAAAAAAAAAAACTACATGAAAAAATGATTGTAGGAAGACACGGATAATATCACCTGTAAGTGAGTTTGGTTAATAGAAAATGCTAAAGGCATATTAAAAAAGCAATAACTTTGATTTTAAACACAGTGGCGTGTGATAAGTAAAAATACGAAGAATATTTGTTTTTAATATTTCCAAAACATAAAACTTAATTTTCTTGCTTTGGGAAGTACCACGCCCACTTCTTCAATTTCGTTTATTTTCTGACTGATTATTTACTTGGACTATGCAGTCACTTAGAACAATTTCAAAAGCTTTAGCTTTAACGGTTCTATGTATATAAAAATCAATATTTAGTTAGTATGGTGGTACATCCCATCTCCTATTCCCCTTGTCTTGTTCTGCTCACTTTACGCCTGAAAACTTTTATTGATTAAAATATAAAATTATATAGAAGGTTTTTGGTTTTCGTTTCATGCATTCATTCATAACCTAGATAGTAAAGTAATAATACTTGCTTTCTTAGCTGGCCATAAGAACCCTTTAACTGGTTTCGGTCTGTCTCAACACAAGTCTCCAATCGTCTGTGCTAACCGCACGCCTCCTCCAGTTCGTCACACCAATTGATGAAAGGGCTTCATCTACCTGGTCTTTCCAACGTAAACATGGTCGTCCTCTACGACGACGTCCAATGACGTTCGCATCAAAAACCTTTTAATAATGTCTTCAGATATTCTCTCATTTATTGTACTTTACATCCTTAAACTTATCTAGGGTTCCTATAGACATTTCCCTAATTTCGTTACTCCGACAATATTGAAAATGTATGTCGGTGTCAGATTTGATATTTCCCTCTCAGATATTTGATAATCACAATAGTGCCTTTTCTTACTACGTATCAAGACCTGCCAAAAATTTCTAAAAATTCAAAATATTTTTCTAGAAACATAGTTAGTATGATTAGTTCAAGTTAGGTTATTGTTGAAAATGGTTGTATAGTTAGTTGGACAGATCCAGGACTTATGCAAAGATTATTTGTATTCGCCTAGCTATACACATGTGCAAGGTTCTCTTTTAGTTTATACACATAATCTCTAATACTTTTGTCTTTCTTAATACATACGATTATAATCATAATTGGCCATTACAACCCTGTTTTGGGGTCACGGCCTAGCTTCTCGCAGCACTCATGTTGTGTGTGTCAATTTTTGTTTTGCAGTACCGGGACCTACAGTTTTAAGTCGACTCCAAACGACAGACTTGGGAAACTTGTTTATGGCAATTAGTTACTCTCATACTTTTGCCTGAAGATTGCTTCTTGCTGAAAGAAATAGTTTTTTTCATATATCTTTTTTTTTCAAGATGTAAAAGCTGAGGTTTGAACCCAGGAATCTTGTCTTAGTAGTCCGAAACACTAAACATTAGACACCGGCTACTAATGCTTATATAAATTTGCAAATCATCAGTACATAAGTAGGCATTAAAGAATGTGGGATTCGTAATTAAATCATTAATATTGTATGTCGTAAGAAATAAAAGTCTGACAAAAGAGCTCTGAGGCATTCCTCATCACATATGCAAACATATCTAATGCTTTACAATGGTTAGAAGAGATCAACATTGTAATATTTTTTTAATCAATGCGACTTTTTAAATCTTCGGATACGTCCAACAAGGCAGTTGAACAACTGTGCTTTAGTCAAAAATTGGATTGTTGTTCTATTAGTATTTTTACAAATATTTATATATCCATTGAATGTAGGGCCCGGTTAGGAGTCCTGTTAATATATCTACTTTGTTCCTATAAAATTTAATATGCAACTTAACCTTCCTCTACCGTAGTTAGAAAGTAAAAGAAAGCTTTACAATTCAAAGTCTTGCCGTGCCTGCTTTTAAGGTGTATTCAATCTTTTGAAATATTAAAAAGAAATTCACTCAACAAGACCCAAAATCGACACTGAACCATTTTAAAAATATATAAAATTTTGCTATAACATCGTGTTTGGATATTTTGCTATTAGAGATATTCAATAATTGATTGTAATAACTCTAATTATCGATTTTCTAAAGAATTTTAATTTTGTAATAAAGCATTTAACGCGTTTTTAAATAAAAATGCCACTTTTTTTATTATTTTAAAGCGTAGTGTAGACGTTGGGAAATTTCACCAGTGCCATTTAATATGTCAATCATATGCGTTTGACAGCGTCAGTTTTACCTCATTTTCTGCTTAAGAGTATTAACTTTTTCAGAGTTTGAGTAAAAATGCTTTGGTGGCAGCATGTGTACAAATTAATATGTTTTTCTTTTAATTTTTTTTCTTTAAATATTTATTAAACTAAAGCCATTTAAATGCATAATAGTTAAATGAGCATAAGTGAAATCAAATAAATACCAGGTTGTGTGTGATTTGAGATACACGATAGGAAGTTTAGTGTAATTTTTTCATGGGCTTGATTGTCATGAGAGATATTCGTTAGAAGGGTTGAGCTTGGAACTGAAAAAAAAAATACAATAAAAGTATAAAATTAAGCAAAAAACCCTAAAGGGTTGAGGATATGTCACAGTAATAATAGTGGTAGTATCGAATAAGAAAATTAAATTATAATTTTATACGGTTGAAGAGACAAAGACCGGAGTTCTTATTATGACTTTTCTATCGTATCGTTCTGACGTTCTGTACTGAAGCCTGTTGTTTGGAGTTTAATTTTTCTTATTCGTTCTTTTGTTCTGCAGTGTCTAGTGCGTTAAAGTAAATACTTTAATATTAGTTTTAAGTATGAAATACGAAATATTTTTATAACAGAAATTCTCGCAGCCGTGTAGTTATAAACTAGAAAATCACCAAACTTCAGCGTTTATTTTTCAATTAAAGAAAAAATAATTTCTGGAATCTATCTCGGATTTACTAATTGTTGTGTATTTACACCTTTTATAATTAAATAATTACACGCGTTTCATTTGACTTTCAGATTGATAGTGAGTCTCTTTATTTCAGTTTCTTTATGTTCTTTATCCATACATATGTTTTCTTATTCAATTAGATTATTATAAGAGATGCCATATTGCTGGTATACATATTATAATATCTAACATAAAAGTATCTAACATAAATATATCTAACACGCCTCCCCTTAAGGCAGTTCTTAATTACTAATTTTATTTTTAAGTGAATACATTAGCAATATATGTTAATATAATATATGTAATGCTTATAATATTGAAATATATATATATTTTTTTTTAAGAAAAAGCTTTTCCCAATAAAGATACATATTGAGGTTTTGTATATTTAATTCATTAAATTTACTTCATTTCTTAAATTAAATTTACTTCATTTCTTAAAATTATTTACTTAAAATACTACATTAATTTTTTATTACCTTTCCATCTTTTCTTGGTCTCAAGTTTCTATCTGATGTGCCTGCACATGCTACCTCTCTACCGTCATCATTATTTGTGGAAGTACTTACACCATTGTTGCCTTCGTTGCTCGTTTCTTCATTGGTGTTGTCTAAACTATTAGCGTACTGTGGCTCATTATTGTTTAAGCTACGCATTTGATCTAAATGTCTTTTTATTTCACGATTATTATCTAGCATAGTACACAAATAAGATTGCTTCCCTACTCTCTGTTTAATTGTAGCTGGGGACCAGCTCGGTTTATTACAATCTTTATAATCTCTGATCAAAACTTTTTCGCCCTCAGAAAATTGTAGATTACGATTACCTTTGTGAAGAAAAACACTTTTTTCCTGAGCTGCTTTTATTCGTTTAACTACCGAATGAGGTTTCAAATTATCAAAACGTGTTTTAAGTGAGCGACCAAAGAGTAGTTTTGCTGGTGATTCACCAGTGGAGCAATGTGGGACATTGCGGTAATCAATTAAAAATCTATTTATTAAAACATCAATATCTGCATTATTGTTTTCTTTCAACTTTGCCAAAAGTGATTTTTTTACAGTTTTGACGAAATTTTCCGCCTGTCCATTTGTGGACGGATGCCCAGGAGCTGTCAAAATGTGTCTAACATTATTAATTTTCAAAAAATTTTTAAATTCGGCTGAAACAAACTGTCGTCCATTATCACTTACAATAGTATCTACTAAACCAAATCTACAAAACAATTCTCTAAGTTTACTTATAGTAAAATGCGATGTTATGTCTTTAGTTGTGAAAACCTCAACCCACTTTGAAAACGAATCAATTACAATGAATAAATACCGTTTTCGGACCGGTCCTGCAAAATCTATATGGATACGACTCCATACCGTCTCAGTTGGACTCCATGGTATTAAAAGACTTTTCTCCGGACTTGATTGTAGTTCTTGACATGGCCTACAATCCTTGACAAGGATTTCAATATCCTTATCAATGGCAGGCCACCACACATAAGAACGAGCTAAAGCTTTGGTTTTGACAATGCCAAAGTGGGAACTATGCAAACTTTTTAATATGGGCTCTCGTAATTTACGAGGAACAACTGTGCGATATCCCCAAAGTACACAATCATATTCAACAGACAACTCATTTGCCTTTTCTCTGTATGGCCTAAATTCATCACCTTTTAACTGGAGAATTGTGCCCATGCTAATAGCACTAGCAACTCTCGACAAAATAGGATCACGTCTTGTCTCTTTGGCAATATTTTTAAAATTGAAATCAAATAAATTTTCCCTTTCTATTAAATTAATGTAATTATATTCATCATAGCCTTCATCCTGTGGTATCTGAGGCATTCTGGAGAGGCTATCTGCATGATTTGATACCCCCTTAACATGTTCAATAGAATAATTAAATCCCGAAAGGATTAAAGCCCAGCGCTGTAAGCGAGCTGAAGCCATCAATGGTAAACCTTTATTTTCACCAAAAATAGTCAACAAAGGCCTATGGTCTGTTTTTAAAATAAAATGGTTGCCTAAAAGATATTGCCTCAATTTTGTTACACAGAATATTATAGCCAAAGCCTCTTTTTCTAACGTACTGTAATTAACTTCTGTTTTCGTAAGTGCCCTTGACACAAAAGCAATTGGCCTTACAGACTTGTCCGGAAAAATATGTGATAACACTCCTGCCACTGCTGTATTACAAGCATCTGTGGTCAACAGTATAGGTAGATTAGCGTTAAAATGTACTAATACCTGATCCGATGTGATATCACGCTTTAAATTTTCATAAGCCGCGTCACATTCCTTCGACCAGTAAAATTTAACATCCTTTTTTAACAAATTATAAAGGGGTATCATTTTCCCTGCAAAATGGTCAATAAATTTAGAGTAATAATTTAACATGCCTATTACAGCTCTAAGTTGCGATACATTCTGTGGTGGGGGTGCATTTACTATGGAAACAATACGCTCTTCGGACTTGCTCAGACCATCCTTATCAATAGTAAAACCTAAAAAGGATATTTTCTTTTCAAAAAATCTACATTTTCCTACGTTTAATTTGAAGCCTGCATTCCGCAGTTTATTCAAAGTCATTCTCAAGTTAGCCATGTGTTCCTGTAAGCTCTTACCCGTCACAGTTATGTCGTCCTGATAAACTACAACTCCTGGTATTCCTCTTAACACTCCCTCCATAGTCTTTTGAAAAATCGCTGCCGCTGTTTTTATTCCAAATGGTAACCTTTTCATTTTTAAAGTCCCTATGTGTGTACTTAATGTACACAAAAGTTGTGATTTTTCATCCAATATTAACTGGTTATACGCATTTGAAAGATCTAATTTCGTGAATAAACAACCACCTTGTAATGCGGCAAAAACCTCATCTATTCCAGGCAAGGGGTATTTGAAATCAAGTAAGTGCTTGTTAATTGTTACTTTAAAATCTCCACATAAACGAAAACTACCATCTGGCTTCAAAATTGGAACTATTGGCGTTCCCCAATCTGAATTATCTATGGGCTCTAAAATATTATTTTTAATTAGGTCACGAAGCTGGTTTTCAATCTGATTCTTCCACATAAGTGGTAATGATCGAGGCTTAAAAAATATAGGCTTTGCTGTTTCATCTATAGGTAAGGAAATTTTGACATATTTGTAAGCTCCTAAGCCATTATTGAACACATCTGCAAATTCACTTTTCATTTGCTCACTAATAACACTTAAATCACGTTTTTCAAAAATTGTATTAACTGGCTTTAATTCGAAGTTAAAAGCTCTTAAAAATGTTCTTCCTAGCAAAGGAGGATTTTCCGTGTTCGTCACAATAACAATAATTTTCTTTGTAATACCTCTGTAAGTAATATTTGCAAAAAACTCACCAAAAATTGGAATAGTGTTACCGCTATAACTTACATACGTCATTTTGCACGGACGGACATCTTTTTCACTTATTTTTATCTTTTGCAGAAACGATCGAGGTAACAAAGTACATGATGCTCCCGTATCACATATGGCCTTAAATTGGTGTCTATTTATTGTTACAGGCAGTGTGTAAAGACTCATCAGATTTTCACTTTCAACGCTAAATATAGAAAAATTATAAGAATTATCAATTTCTGAATTTTCTAATACATAATTAACATTTTTTTTAAAACGACATACTGATGCCAGGTGTCCCAATTTACCACAAGAATGGCATTTGCTTTCCTTGAACTTACAGTCTGCAGAATTATGATTGCGCCATCCACAGTGAGCGCAGTCTTTGCTTTTATTTTTATTCTTATTGCTGCTTTGATCTCTGCTGCCACTGCTGCCACTGCCTAACCTATTACTGCTACTTTTGTTCCCGCGTTTTTTTTCTATGTCATTATTTTTCCACGTGTTCCGTTTTACAAAGTTGACGTCTCTTTCACACATGTTGTTTGAAGACTTAAATTTTGTCTCCAAAATTAGCGCCTTTTTAAACGCCTCATTTAAACCTAACCTCTCATCTTCCTCACAAATTCTTTCGAATATTCGAGATGGAAGTCCCATTACAAACTTGTCTAATATGACAGCATCCAAGTGCTCACCAAATTTACAATCCAATGCAAGTTTTTTTATGCGTGCAAACCAATTAGAAACGGTTTCACTCTCACCCATTGCTGCATTATAAAATTTTTTTCGCTCTTGAAATATGATGGTTGGTGGCGTAAAATGTGTTTTTAGTGTATTACACAAATCCTTATACGATCTGGACACTGGAGATTGTGGACTGCATAAACAATGCAATACACCATAAGCTTCTGCTCCCACAGATTTTAATAACAATGACTTTTTTATATTATCATTTGTGCAATTAATTTCGCACAAATATATTTCGAATCTTTCATGCCACAAATTCCACTTATCAATATCAGGCACAAATTCAGAAATGGACTGAGTTGGCAATAATGTTATGGGCACTCCACCACCACTGCTATTGCTTACACCAGTTTCCGGCATTATGGTTAAAAACTTTTTTTTTTTTTTTTTTTATTATGTAAAATAATATGTAATTACATATGTATATATACACTTCACTATTTTTTTTTTTATTTTACTTCGTCGCCATTTGTTGTGTATTTACACCTTTTATAATTAAATAATTACACGCGTTTCATTTGACTTTCAGATTGATAGTGAGTCTCTTTATTTCAGTTTCTTTATGTTCTTTATCCATACATATGTTTTCTTATTCAATTAGATTATTATAAGAGATGCCATATTGCTGGTATACATATTATAATATCTAACATAAAAGTATCTAACATAAATATATCTAACACTAATTAATTAAAACATTATTCTGTAACAATTTTCCACATTAACCCTCTATATACTAAGCGTGTCTGATGCACCCAAAGATAAATTTGTTTTACTTGTATATCCAGGTGCCCTGTCCTTTCCTTTGGTAATTTTTCTTATGTTTTACTCTTAATTTTAATTTTATATCCTTTTTTTGTTAGAGAGAGAGAGAGTGAAAGAGAGAGAGAGAGAGTGAGGGAACAGTTTCAAAATTTTATAAAGAATTAGTTTTAACCTTTAATTTATTTTTATATTTTCTTATTTAAAGAAAGTCAGATAATTTTCTAACTCTTGCTACACTGTTTGTGTTTGCAATTTTATATTGAAATAATTTCCAATTTTACACTTTCTTTTTCTTTTCTTTTACTAGTAATCGTTTCTTACGATTTTAGCGAATTATCATGTTTCAGTTGTAAATAAATTCGCAAGAGATAAAAATTTTTTTAGACAACAGAAAACCATTTTCAAAAACAATTTAAAGCATTAACATCCTGCTGTTATTCAAGAGACTAAAGAAACTGGCACTTGTTCAGAAGAATAATGGTTAAAATGTGAATGCGGAATGGCTGAAGGGATGTTTTTTTTTCTTTTTATTTTGTTTCTAAGATTGTCATTTAAAAACATGATGCTGTCCCTCGTGACGATGATGGTTTAGAGGAAAAAATGTAATGAAAAATGTTACAACACGTTGTAATAACACTAAAATTCATTCACATACAAGTTGAAATCGTAAACCATGTTTAGTAAAGGTGAACGGAAAGGAAACATATAGAATCTATGAAAAAATTCAGGCTTAAGCAATAAATTCGAATATTAAACAAAAGCAAAGAAATTTTCAAGATAAAAACGTGACTACTTTTGTCATTGTCACGCTTGTACAATTTTAAAAAATGTATGTATGTACCTATATATGAACAAATGAAAACACACACATTCAATATTAGAAATACGAACAACCAGTTAACGAATATTAGCCAGGTGTACATGGATGTGTCTAATACACATGACTTAACCGAGCACACAGACGGGAGCAAGGTAAGTAGAAATTAAATAATTCGTAAGATTTTTAATTTAATATTTCTTTTATTTTTTTTAATTTGTTTTTTTTTTTATTATTATTTATATCTGTCCATTGCTTTAATAAGATTTTATACAATCGTTTGTTTTTTTTTGTTATTATTAAATATTTAGGATGGCCAATTCATATCCAAATTTGGCGATAGTGTCTGTTATGAATTGTTTTTAACATGACCGCTAAATAAGTTTCCCTTTTTTTCACAATGTCAGAGCTGGGGCTTGAACTTGGAGCTCTTGTCTAATAAGACAAGAAAAACAACTAATATTGTTCAGTTGTTCGAGAATCATGTTGAGTATATAATCTCGGGCAATCAATCGTCTACAAGGTAGATAATTTTAATAACAAATAATTTTTGAAATAAATAAAAAAAAATAAAGAAATTTCTCTTAACAAAAGTATGATTTTTCTATTTACCTGAGCACAACTGTAACAATACTCATTTACTCATGATTTGTGCTGCAGCGAGTCAAAAACACTTTTAGAATATTTAAAAAGTTTTAAGTGTGTTTCCATAGTCTATCTCTCTCTTTTTTGTTTGTTAAAAAAACGGCCTAAATTTAAGAAAATTCTGGTCAAAGATGAAATCATTTGAACAATTTTGTTTTAGGTCTTTAGGTTGAATATGTATTGAATGCAAAAGAGATGGAAAGTGTTTAAATTCGGTAACCCAAACAAATTGATTTCCTTTTGTTTTCTTTAAGGAAACATTAAGAATGTGTTAAAAAGTTCATTTAAAATGAAAGGAAACATTTAAAATCCTTTCAAAAATCAATTAATTTGAAAATGTTAAAATTTTTTATTTTTTATTTTTTTGTGTGTGTGCGTGTGTTTTTTTTTTTCTTTTTTGCTGAAACGTTCAATGTTAAGCCCTGATTTTAATCTTTATAATGCTGAAAGGCTTTTTAGTATGGCTGTCTATTGTTGTGCCCGGGGTAATTTTTTATTATAACTTGGAGTGAGCTTCCTTTTCAGCCTATTTTATGTAGCATCACTAATGTTGTTTTATTATTATTGGTAAAGTTTTTGGCTCATTTAAATGGTAATTTATGAAAAAAAAATATTTTTTATATAATCGAAAAAGGAAAGAATACATTCCTTTTACTGTTCATAATGAAAATTTGCTTTTAGTCAGCAGGATATTCTTTTATGATTTTATCTGTTTTTCCTTTTCTTATTAAAGATTATGTCTTCGCAGAAGAACGAAAAACAAAAAGAAACAAACAAAAAAAAAAAAAAAAAGCAAAAATTTTTTAACAACCTATAGAATTTAATTTTTATTGTAGTTTTAAATTGGTGAAAGATAATAAACGAAAAATTAATTATTTTTTTAAAAAATTTCGAGTAAAATATTGATTAATTAAATGAAATAGAAGAAAACAGAGAAAGAAAGATTTTTATTTTATGACAATTTTTTAAATTGTTCTTATAGTTTGAAATGACATGCAACTTTGTTTTGTTGCAACTCTGTTACTTCACCAATTGTAAAACAAATGCAACACTGCGCTTGATCATTTTACACAATTTAGTTAAAAATTAATTAATTAATTAAAAAAAAGAGTATAAAAGTAAATAATTTTGTGTGTGTTAATTCCAATACTCTAAAAAGTAAACCCCTACTCATGCTGTACACTGTATTGAAATTGGAAAGATATAGTAATAAAGCACCTTATATCAATTAGACAAGTTGCTGTTAGTTGATCGCTCAAAAGCTAGTGTTATACCTTCAAACTTGAAATGATCAACAAAAAATATTCCATCTGTTGATGTTAATTGTGTTTATTGTGAATTGGTGAGGATCTTCGCTTAATTGTTGGTTGGTCCTGATCCTTGCTTAGTTTTGTCTATTACTTCACAATAAGTGGCGCTTTCTCCTGATCATTCGTCTGGTAAGTCAAAGTTAGATAAGGGGAATTTCAGGGGGCTACTTCCTTAAGGACGGACTTCTTGGAGGTGGGGTGAGTGGTAACCTGTTATTTTTTTAATAAAAACTTCGAAATACCTCACAAATTTTTTACTCTTTATTATCCCCAGTGCTGGGACTTGAACCTGGGCAGCTTTGTGTTGTAGGCAAGATCTTTAAATACTACACTACCCAGCAAATTAATGTAAGTTAAATTTAGTCGCCGTGGTCTAGTAGTTAGTGTGTTGGCTTAAATAAAAAAAAAGAAAAATAAAAAAAAAGAAATATGAAAAATAAAAGAATAAAATAAAAGAAATATGAAAAAATTATTTCTTTCGGCGACTACCTGTCAGCAGTCTTCTGGCGAAAGCTCTGGCAGTAATTGATTGACATGAAAAAGCTTCTCAAATCTGTTGTTCGCAATCGACTTTAAACTGTAGGTCCCGGTACTCATGGATAAAAATTAACACACAAAATATGAGTGCTGCGAGAAGCTAGGCCGTAACCCTGACACAGGGTTGCAATGACCAATTATGTATGTAAGTTTAATATATAAGTATATATATGCATGTTAAATAAAATCAAAATTTAAACTTTTAATGAAGCTACTTGTCAATTAGTATTTATTTTATTATCAATATTTCTCTACTTCTCTGCGTAGATTCGTCAGGAATTATTTATATTATATTGTATCGTTGGATGTTAATTGTGGTAAGGATATTCGCTAAGTAGGTAGCTGTCACTACTTCCCCATAGGTGTTTCTTTACATTTGATAATTGGTTTTTTGATATTAATGTCAAAGGTGGAAATAGGGTGGAATATCAGGCAGCGGTTTTTTTTGTAAATCGTCTTCTTGGAGAGCGGGAACCTCTAATTTTTTTTAATTAAAATTTCGAAAAACCGCAAATTTTTTTATTGTGGGGTTAGGCCTTTTTGGTATTCTAAACTCTTTACTAACAGTGATCATATGTTTTGAGTTCCCAAGGGATTTTTCTTTTTGAACTATGCATCAAAATTATCACTATATTTGACCTTTCTTATACCTCCAGGATGTTTAACTGGCTCTGGTATATGATCCAGTGTTTAAAAGACAATTATGGGACAGAGACAAAGTACTCAATAATGCTAAACTCCGCAATGCGGTTTCACTCTTATTTGTCTAATATAATAGGAAGGAAATAACATATTCTTGAAAGACATTCGAACATTTATTTATTATCCAGTAAATCACGAAAATAATTTATCTTTTTTGTTTGTTTGTCAATTCCAATATTAATTAGTTTGAATAAACTATTCACAGATATTGATTGATATTTGTATATTCATTTCCGTAACTTATTTTCTTAGCACCAACACAATATACGGCAAGGGTAGGAATTATCTTCTATACCCTTCCAGCCTCAAATAAAGTTACTATGAAGTAAATCTCTGTCTATCAATAGCGATTTTTGGAATTTTTTCTATTTCTTTATTTTTAAATAAACCGAACGACCCTGCTGTATTTCCTACTTCACCATTTATTTACTTATACTCAAGTGTTGGTAAAATATCCATTTCAAATTAAGGCCAATTTTGTAAAATTTAACAAAACAACCTGCAGTTTTTCACGAAATGGTCATTACAGGAAGCAGCAGTAGAATCAATCGTTATAGGCAAATAAATTACATTTTTTATTTATTGACCTATTAATGTTATTTTAAAGAATTTATAAAAAAGAAACAAAAATTAAACAAATGCGTGCAGCTTTGTCGAATTCTAATGAAGCAATTATTTTTGTGAGTTTTTTGCCTTTTCAATAAAAACCCAAGGCTGACATTTAATTTCTACACCACTTGTTGTAGTAGAAAAGAAATAAATTTTATTAAACAAATACGGCAAACAAAAGTTATGAACAAAAATTTCATGAACAATATATATAAATAAATTTCAATGAAATATAATCGCCAACAATATAAAGAAACAACTTGTAAATTACACGACATGCCGTGACCAACTGTGAAAACACTTTTTTGGCTACTGTGGGTGTAATTGTATGTTTATTTTTCTTTTTCTTTTTTTTTTACTTGTACAAGAAAAATATTTAAGCAAAATTTGCATAATTTGTTTGACGTTGTTGTCCATGGCCACCCACCATTTTTCTGGGTGTCATTTTTTTCTTTCATATTGTAATTGCTTGCTTTTTGAGTGAAATTTACGAGGTTTGTCCTAACAACAAATTATAAATTGAATGACACAATAGACATTAATATCAATGCTGAAATAACTAGCAATAACAACGTGTTCAGGTTTTCATATAACCTGCTATTTTTTATCATTATCTATTTTCTAAACAGCCTTAATATTCTAATAAAGCATTTATTTAAAAATGCTCCTTTTTCATTATTTTAAAGCTGTACCACTTAATTTGCCAATCATATGCGCTTTACGGTGACAATGTTACCTCATTTTCAGCTCTAGATCATTAAATTATTCGGAGTTTGTGCAAAGTGGCAACATGTGTGCAAATTAATTAATTTTTTTTTTGGTAATTCAGAGTGTTTTTTAAATTTTTTTCTTTAATTTTTTATTAAAATAAAGCCATTTAAATGTACAACAAAAGACAGTAACATAAGTATATATGCAATCAGTTAAATACCTGGTTGTATGTGACTTGTGATACACTTGAAAAAATTTTGAGACACATTTGTCAGCAGTTTAGTGCATGTTTGCTAAAAGAAAAATTATGCAATACAAGTAAAAGAATTCAGCAAAAAGTTCTAAAAAGTTGGGGATATGAGAGACATATATCGTCTCGCGGGAGTTTATGTGCTCTATCCGCCATTTCATATTTTTTATATATCTCCAGTGATGCCACTTTAGGTTTACGACCCCAAATTTTTCAAGTCTGTAATCCGTTTTCGGATATCTCGTCCAGTTGCGGAGATAAATAGCCGAAAACGGATTGCAGATTTTAAAAATTTTGGTGTCAAAACATTAAGCGGCATCGCACACTGGTTCAAGAGCGACATTAATTCATTTTTTTCATGCCTTCTGATCTACCTGATTTTTTTACAGTTTATAATAGACAGTCTAATTATCATGTACCAAAAATATTAGGCTTATATCTTTATTACTTTTTTGTCCAGAGACATACAAAGTTGACCTAAGTGAATGCGTTTGAAATGACCGTATTATATATGATACATTCTATCGCTTCATGCTTTTAAAATACTCTTGTAATGACACTAAAAATTTTCAATTTTTTTTCATACAATTGGAAGTTTTTTATGATATATATGCAAATACAAAAAATTTTCAAATTAAAAAAAAATAATTTTTTTTACTACAAAAAATTGTTCAAAAATATATATTTTCTCCAAATTCTATGGATTGCATCTTCTGAGCTCCAACGAGCTCTAGCCAGATACTTATATCAAATTAAAGCCTGAAGTCTCAGCTAATTATTTATTCTTGACCCTAAGCAATTCCGGTTTAAAAAACTAAAATTAGTTCGGAAAAATTTCCTTCACAATCATGTAATTGCAGTAGACGTTTGTATTAAAATCTATTGCATACTCTTAGGATTGCACTTCTCTGCAATAGATTTTATTGCAACTTGTCTGCAGTTTTCCCGGCCATTTTAAGAAAATTCATAAATTTGTTTAACGATCTGTAAAAACTTGTGGATTGTGTGGTAAATTCAAAGAATAAGCTTTTAGGGTTCATTCGGTTCCAGTAATATAGCCGGACCTATCTTTTATTTAAAAGAAAAAGTGCAAATTTTGAGGCTTAGAAGGCAATTTTAATTCGGTCATATCTCCTACACTTCATACGCAATCTAAACAACTTTTTCTACGAATTATAAAGGAAATACTGTATTTCAATAAAAACTGCATTGAAAAGTTATCAAGTTATATCTGACATATACAATCTACTGAACTGTGTAAAAATTTTCCTCAGTTTTCGTTTTACAATATTTAAGTGACCTCAGTAGACTTTTTCTAAGACAAAATATTTCTTTTTAATCAAATAAATTATGAATTTCTCTCGATGAAACACTCTTCTTTGGAACGGAATTATTTGATTTGTAAAAAATAGTTTTAATAAATCGAATTTTAGTCACCAAAATACCGCCTACACAGAGTGCAAGATGGTGCGATGGGCGTGGCAGATTTCAATGAAACTTGGCATGCGCCTTTTTACTTTTCTAAGAAGTATATGTACTAAATTTTAAGACTTTTGCTTTTATACGAAAGGTTTTATATGAAAATATCCATTTTGATTGTATGGGCGATGGGTGTGGCTGATTTTCATGAAACTATTTTATATTCTTAATTTAGTCAATATAATACTCTGTGCCAACTTTCAAGTTTATAGGTCCACTCCTTATATTTTTTGCACAAAAATGTATGAAGCCGAACTAGTGTGCATCGTTAACTCGAATTATATAAAATGGCGGATAGAGCACATAAACTCCCGCACGATGATAGGTCACTTTATTGCCCTACAATTAATTTATAAACTAATCTTTTTAAACGTAAAATACACAGCTCTCAGACATCGTTTTTAATGAAATAAGGTTGATACTTCTACCCAGAAAGAAATACTGGTTTACTCTAAAGATCTGTCGCATATTTTTTTAAATATTAAATTGTCTCCAGAAGCAATTTCAAGATAGCAAGCTTCTGTTGCGTTTTGCAAGTACATAAAACTTTGGGTTTTATGTGTATGTTTTTTTAATGGAGCTCATCACTCAGGAGAAGACCTCTACTCCTGCAATAAATTGTGCTGGACTAGAAAAATATGTTATGGGAAGGAGAAAAGAGGGAGTAGTGCTTGTGGATATTTGATTTTGCTGCAAGGTTATTCCATAAACGAACCGTGCGTCTAAAATACAAATTTTTTCTATATTATATTGCGCTATTCACTGAACAATCAATTACTAAATGATAAGCTCTGTGAGACGTACGAGTACGATCGGTTATTTGAAATTTATAGGTCGTATTCCAATTGGCGACGTCCTCGTCGTCGTCGTGTAACGACATTTTTGTAATTGATTATAGGCAAGAGAAAAATTTTTTCTTTGTTTTGCTATAAAAACGTCGTCAGATGACAACGACGTCGGCAACTGGAATAAGGCCGTATGTTTTTATTTCATCAGAGCACCGCCCGTGGTAGTACTGATAGAATAATTAAAAACATGCCACATTATATTCAAATAAAATTAAGTATTTCTTGCACTGTTTAAAAAATCGAAACATTAAAAAATGCAAACTCGAACATAACAGTTAACTCTCGTGCCCAGAACATCTAAGGGTCCGCCTCCTCAATATTTACATTACCGATAGTCGCCGTGGTCTAGTGGTTAGTGTGTTGGCTTACTAAGACGATAGTGCCGGGTTCAAATCTCAGCACCGACATCTTGAAAAAAGAAATATGAAAAAAATATTTCTTTCGGCGACTACCTCTCAGCAGTCTTCTGGCAAAAGCTCTGAGAGTAACTAATTGCCATGAAAAAGCTTCTCAAGTCTGTCGTTCGGAGTCGACATTAAACTGTAGGTCCCGGTACTCATGGATAAAAATTGACACACACAACATGAGTGCTGCGAGAAGCTAGGCCGTAATCCTGACACAGGGTTGTAAAGGCCAGTTATGTATGTATGTATGATAGTCACAGATAACGAAAATGTATCATCACCACAACATGATAAACATAAAAAAAAAAAAATTAGACAACATACTGACACGATAATCTACACTAAAAAGATTAGCTAATGGACGCGCAAGCGTTAAAGAACAATGCTGGTATACCATCTGCCCTAGAAGACTTATGTATGTTGAGAGCCTGCAAGAACCCTTTTGACGATGTAATAGAGTTGAAGTCATAATCAGTGAATTTTTTTTACTTATTTAGTCGTTGGGTGTGTGGAAGATCTTTGCTATAATTTTCAAGAAAATTGCATATTGGTCTGGTTAAAAGTGGGACGAAAATTAAAAACTCTAGTCAAATTAATTTTGCCTACCTAAAGTGACTAAATCTTGCACTTTGCATTGATGGGTTTTAAGCTCTATTTGTCATACTAATTTTTCTAAAAACTTTTTTTAATTTAATTCAAATGATTATTTTAAAAGAATATTTTCTGTTCTGAAACATGTACTAAAGTGGTATAACAAAATTGTTTTCTTTCAGTATAATTTCTTTTTCTTCAGTATAAAGCAGTTTATATCTTAATAAGCCGGTCTGTTATTGTCTTAACTCAGAATATCTCATACTGGTGTAATAAACCATGCATGTGTCTTTCTACAAACATATGTTTAAAGATAAAATATATCCGCGAGCTAAAATACATGACAATTATTAATGTTTGTATATTAAACAGTAAACAGGTGCTGCTACAACATTCAAGTAATAGAATAAAGGGTTGAAATGAAAGGTTTTAATTACGTTGTGCTTCATAATACAATTCCACCAACACGCACATCTGAAAAACGCAATGAAATATCCTTTATAGAATAAAATAATAATCTACTGAAAAAAAGCAAAAGAAAAAATAACCCCAATAAAACAAAAATAAAACGTAAGAAACAGCGAAAAATAAAACAATTGAAGAAAGTTTGGATAAACTGGATAAACACGTAAAATGCTGTAAGGCTGCATATGTGCAGAAATAATTTTTTTTAATCTTTTCAGTTTTGTTTTCGAAGAATTTTTTTAAGTTTTAACTTTTTTTATAAGTATGGAGAGCGACTGATAAACCTCGTAACACTAACAAAATATTAAGAAATGCTTCACAAAATATTTTGAACCTTTAAAAAATGTTAAAAAAAGTTAAAAAAAAAAAAAAAATTATGAAATAATTAAAATTGTTAAAAACTTTTATTTATCGTAAGTATCAATTAAAAAAAGCAAAAAAAAAAAGAAAAGAAAAGAAAAGAAAAGAAAAGAAAAGAAAAGAAAAGAAAAGAAACGAAAAGAAAAGAAAAGAAAAGAAAAGAAAAGAAAAGAAAAGAAAAGAAAAGAATTAATACCAATATTCTGTTAAACGAAATATATTCTACAAACGAAATTTGTTTTAAATTATTATTAAAAGATAAGCCTAAAAATTTATTTTTTTTATTTCAAAACATTAAAATTAAATAAATAAATAATTTTTTTTATTTAGAAATTAAAAATTTTATCCTCCAACTGATGGTGTAACAAACAAAAATATGTGGTATCTTGAAAGTTTTTCTTACAAAAATATTTAAAAAGTTCAGTTTAAATAGCTTTAATATTGCTGTGTTACTTTACTTTAACTTCACTAAGTTGCAGTTTTATTTTTCTTTCCAAAATGGAGTAGAGTTTCAACAACATGGTGTGGTGGAGTTTACAACACTAACGTCGTTTTTGTTTGTCGAACTGCCAAGATAAAGTTTTACTTTTAAAAAGTTTGTAACAGTTTTTTCTGATGTTTTTATGCAGCATCTATATTCTTAAATATTTAAAATTCTTAGAGCTAAGAGTGAATTTAATGTTCAAAATATAATAAAAATATAAAAGGAAAATAACGAAAAAAAAAAAATTGTTTGTATAGTACATATTTTGTATACCTGAAGATGTTGTGCTGTATGTATTAAAAATATTATAGGTTTCTTAAAGACTTATTTCACAACTGTAGCAGAGAAATGTGTCAAATAAGGCTTTAACAAACGTACCATTGTTTAGAAGAATACAACAACTTTATAGCAGACAGATCTGTGGAATTAGAGTACAATTCTTGGTATAACGCTTATTTTATATGATCAGAGTCATCAGATTGAATTTGATTAAGAATGATTTGATCTAGAAAAATATTTTATGGGAAGGAGAAAAGAGGCAGTAGTGCTTTTGTGATTTGATCTAGAAAAATATTTTATGGGAAGGAGAAAAGTGGCAGTAGTGCTTGTGGATATTTAATTTTGCGGCAAGGTTATTCCATAAACGAACAGTTCGTGTAAAATACCAATTTTTTCTATATTATATTGCGCTATTCACTGAAAAATTAATTACTAAAGGATGTGCTCGGTGATTTGATTAAGTTGGGGGGTGCGGGGTATAGTGGTTAGATCGCTCGCACAAAAACTCAAACGGCTCAGGTGAAAATCCCAGCAAAAGTGAATATATGAAAAAGTTAGTCTGCGATTTTTTCAAAATTATAATTTAAAAATAACAAAGAAACCACTCCCCGACATTCCACTTTATGTCACCTTAACCAATGTGAACAAAATGAAAACGAATGATCAGGACAAAAACGCCACATATTGGGAAGTAGCAGATAACAGCGAATGCACTCACCACACAATTAACATGCAACGATGAGGCAATTGCTGTTGATCATTCAAGGGTGAAGGTATAACAGTGGCCTTTGATTAAATGATCAATTAACAGCAATTTGTCTGATTCCTAAGGCGCTTAATAATAATATAATTAATAATAATATATGTACTGTCCTTTCCAAGAATTCCAATACAATGCACAGCATTTAGTATGGGTTTACTCCTGAGTATTGGTCTCAAAAAAAAAAAAAATAATAATAAAGATATTTTTGATATTTTTAATCAACGAGCCAATTTAAATTTTAAAAAATTTTGGCGGGCCATATATAAAGTAAAGTAATTTAAAAAAAAAAATTTATAATAAACATTAGAATAAGAAATATAATATTTAAAAAAAGTCAAGATTTCATATATAAATTTTAATACAAAATAAAAACAAACAAAAAAAGAACTGAAGAACGAATTTACTTGAAATTTTTAATGAGAAATTTGGAACTTTTTTTTCGATACAAGCTGATCAATATCAGCCGGATTCGATGAGACAGCTACAGGTACGCAGTTTTCTAATCGTGCATCACTCAGTCTTGATCGGTGGTAATTTTTGATTAATTTCATGGTTGAAAATAATTATTCGCAAACATACGTACTTCCGAACAGAGACATCATTTGCTTTGCATTTTTTGGTCAAAAGTGGAAATTTTCAGGGCTCATATAAGATTTATAAATATTTTCTATGTTTACTGAGAGAAATACATTTTTTATATCGGTATTATTCTGAATGTCAATCACTTCCATACGAAAGCCTTCGGGAACTTTATCCACATCGATATTAAAGAGAAAAACATTTTCATGGAAACGGCTGTTTTTTTTAGCTTTGAACATTTGTAATCGTAATTGAAATTCGTTGATTAAAATGTCTTTATATTTCATATTGTGCATATTTTTTTAGAAGTACTAAAGTTTTCTTGGCGGGCCGCATAAAAATGTTTAAATGGGCACGTGTTGCTCATACCTGATTTAGGCTGTTCTATTAATAAAAACAAATGTTTACTATTTTTTGTCTTAGATTTACCTTTTGAAGTTTTACTATTTTATACTGTTGGTATTACAGTATGTATTTTGTTTATTATTAAAAGAATGAATGGTACTTAACGGATGGGAATTATAAAAAGAATATCAGTTTTAGGATCTTAAGGTCAAAGTGATAATTATAAAATAAATGAATGTAATATTTTATTATAGTCGCTGTAGTTTAGTGCGTACTGTGTTGACTTACTAAGACTATAGCTCGGGGTTCAAACCTCACCTTTAACATCTTAAAAAAAAGTATTTCTTTCGGCGACTATCTTTCAGCAATCTTCTGGCAAAAGCTCTGAGAGTAAATGATTAACCAGAACTAAGGAAAAGACAATTTTTTCCATACCAATTGACACATAAAAATGCTGAAAAATTCAGTCGTGAAATAGAATCTATTTTAATTCTAATTTATTTCTCTCAAAAATGAAAACAAACCCATTTGAAAGTTTAAATAAATTAATAAATTTTGGGATTTGTTAAATAAAATTAATGATATTATAGAAAAAGTAATTGAAGAAGGGCATAAACATAATAAAAATATAAAACATAAATTAAATTTTTAGCAAAAACTCTCATAAACTTAATATTTAAATAGCTTTACATACATGAAATGTAAAAACATTAAATGGCAGTTCGTGAAGTTGCAGCGTCGTTTTAATTATGGGCATGTTTTGTCTGAGAGTCATTTTTGCTCAAGTCTGTTATTCGGAGTTGACTTTAAACTGTATATCTACGTACAGTTTAACACACGTACAAATTTCACAAAAAACATGAGTGCTGCCAGAAGTTAGGCCATAACTCTGAAACAGGGTTGTAATGGCCAATAATGTATGCATGTATATGTATTTGATTAATACTAAATTTTACAGCTTGAATTACCTACAGCATAATTATCATTGTTTTTATTCGGAGTCGATGTTGCAATCGAAACTTTCCTACGCTATTACAAGCTTAAGAGGTAAAAGAGACTCTTAGTATCTTAAAGATTTTGATCTTGAAACAATCCACTGAATAGTTTTCCAGAATATTACTAATATATTTATTTAACGAAGACCACAGTGGTTCTAATATGTATGTGAGAGTACTGATGGGTTACTTTGAATTTCGATTCGAATCGAATATCTAACAAACTCGAAAAATTTAATAATGTAAAGAAATTCTCAAGCTCAAGGTCTATTTTTAAATAAAAGCTTTTATATAAGTATCGATATTTCGCTAATCCTGCGTGTAGCGTCTTCAGGATATATTTAAATAAATATATTTAAATAAGTATATCCTGAAGACGCTACACGCAGGATAAATAAATAAAAGTTTTTATTTAAAAATAGACCTTGAGCTTGAGAATTTCTTTACATTAAATAATAAAGATCGAAAAACCACAATTAAAAATTTACGAATTTTCGAAAAATTTTTGTGTTCATTTTTATTGATTTTTCGAATATGAAATTTCTTTCGAAAGCATTTTCGATTCGAATCGAAATAAAAGTAACCCCCTGTATTAATACACTGTTTTCGTACTGGTCCATGCTAGATTATTAATGATACGAGTATGCACAAAAAATTTTTCACAGCTATTATACTTACATATTAAAATAAACAAAAGGTTTCTTCTTTTAAGTCAAGAAAAAGAAAAAAAAAAAAAGAAAAAAAAAAAAAAAAGACAAAAAATTTACATTTATAGGCTACACTGGTACACACTAGTTTTAACCCTGGATTTTTATCTCAAAACCTTATTAGCCTCTACAATTATTCCATTTTCGTTCTATTTTTTTACTACAATTTATGGAATAAATTAGCAAAAACCTCTGAGTCAGATGAATATGGAAAAAATTTTTGACTTTATGATGATTCACTTGCCAATGACAAAGAAAATATACAAAAAAAAATATTTTTTTTTTATTAAAAACATATCTCGTTATCAAAGAAGACGATACTTAATGGGAACAATGAACTTTTGAAATGCAAAAAAGTACAAGAAACTAGAAAATAAAAATCTACTAAAAAAGAAGAAGAAAACAAAATATCCAAATAAATAAATTGTATGTCATACGAGTACTTTTGCAAAAGGAAACTAACACAACAAGTTAAATGTGATACAAAGATTAATTCCACTTCAAGGAATTTGAATGAATTAAATGGAATATGATTTTTCACACAGCCAGTCAGCATTCAGTTGATGACACTAAATAAACAAACCAGAAGATGAAAAAAAAAAACAAAATTAATAATAAAAAATAAATAACAACAGCAAATATAGTCGATTTGAAATGGTAATAAAATTTGTATTATTTTTTTTTTTTTTTTTGAAACTAAAATACTACATACTGGTATTATTTAAACAAAATATATACGAGATTTCATTAATTTTATTAAACCTTTAGTTTGAGTTGCTTTTGTATAAAAATGATTTTTGAATTTAGGTTTTTATTTTCTTCTTCTTTCATTATACCCATCTATACCACAGTTCTGTGAATAATCTCTATAGTGGTTATAGTTTTTATATTTTATTCAATTAAATTTTCAAGCAAAATTTTATAAACATTCATGGTCTTCTTTATTTATTTTATTTTATTTTATTTTATTTTATTTTATTTTATTTTATTTTATTTTATTTTATTTTATTTTATTTTATTTTATTTTATTTTATTTTATTTTATTTTATTTTATTTTATTATTTTTTTTGAAACGAAAGCCAAGAGCAACCACATGGTCAGTTCCAAAAAAAAAAAAAAAAGAAAATAGAAAACAAAGAGAACCAAAAACTATTTGTTTGTGGTCAATTTTTAAGTGTGCGTTTGCTAGCTTCCGTAGTGAACTTCATGGAAAGAGAAACATTTATTTTTTTCTGGCATAAAAATTCCATTTTTAAATAAAAATTATTGAAGCTTTAAATAATTTTTGTACTCCTTCCCTGTAACACGTTTTGATTATAAAACAAAAGACCATGTTTTTCAGAACTTTGTGTGATAAAAGAAAAACTAAAATTGAATGCTAATAACTACGTATAACCAAAATGGCCATAATTGTTGGAAGTAGTTTGAGTTTGTGCTGGTGCTGGTAACTTCTGCAAATTATAATTCAATGAAGAACAGTTTCTAATTTAATTTATCGTTTAAGAATTATCTTTTGTGTTTTTTTTTTCAAGTTAATAGCACAACATGTCTCTGGCACTGGCGAATTACTTTTCATTTAAATTGGTTTTTAAACAAACGATTAATCTTTCATAATTGCAATGAAAATAAAAGTACAAAAAACAATCAATTTTGTTTTCAAATTAATACTTGTTGTACAAAGGATGTCCCAAAATTAACGCAAGATTTGATCTAAATATATAAAATTTAATGTGTGTTTGTTTATTTGTTTGTTTGTTTGTTTGTTTGTACCTTATAGGAGACCAAACCTCTAGACCGATCTTCCTGAAATTTTCACAGCATTTAACTGGGACTCCGGCATGATTAATAGGGTACTTTTTTTTCGACCACGCCCACTTTTACGCCCACTTTTTTAAAATTATGTAATTGCTCCCATATAGTGTTTAACAGATTTACTTCAAGTTTTATACACATTATACTAGAGGCGAGGTATAAACAAACATTTTTACGCCACGCCCCTTTCACGCTTAACTGTATTTAAAAGTTTTAAACTTTTTGTTCTCTGTACAAATTTGTTCCTTCCAACGGATTTTTTTTTATTTGATAGTATATTGCTCTTAATACTGTTAACGTCGCCATATAACTATGAACCACGTCACCGCCATTAATTTTATTATATAACGAGGGGGTAGCGAAGCACACCGGGTTCAGCTAGTTAAATATAAAAAAGAATTTATAGTCTGTAGACTTTAATTTTTTCTTTCAAAAATAAAATACGCAGGATGGGGTTATTTATCGAATAAAATATCAGACAAATGGACTCTATGGCTTTGTTAGCACTTACTTGCCCTTTCCTCGAACTTTTTTGTAAGACTTTTCTATATACAGGGTGTCCGCCGGGAAGGTGTACTATTTTGTTTGTTTATAATTTTTGATTAATGAAAGTGAATAGATCTTATATTCCCAATTTTTTATTTTTATTTTGGCAATTATGTGTGGAATGCAATATCAGATAAATGTCGGCCTCTGTTAGTCCCACAAATGCGAGCCTTTTTGAGCATGGCGACCATGGAGGCCAAGCAACATCACCATTTCTTAAAATAACTTGTTGTGGATAGAGGTCTCGCAATAATTCCATTATACTCCTACCTGTATGCCATGTGGAACCGTCTTGTTGAAACCACATGTTTGTCAAGCCCAAAGCATGCAGTTGTGGCGTAAAACACTTTTCAATCATATCACGATATCGCTCCCCATTGACTGTTACCTTTACGTCGTTTTCAGTTTCAAAGAAGTAAGATCCAATGATAAGCACCTTCGCCCTTTTCTTTTGAACTGCTGATGAAATACGGATCCATTGCTAAATACCACAGACAAAAGTACAATACAAACAATGGACTGAAGCTGACAGAAATGCATTAAAGAAAGCAAAAAGAGTACAATCGGCTGGTAAGCTAATGGCAAGAGTTTTCTCGGCTCACAAAGATATTTATTGATCGACTATGTTTAGAAATGTAAAACAATTAATTCGGAATATTAGTCAATTTTTTTGCATAAATCAAATTTGAAAATTAGAGGAAACGTCCTGGGGGCAAATTATTTGCTCCCAGGTTTGCAATAAAAGAAAATAGTTTTCTGTCAAAACAAAGTACAATCCCACAAGACTGTTTTCACAATGGCAAAGTTCAACGAATTGAAATACGAATTGTTTGACCATCCCTTTTAAAATGTTGGACTAAGTGTATTGAAGTAAAAACATTTTCACCTGCCGTGGTAAATTGCCTTTCACATACTCATACAGAAATACACCAGTTTTTGAGGATAAAAAACAGCTTCGAAAATTAAATGTTCTGAGTGTTTTTTTTTAACTTCTATTTTAGATATAGAGTATTACTAAGCCGTTTTTGATCATCTTTAAAATATTTTTCACTACTTTTCCTGTTGTAATAAAATGTATTTTTCGTGTAATGATTCTTTATTAGTGTCAGGGAGTGCGTGTGGTATTTTATGTTTTTACATAAATAAATATTAAAGCCTTAAGGATTACGTCATGCTAAAACAATAATAAACAATAACAAGTGGCAATAATGTTTCTAACACAACAAAAACAAAAGAAGAACTAACATTTCGTAGAAACGTGTATTTTTTTGTGTATTTTTACTTTTTTTTCATTGTTTTTCATTCATTGCTGTAAATACTTGCCTCTTGCTTTTGTTTTGCTGTAACTCGCAATAAACATGATGCTTTCTTACATACGTACATACATACATATATGACGCCTTCTTTAACTTCGTCTGCTGTTGAAAAAGTATTTTATTTATGTCTGTAAAGGTTTTTCATTTAAGAAAAAGATAGATAAGCAGAGAGAGAGAGAGAGGTAGAAAAAATAAGAAGAAAGAGAGAGAGATTATAAAACAAAAAGTTTTATGTTTTTAGTAGTCGTTGCTGTTGTTATTTTGCTTGCGATAACGATTAATTTCTATCGATAAGTTTTCTTTTGTTTGCTTTATTTAAACTTCAATGAGAGTTTTCGCAATATTAAGTACAGTGGAGTGGCTGTGAGCAAAGTTTTATGATTTAAAAGACAGAAATTTAAAAGGTAATATGAATGAAATTAAAAATGTTGTACAAAATTGTTTTCTCAATAAGATCTTTAAGAAGTCTTTAAATGAAATCTACAAACAATTTTTTAAATATCTCATTTTCACTATATTCATGCAATCAGTGAACATTAACAAAATGTTCCACATTGCTTATGAATGGCAAACTGAAAAAAAAACTAGGTTGCTTTTTGATCACTTCCTTTTACTTACGATAAGAAAATAAAGAAAATAATACTCGAAAATATAGACTAAAAAGTACATAGAAATTTAGGGTATAGTGGACTATGCTCAAAAACAACCCTGGTTTTGACATTTCCCCATGAAATTAATTTATTAATTGTAATGAAATTCTCAAGCTCAAGGTCTATTTTTAAATAAAAACTTTTATTTAATTATCAATATTTCGCTACTCCTGCGTGTATATATAAATTTATTTATAAATATATATATTATAAATATCCTGAAGACGCTACACGCAGGAGTAGCGAAATATTGATAATTAAATAAAAGTTTTTGTTTAAAAATAGACCTTTAGCTTGAGAATTTCATTACAATAAATAATAAAGTTCGAAAAACCAGAATTAAAAATTAATTTATAAAATTTAAAAAGTAAAAAATTAATGAAACTAAAAGGATAGAAAAAAAAAACTATTTCAAAGAATCTTAAGCTTGGAAAAGTGCAAATATTCTATAATATAAGTATGTATGTATGTTATGAATTCTGATGTCACTTATTTTGACCCAAAGATTAAATTTTGAAAAATCTCACTATGTAGCCATTTCGCTGATTGTTTCATCTAAAGTGCCAAAAATGGTGGTTTGCCACTCGAACCTCCAAAGTTAGTGGGGTAGATCCTACATTTAAACTCAATTTGGGCACTCTCAATGGGTCAAGTGGGATTTTTCAATATTTATGCTTTGGGTAAAAATAAAGAACATCAGAGATATGGTTCCTTAGGCAAAGTTTCTTATTTTGATTCGTAGGATACGATTTTCCTTGTTACTTGGGCGATTTTTTTGTATTACTACAAATTAATCCCCCTAACATATATCGTAGCAAATGGTTATAAAATATGAGAATATTGTAACAAAAGTTTAGCAACTGATATAGTATTAATATTTATGCCAACGAGCTGCTACATTTGTGTTATGCATAGGGTTGTAAGATTTTAAAAAAAGTTATATAAATTATTGATTTTTTTTTTCAAATACAGTCGAATTCTTTTATAAGAAAATGTAAAAAAACAGCATTTGTTTTTCTTATAACCGGAATTTTCTTTTAAAAAGACTTCGGTAAAATGCAGACAAATTATAAATATTTTTAGTAATAAAGAAACATTCTTGCCATTAATTTTTTTTAGAGACCAGTACTTAGATGTAAACATCTACTAAATACTGTGCATTGTATTGACATTTTTTTTTTTTTTTTTGGAAAGGACAGTACATTCATAGTATATATTTTTCTTATATTATTATTAAGCGCCTTAGGAATGAATGAAACAAATTGCTGCGAATTGATCATTCAAAGGTCAATGTTATACCTTCACCCTTGAATAATCAACAGCAATTGTCTCATCGTTGCATGTTGATTGTGTGGTGAGTGCCTTCGCTAGTAGATTTAGTAGGTTTAGCTGTTATCTGCTACTTCCCAATAGGTGGCGCTTTTCTCCTGATCATTCGTTTCTTGTTGACATTTATTAAGGTGGAATGTTGTGGAGTGGTTTCTTTGTTGATGGTCTTCTTGGAGAGGGGGAATTTCTTATTTTTTAAATTATAATTCTGAAAAAATTCTAACAACTATACCACGCACCCTCCATAAAAAATACTTTGGAAAATGTAGGTGTGCACATTGTCGTCGATGAGTTCTTAATACTCGTATTTGCAATTGAGTGGAGTTCTTTTTAAACAATTTTGTGCTTTTTAACGCAAAATCTGTTTGTTTTAAGTGGTTTTTCTTTAAAACGGATTTTCTTTTAAACGAAGTTATATACCTTTGAATTTAATATAAAACAAAAGTAAATACATTTATTTTGCTTATATCCGATTTCGAATTCCGAATTCGACTGTAAAACAACTTTTTCCTTTTGTACCAAGTGAGATATAACATTTTAACAAAGAACCACTTTCGTTCACAACAACCCGCAATTCTACTATTGGCAATTGGAAAATTATATTGAAGAGTTTACTTTATTTGTTGTAAGGAATAGGGCACCCAGAAAAAATTGCCACGTCTAACAACTTATTCTTCAATGCGAAGAATATCAATTTTTGCATAGATTTTTGTTTTTTAATATCAATTGTCTTTTAGCAGCTTTTTGAAACGAAATTGCGAGTCACCGTAAATAATAATTGCGTTAACAAAATAGCAGACAATTTAATTTCGAAAAAATATATCTATTTGAAAATTATTTTTATTATTGTCCCACTGTATGCAAACTAGTTACTCGTATATACGTATATGTACGTACATACCATTTGTTTATACACCAGTAGTTTAAGTAACAATACTCATATACAACTGTTATTATAAATTTGCAATTATTATTAGAGCAATAACAACAACAAGAACAACAACATTAAATTAAAAACCACGAAAACAAGAACGGTTATCAAATGAACTTTTAGTGATAAAAATGATTGTGGGGTACATATGTATGTATGAAGGAGTATTTTCCCCTTATTAATATATTTATATAAAGATTTTTTTTTTATTAATTTATACAATTTTTCCAGTAAAGTCTTTAATCTTAACGGGTATATGTGTTTACTACAATATTTGGCTTGTGGTTGTTGCTGTTTTAGCCCACAGCAATAAAATAAAGGCTTTATGCAATATTCGTGATTTTATTTGTTATTGTGGGTTAAATAAACTTCACAAATCCTGTATTTATTTAAAGTTTTGTTTTGTTTTTTATTTTTCAAAAGGAGTTAAAAACCTTTTCAAATAGTTTTTTTGATATTGCTATTGCTGTTGTTGTTGTTGCTGCTAACGTTTTTTAACTACCATTAAACACGCACTGTTAAAAGTATGTAGATTTGTGTGTGTTGTAAAATGATTTCCTACGAAATTGTTTAAAATTAACACTAACACATAAAAACAAAATAAAAACCATAGATATAAGACGGCACGTTGTTTTTCAAAATTTACAGTTACTTTTATATGCATGCTTGTGTTTATGTGTGTTATTCTGTTTTATTTTTAAGGGTTAAATTTTATGTTGCTTTGAGTGAAAGAGTACAAAAAAGCTTTTGTATTTTGTTGTATGTTGAGAAAAATTTAAATGAAAGCTTTAAACGGAGGTGAAATTAAAGTGAATATCTCTCACGTTTTGAATTCTTTTTTACGATATAAGTAAGATGAGATGATGATAAGATAAGATGTTTCAATGTGTAATTTTTACAGTATATGCTTTACTGAGTTAAAACATTGCTCTTTTACAAACTCGTACTATAAAATTATAAACAAATAATGATATATTGGCAAAAGAATTTAATGACATGTTTTAATAAAAACCTTTTTAAAAATTAAACTTTTTTTACATAATTTTTCGAAAGAACTTTACGATGCTACAAGATCAACATCTTCTGACTAAGGGTATGGTCACATTAGGCAGTTATTTAATCAAGAAAGCGTGACCACAATTTTACAGTGGTTAGAGCGCTAGCACAAAAACTCAAACGACGCAGGTTCAAATCCCAGCAAGGGTGAAAAAATTAAAAAGTTAGTTTTCGTTTTTTTTTTAAATTATATTTTTAAAATAACATGTCACCAACCACCACCAAGAGATCCATCTACAAAAAATCCGCTTCCTGACATTCCATTCTATTTCACCTTAACCATAGACAACAAAAAACAAACGATCCATAGAAAAGCGATACCTATTAGGAAGTAGCAGAGATAACAGGTAAAGCTTCTTAGCGAAGGCACTCACCACACACAATTAACATGTAACGATGAGGCAATTGCTGTTGACCATATAAGGGTTAAGGTATAACTCACTGCAATTTGTCTCAATCCTAAGGCGCTTAATAGTAATATAAGACAAAATATATACTGTTCCTTCCAAAAAAATTCCAATACAATACACAGCTTCAGTAGGGATTTACCCCTGAGTATTGGTCTCAGTAAAAAATGTGTTTCTAGCTTCCAAGATATATGTAAATTTATATTATTCCCCAAACTCATTTGTCAAATTAATGTCGTCTATATTAAGACAAGATGATTGCATTTACACTATTTCTTAAATTTCTTTAATTTTACCATATTTTTTTGGATGACCAACATACAAATTTTAAGAACTAGGTAATTAAACTTAATAAAAATGGCTAGTGCATGCATCTAGTTTGTTTTATTCAAAAGTTCCCAGATTTATTTATTATTTGGATAGAAAATACAAAAAATTTTTATTGTATTGCTTAATTTGTCAGTATTTCCAACATCCTATCTACACTCACTTTTGCTGGACTTTGTTTTAGAGGCATAAATCCTGATTTTGAAACGAATAAATTTTTGTGCTATATTAATACGTAATATGTAATAAAAAAATTCTTAAATTTTTTTTTTTTTGGTCAGTACGATTTTCTTTAAACAATTTTCGAAAAATTAAAATTAAATGGAGGTGACATTAAATTTCAAGCTAACTTTGGTATTGTAAATCAATAGTATTGCAATTTAAAATACCTTTTAAGAATAGCAATAGATTTTTACCTGGATTTTTGAGCAAAAACAATATTCCAACATTTTAGTTTTTCAAAGGAAGTCAAAGTTCTGTGTCCTTTAATTTTATTTGAAATTTGTTTCCTTTATCGTTTTGGATAGAACTAAAATATTTTATAAATTCTGTTTTCGAATGAAGGCATATCCTGTATCATTATTAAATATTTGCTATTTTTGAAGTATTTTTGTTGCTTATACAATATTAATGGATCAAAAACATTTTTATTATTTGAATAAATATAAATGGTTTTTTTTTTCAAAGTACTATTTCTTCCTGATTTTATTGGTTTTCTGGTCTATATGGATATGTTTTCTCGATTACGATTTTTTTTTATTTTTTATTTTTGTGCTGCAAAATAACACCGTTTTGGTGAAATAAATATTTTATTAATAAAATATTAAATTTATAAATTAAATTGAAAATGTCCTTGTCACCAGGAGTAAAAGAACGTTTAGAAGTCGTATATGACATTGCCAAGACAACATTCCTTTGGGGGTTTATACCTGTGGTCTTTTATTTGGGTTTTAAAAAGGGTGCTGAGCCCGGTAAGCCCCCATTATCTTTAATGAGTCTGTTATGGCTGTAAGTTAATATTTTGTAGTGAAATCTTCAATGGACAATGAAATAAAAGAATATGTATTCTACTCAAACTGCAAAGCGGAGAGGTATATCTTTGTTTCTTTTTGCTTAATAAAATATTTTTAATTATTATTATTATTATAAATAAAAAAATATTAATAAATTCTCCACACAAAATTATTTTATCAAGCAGTAATTCAATATTCATTCATTAAATAAATCTAGGTGTTCATTCAAATCATTCATAAATATTCTGAAAAAATAAAAACAAAAACAAGTAAAACACACAGCAAAACTCACCACATTTTCTCTTTATTATTAATGCTTTTATAAACAACGTGTCTTTATATTGAGTGCAATACTCAACAATTTCACTCAAAGTTTCAAATACAATAACACAATAGCACTTTCTATTAGTACTACAACACTGGAATAAGAATTTCAAAATTTTTCAATTTTAACTGAGTAATAGAGAACACAAAGTAAAAATTGTGGTTGTAATGAGAAAAAAAGGAATTTTTACGGTATAGGACTTGACTTGGAAAATAAAAGTGACAAAGTGTGTTTGTGTTTGAAAAGTAAATGAGTGAGTGAATAGTGCGTTAGGCTTTAATATTTGGCCCTGGAGCTTTTGCACACATTTCAGTCATATTTTTGACCGCCTTTCGGAAACATTAAAATACGGGTGTTAAAAATTTAATATTTGCAAAACGAGCAATTTTAAAAAAAGCCAACTTTAATAAGAGTGAAATAAAATAAAGAGTAAAAATAATAATTTCATAATGAAAGGCAAAATAATTACAAGCCAGTGAAAAAAAGTACTCACAATATCTAAAAAAAAAAAAAATAAATAACCGTTTTAAAAATAATAAATTTCAAAAGTAACGAATAAAAAAATTTAAACAAAACCATTATTACGCACAAAACCAACACCATTTGTGCAATATGATAATTACTATTTTAACAGAAATATATTTTTGAATTTTTTAAACTAAAGAAAAAAAAATAAAAGAAAGTTAAACAGTTGACCTAAAAAACACGTTTCTTTAAACGAACATAAGCATGTGTTTGTGTTTAACTGTGTAAGTGTGAATTGTAATTTGTTTTTATTAAAAAAAAAAAAGAAATATATTCTTCTCATTTCCTTCACTGCTCTCAATTACCATCAGTTGTGGAAGTAAAAAAGAAAAAACCAAAAAATATCACCATTTATTTGAGTACAACAACGTGCCAGGATTATGTAAACAAATCCACGCCATTTTTTCTTTTTGTTTTTACTTTCCTCTGCTGCTGCAGCTACTAGTGGCTGCTGTTTTACATTTTCCCCAAGAGTGTTGACTTTAATAAAAATTGCCTCCTCATTTAGGATATAAACAAAAAACAGTGGGCTTTTCAGTCTTAAGGGATTATTTATAAATAATTGTTAAAAGTTTCAAACACGAAATTTTAGAACAAGAAAAAAAATATTCATAAACACACATACATACGAGTACATATAAGCACATTTGTAAGACTTTTAAAAATATATATAAAAAAAATTTTAAATTAAACAAAAGATATCTAGAAAGGGTTTAATTAGAAAACTGACTGTTCTTAAGAAAAAAAAAAGAGATATATTTTTAATAAACTTTCAATTGAAAAAAGAAATGTGGTCGTTATTTTTTTGTAACTCTCCTTGCTTTAACAACTTTATTTTAAAATTTATTTTTTTAACTAGTTTTGTTAAAATTTAATGTATAAATAAATAATTTTTAAATCTGGTTTTTCGACCTTTATTAATTAATGTAAAGAATTATTCAAAATAAAGGTCTATTTTTAAATAAAAATCTTTTATTTAATTATCGATATTTCACTACTTCTGCGTGTAGCGTCTTTAGGAATTATTTATTTATAAATAAATGTTTTATTTTCTAGAATTTTAAGTATTTACGCACTTAATGCAACTCCATTAGTTATTCCAAGTATAGCTACAACCGTTTCTATATAAATATATAATTTTTTTGCTACTTCAATTACACAGTACGATACGGAAAAAAAAAATAACCACAAACGTACACCATTACGTAGCGCTTTAGTAATTTTTGGGAAATTTTACTTTTGCGGCTACCTAAGCGCTATCCGAACAGTGTTAAGAATCATTCCTAGAAAGTCTATATGCTTTAAAAAGTTGTTTATTGAGATCTTGGGTAGATTTTTGTAGTTCATTGTTTCTTTAAATTTTTAACAGTTTGGTACCTATGGACCTAAACGGGGGGAAAAAGGCAAAAAAACATCGAATTTTTTAAAGCTTTTTCCGATTTTGGTCTTAAAGTTGAAGTTTTTTTGATTTTATATCTTGACAATTTTTGTTCTTCATGACAAGAGCTACACTTTTGTCTCAGAAAGTAAATCAAATTTCTGAATGTTTTGCAAGATAGGAGCCTGTGAAAAAGCTAAATTTTTTGCAACAATAACACCGAGACGCCACATGTATGGGGACCCATAAAAAACTCATGACTTTGGGCAAAACTGAGAGATACTGATCTTCTTTTTTGCTCTTTTATCATGTAGTGATGTCGGTTTATGTTTATATTCCATGACTTAAAAAATTACGCACAGTGTTGTTTACTTCCTTATTAAAGTTAAACAATTTTTATACTTGAAAAATTTATTTTTTTATATAAAACTCCCTGTATTTGTTTCATGGAATAATTATACATTGTAATGATTATTATTAAAAATCTATATATGTTGTCCTTGCAGACATTTACATTAAAACATAAATTGACACATGGTATTAGTGTATTGGCTTCGGTTTCAAATCCCAGCTCTGACATCTTGAAAAAAAGATATATGAAGAAAAAAAAAATATTTCTTTCGGCGCCTACTTCTTAGAGTAACTGCTTGAAATGAGCAAGCTTCTCAAATCTGTCGTTCGGAG
Organism: Metopia argyrocephala; assembly: GCA_963576795.1. Lineage (NCBI taxonomy): Eukaryota > Metazoa > Arthropoda > Insecta > Diptera > Sarcophagidae > Metopia > Metopia argyrocephala. The sequence continues at coordinate 66,300,963 of OY756208.1, forward strand.
TCGACTTTGAACTGTAGATCCCGGTGCTCATGAGTAAAAATTGACACAAACAACATGAAATTTAAAAAGACAATTAACAAATTCATTTCACATTCTTATAAGTGGGTCAGCATCAGGCTTAGTAGCCTAAAAAAAGAACAAGAAATTGCAAAAAATAATGTTTAAATTCATGGGGGTACGTTGTGAAGAAACTTCATTAATTAAAAAATCAATACATACTTATGTACTCGTATACCGCCTCTGATAACATTGAAGATAAACGACATAATTGCAAGATCTCATAGTTCCTGAACGTTAGCATTTTAATTAGAACTTAAAGGACAGTGTAAGTTGGCAAAATAACAGATATTGTTTATCTAGAAACTCAATGGGTTTAAAGTGTGTTTAATAAATTTTTTTTCTAAAATATTGATTAGTTTTCTAAAATACAACGAACAAAGACAGAGGCGTTTTATAAAATAGGGATCATTAATATCCCCTGACCACCATTTTATGAAATCAAGTAAAATCTTGGCCATAACCACTAGTAGTCGCTGTAGTTAATGTGCTGGAGTACCTTTTGTCAAATCCCAGCTCTGACATCTTTGTTCTGCAAAACGAAAATGTTAGAAAATTATCGTTTTTAATTTACAAAGGTACCCTGAAGAGAGTATGTCTATTTTATGAAATGTTTGCTTTAAAATATTAAAAGATGCAGAAACTGCTATTACTAGCTCACCTGTCTGTTGCGGTTGCTTACTTTCTAATGGTCTTCTGAATGCACAGTTTTGTATTAAGTCGCAAAACAAAAAAAAAAAAAAAAAAAAAAAACTGTTGAATGGAGTTAAAAATTTATTTTAAAGATGAATGTTTATTTTAGTTTGTTTATCGAATCTGTAAATTTGTATTTAAATCGAAATAAAGTTGTGTTTGTGAATTTTTATCCATGTGTACCGGGACCTACAGTTTAATGTCGACTCCGAACGACAGACTTGAGAAGCTTGTTCATGGCAATCAGTTACTTTTAGAGCTTTTGCCAGAAGTCTGCTAAGAGTTAGTCGCCGAAAGAAATGTTCCTTCATATTTCGTTGCATCAAGAAAATATAGTGCTATTGAAAAAAGGTAGCATTTCTCAGAATATGGATGCAAATAAATTACACCAATGCGTATGAGCAATATCTGTTTTGTTATAAACTACATATAAAGTATACACGCTCTTATTATTTTAATTTTTATTTGCCATAAAGTCTGAGGAATTATGGCAAATAAAAAACGAATTCAAAACATTTATTTTAATAGGACTTTTATTTAATTTTTAATCACGAAATGTTGTATACTTCAAAGTTAGTGGGGGTCCGCCATCATTAAACTGGAATTTTTAAAATTTTAGCTTTGGGTTAAAATAAAGAACATCAGAATTCATTTTAGAAGTATAGTTCCTGTGGCAAAGTTTCTTATTTTGATCCCAAGTATACGATTTTCCTTATCATTTTGGGCCGCGTAAAAAAATATAGAGTATCCATATAAAACGAGAGCATTGGTTCAGCTAAACTGAGATGACTAAAGTATATGTTATTAAAATTCATGTTTATTCGTATATAAACATACTGCATATTTTATTTTAACAAAAAATAGACAAAAATAATAGGAAAAATAGTTCATTTAGAAAAACAAATAATAAAATTCCTAAAACATATCATTTAAGTTAATTTTTAATCAGTATCACTTTCTGATAAACACATTCGTTTACCATAGACTTCATCGCTAGAATCATTTTCAATATCATTCAATCGTTGACTTCCAGTTTTGACAAGACTGTTGTGTAATTCACAATAATTACCAATTAATAATTTCAAATAACGTTGAAATTTCTCGGCTCTTTCCTTGCTTGCAAAAATGATCGCACAAATTAGCTGCCATTTTGAGTCCTTCTTTAACTAGGGATGCAGTGAGGGTAGGAACGTCTTCGTCATTTTCAGATTTTTCTTTGGTATCGGGTGTCTCAAGCGCAAAACCAATAATAAATCATCGCTCAGTACCTTTTCTAACAAAAATTCGTCGATTTCTGCAGACGATAAATCATCAAAACCTTCTCCAAAACCATTAAAATCATACGATTTCGAATAAAAATACATACATTTTTAGACCGCGTTAAATCAAATCAAATCGCGTAAAAGCAGAATTCAGTATTTTTTTGGAATCGCGTTAAATCAAATTCGCGTAAAAAAAGTTCGCGTAAAAACAGAATTAGGTGTATTTGGGTTCTCAATGTGTCATAGTGATGCAACTTAAGAACTTAACAATTTATTCAATTATAATAAAAATGTTCTTATCGAATACTGTCCCTTTTGCTTTTTATAAGGTCTCAAGAGAAACATCCTGTAGGTTGTTCAAGATTATTAACAACAATTACTTTCGATTTATCCATTTACAATTTTAAAATAATTAAATATTTTAATATTCTAAGAGACATACTAAAACACATACATAAATACCGATATTTCACACATAAAATATTATTTTAAATAAATTAAAGATGTAATTATCACCACATTACAAAATACATTATAGCTGTACAATTCACACTGTTGTGAAACTATAGTAATTTTATATAACAAGTATTATACGAACAAAAATTATTTTCGTTTGCATATACAATTGACCATTAGGCATAACTTCTAAAACCAAAGAGTGTGGAATTTCAATTGCACTTTACAAGCTATCCAATAAATGTTTGAAAAATTAAATTATTCAACAACAAATAACTCTCATGTGGTGACAAAATTTAAAATTTTAAAATAAAATGCGAATGAGACTCATTAGATTATTTACGGCAGCAATCATGTTTGCACATATGATTAAAATTAAATAAATATTTATAGAAAATATCTACTATTTTACCCAAACACTGAATTCAAATTAAAATTGTAGTGATTTTGTTTGCACTTTAAGTTTTACGTACATGCCAAAACTATGCCTTTAAATATTTAATATATATTTGCTTAATGGCAATTTACACTTTTATAAAGAAAAACATAATTTGTAATTAAATTTATTTAAAACACCTGTTAAATCTCTTAAATATTTTGACTAACAAACTTAAAACATATGAAACCAGTATTCAAAAGTGCATATGAAACATAAGATGTAAAGAAAACTCACATCACGAACAAAAAAAAAAAAAAAAAAAAAAAAAGAAAAACACAAGAAACACAAGAAACACTATATTTAAATATAAAAGCAAAGAAAATAAAAAAACAGCTTGAATAAACATAACAAATAAAACACAAAAAAAAAAAAAAAACGAAGTCAAGTAAACATTTATGTCCTTTAAACCATAAATATATAAAAAAATTAAAAGGGTATAAAGACGACAAAGAGAAATGAATGAGTGAAGGGAAGAAAGTTCTTTATACTCGTACATATTTGTAAACAGCAATTTATTGTGTGCTTTTGAGAAAAACGTAAATATTTTATGTCACACACTAGTACGTTATTTGGCATCTGAGTAAGATGCAGTGAAAAGTAAATTTACAGTGTAGAGCACTACTGCTCAAACACACAAAAATCTAGTTGTGTGAGTGACTGAATAATAACTGCACTATGAGAAAAGTTGTGTGAATTTAAAATTATACGAATTCATACAAAAATTCTAAAAGTTATAATTTAGAATATATATATATTATAGAATTGTGGGTAACTTTTCTTCACAAAGTTAACCTCTTGGTGTGACCATAGGCCTTATTCTGTAACTTTCCTAAGCTCAAACTCTAGTGCTAAAAATTTATAAACTTTTTTAGGACTTTTTGGAAACGGTTAGAATTCTTAAACGCTAATTGTAATTTAAAAACTTCCTACCTACTATTACCTGTAAACTTTTCAATTTTATATATTATAACGCCCAGCCTGTTTCAAAAACCCAAAATTTTAGCAATTTAGCTAAAGAGAATTACGGAATTAGGCCCCAGACCACAATGAGAATAACTAAAAATAGCAACTAAATAAAAAGTAAATAAGTATATTTTTTTAAACAGATATGCAGTTATTTTTTAACTATACGATTTTTTTATTTTTATTATTATACAAATTTCTAAATTTTTTTATAATATTCTATATTACAGATTTCGCAAATATAGTTTTTAGTTACTTTAACATGCTGCAAACACATTGCACAGTGAAGGATTTTGCTAATCTAGCTGGACAAAAGTAATTTTTTTGAGGTACAATTTAAGTAAATATTTTTGTCAAATGTGAAAAAGCACTGGTTATAAAATCAGAAGATGTAAAAAATTTGCCAAACTTGTCAAAAATAACAATATAACGGCACCTTGAACTTTAATGTTTTTGAGAGAACTAAAAACATCAAAAGCACATAAGATGTGCGTCACTATAAAGTGTAACACATCAAAAGTCAAATAAAAACTGACTGGAGTAAGCTAGAGTTAAAAATAAGACAGTTTTATTTTGCATTTTTATTACAGATTTATATTCTGTATTATTTTATTTAAAAAGTAATTTAATTTTATAAAATTTTTTATTTTATTCATTATGCCATCCATAAGCAATGTTATAGTGTTTTTGGTGATTTTTTTGGTACCAGCTGTCCATTTATATCGAAAACTAGTAATGGTTTTGGGAACAGATGTACTCTTCATTAGTTCTCTTTTGACCAGAGCCCAATATCTTTCAATAGGCCGCAGCTCTGGGCAGTTTGGTGGGTTAGCCTCTTTTGGAACAAAAATAACATTATTTTTATTATACCAGTCTATTGCGCTTTTACTGTAGTGACATGTTACCAAATCTGGCCAGAAGAATGTTGATATGTTGTGCTGTCTTAGAAATGGGAGCAACCTCTCTTGAAGACACTCTTTGATATAAATATCTGAGTTTATGATCCCAATGTAACAAACGATGCACTTCTGTTGACGCAGCTACAAATAACCTGCCAAACTAGGAATTTTTTGGGAAATTTTGATAGTTTTTTAGTTCGGAACTCTTCAGAAACATTGCCGCTACATAAAACTCTTGGCCAGGAAGCTGCGCAAAGTCTGCAAAAACGTAAGTTTCATCACCCATTACACAACATTCGAACTTTTAAAAAAATTCTTTTTTGAGGAGTTTTGCTCTTTTTTTTGCTTCAATATTCTTCTTAGCATTTCTATCCGGAACTTTTTAGACTTTAAATGTTTTAAGGCCAGCTTTAGCTTTAACTCGGCGCACAAAACTTTCCGAACATTGCACGCGCCGGGCCACTTCGCGACCAGAAATGTTTGGAAGAGCCAGCAAAAGCTTCTCAACCTTTTTGGCTTTCGCGTCGTTCGTTACCAGTTTTGCTTTACCTGTTCCAGGCTTTCTTTCAATTTTTAGGTCTTTGTTGAACTTTTTGACCACTCTGGAAACACATTGCCTGGTCACGTGGACTTCCCTAGCAACTTTTGTATAACTCCAATATGGTTTTTTTTGAATTATTTTAATAATTTTTGTATGCACTTGTCTTTGATTATCCTTTATGAACTAATTAACAAGTCAAATTTGACAAACTGATACATTTTAAAATCTGACACATTTTTCAAAGATATTGTGATTAAGAAAAATAATTTTGATTAAAGGTGAAAAAAGTTATTAAGAAAAATGGGTGTTACACTTTATAGTGACGCACATCTTACTTGAAATTGCTCATTTTTAAAAGCGTGTAACTTTTTACTGGAGTGGAATTTTTTAATGATCCTTTTTTTGTTTTGAAGCTCAACTTGTTCGCTATAAAAATAGTAGGAATTTATTATTAGAATCTGAAAATTTCTTTTAATGCTATTTTTTTTAACTACTACTCTCTTCGTTATGGTAAGAAAAACAAAACCAAAATTTTGTAATCGATAAATTTTTTTCTTCATAACCCTTCATCACCGAATAAATTTGAAACGAACCTCAAAAGTAATTTCTTTAAAGTACATATAAAATTATTTGCCGAGATCTGCCACTAAGAAAAACTAATAATGAATGATACTACCATATACCATGAAATTTTTAATATATGGCTAAAAACACCCGAAAATGAAATTGAACATTAATTGTTATTTCTACCTTTTTATTATTTATTTTAAATATTTTGATGCATACTCGCCGCTTTTTTTACTTTTCGATCAACCAAAGCGAATAATATCATATATAAATTTTTGCAGTTGTAGGGGAGGTGGGCGTGGCCGTGGTCCGATTTCGCTAATTTTTCTAACAGTGGTACATATTGACCTAATAACACCATGTACCAAAATTCTTAATTCTAGCTTCATTCTTTTCCAAGATATTTAATTTTGTCTCCCTAGAATGGCTAAATCTTACAGTGTGCATTGGTTTTTCACATACATATACCACATCTGAAACGATTTTTGCGTTTTGTTTTTGTTCTTGTATTGCACTTAACTCATAATAGCCGGTAATTTTAAGAAGAGGTTGGAAAAGGTACAGTTTTCAACCATCTTTTGATATCTATGTCGTCTATTGCTGTTGATTTGCTCAATTCTTAACGAATTGGCCTAGTGTGTGCGTTGTCAAAATGGATGAAACATAGTAGAAAAATGAATCGTTTTTTCGACATTGCAACTTTATACACATCATGATGATATGGTGCCCACAATTCTTTCACAGGCTATGTTGCCCATTTGAAAACTCCGGCAAACAAAACCAATACGAAAAAGCATATAGTTTTTTTTCGTAAGTTAGGTGCCATTCTATGTATTTTTTATCGGATACTTTTTATTCAAAGCAATATAAACCTCTTGTGGTTTGCGGTTGGTTTATCGAACAATAATACTTACCATTTCTGGTGTAAAAATTTTTCTAAAAATTTTAACCGGATTTGGCAGAAAGTGTCGCGATAGCCCAGTTTTCATAGCTACAGGAATGTTGTGAGAGAGTTTTATGCCTGTTTTCGGTGGTTGCGACATCCACATAACAATACTTGAGTATCGCTCACCTTCATCATGTTCTGAATTTTCTTCAGCCTTTTCTTCTTCATTTTCATCGTCTTGATCATCAGTATATTTTTTCACCATTCTCTACCATAAAGTCCTCATTTTCTTTATCAGACGCACAATCTCTGCCAATTGTCTCACGTGCTTCTATACCAGTGATGTCCAAAAATCTCTTTCCCTATAACGCGTTATAGAAAAACAAATTCCGCTTACGTCGAAGGCAAACCCCTACATAATAAAAAGAAATATTGCTACTCTTGCTCGTTTTAGATTTTAGCTTCTCTCCAACATAGTACAGGGATGGATAGTGCATATTTTTTGTATAATTTTTATTTAACTGAAATAATTATTCATTATTTCCTCCAAATCTACGTGACCTCGGTACTCCTTTATTCTTAATAGGTCGATCACATGTCTATCGGACAATTGATTACGTCCTATTCTCAGAAATATGAAGAAATAATTATGAAGTTATAAACAGAAAGTAATCCGAACATTCCCATTTCTGGTAGAAGTAAGCAGAGTCTTTTCTCTGCTTCATACACAAGCGCAAGTGTGTTCATGTAGTAGTGGACATCACTGTTTTATACTAATATTTGGTTGATTTGACAATCCCAAATCAACGCCTATTTCAATATTATTCCTATGTTAACACATTGGTGTATGTGCTTGTATATCTACTTATTAATAGTTTTTATATTCGCCTACGAGTCAATTGCCCACGTTGACAAATTATATTTCCCCCGGAAAGAGTGGTGTTAGCCACACACGATCACAGTCAGTGTACTACAACAACAACAAATATTCAGTTTAAAGTACGTCGACAACGATCATAAACAGTGCAATATAACAACAACATACATAGCGTATAGAGCACTTAAACAAATACGGTCAGCGGCGTCACAGAAAAGCATTGTTTGTACAAATACAATGTGGTATGTGTCGCAGTGTCTTGTATCATGCGCTCGCTGCTTACCCAGCGTGTTTTTTGATATTCTTTCAAAATATAAATTCATGCTATACTGTGTCGGTATTACAGACAGTAAAATTATGTTACAGAATATTTCAACGAACAACAGCTTTGTTTGTGTTACTGATTTTTTTTTTATTTAATTGCACGCATAACGAAAACATACTTGTTTTACCTACGATGTTAACGTCGCGATGATCGATGAACGACTAAATTAATGCAGCAGTATTAATTTTAAAATTAACGTTATAGAAGGTTACGTCGAACAAGACTGTATGTAAAAAACTTTTTATTTCGTTTTTTAGTTTTTGTTACTGCCAGTAATCTACTTCTGGTTATCTCTTTAAAACTTGAGCTGAATTTTTCTTCAAATTGTGGGTGTTTGTTTAAAGAATTTTTTTTATAAGATTTCTTTATAAGTGAATACTTTTTTTTATTATTTTGTGTTTTGCTTATTTGGAGAAAGAAAAATATATTATTTGCAGCTTTTTATAAATTATTTAACTTTGTTAAGAATGTTAAAAATAAATTTTTGCTTTAGTAAAATAATTTTTGACGGCATCTTAAAATGTTTATCTTCTCAGAATTTCAAAATGTTATTGTTGTTGTTTTATTGTAGTACTCAAACAAAACAATATACATATTCACTACAATTGTGTAAAAATTATTATTCACCAGAAAACAAGAAAAAAAAAAAATTAAACACTTGTACTTGTACATGATGTTGTATGAGTATTTTATAATTAAGAGTTGCAGATGAATATGAATATGCTCATACGTACAGTGGTGATACAATTACTAAATGGGTTCTAAAGAAGAAAGTGCATAAAAGAACTATGAAAACTTTTCACAAAACATCTTGAATCGTTTTAAGAAATGTTTCCAAGATTTTCTTTGTCTATAAAATGACTGAAGATGAAACTTTCTGTGTAGTTTTGATATTTCTAAAAACTTGAGATTAGAAGATAAGAAAAGCCCCAAGACATAATTTTTTTTTACTAAACTTCTTTTTGATAAGTTAACTTATTATCTTTTAAGTATTTTTATAAAAAGCAAAATTTCTGTTATAAAAGAAGCTCTATAAAGTATATACTGGTATGTTACATACAGTTGGGCAGGTAATCCCCAGATGTTTTGACTACTGTTTGATAAATAACAGCTTTTAAATTCTTGTATATAATACAATAATTGGCAGGTTCCATGTTGTGTGTCTCAATTTTAATTCATGGGTATCAGCTTTTACAAATTAAAGTCTATTTAGAACGACAGACTTAAGAAGCTTGTTCATGGCAATCAGTAAGTCCTAGAGCTTTTGCTAAAATACTGCTAAGAGGCAGTTACCGAAAGACATAGTTTTCATATCTCTTTTTTAAAAATGTCAAAGCTTGGGTTTGAACCCGGAGCTCTTGTCTAGTATTCCAACACACTAACTACTAGACTACAGTGACTACTTCGCATAGATACGGTAGCCTGAAAAACTTAACGTCAGCAAAAACCATTTATAAAAAAACCGCTCTCCGACATAATCAGAAAAAAGCGCAAGTTAGCGAAGGTGCTTACCACACAGTCAATATGCAACGATGAGGCAATTGCTGTTGATCATTTAAGGGTGAAGTTATAACACTGGCCTCTGAATGATAAATTCACAGCAATTTGTCTCATTCCTAAGGTGCCTAATAATTATAATAATAATAATATAAGAAAAAATACATATTTATTGTCGTTTCCAAAATTCCAATACAATTGCAGGCATTTAGTAGAGGTTTATCCCCGAGTATTGATCTCAAATAAAAAAAAAATCGAGTGATCTTGGTAGACAATCGACATCCCAAAATGAATGACTATTTAAGCGAGAAATTTTCCATGTAAAAAATCCAAAAACAGTCGTATTATACGGCTCATAAAAACGGTAAATCCATAGCACTATTAAAATAATAGAAAATCTTTATTTAAAGTAAATAAAAAATTCCCGTTGACTCTACAAGTATGGAAAACAAATTTATAAAATATTTATTTAAAAGAGATATCAAAATAATTTTAAGTAAAAGTAATATGAAAAAAAAAATGGGGAAAAAGTTATACAATTTTATTTTTTAAACAATAATTTTAACTAAAACACTTATTTATATTTTTTAAGCTAAGTAATTCACATTAATATAGTATTGTTAAGTGAGCCAAAGAAGTGACAACAAATTAATAACTGAAGAGAGCATAATAATTTAAAGTATTTAAATTACAATACATGCCAGTAGTAACACTTGACGTATGAGTGTTATTTAATTAATAAATGGAATGTAAAAAGATAATCATACGCAGTGTGGCACTTAATTGCATTACTATGCCTAAGTATTTGGCATTAATAATAGTAAAAACCTATTTTAAATATAAATTAGTATTCTTTAACGTAAATTTTGAAAATTTCTATTGTTGTCATAACTCTAAAGTATATAAAATATATTACTTTTAAAGAAGTCATTGTCTTATGAAAATATGAATTTTATAATTTAAATGTTAGTAATACGGGCAATACTTGACGTAGAAACGATTTGAAATAAATTAAATAACAAAATGTTAAATATTTTAATAATATGGAGCCAGTAAATGAAAGTTGATCCGTTTTATTTACACAGCCCGCAAATTTTTTTCTTGAATATCCATTAAAAATATTTGCAAATAATTATTGTCTATTTATTGACGATGTCACACAAAGAACTACTCATTAATTCATTCATTCATATATGTGCTACTAAAGTACGTTGACCTGTAGATCTATTTTACAGCCCTCAACTTGACCTGGATTTTTACAATGTGTCCACCAATCTTGTCGCTCTGACGAACATTGAAATGTCGGCCGGTGCCAACCCCGAGTACTCCCTATCTGATACCTACTTATTAGTCACCAAAGTACCTCTTCCTACTGTGCATCAATCCTGCACAATTGTTTAGTATGTCCTCTGATGAAATATGTTTTGGAATACCAAGAATATTTTTTCAACAAAGAAAAACGCAAACCGAAATCAAGCTCAAAAACATACAGAGGACTAGCAAAGTATCCATAAATAAGTCTTTATCTTTTAACGATGTAAACTTGATAATAATGTGCAATACTTTATAGAACAAAAAATATTAAATAACTTTATTTCATTATTATAGAAAATCTACTTTTTGTTTTCCTCATAATTTCCTCTTTTATTAGAGATAATTGAAAAAAAATAAGGTTTTCATTCTCACAGGGTTAAAACGAAAAACAAAACAACTTTGTTAGTAGGAGAAACTTTATACTTTTCTATAAGAAAAATTTTAACAATGAAGGTATTGAAAACTTGACCACATTGCAGTGATAAGCATTAAGAATCAATTATTGGTATTTTATAAAAACTCTTTTTGTTTTTCTAAATGCAACGTTTTAAGAGAGTTAAGGTTTGATTTGGATAAATCTGACAATATTCGAACTCATTAAATATAAATTTACGAGTATTTGATTTCATATTCTGATTATGTTAAAAATTTTTATGGAATAATTTTCATTTACTGGAAATAAAGCCCGAAAAGGTAAATTAAAATCTATCAAAATATTACGTTTAAATTTTAGAACTCAAATTTTAGTAAGGAACAGAATATTCCACATATGCGTTAGTGTTTTTAATTATGACCAAATTTTTAGCAAAATTTGCATAATTACAGGTTAAATTTTGAATTATTTTTGAGCAATATATAGAACTAATAGTCTTGCCGAACTTTTGCGCATAAGTAATATTAAAATTTCGTACATTGTATGTGAGCATAAGCTCTATCATTAAAAAAACAATGCCTGTGATAATTAGAATGGTTTTTTTTTTGTTTGAGGCAAAATTTTAAAAATTTTATTTTTATGATTTTTTTACGATATTTACAGAAATGTCAGCTTTTGTTTTCTTACAAAAATATTTAATTCTATAATTATATACTTTTCTATGCTGATTTTTAAAAGATTAAATACATTCTATTACCTATTCTGTTGCATATCTATACAAAAATTTTTAATCCTTATTTAACAGACGAGATAAAAGCAAAATTCAACAATGAAATTAAAATAATCCTTAAAATAAACCGATCGTTTTGTTATAAATTTAAGTACAAAGATAAACAAGAAAATTAAACAAATGCACAGTTATTTGCTGAATTAAAGCATAATATTTATAATTAATGCATTACACTCGAGAGCAATTAAATTGAACTGAATTTGAATTTTACAACAACTAGCAAAACAATATTCTTAGCAATTATTTACAACAGCAAAAAACATAAAATCTTTATAACTTTAATTAAAAAAAATAATAAAAATATTTCATTATGAAAGAAATTTCTAAATTTAAAAATAAAATGAAGTTCTTTTGGAATGATGAAATAAGAACCCACGGTTTTAAAATCCAAAAGAGCGTTTATATATAAGTAGAAACATTTTTAATATTTCCTGCATTCAGTCTAGCATAAAATAGAGCTTCCCAATAAGTTACATTGTAAGAGAGAAATTGTGAAAAATTGCTTATTAGTGGGCATAAATAACACATGATTTTTATATGATATGAGGCGCTGAAATGCAGCAGAGCTTAAAACCACTTAGCAATAAAAAAAATCAAGAACAATACTTTGCCGTGTAGCATTGTTGGAAGCTTTAAGGCATGAAAAATAATATATTGCCTTCATTATTGTTTACAATTCTATTTATTGTTTCCAAATTGTAAACATTTTTTGCTGGGAGGTTTAACTACTCTAGTATAGTGATCGCTGCATATAATTTTTTCATATCGTCGCAGAATTAAAGAACGCTGTAACTGATAAAAATCGAAAATACGTTTTTTACATCATTTTTATTAGAAATTTAAAAAAAGCGTCGATTGGTCCCGGTTTCAGACTTCTATGATTAAAAGAAATTCACTTACGCCGTCTGCGTTTTGAAAAATATCAGTGTCCTTGTTCTGCTCGATTTTTTTCTGAGACACTATATGACCCCAAAAAGAATATGTTGAGAAAAACATATTTTACTGTTAAAGACTTTTCATAAGAAAATAATCCAAACGTCTTTCTTCTTTCTACCTTTATATTTGATTTCTTTAAATTTACCTCTGCTCTTGTTATCCACTACAGTTTCCAACTGTATTGTGAACTAACACCGACACACATAAACCTGTTAAATATAACTGCAATTTTTTGTTAAACAAAGAAATGCGAAACACAGCTTAAATGTAAATAAAACACAAAAGCAAACAAAATTGCCGTTATAATTTCACAATAAAATTTAATCAGACGTATATACAAAGACTGCAGTGTACGAATGCATAAAACAAAGGCACAATGAGGCAAAAACCAAATAAAACTAAAAAATATTTGAAACAATTAAAACCCTTGAATGACATTTAATACCTTTTTAGTAAAAAAAAATGCCCTAATTTTACTAATAATAGTGAGCACTTTACCATAAGCCACAACAACAATATTTGTAATTGCTTGTATCAATAAATGACAATGACATTGTACACTTATCTTTAATATTATTTCTATCTCTATTGTATGTATTTGCTTTGTTTTCAAATTGAAAATTTCAATACTTCTAAATTAAATGTTGACCTTTCAACAACAAACAGGGCAACTAAACTCAGCGTCAATATTAAAGTGAAAAACATTTTGTAAAAAGAAGTGACAAAAACAAAAAACTATTTGATTTTATCTTTTTGACTGACAATAATACCAATAATTAAAAACATATTTTTGTTTTATTTAAAGTAGTGTCACATTAGACAAATGTTTGACGTAAATTGTGTAATCAGTACTTTATCGATGTAATTGAGTTTTCCTGTAATCATTTTACATATAGTTTTATATTTATACATATCGCCGCAAGAGTTAAAGAACGCTGTAACTGACAAAAAGTCGAAAATACGTTTTTTGCATCATTTTTATCAGAAAAAAAAAATACGCGTCTGCGTTTTGAAAAATACCAGCGTCTTTGTTCTACTTTCATGCAGGTTTTTTGGCTCTGGTGAACATTTAAGGTTTTGTCAGTTACAGCGTTCTTTAATTCCATCGGCGATATAGTTTTATAAGTCTTTAAAACTTAAACAAGTTCCAAAAATAATAATTCGGCATATTACTGATTAGGAAAATAAAAAATAATATTTTTCAATTCTCTTTAGTTTGCAATAGTGGTATTAATGACTAAAAATGGAAAATTTCTTAGAAAGTTTTTAAAATTTGGAAGCATTATATAATTTTTCATATCTTAAAGCTTCCAAAATTGATACACGGTAAGGTATTACTTTTGATTTTTTTATACCATCTACTTACTGGTGGCAAAGTCTATTGCATTTTGGCGACTCAGTTCATATATAATCAAGCGTTATTTATGCACAACGATTTATTAATTATTTACAAATTCTCCCTTACAAAATAACTTATTTGTAAGCACTTTATTCTGCTGGGCAAGTATCATAATTATTCTCCGATGTTCCGTCATGATAATTTTATTCAATACGAATTAAATTGTCATACTGATGAATTCGAAATTTTGGTGTTTTCAATTTTCTATAATATAAAATACTCAATTACCGAGATATTGAAGATATTTATATTGAAGGAAACAAAGGAGAAAACAAAACAAATTTAATATAATATTGTGAGATTGGGTCTACTACTATGGGGTTTTTTTATAGAGTATCACAACTTTCAGTTGACATCACTGCTTTATTAGACGACCCAATTAACAGCTGATTGTTGCTTTTTGTTAAGTTTGCTTTGAAATTTCAATATGAATCGACTTATACCGGAGCAACGCGTGCAAATTGTTGAAATTTTTAATCCAAATAAGTGTTCTATTCGTCAAACTCAAATTGATGTCGATTTTGAATTTCCATTCAAAATTTTATTCTCCCATGGATCCCATTTCTGGTTTAATGGGTACATAAATAATCAGATTTGCGCATTTGGAGTGAGAAGAATCCACAAACTTTTGTCGAAACACGATTACATCTACAGAAAATTACTATTTGGTGCATTTTATATGCCGGCGAAGTAATTTTTCCAAAGGTATACGAAAAGTTGTTGAAAATTAGTGTTCCAGATAGCGCTTTCTATGCGACAACCGTGGCGGCCACATGGCAGAAATTATATTCGAACATTAATTTCATAAAATTGATATTAAAAATATATTTCACTGTTTTATTATGATTTAAACTTGTATCACTCTATAAAAGACACCAATTATTTGAAATCTATAACTAGTTAAGTATAGCTAATTTTACAATATTCGCAGGTATATTTAAGGATATTTATTAAACCTGTCTTTCACCTGTCTTTCCATATTTCCTTATGCTCCTTATTCGATGATAGTCTTCTTAAAGTCATTGTAATATTTAAAAAATTGGTCTAGCTATTAAATTAGGCAAACGGATAAATGCTGTTAGAAAATCAAGGAAATGGGTAATATTTTTTTTTATTGAGGCCAGCACTCAGAGGATGACTCCTACTAATGCTGTACATTGTGCTGCTTTGATTTAAACTTACTAATATCATATCCGATATCAGTCAGAAGAAAATAAAGGTCCTACTTTAAAAATGCGAACCGCAAGGAAATCGGTTGCTATTAATTGATTATTCAATGGCCGGAGTAATTAATACCTTTAAGACTGAATAATCCAACAAGAATCAACCCCAAAATCCCGCACAGTAAAATTTAAATTAGGGTAGGAAAAAAAATTGTAATGATATTGAAGATGATGCTGCTGTTGTCTTTC
Source organism: Metopia argyrocephala (assembly GCA_963576795.1). Taxonomy (NCBI): domain Eukaryota; kingdom Metazoa; phylum Arthropoda; class Insecta; order Diptera; family Sarcophagidae; genus Metopia; species Metopia argyrocephala. The sequence goes on from OY756208.1 coordinate 66,316,649, forward strand.
CTGATCCAGACCCTGGAATAATTCTCAGTAATTGCTACTGAACTGCCTTTCTGGCATGGGATACCCTGCCAGAGAGCTATTGCCCTCCGCCAGCTTAGCTAGCTGAGTCCTTGCAGTGTAAGCCTCTACACCACGATTTGAGTATTTGGCGAAACTCAGTCTGTTACGCACGCAAAATTTGGTTGAGATTGGTCTTGATAATATGACTGAAATAATGAAAATTTTATTTATTTTAACTAAAACGCATGTGCGTGGGGAGTACGTGGTATAGTGGTTAGTGCGCTCGCACAAAAACTCAAGCGCCCTCGATTTGAATCCCAGCAAATTTGAAAAATGAAAATGTTAGTTTGCAGTTTTTTCAAAATTATAATTTAAAAATAAGAGGTCCCCCCCACCCTAAGAAGTCTATCTAGAAAGCAAGCGCTCCCTGAAATTCCACTCTATTCCACCTTAACCTTTGACAACGAAAACCAATTGTCAGGAGAAAAGCACCACCTATTGGGAAGTAGTAGATAACAGCTAAAGACCAACTAAGCGAAGGCACTCACCGCAATCAACATGCAACGATGGGGCAATTGCTGTTTATCATATAATACCGGTCTTTGACTGATCAATTCACAGCAATTTATCTCATTTCTCAGGCGCTTAATAATATAAGAAAACAAAATATATGTTCTGTTCTTTTTGAAATCAAAACAGAACACATATTTAACATTTTTTTTTTGTCGAAGCAATAAACCCAAACACAACTTGTAGCATTTAAAGAAATTACATATTAAGCACGGGTTATTGTTTAAATTCCCCATATACATACATATATTAAAAATGAATAATAATCTGGGCTGTATGGTGTACAAGAACTGGTACTGAAGCAGTGCACTTCAGCGCTTACGCGTCCATTAGTTAACCTTTCTAGTGCGTGTTGAGAATGAAACGACGATCAGTAAAAAGAGTGAGGCTAATACAGCAGTTATTTTATATACTTTATTATTCTGTTTGAAGTACTAGAACAGTAAAATTTGGTAACACGGAGATTATAATTGAACTGCTTAGTGACAATACAATAGTTTAGCACCTAAAGCTACAGCCTTACAGTGTTTGGTTTGGAGATAATTTTTCTATTCGTTTAAATTTCATCTTTCAATTTTTAAATGTTATTTAAATGTTATATTTATTGCTCAGTTTTGGTGAAAAAAAAATTATTTTTTTTAGTGTTGTTTACGTTGATTATGTTTTCTGTCTTGTTTTTTGTTTTTTCTATTTTTGTACCATTTTTCTGTGTTTAACATGGTGCTGGTTGTACAAAAGTGTTAGTTGTGAGGTTTTGAGGCTATAAAGTTGTCATTTGTAAAGAGTAATTTACACCTGTGTTTTAATTTCTTACAAATTTTTTTTATTATTTTCAGTTTTAACATATTCTTTACAAGGCAAAAACTACACAGTTTTTATATTCAAATGTTTTATTGTTTTGTTGTTGTTTGTCTTGTTGCTGCTGTTGCAGAGAGGCTTTTTGCTTCAGTTAAATACTTTGTTGACTGTACTTGCTTTGTGGCTTATTTTAAGGCTTAAATCTTTCTTTTGTGTTATATTTTTTCGCAATTTCTCATTTAAAGGGGATGCTTATTTCAAATTTGTAGTTTTATTTTAAAACAAAAGGTAAAAAAATGTTCTTTTTGGTTTAGTATTTAAAATGTAATTAAAGCCGAACATTTGTTTTTTCAGAACTTGTGAACTTTAATGAAAGAAACTTTAGCTGTCACAGAATTGTTGGAAAACGAAATGTTTCAGAATATCTTGTCAACATAGAATCTGTTTTTTTTTTTAATAAAAATGAGAAATTTAAGCAAAATATACTGTAATAAGTTTTGTTTAAAAATGTACTGTCTGAGCTCTGCAGCCGCTATTCAACGAGCATAAAAAATGTCCCTTTTTCTATGAGAATTAAATGAATTCCTGTTCTAAATTTTCAGTATTTTTTGAGCTCTGCAGCCGCCATTCAACGAGCATCAAAGTGTCCTTTTTAAAAGAAACAAGTATAATCTTTTGCCTCTAGATTAATTCTAAATTTTATTAAATAATTTTCAATGCTTATATACTAAATTTATCCTAAGTCAGCATAATAGTAACTTACAAATCATTAAAATAAAAAAGATATACAAAATATAATAAACATTGTTTCGTGCTGACCAGAAAAGAATTTATTAATGTGCAACATGATCGGATGTGTTAATGAAATAAAGTGTGAGTAAAAAGTGTACACACACTACAATACATGTTTTATATACATAAATACTGCCAGGCGTAAACATATTTTACATAAACCCACCGACCACAGTCGGAAAATCAAAAATCTATCTCCGTCTTGCACATTTGTAGCAAATAAGATTTAAATATGCAAAATTTCAGCTTTCTGTGACGTCAGACGGCTTCAAAAAGCTCGGAAGGATATTGGACATACATCAGGACAAACAACGAAATTATATATATAGATTTAATCTACTGTGTTTTAGTAATTTATAGTTAAAAATAACTTTATAAAAAATATTTACGGTACTGAATCCGTTTAACCTTCTCTTAGTTTTGACGTTTTGACACTTGTCACTTTCATTCTTAGTAGGATTGTTGTTACAACCTTGAACAGCTACAATACACCTTTTTATTACAAAATTTTTATATTCAGAGTCGGGAGACAAGAATTAGTTTACTAACTAAATACAAGTTTTTAAACTCTAAAAGAAAATTTAGCATTAATTGTACTTCAGCACTAAAATCTTTTTATATCTTCTCAAATGAAGCTCTGGTAAGCTTTCGTAGTTAACATTGTTTTTGTCAATTATATGTCAGATATAATATTCCATTGTAGTCGCCTTAGACTACTGATTAGTATGTGGGATTACTAGACAAAGCTTCGAATTTAAACCCCAGCTCTGACATCTTGAATAAAAAAAATTTATTTCTTTCGGTCACTACCTCTTAACAGTCTTCTGGCAGGAGCTCTAAGTGTAGATTGACCAAGTTTCTCTATTCTGTTATTCATAAGCGACTTTAAGCTGTAGATTCAGGTAGTCATTGATAAAAATTGGAAAACACAACTTAGATATTACGAGAAGCTAGGCCATAACCCTGAAGCATGGTTGTAATGGCCAATTATGTATGTATATATGTTAGGGTGGGACAATTTGTATGGGGCAAAAAAATGTTAAAATGCTCATCGCAATTCTTATTCTAAGGGTCATTCTAAGAAACTTTACAAAGAAACCATAGGTCTACAACGAATTTTACCCTCCGGGATTTGCGTTTTGCTTGTCATTTGAAATTTTTGATCCCAAATATCAAACTAATGCTCACGCTGTATTGGTTTTATACTCCTCCTACAAAGTTATAAAAGGATCCTAACGATTTATTTGCACAGCAAATTTGCATGATTTTAACCTGCTCAGATTCAGTGGTGAGTACCCTTATTGTGTTGTCAAATATGCTACATTTCTGTGGCATTTTGACAAAACACCTTAAGTCGAGATAAGATAACAAAAAAGATTTTCAAAAAAACTCGGGGAAAAAATTATTTTTAATTAAAAATAAAATAAACCGAAATTAAAGAAAAATTTCTACTATAATACAAAATTTTAAAAACGTACACCAAAATGTTTTTGAATAAAAATTCGTATCATTAACAAGATTTTTTTTCAACTTTTTAAATTTGACTTAAGATGTTATGTCAAAATGTCACAGAATTGTTTGCAGATGTTATGATGCAAAACCAGATGCTGAAAATTGCTGACTGGGCTATTATATTTCAAGAATAATTGTAATAATAATAAATAATTTTGTTATTTCTTTTAATTTGTATGCATTGTTTTTAAATTTTTGTACATAAACATGCCTATTATTCATAGGCTTCCTCATTATCCACACTTTACCCAAAGTGCAACGAATTTAAATTTTTGTTTTCATCTTTCACAGCTTGAAATTAATTGGCTTGAAAAACAAAACCATATCCAAAAATGTATCAGTCTTGTGTGGTTTGTAATTTTTTGTTTTAATGTTCAAGCAATTGTTGTTTACTACGAACCTCAAATATTTTCTTTACCAATTTCCAAGAAAATACGAAAAAGGGAAATATTTTCAAATGAATGTTGTGCACACAAACAATTTTACTTATGTTACGCAGGTGCTTAAAGATATTGTGGCTTTTTGTTAGGACTGTAAATTTAAGTTACTTTTGTACAGCCGCCCATACACGCATCAATCATTTTTTAAACTTTTAAACAATGCACAGTGTGACAAATTCCAAATTTAGGAAATACCATATCGATAATGTGTAGCTGAAGTTCATGATTTTTGTTTTTGATTTTAGCTCTGATTAGGAAAACGTAAACCTTAAGGTGGAAGTACATAACAAACGTTCTGAGCGTCTAGCGTTGCAAGCTTATGCCAAAAAAAGTTGAAATAGTAAGCAACACTACTATCGCGAGAGAGTTGGGTAACTTTAAAGTTTTACAAGCGCTAACAGCTAATTGACTTAAAAAAATAAAGTCACTAATCCATATATAAAAAAAACGTGTTTTCTTTTTTTTTGTATAAAAAAAATTTATTTTTCTTTTTATAAATATAAAAAAAATATTTTTTGTTTTATTATTGGCTTTTAAGACTAAAATTTTGTTTAAAAAAATGTGAAATTTTTGTGAAAAAATACATTTAAACTTAAATAATAATACACATAGTATATATATGTACGTATTAAAGCGTCGTCTCTGAAGTATGATATGTAAATTGATATTTTAAAAGCGTTCAAAGCCTTAAAGTTTTAAACGCTTTTAGCGGCTAACGCGTGTTCTGTACTTCCACCTTTAAAATCAGTTGTTGTCAACAAGTGTATGCAGATTTCAAAGAAAAGTGTATTTTTTGTGTAACTTTAGTTTACGATTAATTCATAATTTTTGTTTATTATTATGTATTATATTTTTTTAAGACCCATTCTATGGGGTGAACCCCTACTCATGTACAATGCCCTACTCATGTAGTGCATTGTATTAAAGATAGAGTTTTTTTCATAGATATACATATACATATAATATGCGAGTTTTTTTTTGTTCGAGGTGATAAGTTGCTGTGAAATTCGACCACTCAAAGGCCAGTGTTATACCTTCACCCTTGGATGATAATCAGCAATTGCTCCATCTGTCGGTGGATGTTGAATGTGAGTGAGTGGCGCTGTACTGCTGATTATTTGTTTTTTGGAAATGTCAGTCAGCGGTTTCTTGAAGATGGTCTACTTGGAGAGGGAAAGGGCGGGGGAACCTCTTATATTTAATTAATAATATTCGAAAAACCGCAAATTTAATTTTTTAATTTTTGTCCTTCGCTAAAATTGAACCTCGGTCGTTTGAGTGTCTGTGCGAACGCTCAAACTAACGGTGAGAAAATAAGTTAAAATTTTCATTTAAGTTTTTCCATTGTAATTTTTTTTGCAAGCAGTTTAGAAAGTGAAAAAAAATAAACCAATTCCTTTTTGCAGGTAGATTTAAATCTATTTATTCCGGATAGTTCCGGTGTAAAACTATACTTGGGTTAATAATTCAAATGTTCACTTTAAGGTAAAACAAATATATCTGGCACATTTCTGCGACCGGCATACATTTTTTTTTCACTCTATCGTGAAAGGAATTTTTTGAAAAACAGGTAAGAACTGTCAGAATAAATCACAACGGCGTCTTATTTATATTATTAATGGTTAAATATAGACTTCAAGATATACCAGAAGACGCTGCAGCGTGAAGCAACATTAGATATAAATATTTGCAGTCGTATTGGCAAATGATCCAATTTCGTGGTAGTGATCCAATTTCGACCATTTTTTTCCAGTGCTTTATATTAGCCTAGTGACACCTTATACCTAATTTCACAAGTATAGCTTCATTATTTTCCAAGATATTAATTCTGTCCTTAAAGATTGCCAAAATCTGACACTGTGAATCGTATCGAAATTTTTCAAACATTTTTTATCTGTCTTTCAGTCAACTTTAGATTGAGAAACAACAAGATTTTAGCATGTATGCGAGAGTAGCTTAAACACTTCATGTGTACTTCTCTCACTCCATTTGGTATCTCCCTTAAAAGTATTTCTGCTGTTTCCTTTTTCATTATTACTGGTTTAAGAGTGAGTGAAATGAGTTTTGCATGTACTTGTAACATTTTTGTTTTTAATTTTTCTTTATGAATTTGAAAAAAATAAAATGAAACTACCAACCGTTAGGAAATATGCCTCGTTAAATGCAACAGTAATAAACACAGGAATAGAAAAAACAGGAAAGGAAATGTAACAGAAACAAAATAGTTAACATGTAAAGCTATAAAGGGACGATGTGTACACTGAGAAAAATAGGGGAATTTCGTTTTACTTCGTATATACATATGTATACTTATACATACATTGAAAATAGGTATTAATTAAGTTTTTCTTTTTATTTTTTAATTAATCAGCCAGTACAAAGAGGATACCTATAAGTATATCCGATTGCTTGTTTGGGAATTTCCTTTTTTTAATGAAAGCAGTATCAGAACAATTATTTCCTTGTTACATTATTATGCTTTTATGAAAAAATAAAATTTAATTTCATGCAAACACAAATCTTTGTTTAATTTATTTTATTTGCTTTAGTTTTTCTGCTGTATGTAATAAGTCCATAATCACCACGCAAAGCTTAAGCTCAAATATGATAATTGTACTCGCACTTGAGTTAATACAGGTCGTCTAAATATAAAAACCAAAAAAAATCATCATAAGCCTTATTGTGAATTGTAAGCGAAATGAATGAATACCATTTAAATCAAGGCTACACTATCAGCCCAATTCTAAATAAAAATTCCCCGGGAGTTTTTTTCCCTCTCCCATTTTGCTCATATAAATTCAATTGTAAAAATTGGAAAGGGAAAAAATTTCCTGGGGAATTTTTATTCAGAATTGGGCTGTATATGTGAAAATTTGTGCCCTGAATTCACAGGAGACTCAAATTAAGTAGCTTTAAAAAACTAAAGTGAAAGAGAAATAAATGTTTAAGTGAAATTTACAATACTTGTTTGCTACAAAGGGTGATCACCGTTATTATATCACATATAATTTTATAAAACATAAAACAATTTCTTTTTATGGCATTTGTTAAAAAGTATGTCTGCGTAAAGTGAACTAAAAATTTGATGGATTTGTTAAAAAAGTTTTATTGTTCTTCATGGCTAAACAAAGAGTTTTATTTTGCCAATAAAGTTTTTGCGTTTGACCTTTAAAATACAAAAGATTTTTTATTTTTTTTAGTAGAAGTTTATTAATTAAATTATATTTAAAATATTACACATTTGGGGTTTGGTTTGAAAAAGCATTTGCCGAATTTACAAGCTTCTGTATCGTTGTATGTGTTATTGGAAAAATTTCTGTTTACATGCTTGAAGGGGCTTTAGACGGTAATACTAGTCGTACGACATGTCAAATGTTTGTGTAGAAGAGAAAGAGTAGTATCGTGTAAACTTGATATGTAATGAGAGCGTACGATATTGAGAGAAAATACGAAAGGAAAATTGACAGTCGTACGGCTCTCTTTGTTTTTTGAAATTTTTTAAAAAATCATCAACATCATTCTATTAAATTAATTTGTTTCTGACGATAGGTTTCTTTACTCTTTGGGTACAGGTCGGTATATGGAGAGTAATCAATAATTATTCTCAATAAGAGACAAATTTACCCAAAAGTAGGGGAACGCAAAAAAGCAAATATTTTACCCATTCACATAAGAATATGAAAAAACACTTTCGCAAAAAATTAACGACAATAATTCGAATATATACATGTTAACTAAGGAAAAAAATAAAAAACTTATTTATGTAAATATTGAATTAAATTATACTATAAGCCTTTCACTGCAGGTTTATAAATATTTTTTAATTCAACTTTTAATTTTTTTTTTAGTTTTCTGAACCTTTCATGTTTCTGTTATTTTTTAAACAGCTGATTATTTGTTTACTTGCACAAACAAGAAAAAGTACGGGCTATTTCGTGCATAAAGAAGAAGAATTTTACTCTCTCAAAACTTCTCTCATTTACCCAAATTTTGTGTACGGGAAAGCCTTTTTGGTAAAATTGGGATCCCACGGGCGCCCAATGTAGAGTAAAGAAACAGACTTAATAACTAAATTATTTTGTGTTTTTATTCTTCTTTTCAACAATAGGCATTCACTTTACAATAATAGCATAGAAACCAATACAACTTTTCAAAATCACATGAAAAAAAAGTGTATGAGTTGCATAAAATTTTTGTATGAAAATTACCAACAACAAGCGTACAACTATTGTATTGCCGTATAATCAAACAACGAATACAATGAATACAAGGATTTTGTGAATTCGGAAATTTTAAATATTTTGCTTTTGTTTAAAATATTACAGAAAGAGATTAATTTTAATAGCTTTCTAAGCATAATTCCTGTTAGTGTAGTAATTCAAGTTGTTTAGCGATGAAAACATCTGTTGAGGCAGCTTTACTTGAGCCTTAGCAAACATTTCTACACAAGAAAAAAGAAAAGAAACAAATTTATATATGTATATTCATATATATACCAGTATTTACAATTCTTGAATGCTGTAAACTCTTATACAAGTTAATAACTATTTGGTTACATATTCTTGTACTCATCATTTTACTCATGCCAACACAATTTCACGTACTTTGTTGCAAATAAAAATACAAGCATAAAAACTATAAGAGGTTTACGTCGCAGCCTGTAAAACACTTGAAGATAAGTATAAATGTATGTCTGTATTTAGGTGGATGCAATAGTACAAGGTGTACAGCAGATAGGTAAGACAGGGTGTAATGCGATGAAAAAAACCAATGTATGTCAGTGCAGACATGCATATACATGTTTGCACATAATCATAACAACATTTTATGATTTTGTGTGCATTTTTTTCCACACTTTTTTTTCTCTCTCTCTTCTAATATTTAAGCGTTTTTCTAAACACGTGCACAAGCTTTTTTTTTACTTATAGTTACGAGTATAGTATGTAAAATATTTATTGTATTTTTTAGAACATTACAGCCAATTGATACCACAGGTGATATTTTGACGTTTCTGGCACTTTGACGAATGGACTCGGTTAGGGCAAAATTGTTAAGTAGTTATATAAGAAATGTCTGTTCTAAAGGGCACTTACTCTAAAGCCTTTATTGCATTAATTTATAAGAGTTTTTTATATTACGCTACCAAATGCAAATATTTGAGACAAAAAAGCGTTAATACTTTACAAATGCGATTATATTTTATACCTGATAACTAGCATTAGCGAATTAGCGTCTGTTGTTAGAAATTTCTTTTCATTAATTTTAATTTATAAAACAAAAATTGCCAAAGCGTTTTAGCATAAAGGAACCCAATTTTGGATGTGGCATATTTTTTTTAGCATTTTTCAAATAATGTTTATCATTTTCTACGTAGCTTATATTATGTAATATGTGGGTATAAGAATGAAAGATTAAAAACAAAGAATTCAAAGGAGACTGCAGTGAAAATTAAGAAAAAGTCTTTAAACGTTAAATGAGTAAATTCTATTGAAAAAAGTTTCGGGAAAAACGTCTTAAAGTAGAACTATATAGCATGGGCTACATCGCTTACAGCCGTTGCAATGTACAATGTAAGTCAACTGTTCGACTGTCAGCGTATTTAAAAGTTAAAAAATTTCCAAATTCTAACGTTAAAATTCTCTATTTCAACATTTTTCGACAGACGTACGAAACACACAATTGGCGCTATACACGTTATATACTTTAATGGTCGGATTCAAATGGTCGTTTTAAAGTCATTCATCATCAGCGGTGCCAATGTAGCGCGTTTCGCGCTAGATTTAGCGCGATTTAACCATACAAAACGCGTTTTTTTTCGTCCTAGCGCGTTTTTTATTAAACTGACGTTTTTTTATTAAACTTAATAAAGTACTTCAATCCAACATTTTCTATAAAAACAATTTTGTATAATTTATTTAAATATCAACAAATCAAAACGCAAGCATAGTTTCGCTGGAAATTTTTTCATTTCGCTTTATATTGTATACTTATAGTGTTTTTAACAACACTTTGGTGAAATTATTTTTAACTACATACATACATATATAGTATATACATACATATATATATAGTTTCTACAATATAATGAAAAGAAATAAGGTTAATTATCATTTTGGATTGAGATCCACAATATTAAGAATTCTCTTAATCCTTTTACCAAGCTGTCTTCATTAGTTATAAATTTATTATAATTCTTTTTTATATAATTTTTTAAAACCAGAAAGAGCTTTTAGTGTAATGAATTATTTTAAATTAAAAATAAGAAACAAAATTTATCTTAACACAGTCTATACTTTAATACACATTAAATATAGCCTAAGATTAAAAAATTCTTGTTGTGAAAATTATGATATTCAATTAGATATAAATAAATGCGAAAATAGATTATATTATAATAATTCGAAGTATTACACCCTTCGAATTATTCTGGTTTTATTGCCAGAAGATGAGCTAGACAGTTTGAATGAGATTGGCGATGATAAATCTTAACTTTACTTTTCTACTTTAATTTTATTATATCAAAAAGTTCCTTATTAATGATTTTAGTCAGTGAAATATTAAAAGTTTAATATTAAATAAAAAAGACTGAGTCACTATATTAATACTTGAGTGATTATTTAAAGCAGCCAAGTAAAATTTTAGGGAAAGTACAAAACAGTTAAATTTTTATTTAAGTTTTTGTTGTTTGTTAGTTTGTAAGAATCTACTTTTTGTACCTGAATTAAATTCAAAAACAAATATGTATATCGATATTACTTATTTTGCTTGAATAAATACTGTATTTGTTCTCATATATGGGTCGATTTTTATTACAATTTAATTTAGCGCGTTGGGAAACAGCGCGTTTTGCTTATAAATATTTGTCAACGCTGTTATTTGGCGCGTTTTAGCGCGTTTTGGGAAGGAGACCAGCGCGTTGTGGTTACAAAATGTTGGCACCACTGTTCATCATAAGACAATAACACGAAAAATAAACAACCTCTCATAGTTTAGTATATAATTGTTCATTTAAGTCAGCTGTTGCCGTATATAAAAATTTTTAGTTAGTGGAATTGCGTTCTGTGGCGGCCAGTCAAATAAGTTATGAAACCAAAAAATATTCTTACTTGTAGTGACATATGTAGTAGCAAATTTTTGTATGCCCTTAAAAAGCTATGGAAATGTAAAGTATCATAATAGTGAGAATATTTTTGACCTCATTTTTATCGCATATTTTGGCAGCTGCTTGTAAATTATATGACCTGCTACCTTTAGACATTCAACTCTGCATTATGCTTTCAATAAGTCTGTTTCTATACTCTACATTGGGCGCCCGCGGGATCCCAAAAAGCGTTCCCGTACACAAAATTTGGGTAAATGAGAGAAGTTTTGAGAGAGTAACATTCTTCTTCTTCATGCACGAAATAGCCCGTACTTTTTCTTCGGGCTAGTTTGTGCAAGTAAACAAATAATCAGCTGTCTGAAAAATAATAGAAAAATGAAAAGTACAGAAAACTAAAAAAAAATTTCAAAAGTTGAATTAAAAAATATTTATAAACCTGCAGTGAAAGGCTTATATAATATTCAATATTTATGTATATAAAAAAAGTTTTTTTTTGTCTTAGTTAACATGTATAATTCGAATTATTGTCGTTTATTTTTTGCGAAAGTACATGTTCAATATATTTGTGACATAAAGTTGTGTTTTTCATATTTTTATGTGAATGAGTAAAATATTTGCTTTTTTGCGTTCCCGTACTTTTGGGTAAATTTATCTCTTATTGAGAGAAATTATTGCTTACTCTCTATTTACCGAACTTTACCCAAAAAGTAGAGAAACACACCTAATTTATGATAAACAACTAAACATAGTTGAAGAGTCTTATTTAGTTTTGACCTTTTAATTCACAGGCCAACAAAAATGTTTTTCAACTACAATATTACAATACAAAATATTATGATTATTGTTATATGTCTTGATAGGACCCCTATATAGAAAATATATATTCGTATGTATGTATATAAAACAAATATTTCCATACATTCATGGTTACATCTTTTCGACAAATATTTGCCGAAACTCGATAAAAATGTATTTTATTAGTAAGAGTTTATAATATAATCTGTAAATGTCTTAACGTTTTGCACGTAATCGTTTAATATTGAGGTGTAGGGTAACGTATTAACTGATATGAGCAATTTTAATTATTTAAGATTCTTTTTGTATTTGATTTTTTTTTCTTTTTTTTTAGTATTCTGTTTCTGTTATTATGTTATTTACAATGACACATTCATACATATGTACGTGCATGTGTAAAGATGCTATTTTTGACCTAGAAATATGCGTTTATGAATGTAAGCAAGTCTTCTACTGATTTAAGAAGGAAAGAAATATTCAAGTAGGAAAGCATTTTATATTTTTACTTTTATTTTAATTACTAAGATAATGTACAATAGGTTTGTATGTACTTGTAGGTTGTAACAAGTATTTTTTATATACGAGTATTTTATGCTAAAAAAAATGTCACACTAATGCACAAGCGTACTAAAGAAAGGGATAATAAAGTGCCCTGTTTGAGAATAGCTTTTAATTCTAACAATGTAATATTAGTTTTAGTATTAAAAAAAAAATAATTTTTATCTTTCTGTCTCCCCTTCCTTGTACCTGGACCTTGATGCGGTGGGAGGGCTTGAGAGCATCAGTGATGAGTCAGGCTATGTCGACGGAGTGACTGATTGTTGCTCTGGTAGGGTCTCCCATGTCGAACAGGTTGACTTTGAGATGTCAGACTAAGACAGGTACAGACACGTTAAGCTAAGGTGTTGAGGCACCCGTGCCGAGAGCTGAATGGCTGGTGGTGTCTTTAAACAACCAGTCCCTAACGGTCCCCTCCGACGCCCGGGCAAGGTCGGTTGTATTTAGTGCCTTACCCCGGTATGCCGGCTCTGCCGGGGTGGACCACCCCTTCCGTGCATACTCGTGGGACCTACATTTGTATATGAACAGAGTACAGAAACTAAGAGTGTACTGGGCACGCTCTCCGTCTGTCTGGGACGGACGAAAACTCGGAGTCAGCTGGGCAATCCAAGGTAGGTTTGCACTTAGTTTACTCCTACGATGATGAAGGTGGCTCAAATTAATTTGAGGCATACCAAATTAGCCACTGATAACCTCCGTGTCGTCCTCCGTGAGGAAGACATCGATATCTGCCTAATTCAGGAGCCATGGATCTGGCAGTCTAAAATTATGGGTCTGCAGGATAGATCCTTTAACCTATTTTACGTTCAACATGCAGGTAGGCCTAGGGCCTGTGTTCTTGTTAAGAGAACTATTAATGCCTTCTTGTTGTCTAACTTTAGCTCTCCCGATGTAGCGGTTGTTAGGGTGGAACCATCAGGAAGCCGTTGCTTTTTCTTGGTCTCCGCTTATATGGCTCATGACCGTGCAGCGCCTCCTGAGGAAGTGCTGCGACTGACGGAGTCTCTTTTACCCAAAAAAGAGAACATACTTTTCGGCTGCGATGCAAATGCCAGACATACCATTTGGGGAAGCAGCGAAATCAACGAACGGGGTGAGTCTCTTTTCGATTTTATTATTAGCCAAGATTTATCTATTTGTAACAGGGGCAAGACCCCCACTTTTGTGTTTCCTGGGTCGGTAACGTCAAGTGGTTGGGAGGAAGTCCTTGATGTTACCCTTTCTACCCGTTCCCTCAATGTTGAAAACTGGAGAGTTTCTGTTAGCGACTCCTTTTCAGATCACAGGTTGATCTTTTACCAAATTGGGTCCGGTCGGGGTGTCACTTCACCCAGAAGGGACCCAAGGAGGACGAACTGGGATCTGTTTAATAGAGTTTTCAGGGGAAAGGTGAACGGGCTGGAATCTCACATTTCTTCCGTAGGCGATTTGGACAGACACGTCGAGGTCCTTGAGGGGTCGTATCAGTCGGCCTTCAGGGTGTCTTGTCCTCTCACTTTTTGTAAGAAGACCTATCCTCCTTGGTGGAGTAAGGACCTTTCTGAATTGAGGAAGAGGGTCAGAGCGGTCTTCAATGCTTGCTACTCGGCCAGGGACTTTCAAGCCTATAAGGAGTTCTTGAGGGACTATAAGAGGGCCGTCAGAGATGCGAAGCGCGATTCTTGGAGGAAGTATTGCGAATCCATCGAATCCACTAAGGACACTGCGAGACTCGGCAAGATCCTATCTAGGGACCACTCCTGCAGGACTCTAATTGCGAGGACAGACGGGACGTGGGCGGAGTCATCAATGGAGTCCTTGGAAATACTCGTTGACGCTCACTTTCCGGAGAACTCCGGGGAGGTTGGTGAGCCGGTGGAACAGGGTGAGATGTGTGATATTTCGCAGGAAACCTTTCTTTCGCCGGAAAGGATTTCCTGGGCCATTAACAGCTTCTCTCCCTTCAAGTCACCGGGTTTGGATGGTATAACGCCGATAATGTTGCAGAAGACGCAGGGAACTGTGATCCCTATTCTGCGGACGATTTTCTCGGCATGTTTGGCCCTTAACTACGTACCCAGTAGCTGGAGGAGGACCAAGGTGGTCTTCATTCCCAAGGTGGGTAGAAGGGGGCATGTTATGGCGAGTGATTTCAGGCCAATTAGTCTTACCTCCTTTGTTCTTAAGGTGCTGGAGAGGGTGATAGACAGTCATCTCCGTCAGAACCTGGAGAGCAAGCTCTCGGCTGCCCAGCATGCCTATGTGAGGGGGAAGTCCACCGAGACGGCACTACATGAGGTGGTGGGTTCGGTGGAAAAATCCTTGGAGTGTAAGCAGTTCACTCTTGCTGCCTTCATTGATATTGAAGGTGCCTTCAACAATGTAAGGACTGGGTCTATTACTAGGGCTTTAAGGGACTTAGGGGTGGAGAGATATATCTATCTTTGGGTCGCTTCTCTGCTCGGATGCAGGGAAATTAATGCGGTGCTAGCTGGGGCCAAGGTCACAAGATTTGTGAGCAGGGGAACACCCCAGGGTGGTGTTCTTTCACCCCTTTTATGGCTAGTCACCGTTAATGAGATCCTATCCGTAATTAATGGCGGTGGGGTCAAGGTGGTTGCTTATGCTGATGACCTGGTCCTGCTGGTTTCGGGACCATTCCCTTCAGTTATGAGTGAGATCTTGGAGGGTGCTTTAGGTAAGCTGGGTGATTGGGCCGCCAGGTGTGGTCTTCGGGTTAATCCTTCTAAAACTCAGCTAATGCTATTCACCAGAAGATATAAACCTCCGCTGTTTAGACTGCCCAGAATGGGTAGTCAGACTCTGGAGCTCTCATCCAGGGTCAAGTATCTGGGTGTAATACTGGACCCCAAGCTCCATTGGAGGCTTCATGTAGAGGAGCGGGTGAAAAAGGCCTGTGTGGCCTTTTACTCCTGTAAATCTATGTTTGGTCGAAGATGGGGACTCAGACCTCATATGGTGCTCTGGATGTACAACCAGGTGGTCTTGCCAATTTTAACCTATGGTTGCTTGGTGTGGTGGGTAGCCCTTCGCAAGGGCTATATTGTCACTAAGCTGGAAAGAGTGCAGAGGACTGCGTGTATAGGTATCACTGGGGCCTGCAGGACTTGCCCCAATGCTGCTCTGAACGTCATTCTGCACCTACTGCCTGTGGACCTTCAGGCTATGTCGATTTCAACTCAGAGTGCGATCAGATTGAGAGAGCTGGGCCTCTGGGGACGATTTTCAGGGGGCCATAGTAATATTCTAGGGCTACTCCCTCCTCATATACGGGATATACGTACTGACCTTGCCCTCCGGAAGTTGGATTTTGGGGGGTGTGCCAAGGTTGTCTTCCCCAGTAGGGAAGAATGGGCATTAGGAAGGGTTGGTATGGGTCCCGGTTTTTCGGTTTTCACGGATGGCTCTAAGATGGATTCCGGCGTGGGGGCTGGTATTTTCTCCGATTCTGCCAAACTGGCAGAGTCTTTTAGATTGCCGGACACATGCAGTGTTTTCCAGGCCGAGGTGTTTGCAATCATGCAAGCACTGAGGATTCTAAGGGGACGGTGTATAGGGGGTGAAGTTAGGGTTTTTTCTGATAGCCAGGCTGCTATCAGAGCCCTGTCTTCGCCCATGGGAAACTCTTCTCTCGTCCTTCGTTGTAAGGAGGAGCTGAAGCGTCTTGGGGACGTTTGTGGCATCTCCTTGGTCTGGGTTCCTGGTCATAGGGATATCCTGGGAAATGAGAGGGCAGATGAGCTCGCTAGGGGAGCTTCTGCCGGAGGGGAGCATGTTGCTTCCTACCTGGATGTCCACTGCCCTATGACCACCATTAGGGAAAGGATATCCAAGTTTTTCCTTGGGAAAGCACAGAGCAGGTGGAATTCCATTACTACCTGTGCTGTTTCTAGGACACTTTGGCCACGGTATAATCGGGGTAGGACTCTGGGAATCTTGGGGATTCCCCGTCAGTCCTTGTCCAGACTCATAGCGGTGTATACGGGTCACTGGCTGATCGGTAGACACGCAGAGAGGCTGGGCCTCCCCTTTAATCCGCACTGCAGAAGTTGCGGGGATTCTTCTAAGAGGGAGACTGTGGAACATTTTCTTTGTGACTGCCCAGGTCTGGCGGTCAGACGTTTGAAGTTTTTTGGGGTGCCCTTTTTCGACGGCTTGGCGCAATGTGCGAACCTGGACCCCCTTGCTTTACTTCACTTTATAGACAGCTCTGGTTGGCTGTAGTTATATTCTCTTCTTTTTCTACTTTTAGGTAACTTTAGTTTGGTCCCGCAATGGTATCAAAACGGCATTTTGTGCTAATTGTAGTTGATCAGAGTTTCGGATCAACTGGCCATTTGACCTACCTACCTACCTACCTATCTTTCTGTCTCTGTTTCTACCATTTATAGGGCATTATATTAAGATTTTTTAATTCTCACAATATAAAAGAACAAAAACAATAACAATATTTATACTTTAAGTATCAACAATGAAGGATGGAATTAATAAAAGAAAAAAAGAGAAAAATATTACGACAATGTTTTTCAGGACTAAAAGTCTAAGAGCCCTCCCTATCATTAATAAATCATAAAACAAACGAATGTAATAATTTTATTTAAAAACTATGAATAAGTGTAATATATTTTATATCTATATACATATGTATGTACTACGAATGCCAAATGGGAAATCCCGAAATCATTGGATTTTTCGGGATTTACTAATCTCGATTCGAAAAAAAATCTCTGGGTGGGAATATTCTGAAATATTCCGTCAAGAGTAGAGAAAAGAACTAGATTTTAGACCAAAATGGAATGCACCTATAAAGAAGAGCGTTATGTAAAAGTGATACTTGTTCTGTAAAACGAATTCGGGGGAAATGGAAATCGAATGAAATTTTAATTTTTGTATTTTTTTTTTATTCATTCTTCAAACCATCAATAATGTAATATCTTGGAATATCAAAACTATAGAATAATTCGCGCAATAAGTTTTTTTGTCTTTGAAAAAAAAAACACTTGATTTTAATTTTACTCATATTTGTTCTTCAGAAAATACCCGTATGGCACGTCTCAAATGTAGAAAATTATTGTGAAAATTGTGTGTTTTTATTTTAATTTGTAATTAGTTTATAAATCGCAAACATTTTTTTTTTAATCTTTATTTCTCTATAATACACAAGTACCACTATATTTTTTATAATTTTACAACACTTTAATTGGAAACATTTTACAATTCAAATACTTGCCAGTCACTTGGCCTACATTGCTATTAATTGGGTCATGAGAAATTATGCACCTTTCTTAGTATGTAGTATGAAAGAGAAAAAAATTTAATTTTAAAAACTGAACTCAGGTTAGCATCAGTGGTAAATTTACGAGTAAATATCTTAGTGAAAAAGTAATAATACTTATACGCGGTATTAAAAAATATTTAAAGGGATGAGATTTGCGCATATCAAATAAGATAATTATTTTTTTACTTTTAATTTGCAGCAGTGTTACCAATATAGCACTTTTCAGATTCATTATAATACAATTATAATGAAAATTGTGCCCGTATTTATGAATAGGGTCTAAGTCATATACAAACGTATGTATATATTTCTTGTTTCGAAATACTCGCATTTAATTAATTGCATTTGAATAAATTAACAATTTTTGACAGTATGCGAAATTTTAATTTATAATTTTGTTAGTCTGGGTTAATAAAACTTCATATAAAAATATTGTTTTTAAAGTTGACTTAGACTATTTTCAAAGTTAAATGAATGTTGCATAAATGACGTCTGCCGAGATTCACTGTGTTTAGTTAGCTATACAGTGTAGCCGTTTGAATTTAGAATTTAGAACGTTATTAAGTAAACAGAACAATTGTCCAGATTCTAGAATTTTTTCCATCAAAATTTAGCAACACTAATTTGCAGTAAAAATATTTTTTTTGAGACTAATACTCAAGGGTAAACCCCTACTAAATGAAAAGACCAGTATATTAGGACAACAGAACAAAAATTTTATTTTCTTATATTATTAAGCGCCTTAGGAAAGAGACAAATGGCTGTGAATTGATCGTTGAAAGGCCAGTGTTATCACCCTTCACCCTTGAATGATCAACAGCAATTGCCACTGTTGCAAGTTGATTGTGGTGAGTGCCTTCGCTAAGTAGGTTTTTAGCTGTTATCTGCTACTTCCCAATAGGTGGAGCTTTTCTCCTGATTATTCGTTTTTTGTTGTCAAAGGTTAAGAAGGAATATAGTGGAATGTCAGTGAGCGGTTACTTTGTAGATAGACTTCTTGGAAGGGGGAACCTCTTATTTTTTAAATTATTGGGTTGGCAACTAAGTAATTGCGGATTTTTTTTAGAAAATAAAAGTCAATTTTTTCATGGAACGAAATAACTTTATTATGTAATGTATTGCCCGTTTTAAGCAATGACCTCTTGCCATCTTTCAGGCAGCATCATAATACCACGTTCATAAAACTTCTGGTTTTTATGAGAAAAAACTGAACAAGGTAGGATTTGACATCATCATCATTATTGAAATTTTTACCATTCAAGGAGTTTTGCCAAGATCGAAATAAAAAGTAGTCAGATGATGCAAGGTCTGGACTATATGGTGGATGTGGCAAAATATCCCAACCAAGCTCCAATAATTTTTGCCTAGTGGCCAAAGATGTGTGTGGCCTTGCACTGTCATGATGGAATACAACACCTTTTCGATTTGCCAATTCGGGTCGCTTTTCTTCAACTGCATTGTTCAATTTTGTTAGTTGTTTAATGTAGACATCTGAATTTATCGTTCGATTGGGTGGTAAAAGTTCGAAGTAGACAATACCTTTGTAATCCCACCAAACTGATAACTTTCTTTTGATGAATATCAACTTTTGATGTTGTTTGCGCTGGTTCACCTGGCTTGCTCCACGATCTTTTCCGATTGACATTGTTGTAACGAACCCATTTTTCATCACCAGTTATCAATCGGCTTAAAAATGGATCGTTTTCATTATGTTTCGTTAACAAATCGCAGATGTGAATGCGTTGGTTAAATGAATTTCTTTCCCTTCGTACATAGCCAAGATGCTTTACGCGATTTTCAATGCATATATGTGATACATGAAGCTTCCTTGCAATCTCACGTGTTGTACTGTGACGATCCGAATCAATTATCCACTTCAACTGGACGACCGGAGCGTTTTTCATCTTTCAGTGAAAAATCACCAGAATAAAATTTGGCAAACCAATTTTGACACTGCCGATCTTTTAAGGCTTCGTCACTATAAACAGCACATAACTTTTTATGAGCTTGCGAAGCGTTTTTTCCTTTCCGGAAATAAAAAAGCAAAATATGACGAAAATGTTTCTTTTGATTTTCCATTTTTCAACAGATGCCAAACAAAAACCACGCAACCGATCAAAAAATTTTTTTTACTGATTGACAGCTGAAGTACCGACTATCAAATAACAAAATGTATTTGATATTTCAATTACGTCATCTAAACTATAAATTCAACTAATGCCATCAATGAGTAAAATCCGCATTTACTTAGTTGTCAACCCAATATATTGTAATTTAAAAAACCGTAAATTAACTTCTTAATTTCGAATCTGGGCCGTTTGAATTATTGGGCTTTTTTTTATTTTGAAAAAAAAAGAAGATTATAAATTGAATATTGAAATAATTGTTCATTAATTTTATATCATTTTAGGTTGTCATGTACCAAATGAGCAAATATCAATGTCTACAATTATGACAGCCAATGCTGTAAACCGACACTTTGGCCTCTTTTTGACTTTAAATGTTTTAATGAGAACACAAAAAGTCAGCACGAAAACAATACTGACTGCTTGAAAATAAAAAAAGAAGAACATTAAAGTCCGTAGCAGAAAAAAAACACACACACACACTTAAAACAGAATAAATCATATACATCAGCAGAGAAATAATAACTAAGAAGAAGAAAAATCAATAGTAATACAATAAATTGAAGAAAAAAAAAAAAAAACAAAAAAAACAAAGGAAAAAAGGGAGAAACTCAATCAATCAGTGGGGTCATTAAGGTAGAAATACCATCTCGCAAACAAATTAAAGTCCTGCCATTACGTTGTAATACAATTATAACAAAAACAAACATTCTTAGAAAAAAACAAAAACAAATAGTGAATAAATAACTTGTGCAAACCAAAGAGCGCAAAGGAAAGAAAACATTTATTTGCAAGAGTGTGTCACAAAACAAACCAACAAATATGGGAAAGAAAAGTTCGAAATTGAAACAAGAAACCATTGATCGTTTAACAACGGACACTTATTGTAAGTAAATTAATTAATTATTTTATTATGAATATATTTAAAAAATAATTTGATAAGACTTGATAAATATTTATTCAGACAGGTGCTTCTACACTTGTTAACTAAAACAAATATTGTAGTTATAATTGAATATTAATTTACACCAATAGAAAGCAAAATTAAATACGATATGAAAATAAATGTTGTCACTACTGATTTAGCTGCTTGTTAATTTATTGGTATACTGGTATTATTATTATATTTTTATTTATGCAAACAGTTTAAATTTGGATATGAATATCTCTAGAATTGAATTTTTTTCTAAAATTATATAAAAAAGATGAATTATAACCTTCTTCGGCGTCCATTAAAATTTGTTTTATTTTATATACATTCATAACTGCCCATTACAACCCTGTTTTAGGGTTACGGGCCTGTTTTAGGATTATTTAACTTGCAGTCATAAAAGTAGTAAAAAACAAGAAAATGCTTAACAAAAAAAAAGCATGTAATTGGTGGGTGTTACAGTTTATTAAAAGGAAAAATTCGAACAAATTTTGGCTTCTAAACTAAGTCACACCCCTCATATTAATACGTAAAAAAATAAAAAATACAAATGCCCGTTGGAGAGTGTTACAATTTGTTTAAAAGTGAAAATTGAATAGAATTTAAAGACAAAAAAAAAGAAATATATTTTTTGGGCTTCCACAATTCTGTCAATCCTGAGATCTATAAGGTCACACACGTCATGTCTGAGTAGATATCATATTGTGACAAATTTTTAGGCTTAATGTGTTTGGGAATCGCAGATTTTTTTTAAGTTCACACGGCATATTATTTTATTTTTTAAGTTTCATTTTGTTGTAGACTCTGTTAACACCTTGGGTATCATTTTTGCGTTTCATTTTAATTAAAATAAAAATGAATTTTAATTAAAATATTTGTAATATCAATTAAGTTTTTAGGTTATTTCGGACCAGCGCATTATAGATTGAATGACCACATTTTATGGTCTAAT
Source organism: Metopia argyrocephala (assembly GCA_963576795.1). NCBI lineage: Eukaryota > Metazoa > Arthropoda > Insecta > Diptera > Sarcophagidae > Metopia > Metopia argyrocephala. Next base: position 66,338,506 of record OY756208.1, read on the forward strand.
ATATAACTAATTATTGAATAATTATATTTAAGGGTGCATATTTAGTAACTAAAGAAAAATTTTTCAAATTCAATGTGGGAGATCTAATATGGCAGTCTAAAATTTCTCGAGATTAACACGAAAATCGGTATGCTAAGTCGGAGGTTTTCTGACATTGCTTATGTCGAATATGAGCCAAACTTTCCTCAAAGTGGCGGGTCCAATATTGCGGCCAAAATTTTAAAATTTTTTTGGGATTAACGTGAACATTGGTATAAGAAAATTTTTGAAGTTGTTTTTTTTTTTTTTTTTTTTAACTGAGACCAAAAATCAGAAGTGTAAATTGGGAATTGGATAGTTTTTTTTGTTTAAACTGCGTTTCAAATGGGACGGAGACAAGTTGCTGTCAATTTAATCACTCAAAGGCCAGTGTTATACTTTCAACCTTGAATGATCAACAGCCCTTGTCCCAAATGTCGCTGCATCTTCACTCAGAACTGGTGAACATATTCGCTAGGTAGCTGTTATCTTTCTAGTAGGTGGGGTTTTTCTTCTGATCATTCCTTTTTAGATGACAGGTGAAAGAGAGTGGAATATCTGGGGTAAAATTTTTCAAATTCAAATTTATGGATCCAATATCCATTTTCAAAATGTCTTCTGATGTCAGTGGGTAAAACTGATAACTGTGTATATAAAAAGAAATTTAAAAAAAAGTTTTTTAAGGCTATTTAAAATTTTGCTTTATATTTCATTATCTCAAGTAATTTCATTTAATTCATGTTCATTTGCCTGAAGTTGAGGTCGAATCTATACCAATGTAATCTAAATCTTCATTTTCTGTATACTATTTTGCTACAGATGCATTTCATTTATTGAGAGTTTTGGTTAACTATGATCTATACGAACTATCAACTCTGTTTCAAGGATTGACCTTTTGAGAGAATCATGGCATCTTCACTAATTGTTGCTTTAGATTTCTTAGGATACTCTTTCTTTTTACCCACTATTGAAGTACTATTTGGCTTTGTTTTTAATTGCAAAAACAAATTCAGCATTTTGCCGAATGTTCCTTTTTGTGTGTGAAATATGTCAATCATCCTGTGAGACCTCCACCAGCTCTTTTAAATATTTTTATAAAGAAAAAATCGCACTTTCTTCTTAATATAAATTGATTTCTCATTTAAAATATTGCCGCATTCAACTTTACGGACAATAAAATTGTAAACAGCAGTTTCTCCTACTTTTTTCTGGCCACACAAACAAATTTCTACAAGTTGGCGATTTCAAAAAAACGCAAGAATCGCAGCTACATAAAATTAACAAAAGTTAACTTAAAACTCTATATATATTTAACATGTTTTTTATTGTTTTAACGCGGACAATTTTTTAAAAGTGTGCCAAAGACTTTTGTTTCTAAGAAAACAAACTTCAATAAAAGGTACTCTTAGGCTGTTTATTACAACTTGCCTTTAGTTAAAGGCATTCAGTTAAAGGATATTATCGGACAGATAAATTGCTTTTAGTTATTACAACTAAACTATAACCTAAAAGTGACCGACAAAGTTATTGGAAAGATTGCCTTACGTTTAACTTTTAACGGAAGGTTTTAACCTTTGAGTTTATCATATTTTATAAAGGTTGCCATTTTTTTTGTTCGTTGAATTGTTACCAAAAATATTTTCCTTTTGTCAACAAAGAAGCAAATAAAATAAAAATGGAACGTAAAACACATTTCTTTGTTAATAAGTTTTTTTAGTGAACAATTTATACAATATGTTTTGTTTATTTATTCATGTGAACATGCGTGTTGTTGCCACTTGGTATCTTTTAAATAAATTTAATTCCAAAAGTAATCGGTTCTTGTTCTGGTATTGCCGTATTTTAATAAATATAACTTTTATATTAAAGGTAAGTTGTAATAACGAAAAGCATTTAAAGGTCACTTTATTCCTCCCGTTAACGAAAGTTACCTTTAACTATCGGATGCTTTATAGGCAAGTTGTAATAATGGCCCTTAATATTTTTCTCATAAACTATTGAGGACTGACTATCATACTATCATTTCCATATTTAATCTAAATAAATAAATTATACCAAAATCACACTGCATATATGCATCTTACCCTACGTTTAATATTTTGCTTCCAAACTATTGTTTTGACCACCTGCTAAGCAGTCGTCGTTTGATGTGTTCTTTTGAAAAAAAATTAATTTTTGAAAATGGGAAAAATTACTTTTTGCCAAAAGAATGAGTCAAACGGTAAGGCCTGTGTTTATCATTTTAATTTAAAGGTTTGAAATCAAAATATTTTGAATTAATCTTTAATGGTCACAATTGCAAATTTTTACTGAAATAGTGGCTAATAGTGGCCTAATAAAATCCTACCATCCAATTAAAGTGCATCCTCTGCGTAGTATACAGTGCCCTCTTGTATTTTGCAAATGTGGGGAAAGTGCTGTCGCTAATCCTACTTAGTTTTGTGAGATAAAGTATCAAGAGTTACTTTTTTTTCAAAACTACTTGTATTTCCTTAAAGATGTTGTTACTAATTTAATAAATTGATTTCCTTTTCTTTATAAAAAAACCAACAGTTTTTCATACTCGTATTATCTTAATGTAAGTTTCCAAGGCCATAAATAATCTTTCAGACAACGCCCCCCCACAGTTACAGAAATAAATTAGAAAAAGATAGTGTACGAGTATACAAAGCAACCATTAAAGTAAAGGTAATGCTATAAATATTTTAGAATGCACTATTAACTTCTGAAAGAAAAATAAAAAAAAAATATTTCTAATTTTTCCTTTTTACATACAAATTTTACACACCACAAGATTTGGAAAATGTGTTGCCATTAAGTAACCTCCCATTCAAATTCATTATAAATCATCCACTATAATTTTTCAAGATAACTTAATTATAACACAAGCAAACAGAATAAGAGTAAGAAAAGTATTTCATGTACGATTATAAGAAGAAGAAAAAAATAATATCATATAACATGATGCCTGATCTCCCTTATAGCCTTTTTCTGCATTTTCTCAGCTAAACTGCTTTTAATTTTTTTTTTTCATTCTATGTGACTTTACATTTACAGGTGTGTGGGTTTATTTGAATTTGTAAAAGTCATTCTTTTCTTTTCATTACAACATGTTTATCGTGCAGAAGTATAGTAGCTTGGGATTAAGTATTTGATGGCATACATACATACATACGTACTTTTGTGTTTAAATTAAAAATGTATTTTCTCTATATTAAAACACTTACCGTTCTGTATCATTCCATGTACAAATTGCAGATATTTTTCTATGAAAAAAAAAACCAAAAACACATATCCTCAGTTACGTACGATACATATACTCGTATTTAGGAACGTGTGGTATGAATAGAGATATCTGTGTAAGAGAAAAATAAGAAACTTTTTTGTAATACGAGTACAATATATATTTGTGCTAAATTCAAAATTAATTTAGTTTTTAGATTGTCAACATACGATAACACACACACATATAGCTATACACATACATACATATGTACATACACAGTTGGCTTTGCTTTAAAGACATTCTCTAGGATTGATGCACGACAATAGACTATCCTGCAGGACGCATATACGACATCCAGAATAATGTGTCAACGATATTTCTAAACAAATATCGCAAAAATCGTGGACGAATGGCTGAGCGACAATATTACTGAGGTTGTCATCAACCGCATACCATGTTGTCATTGTTCTGTTTTTCATCGACATCTTCAACCAAATAGACAACAAAGTATCATGCACGAACGCTTCCGCGATGTTGTCGAATACTGTTAGTGACATGTCTTAAAGACATCCTAAAGGACAATGTCATGTACGACTATTGTGCCAACTGGGTACATTCTATGTGTATACAAACACACAACAAATTTGCTATAGAGAGCAGATAATCTATTGATATTTAAAAGTAAAAAGTTTAAATGAAAACCCAATTAAAACGTGATTGGTTGGTTTCCAATTGATTAAAAACATTTAAAAGCGGATAACATTCGACTATTCTGACAAAAAGTGTGTAATTTTCAATGAAGTTATTATTTATTTATTATTTTTTATTTAATTTATTGGTTTTATTAAAAAAGAACAGTATCAAAATAAGAATAAGAGATAAAAAAGCAGGGGCCCTATTCCGTAATTCTCTTAAGCTAAAATGCTAAAATATTGGGTTTTTGAGACAGCCTAGACGTTAGAATATGTAAAATTAAAAAGTTTAGAGGTAATAGGGATGAAGCTATTAAATTACAAAAAACGTTCAAGAATTGTATTCGTAGCCAACAAGTCCTAAATCAAGTTTATAAATTTTTAGCGATAGAGTTTTAGCTTAGGAGAGTGTTATTGTAACATGTTATTTATACATACATATATATGGATATTACTTGTTTTGTTTTTACTTACTTTACTTGTTCAAAAAGCAGTCTTTAGAAAAATTGTCATATTTGTTTGTTGTGAAAATTTTTACTTATTATATTATTTTATTCAAACAAGAAACTTGAAACAATAAAGACGTACATTTTATTTGTCGGTTATTTAAACATAAAAGGTTATGGGCCCAGACGACAAAACAGGCATTCCACAATTTAATGAACAAAACTTTGAAAACTGGAAGTTTCGGGTAGAACGACATTTAGCGTCAGCCGATTGTTTGGAAGCTGTGAAAGAGTCAGCTCCAATAACCGTAGCTGAAGGTAGTGGTACCAATACTATAGAAGCTTGGAATAAAAAGGATTTGAAAGCTCAAAACATAATAACTTCATTTGTTCACGATGATTGCTTAGAATGCATTCGTGATGAAACTACAGCTAAGGGCATGTGGAATTCATTGATGGTAACATTTGCTAAGAAATCTTGTACATATCAAACAATTATCCGAAAAGAATGTTTGCGATTAAAGGACGGTGAAGATTTAAGTGTTCATTTAATAAAATTTGACACGCTGATTAGACAACTAAAAACGGCAGGTGCTAAACTTGAGAATGCTGATGTGATTTTACAATTATTTTTAACACTTCCTGTATCTTATGATGCTATTGTGACAGCCTTAGAGAATTTGCCTGAAGACCAGATGACCTTAAGTCTCATTAAATCTAGACTACTTTCAGAAGAATCAAAAAAGAAAACTCGGATAAATGAAGATATTGAAACCTCAACTGCTTTTTACTTCAATAACAAAAAACGATTTAACGGCAAATGTCACAAATGTGGTAAATTTGGCCATATGATGAAAGACTGCCGTGTCAAAGAAGCCAAGAAGGCAGAAGGTATAAGTTTTATGGTTAAAAATTATAGAAGACTTTCAAATACTAACGTTAATGAGGAAGAAGTTGTTTTCGCACTAGATTCTGGAGCTAGTGATCATTTCGTCAATAATATAAATGTTTTTAGTTCAATAAAGAATTTAAAAGACGCCCGTTACATAGTTGTTGCAAAAGCAGATGAAGGAATTGAAGTTACAAAAATTGGTGAAATTCAAGCTATAAGTGATGTTGGATATCCAATTAATTTGCAAAATGTTTTATATAGCTCGGATTTTCGTGAAAATTTGCTTTCTGTTAAAAAAATGGTTGAAGCTGGATTAAAGGTAGTTTTTCAAAAAACGAAAGCTGTTATTAAACTACTTAAATGAGAAAGTAATAGCAACTGCAATAAATCGAGGTAATCTATTTGAACTTAAAATAAAGATAAAGAGATCAAATGCACTCATGACAAAATTAGACGAATACAGCTTATGGCACAAAAGATTAGGTCATATGGGAAATCAAAGTATGAAAGTCTTGAAACAGTATGGTATGGTTACTGGCCTCCCCAATCTAAAAGAGGAACTTTTCTGCGACGTTTGTGTTACTAGCAAACAATGTCGTGAACCTTTTTCGGGAACACGTGCTAGAGCTAAAAGAACATTAGAACACATACATTCTGTCGTTTGTTGTCCAATTAGCCCAACTGTTTATTTAAACATAAAAGAGAGTTACGAATAAGGCCTCAGAACGATTACGATATCAAAGTAAGAACCATGCATTATTAAAATAAGGAAAATTGGTGGCAAGAAGGAAACAGTGTGTTAGCAAAACAATAACGCATAGTAAACGATATCGAGTTGTTATTAAAATATTGATACAAACCCTTAGCGAAGTAAGCACATATGAACTTAATTCAATGTAAATACCAAATGGTATCCATTTCGATAGTTTTTTACTACTTTTTTCCCTGAGTGTATAAGTATACAATATAATAGAATAATACAAGGTTAATATCATGTTCACAGAACACAGCAGAAAATTTTTCAAATTTGGAAGCAATAAATAAAATTGTAAGCAATAATGGAAGCATTATATTGTTTATTCAAACCTTAAAGCTTACAAAAATGCTACAGGATAAGGTATTATTTTTGATTTTTTATACTATTTGCTTACTGGTTACAATAAATGTGCATTTCTATTGCATTTTAGCGGCTCATTTCATATAAAAATCATGCATTATTGATGCACATGTGTAAGTGATTGTTCACAATTTCTCCCTTACAAAATAGCTTACTGGTAAGCACTAATTTCTGCTGGGAAGGCGAATGCCTTAAGACGTTCATCCTTTTATATGAGAGAAAACACCACTCAAATTTGTTAGTGTTTTTCATATAAAACAGACGAAAGTCTTCTATCAACAGGCTGTAAGTTTACTAATAAGTTATGTGTTCTGGTGATCCGAAATCGTATACCAGACTGGTTGTGGTAGTTATTTATTTAATATGCCTGTATCCTCATAAAACGCCTTAATTAGTTGCTCAATAGAATTTAGTTTATGATCAAACTAGCCTAAACCCGGCGTGCATCGCTACACCTACCATTATCACTACCATTGTTCTCGACTGTTGATTTTTAGTGACTACGAATTAATTCACACTAAATTCAAAAACTTTAGCTGTAATCGATGATCTAGATATACAAAAAGAAATAGTTAGTTTGTGTTGCTGGTACCACATATACTTTTCTGTCCTTTTTCTTTGCGATGATTTTTATTGACTTCGAAATCAATCTCACTACATTCTTAACTTCAACAGTTCTGAAGAGATAGTGGGAGAGTACCACGCCCACTAAACGACTGAACCGATTTTGTTGAAACTTGGAACTTTGATAGACTCAACTAGCAAGAGCGCAATAGGTTCGGTCTTTTTTTCAAAATTAGACCTGGCCCTGGTACCTTCCATACAAACTATATACTGATTTTTGTATATATTGAACGATTAAAGCTAAACTTGCTCTGTATGACTTCACGGTTAATTTTACAAGTGGGCGTGGTTATTCCCATAGTAACTTGTTTCTTTCTTGAAAAGTGTTGAAGCTAAAGTATCTGAATTTGGTATAATTGATTTCGTAGTCATTAAAAATTATCAGTCGGTGAGTGTAGTGAAGCATACCGGGGTTGGGCTAGTTCTGAATATATTTAACTTAGAATGAGATTTTTCACTTAATGATTAAACAAATACAACCGCAACTTCAGGCAGAAACGACTTTCAGAGAAAACATGCCCAAAATTAAAACGACTGCCACAACTTCACGAACTGTCATTAATTGTTTTTACATTTCATGTATGTAAAGATATTATTTGAAAGGTTTTGCTAAAAACTGAATTTATATATTATAATTAAATTATGTTTACGCCCTTCTTCAATTATTTTTTCTAAAATATCACTCATTTTATTTAACATATCCTAAAACTTATTAATTTATATAAACTTTTAAATGTTTTTTCGATTTTCGTTTGTTTTAATTTTTCTTTGCGCCAACAATAAAAAAGAAATGGCTTTGTTTACAAAATATATGAAACAAAATAAAAGTGTGGTAACATTCTTGAGAAAATTTGTTTCTCAAAATGAGAGCATAAAACAATCGCTCTCAAAATAAAATAGATTACATGGTATAATCATCATAAGGTAGTCCCAGTTTGAAATAGCATAGAACCCTGTGGTTTTGCAACCCTGCTGCTCTTAGAATTGTCAAATAAAAGCAACACTGTTGTTGACCGTTGTACACGGTGGAACATTTTTTTACTTTTTTCTGTAAAAAAATATTTTATAAACAATATAATACATTCGCCCGTTGTAAAGTTCTCGCATTGGATGGTTGCATCAACAGTAGGCCTGAATGGAAAGATAAATTTTAGTGTAAAAATTTATATTTTATTAAATATGCAACTTGTCTTAAAAAATCATTTATATTGAGTATATGTGTGTGTATGTCGAAAAATATAAACGTTTTGCAATTTATATTGAAAACAAAAATAAAAAAACTAAATTTGGTATTGATAATTTGGTATTGCATTTCATCATTTTAAATTGAAATTTCTAATTTGTTGTCAAAGAAAAAACGTAAAATGTCAAAGGTAAAATTCTTTAAAATTAAAATTTTGTGGTGTCTTCTATAGTTTTATTTATTTTTTATTTTTTTAAATTTGCCTAACCGTTGTCGAGTTGTGATATTATGTAGCAGAGTACTTGCTTTATAAAGGCAGCAAAATTTGCTACGCCCATCACAAAAAGACTCGACCTGCTGAAAAAAATCTGAAAACGTAACTTTGCTTGTGATATCAAATCCCTAACGTTATGAGCATTTTTGTTCATGTGAAAGTTTCCTTAACGACCAGTGTAATTGTTTCTTTAACCTTTAACTACTGAGGTGGTAGTAAATTTTACCCCCTCCTTAGATTTTTTAATTTATTTTCTTCGATTGAGCGCTGTTGAGTCCCTGTTTTGTTATACTAAGGCCCATTATTACAACTTGCCGTTAGTTAAAGGTAGGATTTTATCAGACCGATAAATTGGTTTTTGTTATTACAAGTTAACTTTAACTTAAAGGTAAGGCAATCTTCCCAATAACTTTATCAGTCACTTTAGGTTAAAATTTATTTGCAACAACAAAAACCAATATATCGGTCTGATAAAATCCTACCTTTAACTAACGGCAAGTTGTAATAATGGGCCTAAATCTTTGATTTTTTTATTTTTATACACAGAGGGAAAAAAGGCGTTCTAAAATTATTAACCAAGGGTATCAAATTAAGAACAAATTGTAAACAATATTTCGTTAACTTTCGGTACCAAATCAAACTTAATGCTTTATTAAAATAAGAAAAAATGGCACAAAATACCATAAGTTAACAAATCAAGAACAACCGGTAGTAAAATCGTGAAAAATTGTATAAAAATATTATAAGTTAATAAAAAAAAATCGATACCAACCGTTAACGAAGTAAGCACAAACGGACTTAACTCAATTTTAATACCAAATGGTCATATTTATATAAAAATTTTATTAATAAGTTTAGTTGACCTTATTATTGATTAATATATAAGCGTTTAATTAAGCTTTAGGTCTATTATATAACTATTTTTTCGATATTTCGCTACTTCACTGCGTAGCTTCTTGTTCTTTTAAAAATAAATTATTAAAAAAAAAATTTTTTTTGACTAATATTTTTGGTAAAACAAAAGGTGGTAAAATTTACCCCACGTCAATAACTATGAAAAAATATTTCACCTCCGTAGTTAAAGGTTAATTAACAATTCAAACAAAGAAAATCTTATGAACCTGGTCAAACAACACCAAAATGTAGGCAAATAACATATTCTGTATGTGCTGCTTATGCAGGGGTGTTGGTAATGAAGACTGATTACAGCTAATAAGTTTTATAAAATAAATATTGAGAAAATATAAGGAAAGCATTTTAAGAAATATAAAACTTATTTATATATTTATTTTTTATATACACAGCTGTACAAAATAATTTTAAATTTTAGTTGTTTTTGCTGCCAATTATATATACAGTTAAGTCTAACAACATGCTCTTTACACAGGGGATGAAATTGATTTATTTGTTAGTTTCATTAAAGAAAAATTGGGCAAATCAGTGTCTAAAATATTATGCCCAATTAATTTAAAAACACGGCCAGCCATTTTTTACCATATCTACGAAATTGCTAAAAGTACATAATTGTGTAATTTACTCGTACTAAAATAAATAAAAAAAACCAAATAAAATACAATAGAGTGGTTTCGAAGTATTTTTTTAAAGTCAATTTATTTGATTTATTGAGGCTAAAATTTTTATTTCAATAAATAAAATAAATCATCTTAAGGCAATATGAGTTGCTGTTGTTTTTGCTTTTTTTTAATTTTTTAACATTTTTATTGATTGGTTAGGGATCTGGTAGCCATATGAATGCTTAATGCCTTAAAAACGGTTTTACTTTGAACGATAAATATTTTGTTGTTGTTTTGTAGTTAAGGATTCATTTTGTTCACTCAACTAATTAAAATTCTACACAAACAGTCATTTGATTGCAAAGGCTTTATTGTGGTTTCATATTTATGTGGGTTTAAATGACCCATATCTAGAGTACGTGTTTCAGTTGGACAAGTCATTGTGGGTTTCGGCATTTTGTTAACAAACTTTTTTGTTTTTTTTTTTGGAAATTAATTTGAAATTTATAAAAATTAAAGAAAAACAAATTGAATTAAATGTTACTGAAAAACCAAAAAAAAAAGAATTTGGGTTGAATGAGGTTTTACGCAAGAATGTACATATGTACCTTGCTTGATAATATACATATATATGTATATATAATATACATATTAGACCCATTGTAATACCTCAAGTGTTCTCGCCATACCAGAAATCAATCGAAGAAAGCCCAGAAGAAATATCGACTCCAGAACAAATATCTCAATCAGGCAAAGATAGCTATACTCAGTTCCTGCTGCAATTATGCGAGAAAATGCTGATTTTTACGGTATGCCTTAAAATTGAACGCTTGCCCTTTATAATTGCAATATCGAGTGTGCCCACATGATTCAGGGAGAAAAGACAATTATTCCTCTTCCCATTAATGTCAGCTCAGCAGACTATATAAATACTGCAAGACCATCGCCAGAGTTTAACAGCCTCGTGAATATCCACTCTGACCACCATACCATAACCATTCGCGAGTTCATCAGCCATGCAAAACTCGAAAGATATCTCTAATTCCTGAAACCTATATAAGAGTTATGATTAGATGCAGTAAAACTTCGCTAAGAAACTTTTGACATTCATAAACGAAATGACGATTAGCAGAGTTTTAATGGCAGCCTGGATCTCTTTGTGGAAATATCCTATTACAATACTATCCCAGGGAATATCCTATTACTCAAACAGCATTGTACAGCCTTTAGGATAGCCATGACCTGTGCCTGAAATTTACTACAGACTCTTATTTAGTCAAAATATAAGTAATGCGATCTATACAAATCTTAAAAAATGTGTATATCTTTAAAAAACAAAATTACGTTGCACAACGTTGCGTTTCTTTTTTTTTCTATTTTGCTGGCTGGAGAATGTTAGAAAATTTAATTTCAACTCTTCTTTAAAACGTGTTAATTATGTTTATCCAACCATTTGCTTTCCAGTCTCATTATAATATCTAATATAATAGCATTTCGATTGTAAATTCTATAACTTAATAGACCAACAAATGAACTGCATTAACATACAAAGAAATTTTGTTCGAAAAACTCTTAAGAGTTTTCCTTAAGCGCTTTTGTGCCTTTATTTCGTATTCGATATTAATCAACAACTTAAAATCTTGAGATATATTGAGTGTTTTTCATAATTTCTACTGTTGCAATATCAAGTGCCACTGGTAATGCTGCAACAACAGCAACTATGAAATAAATTATGAATAGAATAAAAAAAAAAAAACAAAAACAAAAAACTGAAAACAGAAATCAGAGCAGCATAAAATGGAAAACTTATGAGAAACAAATTTATTTTTTTGGTATTCTTTTATTGGATTAAAATAAAATAAAAATAAAAAGAGAAAGAAATCAAAATGCATTTTTGTTTTTACACAGAAATTTAAATTTTTATTGGAAATATCATTCAAACAAAATTTTTCTACAAAAACTTTGTAGGATTTCATGTCTTATAATGTCTTATAATGACATCCGATTAGTTTTTTTTAAACTATATCCGGAAATTCTTGAAAATAATTTTTTTTCCATAATTCTTGTGATTTGTTCATAACGATGTTATAGACATTAAGATGGTATTATAGTTTTGAGACATATTCTGACAAATTACGGAACAAATTTGTCGTTAAGAAAAAAAAAAAAAAAATTAAACAAATTTTGCAAAAGAAAATAAATTTGAAATTATATTTCAGACATACCTTTGTTATTATAGTTAAACGATAAATGAATGAAGGATAAGAAAATGAATGTATTTTTGTGTTACTTTTTACTGTTTAAGTAACAGATAATCTGAAAATAAAAAAAAAAAAAAATAAAAAAAAAAACTAATGCCATTCAATAAAGTGATATTTCAGTTTTAAATAAATAAAGAAAGAAAAAACTTTGTAGTTAAAAGATGAAGAATTATCCAAAGCAGTCATATTTATAAGATTACGCAAGACAACACAAGACCTTGGCTTGCAGGCAGTCAATAAAACATTGACAAGAACAATTTCGTTTTTGTTTTAATTTTACATCGATCAAATGCGTTATTCATCTTCGACACAGCTTTTATATTAATAAATTTCCTAAATATACGATGCATAGCATCTCTTCTTATATCAGCTAATCCAGTCAACTATCATCCAATACTATTTTACATATTTTTTTAACATTTCCTGGCGTGGACACTACAACTGAACATACCACTGTTGTACAACCGCGTTTAAATTCTACTACCCAATAATTTGTAGTCGTGTGCGTTCTATTGTTTCTTTAGGTTAGAATCTAGTTCAGTTTTAATATTTGTTGGAATAAGATCACTTAGGCGACACTCTCTAATTATATTAAAGCTTTCAGCAAGCTTAATCATGATATTTTACTATGCAACCAACCTATTGCAGCGCTTTAATAATAAAATAAAGGGAAAAAATTCAGCATTTGGCAAAAACAAATTACAATACACCCCAGTTCATACATATTCAAGGTGACTAAAATCAATGAAAAAAAATTGGAATTGATTCAATACACAGACTAATTTCTTTTTTAATAGTAATACATACATACATACATAATTGGCGATTACAACCCTGTATCAGGGTTACGGCCTAGCTTTATGCAGCTCTCATCTTGTGTGTGTTAGTTTTTATCCATGAGTATCGGGATCTACAGTTTAAAGTCGACTCCGAACGACAGATTTGAGAAGCTTTTTCATGGCAATCAATTACTCCCAGAGCTTTTGCCAGAATACTGCTGAGGGGTAGTCGCCGAAAGAAATAATTTTTTCATATTTTTTTTTCAAGATGTCAGAGCGGAGATTTGAACCCGACGCTATCGTCTTAGTAAGCCAATACACTTACCACTAGATCAGTGATTCGAAACCTTTTTTTTTGGCGGCACACAAAAAAGATACTCGTAAGTTTAAAAATTATTTATGTACTTAATATAACACACTAAGTAAATGTAGAAAGTTGTAATAATATGTTTAAAGCTTTTTTGAATGCTTTAGAAATAAATCTCGATTATTGGAAAGCAATTTCCCTCTCAATATTCAAGGTTAAGTCCAATACAGAAGTATCCGTTATAAGAAATGGATTACGATCCCAATCAAATTTCTTTATATCTAGTTCTGGAAAATTATGAGTAGTTCTCTCCTCTGACTTTTTAAAATGGTCTATAACCATTATTTTAATAGTTTTATAATACTTAGTACCAAAATATACTTCAAAATTGCCTTTCTAAGCTTTATTCCTCCATAATTTTATTTGCTTTTGGAATGCCACCAGCTTATCGGCTAAGTTTAAGATATTTTCATTAGGCCTTTGTATTATTGAATTTATGTTATTAAAAATAACAAAAATATCTTTTAAGTAAGCCAGTTTAGCCATATTTTATATTTCAACAAATGAACAAAATCATAACTTTTATATTGTTCAAAAAACATTTTCATTTTGTCATCTAATTCCAGAACACGATGTAAAACTGTAATTTTATTTTGCGGCACACTTTTAGAATTTTGCAGCACACAAAAAAATGCAGCGGCACATTGGTTGCGAATCACTGCACTAGACTATTATAATAGTAATATAAGAAAAAAAAAATACAGTCTTTTCCACGAAAATTCCAACTCAGTGCACAGTATTAGTAGGAATTTACTCCTGAGTATTGGTCTTAAAAACAGACCCTACAAGTGCTCTATGTGCCACAAATGCGTTTTGAGAAAATCGATCAAAAATAGCACTAAAGTCATTGCATGAAATTTCGCACGATATCGAATTCCGTAACAAAACAGACACTATTTATCTCAGAAATTGCAGAAGATAGCCGAAAACGGATTGCAGATTAGAAAAATTTCGCATAGAGCACTTAAACTCTCGTACGATGATATACTTTTACATTTAATGACAGCAACGTCATGTACACATACACCAATATGAACAGATGACTATTAAAAATTGTTAATTTGCCCAATCTTTAAACTTTCGACAATATTTAACATTTTAATTTAAAAAATTTTTTTAGTCTTTTAAAGATTTAAGCTCCATTTGCTAAGAGTTTAAACTGTTTAACTGTTTATTCTTTAAAATTAAAAGATAAAACTATATCTTACAGCTGCGTAAGACTCACACTAAATAAACTTCTACTGATTGCTTAAAACTAATTCTGTGCCATAGCACAAGTTGAACTCGAGCCAAGTTTGGTGTTAAAAAAAATAAAAACAAAAAAACTTTGTGTAAAAAAGATTTAACATTTGCTGTGGAATGTGAATAAAATGGTTTGAAAATGAATTTTTCTGTTCACGTACTTAAAATATATATGGGCAATTTCAAAAATTTTCGACATTTTGATATTTTTTTTTTCGAAATTTTTTTTTTGGATGACACGAATGACGCTTTGGTCACGTGAAGGGTGATGTTTTAGCATACCAAAACAGTTCGCGTTAATCATTTATTGCAAACGGCGCGAAAGTTATGGAGGTTTTAAGTTAAAATCTCTTTAAAAAAAATTTAAAGTTAAATTTATTGGTTTATTTTAATAAATGTTGTATGGGTGCATGATGCATGCATTTCAAATTCATCAGTGCATTCCAAATTCATCAATGCACTGAAAAAATACATAAAAATATCAATTATAATTAAAATTCCTTAACATTAAAAAACGCGATTTTTTGCAAAAATATGAATGTTTCACCGATTGTTATAATATGTGTTTATATAACGCATAACTAATTTACAGAAAAACAATGTTTTAACTTGCAAATTTAAAAAACAACAAAAATTATATAAGAATTATTTTTGAGGTTAGGATTTTTTTTTTTGATCTGTAAAATTTAAAATCATGAAAATTTTTTAATGCCTATTCGGTTTTATTATCAAGCTTAAAAAAGCCTTTCATTTGGTGTCAAACGCGGTGGAATCTATACATAACTGCAGATGTCACAAAGCAAAATGTGTTTGAAGAAAAATGCCGCTGTACCCGCTAAATATGGACCGAATTCAACCGTATTTATATATTATCTTTAGTTCACCGCCGCACTTCATTTCCAATACTTTACATTGATTTTAAACCACTGATTAACTAAAAAAAACGCGAAACAAAATCATGAAATTTCGCAAAATTTTTATTTTCTTTATAAAATTTTTGCGTTTCAAAATATTTTAACGCCTTCTTGACGTTGAGGTGCCATTTACTAAGAAGTTTAGATCACGCAATACATAAACCAGTTTTAAATAAGATTGCAAATGTCAGCCGCGAAAAACTGTCATTTTTGAAAAATTTACGCCAATTCTATAAAAGTTTGAGCTCATCGTTCTCAGCAACTAGCAGCCTGACATCGACGTGATATGGCGCAAATTTTAGCAAATTACACCATCTTTTAAATACTGTTGACGAAATGCAATTTTCTTGAACGGCGCAAATACGCTATAGAAAAAACTGCGAAAATTGAAAAATCGGAAAATTTTGGTTTCAAAAATGAACCGCTGTACAACTTTTTCCCAAATAGTAGTATTGGTATAACTTTTATAGTGTAAATATCTACAAAGTCTAGTGACTTTATTTTATATCAGTGGGCATCGGAAGTTTAAAACTAAAAGTAGAAAAGTGATGAAATATGAGAAAACTCTTGTAAATCTCAAGCCTGTTTTTGAGTTTTTCAATATTTGAGTGCCCATAACTTTTAGAGATAAAGAACTGGTGGTCTGAAATTTTGAATTTCCCAGTTTTCTAGTGTGGCCTATCATTCCCTTTTGACCATTTTGGTCAATTCGAAAAACTGAAGAAATAATAAGCATCTGAACTCAGTTTCATCAAATGTTGAAAATTTTTGAAATTGCCCATATATACTATATGTGTATATACATATATAGTATGCAATCAAATCCCACGCAAAGTATTTCAACATTACATGTTCATAGATTTTCGCATACATGAAAACATTTAATATGTGAATCTTTTACATATACAAGTAAACATGCCAATGTAATATAAATGGTAATAGATTTATAAAAAATGTGCATTCGTTTTTAATTTTTTTCTTTCTTTCTTTAAATTTTTGAAATTAAAGATTTAACCACCCACCTCTAACTGCTTGCCAATGAATTTGAATTTATAGCGGTATGCACAGAATTTGTTTAAATAAAGTTGAGTTTACAAACAATTTTTAGTTGAGATTTTAGTATTTGAAAAAAAAAGAGAGAACAGAATGCCATATATAAAAATTATGATATAAAATATTTTTCTTCTTCACTTTATATAAAGAATCGAAGCAATTTTGCTAATCGCAAGTGAATAATAATTTTTATTTTATTTGTGCACGTTTAAGGAATGGAATGAATGTGGTATTTATGATTTTATTTTTTTGCATTGTTTTAAGGCAGAAATTTCTAAAATTTTCTATGCTAAATAAAAAAAGAACGTTAAAAAGTGAAAAACAATGCAATAAATTGCCTATAAACATTTTTAAAATAAAATGCGTATTGCAAAGTTACAGATGCAATTTTTATGTAATAAACAACGCCATACGCCACGCCTCATATCGTTAGGATTGTTATCCTGCACAAAAACACTCTATCATAGTTTCATTTTTTCTTCGATTTATGAAATTTCGATTTTTCAGAGTGAATATGGCTTTTTAGCAGTTAAAAATCTCAAATCATTTTAGGTTCAATATAGTAGACTGTCTTAGGCTAAAGTTCATTCGAAAAACCATACAGCATGGTGAGGGTAGTACATTTTTCGAACATAAATAAGTAGTAACGCTTGTCTGTTTTGGTTTTTTTGTATTTTCTTTTCTTTAAATTTACCATCGCCAACTATATACATACATAATTGGCCATAACAACCCTATATTAGGGTTACGGCCTAGCTTCTCGCAGCATTCATGTTGTGTGTATTAATTTTTATCCATGAGTGCCAGAACCTACAGTTTAAGATCGACTCAGAACGTCAGATTTGAGAAACTTTTTCATGGCAATGAATTACTCCCAGAGATTTTACCAGAAGACTGCTGAAAGGTAGTCGCCGAAAGAAATAAATTTTTTAAATTTCTTTTTTTCAAGATTTCAGAGCTGAAATTTGAACACGGCGCTATCGTCTTAGTAAGCCAACACACTAACCACTACAACTGTTATGGGTTTAACGTGCGTACCTGTCCGGAGACCACCGGTACCTTCTAATCTCGTACATGCAAGAGGGCACGGCGCTCAAAAGAGAGCCCATAGCACCGAGATGGCAATTTAGCACCACCACTGTCTGGGTAGTGACACCCCCCTTGCTGAGGGGTTTCTACCTAGCACTACCACAACCACTACGTGTACTCCCCGAGGGGCAGCACCCAATCATCAGGCCGATTAGCCTCACTTCCCGAATGACAGAGGAGCCCAGGCTAACTGGGGGCTCCTGATGCCCGTAGTACCAGGGGACCTAACCACTACACCATGGCTACTACCATCGCCAACTAGGGAAGTAAAAAAAAAGAAGGACGATGTTTATGTTCTTCAAATAGATCGCTGGTGTATCGCCAAAATACAACAAAGACGAAAAGAAATGAATAAATAAGATGACGAATAAATGTTTTATTCGTCTGATTCTACTTTTCCTTTTGAAGAATCTGCGTTAGATATTTGACATTTGTACCAGCGATGTTTCAAATTTTTTAAGCAGTTTTGATATGAACTTAAACTCTCTCAGCGACTTGATTGTTGTATTTTCAACGCCGTCCTTTCATTGGTTTATTCCCATTTTTGGAATAGGAAAATGGCACAGGGGACCAAATCTGGTGAATACGGTGGATGAGCTTTGATTATGGTATTCTTTTTGACCAAAATATTTGGAACAAGTGGTGACGAGTGATCGAACGATCTATGCTACCATACGCTTCATTTCATCAAAAAAAAAAAAAATTCAAGGCATAAGCTAATCGATGTATTGACATCCTCTGCTTGTTTTGATTCGACGATTCTCCACAACAATTTTTTTTCTCAGGGATTTCATTGACTTTTAAATTTAATGGAGTTCTTAGAAAGAGCATGGCCATTCACATCCTGTTGATTGTAAACCTTTTTCTGAACGCACAATCACAATATGCCACTTTCGACATTACAAGTTTTTTTGATTCATTTATTTCAACAGAAGAAAATTAAATAAGAATTAACATTAACAGAAGGGGGAATTGCTGTTGATCAGTTCAAGCGCTAGGTAATAACACTATGCTTTGAGTGATCAACTGACAGCAACTTGTTCCATATAAATCGCTTAATAATATTAAAAATAATAAAAAAAGCTTTGTTTCTAATTCTAACACAATGCACAGCATGCGTAGGAGTGTAGCCTTTGAATATTGGTTTTATAAAAAAAAAAGAAATATGTGAGAACACAATAAATATCTAATCGAATGCACGTCGTCCGACAAATTTTAAAATTAACATTTTATATGATACAGACGGACTAGATTACCTTTGGGAGAGTTCGGCATGTATGTATTTTAAATATTTGGCTCTGAATTTTAATTGTATTAGTAGACACAGCCTTCATAGGTGGAGTCGAAAACATGTTCAGTTCGTCTAGTGTACTGTTTCCTTACTCTTGTAGTTTTCTTCTTTAGCTGAAAAATCATTGCAAAATAACAATCCAAATTCATTTATTGGAATTTATTTCTGATCTACGTGAGATCGTTTGTGAAGAAACAGAATTTAATTAAAAAATGGTTACTTGGATTCGGACTCGGATTTTCAGGTCTTTAACAAAATTAAGAAAATAATTTTTTTTTTATTTCTTTAAATTGAAGTGCACGTTATCAACTTTTTCACTCACACTTATGTATCTATAGAAATCGTATTTCAGAATTCTATATTTTCTATATCCTTTTTAATTAGTTGGTCAAAGTTTTATCAAACATAAGAAGTTTTATTTCTCCCTCTGACGTACAATCCTTTTCCCTGCAACATTATATTTTTTTTAAGTTCTTTTGTCTATTCTTATAATGTCATGTTTCCAAAAATGTTTTTGATTAATTTAAAATTTTTACATAAAATCTCAAACTAATTATTAAATCTCAATATATTCTTCTTTTTTTATTTCTTTTATACTTTTATTTATACTTATAATGAAAAATACGATATTAGGCAACAAAATGAACTAAAACTTTTTACGTCATAAATAAAGTTTTAAAATTGTTCTTATAACTACAAATTATTATTTCTACCGCAGTAGTTATTTTCTCTTCTTTGTAATAGTTGTGACAAACAAACACAAGGCCTTTTTCCTTCTTAAAGTGTCTGTCGTTTATTTCATCTTAAGTTCAAGGAAATATTTTGAATCTGAAATCAATATGAAACCAAATTTATAGCGCTGACCTGTTTTCTAAACCTCCATTTAAAGTTAAGCAGTGTAAGTTTTAAAAAAAATATGTTTTCCTTACTTCTGACAAACAAATATTTTCAATTACAAGATTCTATTCCTTTTCCATTGAACGATTTTTTTTAAAGAACACTCTTTCTCATTTCATCTTCTGTTTTCGTTTTTGAACAGTCTCTTAACAAAGTGTCAATTGCATGTACTCGTATAGTGTACGCGGTTTGTGTGTGTCATATGATTTCTGCTTGTTTTCTTATTTCTTAATAATTTTAAGTCTTTTGTTAAGTCTAAATAGAATTTTTATGTGTTTAAAGTTAGCTTGGTTAGTCATTATACAAGGGGTCTTTGGGTGTAGCTCTGATAGATGTTTTTTTTCCAAATAATTGTGGTTCAAAAATTTTTTTGTTTTGAAAATATAAATCGTCGTTCGGGAGTTTTGGTGCTCTATCCGCCATTTTATACATCTCGAGTTATTGATGCCATTTTGGATTTTCGACCCCAAAATTTTTAAATCCGCAATCCGTCTTCGGCTATCTCGTCTGTAGTACTTGTTTTGTTCTTTATCCTTTAAACTAGAATTTTTTGTGCTATTTTTGATCAATTTTCTCAAAATGCATTTTTTGCACATAGACTCCCGCCCGACGATATATTTTTGAATTGAGTTTTAAGCAATTTAATGGTTTTAATGAATTTATTTATAACGATGGACATTTTGCGAAACATGTGAAACACCGAAATCTTGTCGATAAACTCACGGAGCATGAGAGAAACTCTCTTTAATGAGCTAAGACTATTATTGCAGACCTAAAGACCAATCTTCCTGCAAAGACTAATCCTCTCGCAAACGGTCACTAACCAGTGCAGCACATTAATTCATTTTTTTCATGTCTTCTGATATGCCTGATTTTTGTACAGTTTATAATAAACAATCTAATCATCATGTACCAAAAATATTAGGCTTATATCTTTATTACTTTTTTGTCCAAAGACATTCAAAGATGACCTAAGTGAATGCGCTTAAAACGACCGTATTATATACGCTACCTTCTATCGCTTCATGCTTTTAAAATACTCTTGTAATGACATTATAAAGATTTTTTTTTTCATACAATTGGACGTTATTTATGATACATGTGCAATTAAATAAATTTTAAAATTAAAAACAAAATAATTTTTTTTACTACAAAAAATTGTCCAAAATTATATATTTTCTCCGACTTCTATATATTGCGTCTTCTGATCTCCAACGAGCTCCAGCCATATACTTATATAAGATTAAAGCCTGAAGTCTGAGCAATTCGGGTTTAAAATACTAAAATTAGTTTGGAAAAATTTCCTTCACAATCATGTAATTGCAGTAGACGTTTGTATTAAAATCTGTTGCATACTCCTAGGATTGTGCTTTTCTGCAACAGATTTTATTGCTACTTGTCTGCAGTTTTCCCGGCCATTTTAAGAAAATTCATAAGTTTGTTTAACAATCTGTAAAAACTTGTGGATTTTATGGGTAAATTCAAAGAATAGGCTTTTGGGGTTCATTCGGTTCCAGTAATAAGGTGACTAAAGCCGGACCTATCTTTTATTTAAAAGAAAAACTGTAAATTTTGATGCTTAGAAGGCACTTTTAATTCTGTCATATCTACTACACTACATACGCAATCTAAACAACTATTTCTACGAATTATAAAGGAAGTGCTGTATTTCAATAAAAACTGCATTGAAAAGTTATAATTTAAAATATCTGACATATACAAGCTACTGAACTGTGTAAAAATTATCCTCAGTTTTCGTTTTATAATATTTAAGTGACTTCAGTAGACTTTTTCTAAGACAAAATATTCTTTTTTAATCAAATAAATTATGAATTTCCCCTAGTGAAACACTATTCTTTGGAACAGAATTATTTGATTTGTAAAAATAGTTTTAAAAAATCGATTTTTAGTCACCAAAATACCGCCTTCACAGAGTACAAGACAGTACGATGGGCGTGGCAGATTTTAATGAAACTTGGTATGCGTCTTTTGACTTTTCTAAGAAGTATATGTTCTAATGTTTAAGACTTGCTTTTATAGAAAAGGTTTTATGTGAAAATACCCGTTTTGATTGTATGGGCGGTGGGCGATGGGCGTGGCTGATTTTCATGAAACTGTTTTATTTTCTTAATTTAGTCAATATAAAACTCCGTGCCAACTTTCAAGTTTCTAGGTCCACTCCTTATTTTTTTTGCACAAAAATGTATGAAGCCGTACCAGTGTTCAACGGTAGGAAGAGGAAACCCCTCCTGGAACAAAACGTCGAAGAGGTATGCTTCCGCGGTCCCAAACAAAATCATACAAAAGAGGTTGCAAAAGATCATCTCATTTTGGCTATCGTTGATTGCAATGCTAGTGATGGCACCATATCTTCCAGAAATTGGAGTGTGACGGAGAAAACCAAATATTGAAATATAAACATTTGCACTACCCACATGTGTACTGGGAATCTCGTCTTCTAAAAGTATTTTTAATAGCTGAGCACAGTTTTAATTTAAATTAAGAGTTTCAGTTCTTGTCTCAATATAATGCAATCATATCTCTTTAAATAGGTCAGGGCTTATTATCTTTTTGTGGTCGCCGTAGTCTAGTGGTTAGTGTATTGTCTTACTAGATCAGAGTTCCGATTTCAAACCCCAGTTCTGACATCTTGCAACAAAAAAAAAAAAATATGAAAGAATAATTATTTCTTTACATTAAATGAAATAATTTAATTGCAGTTTTTACTATTTATATCAATCTTTCATTTTGTTTTACTTCACTTTATAGACAGCTCTGGTAGGCTGTAGTTCTTTTTCCTACTTAAATGCACCTAGTTCGGTTCTGTAATGACATAAAAACGGCACCTTGTGCTAATTATAGTTCATCGCTTTTTCGTTAACTAGCCATCTGACCTACCTACCTAAAGGTATAAAATATTGAATTGTAATATGACACAGCGTTGTCAATATTTGTACTTGTTATGTTTGTCACTGACAACATTACCCCTTAAGTGTGTGGCCTTAAATGGAGCTTATTTAATACCCTTAATTGCCTCAGATTATATTTATTCGAAAATATTATTTTCTTTTGCTGTTTTCTTACACATGCTCATATACATATGGTAGGTAAGTGCTGTTAAAGCGACTGCTTTTTATAATTTAATAATAAAAATAATAAAATTCATATCGATTAAATTTAATAAAATACATTTAAAAAGAAGCACACACAGATAAAGTTGCGATTAAAATGATTCATATGGGACACCTGCTGACATAAAAGATGATAATGATGAGATGGTGACAACGATGACTGGGTTATGAATATGCATTACTTAATACACACTCAAACAAAGATACGTATCATATGTGTATGCAAGTGAATATAACCACCTACACGTATTTGTATTGTTGTATTTGCGAGATTCTTTATGTTTCATATGTTGCTTTTTTATATCGAAATGCCGACAGCATGTCTGCGCTCAAATATCGAATGTCAATGATGGAATGATGAATATTGAAAAAAAATGAAAAAAAACCGAAAAAAGAAATGAAAAGAGAATAACAGAAAAGTATTTAAAATATAAAGAAAATGATTGACAGGTGACAGACGTAACTATTGCTTTTACTGGTATAGTTTCAAATGTGGCATGTTTGTTCCTTTGGTTTACTTTGTTATGAATGAATTATGGCATGACTACATGCGTTATGGTACGATGTGGGTTTTTGTGTTTAAGCAAAAAATGTATTCTCGTTAGCATACGAATGAATACAAAGTTAATGTTTAAATAAGCAAATAGTAGAGGAGTTTTCTTAAAACTCGCTTTACCATTAAGATAATCATATTTTTATTCATTTTTATACCATACACTCAAAGAAAAATGTATGTCAACAAATTCTTTTTAAACAAAGGAAACATTTTTGGAAGATTTCAGATTGCGATTAAAATTAATTTCACAAATTCTTTAAATTTTATTTATTAAATGTGATCTACTTTTTTACTGAAATAGAAAACATTTATTAGTTCATTCATTTGTCTGTTATTTCAAGTAAACATTTTTTAATTTTACTTTAGATTCTAAAAAACTATTTGCCATATCAAAACTATTATACAAGTGTATTTATTAAGGGCTTATTTGACATATTTCTTCCTTATTTTGTTTGTATGGGGGTACCACACCCATTTGTCCATTTCCGGTCAATTTCTGACAAATGATTTGCCTTGACCATGAAGTCAAGTCGTTCTCAACTACAGGAAGCGCAATAGAGTACGCTTTTTTCATATTTAGACTCAAATACTGATTTTTGTATATCTTGAGAACCGTTAAATCTAAATGCTCGGAATTGGATCTGAATGTCGTCACTGTCAAGGTAAATAATCAGTCAGAAAATAGGCGGAATTGGATTGGTTGGCAACTAAACTAAATACTGATTTTTGTATATCTTAAGAACAGTCAAAGTTAAAATTTAAAAACTTGTTCTAAACGAGTTCACGATCAAGGAAAATCATCGGTCATAAAGTGGGCGGAATTGGACAAGTGTTACCTCCCATACAAGTTAAATATTAATTTCTTTTTATATCTTGAAAAGTGCTGAAGCTAACGTTTCTGAATTTGCTGTAATTGATTGTAGTCATTAAAAATCATCATTCGAAAAATGTGGACAAATGGTGGTGATAGGTATAGCGCAGCATGCCGGATTTAGGCTAGTCCCTATATATACAGTGGTGAGCAAAAGTGTATGAATGTTGCTTAGTTTGTTAAATACTGCTCAATATTTTTTTTTGTAATAAAATAAAACAAGATAATTTTATTTTTGTTTTATTGTTCATTTATGACATTTTGTCAGAAAACAACAACATAAGAAATATTTTATTATTTAATGTTTTTTTAACGCAAAATAAAAAATAACTCAATTCGAACACTTTTGCACGTACCTAACTATATGGACGTGTTAATATATTTCTAATATTTTGTCCACAATCCTTTATTCTTTCTCATACTTTGAATACGCTTAGGCATACTTTCTACTAGATTATGGGGAGTTTCGTCCGAGATATGCTTCCATTCATCTTGAATTCTTTGCCAAAGTTCATCCATGTTTTTTGGAGAACTTTCATATACTGCTAATCTTCTCTTTAAAAGTACCCACAAATTTTCAATTGGATTTAGTTCCGTGCTCTGTGATGGCCAATTTACCAATTGAAATTTTTGTTGCAAAAGCCAATCTTTGACAATTTTGGCCGTATGCTTTGGATCTGCATCTTGTTGAAACCATACATTGTCCTCAGGGTATGGGGTTTTCTCCACAAAATCTGACAAGTTCGACTGAAGAATACTTAAATAATCTTCCTTTTTCATTACTCCTTCTATTTTAACTAAAGGACCAACGTTCCATCATGTGAAGCAACCCCACACCATTAAACTACCACCACCATGTTGGACTGTTTGTTTAACTTGATGCTGTTAAAGATTTTTATGTGGACGATGCCAGTAATATTCCTTTCCATCTGACTGGAAGCGATTAATTTTAGTCTCGTCTGACCAAATAACACGCTTCCAGTCAGATGGAAAGGAATATTACTGGCATCGTCCACATAAGAATCTTTAACAGCATCAAGTTATATAGAAGTTTTATAAAAATCAAGTTTTAAAAAAATCAAAGTAGAATTAAAAATGTTTTACTTGAAATAATAAAATTTTGAGTGAATTTCTGTTCGTGTATCGAAAAGCATCTTCAGCGTTGAGCCCTGTTTCTGTACCTTTCCGTATGGGTACGTGAACAAACACAATTTTAAAATTTGGGACGATACTATTCTACATGAAATTCAAGATCGTCCAGTGATTCACCAAAGCGACTCAATTTAGTGTGTATTTGGGTCTGATGGCGTCATCGACGTTGATTAGGCGCCATCACTGTTAACGGCGAGCGCTATAGGGCTATGATTATCAACTCACTTTGGCCGTAAGTCGATGTCTTTAGTACAAAAGAAATGTTTTATCAACAGGATGGTGCTATATGCCAGACCTTCTACCGATTCCTAAATCTAAAAAAAAAATCGCTGACGGCAAACGTTTTACCTACAGATCTGGCAGCTTTAAACGATTATTTTGAGGAGCTTCAAGAAAATTACTCTAATTGAAAGATAGAATGGCTAGAATAACTTTGTACTAAGTTTATTAAGGCTTAAGTAGTTCGATTCACTACGAAATTTTAATGACAATTATTCTGTTAATAATTTTTATCATCAGAATAAACGATTTTGCTATTCAGTAAAATGTTTGACAGAAAAAAAGTCGTAAAAAGTTACTGAATTGCACTATAGGAGCTTACATTGTCAAACAAAATAAGCTTAATAATCTAGCTATTATGTTGAGTATGTAGTGGCCGTGGTCTAGTGGTTAGTGTGTTGTCTTACTAAGACATGAGCCCAGGTTTCAAACCCCAGCTTTGGCATCTTGAAAAAAAGAAATATGAATAAATTATTTCTTTCGGCGACTACCTCTTAGCAGTCTTCTAGCAAAAATTCTGAGAGTAACTGATTGCCATGAAAAAACGTCTCAAGTCTGTCGTTCGGAGTCGACATTAAACTGTAGGTCCCGGTACTCATGGATAAAAATTAACACACACAACATGGGTGCTGCGAGAAGCTAGGCCGTAACCCTTACACAGGGTTGTAATTGCCAATTATGTATGTATGTATGTTATGCTGAGTATATTTCGTACTGCCCTCGTACTGAAATACAAATACAATGTTCTTTCATGTTTAAGTGGGTTGGTTAAAATTTAAATTTTGTTTGGGTTAAATCAATAGCAACTACAACAAAAATTATCAAAACGAAGCATCAAAATGTCAGTTTTAATAAATGCAGACACACCGGATATAAAATGTTACGGAATTTATTCACTTATTAAACACATTTAACGAAGTCATACATACACATTCATATGTATAAATAAATTATGTAAAAGTATCTTTTTATACACGTCATAGATATTATAAATATATTGAAATTTATCGACATTTAATCAATAATAACATGATGGAAGAAACGAAAAATAATATTATTGTTGGTGTGTTAAAGAAAATTGTTTAAATATTTTGCAATTCTCCCTAAAGAAGCTGAACAATAGAGTAGCGAAACATTTGATTCATTTCTAAAATTATTGTTAAAAAAAAAAAATTGGCCAATATTTAGAATTTTTTTTTGTATCTGCAATCCTTGTAACACAAAAAGGATGTAACACATCACTATACAGAAGATTTATAATATATATGTTTGTTTTTTATTTATTTGTGTATTAAGGTCAATTCTAATAATCCTTACAGGCTATACATTAATAAATAGATAATGTGAAATAATTTACAGTACGTGCAAAATAACATTTGCAGTATTTACATTAACCCATTACAGCATAGCGTCCGATACATCGGACACAAGTAAATTACAAACATTTCCTATTAGAAATAAAATATTTTCACAATTTTTGCTTTTAAGCAAAACATCAGTTAAAATTTTATGTTGGAAATACCATTTGTACTAAAAACGCGCACGTGGCATTTCTAATTTGATATTCTTTAAAAGAAAAAAAACTTAACTTAAAACTTAAATGTGTATGCAGTAATGTTTTAAAATCAATTAATTCATATAACAAATTCAACTCATTGCAAATTCCTTTAAATGGACCAAATCTAGCAAAATTGGATATATAATATTTATCCACTTATTCATAAAAATAAAATACATTTACTCGTATTAAGGACTTATTTCACAAAGTTCTATACAATACTTTTAATTTATTTGATATTTTTTATAAATATGGCAGTTAATATATAAAAATGCACAATACTTGTAGTTTGATCGAAGAAAAGGGATATTCAAATTTACCTTCCTTAGCAGATAGAAGGAAGGAAACTGTTAAGATTTATCTACCACTTTCCGAAATTGGTATTTGAATTTGTTGATAAGAGGAAGGGCACGGTAATACTTCAATTTCTTCTCGAAGAGAGAAATAATAGTTTTTGAACAAATTCCATAGAATGTGAATGGAAAGAGAAAATAACGTCCCACACAATGGAATGGGTATTCAAGAAATGATCTGCCAAGCGTTATAAGGTATAGGGATCACAAAACTGATATGCAATTTCAAGTCCATCTTTCTAACTAAGATGTGCGTCACTAAAAAGTGTAATACCCATATTTCTTAATAACTTTTTTCACCTTTAATCAAAATTATTTTTCTTAACCACAATATCTTTGAAAAATGTGTCAGATTTTAAAATGTATCAGTTTGTCAAATTTGACTTGTTAGTTAGTTCACAATGGATAATCAAAGACAAGTGCATACAAAAATTATTCAAATAATTCAAAAAAACCATATTGGAGTTATACAAAAGTTGCTAGGGAAGTCCACGTGACCAGGCAATGTGTTTCCAGAGTGGTCAAAAAGTTCAACAAAGACCTAAAAATTGAAAGAAAGCCTGGAACAGGTAAAGCAAAACTGGTAACGAACGACGCGAAAGCCAAAAAGGTTGAGAAGCTTTTGCTGGCTCTTCCAAACATTTCTGGTCGCGGAGTGGCCCGGCGCGTGCAATGTTCGGAAAGTTTTGTGCGCCGAGTTAAAGCTAATGCTGGCCTTAAAACATTTAAAGTCCAAAAAGTTCCGGATAGAAATACTAAGAAGAATATTGAAGCAAAAAAAAGAGCAAAACTCCTCAAAAAAGAATTTTTTCAAAAGTTCGAATGTTGTGTAATGGATAATGAAATTTACGTTTTTTGCAGACTTTGCGCAGCTTCCTGGCTAAGAGTTTTATGTAGCGGATAGTAAAGGCAATGTTTCTGAAGAGTTCCGAACTAAAAAACTATCAAAATTTCCCAAAAAGTTCCTAGTTTGGCAGGCTATTTGTAGCTGCGGCAACAGAAGTGCATCGTTTGTTACATTGGGATCAATAAACTCAGATATTTATATCAAAGAGTGTCTTCAAAAGAGGTTGCTGCTATTTCTAAGACAGCACAACATATCAACATTCTTCTGGCCAGATTTGGCAACATGTCACTACAGTAAAAGCGCAATAGACTGGTATAATAAAAATAATGTTATTTTTGTTCCAAAAGAGGCTAACCCACCAAACTGCCCAGAGCTGCGGCCTATTGAAAGATATTGGGCTCTGGTCAAAAGAGAACTAAAGAAGAGTACATCTGTTCCCAAAACCATTACTAGCTTTCGATATAAATGGACAGCTGGTACCAAAAAAATCACCGAAAACACTATAACATTGCTAATGGATGGCATAATGAATAAAATAAAAAATTTTATAAAATTAAATTAATTTTTAAATAAAATAAAACAGAATATAAATCTGTAATAAAAATGCAAAATAAAACTGTTTTATTTTTAACTCTAGCTTACTCCAGTCAGTTTTTATTTGACTTTTGATGTGTTACAGTTTATAGTGACGCACATCTTAGTTGTACTCAAGATCACTAAATTACACCCCTAACTCACGAATTAAAATATTTATCAAGGAAAAATCATCTATTTAAATATTTTTATGTTATAATTGACTTATGGGTAAATTATGAATGGCAGCTCAACTTCAAAAATTCATATTATGTACGGCAACTGGAAACATTTTCACATATAGTGCACTCGCGGTAACATAATCTAATTAAAACCAAGGGAGTTCATGTTATTGAAATTGTTCCTATTAGCGATTGTTGAAATTCATGAAAAAAGTATAAAATTTTACAATATAAACATGCGTTTTACACGCTTGAAAGTGAAATTATTTTGTTATTTAAATTATTAATATATAAAACTAAAACAAAACGAGATCAAGAGAAAATTATGGTAGTGATTTTTTAATGGATTTCAGTGGTATGACCAACACAAGAAACATTGCGCAAACCTAAGCAAACGATAAAAGTCAGTAAATGTGATATCTAATCCACTAAATTACTGCCTGCACTCTAAGTATAGAAATTTCTAGTTGGTTTAAAAAATAAATAAGTAATTATATAATTATGTGTGTGTATTTACATCTTATAGCTTTCAGGAATATTTAAGCCTTCTTAAAGATGCTCTCAGCCACATACTAAAGATTTTATATAAAGACAGCAGAAAAAATTGGTCTACTCCAATAACTCCAGTTTAAAAAGTTTGTGCGTCTCTAAGATTTCATGCAGAAGGTAATTTTTAGAAATTCTTCGGGAAAGGTTTTCATTTAGGAATGGCTCAATCCATGTTGTCTGTGGTATCATGCAACTGGGTTGCCAGCTTGTAGTTGCTAGTTGCCAACTGTAATACGATTTGGGCAACTGGCAACGCAGCTCAAGTTCAATTGCGATCCATAGTAGAACTATAAATATCCTTTTTCGCCAGCTTACACATTGATTAATATTATCTTGATATAATACTTGATCAACACTACTTATTGACGAACACGCTAAAGTGTTCAAAACTATTTATCAGGACACTTCGTATTTAATTTAAAACATTGGCAAGCAAGAAAATCCCCTAAAACCTGATTTTATTTTTGAAAATCCCTTAAAAATATATTTAATAATCAACCAAGTGGAAAAATCCCTGTGTGTGTTTTTTGTTTATTTTAATTTTTTTTTTGTAACACAGTGTATCTGAATTACATATTTTCATATGGCTACAACTGATATTAATTGAAATGTTTCTATTAAGGTCAAATTAAAAATAATATTCGTTTGGTTTTATAAATTTATTATTCTTCCCTTTCCGCAATCTTTTGCATCATAACCTGGGAAATATGTAGATTTGAAATTTAAAGTTCAATTTATAATTTAATTTAAATGTCAAAATATTATATTGCTTATAATTAAATTTTCATGTTTAAGTTTTCGGATATTTTTATATGTTTTCCCTGAATTTAGTCTACGTTCAAGTGACTCTGTCTGTCTGTCTGTTTGTCAATTACTGACGTCAATCAATTTTATATGTTGACACTACTGATTAATTAAATTTACCTTAAAAATTTTTATTTCAAAATATTGGTATTTGAAATGAGTAATTTGGTTGCAAAAGTATTTCTATTGAAAGGTATTTATTTAATTTTGAGTAGCTTTAAACAATTTTTTTATTTATTTTGAAAATATTTTCTCTATACATTTTAAAAATTAGTTTTTGGCAAATGTTTATTATTAAACACATAACTTTATGAGTTTAAAATTAATTAAAAGTTAAGTGAGTAGATTAAAATTTTAGAATTTTATAAATTTAAGCAAAATTTCATGCTATAAATTACCACATTAAACGAGCAATTTAATCAGTATAGTTGTGTTGGAGAATAAAGAGCTGCAGCAAAAATTAAATTTTTTGAATAAAGAATTTTAATTTATTATATATATTAAAAACGTAATTTGTGAGCTATTAAAGAGATTAAAATAAGTTCTTGATTGTAACTATTCCAAAATATGTTGAAATTAATACAGCTTAAGGTGTTTTTGTTTTTACAAAACATTTTTAGTTCCATAAAAATTAATTTTAAATGTATTATTTTAATGTACATTTGTTCTTAACAGGGTGTCTCCTTTTAAAGTGGCATAAGTCAGTTTATTTTTATATTTATATTATTCAACGTTTGCGTTTTACCACATTTGCAAATTTTTATGTTAAACTTTTAGATTGCTTACATATATTTGGTATGCCAAGATGATTATATATTTCTTAGGATGTAATTTTACTTATGTATGTATGTATGTAAGCTTTGTATTAATATACATACATATACGTAGGCTACTATATATATATATATCTGCACTGGTAACAGTGGATTATCACGACAAGAGTGCATTTATGAACTTAAAAGCTCTGTGAAAAACTGGTTTAATTAATTCAATTGTGGCCAAAGATGAATTCCGTGTAGGTTGTCCAAAAAACTGCCGTTATGCCAGAGAACATTGATGCCGTGCTTGAACTAATAATACAAGATCGTCATGTGACATACCGTAACATAGAGGCATCCAATCAGTATACATTTGATATTGCATGTACACTTGGCGTTAAAAAAGTTTGTTCTCGTTGTATCCCGCACAATTTGAAAATCGCTCAAAAAAAAAAAAAAGGCTCGTGTAGATTGGTGCAAAGAAATGATGAAAAAATATGATCGCGGTTTTTCAAAAGATGTTTATCAGATCGTCACAGGTAACGAATCATGAATCTGTAAGTATAAGCTCGAAACAAAACAACAATCGACCGTGTTTGGTCTTCGAAGACGAGCCAAATCCAATGAAAGTTGTTCGTGGAAAAAGCACTTCGAAGCAAATGGTGGCCTGTTTCTGCAGCAAAACTGATCTTGTGGCGATTATTACGCTTAAGGAACGTAGGACAGTCAATTCTGAGTGTTACACCGCAAATTGTTTGCCTGAAGTCTTCGGAGAAATTTGACAAACGAACAAAAGAAGCCAAAGCATTGTTCACTATGACAATGCGAGCTCTCAAATATCGGCTGAAACCAGCACCTTTTTGACCGGCTGGAAGAAGTGCTTCGACAATTGGTTTGAGCGCATGCAAAAGTGTATAAATCATTCTGAAGAATATATGGAAAAACATTAAACCAAGTTTGATGATACATATTCGCGTTTTCATTATTAGGCCATATATATATTTCGGGCCACATTAACATATATCTGTGTGTATGCGCTTAATACTTATGCCTGTGTGATTATGCCCAGTGAAATGGGCTTTACTGGAAAAACAAAGTTATAGCTGCCGCTGCTATAGCATATAAGCGCAATCTGGAACATAAATTTTCACTAACTTTTTATAGCATATGCGGCTGCATTTTGGTAATAACTTTTTGAATATTGATTTCCAGATTTCAATTGTTCTAATTTATTGACGGAGACAAGTACTTTTTCATATGTGTAAAGACAATAATCACACGATTCTGATGGTAAATTTCTTTTTAATAAAAATTTTCTTTGAGTAAATCTATTGCTGAGCGTGTTGTGCAGCATGTGAATTCATTCTGTTGGAACCACATGTCAGCAATATTAATGCCAGCTATCGAAAAGTTTTCTAATTATGCTCGTGTATCGTTGACCATTGATTCTGAGAATCATTGCTTCTAAAAACATATGGAATAATTACGCCGCCATAATTTTCCTGACTCCAAATATTAAAGCTTTACTTATTTACGTATCCATTGAACAATAAATGAGGGTGCCCTAAACATGTAGCATCTCACGATTTGCATATAATCAAAAATTAATAATTTACGGTTCGAAACGATCCATTATTGTGTGAATTAGCTGCTCTGAAGAACAAGAACTATCATTTTGAAAATTTTTTTTTAAAATTTCCAATTGTTTGATATGGTGTAAGTCTAGGCATATCAATTCAAACTTCCATACATACACTTAAGGAAATACAGCGTTCCAAAATTGTTAACCAACGGTATCAAATTAAGATAAGAATCGTGAACAATATTTTGTTAACTTTGGGTATTTTCTCTGAGTGTACATACATAATTCGCGATTACAACTTTGTGTCAGGGTTACGGCCTATCTTCTTCTACAGTTTAAAGTGGGCTCCGAACGACAATCAATTATTCTCAGAGCTTTTGCAAGTAGACTGCTGTGAATACTGCTCAAGATATCAGAGCTGAGATTTGAACCCGCCGCTATCTGTTTATCTTGATAAAAGAAACTGTAGCGTCCCAGCGGGAAAAACCTTATTTTATAATCAATTAAATAATATCTGCCTTCAGAATTCAATACTTTTGGAATGGAAAAGGTAATTTCATGTGACACACACATCAATATTGATTACCATGTGTATTCCCACATCTTTAGAAGAAGGAATTCATTGTTCTACATTTTATTAAACCAAAAAAAAAAATCGTTATTTCTCGTTATTCCTTCAAATTATTAATAAATAATAACTTTATGCATTACAAATACTAATGCGGGGGACATTAAAAACATTAATTATTTTCTTAGGACATGATCTGTGTTAGGGGTAATGGTTTCCGGAATCAATAGGTTATACAATCCTTGTATTACCTTTTCTATTCTCATGGATTACCTTTTCCCACTGGGGTGTTTTTAAATGTGTATCTCTTACACATAGAGACTAAAAATTCTTTTCTCAACTTCTGAAGGAATTTCGCTATAGACGTGGTAAGGATTCTACGAACTATTTGTAAAACCACAGAAAAAAACCCAATATTATTGGGCAATGGCGTCTAATATCAGATATTTTAAATAGACTTGTTAGAAGAAAATACAGATGAAATTATAAAATTATATTCAAGTTGTTAAGTAACAACTAAAATTCACCATTATTGTTATATGGTCCGGCAATCGCAATAAGAGTTATAACTTTTTTTAATTTAATTTTGTTTTGTTTTGTAATGATGTCCGTGAAGGAATATTTTCAACCCCAGCTACAGTAGTCTCATTAGAGTTCTATCTGTTCTGTACATACTCATGACAAACGTCTAATATTCTTATACGTACATACATACATACATACATACATACATACATACATAACTGGCCTTTACAACCCTATGTCAGGATTACGGCCTAGCTTCTTGCAGCACTCATGTTGTGTGTGTAAAGTTTTATCCATGAGTACCGGGACCTACAGTTTTAATGTTGACTCCATACATACATACGTACGCAAAAAATAAAAAAAGTCGTCTTATTACTCTTACGAATATTTATATATAACAAATGAAAGTGAACACTTTGCAGGTGAAAACTATTTATTGTTGAATAGTGTATTCTAAGGTCATAAATTTAATTTTCAAGCACCTTTTCAATAAAACTTGAAAAATTTATTATTTTGAAAAAAGTTTCAAAACACATTTTGTCACGTAGTTAAGCACGAGGTCAATAGACTGGAAATTTTTTGAGCACAAAAAGTTTTTAAATCTTAAGAAAAAATTCCTTGAATTCAAAAATGCATATCTTAAGGACTTTAGTAGATTATTAGCAAAAATTACACAAGAAGGAACAATAGTTTTTTGTTTTCTCAGCTATAGCCTCATGAGCACATTTGCTTTAAACTTTCGATAAAAGTTTTTGTAATCAAAAAAAGATCAAAAGAACATGTTTATTTTGTATGAAAATTTCATTTGGTTGTGTTTTTATGAAAACTGGAATATAGGTAAAGGGGAAAAAACCATTATCAATTACTAGTTTTTATTGCTCATGCATTTGACATTCGGAAAATGAAAGGAAAAAAAGATAGAAAATAAACAAATTGACTATGAAATCTTGAAGAAATGTAGTAATGGGGAGTTTTTTGTGGCCTAACAGAACTTAAGATTGTAGAAAAAATTACAGAAACAATTAATTTTTAATCCAGATAGTTTTAGTATCCAAAGATCAATGTCGTATGTGGTATTTACATTTGCAAAAAAAAAAAAAAAACACATCTTCTACATGAAGAGTTTTCTAGGCATAATAAACGTTTATATTAGAAAACTCAGAAAATACTCAGTGATTTAACTGCTATATTAAAATGAAAACAAATGTGTATGAATATAGCACTAATTCTATACGTTAATAGTTTTGCTTTGACATTTAATTAATGGATCCTTATGATATAGAATTTTTAAACTATCAAAAACAATAAAAAGTAAAACATGTTTGATTAGAAGCCGTCCGTTAAAATATGTAGTTTAGCTGAAATATATACAATCAGTTTGGGTATACGCCCGACTTCTAGAACGATCGAGGTACATCTTATTTTAGCAATTATTTTATTATTTTTTGGTCTTATCGTAAAGCTCTGTTACGTTTTATAAAGGCTATTATATTAAAGTCAGGAAACTACGGTTACCGAGCATACATTTTCTAAAAAACATTTTTGTTAACTAAGCTCAGTGATATGGGGGTATTAAAATCTAATTTTCGTTAAGAAATAATTTAATAAAATCGCTGATATCCAGTTCGTTACAATTTCCTGTATATACTCAAGATCGAGGACATCATGAGGAGATTTAAGAAGGCCCTGAGAAAAGCAAGGGAAGTGCCTAAAAGTTTTCTATCTTTCTATTAACCTCCATACTTTTATATTAAAACTATATTTGCTTTCAAATCTAATGTCCTGTCACTTGAGCGATTTTTTTTTGCGCCTCTACAAATCGACCCGCCCCACACTGGTTCAAGAGCGGCATTATTTCATTTTTTTCATGCCTTCTGATCTACCTGATTTTTTTACAGTTTATAATAGACAATCTAATTATCGTGTACCAATAATATTAGGCTTATATCTTTATTACTTTCTTATCTAGAGACATTCAAAGTTGACCTAAGTGAATGCGTTTGAAATGACCGTATTATATACGCTACCTTCTATCGTTTCATGCTTTTAAAATACTCTTGTAATGACACTAAAAAGATTTTTTTCATACAATTGAAAGTTTTTTATGATATATATGCAAATACAAACATTTTTCAGATTTAAAAAAAAATAATTTTTTTTACTACAAAAAATTTTCCAAAAATATATATTTTCTCCAAATTCTATGGATTGCATCTTCTGAGCTCCAACGAGCTCCAGCCAGATACTTATATCAAATTAAATCCTGAAGTCTCAGCTAATTATTTATTAAAAATTCAGTTGCCCGTTTTTGCCCCTAAGCAATTCCGGTTTAAAAAACTAAAATTAGTTAGGTAAAATTTCCTTTACAATCATGTAATTGCAGTAGAGGTTTGTATTAAAATCTGTTGCATACTCTGACGATTGCACTTTTCTGCAATAGATTTAATTGCAAGTTGTCTGCAGTTTTCTCGGCCATTTTAAGAAAATTCATACATTTGTTTAACGATCTGTAAAAACTTGTGAATTTTTTTTGGGTAAATTCAAAGAATAGGCTTTTAGGGTTCATTCGGTTCCAGTAATAAGGTGACTAAAGCCGGACCTATCTTTTATTTAAAAGAAAAACTGTAAATTTTGAGTCTTAGAAGGCTATTTTAATTCGGTCATATCTCCTACATTTCATACGCAATCTAAACAATTTTTTCTACAAATTATAAAGGAAGTGCTATATTTCAATAAAAACGGCATTGAAAAGTTATCAATTAAAATATCTGACAAATACAAGCTACTGAACTGTGTAAGAATTTTCCTCAGTTTTCGTTTTACAATATTTAAGTGATTTCAGTAGACTTTTTCTATGACAAAATATTTCTTTTTAATCAAATAAATTATGAATTTCTCTCAGTGAAACACTCTTCTTTGGAACGGAATTATTTGATTTGTAAAAAATAGTTTTAAAAAATCGAATTTTAGTCACCAAAATACCGCCTGTACAGAGTGCAAGACGGTGCGATGAGCGTGGCAGATTTCAATGAAACTTGGCATGCGTCTTTTGTTTTTTCTAAGTAGTATACGTACTAAATTTTAAGACTTTTGCTTTTATACGAAAGGTTTTATGTGAAAATATCTATTTTTATTGTATGGGCGGTGGGCGATGGGTGTGGCTGATTTTCATGAAACTATTTTATTTTCTTAATTTAGTCAATATAATACTCTGTGCCAACTTTCAAGTTTTTAGGTCCACTCCTTATATTTTTTGCACAAAAATGCATGAAGCCGAACCAGTGTGCGCCCTAGTGTACTTAGTTTTGAGACACAAAATATATCTACAAGTATGTGTAATTAAGTTTAAAAGAGGACGTAATAATATATTTTATGATTTTAATTAAAATCACCTAATTTAAATTTAAGTTTTAACCACAGTTTCCGTCATATTTCACAAACTACAATAGAAAGTTTAAATTTGCAAATATATTTGTAGCAAAATTCGGTTACATTTCGAAGAATATTTACATTTTTGATTCTTAGAAGTCAATATGACTATGGTTGTATAAGTGGCTTTCGAATAATTAATAAAACGAAAAAAGAAATAAATGAAGCAATGCCAACTTATCAATCCATATACAATAATTGTTTCATATGAAAAATAAATGTTTAATGGACATCGTGCGTATGACTATTAAGTGCTTAACAAGAATAATAAATCAAAATAATCATACGCACCACTGGGCAAAGTACTCTAAGAAGTACTAAAAGGTGAAGAAAATCTAAGCAATTAAAAATAATAATCAGTATTTATAAAATGATGTTGTTTTAGTAATTTTTAATTGCTGATTTATTATAACAAATAAATGGCAAAGATAGAAAACAAAAATTTCAAGTTAAAAGAAAATTTTATAACATTTTTTGCATTTTTGTTGCCATAAAACTAAGTGGGAAATGAAAAACAAATTAAAATATATCCTTCAAAATACATAAATAAAACGAAATGAAAGCTCTAAGAAATGAGAAAGTAATATGACAAATACATAAAATAAACAAGACAATAAATCTTCCATTGAAAACCATTAACAATGATTATCATCAACTACAGCAACCAACAGCAGTGTGGCAATAACAGTATCGTACTCGTTTAAATAATACAAAAAAGAACAACTAGTGTTTTTGATTCATTCATTCAATTTGCTCATCTACCCACTTAAACAGAGGTAAGAAGAAAACAAACAGAGATAAAAATATTTGCTCAAAACAAAGGATATTTAAGCCGTGAATTGTGAATCAGTAACAACTTCTGACAAAAACAATGATACTCGTCTTGTGCATGTACTGTAAACAACAAAAATTGTATGAATAGCAAATAGAAATATATAAAGGGATATAGGGAGCAAAGCCCCCATAATACGACAGTACTTGTTCTATTATAAATGATAATTTAAATGAAATGTTAAAGGGCTTGTAAAATTTCCCAAAAAATATGGACTTAAGAAACTAACCATTTTTAAACCGTACCTAAACTGTGGAACTTGATAGTCGAAAATGAGCAAAACCACATGTTTTGTTTAAGAGTTTTCATTTGACCTGGCACTAGTCCTAAAAACTGAATATTTTCTTGAATTTTTTTTTAGAAAAACTAAAGAATGGAGAGTGGGCTAACTTTGCTAGCATCATGAGCATAACGATTTCTATGAATTATTAGAAATTAAAGGAACAGCAAGAAGTTAAGAACTCCCTTTTAAAAAGGAAATAATAAAAAAACAATAGAAAGTGCATTCTTTCGTATGATTTTTATTTGAATGAAATTTAGGATAGTGCACTATTGTGATGAAAAATCCTCTTTGTTACTCTTTTGACAGGTTAAACGGAATTAGCAATGCACAACACTAGAGTAGTCACAAAATACCTCTTGATCTTTCTGATCAGATGTTTTTTGATCATAACCTTTGATCCAAAATGCATCTCCAGTTATTATGCATTTCATATTGTTTTTTTTAGTCAGAATCTATCATTTCACAAACCTGCATGGGATGTTGCTTGTCGAACAAATTGAGTATTTTTGAAATTAATCAAACATTGACTTTTTCACCCAAAAATATCTTACAAAGATGCTGATTGATTTGAAATTCCCACAATAAGGGCAAATTCTCTTTATCACCTTTGATGTGGTTCGTCTTTGAATAAGGTGTGTCAATCAAAAATATTTTCTGTTGACATTTACTTAACACCAAATCGCTATTAGAAATTTGACCTATTTTTGTAGCAAAGAGTCATTTTTCAAAAATACCTTTTTTGGATTGGTTTTTGCTAAAGAACATAACGAACCAAATAACGGCATGTTTTGTTTTTGTAAAAACTTAACGGCGACGGCTTAGCAGGTGGTCAAAATCATAGTTTGTTAGCCAAGTGTTAAACACAGTATATTTTTTGTTCTAATTTTTAAGTAAAAAAAAACAAATATAAATTTAAATTACATATGAAAACCAAAAGTACATAATTAACTGATTAAGAGAAGAATTAAAAAAAAAAGTTTTTCTTAAAAAAAACTCATACTTCTGATATAACCTTTAATTCACTTTATCTTTTAGGAAATTGAGTTTGGGATAATCTTTTAAAACGTGTTGAATATAGAAATATTATTTTTTGTAGACTGCCTCCGCTGGCACAATAATCATATTATGAAGGTATGATTGGGTGAGCAAAAGAATACAGCTGTCTAAAGTTTTATTATTTTTAAACTTGAATGTGGCAATTCTTTGAAAAAAAAAATCAGCTTATGTAAAGAAGAAAATGCAACTTTTTATAAATATACCTCAAACAGATGGGAGATTTCTTATAAAAAGATCGTCATATTTCAGACATAAAACGCTAAATTTATTTTTGCAATTAAAACGTAAGTCAACTGGAACTTCAATAAGATGTTAAACGCTAGATTCTTCTGAGAAGTATGAAAAAACAAAAAAAAAAAATATGTGAAGATTTCCTCGAAAAGTCAATGCCTTGAAACCATATTGCTAGTTCGTGTTGCTGCAACCTCAACTTCAACCACATCAACAGTACTTATTACTTAGCTTATTAAAAAAAGAAAAACTAAAATAAATAAACAATTTCTAAACTGTTTGTTTTTTATTCTTTCTTTTTTGTTTAAGTTGTGAACAAAAAAATTTGGCATTTTGCACAGTTATTAGTTTAAAGTTTTAAAGCTTGGTATTATTCCGACATTTTGAGTTTGATAAATTTTAACTCTGATTTGAAATCAGCAACCTCCACAACTTCCGAGTACTGATTTTTAAGTAAACCGGAAGAAATTTTAAAATGTTTGCTGCCATTTCGAATTTGAAAAATTTTACCTCAGATTCGAAATAAGCAGACTTGAGAATCCCCGTATAACGGTTCCCCTCTTTATGAAGTGATTCCATACAATTTTGGCCAGAAAGTGTTGTCATTTTACCTATAGTGGGTATAAAGGCCTTTGGCAATACTCTGAACTTTTCGATTTTTACTAACTTCTATTCGTAATAACTATTGTATTGTATTACAATATAAAAAAGATTGAAAAAATATACCTAACGGCAAAATGTATTTTGGACTCGAATAGAAATAGCTCAACATGTAACCTGAACGCAAGTATTAAAACTTGTTACAATTCTATAGCATGAAGTGGGATGAAATAAAAGTGTTATTGCACCCACTACTTCAGAGAGTATCTATATAGAATGAATAAATATACTCACAATTGCATCTACAAAGAAGAAGAGGAAGTGGAAAAAAGGCTGTACAACTAAAAGTTGGACTATTAATGCCTGAAAATATCACGCAAACGGTGCACAGTGGCGCCTTTTCCCTAGAAGCGTTGCAAAAATCAAAAATTTGACAGAAGAATTTGATAAAATGAATAATTACATTTGATAGAGAACTTCTCACTGATGAAGAATCCAAAAAAATTTTTGAAATCGGATAAAAATTATATA
Organism: Metopia argyrocephala; assembly: GCA_963576795.1. NCBI lineage: Eukaryota > Metazoa > Arthropoda > Insecta > Diptera > Sarcophagidae > Metopia > Metopia argyrocephala. Next base: position 66,379,635 of record OY756208.1, read on the forward strand.
TTCTAGAGTCAATCAAAGCTGACAATTTTTCGGACTTACAAAAAATGTTTAAATTAAAAAAAATATATATCATCTTTTCAATTGAATTTCAGGCAAACTATCCAACCGATCATTAATTTTTTGGTGTCAGATGAAAGGTATGTTAATTCCAATGAGACGTAAAAAAAACGGTTATTCGGTCCAATCCTTTTTTTTTTTCAGGCGCAATTTTGCAAACACATGATATTCGGGTCTTTTTTTTACACTTAATAGAATAGAACAAAAAAAGTGACGGTTTGTGACGGGAACTATTAAACAGAGGTTGTAAAGTATTTAATACTCTAACTTATTTTCTTGAAATTGGGTGCTCGTACTTGCCCGTGTACATGAAAAACAATAAAACTGTAACAATTTTTACTACAAAAATTATATATTTTCAAAATATTCAAACAGATTTTGGGCAGCACTGAGATCCACTCTAATTGTATACCAAACTTAGTAGATGTATTGGTCTTTAATTTATTATTTAGTTTTTTTATGCGTTTTCATTCGCTTACAACGCCCCCTAGCGGAAAAAAATTTCGGAAAAGTTACCACTTTGATGAGTTCTATCTCCTGAACAAATTAATATATTTTAGAAGTTTAAATTTGGGATTTTAAATTAAAAAAATTTAAAACATATGAATTGCAAAAAAAAAAATACTTAAGTACAAGTATATGTGTCATGTTGGGATTTTTAAGAATTATTTAAACGGACAAAGGTTTATGTACAAAAAAAAAAAATAATCTAAATTTTTTTTAGTAAGTTTTTAATTTAAAAAGTATTAACATTTTCGACCATAGTGAATGAGCTGTTAAAATTGAACCTACAGCTAATTATAAAGAAATGTAATTAAAGCAATAAGTATTTCATCTTGCACTTAACTGAACATTGCAAAAAAAAAAAAAAAACAAAAATAAAAAATATTGTAGTAGGCATCGGCAAACACACACATTTTTTAAAGCTTTATTTCCAAATATTCTGTGCAAATAATGTTATCTAGTCTCAAAATCTAGCCAGTGACAATCAAAGTGAAAAAAGTGTGTGGAAAAAAACATAAAAAAATTTTAAACAAAAAACTAGTGATAAAATTAAAATTAAAAATTTTTGCAACAAAATAGGTCCAAATGTGTCACTGTGCACAGTGCCGCAGTGGGCCTTTTACAATGCGGGTGCGGTTTACTTGAAGCTAAATGAGATAAAATTCAAGTGCATTTTAAACATTAAATATGTCCTGATAATTTCAACAGTTATGATTTTTGCAACGAAAAAAGTCAAGACGATGCACTGTGCCGGCCATGCCAGTTAATTATTCTTAAGCTAAAGGGATTATCTTTCAAATACTTTATAAAGTTTAATAATATCTTTATTACTTTAAAAGTTATAATGATTACAACGAAAAAAGTTGTCAAAAGACAACACAGTGCACAGTGCCGCGGATGGCCTATCACCTTGCTGGTCATGTATTTTGAAGCTAGGGGAGTTTTCTTTCAAATGCTTTTTAAATTCTTAAAATATCTTTATTACTTTAAAAGTTATGATTTTTTGCAACGAAAAAGGTCAAAAGGCGCCACTGTGCGGTGGTAGCAAACAAAGAACATTGGAAATATGTCTAAAATTTTTTGCGAAAAGATTCTGAGGTTGAAGAAAATTGATTTCGATAGACTGTAAATGGTGTGTCTGGATGCAAACAGAAATGCAGGAGACATCTATGGCCACAGAGGGAGCCACCTCGAAGTAATGCAAAAGCGGTCCCGATGTGGGGAAACCCCGAGGTGGTTTTTAGTCGGGATTGTCAAATGATGGAGTGCGACATATCGCTTGTGATGTCTACAGCGAAAACGATAATGCATTTTTCAACTCAAACAAAAAAAAAATATTACAATGGGAATAAATAGAATACTAGAATATCTTTTTAGCCGCTCTGAATATTTTTTGTTGTTCATACGCTTGATTTTATTAACTATTCGTGAGCTTTATGGGAATAATGGAGCATCGGTTATATAGTATAATAGTGATAATCTTACAATAAAAATTTGAACTATTAATAACGTATAACGTTAACGTATAAGTTGTTTTTGATTGCATTGCTTGAATACGGGCAGAAGGACCATAATAAGACAATAACAGTATTATGCGTTAGATTTTTTTCAGGGTCGTAGATTTATTTGGTTCAGAATCGTATGCAATAAAAATTGTAAACACCGATAATACTCGTATATATACTTACATATATATTTATGTTTCTGCACTTAAAGGTTTTTTTAATTTATATTTCAAATATATGCAAAATACTTTAATTAATTAATTCGATACTTTGAGCAACATTTTTGTCTTCAGTGTTTTTAAAAAGTTTTCTTTCTCTTCGTTAAGTAAATTTTTGTGTTTTTTTCAACAAAAATTTTGTTTCTACTAAAATACAATAACTTGTAACAATCGATCCTTTTTTTCATATTTTTTCTTTTTTGTTTTGCTGCCAAACAAAAATAACTTTTTTAATCGATATGAACATTTTGTATTTTAATGTTGTTTTTTTCTATTTCAGTTATTAGTTTGTAAGAAAAGTTTTGAATTATAAAAATTTTTTAATATTTTTTCTCTTTATATTTTTTGTTGCAGTTACAGAAAAAGAAATCAGACAATGGTAAGTTTTTATTGGATTTTGTTTTTTTTTTTTTCTTTTTTTTTTTAATTGTTTTCTTGGGTTGCATTTAAAGCAACTTGTTTTGTTATGCTTTATTCCTTTAATGTATTATTTATAGCCAATACTTTTGGCTATAATAACACCAACAAAATTAAACAAACTTTTAATAATTTTTTCCTAAAAAATCTTTAAATAAATGCAGGCATAAAGGATTTTTAAAAGACTGTCCCAATGGTTTACTCACAGAGCAAGTAAGTAATACCAAAAATAACTAAATAGTCTATGAGATTTAAATTTAAAATAAAAACCAAAAAATTTTGATAATTAACACTAGAGAGACAGATCCAAAGGTAAAATTATACAGCATGTCTAGTATTTGTTAATTATAGGCTTCATATGTAAATGGCACAACGAACAAAAAAAAAAAAAAAAAAAAATTCGTACTTACAAAGAAAGAAATATACATGCAAATTTTTCAGTTATTATTTGATTAGACAGGGAAGTTTTTAGGACTCCAACTATTTCCTAAACATGTTTCAGTCAGTAATAGCGTTCAGTTATTCAGCGTAATTTAATTTTCTGTATTAAAAAATAAAGTTAAAAGAAAAATTAAAAATAGCGTTATACTTAAATCTCAAAATGTAACAAAATTAAAAGTGTATATGGGAATTTTCAGGATATAGAACGTGACAATCGCTCGTTATCAAAGAGGTGTAAAATCGAGAAATTTTATCTATGTTTCCGCTTTGTTTTACCAATCTTTCATATGTTTTAGCCGAAGGATAACGAAGAACTGATAAAAAGGGATATTTTAAGTATTGACACCAGACAGTAGAATATTGGTAAAATGAAATAACAAGAGAATCATTAGTCGAGATTTGTTTAATGTCTTTTTCCGTTTTTAGTGTCAGTTTATTGCTGAAGAAAAGATTGTCTAAGATGTGTACACTTATAACGTACTCATATTAAAGACCACCCTTCTGGTACTGATTAAAATGACAAGGTAGAAAACCTTACTTGACAAAAGTTTTAACACTTTTTAATATATTAGAGGTAATCACTCTTCATTGGCAACACCCCACAGTGGTTTGGCTGCATACATTTTTTTGCAAAAAATATAAGAAGTGTTCCTAGATCATTTAAAGCTGGCACCGAGCATTACATTGACTTAATTAAGAATAGTAAAATTTCATCAAAATCGGCCACGCCCATTTCCTACCGCCCGTTTAATAAAATTCCATATTTTTGCCTCAAATTGTTTCTTAAAAAGCAAAAGTCTTCATATTTAGTATATGCAGTTCCCAGAACATACAAAAGATTATGACCACGATCCATCAAAATCGGCTACGTTCACCGCCTCATAGAGTAATGTGTGTCATTGGCATTTTGATGGCAAAAATGAAATTTTTAAAAACAATTTTTTTTTGTAAGAAGTACTATTATGTTTAAGAAAAATTCTATGAAATTCATTTCAATACTTTAATTTTATTGGCCACATTTAAACGCCGTTTTTTATTAAAATATAGCACTTCGTTTTTACCTAAAAAAATTTATTTAAATTGAGTTTCTAGTCTAAAAAATGGAAGCATGCGCAATAATATGTTTATGAAGGAAATTTTTTCTCACATTTTTTTTAGTTTTTAATTGACGCAATGTCTTAAGGTCAAAAATGGGCAATTGAATTTTTAATAGATCGTTAGCGGAGAATTCAAGCTTTAATTTGATAGAAGTCTTCGGACAGAGGTGGTTAGTGATCAACAGATACAAGCTATAGAGTTTGGAGAAAATAAACATTTTTGGACAATTTATACTAGTAGTAGTGAAAAAATGTTTTACTAATAACATTCAGGTCTATAAAAAAATCATAATAGTGTCATTATAAGAGTATTTTAAAAGCATTAAGCGATAGATGGTAGCATACTTCTGGTGGTTAAATTTTAAAAGCCGATATTGAATGCGAACAACACCTAAACGTCAAGTTTTTTTCTGCATTTCATTTGATATTTCTCAATATCAGACTAACTCAATTTGAACCATGGAAGGATACACAATCGAGCAATGTGATAAAGTTTTCAGGCTTATTATGAAAATGGGCGTTCAAATAAAAATGCAAATCGTGCACTTCCTGATTTCTTCGGTCAATTTAATTGTTCAAATGTGCCTACAATCGGAAAAATCGTGCAATGATTAGACCAAACCGGTAGGTCTGTAGGAGATGTGCACTAGTGGCATGCTCGTATAGCTCGTACTGCAGAAAATATTGCTACTGTTTGCGATAGTGTGGCTAAAGAGCCGTCCACCTCAACTCGTCGCTATCGTGCCCAACAATCGCACCTCTCACGCTCATTGTTGATGAACATTATGATGTGGACGATATGTCATTTCAACAAGACGGTGCCCCTTGCCATGCATCTAACAAAACAATGGCTCTTTTGCGATACAAATTCAATGTCTGGTTTTCTCACGTGGTGACGATGTCAATTGGTCACCAAGATCATGTGATTTGACACCCCTGAACTTCTTTCATTAGGATTATTTGAAATAATTCATGAGCTCAACGATGAGATAATACGGCACATTAACGGCAAAGAACCTCAATTATGCGTCAGCTTCATCGACAATTTGGACCATCAAATGGAGGTGTGCCACTGAGGTCTCGGGGACCATTTCACCGATATTTTGTTCCATACCAAATTATCATAATTAAAAGAAATGTTAATAATTTCCTAAATAATTTGTGTTTTAATCAAAATCAACATCGGTTCTTAAAATTTAACTACCCTCTATAATACGGCCATTTCAAACGCATTCACTTACGACAACTTTGAATATATCAGAGCAAAAGGGTAATAAAAATATAAGCCTAATATTTCTGGTACATGAAAATTAGATTTATTATTAGAAACTATGAAAAAATCAGATCAGCAGTCATGAAAAAAATTAATTAATTTCGCTCCACTGTGTGTACCTGCGTAGCACAAGTGTATGTCTACCTTTGTTATTGTTTAACGTGGTTTACAATGAGAATGTTTGCATCGAAGACGGATTACCGCTATTATCAAAAAAAGAAATCACTTGTTTATTAAAATAATAATTTTCGATCATGCTGGACCTTTCTGTGGAAATACCCATATGCAACTCTATTATGCTCAATCTAGTGTTGATTATCTTCACATACCTGTAAACTTCAATATAAACACAAAATTTTATTACTAAAGGAAATGCTAATAAATTTTTATATATTTTTTCTCTTTTGTACAATGTTTTTTATTATTATTTTGAAAATATTTTTTATACTGCAACGAATTATAAAAAAAAACTGGATGACTGTAATACTGACTATCAATAAAACGATTTGTGTATATGTGCTGTTCTGGATAAATCATGTGACATAAAAACGGAAACCAACTATGACCCTGCATGTGACGTATTAAATAAAATGTTTTTAATAAAAATAATACTGAAAATATTATTTATATTTTTGTGGCTTTGCTTTCACAACTGCATTAACAATTTTATATAAAACTTATTATTATTTGTTTATGATTTTGTTTTTTGTGTTTTTTTTTGTTCGTATACTGACATAACAAATATTTATATCCCTGTGTTGTGTAAAAAAAAACACAACAATTACAACATCTAATAACGTTATATAATATGATATTTGTATATGTCATATATTTGTTTAAATGATATGTTGACACTGATGTTTTGTATGTTGAATTTGTTTAATTCTAAAAAAAAAACAACTCCTAACAACCATCAACCATGTTCTTTGCTTGAACATTCCTTTACATTCTTTCCATTGAATCACTCATTACCCATCCCTAAATAACCATTATTTTTCTATTTCTATGGATATTGTTGATGTTACTCTACGGCGTCGTTTGGCTGTCATATGGGGCGCCATTAAATGTTTTCGTTGTATTTTTTGTACTCTTTTTTTCGGTATTTCTTGTTCTTTTTACACATGAATATCAATTTTAACATGACTTTACACTCATTCATACATTTTGTTGCCACATGCTGCTTTCGTACGTATTTTGCCTTTTTTCATTTTAATTTTTTTATATTATTTTTTTTTGGTTTGGCAATGTTTATAAATCATTTGCTTGATATTTTATATTGTATTCGTTTGTACAATTGTGCCTTTAGGGTTTTATTAAAATCTACAAACAATTTTTCCCTCAAGGAGATCCTAGTAAATTTGCCTCATTAGTTTTTCGAGTATTCGATGAGAATAATGTAAGTTTTACCCAAAAATACAATATTTGAATATTGTTTGTTGCTTTTGTTATTGGAAACAATAAATTTTGTTTTTCTCCATTCTGGTTTTACTTTAATTACACAGATTTCTTTTTTTTTCTTTCCTTTTGTTTTATATTTATTAATATCGTATATAAGTATTTGTATAGTTGTTGTTAATTAAATAATTTTCTTTACAGTTACATGTGTAATTATTAATTTTACTTACATTTTTATTTATGAATGCATGAATACCCTCATATTATACTCTTTTTAAATATTTTCAGTTTGCAGCTGATGGCCTAAATTTGGCAATATTTTATGCTCAATTTAACAATTGACCACTGATTGAGTGGTCATTATAGGTATAATTGTCGGTCCCAACAAAAGGGTGTTTCTGATATGAAAAAAATTTAAATAATTAAATAATAAAAAAAGTAATTTAATTATTTAATACCGAGAATAAAAAAAAAAATATAGATTGTAAAATGGCTAAGAATCTTAATGTCTAAAGCCAAGAAATAAGAAAAAAATGTTCATAGACTTTAAACTTAAATTGATATCTTAAACAGTAATAATCAGGGAAAACAAAAATATGCTCTAAAAAGGTATTTTATGCGCATTAAATATGCCGTAAAAACTTTAAAATATGATCTAAAATATAAAAAAAGCTGTAAAAAAATACAAAAACGGCTTTCATTTTTTAAAAAAACAAGCTTCATTGAAAATTTCATTAACATTTGTTTATTAAAAAGTTAAATAAAATGCATAAAAAACAATATAATAAAAACTAGTGAAAAGGAAAAGTTTACTTCAATAATACAAAATATTGTTTCAAGTTTTAAAAATAACACGCTGTCTCTTACATACTACACATTTTACTACAGTAAGCGCTTTTTTTTAGCTATGATTTAGTTTCAACATTAAATTATGTATCACAGTCTTTTATTATACTAATGTGAGACAAGTGGTTTGCAGTTTTGTAATACATCTTTCAAGAAAACCAAAATTTGAGACAAAACAAAAAACAAACCCTCTTTGTGTTCACATTTTTTAGTATATCTATTGCCATTTTAATATGCTGAAACTCTGTACCATTTAGAGCATTTAGTAGTGCTAGAATTAATTCATAATTTTTGACGTAGTAATTAACTGCCGTAGGCAAAGTTCATCAACGAGATATATGTATATGGCCCGGGTGGTAGTGGAAGATCCGGATACATATATATCATAATATCAGCTTTGCTCTGAGCATTTAAAAATCTTTTTTTACATGTCCAATTACACCGTTTACCTTTTTATCTTGATTTCGAATACGTTCACATAAGCGATACAGTCCATGAGCTTTGCATGTTACATGTGTTACCTTAGGGTTAAACACCTTTATTGCGTTGCCTTAATGTTTGTGATTTTATTGCGTTTTATTATGTTGCTATTCATAATATAGCAATATGACAGCTTTATGCATTAGAGAATTGCAAAATTGCAACTGTGAAACAAATTTCAATTAACGGATGAGTAAATTTAAAACAAAATTTGTTAATGAAAACATTTAAATATACATCAAAAAGGTATAAAATGCTGTTTAAGGAAAAAATATGCCAAATATATGCCATTAAAATTGAAATATGCAAAAAAAGTTCTAAAATATGCTCTAAAAATATATGCCAAATAAAATAAAACCTTTTGAAACGGATAAATACATTACACCTTACTTCATAGGCCGTACGAGAAAAAACATGCCATTGCATATTTTTGGTTTTCCTGGAAATGTAGTATTGGAGTTTTTTTTATTTATTATTAAGCAATTTAATTGGTTAACTGCGGGATATGTACTATAAGAACAATGATTTAAATATATCTTTAGGCTTTTAATTAATTCGCAAGAAAATAGTGCTTCCATTCAAATAGTGAAATAACTCTGTAGAGAATAATCTGACATCGAACTAATCATGTGACTGGTTCGTAAGCGAAAGACACTATAACACGTTTTAAGCAGGCGACTTGTCACGTTTGCATGGCGATACGGTAGGAGCTATCTATTTGGCAGTATTTTGAAACTTTTAAAAGGTCTCAGATCTAATCTAAACAAACCAGTTATCTGTCATTCATACAAATAGTTGTCCAAGTTATGGTTATTACGATACGGTTATTACGATATACATACATATATACGCCCTTGTTAAGGCGTAGTTAAATTCTGTGTTAAAGTAAATTATTTCAGAAGGAATGAAAAAGTTTGGTTTTTCTTGCTTTAACAAATAAATCCTTAAGTGTATTAAAAAAATATATCAGAAATACTTTTTAAAATATTTTTTGTACACACTTTTGAAACACCCATTGCGTATACAGACTCGCAGTACGACTACGTTGTATGTTTTAGGAAGAAATTTAAATACTTAAAATTGAAAGTTTTGTTTTCTGCCCATTTTCAAAAACATAAATCGATAAAAGTTTACCCTTTAAGTTTGCTCATAAAATTATTAGTTTTTAGTATTTATAAAATAGCTGTAGATGAGTTTTCGGTATTTAAGTTTTATATTTAATGAGTTTAAATATGTAAGTGGTAGAGTTTGGAAAAAAAAGTAAATAAATTAGAAAAGTTTTACAATTACTTTAAATTAAACAGAAATAGAGAATTAGAGACTTTCGGCAAAAATTTAAAAGAATTTTAAAATAAATTTTTTAAAAAAATGCTAAAAAATGCTAAAATCATAACCAATTCATTAAAATTATATAAATTTTAATACAAAACTTGTTTAATTATTTAATTAAATTATAACTTAAACGTGAAAAACATAGCACCAGTATTATAGAATTTTTATATTTAATTATAATCTCTCTTACTGTGTTTCCTTTTGCAGTAACCACTACTTCATCTTTTTTACTACCTCCTTCCTCCTTTCTTTAAATTTTTTTCTCTTCTTTGCCACCACTTCTTTTTAACTTAATGCAGTTAATATAACTCGGGGGTATTTTCGCTATCAGATATTGGTTACTTTTTATTTTCTTTGCATTTTCATTACAAATGTTAGGAAATAAATTATTTTTACTCAGAATGGGGATACAATTTTATTGCGTTTTCTTCTGTTCTTTAAACAGTACTTTGTTTTTATGCATGATTTCCGTCTCTCTTTCTGTTCTTTTGTTCAATTTAGTTTTATTTTCCCTCAGGAGTTTAGCAGATTTATTGTTGCTTTCTTTTACCAATTCACCAACTAATTAAACGAAATATTGGACTGTTGCTTTAATACAGCATAACAGTATTTCGAGTGTATTCATATAAAGTTAGATTGTGAAACAATGTTTAAAGCCTTAAGAGTGGCTTTAAAGACATCGCATTTTTCTGTAATTATTTTGCTAGTTTTTTGAATTCAGTTTTTTTCAAGTCTGGGGAGTTACTTTGTATTTCGTCTCGAATCGTAAATGCTTTCAAAAGAAATTTCCCATTCGAAAAATCAATAATAAATGAATACAAAAGTTTTTCGAAAATTCGTTAATTTTTACAAGTTCGTAAAAAAAATCGAAAGTAACCCTACTAAATTGGTAATATTTTAAATAACACAATAAGCCTAGAAAAATTTTGTTTTCCTTTATATTAAGCGTTTTGTTGACAGTCAAATTTCTTTAAAATATTTATTTGCTTTTTTCAGTACAATTTGTTGAATTAATTATCGAAATTGCATTCTTATTATTATCGGTTTTTTGATGCTATAAACACATAAAGGCTACCGACCATCGACTACAAGCTATCAAAAATAGAATACACGACAACATGGCTACCAACTACAGGACCACCATTGTAGCCCGTAGCAAACTTAGACTGATTTCCTTTTTTCGTTGGCGACAGTGAAACAATTGGTGCTTTCAATATAATAATATGCATGAAATACCGATTTTAAAAACGCAACACATGAAAGATAACTACTAAAAACCCGCAAAAAAATTTTAGTGACATCACTGAAAATGAATGATCATATGCATTGATGCCAAAACCTTTAATTTTTGTAACCACATTTCAGAAAGGAAATAATAAATAAGACAAATGGAACAAACATAAACAAACAATTAACTTAGAATTCTGCAATAATTAGAAATTTTTTTATTGAGAAATCCTAATTATTAATTTTACTGAAAATATTTTACTTGTTTGGTAGTCCAGATAGTGTTTTGATCTAATATTAATATCGCTATGTTTATGAAATGATTCTGGTCATGATGTGTACTTAAAAGTATACTTTTCCAAACACATCTGATGGTGTGTTAATTGAATTTAAGGCGCGCTTTTGCTTCAGAAATGTGATTCAATAGTAAATGCCACCAATTGGGAAATTGCTATTTTTTGTCGGATTTTATTTAATGAAACCCCTAGAATCTGTTGTGGACTGGATTCTTTCTATAATTTTATTTATACCAAAAACTGAGCTCCAACGTCTTAATACCATGTTTCAAGGTCCTCTTTGTGCTAAAAACTGAGTATCAAAGCTTAGTAAAGTTTAGTAGTAGCACTGCAAGCTATTGCATGATTTTTTTTTCATTAAAAAAACCTCTGTGTCAAACTGTAATACTCATTTTTGAATGAAATTTTGTAATATTGCGAATTGAAGAGTGTTCTTCATTCATTAAGAAACACCTTGTGCGTTGTTCAAGCTTCTATCAATCAGTACCAAATGCAGTATTACAGTGCTATTGAGGGTTATTCCTTTCGTAAGATTTTTTGGATTGAGAAACCATAGCGCTTCCATAGCGGAGAAATAAAGAAAAATTTTCTATTGTATCTTTTCACTTTTCAAAAACTCAGATATTTTTTTATTTAAATTGTAAAATGGTGTGGCGATAAATACTTCGCTACATCTACCACTATCATTTGTCCACATTTTTCAACTGATGATTTTTAGTGACTACGGAGTAATTCAGACCAAATTCAAAAATTTGAACTGTTGCTGATTTCAAGAAATACTGAACACAATAGTTAGTTTGTCTGAAAGCTACCACGTCTACTTGTCCACCTTTTTTTCTACTGATAATTTTTAATGACTACGAAATCAATCACACCAAATACGGAAACTTTAGCTTCAACACTTCTAAAGAAACGTATTTATAAAGAAATATATTTTTAACTTGTATGGAAGGTGTCACTCGGCAAATCTACGGTAATAAAATAATCTACGACGGTAAGAAGAATTCGGGAGCTCTTGTCGTAAAGTAAAAGTGGGAGGGGCAAACTTTTCTTTGCGACAAACCTAAGCTGGATCACGATGATCATTAGAAAGACAACATCGTCAACATTTATCCAACTGTTCTCAATTGATGTGATGACCAACGAACAACATTGATTTTTATTTAAATAGATTTGTCAAAATTAAATGGCATTACTAGTATCAGCATATCACACAATTTTTTTTTCTATAAATTTTACAGAAATGCGCTTATCCATAAATGTGTATGTATGTTTGAAACAATATAATTGAATTATTCTTGGTTTTAGTTTCTTGTCTTTATAAATAGTTCGAAAATTTAATCCAATAAGAAGAAACACAAATTGTAAAAATTAAATTTTAAGTTCAAATAATAATTTTGTTTTAAATAATTATGCTTTAATTACAATATCAGCGGTAATCACTCTTCATTGCCTAAGCTCTAGCAGGTAGTCTAAAGTGATTACCGCTATTATTCTAATGCTCTCTTTGTATGTTCTTTTGAAATTGTAAAAAAAATTGTCATGCTAAAATATATTGCAAAAAAACTGTTCTTTATGTTTTGGTTTTAGTACACAATATACAATAGAATTTCTCTTATTATTCTGATTTCTATTTATTACTTACAACCATTTCGTTTTTATATCACTCATACGCAAGCATGTATGTACTTACTTACAATGAAATGCTATAATTCTGTAAAATAAACTTTTTTTGTAATCGAATATTTCTCATTTTCTTTTAACCGAAAATTCTTGTCTTCTATGGCTCTCACTACTGAAGGATGGCTCAATAGAATTTGAAGAATTCATACGCGCTCTATCGGTAACATCGAAAGGCAATTTAGATGAAAAATTACAATGTAAGTAGTAATAAACACAAACAAACAAACAAAAAAACAAACAAATATGTGTGTAAGTGTATGTATGAAAGAACATTTGTGAATAAACATTTTCCTGCTTTTATACTTTGTTTTACAATATTTTTCATTCCCTTTCTGTTCATTTTGAAATTTTCTTATTTCTTTTTAATTTAATTTGCTTATTCTATTCTCTTTACCTCTCTCGCTAGGTATGTTCTGGTAATGTTATCTTTTTTTTATTCATTAAAGATTTATTATAATTACTTTGCTTATGTATGTGTGCTCGTATTATTTTTGTTGTTTGCGGTTCCTTGAGGTCAAGTGATTTATTATTTAATGTTGGCCCGTAAATTATTTCACTATGAATTATGCTGTTGTTACTGTTGTTCTTTGACTTGTTTATGTTTTGGCAAATGCGAATGTTACAGAAAGCAAAAAGGCCAAATATTTTTATGCCATTAACAAGATAGTATGAAATTTTCATTAACACTTATGTTAATGGCAAGCTACCCGGGTACCTTTAGGATTTTTAGTTTAAAATTGTATGTTCTGGAAAACTCCTAACTTTTAGTATACTTTCAAATTTTGCTAAATTTTGGATAGACAATAATTTTGGATAGGCATAGGAAACAATTTTACAACTTGCACCCTTAACATCATGAAGAGCAAACCCGGGTACCTATATTTATTGTGTGTATAAAATCAGTATTAAATACCTCTTTTTGATATATTAAACATATTTAACAAAATAAACAATATTTGCAAAATAAAATGACGTTATTTGTAAAAAAAACTTTTTTTTTATTTTAAAAGTTATATGTATATAGTATATAGATATATAGAAGTTTAGCTATAAATACATTTTGTTCTCTGCTTTGCTAACACACACATACTAAAATAGGGTATTACAACCCTGTTTCAGGGTTATGGCCTAGCTTCTCGCAGCATTCATATTGTGTGTGCCAATTTTTATGCATGAGTACCGGGAACTATAGTTTAATATCACCTTGAAAAGCTTATTCATCGCAAACAGTGACTCTCAGAGCTTGTGCCAGAAGACTGCTAAGAGGTAGTCGCCGAAAGACATTAATTTTCTTTATTTTTAAAATGTCAGAGCTCGTGTTTGAACCCGTTGTTCTTATCTAGTAAGCCAACACACTAACCAATAGACTACGCTGACTGCACTTCGAACATATTGTATTATTTCCGGAGCGTTCGTTGCAAACAGGTTTCGGACATCTAGGACATCGCTTACGGGTTTTTTGTTTGTTTTAATCGTAACTACGAACATACATAACAATTTCCTACTACCAAAGTACGACCACTATTTTCTTATCTTTTGCAAAGCATGTGTACAAGCACAAGTACACTCTTTATTGCAGTTTCAATAGATTATTTTCAGACATTTAGATCCTTGCTTTACATGTTTTCCATACAAAGTTTGAAATTTAGTTCTATTAAAGATAGTTTTTGAAAATACCTGATTTGAAAAGAAACACATTCGCGAGAATTCTTTTTAAAATGCATTGTGCGATTCATATAACAACTAACCCAAAAGGATCTAAATGTTTCTATTTTAGAAGAGCACTTCCCGTGGTAGTACCGTACAATAAAATACACATTGCGCCGACACACCACTCAATAGAGTTGTATACCCTACCGCCACTGATAAGCATCTTAATCCTCCTGTACGCGGTCACGAAGCCCCAAAGGTTGCATTCCATCTTCCGGCGATACGGTAATACGACAAGGTACAACAATACGATGATACAAAGATACGACGATGCAACGATACGAAGATACATCGATACGAAGATACAGCGATACGATGATACAAGGATACGACGATGCAACTATACGGAGATATATCGATACGAAGATACAGCGATACGATGATATGACGATACAACGATACAATCATAACACGATACAACGATACAACAATACAATAATACGGCGATACAAGAATACAACGATATGTACAACGATACCATGGTAGCTAAATGATGACATAAAAGTATCTTTTATAAATCCCGAATTGTAATACACTTCCGAAGGGTGAGACCGCATGAAAATTCCCAATTTGAAAGGTCAAAAATATTCCAAATTCATGAGGCCATAAAAATTAAATTCGTGTCAACTTTTTAAAACATTCTAGCAGTTTTGTTTACTTAATGTTCTGCTTTCATTACCTATGGAAATTGTTGGGGCTGGCTTTTTATTCTTGACTGTTGATGTGCCAGAGACCTTATTTAATTACTGTGCAAATAATTTATTTTGGAATATTCAAGTGAGGCAGGACTGACCCAGAAGGGAGCTCATAAGCCGAAATAAATTATACACAGACTTACTCTCTTTAACTTATGTATTTAATATTTGTCTTGTGATATTCCACTGGTATCTCCGAAAGAAAGCAAGAATAGCTTTTAAAGATATCGACCTTGAATTTACCATACGCACTTTTATAACGAATAATTTCATTGGAATTTTACATCAAATAGATCAGGGGTGAGCAACCTTTTTAATCAACGGGCCACTTATAAATTTTAAAATTTTTTGGCGGGCCGCACATAAATACTAATAGTTTACAAAACTCTATTTATAATAAAAATTAGAATAAAAAAATATAAAATTTAATGCCAAAAAAAAAAAAAAAAAAGTATTTGCTTGAAATTTTTAATCAGAAATTTGGCACTGTTTTTCGATACAACCTGATCAATATCAGCCGGAATTGATGAGGTAGGTACACATACACAAGTTTCTAATCGTGCATTACTCAGTCTTGATCGGTGGTAATTGGTCGGTGGTCGGATTTATAAACATTTTCGATGTTTACTGAGAGAAATACATTTTTTACATCAGTATTATTCTGATTGTCCATCACTTCCCTTTGAAAGTCTTCGGGAACTGTATCCACATCGATAATTAATGGTAAGGAAAACATTTTCATGGAAACTGCTCTCTTCTCAGTTTCTTCGTAAATGAAATTCGTTGATCAATGTGTCTATATATTATGTGTATTTTTGAGAAGCAGCAACATTTGTTTGGCGGGCCGCATAAATAGGTTGAAAGAGCCGCAAGCGGCTCTGAAATAGATAATGGAGTGTAAAGGGTGGTTTTACAAAATTTTGGAACTAAAATCGAAGAAGATGGTGGCTCCACTTTTTTAATACAGATTAATTTTTTAATTAAGATTTTTATTATTGCGGTAAAAATTTTGATTTGTACCAATTTGAACTCAGGAAAAACAACTAAAAGCTAAACTCCACACACATTATTTCATAACAAATGGGGAAACTGGTATTTTTTAGGCTTCTGAACTGCCGTTTTCATCAAAAAAAATTTATTTTTTATATGCCACTTTACATTTCCAATTGAAATTGCTTACCAGGAAGCTCAAATTTTTGCTGAATACCTACTACCTATCTACCTGAAATGCGTCGTTTAATGTAAGATATAGCGCTTAATACAATAAAAAAACTCTCTATCCTATGAAAATTTCCATACAGTGCGCAGTATGCGTTAAAAAAATATCATCAATATAAAAATTTTTCAGATTAAATTGATGTCTCTTTTAACCCTGCTGTTAGGTTAGAAAAAACTTACGAATATTAGGTTAATGGACCATTTGGTCCATACTGCAATATTCATACAAAATAACCATTTAATTTTATATTTGTATCTATTTTGGATCACTTGGCCCTAAATATTATTAAGTTAAGCTTTACTGAACACTAGAGATGGGCGAATGAGTGAATTTTGGCTCACGCTGACGCAAGAAATTTTATAATCTCCCACGAATTACTCGAATTCTTTACGCACGCACTACTTACGTCAGTAAAATTAAAAAAAAACTCACTCTCACGTGAATCATGCAAATCACGTGGCCACCGCAAATCTCTACTCAACATATCTAATGTAAAAATTTATTGAGGGAGAACTGCTCAATATAGAAAGTGACTTCGATATTACAGATTCGGAATTTGATTATACTTCAGATTATAGCGAAACAAGTTCTTCTGAAACAGATACTGAACGGGAACCCGCAGCTAGCTCTGTTGATCCGTTTTTTATTGCTAAAAACAAAATGCTTTGGAGTGCCATTACATTACCTTATCCTATTAGAGCTACGGCTGAGAATATTATCTCAACGCAGCCAGATGCAATGACATTCTATCAGCTTTTATGTTGTTTTTTCGGCCTCCAATAGAAAGAATTATCATCGAAAATACTAATAATATGTATATTACTTTGGTCATTCTTGCTGGCGTATGTCGGTATGTATAGTCTTGTTTTTTTATTTAAGCAAAATAGTTGGAAAATATAAAATCTATTATTGAAAGTAGAAAAAATGAAGATGTCGACCCATTTTCAGAGCAATTACTTATGTCTGAAGAAAATTTTCATACGATTACCATCCGTTTCGATGATGTTTTGAGTCGACGGAAAATACGTGGTTGCGATAAATTAGCTCTTATTCGTGAACTGTGCAACCGTTGGGAACAACTTCTTCTAAAGTTTTATAATTGTTACGAAAATGTCACCATTGATGAGCAACTTGTTGCATTAAGTGGGCGATGTACTTTTCTACAGTTTGTACCATCAAAACCACCAAAATATGGTTTGAAATTTTGGTTCAAGGTCAGGTTACAACTATAACTTGGTAAGCCTAGAAATAAACAGACTGAAAAGAACCAAGGACAACGCGTTCTATTGGACTTATCAAAAGGCTTGAAAGTGCAAAATATAACAGGAAACAATTTTTTTTTCTACTTTTGAGCTGGCACAGAAACTTCAGGAAAGAAATTTTCCTCCGAATTTGCTGACTTTCAAAAAACTCCCTTTGTACCATTTTATAAACGCAAAACAATTCGACGGCCATTTTATTTGCAAACATAATTGATATATTACCATTGAATGCCTACATAATATTTTCTGAAATCGACGTTTCCTGGGGTCCAGCTGATCGGAATTACAGGACATGAGATTTATTACCCCAACTAGCACTTTCTCTGGCGAACGCGTATATGATGAAATGCACTAGATTACCTCAATAAGAGTTATCAGCACAGTTATTTACTAAAATACGAAAACTATGCATAGTTCCAGTGACCTCTTTAAATAATATTTCTAATTCAGAGAGCCGAAATCGTGAAATTTGTAGTTGTGTGTGTCTATGTGTGATATTAAATGCTTCATTTGCAGTAAGTTTATTTGCAAAACTAATAGAAAAAAATTTTGCTTATTATGCAATGACAATTATTATAAAACCAACTAATAAAAACTTATTTTTTTTTTAATAAATGTAAAAAAAATCAAAGAAAATACATTATAGACCAAATGGTCCCTTAACCTAAGATTCGTAATTTTGTATTTTTCTCAGTCCTGTTTTAAGTCAGAACCTTGAATTTTTGTCTATAACATGGTTTTATGAAAAGACCACGTGAGCTAAAAAATTAAGTCACCATATGTCACCGTTCAAGAATTACAAAGAAGACAATAAAAAAAAATGGACCAAATGGTCATAACCTAACAGCAAGGTTAACTAAATTCATAGTTATTAATAACTAGAATTGGTAGTGACTTTATTTTGTATTTATTTACAGCAAAATGGTGAATGTTGTGATTGTTTTTATTTTCATTACATTCCCACATACTTATTATTTTGACATTTAACTGATATTTCTATTTTTTTTTTAATTTATTGATTTTCTTTTTTCTAAAGGCTTTCGAACTGCAAAAACTTGTAAATTTTTTAACAAATATTTTTTTATTTCTTGTTTTGTGTCAAAAATGAATTGCTTGTTCCAAATGTAAAATGGTTTTTCTACATTTAAATTTAAATAAAACTTTAACGGTTTTCCTGTTTTTCTGTTTTCTTTTTTTTTACAAATTTAAAAACAATTAAATGGTGGTTTGGCTTTTGTTGGAAAAAAATAAACTACACAATCAGGGGCCTTTCGTTTGTACGATGTGGATAATGATGGTTATATAACGAGAGAGGAAATGTACAACATTGTTGATGCCATTTATCAGATGGTGGTATGTATCTTTTTTGTTATTTTGTTGGATTTTTTCTTTTTACTTTATTTAAAAAAAAAACTTTATTATTAATTGTTACTGTGCAATATTTTGCATGTCATTTACATACATTTTTTACTTACATTTATGTTTTACAATGTAATTCTTAAAAAAATAAAAAAACAAAAAATTACTTTAAAATCAGGGTCAACAACCACAAGCAGAGGATGAGAATACACCACAGAAGCGTGTGGATAAAATATTTGATCAAATGGATAAAAATCATGATGGAAAATTAACTTTAGAAGAATTTCGTGAGGGTAGTAAAGCTGATCCACGTATAGTTCAGGCGTTAAGTTTAGGTGGTGGTTAAACCCCTTACTTTTATTAAACGGTCGATTGCCCCACTTTTGTTTTATTTTATACTCAACTAGAAGGCAAAAAATACTTATAAATACTAAATAAATTCAAGCTTAAAAGCTTTCCATATATACCAAAGAAGTTAATATTTGAAAAAAAATCTCTATATTTTTTAACAATGACTTGGAATATTTAAAATTAAATAATTTCAAATTTAATTAAAAATATTTTCTTTTTCTTACTCTTAAAAACAAAAAAACTTATATAAATTCTTATAACAAAAAGTTCTTAGACCTAAAAGGGTCAAAGGGTCAAACAAATATTGTATATTTTTTCGTTGTTTTTTGTAAATTTATTATTTAAAAAAATTATATTAAAAATATACATTTATAGTTGAAAAAAAAAGAAAAAAATTACATAAATAATTGAGTATAAGTAACAGATAAAACCTAAAGTTTAACAAAATTAATACACCAATTAATGACAAAAGAGAAAAAGTAATCGTAATTAAAATAAATAATTTATAATTATTTTAATTATTAAACAAAACAAGTCAATAAATTTATTAAACAAAAGCCTTTGATATTAAAATAATATTATATATAAATTTATATTTAAAAATTAAACAAAAACAAATTTCAATTAATAATTAATATGATCAAAATCATAAAACAGTCATTTTTTATACTAGCTTTTAGCCTTTTCGTTAATAAATTAGCCCTAAATTACAAAAACAAATATTTAAACAGAAATTAAAGAGCATGTTAGTCAAATAATTTCTTAGTAAAGCGATTTGAGTTTAATTCTCAATTCTATTTATAGTAAACTAATAAGAAAACAATAACAAAAAAAAAAAAAAAAATAAAAAACATCTGATCAGTTTTCTTCCTACTTGAAGCCAAGTCCCATTTTATAGGTCACTGCAGTAAATCCATCATTCTGATTTAATTTCTATTCTATATGCGGTTCAGCTTTATTATATATACATATATTTTTTTTTAACAATATATTATATTTACACACATAAGTATTCTTAAATAATAATATTTTAAATTTTACTTCTTTTGCTTTTAATTTCATGCATTTAATTATTTTGTAATTTAAGTATATCCTTCCTTGTAAGTAGCCTTCAACCTTTAAATTATTCAATGAGGTAAACACTATTATTTATCTATTCTTTATAATTTAAAACAATAGTTTTCTTATTTCGGCTTAGACGTTGTATTGACGAAGCGTTTGGATTTTCAATGTTTTTGCTCACAAAAAAAGTGTAATTTAATTTTAGAGATACAGTTTCGTTTCTTCCCAAACCTTTGCTCTCTAAAAATGTGTTAAATTCACATTCGCAAATAACGACAGTCACTGTCTTTTCTGCTCTGCAGATATCTGAGTAGTCAGTACTACCCTGTGCCCTGTGCAACAGATGGTTTATGTTGATTCATAAATTAAAACAGGCCTGTGCAAAAGTAGAAATGTAGTTGTGTTGGTGAGAAAATGAGTAGTACACTGCTGAACGTGTAAGTAGCAGTATCAGCAATTAATAATTACTTGAAGAACAATTTATAAATACAACTCTGCTATAAATAAATAAAGCGTACTTTTCATTTTTAAACAAAAAAAAAAACAAATAAAAATTTTAAGTTTTGTTTCTTTCATTCAATTTAATAAAAATTTTATAAAAATAATAAAAATGTCGTTGAAAAACTTTTAAACTATATTCTTAAATGTAATATGATAAATAAGGTATTGGATTCACAAAGGCATTTATAATAAAACATATTTGTGTGCATTACTATTAATTTTGTTCTCACTGCAAACAATAAATCAGCATATATCCACCACGCATGTTAAATCGTCGCTGTTTCAGTGACGACTGAAAGCAAGAGCGTAAGAATACATGTGAGTTTAGCTAAATCGCAATTGTGTATGAAATTTAAATTTTTGCACAGGGCTGTTCTAAATCAAGTTTATAAATTTTTAGCGATAGAATTTTAGCTTAGGAGACTTACAGAATAAGACCTACGGTGTTTTAAAGGAAATTCAAAAAATTAGAAATAAATTTTTGGTATGCTCGATAACCTTATTTTTGCCTCATTCGGCCTTATTCCAGTTGGCGACGTCGTTGTCATCTGGCGACATTTTTGTAGCAGAATAAAGAAAAAATGTTTCTTTTGCCTTTAATCTATTACAAAAATGTCGTTACACGACGACGACGTCACCAATTCGAATACGGCCTATTATTTTTTCACTTCTACAAAGTCCTAGCAAAAAACCCCCTATTTATAATATTATTTATTTTATTTATAATTATTATATCGGTCTTGAGATCCTAAAACTGTTTTTATGAAAAGAAAAGAAGAATCTGATACAAGCTGTTGAGTTCGGATAACTTATGGCAGAGAACGTGGCCAATATAGGTCACAAAGAACTCTAATGATACTATGGTCTGAATTAAAAAACCTGAGGCCTTATTCTGTAATTCTCTTAAGCTAAAATGCTAAAATTTTGGGGTTTTGAAACAGGCTGGACCTTAGAATGTATAAAATTAAAAAGTTTAGAGGTAATAGGCATGAAACTTTTAAATGACAAAAGTGTTAAAAAATTGTATTCGTAGCCAAAAAGTCCTTAATCCAGTTTATTAATTTATAGCGATAGAGTTTTAGCTTAGTATAGTTATAGAATAAGACTTCTGTTCAGCTCGGCTGGTGTACAATTACTTCAGGGAATTAATTTTCTTCTTCGATTGTGAATTATTGCAAACAATTCAAATTTATTTATTAGAATTGAGTTGTGATCTATTTAAGGCGTTTCGTCATGAAGAGAATCTTAATTGATTTGCTTTATAGTTAAAACATCCTGTAAGTATTTTGTTTTTTTTTTTTAAGCCTAATGGCTTAATTTTAACATTTATCAGCCTTATTTATACACCAAGAGCTCACATTGCGTCGTGGTTACGTTCCAAAAAACACGACCCAAATTGAAACGACGCAAAGTGAATTATGATTTTCTATAGCAAACCATGTAAAGATCGAAGATGGGTTCCAGGATTACGAAAATACTACTTTTTAGAAAGAAAATTTATCAAGGTGAACATTTAAAAATCAAGAATAATATACAATTTTATTACAAAAGCAACACACAAATTGAAATTGAACTCTAGAATTAGCAAAACAAAGTGAAAATATATCTGTATTTAAATTGCATTGAAATCATTCAGAAAGGGAATCCTCGAGTTTTAATGGCAAGGCGCCATTAGAAACACAAATCGTGCCGTCTTCAAAAGAAAAGAACATTCAAAAAAATTAAAAAAAAAAAAAAATTAAGACTCGAACCCAAAACAACGTAACTTAGAAAATTTAACGGCGCACCGTGAACATTAGTATTAATTCAGCGGCAACGCATTTTCGAAAAAACGTAAAACGGAACGATGCAAAGCGAGTTCTTGGTGTAATAAAAAATTAGCAGCTCGTGAAACGTAGTAGCTAAGTTTGTCATTCCTTTATGTGGAAATTCTACGAGTTCTTTAATTTTTTGGATTTTCTGACCAGTTATCAGATAGAAGGTATGGAAAGCTTTAATAATGACCGTCTATAACAGGTGATGAATTTTCCAGATTTTTGTTCTCTATGCTAACGAGTTCCTAACTTTTCATTATAAATAAGTATCGTCGTGCGGGAGTTTATGTGCTCTATACGCCATTTCCTATTATTTATATGATGCCACTTTAAGTTTTTAACCTCAAATTTTTCAAGCCTGCAATCCGTTTTAGTCTATTTATTTCCGAAACTTGACGTGATATCTGAAAATGGATTGCAGACTTGAAAAATTTTAATGTCAAAAACCTAAAGTGGCATCATTAACTCGAGATATATAAAATGGCAGATAGAGCACATAAACTCCCGCATGACGATATATACAAACATCTTTTATAGCTTGTTTTCTTTAATCTTGAATTGTTTAAATTGTTCAAATAAATAAGCTTTAAAGTATTTTTATAATCATAATAAACATCTAAATTCTTTCATCTCTTTTGAGTTTTATGTTAAATCATGTTTATTTTAAATAAGTTAGAAATTAATCATTTATTGCTTATAAGCAAATACCACCA
Organism: Metopia argyrocephala; assembly: GCA_963576795.1. Lineage (NCBI taxonomy): Eukaryota > Metazoa > Arthropoda > Insecta > Diptera > Sarcophagidae > Metopia > Metopia argyrocephala. The sequence continues at coordinate 66,403,092 of OY756208.1, forward strand.
ATAAAAACTAAGAGTATAAAAGTAACACCTCACTGAAATTCTTCAAATAATCGATAAAAAAAAATAAGAAAAACTATAAAAAATCCGAAGTAGCAGCAGCAGCAGCAACAACAAAAACAGCTATACTAACCAACATCAAAATGTATATTTTAATTACAATTTTATTACCTACAACATACAACATCACCAGCAGCCACACATTTTTTTCTTAAATAAACTCTTAATAAACTGTAAAAAATTAAGCTTAAAAAAATTGAAAAATAAAGCGGATTAAACTAAAATTACCTATTCGTTTAAAACAATATATAGACAAAATAAAAATATAAAATATAAACAATTCAGCTTCATTTCTATTAAAAACAAAGAAAAAAGAAAATATACAAATGAAATTTTGGCATAAACAAAAAAAAATCTTTACAATAATGCTATTGAACTTTCGCATATAAATTTGGCTGAAAAGCTATGCCGAGAAACCATAAACATTCAACAAAGAAACAAAAATTAAATAAATAAATAAAATTAGTTTTTATATTAAAAAAAAAGAAGTAAAAAGAAAATACTGCTAAAGCACAAATTTTTATTGTATTATAAACAAAAAAAATTAACAACAACACTTAAACAAAAGCTTGTAAATAACACCGAATACTTAATAAAAACAAAATCAATTTAAAATAAAATTAACTAAACTTCTATATATTGTATCTCATATATTATATATTTATTTATTGATAAATTTATTATATTTATATACTCTCTATTCTATACAAACACATGGCTATATTGTATTTAAGTAATAAATATTTACTATTTAAATATTTATTTAAAAATATTTTTTTTTGTTAAAAAAAAAAAATAAAACGTTTTTCCCCCAAATTTTTTCACCCCTCTAAACACAAACTAACAATCACTTACACCACCATCAATTAAACAAACTCATGAATTTGTTTGTAATAAAAACGTTTAAACTTTAAGAGAAAAAAAAAACTTAATTAACTTACAAAACAAGTCAATTTTTCATTTTTACCGATAATGATTATGGAAATACAATAAAAACAAGAAAAAATTCAATAAAATATATTTGAAAATTGTAAATTTATAACAAAAATCAACAAAAACAGCAACCACAAATTTAAGTATTAAAACCATTATCTAAAAATTAAATTAATTTTAGATTAAAAAAAATTATATAAAAAAAAAATTATTTATTAAAACAATTATGAAAAAAAAAATATAAAATAAATAAAAAAAATAAAGCAATATTTTACAGAATAAATAAATAAAAAAAAGTAAAATTACAATAAATTATAAAATTTCAATTTAAATTAAATAATACTCGAGTGATTAATAATAAGTTTTTTGTGCATGGGTAACAGTGTTGGTTAAAATTAAAACGAATTTAGAATTTTTTTTTGTAAAATTTATTTGCGCGTAAGTATATTTAAAATTCTGTGCGATTATACATACTCCCAAATAATTTTACTACTTTTTTTTACTACTTCATATAAGCCAGAATTAGTGCTGGCAAAGTACTGAGTATACCGAGTATCGAGTATTTGTTCTAATTTTTGTGAATTTAATACTTAAAAGTAACTACTCAATGCCCTAATAGGTGTATTTTATTCTTTTAACGAACACAACAAAATTCTGTCTAAAAACACAATACTTTATAAAATTGTTTTCTCTTAAAATATTAAAAATAATCATAAAAAAAGAAAAAGGAAATTATATTCGCGGTTATTATAATACATTTGCTCTCTAGCATGATAAATGAAAAATTTGAGTAAAATACCTTACAAAGCTTGGCATATGTATGTCTTGTTTCAAGGTGTTAAGGCGGGTCGCATAGAATTTGTCATACATTGTACTTTTCCTTTTTGAACTGTGAGTAAATTAAAATAGTAAATTTTTTTTACTTCAGCTGTTATTGAATACTGACAGAGAGTTAACAATTTTAAGCTTCAAGGCGCCACACAGTGTATTAAGTCTATGCAAGCAATTGAAAAAATAAAAGGAGTGATGGAATATTAATGAAATTTAGTGCTCCGTATGTTTTGGGGTCGATGAGCTTAGAAATTGTTTCAGATATAACGCAAACTTTATAGTTTTGCTAAAAACCAGATATTTAGAATGGATTTCTTAAACACTTGTTGTTTTGTATATTATTTTAAATTATTTTCCCTGAAAATTACCTTCCATTTATGGTTTTTTAGTACTTATTAATAAAATGCAGATATTTTGATAAAAAAAATATATAAAATTCTCGTGTTCTCGAAATGGTTCGATTGATTTTCATGAAATTTTTTTGTGTATATCTGCTAGGTCATAGAATCGGTCAACATCTTTTTTTCATACCCTTAATTTAATTATTTATGAATCATTTATCAACTTGAAATAAATTTTAAACTGGATAGATCTACTTACCGCAGAATTCATATGGTTTATGTTTTTTTTTTTAAGAAGTACTTAGAGGTGACGGTACAGGGGCTCTTTTTCCCTATCCTCAATTTTCAAACTGAAGTACCGAAAACGGTACTTAAAAGCAGAGTACCAAGTCGTTCACTCACTTTTCACTTATGAGTGGACGCGTGCATTCAGTTTTAATTTTTTTTTCTCCTCACACAGAGAATATTTTGCTTTGCTCTTTTTCATGTGTGAATATTGCTTTTCTTTTCTTTTTTTGGAGGTATATTCACGTATGATAAATTAAAATTTTGACGAATACTCTTTTATGAGCATGAATATTTTTTTTCACACACACAGATAAAAGATTCAAATTTACAATTGTACTTATTTATATACAACAACAATACTTCTATTTGGGATTTTTTTATGTATCTGTTGTATTGTTTCTTGGCAACAGGCAGGCGTGAAATATTCAAAAAATTTATAAATGCATTACAAAAACAACGCCAAGAAACGATTTTGCTTAGAAAAATATGAATGCAGACGTTCGCGTGTGAAAAATAATCTGTGCTGCTCATTTGTTGGCACGAAGAAAATAAAAAAATTTCTTTACTCTTCGTATATGTACGCTTAGAAAAAAATGAATGCATACGTTCGCGTGTGATTTTAAGAAAATGAATTTGTGCTGCTCGTTTATGTGCATGAAGAAAAATAAAAATTTTTAAAAATCGCATTTTTGATAATATTCATAAATGTTTGTTTTTGAGTATTCATAATTGGAAATATCTGAACTCTGATTAAAAGTTTAAGTAACGCAGATATTGACGATGACAATCATTGAGTGGTATCATATTCACCTCTACTAAGCAAAACAATTAATGCTCATATCAGTGTTGAGTTTTGCAGTTCGGTGAAGAGTATCAAATCTTTTTAAGCAAATAAGTATTTCCTAGAAATAATTTATATTGGGAAACAACGTCTTCATATATATTTGTAAGTAATTTTTTATTATCTAAACGATAATAATTAATTAAACCTAATTGATATTTTCTACTATTTTATTGGTTATTAGTAATTCGAGTACTCGAGTCGAGTTGCCGCCTCAACTCTGACGTCTAAAAACAACGAAATATGAAAAAATATTTCTTTCAGCGACTACTTCTAAGAATAACTAATTGTCATGAATAAGCTTCCCAAGTCTGTCATTCAGGGTTGCCATTAAACTGTAGGTCCCAGTACTCTTGGACAAAAATTGACCTACACAATATGGGTGCTGTGAGAAGCTAGGACGTAACCCTGAAAAAGGATTGTAATGGACAATTATATATGTATGTGTATAGTAATTCGTGTTTTGCTGCGAAAAAGAGTATTACAGGATTAGGGTTAATTTGACAAGTATTTAATAAAAATTTGTCAAGAAAGCTTCTCATAAACCAATAACCGTTAATTAGTAGAATTACAATTTTAATTGTTTTTAATTTAAAACATTATTCGAGTAACTAAAAAATAATTGCTAAAATTAAGTTATACCACTAAGTAAAAGTTTATCAGTCCAGCAGTTTTAACTTTCTTAAAATTTACTTTTAAAACTAAAAAGCATTTTATCTGTCTATAATAGCCGTTAACTTATTAATTGAAATTTTTACTGAAAAGTTTAGCATGTTTCTGTTTTTTGTTGCATCAACAAAATAATTAATAATAATACTTTAAAGTTGAAAAGTCAGCTGGATGACTAAGTTGTACGTTCTCTCTAAAATAATTTTGATTTTAGATCAAGGATTTTGTACAAAATGTTTACCTTAGTGTATTAAGAGATGCTGGCTTCCAAAAATTCTACAGATTGTTATTAACCATACGATTATCGGTAATTCTTTTCACTAAGTTTTCCTAAGTTTCTGGCTAGACCACAATGAGAATAACTAAAAACCCTATATAAATAAAAAGTAATTTTCTATTAATAATTGTTTTCTTTCCTTAGTTTATAGTACATTTTTCTGAACAAGAAGGCGGACTTTTACTCCAACTATTCAGACATGGTGCAATGTGTACATTCTAATATAATCTGTCTTATGCAATTTAGTTTTTCATACTGTTTTTGGTTAGAATTTTCTAAAAATTCTTTTTTTTTAAGCTCTGCCTTAACTCTGTCGATTTTCTGAATATTAAATATGAAAATGACTCATTTATAACATTGTTTGTATAAGTAATAACACTAAATTTTATATAATCTGTTTCGAATGGCTTTTAAAATATATTTTAACTTTTTTTTCCTTTAAAATTAATTTTAAAATATATTACAAAACAAAAAAAAAGTATGGAAATGGAAACTTTATATGGGTTAAACCATATCAACTCAACTTAAAATATGCCGTTTTTGAAGTGACTGTCTCCGAATTTGCTAATTTTTTGTATGAATAAAGTATATCATAACACTAAGACAAATATAAAATTTAAGGGCACTAACACTTCTGGATCCGGAAATATGAGGTCTTGAAAATCGGAAAACAGTACAAAAATGCACAAAGTTACACTTACTTAATTGTAATTTTCTTGAAAAGTATTATAGCTACGCATCTCGTAAAAGTCGCATTTGGAAGGGTATTAAATTACCTTTGATTTAATATGCAAAATGATTTTTTCTTTGAAAAAGTCAAAGGTCAATTTTCTTTATCTATAAGTCGGAAGCCTATATCTCCGAAAGCGACCTTTTTAAAAATTTGAAAAAAAATTATGCCAAAGATAGTTTCGTTCTCTACAGCTGTGGAAAATTTCAGAGTGGAGGTATTTCTGGAGCAAGAAATAAAAATCAAATCGCAAAAGAATGTGATTAAAACTAGTCTAATAGTGGTAGGATGGTATACGATTTTTCGATTTCGATTAGCTAGAATCGCTTATTTTGTGAGTTTCAACAAAAAAATACATAAGTCAAAAAGAATGGATGTGGGATGGAGGCAAATGGCTCTTCATCGGGGTCAAAGGTTGGGTTGAAGGAGTAAAAGTCCACAAAAAGCTCCACAACTTCCCTGGATTAGCCCCTAGAGGGATAAAATGTAAGACCGACACTTACTAATATTTTACCCCCCAACTTTTTTCCGAACATAGCTACCCCCTATCTCCAGTCCCTAAGGGGGCTCCAGTTCAAAGTTTATAAAATTTGCTCCTACCACTCTAGAGAGTGGGAATAGGGGCTAGGTATGTTCGGAAAAAAAGTTGGGGGTAAATACCTACCCCTACCTATATACCTATTCCCTATCTCTGCTCTCTAAGGGGGCTCCATTACAAAGATACATTTTTATATAAAATTTGCTCCTACCACTCTAGGGAGTAGAGATAAGGGTTAGGTATGATCAGAAAAAAAGTTGGGGGTAAATACCTAACCCTACCTAACTCCTACCTACGTACCTACCCCCTATTTCCACTCCCTAAGGAGGCTCCATTACAATGTTTATAAAATGTGCTCCTACCACTCTAGGGAGTGGAGATAGGGGGTAGGTATGTTCGAAAAAAAAGTTCGAGGTAAAATATTAGTAAGGGCCGGTCTTACATTTTATCCATCTAGGGGCTACTCCAGAGCAGTTGTGAAGCTTTTTGTAGATTTTTATTCCTTCAACCCAACCTTTGACCCCGATGAAGAACTATTTGCCCCCATCCCACATCCCCCATTTTTGTTTCATGTATTTTTTGTAGAAAATTACAAAATAAGCGGTTCCAGCTAATCGAAATCGAAAAATCGTCTACCATTCCAGCACTATTAGACTAGTTTTAATCACATTCTTTTGCGATTTGATTTTTATTTCTTGATCCAAAAATACCTCCACTCTGAAATTTTTCACAACTGTAGAGAATGAAACTATCTTTGGCATAATTTTTTTTCAAATTTTTAAAAAGGTCGCTTTCGGAGATATAGGCTTCCGACTTATAGATAAAGAAAATTGACCTTTGACTTTTTCAAAGAAAAAATCATGTCGCATATTAAATCAAAGGTAATTTAATACCCTTCCAAATGCGACTTTTACGAGATGCGTAGCTATAATACTTTTCAAGAAAATTACAATTAAGTAAGTGTAACTTTGTGCATTTTTGTACTGTTTTCCGATTTTCAAGACCTCATATTTCCGGATCCAGATGTATCAGTGCTTCCAAACTTTGTATTTAATTTAGTTCTATGATATACTATATTTCTACAAAAAATCATAAAATTCGGAGGGGGTAGGTTAAAACCATTGGTTGATTTGACTTGGAATATCCCATATATGAAATAAAATGTACGAAAACAAAAATCGATAAGAAAAATCTACTTTTGTTTTCTCTCATAATAACATTGCCAAAGCCCGGAGTAATAAATTTTTATGGGTGAGTATTTACAAATACCACAATATTTTCTTAATCAACACACTTATAAATGTAAATAAATGCATATTTATGCCCATGTGCTCTAAGATTTTAAAGGATAAACGTTTTGCAAAAATGGTAGGAAGAGAAAAAAAGAAAAACAGAAAAACATTCACTTCTATCTGTCGAAAATGGGAATGCAAACTGCAACCAGGTACAGTAAATATTTTGGCTTGGTAAACCAAAATTAATCATTCGAAATTGTTTACATAAAAGCTTTAATAAGTTATTCTACCTGACAAAGTTGCAGAAAATTGTGTCAAATTATTGCTCAAATACTTAGAGTTGGTTTTTTTTGCCAGTTTTTGTGACACTATTTGAGAAATGCCATGACACAAATACAAAATGCAGTATGCTTGGGATTACATCAAGTAATTAAAACTGCTGGTGTTGTCATTTATCAGAATTAGGAATGGCAAATATGTGTATATATGTATATTACAAGCTATGCTTATGAAGACAGTAGGCAGTGAAACCATTATGATTTATATTTATATTTGGTTAAAATCCGAAATCGCATGTGTGTGATAACGAAGCCACAAATCGCTTTTAAGTTATTTCTTGAGGACGTTATAGGTGAAATTTTTGAATTTAATTAAAAATTGCGAGGAGTAGAACAAGTGGGCGTGGTACTTCCCATAAAAACTAAATATTTATTATTGCGTATCTGGAATATGGTAAAAGAATTAAGTTTCTGAATTAGGCCTGAATAACTTAAGAATCAATGAAAATCTTTAGTCATAAAATGGGTGCAATTCGGCAAGTGGGCATGGTAACTCTTACACAAACTAAATACTGAATTTTGCTTATCTTGATAACGGTTAAAGCTAAACTTTCTTAATTACGTCTGAAAAACCAAATAGTCAATGCAAATCATAACTTAGAAATTGGATGCAATTAAAAAAGTGGGGGTAGTTCTTCCCACAAAAACTAAAGTTTTTGACTGTATTCTGCATGATTACACAATCAACGAAAGTTGTCAATCAGAAAGTCGACGAAATTTAATTGAAAAATTTAGCGAAATATCTCTTATTCAAACTAAAAAAAAATTTATTTTACTCCTTATGGGGAACATTTTTGATTCTATTTTTCCTAGAATAAGAGGTACATGCTCCGCTAGTTAAAAATAAAAACATTCATCAAAAAACAAACAACATTTATCCTATCCTATTTATAGCTTTCTCTCGTATTAAATTTTCTGAAGGAGCAGAGCAAAAGAAGTCTTCACACATTAATTAGAATTCACACTTGAGCTCAGTGATAGGCCTCCGAAAATTGTGGCAGACTAGCTAAGAATGGCTGTACCATGCACCTAAACAATACAGTCTTAGTCTTTTCACTAAGGGCATGATCCGTAAAACAATTTTCTGTGTATGTTTTCGAATCCCGGCTCGTTAAGTAGATTGGCTATATGATCTGTAGGATCATCAGATCACCAAAATATGGCCATACAACCATAACTTCAACTTTTTTGAGTAAAAAGCGTAAGAAAACTATCCTTTTATTTTGACACTCTAGACTAAACCCCGTTCGTAGGGAAAACTTTTAAAAATAATAATTTCTGTTTCCTAATTACACATTATTGGACCAGAAATAAATTCTACTATACGAGTTTAAACTATTTTTGTAACAGGAGAAAATGTACAACATGAAGGAATTACAAACTAGTCGAATTGAAAATATTTTCGACTGCAGCTGCGGAAGTCTTATCATTGTTGCATTTTTGTAATTTTTTTTTTATTATGACCAATACTCAGGGGTAAATCCCTACTGACGCTGTGCATTGTATGGGAATTTTGGAAAGGACAGTATATCGTCGATGGAATTAAAGAACGCTGTAACTGACAAAAAAGCGAAAATACGTTTTTTGCATCATTTTTATCAGAAAAAAAATACGCGTCGATTGGTCCCAGTTCCAGATCTCTACGGTGAAAATAGGTTCACTTACGCCGTCTGCAAAATGAAAAATACCAGTGTATTTGTTCTACTTTTATGAAAGTTTTTTTTGGCTCTGGTGAACATTTAAGGTTTTGTCAGTTACAGCGTTCTTTAATTCTATCGACGATAAATATTAATTATAATTATTATATTATTATTAAGAGCCTTAGGAATGCGACAAATTGCTGTGAATTAATCATTCAAAGGTCAGTGTTATACCTTCACCCTTGAATGACCAACATCAATAGCCTCATCGTTTGGCATGTTGATTGTGTGGTGAGTGCCTTTGCTAAGAAGGCTTAGCTGTTATCTGCTACTTCCCAATAGGTGGCGCTTTTCTCATGATTATTAGTTTTTGTTAACATTGGTTAGGCGGAATAGAGTGGAATGTCAAGAAGGGGTTTCTTTTTAGATGGTTTTTTGGAGGGCTTACCTCTAATTTTAAAATTATAATTTTGAAGAAACCGTAAATTAACTTTTTCACTTTTCCCCTTTGGTAGGATTTGAACTTAGGCCGTTGAAGTTTTTATGCGAGCGCTTTAACCACTTTACCACCCACCCACATTATTTTCAGATTAGTAGAAATACAGCCGCTTATTCATTGCCTTCTTATTCCTTGCGACCACCTCAAGAGTTAATAAGAGCTATAGAGCTTTGATTAACACATCATTGCTAAAACATTATAAGTTCGTATATATGAATTTAGATCTGTCAAATTCAAGTACATAAAATTAAAATCCAATTTTTCTTCAAAAACAAATAAGACTTCATGATTGCAAAATATATCAAAACATTGTCACACTTTGAAATTTTATCAGTTTAAATATTTATGCGATTTCAATGCACATGATTTCGTTTATTTTTTTTTTTTCTATTTGGTACTCGTATTAAATCCACAGCAACTAAGATACATTTACTATATCAGAATATATAAGTAGAAAAAGACTGTATGAATACAACGTACTTTAAAAAAAAATTTCTTAAATTACCAAATTATTCAAAAAGAATTCCTTCTATTTATTGCTGGCCCAACAGACGATGTTGTGTGTTCTTAGAAATCCTTTACAGCACCAACATCATTTGTATTCACTCATGGAAACTTTACAAAAATCATTTATTTTTTATACAATGTTTACAGTAATTCATTCGAATTTGATACTGTTGCTCATTGTCTGGGTTGGTCTTAAAAACCAAAGTCAATCCCACCATAAACACAACCAGAAACACGAGATGGAATATAAAGGAAAAAAGTCATTTGTTTCCTTTTGTCTTTGTAAATTCCTTAATTCGCATGTGTTATTTGCCAAAAGAAAAACCACTGACTGAAACTTAGAGATTTTAGTATGAAATCAGTGGTATTTTAAGAACAAAAGAACACAAAAAGTATGCAGTGAAAAAAAAAACTTCACATTTAACAAGTTTTAGCCTTGATCTGTTGACAAATGGTCTTAAATCTTTTGGCAAATAAAACTTTGTGAGAATGAGTATTTTATGAAGTGATTAGAAAAAATTCAATAGCATTTGTAAATGTTCTTCACATTTTAATTTATTGCAATATGTGACGCTTTTTCTCTTTAAATACAGCGTGATCCTGATGAACTACAATTAGCAAAGAGTGCTGTTATAATACCATTACAGGACTAAACTGAACTCAACCAAGTAGGAAAAAGAACGACAGCTAACCAGAGCTATCTATAAAGTGTTGTAAAATAAGGAGGTCTTGTGCACTGCGCCAGACCAAAAACTTTCAAATGTCTGACTGACAGACCTGGGCAATCACAAAGAAAACCTCCATAATAAAGAAAGAAATAAGTGGCAGAAACTTGTAATTCAAAATCTATTTTGGGGCTTCTCGACCGAGTACAGGAAACTGCGAAGGTGCTTATCTGGGACGGTAGGGTATTCAACTCAGTCGATTCGTTAGAGCATCGGCGTAATGTGGCGTGCGTTTCACTGTTCTATCGATACTACCAAGGCAGGTAATCTGACGAGATAGAGGATTTGATTCCGGGTGGCCGCATATTCTTGCGAACTACACGTACCTCTCTCAGAGCGTAACCATTTGTGGTTGATTGTTCAGCGAATCGCACAATATATTACAGAGAGAATTTGTTCTTTAGCCGCACCGCTTTCTTGTAGAACAATCTTCCAGCGAATGTTTTTCCTGCCAATTAAGATATCAGTAGGTTTAAATCAAATGCCCACAAACGCTACTCCCTCTTTCCCCCTTCCCATTACATATTTTATTAGACCAGCACAATATACATGACTAGGAGCTGTCCCTTGAGTGCTGACCTTAAAAATAAAAAAAAATAAAAATTAAAAATAGAAAAAATTATGTATTATATATCTTAATGCAGGTTTGGAATGATCAGTTGAATGGCTGTGGATTTTTAATCCGAGGAGAATATTTGTAAATCAACCATAGATCGATAAATACGGCAACTAATTTCGAAAAGTTTCACATTTAGTGTGCCTGATGTTACTCGTGCGTCATTCTCAGAAACGCAGATTCTTTAGCAAGAGATTTAAATTCGTAACCTTTTTTTTAATAATCATTATATTTGAATTTAAAATTTAATACCAAATCTGTTTATATATAAATTTGTATTAATTACTGAATATTTTTAAACTGCTCTTATGTTCGAGTGTGAGAAGTTATAAACACGCATTCGAATTATCTCTAGTGTTCACAATTTAAATTAAGAGTTTAAGGGATTAAGCTAATTGCATAACGTGTATAAATTTTTTAAATAACTTTTTATTTAAATCTTCAGAAAAAAAAGCATTAAAACGTTCGTGTGTTGAATTGCACGCCCTTTTACTCATTCAATATATTGTTCTGCCTTTTATTTAACAAAAAGCCTTTCTTTTTTTATTATTGCCTTATCATGACCATTGTATCCTGTAACAGTGTATTAAGTGTATTACGTATTTGCATAACAAATAAAGTTACCTTTTAAAGCTTTAGCTTACTTTCGTTTATTTTTTGTTTATCAGTTTTGCATTTCTTTTTTTTTCTGTAAATGTATGGGAGGAGGACACTAAGCATGACACACTGTTATGCAGCAACAACGTAAAAAAATAAAATCCTTTTTTTTCTCATGTTGTTCCTATAGCTTTTAGCTATAGATTGCTTTACTTTCGAAAACTTATTTATGCCACATTCTACATTAACGTATCTGAGTGCGTTTTTTTATCTGTCACCTGTTTAGCGTAGTTGCCGTTTTATGTTCGAAAAAAATAGCACAACTACCTTAACTACTGGGGGTATATCCTGCGTGTGTTAGAAAAACAACATGAATGGGTAAGCAAAATGGTCATAACTTTTCTTTCTTTTCTCATAGCGAATATATAAATTATTGCTGCTTTTTGTTTGTTTGGGTGTTCATAGTGTATAAATTTTAATTTTTTTTTTCTGGAAAAAAAAAAAGAAATATATGCTGATTTCTCTAACAATTTAGAAAGTGGTTTTACACTCAATTTAAATACACCGAACAATTTTAGGCCACTTTTCTGGTAAGAATTTAATACGATTTAATACAATGCGCTAAGAAAGCGTAATAATGTCATTAGTTATGAGGAGAACGGGGTGAACATTTGTTTTGAAATAAAGTGTAATAATAGTTATAAATGCAACACAATAATTGGATTTTATGAAGAGCAGTGGCCTAAGAAGTGTTTAAAAACATTTTATAAGTACTTTCAGTGAATTTAATTTTGTGGACATCTAATTATTATAACTTGCAGTAAAATATACAAAAAACTACACGTAAAGTATAAAATTGGGTTTCCCATAAATTTTTCAGTACAATAAAATCTTAGACCTGTGGTCTAATCGTCGCTTATGTGATCAGACGAGTGATCGTATCGAAAAAAAATTCGATATCGTACGAATCACCTAATCGTGACATTCGATTGCTATCGAATCGTTAGTTATAAAATTGTACTAGAATTTTTTCTTCTTTTTAAGAGAACTATTATTTATACAATTAATGTCATCGCCGGACTCAGAAGATGAAATTAAGATCATGTGTTTAAGGAAACAACTCCGGCACAAAATAAATTCACTGTTATTAACAGAAAAAGCCAAATGTAGGAGCCAGAGCATATTATTAATATATACTTCTACAGTTTTAATGTCAACAGCAGTACAACCATACCTACAGATTGCAGCAACTTTTTCCCTTCTCGGTAATGGTAGCTTTCAGTACATAAAACGGTGTCACTATTTATTGGCATGTGTCAAACCACTGCACAGTGGCCAATTTGGCTTCGCTAGCGGCATTTTATTCATAGCTTCCAAAGTAAACAAGATATCTTCAAAATTTTTTTTCTCAATTCAGAAAAAAATGAAAAAATTTTTGGAAAAAAAAATAATTTTTTTTTTTATTTTTAATTTTTTTTTTTAATTTTAAATTTTTTATTTTTAATTTTTTTTTTTAATTTTTTATTTTGTTTTTAATTCAATAAACATTTTCCACCATATATTCATGTATAAATTAAAAAAAAATTGTCAACTCAAAGAGAAACCATATTATAAAAGAAATATTAATCAGATTCTTCAGTATCAGATTCAGAGAAATCATCTTCAAAATGATGGAAGGGGCTTTGGTTTTTTTATATTTTTTATTACCTTTCCGCTAAAATCCTCATCGCCTTTTACCATTTCTACAACTTTGGAAGCACTGCGCTTTCCAGCTTCATATAAACTGCAGCTTGCAGCTACCAACAATCCTTCACATGACACTTCCTCTGTAAGCCCTGACATCTTATTGACTTGCGTTTTTCTGCAGCACTTGGAAAGCTCTTTTTCCGGTCGTCCAATATTTTCATTTGCTTTTTTTCCCAATAATACCAATGGTGTATCTAGCCATTCTGGGTTAATTTTTTTGAAAAACACCTTACTTCTGCCACAGGCCTTCCACTTTTGGATAAGCCTACTAGCAAAATTTCGCAGTTTCCTTCCAATTTCGCATTGCTCCTTCTCAGTATAGGTAATTTTGCTCAAAACGGTACCAAGAACATAATTTTCCACGGCGATAATTTTTCATGCCATATTAAAAAAAGGGTGCGTTTTGTCACTGACATTTTGCCTAAAAAGTACAATAAATTGAAGGCTCGCAGGTACTCGCAGTAAATTTTGGACATTTTGGACACACAATGGTTTACACATATAAGAAAATTTACAATTACACTGAATGCAGGTGAATTTTGTAAGTTCTACTCCACGAAACACAGGTGTACGTTACAATGGGCGAGTTGCTAATACACTTAAACACGATTACGTTTTATAAATAACATAAGTATACACTGATCACAACCACAGTTTTTTTATATAATACATACCTTGGCGTTAGTATATAACAAAACTTTTAATGAAAATAATAAAATTTGCAAGTTTAACACGAATAGCAAAACGATGACCAAAAAGGCGGAAATATTTTGCACAACACTTGCAGAAACATATGCTGACTTTGACAGCTCACAGCTGTTCATCACCTGTAAGCTGAGCTTTTAAAAATCGATACAAATCTAGTGAATGTATTTGTTATCGATTGTTAAAAAAAATTAACGGTTTTTCAAATTTGAAAATTTGAATTTAATACCGCTAGCGAAGCCAAATTGGCCACTGTGCACTGTCGGGAAAATATAAAATATATATGTATTAAAGACGTTTACATTAAAAAAAAAAAGAATTTATACTTAAATAAAACGAACCTTTTTTTAGAACAAACAATAAAACAAATAAAATATTTGTTCCTCGTTCTTATGTTTACGATATAAAAATGCTCGATAAAACACTTGATCGATTACTCGCCAACGTATACTCTCATCTCAATAGTTCGTGTGAGTTGTTCGATAACGAATGCTGCGATGCCAAACTAAAAAAATTTTATCAAATTAACTTGAATCGAAAGGGACTATTAAACCCCTCAGTAAAATGAAATTTTGATATTTCAGAATACTGTATACCGTATTCATATACCAGGCAGCTTAACCCTAATCTAATACATCACATATAACTCATAGGCACTTGTGAATATATCTTTCAAATAGTAGGTTTGAAATTCTAACTTCGGAAAAAATTCTTTTAGATTATTCTGCTTCTTAATTTTCAACTTTCACTGTTCTATTTAGAATTAAAAAATCCTTTGTGAGAAATAATTTTTTCTATAGGTTTTTCTATATGTTTTTGTTTAAGTTTTCCTGTTTCATGCGTTTTAGAAAAATTCCTAGATGTGAGAATTACAAAAACTATGCACAAAATCCATGTTTTAGAACCAAATAATATATAATAGATATTGTTCTGAAAAAGAATATTTGAATTTAAAAGAGGTGTCGTTTATTTATTTTTATATTTTAATCTCGTACCAGAAAAACCTATAATATCGCTTGTATAGTAAAAACAATTTTCAATGGAATAACGATAAAAGCTGTCGTTGGGCACAAGCAAGAAAGGCTTGGAAGGCACATTTTGACAGAGTTTCTTACAAGCCGTTTCTGACTGAGTTAGGGTAGGGGTAAATATGTATGTATATCATCGCAAGAATTAAAGAACGCTGTAACTGACAAAAAAATCGAAAATACGTTCTTTGCATCAGTTTGATAAAAAATACGCGTCAATTGGTCTCGGTCCCAGATTTCTATGATGAAATGAAATTCACTTAGGCCGTGAAAAATACCAGAGTCTTCTTACTACTTTCATACAGGTTTTTTTTGGCTCTGGTGAACATTAAGTGTTTTGTCAGCTACAGCGTTCTTTAATTCTTGCGACAATATGTTCTTAAGCTGGTAGTAAATAGGGCTCTATAGAAGCTTTATGCATTGCTGGCTGCTGTCAAAGGGGAAGTAGTATATTTTCATAAAGCGAGTTACACGAAAGTGTGCAACAATTTTAACGCTTGAAAGTTTGGCAACTTTCAACTCTTAGACAATTCGAAACATAATTGGTTATTAACACCGCTGCAATAATACTTATGGCATGAGTACACACATAAGTAGCGATCAGTTAAACATTTATTTTCGTTTCACTGATAATGCATGTTGTTGTGGGTAAACCTGTACCTTCTTCATAAGAGGAGAAATATTTCACTTATCACAAATGTACGTAAGTATTTTTTGACACAAAATATGATATTAAAGAAATGGTTTGAAACAATCAAATCAGTTAAATTTTTAGTATAAAAGAAAATATTGAGTATGATTTTGTACAACACGCAGACAACTAATAAGGGCTCCAACTAATGAGGCTTAAGCGCTTAAGGATTTAAAGTACCAAAAGTAATATCTGATGGTGCCAGTATTACGTCCTGGTTCCAAAGAGCTTTCTGCATGCGAAGCCAATTCAGATGTGCTAATAATTGTGACAGCAAATATTTTGCAAGCAAAAATGTTTGCACTGATAATTTGCAGCAGAATATTCAATTTTACAGGGATAAGAAGAGATATTTGATTAAAATTAGAATTATAAACTAAAAAAATTATTTCAAAATAAAAGTTATTCTCTTGGGTGACCCTAAAATAATATCGGGAGTTAAAACAAAATGTGCATTTTTTAAATTATTGCTGCTTTTAGATTTTACACGCTTTCACACATACGACTGCAAATTCTTTACAAAATTTCTATTTTTTTATAGTTAGTTTTATATGGATGGCATGGTGTTGAACTTGTACCTTGAAGTGTGAACATTCACAGGAGCTTTTTTTTGCGTTTTCGAAATAAATTTCGTGTTAGCAATTGTGTTGAATTTGTTTTTGTTTTATTTTATTTAATTTTTTTTTTTTTTAAAGTTTTGTATGTAGCGACAATAAGCCCGGGGTAGCTATTGTTAATGCCATTTGTTATTTGTTAGTTCACTTCTAAATTAAGAAGCTGTTTTGTTTTTCCAGTTACCAAATATGAAATAAATTCCATAAATTTTAAATGGATTACGATAAAATCAAATACAATTTTATGCAAATATTTGTTGTACCAGTATCCTCTTGATATTTATTATCGTTCAATGTTCGTATTCAGATATTCTATTATTAACGGGGTAATAAATTAAGGAAGAGTTTATTTGGGATATTTTGTAGAACGAAACGAAATCAAATGTTATTGTTACGATAAATAAAATTTAAATTTTTCATTCTCGGTTTATAGAAAATATTAGTAAATGAATTATTATTTTAATGCCCGATTATTTTACCGAAGAATTTCATAATGTTTGAGGCGAAAAACATTTTTTTATCCTGGGAACTTTTTAATTGTTTTTTCTTTTGTAAAAATTTGTGCTGCCATATTTATTTATTTATTTTATAAACATACATACATACGTACTTATACATGTGGCGCCCTGTTGTTAACAACAACCCTGTTGTTACGACAACTACTGTGTAGTATTGAAGACTTACCGATTACTAATTTTTATATGTCACTGGGAACCATCTTTAAAAATCTTCTTCCTTTTTATCCCTGACAAGAAAAACATCCAACCTAGTTAAGCGACAATATTAAAATTTTGTTTGTAAGAATATTAAAATATTATACTAATAAATTCAATAAGTTTGTATTAAAAAAATATAAAAATAAATAATTTCATTTTTAATTGGAATTAAATAATCAAAATTCCAAATACATTTACCCAATTCACAAAATGTTATATTTCTGAAGATTATAGTTAAATGTTGTAGATTATAGTTAAATAAATAAATAAATAAAAAAAAAGTTAAAACAAAGTTTTCCAACTCTGGTGTATTGATACGACATTTCGGAAACATAGGAAAAATTGTCGTACATGTTGTAGTAGTTTTTGACATGGAAATTACCAACAACATTATGTACAATAGTTATAGTTTGTCATAGTTTCTACTGATCTACGACAACTATAACATTTTGTGAATTGGATAATTATGTATATGCGGATAAAATAGTTTTTTTTTTTTAACTAAGCAACTAAAAAAAGGTAAAATTTTTTGGTTTAGGATTGTGTAAATAATATGTCAAATAAAAAAGTCTTTCAAATTATGTATTACAATTGATGAAATAACATTTCGGGTAAAGTCTGTGAATAAGAAAAAGTAATGCATTTTAACCCATATTCGGCCAAGAAAATTCAAACGTTATATTTTTAAAAATGTATACTCTTTTTATAATAATTTGGGTCTTCTGAATCCAAATCTGTTGTCGGAAATGGGTGTTCGCAAGTGCGAACACTGGCTGCTATTTGACATGAATTTGCAATGCAAACAAATTTCTAAAATATTTAAAATAAGATAGTAACAAATGAGCAATATTTCAAAATATTTTTATTTAGATATTAAAATAATAATGACTTATTTTAAATGAAATTTTTCAAAACATTGTGAATGCAAATCACGCTGCATTTTTCGAACATTCTTTTAATTGGTTTGCCACATCCTTTAAATTGGCACCTGCGAGGTGTCCCTTGTGGCTGAACTATTGAAATATATTCCCCTACAATATTTGGCAATTGATAACTAACGCTTTTGCCGCACGGATTCAGTTTCTGTTTGAGAACTAAGTAGCAAAGCTTTGCTTACATTTACTCTGACTTCTTTTTGAGATAGCATGTTTTTCCTGTTTTCTTGTTTCAAGAAGCAGAGCAATTTCCAAGCATTAGACACCTTATATTTATTCTGTAATTTGAGACTGCATTGTCGTGAAGATCTACGCCCCCATCCCATTCTCGTAATTTTTACTTCCTTTTTCCATCGCTTCACGTTGTTCGAAATTGGTGAGAACCGTTACCTCTTTGTTATCTGCACATCGAAGAACCAATAAAGAATTTGTTCTATCATATTGATAGTTACTTTCCCCCGCTTCAGCTGCTTTTCTTTGTATAATGGGGCTTTTGCAATTCAATTGGATCGAACAGTTCCTGTGGCGCAAAACCTTTTTTCACTTCAAATTCACATCAAATAATATGACGTGAAAAAGTTGTCAAAATCTTAACACATTCCAATAATCTTAAACCCATGTCTGCACTCAAGCTACAATAATTTAACGATCGTAGTTATCACTCGAATCAGAATAGCGTATACAATTAAACAAACAACCACCACTCGAACACAAACACAAAATCTTGTACCCAAAACGAATGGGTTTATTCCGGATATACATATTCCACGACTGACGATCAAAGTATGGGACCATTTGCTCATAGTAGTATATTCCATACACCAAATTGTACATATTTCTTGTTGGCAAGATCAAACAACGGGAGAACAAAATTTACATTATTAGAAGAAATAATGTTCCTAACCTTTGACAGCTTATCATCTTTATCCGAGTTATTATTGTTGTTAAAATGAAGAAAGCTTTTAATCTCTTTGAATTTGTTTCTTGACAGAGTTTGCTTGACAATTGAATTTCCTAGACATGGATCTTTTGTCCAGTAGTCATCAATGGATGGAAAATTGTTATATCCTGACAAAATCAGTATTTCAAGAAAATGCTTTAAGTCCATATTATTAAGAATAATATTTGCGAGTTTTTGTTGCGCATACGTGTTTGACTGCATGTTAATAAAATCAGAAATTTTTTTAATCAAAGAACTTTTTAAACAATTGAATCTACTTGTAAAAAATCAACGCAAAACAAATCACTTAGCAACAGAAATTGTGCATTTGAAACTTAAAGCATCTTGCATTTACCGTTAATTTGATTGCTTGTATGTTTTGTTATATAAAAATACTTTAAAAAAATATTGTATCAATGAAGCCTATTCTCCAAAAAGCAGCCAATGTTCGAGCTTGCGAACAGTGAAACAAAGAGCTATAATTTAGTAGAAATATTAGTTTTTATTTAGGCTTTTAATTTATGTTTGGTCATTTGAATTATTTAGCCAAATTCCCTTTATTTACTTTTAGTATTTTTTAACAATTAATTTTTTTTTGAGTTATATAAAAATCTTCCTAAAAAGGGTCCCCAAAAATATCCCTGGAGGCAAAACATAAAACTCATTTTAGATTTTTTTATAACGGCTAATTAAAATTAAGACTTTATATTAAATAATGGAAACATTAAATTTTTACAAATAAATGTACAAAACTTTGTAACTGGGCAATCAAATTCAGTAAATTTACTGTTCGCAAGTACAAACAGTGGCCGAAAATGGGTTAATTTCGTTAACACTTTTCTACACAAAAAAATGTAAAAAAGATTGTTCGGAAAAAGAATACAGGACAGCTATGATATGTGGAATACCCCGTTTATTTGAAGTACTCGCACTCTCTTCGCTCAATATATGCAGCAGTTCAGCAAGTCTACGATGCGCATAATTGTAATGCTAGAACGCAATGTTATCACATTTCTTATTTCATTCTTTGCATAATATTTCTTCAAATCTTGCCCCCATATGAAGAATAAAAGGTTGTCTTAAGAAGTATGTGAACTGTGAAGTATTAGTGCGAAAAATAATATACACACATAGCGATAGTGTGGCTGAAGAGCCGTCCACCTCAATTCGTCGGCGTGCACAACAATTGCACTTCTTACGCTCGTCGTTGATGAACATTATAATGTAGACGATATGTGGTTTCAACAAGACGGTGCCACTACCCACAAAGTTAATGGAACAACGACTCTTTGGCGCGACAAATTCAACGGCCGTGTTATCTCACGTGGTGACCATGTTAATTGGCCGCAAAGATTATGTGATTTGACATCGTTGGACTTCTTTCTTTACGGTTCTTTGAAATAATAGGTGTACGCCAAAGAGCGAGAAACAATTTAAGAGCTAAAGGATGAGATAATCCAGCATATTACCAGCATAGAACCTCAATTATGCCTCAGCGTCATCGAATATTTGAACCATCGGATGAAGATGTGCAGCCGAGGGCGCAGAGGCCATCTGGCTGATATTTTATTCCTTACATAATTGAATGATGCCAGATTATAATAATAAGAGGAAATGACAATAATTTCCTAAATAATTTGTGTTTCATTTTAAAATCAACATCGGCTTTTAAAATTTAACCACCCTTTTTAAGATTGATAATTTACACACCAACATTCGCCTCCTTTTTGATGTAGTAAGACCCGATATGTTCGAAACAGAATATGTTTTACAAAATTGGATCAAACTCGTGATTTTTTGACACACAAATAAAAAAATGGTTATTAAAGCCTAAAGGATTGTAATAAATATGCTATAGAACTGTTTCCTTTTTTGGAGGTCTCGTATTTAGTTATGGCGCACGCTTATATTAAGCAAGTATTCGACATTTTCAACGTAACCTGTATTTCAGTGAAATATTAATTGCAACATATGTAAGTGTAACTAAATTTTTAAATAGTATTACTTAACCCATTAACGCCCAAATGAAAACCAAGAAAAATTTTTAAAATTCAATATTTATTTCTAGATTTAAACAACATTTTTTACAGTACAGTAAGAGAAAAAAACCAAAAAAAAAATATTCTGAGTTGTGTTTTTTCAGGTGTACTAAGCTTAGTACAGCGGCACTTAATATGCTATAGCTTAAAAAATTCTATACCAACTAAACCGTTTTATATTGCTTTTATTCGAATGTGATGTTATCAAGTAAATAAACTGCTATTTAACGTTCTTCAAAGTTAACTGATGTAAAATAAACTTCATAACCATTCACAATCTCACAAGAAATAAATCACCAAAATGTAGATTCTTAGATAACTAGCCAAAATGGAGATTCCCATAATTGATATTTTTCAACTATGATGTACAATAGCTACGTGGATGTTGCATGTACTCTTATTGACTGATACAAAGCGTTTCGCGAGTAAAAAACTGCATTTTATAATTTTTACTTGAACTTGAAGTTGTGTACTATATATAGTACAGCTGGCGGAAATGGGTTAATGCTCACAAACAAGTGTTAAAATTAATCACTATTAACTTCATAAAAATTTATTAATGAAATTGATGGTGATGGATAAGCCTGGCATGGATAAATTTTTATGAAATAAATCGTGATTAATTTCAACATTGATTTACGAATTTAAAGTGTATTCATTCATATATACATTTATACTATTTTCGTATTATTATTTCGTTTTAAGTACATAAAACGAAATTTTTGTTTAAAATGTTTCCATCTCATAGGGATTATACTTTTTTTCCTGAAATACATATTTGCCTAATGTGAACGGTACATAGTTTTTGCAAGCAGTTACTAAGTGTTGATTTTTGTTCTTTTTTTTTTGCAGATAAGCAGGATATGTTTTAACTTCTTTTCGCAATGTTTTCCATTTTTATTTTTTATTTTAAACAATTATTTTTATATGCCACACGCGTTTTATTTTTCACATAAAATTTCACTGAAGTAATAAATAATTCACCCAAATAAAAACATGGAAAATCTTCTTAGGGAAAAAGGTTTGAGTCAGCTAAAGTCGGTAGCTGTTGTGGATTTTATAAGAGTGGCCATTAGCATATGTACTCGTGTCTTAAACAAAAAAAAAAATAACCAAAAAATGGTGATAAATGCAAATGTAAACAAAATAAAATATTAAAAAATATGGGCAAAGTCTTTTAAAAATTTTCAATCGTAGATTTATATAAAACGCACATCTTTACAATCGGTGTTTTTTAATTTATTGTTCGTTTTGTGCTCTCAAAGAAAGTAAAAAACCAAAAACTAAAAATGAAAATGAAAATTTGAAACAAAAAGATTTTATAAGAAAATTTGTGTTGAAATTCAAAATATATTCTGCAAATATACTAAAATTTTGTATATAAGCTGGCCTTTAAAAAAATAGGAAAAGTCACGGACGGCCTAAAAGTTATGATGAATATACTCACTCTGAATAAGGTTTTATTAACTTTGTATTATGCACGACGCTGCTTTAATTACGAAGCCTCCTGTTGTAACTAAATTGCATTGCCGACGTACTGTATTCTTATATCAGTTTGTACTGTTACTCTTTGGGTAAAATGAACAAATGAGGTGGAAGCTCTCACTGCAGGTTTTGCAGGTATCAGATAGTCGAAGGTAGGAAGATATTTGAGTCTTGCACTAAATTTCTACGAATATCGTTAGAGTGAGGACCGGGATTCGAATATTACAGAGTTACGGGAATAGTTACAACTTCGGTGTGCAGATTATGTGACCAGAAATTAAAGTTATAAGAGCTCATATTAAGTATTTGCATTCTAGATAGCGACATCTTGGGGCATAGGGAGTTCAGGTGGGAAAATATCATTGTTGGCACTGGCCGATATCCTGAAATCAATAAAATATTCAAAAAACATTAGAACTCCATCGAAGATTTTGAAGACAAAAAACACAAACTCTTTCTGAACTGACTTTTTGGAAACGCGAATATCAAATTGAGGATCCCAGACCACAAAAGCACATTCCTAAAACGCCTCTTTCCTTATTTACAGTTTTAGACGCATTTTCAGAATTCTTCAATTTAAGTATGTCTTCACCAACATATTTGAGTGAATTCTGGAATCGAATAAGGATATTCAATCAAGTAGTTCCATTTTTTTATATATATATAATACGAGGAGGAGAAAAAGTCTGCAACTATGCTACTGATTTCCTGATCATTACAAGATTCAGCATCATTATATTTTAGCACTGATAAAGCAAATGTAGATTTGCCTTTACTTATCTTTTATATAAAAAATATATTTTGCTATAGCGTAACCTCTACATTCAAATTAGGTCAACCTAAACTTGCATATATAGCTGATTTACATGTTTAACATTTTCAAATTATATTCAATATTTTATTTTGTAGCTCTCGTTGCGCACCACTGAAGTGACATACTGTGTGGTATTGAAAGTATTTTTCTAAAATGGTCCTTTCTAGTTTGAAATTTCAATCAGAAACTATTATTTTTTGCTACGTATATACATTGTATACTTAAGTATGGTACTTGTGTGTCACATGTTTTCAATATCTAAATATATAAAATTGAATGTGTTTTTGTTTATTTGTTTGTTTGTTTGTTTGTACCTTATAGGAGACCAAACCTCTGGACCGATCTTCCTGAAATTTTCACAGCATTTAACTGGGACTCTGGCATGATTAATAGGGTACTTTTTTCGACCACGCCCACTTTTACGCCCACTTTTTTAAAATTATGTAATTGCTCCCATATAGTTTTTAACAGATTTACTTCAAATTGTATACACATTATACTACAGGCGAGGTATAAATAAACATTTCTTACGCCACGCCCCCTTTCAATCTAAATTGTATTTGAAAGTTTTTTTTTGTTCTCTGTATAAATTTGTTCCTTCCAACGGATTTTTTTTATTTGGTAGTATATTGCTCTTAATACTGTTAACGTCGCTATATAACTATGAACCACGTCATCGCCGTTAATTTAATTATATAACGAGGGGGTAGCGAAGCATACCGGGATCAGCTAGTATTAAATAAAAACAAAAAGAAGAAGAATATAGAAAAGAATGGAACTATTTTGTATATATTAATATAACAATATATTTTATACAGACCATATTTGTCATATATAAATGTACATACCATACATACGTATGTATAAAGTTGTATTTATTTTGTTTATGGTTCAACTCATACAATATTTAAAAGTAAGCAATTCAGAAAAAAAAATTTTGAAAACATAAATACTGTCTGCATAATAAAAACTTAACAATATACTTACATACTAATATTTATCCCAACTTAAAGTAAGTCTATGTATACACTGTAGTTTAAAAGAATAAAACCAGAAAATTTTATATTAAAAGAGAGAGAGAAAAAAATTAAACAAAAAATACTCTTGAAATTGATAATACAGAAAATAAAAAAAAGAGGATAGTTTTGCAGTAAAAAAATTTCTTCTTCAACAAATCTTGTGTAACTACATTGTTTTCTTCTCCAGATTTGTCGAAAGCGGCACCAAATATTTTTGAAAAATTCATAATGTGAAAATGAACAGCACAAGAACTTATGAAAAATATAATAAAAAGTACAAATGCAGCAAAAAATAGTAAGTAATTTTGTAAGGGAGAAATTGTAAGCAATCACTTATTTGTGCGCATCAATAATGCATGATTTTTATATGAAATAAGTCGCTAAAATGCTATAGAAATGCATATTTATTGCACCCAGTAAGCAATTAGTACAAAAAATCAAAAATAATACCTTATCCTGAAGCATATTTAGAAGCTTTAAGGTATAAAAAACAACATTTTCTGCTAGGAAGGAGCTCTTAGACATCGCTAACACCACAAGAAAAGCGAGAAAACCTTCGAACTGCTTTAAATTCAGCACAATCTATACATAAAATTGAGCATATTGAAGGAATATAGTCAAGTTAAGTCCGGTTAATTAACAGTTTTAAGCAGTCAACATTTACGGCTCCCAAATCTAAAAATATACTCTGCAATAAATGCAGATCGTCAACAACAATACCTTCAGATAACGTTTGGCGAAAAGTAATTCTTTTAGATTAAAATAATTTTACTATGAATGTTCACGAAGGCTACAAGTTTTATTTTCACAATATCCTTAAATAGAAACCATATCTAAGACTCCATCAGACCTGAATTATAAAAATATATTTATATAGATCTTGCCTAAGTTTAAAATATTTTTGGTCCACTAAAATGAATTTATCAACATGATAACGCAATTATACACAAGGCACGTGTTATAAAATCGTGGACTGACAGCCAACATATTGAGAAGTTATGTTGACCGCCTTTTTCGCCTAACCTTAGCATTTTAAAACTGTTTGGGGTTACCTAACCCATAATTAATGGAATGAAGGCTGAATAGTGTGCAATACGAGTATCTCTAGACTATTTAAAATCTTAATATGAATCTACAAAGACTTCAATTTATAAAGTTATTGCTAGTAACGTTAAGTTTACCAATTAATAACTTAATATGTTAAGTAAAGAATTACAATAAAATTAATTACAAAAGAACACCCCAACAGAAACAACCCAGCAGAATATAATGCTTACCAGTACGTTATTGTGTAAGGGTGAAGTTGTAAGGTGTGTAGTTGCCGTGGTCTAGTGGTTAGTATGCTGGCTTACTAAGACGATAGAGCTGGGTTCAAATCTCAGTTCGGACATCTTCAAAAAAAGAAAAGAAATATGAAAAAATTATTTCTTTCGGAGACTACCTCTCAGCAGTCTTCTGGCAAAAGCTCTGGGAGTAATTGATTGCCGTGAAAAATCTTCTCAAGTCTGTCGTTCGGAGTCGACTTTAAACTGTAGGTCCCGGTACTGATGGATAAACATTAACCCTTTGACGACCAGAGGCAAACATACTTGCCCAGGGGGTTTTGCGTCATATAATTGTTCACGTTAGAGATAGAGTAAATATGTTCAAAACGGAACGAAATTGAGGAACTTTTGCTCTGCGACACCAGAGACAATGAGGATGAGGATGAGCCCATAGAAGTTGTTATTGAAGGAACTAATCCCATAAAATCTCCTTTAATTATAAACGCTCACGGTCAACGACCGTGGATACAAAATGCGGGAGATTATAAACCATATAAATAAAGCTATGCCAGAATACACTTATTCAAAAAAACTATCAATTGACGAACATATGGTGAAGCTCAAGAGACATAACGCCATGAAACAATATATGGAGAACAAGCCCATGTCATGGGGCTTCAAACTTTGGTGTTTGTGTGAGTCGGAAACCGGATAGCCGTATAATATGGACATATACACCGGAAAAAAGACGTCTGTGGAGCACGGTCTTGGTGAATCTGTAGTTTTGCAATTATGTAAGTTTACTGCAACAACTTTTTTACTAGCGTTAACTTGCTGGACATTCTACAGCAAAATGACACATGCCAAAGCAGTTTCCGGCTGATAAAAATATGAAGCGTGGTGACATAAGCTATTTTACATCAGACAGCATATCCGTAGTCAAATGGATGAACAATCGCGCTCTTTACCTGGCTTTAAATTTTATTGACCCAACTGCGGTGTGCAAAGTAAAGCGGCGTGTTGCAGGACAAATAGGTAAAATTGAAATAGGTGTCGATCCCATGGACCAAAAAACGTTTATTATGAGTATGATCGCCAAACCAAATGGCGATTTTATATTCGATTGTTCTTTGATCTCTTCGAAATATGCGTCCATAATATCTACGTGGTTTACAGCAAACTCATGTTGGCTAACAGCTTTGCGACAAACATCGATTGATTTTCGGGCAGCTTTAGCAAAGGAATTAATTAATGACTTCTATTCAAGATCGCGCAGATTCCCGGAAGCAACCAGAACTGGAAGTATCTCTCTAAACGATGTGCCAGCTATGGCAAATATAGCCGCACTAATGTATTTTGTACTATATGCAATAGGGTGGGTCAATTTTTTTGCCTACTAAGCGTATAGCAAAATCGTAATCTACGAGAAATTCTAAGAACTTTTCCCAAAGAAACCATGGTTCTAAAATCAAAATCGAGCTTCCGGTTTTTTACGAGAAAATTTGGTGTTCAGGTCATCCGAAAATAATGCAATTTTTTTGGAAGTATTCATTGCAATTGGTGAATAGTTGACCTGTAACGCTGGAAGAGGGCTTATTTTAAAGGAAATTATCTCAGCTTTCTATATCTGTCCTCATTTATAGAAAATTTTTTACCCAAATAATGGTTTTAGAGGTTTATGTCAAAATATTAATAGTCAAACTGTTGAAAAACCTAAAACTGAAAGCTGAGATAATTTCCTTTAAAATAAGCCCTCTTCCAGCGTTACATGTCAACTATTCACCAATTGCAATGAATACTTCCATAAAAGTAGCATTATTTTCGGATGACCTGAACACCAAATTTTCTCGTAAAAAACCGGAAGCTCGTTTTTGATTTTAGAACCATGGTTTCTTTGGGAAAAGTTCTTAGAATTTCTCGTAGATTACGACCTTGCTATACGCTTTGTCATGTTTTTCGGTCCCGAACAAATTGACCCACCCTAATATGCAATGTATTCTTTTGCTTTACATCATCACGTGACTGTTTTGCCGAATACCAAGTATAGGACTTATATTAAATTGATAAAATTATTTATGAATTACTTTTTAAATACTTTAAACAAATAAAAAATATATAAAACATTATACTTTTCAATTTAATAATTTGGATAAAAAAATTCTCTTTCAGCCCACAGACAACTATATTTGCCAAAGAAAAATAATATTTTTTGGGTAAAAAATTACTTTTCAACTCAGAGGCAACTATATTTGTTAAGCATAATAAGGGGCAAGGAGAGGACCGGGGGAGTCTATTTTTTTGGCGTAACTATTATTGGGCTATATATTATGAAAATTAAAAAAAATTTAAATCGCTTCGGCAGAAAAGGTCCGGTCCTCAAAGGGTTGACACACACAACATGAGTGCTGTGAGAAGCTAGGCCGTAACCCTGAAACAGGGTTGTAATGGCAAATTATGTATGTATTTATGAATTTGTGAACCATCACTTGCACGTGAATGATTTGTATATGAAATGAAATGCTAGAAAGCAACGGATTTTGCAAGCAGTAATCAAATAGTATGAAAAATTAAAAACAATACCTTATCGTGTAGCAAAGATTCAAGGTATAATTAAACAATATAATATAGCTTCTAAATTTAAACAAATTTCTGCAGGGATGTCTGTTTCATTTATAAGATAATTAAAAATGATTACATTCTGTTAAGCAATAAATTATTAAAAAATTGTATGCCTGACTACAAAGAAAATGAGAAAAGAATCAAAATAATTCAAATTTTTGTGTTTAAAAAACTTTTATTTCAAAATCAAATTTTTTCTGTATTTGCAATTTATGGATTTTGTTTAATTTTTTAATTTTAAATCTGCTGGTTCTATCCTGATGAATCACAGTGTATTATTTGGTAGCCCATTTGTTTCTTTACATGAGTATGTTTGCTTGTGTAACCAAAACAAAAGTCATAAATCTTTCTACATATTTGGTTAGAGGTTATGGTGTAATTTTTATGCTTTAAATAATTCCTTTTTTTATATTTCTCGTATAGATTGTTGTTAAAGAACACAAAATTGAAAACACATTTTAAACATAAAAAAGAAAAGACTTCTGTGCTATTAAGACCCTCTATAAAATATTTTAGATAGAATTGTTGTAGTAAAATTTAAACTTTTAGGATATTCACTTTCTCCTGTTGTAGTTATAGTTTCTGAAAACGGTTAATTGTGTGAGTGGCTAACAGCAGCTCATCACTATAAGGATGTGTAATAAACAAATATTGATGTTGGATAACATACTACGAGTACAGGATATGCTCTATAAATAAATTTTGTGTATAAAGAAACTTTATGTAGCCCATAAATGGTCTATTCTATTATAAACTTGTCAGAGGGTTGTTAAAGTATTATTTAAGAGCACTAAATAAACATTTGATAACACTATAAACTTCTGCACATCAATTAAATAAAGATTTTCAAATTTGCGTTGAAAATTATGTCATGGCGGAGAAAGTAAATATTTGATTAAGCATGGGAATAATTAAAACAACTTTAAATTATTTACAGCAAATGTGCAGAGAGAAAAAGGCCTGGTAAATGTTTTTTTTTTTATAAGATTTAAATTAAAATTAAGCTGAACCTAAATAAACTATTATACTTGATTGTTTGAAATTATTATGTGGAATTTAAGGAAGTCATTTAGTGCAATTTAGCCACACTCTCATCATCCCATGCTAAATTTTTTTATACATAAATGTTAAATCATTTACACGATTTTTGCTTTTGTAAGAGATTTCAATTTATTACTGAAAAATTTAAAAATTTTGAAAACATCACTCTAAAGGAGAAACCATTTTAAATATTTCAAGGGTGATTAAATTTTAAAAGCCGATGTTGATTTTAAATAAAACACAAATTATGTAGGAAATTATTGTCATTCTTTTTTATTATTATATCTTGATACGTTTTAATTGTATATGAAATAAAATATCGACCAAATGGGCGTCGCTACCTCGTCAGTACACCTCCATCAGATGGTCCAAATTTTCGATCACGCTGAGGCATAACTGAGGTTCTATGTCGTTAAGGTGCCAAATTAGCAGATCATTTAGCTCTTTAATTATTGCTGGCTTATCAACGTATACCTTTTCTTTCAGATTACCGTAGAGAAAGAAGTCCGACGGTGTCAAATCACATGATTTTGGCGGCCAATTTATATCGCCACCACCTGAGATAATACTGCATTGAATTTGTCGCGTAAAAGAGCCATTGTTTCATTAGCTTAGTGGCAAGTAGCAGCGTCCTGTTAAAACCACATATCATCCACATCATATGTTCATCAACGACAAGCATGAGAGGTGCAATTGTTGGGCACGATAGCGACGAGTCGAGGTTAACCTTTAACTACTGAGGTGGTGGTTAATTTTACCCCCTCCTTAGATTTTTTAATTTATTTTCTTCGGTTGAGCGCTGTTGAGTCCCTGTTTTGTTATACTAAATTTTTTATTTTTTTATTTTTATAATCATATTTATATAAAAATGTATTTTCTTGTTCTTTTAAAAATAAGTTATAAAAAAAAATTGTTTTTTCTAATTTTTTTGGTTAAACCCCACGTTAATAACTATGAAAAAATATTTCACCTCCGTAGTTAAAGGTTAATGGCTCTTCAGCCACACTATCGCGAATAGCAGCAATAATTTCTGCAGTACTAGCTGTTCAAGCATGCACTAGTATTTTTCTGCACGATTTTTCCGATTGTACGCACATTTAGACAAATAAATTGACAAAAAAAAAATCACGAAATGCACGATATTAAGCCTGAATTACTTTAAAGCCTTGATCGAATGTGTGTCTTTCCATGGTTCAAATTGAGTTAATCTGAAGTTGAGAAATGTCAAATAAAATGCTGAAAAAAACTTGAAGTTTATGTGTTGCCCATTAAATTTAACCACCCGATATAATGATAAAATTTATTTTCTTTTTTTCTTTTCTTAAGTCAAATTACAAATAACAGCCATCGCTGTATATACTGTACTGCTCTGAAAATATTTTGTTTTATTTTTCTTTAATATTTTTTTTTTTGCAATAACCGATATATTGGGTTAAATAATTAATCATATTTTGTTCTGCGTAATATTTCTAGAGTTGCAGGAGGCCTAATTTGTATTTTATTTTGTTCTATTAACCTCGTCTCATTTGGGGCGATACTAATTATCAATTTATTTTTGTTATAATAATTTGTTTGGCCCAAGAGTAATAGAAAGCAAAATAGAAGAATAAATTAATTTCCAAAAAAAAAAAACTAACAAGTGAGATTGAGTTGACGTCACGCTATAATACGAAAGGTTTGTACTAACATGTTAGTAAAAGTTAAACTGTGTTCAAATGACGACAAAAAAAAATCTCACATGAGTTTAGTGAAAGGCAATATATATGAGAATACCATACTTCTCGCAGTTATTTTATGAAGTTATTTCTAATACACACTAACTTATAGTTATTCAGTAAAAGTCAGAGGTGACTCAACACCTAAATTATGTGCATAGAGAAAGTTTGTTTAAATTTAACATATGATGTCGTATAAGCTTATTAGTACTTATGTGCATATTCTGCATATGATTTAGCAAGTCATAAGCTAACTTATAAGTTAGCTTGTGCTGCCTAAAGAAAGGTAAGTCAGCTACAAACTACAAACCACCGCTCAATCCGTGAGCTAAACTGAAAAAAAAAAACCAAAACACACGGAAATTTTGATTTTTCTTTTTTTATCTTTTAGTTCCTTTTTTTTAATTTTTCTCTAAAATAACTGTTTTATATAAAATAACTACTAAGCACATACAGTAACATTGAAGATTAAGCCTTCTTCCTTATAATGCTCGCTCTCCTTATAGCGCTGTCAAAACATTTAAACTCACTGAACCACTCCAGATTATAGTCGAATTCTAAAGTCGGTACAAGTCACTTGAACATTGTGTTTTTCCTCATATATTTATTTAATTTAGATAGACCACTGTCTACACCTAGTTTAGAATTCTAATGCTGGATATGCCCGCCAACAAGGCCATACTCTTCCCTGGCAATGCAAATTTCGACAATGTTGCCAGCTCGTAATATGAATTTAACATTTTTAATAACGGCAACACATAACAACAAACGCTCGTTCAAAGTTAGGGTCAGATCAATTACTTTTAATCTCTTTGAACTTTCTAAAAGACTGCACTTGGCATTAACTTATGTCCATGCTGTTGGCATATCTTGAAAGTATTAACTCTATTTAATGCAGCTTTCCGTATGACCTTTTTAAGAAGAATAATATAAACGCCAGTTGAGACTTTTTGCTTTCTTATCATTTACTACGTAGTCGCCGTTGCCTGGTAGTTAGTGTGTTGGCTTACTAAGACATGAAATAATAATGGTTTTAGAGGTTTATGTCAAAATATTAATAGTCAAACTGTTGAAAAACCTAAAACTGAAAGCTGAGATAATTTCCTTTAAAATAAGCCCTCTTCCAGCGTTACATGTCAACTATTCACCAATTGCAATGAATACTTCCATAAAAGTAGCATTATTTTCGGATGACCTGAACACCAAATTTTCTCGTAAAAAACCGGAAGCTCGTTTTTGATTTTAGAACCATGGTTTCTTTGGGAAAAGTTCTTAGAATTTCTCGTAGATTACGACCTTGCTATACGCTTTGTCATGTTTTTCGGTCCCGAACAAATTGACCCACCCTAATATGCAATGTATTCTTTTGCTTTACATCATCACGTGACTGTTTTGCCGAATACCAAGTATAGGACTTATATTAAATTGATAAAATTATTTATGAATTACTTTTTAAATACTTTAAACAAATAAAAAATATATAAAACATTATACTTTTCAATTTAATAATTTGGATAAAAAAATTCTCTTTCAGCCCACAGACAACTATATTTGCCAAAGAAAAATAATATTTTTTGGGTAAAAAATTACTTTTCAACTCAGAGGCAACTATATTTGTTAAGCATAATAAGGGGCAAGGAGAGGACCGGGGGAGTCTATTTTTTTGGCGTAACTATTATTGGGCTATATATTATGAAAATTAAAAAAAATTTAAATCGCTTCGGCAGAAAAGGTCCGGTCCTCAAAGGGTTGACACACACAACATGAGTGCTGTGAGAAGCTAGGCCGTAACCCTGAAACAGGGTTGTAATGGCAAATTATGTATGTATTTATGAATTTGTGAACCATCACTTGCACGTGAATGATTTGTATATGAAATGAAATGCTAGAAAGCAACGGATTTTGCAAGCAGTAATCAAATAGTATGAAAAATTAAAAACAATACCTTATCGTGTAGCAAAGATTCAAGGTATAATTAAACAATATAATATAGCTTCTAAATTTAAACAAATTTCTGCAGGGATGTCTGTTTCATTTATAAGATAATTAAAAATGATTACATTCTGTTAAGCCAGGGGTGAGCAACCTTTTTAATCAACGGGCCACTTATAAATTTTAAAATTTTTTGGCGGGCCGCACATAAATACTAATAATTTACAAAACTCTATTTATCTAAATATATAAAATTGAATGTGTGTTTGTTTATTTGTTTGTTTGTTTGTTTGTTTGTTTGTTTGTACCTTATAGGAGACCAAACCTCTAGACCGATCTTCCTGAAATTTTCACAGCATTTAACTGGTACTCTGGCATGATTAATAGGGTACTTTTTTTTCGACCACACCCACTTTTACGCCCACTTTTTTAAAATTATGTAATTGCTCCTATATAATTTTTAACAGATTTACTTCAAATTGTATACACATTATACTCCAGGCGAGGTATAAATAAACATTTCTTACGCCACGCCCCCTTTCACGCAAAATTTTATTTGAAAGTTTTAAACTTTTTGTTCTCTGTATAAATTTGATCCTTCCAACGGATTTTTTTTATTTGGAGTATATTGCTCTTAATACTGTTAACGTCGCCATATAACTATGAACCACGTCACCGCCGTTAATTTAATTATACAACGAGGGGGTAGCGAAGCACACCGGGTTCAGCTAGTAATATATAAAATTGAATGTGTGTTTGTTTATTTGTTTGTTTATTTGTTTGTTTATTTGTTTGTACCTTATAGGAGACCAATCGTCTGGACCGATCTTCCTGAAATTTTCACAGGATTTAACTGGGACTCTGACATGATTAATAGGGTACTTTTTTTCGACCACGTCTACTTTTACGCCCACTTTTTTTAAATTATGTAATTGCCCCCATATAGTTTTTAAAAGGTTTACTTCAATTTGTATACACATTATACTCCAGTCGAAGTATAAATAATAATTTATTACTCCACACCCTCTTTCACGCCCCTTTTCATGCCGAATTTTGTTTGAAAGTTTCAAACTTTTTGTTCTATGTAGAAATTTGTATTTTTTTTTATTTGGGAGTATATTGCTCTTAATACTGTTAATATCGTCATATAACTATGAACCACGCCCACTTCACCGCCCCCTTCTCTTTTAGTTCAGATACTTACTTAAACCACTAATAATGTTTGCTATACAAAATACTTTTTTTGTAATATGTATATAACGAGGGGGTAGCGAAGCACACCGAGTTCAGCTAGTTTATAATAAAAATTAGAATAAAATTTAATGCAAAAAAAAAAAGTATTTGCTTGAAATTTTTAATGAGAAATTTGGCACTGTTTTTTCGATACAACCTGATCAATATCAGCCGGAATTGATGAGGTAGGTACACATACACAAGTTTCTAATCGTGCATTACTCAGTCTTGATCGGTGGTAATTGGTCGGTAGTCGGATTTATAAACATTCTCGATGTTTACTGAGAGAAATACATTTTTTACATCAGTATTATACTGCATGTCCATCACTTTCCTTTGAAAGTCTTCGGGAACTGTATCCACATCGATAATTAATGGTTAGGAAAACATTTTCACAGAAACTGCTCTCTTCTCAGTTTCTTCGTAATTGAAATTCGTTGATTAATGTTTCTATATATTATGTGTATTTTTGAGAAGCAGCAACAATTGTTTGGCGGGCCGCATAAATAGGTTGAAAGAGCCGCAAGAGGCCCGCGTTCCGCGTGTTGCTCATCCCTGTGTTAAGCAATAAATTATTAAAAAATTGTATGCCTGACTACAAAGAAAATGAGAAAAGAATCAAAATAATTCAAATTTTTGTGTTTAAAAAACTTTTATTTCAAAATCAAATTTTTTCTGTATTTGCAATTTATGGATTTTGTTTAATTTTTTAATTTTAAATCTGCTGGTTCTATCCTGATGAATCACAGTGTATTATTTGGTAGCCCATTTGTTTCTTTACATGAGTATGTTTGCTTGTGTAACCAAAACAAAAGTCATAAATCTTTCTACATATTTGGTTAGAGGTTATGGTGTAATTTTTATGCTTTAAATAATTCCTTTTTTTATATTTCTCGTATAGATTGTTGTTAAAGAACACAAAATTGAAAACACATTTTAAACATAAAAAAGAAAAGACTTCTGTGCTATTAAGACCCTCTATAAAATATTTTAGATAGAATTGTTGTAGTAAAATTTAAACTTTTAGGATATTCACTTTCTCCTGTTGTAGTTATAGTTTCTGAAAACGGTTAATTGTGTGAGTGGCTAACAGCAGCTCATCACTATAAGGATGTGTAATAAACAAATATTGATGTTGGATAACATACTACGAGTACAGGATATGCTCTATAAATAAATTTTGTGTATAAAGAAACTTTATGTAGCCCATAAATGGTCTATTCTATTATAAACTTGTCAGAGGGTTGTTAAAGTATTATTTAAGAGCACTAAATAAACATTTGATAACACTATAAACTTCTGCACATCAATTAAATAAAGATTTTCAAATTTGCGTTGAAAATTATGTCATGGCGGAGAAAGTAAATATTTGATTAAGCATGGGAATAATTAAAACAACTTTAAATTATTTACAGCAAATGTGCAGAGAGAAAAAGGCCTGGTAAATGTTTTTTTTTTTATAAGATTTAAATTAAAATTAAGCTGAACCTAAATAAACTATTATACTTGATTGTTTGAAATTATTATGTGGAATTTAAGGAAGTCATTTAGTGCAATTTAGCCACACTCTCATCATCCCATGCTAAATTTTTTTATACATAAATGTTAAATCATTTACACGATTTTTGCTTTTGTAAGAGATTTCAATTTATTACTGAAAAATTTAAAAATTTTGAAAACATCACTCTAAAGGAGAAACCATTTTAAATATTTCAAGGGTGATTAAATTTTAAAAGCCGATGTTGATTTTAAATAAAACACAAATTATGTAGGAAATTATTGTCATTCTTTTTTATTATTATATCTTGATACGTTTTAATTGTATATGAAATAAAATATCGACCAAATGGGCGTCGCTACCTCGTCAGTACACCTCCATCAGATGGTCCAAATTTTCGATCACGCTGAGGCATAACTGAGGTTCTATGTCGTTAAGGTGCCAAATTAGCAGATCATTTAGCTCTTTAATTATTGCTGGCTTATCAACGTATACCTTTTCTTTCAGATTACCGTAGAGAAAGAAGTCCGACGGTGTCAAATCACATGATTTTGGCGGCCAATTTATATCGCCACCACCTGAGATAATACTGCATTGAATTTGTCGCGTAAAAGAGCCATTGTTTCATTAGCTTAGTGGCAAGTAGCAGCGTCCTGTTAAAACCACATATCATCCACATCATATGTTCATCAACGACAAGCATGAGAGGTGCAATTGTTGGGCACGATAGCGACGAGTCGAGGTTAACCTTTAACTACTGAGGTGGTGGTTAATTTTACCCCCTCCTTAGATTTTTTAATTTATTTTCTTCGGTTGAGCGCTGTTGAGTCCCTGTTTTGTTATACTAAATTTTTTATTTTTTTATTTTTATAATCATATTTATATAAAAATGTATTTTCTTGTTCTTTTAAAAATAAGTTATAAAAAAAAATTGTTTTTTCTAATTTTTTTGGTTAAACCCCACGTTAATAACTATGAAAAAATATTTCACCTCCGTAGTTAAAGGTTAATGGCTCTTCAGCCACACTATCGCGAATAGCAGCAATAATTTCTGCAGTACTAGCTGTTCAAGCATGCACTAGTATTTTTCTGCACGATTTTTCCGATTGTACGCACATTTAGACAAATAAATTGACAAAAAAAAAATCACGAAATGCACGATATTAAGCCTGAATTACTTTAAAGCCTTGATCGAATGTGTGTCTTTCCATGGTTCAAATTGAGTTAATCTGAAGTTGAGAAATGTCAAATAAAATGCTGAAAAAAACTTGAAGTTTATGTGTTGCCCATTAAATTTAACCACCCGATATAATGATAAAATTTATTTTCTTTTTTTCTTTTCTTAAGTCAAATTACAAATAACAGCCATCGCTGTATATACTGTACTGCTCTGAAAATATTTTGTTTTATTTTTCTTTAATATTTTTTTTTTTGCAATAACCGATATATTGGGTTAAATAATTAATCATATTTTGTTCTGCGTAATATTTCTAGAGTTGCAGGAGGCCTAATTTGTATTTTATTTTGTTCTATTAACCTCGTCTCATTTGGGGCGATACTAATTATCAATTTATTTTTGTTATAATAATTTGTTTGGCCCAAGAGTAATAGAAAGCAAAATAGAAGAATAAATTAATTTCCAAAAAAAAAAAACTAACAAGTGAGATTGAGTTGACGTCACGCTATAATACGAAAGGTTTGTACTAACATGTTAGTAAAAGTTAAACTGTGTTCAAATGACGACAAAAAAAAATCTCACATGAGTTTAGTGAAAGGCAATATATATGAGAATACCATACTTCTCGCAGTTATTTTATGAAGTTATTTCTAATACACACTAACTTATAGTTATTCAGTAAAAGTCAGAGGTGACTCAACACCTAAATTATGTGCATAGAGAAAGTTTGTTTAAATTTAACATATGATGTCGTATAAGCTTATTAGTACTTATGTGCATATTCTGCATATGATTTAGCAAGTCATAAGCTAACTTATAAGTTAGCTTGTGCTGCCTAAAGAAAGGTAAGTCAGCTACAAACTACAAACCACCGCTCAATCCGTGAGCTAAACTGAAAAAAAAAAACCAAAACACACGGAAATTTTGATTTTTCTTTTTTTATCTTTTAGTTCCTTTTTTTTAATTTTTCTCTAAAATAACTGTTTTATATAAAATAACTACTAAGCACATACAGTAACATTGAAGATTAAGCCTTCTTCCTTATAATGCTCGCTCTCCTTATAGCGCTGTCAAAACATTTAAACTCACTGAACCACTCCAGATTATAGTCGAATTCTAAAGTCGGTACAAGTCACTTGAACATTGTGTTTTTCCTCATATATTTATTTAATTTAGATAGACCACTGTCTACACCTAGTTTAGAATTCTAATGCTGGATATGCCCGCCAACAAGGCCATACTCTTCCCTGGCAATGCAAATTTCGACAATGTTGCCAGCTCGTAATATGAATTTAACATTTTTAATAACGGCAACACATAACAACAAACGCTCGTTCAAAGTTAGGGTCAGATCAATTACTTTTAATCTCTTTGAACTTTCTAAAAGACTGCACTTGGCATTAACTTATGTCCATGCTGTTGGCATATCTTGAAAGTATTAACTCTATTTAATGCAGCTTTCCGTATGACCTTTTTAAGAAGAATAATATAAACGCCAGTTGAGACTTTTTGCTTTCTTATCATTTACTACGTAGTCGCCGTTGCCTGGTAGTTAGTGTGTTGGCTTACTAAGACATGAGCCTAGGGTTCAAACCCCAGCTCTGAGATCTTGAAAAAAAAGAACAAGCTTCTCAAGTGTGTCGTTCGCAGTCGACTTTAAACTGTAGGTCAAGGTACACATGGATAAAAATTAACACACAAATGGTGGGTGCTGCGAGAAGCTAAGATGTAACCCTGACACAGGGTTGTAATGGCCGTATGTATCAATTACTACTTTTACTTCGACAGCATTTTATGGGCAAAACAATTAAAAATATACAAAAATTATCAAGATTTTTATTTACTCTTTACTTTTAATTCTCGATTATATTCAAGTGTGAAGAATTATAGCAGCACACTTGAATTATTCCGAGTACTCACAGTTTGACCAGTTTAGCGCGCTTGAATTAACTCATACGCATACATGTTAAGCGGTTAATATTACCAAATGCATTTTTGTAACTGTAAACCTCATTTTAACTCTTTTCCTTACTTTTAATGTTATTCCATCTACTCATGTTTTTTAGTTTTTAAAAAGTATAATGACGTGTTTTTGCGGTTTTTTAATTAGAGCTGAATATTCTTTTTGTTTTCTTGATTCAAATTACTAAAAAAAAGCAGACATCTATTCCGTAAAAGGACTAATTTAACACCGCTTTAGATATAAAAAGAGCTACGCCGTCTGCAGAAATTTCTGGTAGTTTCCGCTACCTCCGTAGAGACAAGATGGTGGCGGTGGTGTAAACTCAACAAGAAGGGGGAAGCTATTTTGGAATTGATATGAAGTTGTAGTTCAACCAATGGCGCCAATAATGCAATTTGTATGTTAGTTTCTTGTTTAATTATATTTGCTTAGTGTAGGTCATTACAATTAACAACACCCACGCGTTAATAAACAGATTAAGAATCAAGAAAATATTACACAAAAAGCGTAAAAAAACGAAATAGAATTACAAACGATTATACTAAAAATAGAAATAATGGACTTAACACTGTTCAATTTGACTAAACAAAAGAGAATACAAATAATAGGAAAATTGTAAAGAATAAAATGTTTTCCAACAAAGTAAACGAAGACACTTTATTTTAATTAAATCATAAAACAAATACAAAAACATAAATCTTTTTAAATGCCCAAAGTGCCGTTACAAGACAAAAATGGTAATAACAAAAGTTAGAATTCAGAATTTGTTTTAGGCTTTCACTCTCGTAAACGTACACTTGTAATTGCCTTAATGTGTTTGTATATCATATTGGATGTGTTGGTAGCAATAAATACAGAAACAACAATAGCGAGAGCAATAAAAACCATTTCGTTAAAATGAGATACAAACACTACTACACCAGTTTTAGTCACTTTTACTTGAAGAAATAAGTTTTTGTGTTTCAACAACAACTCTGGTAGTCACAGGCAATTTTTATATAAATTTTAAGGCCTTTTTTCAGTTATTTTCTCTCGTTGTGTTAGTTTTTGGCAAACGTCAGCAAAAAATGAATAAAAATATTTCACGTTTTTATTCATTTTTTTTTCTCATTTTCAATCGTTCTCGCTAAAAATTAAAAAAAAACAAAAAATAAAGAAATCAGAATATTTTTGTAAAAATTTTAGTTTAGCTACTAGGAAATGCTGTCAGCTGTAGTTGTGAGTTTATTATGAAATATATAAAAGCTTTATAATACGAAAGAAAAAAAAAATTAAAGAAAACTTTGGAAAACGTGAAAATGTGTGAGAACAACAACATTTTTAAGAAGCAAATTCGTGACTGTTTTAAAATGTTTTTAATATTTATATATTTTTTTTTTATTTTATGTTTTTAATATTATTTTTTAAATAAATAGTTAGGACATATATACACACATATTTTTTTTAACGATATCAAACTAAATTCCCACTATTAAAAATTGTAATGATTTGCAAGGAAGACCAAGAACCATGATGGAAAAAATTGCATACTAAGCAGTTAAATATTTAACAAGTAGTATAGAAAAATACTTTTTTTAAGCCAAATCCTAAAAAAATTTAGTTTAGTTACTTTCTAATAATATTTTTAAATCAAAATCAATGAAAAAGAAGCACACTTTAAGGCGTTTTCTTACTCCCATATAAACATAAAATTATTAATTAAATCTAATTAATAAATAAATCTTTGCAAAAACTATTTTAACATTGAGGGGTATCCACTTATGCTTATAATTTGACTGGAGGTACAATATCTGGAACACCTCTTCCGCTCATGCGAAACGTATCCTATGACAAGAGTTTATGGATTTTTCTCAACGTAGCCCCAGCAGAAATTAGTACTTACCAATAAGCTATTTTGCAAGGGGGAAATTGTGAACTATCACTTACACGTGCGCATCAATAATGTATGATCTTTATATGAAATGAGTCGCTAAAATGCAATAGAAACGCAAATTTATTGCAAGCAGTAAGCAAATAGTACAAAAAATCAAAAATAATACCTTCTCCTGTAGCATTTTTTGAAGCTTTAGGGTATGAATAAACAATATATTGCTTCCATTATTGCTTACAATTTTATTTATTGCTTCCAAGTTTGAAAAAAGTTCTGCTGGGGTTTATTTAGTTTTGACGACTTACTTTCAGTTTTTCCAAATTTATTTTATCATCGTATTTTGTTTGGTAATATGTCATTGGCAAAACTTCCGAATTCCTTCTGCATTTATATCTACTGCAGTATGCAGCCCATGAAAAAGGTTGTTGAGTTCCTCTTGCCGTCACTGAACTTACTGTATTTAGTTTTGTGCAGTGCAAAATTTTTTTTTACATTCGCATTAGCAGTAGGCAACGAGCTCTTGAATTCTATTTGCCGTTGTTATATATAGTTTTTCAAAGTGTGAAGACTCCTTAATTCCTTTCACAGGCATATTTTATTTTGTACATTATCAAATGCAAATACCTCCAAAATACTTTTACGACTACATACATGCTAACCGTAGCCTACGACAAGAGTTCTCGAATTCTTTTGCAGTTTTCTTGAGTAGAGCCAAAAATTTTGAAAAAAAAAAAATTTTTCTATATCTTCAGGATGCGTTGTTTGTCATTTCTATGCGATGGTTGACTTCTTTTTCAGAGACTAAGCCATCATCGAGCCAATGTACAAGATATTTTACAGTATATTCTGAAAATAATGCCATACTAAGCATTTAAAGGAAATATGATATACACAAATATATCGTTATGAATTGTCCTTTTAATTCGTTTTACATTTTGAAGGGTCGTGGTATAGCGGTTAGAGCTCTCGCATAGAAACTTACACGACCAAGGTTCAAATCCCAGCGAAGGAGAATAAATTTAATAAAATAATAATTGCGGATTTTCGAAAAATTATATTTTAAAAAAAAGAGGTCCTCCCGCCTCCACCAAGAAGACCATCATCAAAAAACTGCTCGTTGACATTTCCAGTCTATTCCACCTGAAACGAATGATCAGGAAAGATAACAGCTAACCTGCTTAACGAAGACGCTCACCATCAACATCCATCGACAGATGGGACAATTGCTGTTGATCATTCACAAGCGAAGGTATAACACTAGCCTTTGAATGATCAAATTGACAACAACTTGTACCATTGACATAAGGCGCTTAACATCTCACATATCTATCTATAATTTCAAATTCCAATAAAATCACTGCATAAGTGAGGGTATACCCCTGAGCATTAGCCTGAAGAGAAAAAAAATATTCAAGGGTTTACGAATATTTATTTTCAATTTTTATATAATTTTGTATTGTAATTTTTTGTACTTTGTTTTCGTAATTTTTATATAATTTTAAACCTACATGTATTTAAGTGGTGTTTTTTTCGAACCGAATATAAATATTCCATACAAATTTTTATTTATATCCGCTTATATAAGCGGTTAATTTTAAAACTGCTTAAAAATTAAGCACATATAAAAATGCTGCCAAGTTGGATTTTTTTTTATCTTGACGTTATCTTTTTAAAATTCTATAACATTTTATAAATTAATAAAAGAATAAACGTTGTAAATATGGCTGAGGCGAAGGAATGTAATTATTTTTACATTGTTTGAATTGTTTTTAAAATAATAATTTCATATTTTTTTATAAAAATTGTGAGTAATGCCCAATGTAATTTCTTAAGCACTTATGTCGTTTTTTTCGAAGCAGTTTTTCTAAGCGGCTATAGGTTTCGAAAAAAACACCACTTTAGTTGTCCTAATGATTTATAGTTTGAACATACTGGATTGTTCTACGTGTATTTAGTTATTGTTATAATTTTTGTATATAACTTAAATGCTAGAAATAGTAACAAAACTAATTTAATGAAATGTAATGATGATTTCGCTTTATAAAATTATTTCTTCTTAAAATTATGTAGAGAAACATAAAGTATCTCATAGATCACAGTGACTTGGAATAGTGCTCGATCTAGACTGAAAATAATACACATGTAGCGCGAGTGTGAACTAATAGTAGAAATTTAAATAAAAAACAACAACTCTAGGCGTACGTATATATTTAGTTATCTATATCAAAATTTTATATACTAACAGCGGTTGATACAAGATTTGTTTTGCCATTAAAAAAGCAAATAGATTCCAAATACACACAATAAAATATAAATCATTATAATTCTGAATATTGTTTCGTCTCTTCTACATAATTATTTTTTAGTGGTGTTGTTTTTTCGGTATTCTAATATTAACTGCCAAAAAAGCGACCATATAACATTCCTTTTAAAGTATAAACAGTGCATCAGTTGATAGCCGTTGAATGTCAGGTGGGTGAAATGAATGCTTAAGCCATCCCACATCTCTACCAAGGACAACTTGAGCAAGGAAACCAACTTCTATCTAAATAGATATGCAAACAAACACATATATCACTTTTGCAGCACAGATAATCAGCGTATAATACACAAAGATTT
Source organism: Metopia argyrocephala (assembly GCA_963576795.1). NCBI lineage: Eukaryota > Metazoa > Arthropoda > Insecta > Diptera > Sarcophagidae > Metopia > Metopia argyrocephala. The sequence continues at coordinate 66,446,418 of OY756208.1, forward strand.
CTTAGGCTCTCTGAAAGCTATTGTACGCTCTGGTTTTATGGTGAATTCTGTGAGCCAAGTGAATACACATGACTACAGAGCCACACATAAAAAATCCAATTGGTCCTAGAAATAGTGACTACTACAGTATAGATCAAGGATACATACTGCACGATCTACAACAACAAATTTTGTTTTCTGTTACAGATTTAATCATTCTAGATTGGTTGAAGTGTATACTCTTTTAGGGTATGGAACTCTGCTGTCCGTCAGATCATTAATTTTGGCAAAGTCCACTTGACTAACATCCCACAAAAAATTTTAAATTTTTCATTTATTCAGATAAAATATGATACAAAATTACAAAAAGCTTCGGTTAACACCTTTAATGCCAATTTGGAAATTCTATTTAAAATAGAAGTATTAAATTTTAATGGCTGTCAAATTTGTAAATATCATCGCAACTTGTTTAATACTGAATCATTTTGTTCTTAACAAAAGAGATGATTTATTAAAAAAATTTTTAAACTTTCGGCTCAATTTCTTAGAATTTTTCTAATCTTATTTAAACTGTTTTTAACAATAAATACAAAACAAGTCTCCTTAGTGCTGTAGTTATTTCTCACAATATGGTGTTGATAAACATAAAGAAATATACGAGTATTAAAAAGAACTATTGATTTTTTTTTTTCTTCTTTTCTTAACAATTCCGTTCTATCATTGCAATGTGGTTTATTCTATTCTCTCAGGCAATAATAAATTTAAGCCAAACATCGTATCATATTTCTTTCAGTTTTCTTGTGAAATTTTATGTTTTTATGTGTGTATGTATGTACTCGTAATAAATTTAAACGTTTTATATGAGTTGAATGGAGAGACTATTTAAAAATATATTTTAAATAGAAAGAATTTTTGTTTAATAGGCAAAAGTTTTAAATACCATGTGAATATGATAGTTAAGATGATTGATTATTTGAATTCGTAAGTTGTATAAAGTGTTTTGAAATTTAAATGTACGATGTCTGTCCTACATGTGTTTCTATTATAAATAAGCTCTTTTATGGATTGAATTAAAATGTGTGAATTTCTTTGTTCTTGGTTTAAAAGGAATTCTTATTTAACATATTTAAATATTTTCTTATAAATTCTTTTTTTAAATTGTTATGTATTAAGCCACATATCACCATTTAAAATGTAGTCTTCTACCAACACGATATTGTTTCTGTTCTTAACCCTTAACCACAGATAGCCGGTATTATTTTACCGGTAAACAGTTTAAAATTGTAAATTGGGGGAATAACCTTCACTAAGGTTTATACGTAAATGCACTCTACTATCCGTAGAACGCTCTTAATCGCATTGTAGGTTTTCCGAATTCATTGGTATATTTTTTAGTAAGTAACCTGTGAAAATTATTGGACGTCTGTACTAAAGTAAGAAATTTTCTAATGTATAAATATGTTATAATAAGAGGGAATAATTATTAATTATTAATTAATTTTATTATTAATACTTGGGGTCTGTAAAGGAAATTTTACCAACAGAATTTATAAAGCATTGTATCTTAATTTATTAAACCAATTTCTCTGTCGCAGGTTTTATATGATATTTACACTTAATGATTAAACAGAACTATGGCATGACGTTATTTTCCATACAAATTGACACATAAAAACCCTGGAGAATGCAGTTGTGAAATAGAATCTATTTTATTTTGACAGTAATTTTCTTATTTTCTGATTTTTAGAAAAAAATTCTCTCAACAATGTTACCACACTTTTGTTAAATTTCATACATTTTATAAACAAACCCATTGGTTTATTGTTGTTGGCGCAAAGAAAAATAAGAACAAAAGAAAATCAGAAAGAAATTTAAAAGTTTAAATAAATTAATAACTTTTGGAATTTGTTAAATAAAATGAGTGATATTTTAGAAAAAATAATTAAAAAAGTGCGTAAATATGATTAAATTATAAAATATAAATTCAATTCTTTGCAAAAACTCTCATAAACTTAATTTTTAATAGCTTTACATACAAGAAATGTAAAAGCAATAAATGATAATTCCTAAAGTTGCGGCCGTCGTTTTATTTTTGGTCACGTTTTCTCTGAGAGTCGTTTTTGCCTGAAGTTGCGGTCGTATTCTGTTTAATCATTGAGTCATGTTTTTATCAAATTGAGATATGTTCTAGAGAACATTGTGTAAAAACTGTACCAAAAAAGCTGTGGAGTCGGCAAAAAATAGTTCTAACTCGGATTAGGGTTAATGTCGAACAACTGCTAATATGCTAAAATTCTGACAGTCCAGTGTGTCTATAAAAACAGTGTTAATTATACAGTGGGCATTTGATGCAGTATAATACGAGTATTCCACTTAATTTTTTAATAACATTTTATATGCTTAATTTAAATATAAATATCTTAACAAATAAAAAAATATCTTAAACAATTAATTTTCAGTTTCATTTTATAACGGCTATTAAAGAACGTTAGTTATTTAGTAGTCGCCGTGGTCTGGTTTTAGTGTGTTGGCTTACTAAGACATGGGCCCTGGGTTCGACTCCAGGCTCCGACATCTTCAAAAAAAGAAATATGAAAAAAATATTTCTTTCGGCGACTACCTCTCAGCAGTCTTCTGGCAAAAGCTCTGAGAGTAACTAATTGCCATGAACAAGCTTCTCAAGTCTGTCGTTCGGAGTCGACATTAGGTCCCGGTACTCATGGATAAAAATTGACACACACAACATGAGTGCTGCGAGAAGCTAGGCCGTAATCCTGACACAGGGTTGTAAAGGCCAGTTATGTATGTTATGTATGTAGTTATTTAGTTTACTTACTGTACTTAAAGGTTAAATCAGATGTAGTTTTATTCCAATGATGAGTTAAGATTATTATAATTTTTGTTCTAAAATAATATGTAAAAATAAAAAAAATATTTTAAAATGCTTCCTTTTATTTATAAATATTTTACTTAGTTTTGAAAAACATTCCCATATACAAGTAACATATATTCCTTCATTTTATTTTTGAATTATTTTTTTTTGTGATTTGAGGAATTTGTTATGGTTGTATTGCTTTGCAATTTTAAATATAAATATGAATGCATGGCAAATATTCCCATGATAGAAAACAAGTGCTAACAAAACATTTGCAAATAATAACATGCAGTACGAGTATTATAAAATAATTTTTTACAAAAAAAAAAAAAAAAAAAAAAATAATAATAATAAGTGAGACATGAATGTGAATTCGATGTTAAATAACATCGTTACCCGTATCAATATATTTACTTTTTTATTTTTTTATTTTACTATGATATAAAATGTTAAAACATATAAAATATTTTGGGGCAAAGACAAATACATTACAATACATGTGAAAAAAACTGAATACTTCACTTTTTAATGATACATTATAAAACTGAAACTGAGAAATTTTTCAAAATCGAAATGTAATATATAAACGTCAGCATAGTGATCTTTAATAAAAGTCATCTTGGACACACTTCGCCATAAAGTTATAACATATAATAATACGTGTTTCCGCCTTTATTTTAATGACATCATGGTATTGGTACATTAGAAGGAAATCTTGCCCGTTGATACTCTATTTTCTCTTAAAATGTTTTAATGTTATGCTATAAACAAATTACAGAATACACACTATCGATAAAAGCTGCCAAAAATAGAGAACATGTGTGCATAAGGGAATAACTATATCAGCGGAATTACAATTACCATCAACACGATCACCGTTGTAGCTCCCCAAGAGAAATTAGTGCTTACCAATAAGCTATTTTGAAAGGGAGAAATTCTAAACGTATAAATTGTATAAATTAATATTTATATGAAATGCGCTGCTAAAATGCAATAGAAATGCAAATTTATTGCAACCCGTAAGCAAATAGTATAGAAAATCAAAAATAATACCTTCTCCTGTAGCATATTTGGAATCAAAGCATGAAAAACAACTATTTAATACTCGAAAAATAGCTTTCCTTACATATTTCCTTTTATTTTTATTTACAGCCTAATCGTAAAAAATATCAGGCTAAAGAAACTAATGAATCGTGTAAAGACGAAGCGACAGATTTAGGACTGCTGACTGCTTAGGCATCTTTCGATTTGTTGGCCTTTTCGTTTATATGGATTTTAATATAAAAAAAAACTAAATTTTTTTATAGAGTATTATGCATACATACATAATTGTCCATTACAACATAATGTCACTGTTACAGTCTAGCTTCTCGCAACCCCCTTTTTGTGTGCCTCAATTTTTATGCATGAGTACCGTGACCTACAGTTTAAAGTTTACTCCGAACGACAGACTTGTGAAGCTTGTTCATGGTAATCAGTTACTCTCAGAGTTTTTGCCAGAAAACTGCTGAGAGGTGATCGCCATAGTATTTTTAATTTACATAAATTTATGTTTTCAATATAAGTAAATATTTTTTTATCGATATATTTTATCAAAAGATTGTCTCCATTGTTGAAACTCATTTCTAGTTAAATGGCTTGGACAAGGAGGCGCAACTTGCCAACGAAAGCTCTTAGCAATATATTTATTGCAGAATCAAATTGGTACAACTTGGTGTCCATAAGCGTGTATGGTCAAATTTTTTTTTAGATCAATACTCAGAGGTAAACCCTTACTCATGCTGTGCATTGTACTGAAATGTGATATATTTTATTAATTAGCGCCTTTTTTGAATACAGTGGTAATGTCAGGGAGCGGTTTGTTGGCGATGGACAACTAGGGTGAGGGGGACCTTTTATTTTGAAATTATAACTTAATAAAAATCGAAAATTTTTATTTTTCATTTTTTGACCTTCGTTGGGATTTGAACCTGATCTGTTTGAGTTTTTGTGAGCGTTCTAAACACTATACCACAACCCCTCCCAGGATTAATTTTTATGAAGCAAAATTTAGTCGCTAATTTAGGCCACGAAACCAGCAACTCTAAAAAAATTTAAAATACTCGTAAATATCCAAACCGCTATGAACGCCATACGGGCAGACTTATTGGATTTAGTGGTCAAATAAATATTAAATGCCATTAAATTATCTACCAGTTAATTATAATAAAACAAAAACTAATTTCAACAATATTTCTTTATTGTATTATCTTTTTGAATTTTTCACTTTTTCTTAACGCTCTTTATTTTAAAACATTAAACACAAGCACATGAGTAAATTTCAAATTCTGTAAAAGCTTTTTAAATATTTTGCTGATTTAAGGATTTTGTCTTTTATCTAAATAACTTATTTATGGTTTATTATGCAATAAAAATTATCCCTATTTTGTTTTCTCTGTAAAACACGCATCGAAACATTTTTGGGAGTACTTAAACTATTTAATGCTGTTTAAAGAGAGGAAAAATTGAAAAACATTTACTGTAGATTGAAGGATAGATAAAGGATATATTTATTCATCATAAGAATTTGCAAAAACTTAGACATACAGACTTAATGCGCTATTTCGTTTTGTAATAACAAATTTATTAGTTTAGATATGTACTATACGTAGTATTTAGAACAGTTCAGGCATAAATTAAAGCAGCAGTTGGCAGTGTTCATAAGCCAATATTTTCAGTAGGTTGTGTGCCATTATTTGTGATATTCACTGTATTTTACTGTTTGTGCGTATTTATGTTGGTACTTAAAGAAACATTTGGCTTTTATGGCAATGTTTGTTTGTTTTTTAGATAAAATTTAATTGAAAATGAAAACCATAATAATTAAATTTCATAAGGCGTTAAGTTGCAAAATTTAAGAGAATATTAAATCTTTTTAAAACTGTTCTTATGAGTACAATAAATAAAAAAAGTTATATAGTTATAGGCAAATATGTATAACTATAAAATTCATCAAAACAGTGCATTTATTAAAGTGACAATCGAATTGTAGACGAAATAATACTGCTACTACTTGTGTAACAGTAAAAAAAACACCCTGTATAACTAAAATAAATAATTGAGACATTTAAATGACAGCAATTAACTTATTAATTGAAATGTTTCCAGTAAATATTGTATTCTTAGATTCATAAAGATTAAGATTCAAGGATTATAAAGTAACTTTTTTTTCCCTTTACTGAAATATGAATATAAATGACAGAAATTCCGAGGTGTTTCCGTAGACGACAACCCGTTAAATAATGTGGACTTAATATGATATTTGGACAGCATTATTACTGTGAAACATGCAAGTGCCGCTTTCAGCTACAGGGCATGAAAATTACAGAATTTGCAAAACTTTTTAGCAGTTGCTTACAAAGAAGCGTAAGAACAAACGAGAAAAAAAATCAAGAGAAATCCGATGCCAAAAGTGCATGTGAGGCACACCCGTCCGTAGACACAATACACGCTAACCGCTTGTATGGGTAGAAGTGATATACTATGCGACTCACCTAGCGCCATCCAATGTCCAATTTCGGACATGCCATAGCCAAGCCGCTCAAGAGAGAGCCCTATGACAAGCAATTTTAATCATCATACTACCACTGACACTTATCTAATCAGGAGACCAAATTGCCTGTGCTTCACTGTCATTCGGGGTGTGAGGAAGATCGGCCTGATGGTTTGGATGCGGCCCACATGCGGAGTACACGTAGTGGTTGTGGTATATTCTGGATAGTATCACCACCTCAGCAAGGAGGGGTGAAGCACAGGCAAACCGTAGGCTCCTGATGCTCTCAGTCCCTGAGAGTGTCAGTAATTTACCAACAACTGTTTTCCTAGAGCGAGCGCCAGGTAACCCAGAGCTAGGAGATCTCCATATCCCCCGAGAGCACAGACCGGTGGAAGGTATCTCCAGAAGCCATATTGTACCAACGGAGAGGTCCATTCAAACTCAGGAGTGGTAATTGCTCTTGATAATTCAAGGGTGAAAGTATAACACTGGTCTTTAAAGTGATCAATTGATAGCAACTTGTCTTATCGTCACACTTTGTAACGTACAACAAAGACGCTTAATGGAAAAATAAAAATACTTAATCTATCTTTGACTTCAATTCCAATACAAGAGAAGGAGTTGACTAACCTTAGTATTGTTCTTAGAAAAAAAATGGAATTAAACAATAACAAAATTCCATGCATTGTCTGACCACCCACTTTTTTCTTCTGATTTAGGTCCCTCTATGTTCCAGTTTTTTTTTTTTGCTGGCAAACATTTTATCTCAACTGAAGATGCTTTAGCAGCTGTAAACGATTATGCATTAAAATTAAATTTCTTAAAAATTAGAATTGCTAGGAAAACATAAGAGATTGCATTTCAACTGCAATAGTACGCATATGTACTTAGATATACTTCGTCAAAGGGACTGTAAACTAATAGGGACAATCGAATATTGTAATCGTATGTGGTATTACTACTACAAAATTTACCATTTTATGCTTAAAATTAATTTTATTTGTCAGGATTATTGATGTTTCTTGCTTATCTTGGCATTACAATCATCACTTTTCTTATGTCAAGTAGGTGTATTTATTCAATTAGTGTCAACCTTCCGTGCGTGTTTAGTTTTTCATTATTATGGTTGTAATTTCATTGAGGTTTAGTTGTATATTCTTTTTTTTAATTGTTTTTCTTTAAATACGTACTTGTTGTGGTGTGTTTTTATTCTTTGTGACCGTTTTCTTTGACTTTAAGCACGCTAGTCTTTTATGTATGTACAGATGTATGTGTATGCTTTCCATTCCGTAGACTCTTATGCTTTATGTACATACATACTTATATGCATTTAAGCAGCACATTCATTAATTAAACCACAGTTAAAAATTATAGGATTTGTAGAATATAAATAAATGCTTCTTAAGAAAAGAAATACGAGTATATAGAGAAAAAGGAAATTCCTTAGTTTACTGCAGGTTAATTGATTAATTATGTTTTTTTATTTATTTATACTCACATTTACTATAAATGAATAAAATTATCCAATAAGTTCTGTAAATTGAGTAGTTTTCCTAACAAATTAAAGCTGGATTGTACTATTAGTTAATTGGAAGTTTTGATTATTAAAGAAATTATGTTGGCAGTCATTAAGCGAATGAATCGAAACAAATTCAATCACATTTTAAAATTATATGAAATTGAATAAAAATTCAATTTTATTTTAATCTTTTTTTTTACAGAATATACCCAATTATATGTAATGAAAATTTACCAGGTCCTTGTACACAGAGGTTAAGTTTGTTATTCCAATACGCTGAAATTCTTACTCAAACGTGCGAGCTCTTTAATTTTTTGCATTCTCTGACTAGTTATCAGGTAGAAGGTAAGGAAAGTCTATGGCGAGTGATAAACTTGCCAGTTTTTTGTCCCATAAACTAACGAGTTGGTAACTTTTCATTATACATACGGCCAGTAATATTTAAACTTTCACTATGATATGCTGTAAAAAATTACATCGAGCTCATATTATGCGAAATAAAGAGATGCTCTTTAGCAAAATGAGACATAAGATGAGCCGATTGCTTGATCCTGTCTACAACTGTGGCATTCCCAGACATGGGAGAGTGAAAACAGTCCTTTCGTAAGTAATTCAGGAAGCGGATCCGGGAAGGTGTCTCACCAAAGGAGGAGGAGGGAATGTTTTAGTGAATTCACCACTGGACACAACTGGTGATGACAAGTTGTAAATGCTTATTTGCTACTGCGTAATATAAATTTAAAGGTTAATTTAATTAATTTAAATAAATAAAAGGCATAGTGCTCCGGTATTATTTTTTTAGTTTTAACATCCTAGCACTGTGAATGATAAAAATTTATAATAATTCTTAAATACAAAAAAGGCGGGGTTCAAATCCCAGCAAAGGTAAAAGTTAGTATGCAGTTTTTTCAAAATAATAATTTAAAAAAGGGGTTTCCGCTCTCCTAAAAGTCCATTAACAAAGAAGACGCTCTCTGACATTTCACTTTATTCCACTATACACATCGACAACAAAGGTAAATGATCAGGAAAAAAGCGCCACATATTAGGAAGTAGCAGATGACAGCTAAACGTACTTAGAGAAGGCACTCACCATACAATCAAAATGCAACGATATGACAATTCCTGTTGACAATTCAAAGGTGAAGGTATAAAACTGGCATTTAAATGAGCAATTCAAAGCAATTTGTCTCATTCCTGTCCTTTCTAAAAAATACCAATACAATGCACAACCTCAGTAGGAGTTTACCCCTGAGTGTTGGACTCAATAAAAAAAACCTATTATATAATTTAGTAACACATTTATATATTTTAAAAATCGAAAACACTCCACCTAGAAAAGATTTTTATTTAAAAGCAAATTTTTCGTCACAAGAAATAAAGTTTAAAAACTCTATATTGCAAAAATATGAACTGGTGGAATCTTTGCAAAGATCCAGATATTTTTTCAGAAGAAACTTTGCAAGCGTTACATTGTAGTTGCATTTGTATTTAGTAAATCAAAAATGTACAATTTCAGTACATAATAATGTGCAGTACAAATTCCACTATTGTATTAAGCATATAGCCTGCTGTCACACCTGCGCTGGACTGAGTATCCCTGACTTTATCTAAACAGTTTTTCACGGACAAACTGAGTGTTCTTCGGTCTTATTTCATATTATTTTGGGATATATTTTCATTCCATGAGTACTTTATTTTATAATTTAGAGTTTTATTAAATTACTTAATAAGGCTCCATTTTTGGTGTCTTATATTATGTCTAGTTTGAGGTCTTGTTGTTTGCGTTATTTTACGTTATAGTTTATGTATTTAATAATATATAATAATTTTTAAATTTAATAAAACGTAATTTTTGAATTTGTTTTTTGGAGGAGTTACTGTTGAGTTCATAATAAATTCAAAATTGATTTGTGTGCCATTTAATTTCATATCCTTATGTTACTATATATATGTCTTTATGAGCTCAAAAAAAGCAACAGTTGTAATTGAATTAATTAATAATAAGCGACAAAGGACCTTTATAATAGCATGCCTTGTATGGTTAATAAATAATTAATAAAGGCAATTTATATTAATCATACGTTCCATATTATTGGGTTTTTACTCAAGAGATAAAAGTTGAAGTTTGGTTAACAAAATATAATTATATATACATATGTATAGTGTTTTCTTAACAATATTTAATTAAAATAAAGTATATTAAAGCAAAAACCTAAAATGTAATTTAAAATATTGTACTCGTATATGTGCCTACATATTGACATTCTAATGTCTATATGGGACATGTATGCCATGCTCATAATATTGTTACACAAATCCTTTGAGAAAGTGTTTTTTTTTTTAAATTCAAAAGATAATCATTTCATTTGCATAATCGGCCTTATTTTCAAGTTAACATTACCACAGTTTATTAAAAAATTTGTGCTGTAGAATAAAGGGTTATTTAAATTTATTTATTTATGTTGCACACAAATGCGAAGTTTTACTGTTGATTGTAAGTTGACTCGCATTTCAGCAATTTGTCTTTGTGTCACTTTTAAGCAAGCAGTACTTCATTTTTTTATACCTTTTGTTTCTTTTTACTTAAATTATGAGTTTTTCTTTATATTTTATTTTAAAACTAACTCTAAAAGCACCCACCAAACACGCAATTTCGATTATAGCAAGTTATACTGCTGCTCACTTACATTTAATGACAACAAGATCATAATCATATACATATATTACAATATATGAATTTTAAAAATTTACTAAGTAAAGTAAAGCAAATGGTCCACTAAATAATTAGTTTTTGAGTACATGAGTTTAGAAAGGCTAAGGAAACAGTTACACAAACGGATATTATTAATTTATATTTTTCTGAATTATTTTTAATTAAAGTTTTTGTTAAGATTTCTAAGAGATTACATTTTTTTGTTACTTTTACAAAAATTTACCTAAAGTTATGTAAAAAAAAACTTCAGAGGGCTATTGGGGTGAGTCTTAAAATATTCCAAATTTTTATAAAGAAGAGTAGCTACGCTTCTTTCATTTCGCGAATCGACTACTGAATTTGAATAATAGGATGATAATAATTTTTTTCTTTTTCATAAACTTGGAAATATTGAGCGGTAATGGTAGATAGTTTCAGTTTGGACATGTTACGTGCAGATATTCTATTATCAGATAAACGTATTCAACTAACTATTTTAATTTTTCTTATTTTTTATAAAATTGTAAAATGAAGTAAGTAACGTGTCACTAACTTCCTGATTGTAAGACTCAGCATTATCACATTTTGTTATTAATAAAAAAGCAGCAACTTTCCGTTCAAAAACTTACGAATTGAAAAAATGATAATGATGATGAAAAAATGAAACAAAGCGTCCGTCGGGAGAGTATACTACTATGTTTGTTTCTAATTTTTGATTAAATGAAAATGAATATATCGTATATTGATAATTATTTTATTTAATATCGGCATTACATATGAAATAAAATATCATTATTACATTCTCACACATTCCACGAGGTATTTCATTAATTTCAAAACGAATATTTTATTTGAGTTGCTCCAACATTTCTGCTTTGCTCGCATACAACTTTCTTTTCAGATATCTCCACAAAAATAAGTCCGGAGCAGTCAAATCAGGCGACCGTGGAAGCCAATCAACATCACCATTCCTTGAAATAATTAGTTGTGGAAAGAGGTCTTTCAGTAATTCCATCTTAATCTTGGCTGTATGCGAAGTTTCACCGTCTTCTTGAAACTACATGTTAGTCAAGCTCAAAGCATGCAGTTGTGGTATTAAAAAGTTTTCAATCATATCACGATATCGCTTCCCATTATCAGTTACCATTACGTGGTTTTAAGTTTCAAAGAATTAAGGTCTAATGATTCCTCCTGACCAAATTGCACACCAACACCAGACTGTCACTTTAAATGAATGCAAAGTTGACTGATGAAAAATTTTAGGGTTTTCTATTGCCTAGAACCGACTATACTGCTTATTCATAAATCCATTCAAATGAAAATGTGCCTCTTCACTCATTGTGACTTTTTCAATCATCGTCACAGTAATTGATCATTGATTTTGATAAAATATTTTAACGATTAAAACACGTTGGTTTACCGAATATTTTTCCATAATAAATTTACCACGTCTGCTTCACGACTGCCAAATAGAACTGTCAAGATGAATGTTTACCAAAATGGCGTCAAAAGAAATTAGTATATCTTCCCGGCGGACACCCTGAACATACATATATGTATGTAGACCTGAAGAAAGAATGTTGAACGATTAAGATCAGTTGTCTATGTATATAATTTTTATAATATATATTTTTTAACCTTATAAGGCTTCCAAGTTAATTTGTATTCTAGGGTCGACCACCAGAAACGTAATGCTCTATTATTTTAATGGATCTTCTAAAACACTGATACAAACCAGTATTAAATTTATTTGAAATGACACATTTGATTATTAGCAATACTATTTTAATAATGACTTGTTCTATAAGCTACAGCATTATCACAAACATTTGGGATTTAAAATACATATCGGATGTATTTTTTAATTTTCGAAAAACTCGCCCCCAAACACGTTCTACACTTAATAACTCTGAAATATTTGAGATCTATAATTAATATCGTTTTAATAGGTGTTTTATATTTAAATAGTTTACAAAAATTTTTTTTTTAATTTGAGTGGTTTCATCACGAATATTCAGTTTTTTGAAAATTTATATGCATTTGGCTTCCATAATCTAATGGTATGAAAATATAAGATTACTTTAAGCAGACGTAAAAATAATTTAAAAACATGCAATCTTTAAATTTTATTATAAGTAGATTCAAAGTAAAACAAAACGTTTAAAAATAATTAACAATGCTTTACAAACAGTATATGAAGGCTCCCAATGGTTTTTGTTTAAAAATGTAAGAATGTTTGCTTAATAAAAGTTCATAAAGCTGCTGAAATTTTTTTTATATTAAAAGCTTTGAAATAAAATTCAACATCTTAACGGTTAACAGAAAGCAGTTAATAAAAGTTTCTTTTTTGATTTAAAACAATTTTAAATTGAGATGCTAAAATTGCTAAGAACTGTTACGTTGCATTTTTGGTTAGTTAACAGAAGTTGACAAATGTTTTAATTTCCTGTCTGTTAATTTATAATAAAAAGAGCTTTACAAAGAAAATCAATTTTAAATTTCTTTTAAGAATTTTAAAAACAAAAACAACATTGTTTTACGTAATTTCTTTTCCTTTTATGGCTCCACATTGATTAACTCAATTGAAGAAAATTAAATCTTTTTTATTGAAAGAGAAATTAATTAGGAATTCTTACATATTCTTTGTTTCAGTAGTACTTAATTAATTAATATTAAAAATTTTTAAAATTGTTTTATTTTTCTTTATTTTTGACAAATTTTTTAAGGGTTTAAAATTTCCTTAAATAAAGAGCTTTTGTTGCTTTTTCTCTTTTTTTTTTTCTCTTCGTTTTTATTGTGGGTTTTGAGACATGCGCATCTAATAGTTGTGTGTGTGTGTGTGTGAATTTTTCTATTTTTAATTATAAACTTTTATGCAACATTGTGGCAGGTTGAATGCTTTTAAAAAAGTGTTTTTTAGTTTTTCTTCAACTTTATATATTTAAACACACAACCATCTATAAAATCTTTAGTTTTTTGTTTAATTTTTTTGCAGAAATTTTTATCTTACGTAGAGCATAGCAGGCTTTATAAAGAGATTCAATTCATCAAACCATATTAAACGAAATACAATACAATTCACGGACATCATTTCTTCTTTAATTACCAAAAAATAACATTGCAGTTAAATTTGATCTAATTAAAGCGTTTTCTGATAAAAACCAAAAATTAAATTGATCACACCTCTCCGGAGATTCGAACCCGAGTCTTCGGCTCTTAACATAAAATCGCACCCGACTATGGTGCTACGCTCTAACCACCTCAACCACCGTCGTAATTATCATTCATGTCGACTAATGTGGATAAGGTAGAATAAAGGGCAAAACAAAATAAATTTGTAATTCTGTTTCATCCAAATAAGATGACAATTACAAGAACAGCAATGATGGTAAGAAAAGGAGAATATGATATAAACTGTTGTGTGACTTTACTTCGACTAACTCATACAAATGTATGTACATACAGTAATAATTTCAGTATGCGATTTCCAAAAAAGTGTGAGTTAAATAGTTGATGTTTGGTCTTGAATATGCACAGGACACAAAGAACTCTGATGAGACTGCCGTAGCTGGAGTCGAAAACAATTGTTCAGTTTGGCTAGTGTACTATTCCTTCACGGACATCATTTCTTCTTTAATTACCAAAAAATAACATTGCAGTTAAATTTGATCTAATTAAAGCGTTTTCTGATAAAAAGAAATACAATACAATTTAATATAATTTTTCTTAAGCAAGTGTGTGTGTGTGTTTTTTTTTGTATTATTTTTTTATTGTTTTGTAGAAAATTGTCCTTTTAAAGTTGTTGCTTTTTTCTACCTCTTTTTGCTCTTTGCCATTACGTTATTTATTTTTCTTTTTTATTTTTATTTATTTATTTTTTATTCTTTATTATTTTTATTGTTGCATGTTTCTTCCTTTTTTTGTATTTTTATTGCAACACACTTTATTGATTGTCAAGATCAAGCATTTACTTAAGCTTTAATGCTGAAATGTATGCATGCATGTGCTTGTCATACTACAGTATAAAAAATGTTTGTGTATTTGTACTTGAATTTGATTATTTCTGTAGGAAATTGAACTCAAAAACGTAAAAGTGTACAAAAACTTTTATTCATCTATACAAATGCTTTCAATAGATTTGTTATGTTATTAGAATTTATGTCTGTTTGTCTCTCATTGTGTCCTTTTCACTGTTGTTCTGTCTTATCGTATTCTTGTGCTGCTTTAGACAATCTGTTATTCTATGAGCCGGCAGTGTGGATATACATAAGAATTGCATTTTTATTTAAAATTCTATGTAGTCATGTTGCAGTTGTATTAGTTATTCAAATGATTTTCTGTGTACATGAGTTTTAATAGAATTGATCTCTTTTGTTATTTTGTGGTTATTTTATATTCGTTAGAATATTCTATAAATAAATGAAAAATAATCAACAGCAATCGAGACTGTAAAATTGTATTTTATGCAAGTAATTGTTTGTTTATTTGGCTGTTTGTTTTAAATTTTAGCATAAAATGAGCAAATGAATATGAAATTTACGACACTGGCCTTTTATTAACAAATTTTGATAAACAAAAATTTGTTTAAATGTTCCACATACTGAGGAAAATGCTCACATTTACACTAAAACCTTTGTTACGTTATATTCATACATACATACAACGCAGTGTCAGGATTACAGCTTACCTTCTCGCAGCACCCATGTTGTGTGCGTTAAATTTCATTAATAAGTACCGTGATCTACAGTTTAATATCGATTCCGAAAGACAGACTTGAGAAGCTTGTTCATGGCAATCAGTTACTCTCAGAGTTTTTGCCAGAAGACTGCTGAGAGGTAGTCGCCGAAAGAAACAATTTTTTCTTACATTAGAACATAGATGCTCAGTAGTGGCTGATATCAGCAAATTAAACTCACACGTATACTTACGCTCTTTTGGAAATCAGCATGTTGAGTGGGAGAGACAAACTACACTTGCAAAACTTCTGTGTTCTGTGTTCTACCAGTGTTATTTCGTCACTCTCACCAATACTACATACTACCTTGGGCATCAATGCATTAGAGGTTTCAAATATTATTTTACATATGAAAACTAAAAATATTCAGTGTAATTTCAAATTTGTGAAGTGTTGTTAAAAGTTTATGCTAGTCAGGGTTTTCAAGTTGTTCTCCGCGTGTTAAACTCTTGTTAATTTTCCATTGGAGAAATAATACCCAAATGTAGTCGCTAAGATCTATAACAACAAATAACTAATAAATCTAAAATTTTATAATTAAATATTGTATTCTTTACGCTCTGATTTAAGATATTATAACTTCTAGAATCAATTTTCATTTCATATTATTCATAACCCAGAAAGTCGGTGTACAAAACAAATCTATAATTAGAAAGAAAAGTATATTCCCATAAAGTAAAAAAAAATTATCCTAGTGTGGGCATATTTGATTTTTGTGAATGTGATAAATCTCTTTATATAACGTGCAAAGAAACGCAATAATGGAGAGAAAAAGATAATAAGATAGGGGTAAAAACGGGATGTGTTTGAAAAAACTTCTGCTTAGAAAATATGTAGAACGAGTATAATTCTGATTATTGATTTTTATAGAAATGTTCCATAATGTCTAGAGTTAAACTTTGCAAGGTGGTCTAATAGCTCATAAGACTTTACTGCACCATTGGCTACAATAACATTTTACAAAGAATCCATATCCTCATCTTACGATTCAGAACTAAGCCACAGCTGCTCAAGGTACTTCTCGATGAGCCGCACATATGTTCTGCATAAGACCACTTTTATAAAGTAGTGGTTTAATACATTAGTTTGAGAAAAGCTGGTTTCAATAAGTCTTTCGTCTAAGGTCTATAATGCTTCCAAGGATTTATAAGAGTCAAATGATCTTTAACTTCTTTATTTTAGGATTCATTTAAAATGCGAAGAACTTTTATTGAAAATGATGTCAAAACACAATATTCAGTATGAAAGCATGTATACAAATTTCTATTTTTTTTTATTTTTTTTTTTTATAAAAGTGAAGACACAAGCTCTCTAAATTTTTCAAAATATCAACGAGATAGATTCAAAAGCATGTAAAGCGCAGACAAGAATTTGAAAAAAAAAAACGCTAAAAACTTGCGCCCGATCTGACAACATTTTCAGTAAAATTTGGTTAGAATGTCTTAAAACATGTGAACTGACAAAGTTAAAACAAAAAGAAAAAATAAATAAACGGGCAGACAGCCTTCAAACTTTTTCAGCTCATTTTTTGTCATCAGTTGTACAAAATTTATATATCTGACGCTGCTTATTAAAAAAAAAAACATCCGACAAAACGTATTTTTGGTAGGACCATACTTTTTTGTTAATGAGATTGGTCAGGAAGAAGCAGTTATTGCTAGTCGATATCACGACATTGCAACACATTTCTTTCTGACGAAATTGGCAGGGACTGTAACGGTTATAACTTATTTTTTTATGGTTATTTTGAGAGTTTTTCCAAAAAAGGTCAGCAGAAAAAGTTATTTTTTCAACGGAAAAATAAAAGTTAAAAAAAAACCCTCATAAATAGAGTTTTATTTATTTATTTTATTTCACAAAATGAGTTTTATTTTTCAGTCAGAAAATAACAGTTATTTTTTGAGTTTTATTTTTCCGTCACAAAATAAAACTCTATTTAGGAGTTTTATTTTTTCGGTCATAAAATAAAACTCGTTTTTATGAAAAAATTTTTTTACACATAATCATGATTTGACACATTATCGTCTGCAAACTATTACAAATGTCATTTATATCATATTTTGTTCCGTGCAGAACGTCGTAATAGACCCAGTCATCGAACCCGCTTTCATCCTCCTAATCAAATATTTGTAACATATTTAGCAAGTTCCGGCCATTATCGGTTTTAATTGTGTAAATTTGCTCTTTTATTAATATTAAAGCACCCTAAAAATCGTTTAACTTAAGATTTTAGGTATTCAGCTATAAAAAACAATAAAATAAAGATACCACAAGCAACGAGATTAGATTAAAAATAAAATCTTTCATAAAAACGAATTTAATTTTATGACGGAAAAAATAAAACTCCTAAATAGAGTTTTATTTTTTAACCGAAAAATAAAACTCGAAAAATAACGGTTAATTTCCGACTGAAAAATAAAACTCACAAAATGACGGAAAAATAAAACTCTCTTTTTAAAGGTTTCATCTAAACTTTTATTTTTCCGTCAAAAAGTAACGGTTAAAATCTGATTAATGATCACTTATGCAAGATCACCACAGATTCTGTGAGAGCTCTCCAAGACGATTAATTTGGTATATAACATCATATATGTCTGTCGACTCTAATACGATGATTTTTGTAGTTTAATTTTTAAGCAATAACTGTTATTTGCGGTCCCTGGAAAGTGGTCGTTATTGAGGTGACCAATATATGGATTTACCAGAACGGTGCTGTATATCATACAGCCAATAAAACAACTAATTATTTCATAAGATATTTCCTGGTCATGTGCAGTCTCATTTTGATGTTCTAAAATCATGTTATTTGGAACTATTAAATTCCTTTTAATGGTTTATTATGGTATAGTGGATAAAGCGCTCGCACAAAAACTCAAACGACCGAGGTTAAACTCCCTGCGATGGAGAAAAATTAAATTATATAATTCACGGTTTTCCAGAAATTATAATTTAAAAATAAAAGGTCCATTAAGGCCATTTATAAAAAACCGCACCATGACATTTAAAGTCTATTACATCAGAAAGGAATGATCAGGAGTACTTTGCCACCTTCCGGGAAGGTAACAGCTGAGCTACTTAGTAAAGACGATCACCACTCACAATCATCATCCACCGACAGATGGAGCAATTGCTGTTGATTTTTCACGGGTGACAGTATGACAGCATCTTGTCCTACAAACAAAAAGATGCATCATTATATCTATATAAAAAAATGTATCTATTTAACTATCTCTCTTAAACAAAATTTTAATACAAGGCACAGCATGACTGGGGGCTTACCCCAGAGAATTGGTCTTAACAAAAGGAAACTAAACGTTTTACCATGGAAATTTAAGAACAACTGTGCAGAAAGGTCATGAAAAAAAAATTGACGAAAGGGTGCATATGTACTGTGGAGCCATTTGCCCGATATTTTCGTTATTCCATAAATAACCCTAGTGTATGTACTTTACGATGCAATGAAATAATAAAAATCTGCAGACAATAAATTACGTTTTATATTTAATTAAAATCTTGTTTTAATAAAGTTTAGAGAATATAATGAATGTTCACGTAGTATAAAAATTTTGCATAAAACTTTCCATAAATTAGTGGCTACTTTTTTTCTTCATATACTCGTATATGCCACAAGGCTTTTAGTACACAATTTACGTAACTTTTTTATTACTATTCTTATAACTTTCTATTTTTGTATAGTCTGAGAAATTTAATATATTTAAAAAGATTTACATCTTTTAGTCGTTCTGTTTCTGTAAAAAATTATTTATAAAAAAAGTCTCTAAAATAATTTGTTTATGAGAAAGTCTTTACAAAATACCAAAAAAGTAATGAAAGTTTTTCTATTCAAAAAATATTTACGTAAAGATTAAAATTATATAATTTTTTTGTCTGATATTTGCAAAAGATATATTGCATGCACATGGTATGTTTTCTTAAGTTCTTAAAATAGAATTCTTGTGTCTCCAAATAATGAAAGATATGTGTAAATAGGCTAAAATCTATGAGCTAAAAATTTACTAATAACTTAAGCAAAGCCAGACGACAAAAATTTTACTTTATGCAGTATTTTTCTTAGAAAGTTAATATACATTTAACCTTTAGGCTGGAAAGAGCAGTAGTTCATCTAGCTATAGTCTATAGCACCCTACAATACGACACACTATGCAACACAAAGTGCATGTGTTGTGCAAATGTTGTTTTAAATCAAAGCTAACTACTTACTTAAATAATTATGAATGAAAAAGACTGTCTAGGGCACCGTAATAAATTTTACTTATACATACATACATACATAACTGGCCATTACAACCCTGTGTCAGGGTTACGGACTAGTTTCTAGCAGCACTCATGTTGTGTGTGTTAATTTTTATCCATGAGTACCGGGACCTGCAGTTTAAAGTCGGCTCCGAACGAGAGATTTGAGAAACTTTTTCATGGCAATCAATTACTTCCAGAGCTTTTGCCAGAAGTCTGCTGAGAGGTAGTCGCCGAAAGAAATAATTTTTTCATACTTCCTTTTTTTTTCAAGATGTCAGAGCTAAGATTTGAACCCGGCGCTATCATCTTAGTAAGCTAACACACTAATCACTAGACCACGGCAACTACTTATATTTTTTTAATACTGGCGTTCTTAAAAAATAATTGTTTCTTTTAACACTGAAGATAGATAATTGGTTTCAGTTAATTGCTTCTGATATTAATTTATGCTTGACGTTAAATCTCTATCCACAGGGCTATTTATCAGTTTTTAAAACAAGAATTCGTGTATTAATTTATAGACTTTTTCCATGAAAACAGCACGTGTGTGCATCTTTCCTTTGTTTTATTACAAATGAACTTTTTCTCTCTTTAACAAGATTCCATATAGGAAATATAATAAGGTTCGTTACTACAAAATGAAGGCTCAACGTAGGACATAGAGTGAACGGGTGTTGTGTTTTGGGAAATACAGCAAAAACGAATATCAGGAGAATCCTAGTGGCACAAAACAAGGCACTAAAAATAATTCGCAAACTTCGCCGCTTATACCGAACTCGGGAACTTCAGCTGAAATACTCACATCAGATGTAATTGTCAGCCAGAATCTCGCATTTATTAACAGATGCAGGAATTCTAAGTATTATTATATAAGTTTCCTATAATAAAATAGTAAAGTGTCTATATAAAACGTACTGTTTCTCTGGTACAAATCAATTTTTGATAACTTACAAAGGTTGTCTATTATTTTTTTCTTTAAATTATTTTTAATTTTTTTTTAACTGTTTTGTATTTTAAATTTTACTTATGATATACATATATGCTGAAATATGATATCTTATAATCACAAGATAGAGGCTCATAAATTAAGCTTTTAACATTTGTCAACTGTTCCATGATAATAGCAATATATAAATATATAAAAATAAATAATTGAAAGCGATAAAAAAACTTTAGAACACGTTGAAGGAAACAAAAGAAAAATTACACAACTGAGTATTGTCAATTAAATTTTGTCTCTTTGTAAAGGATACCCATTTGTGTCACAGATATGATATCTGATATCACATATTAGTTAAAACTGTTTGGCATTTAAAGAGAGCAACTCAACTTCCCGTATGAAAAGATAGAAAAATTTTTTTCGATTGGCACAAAAACATTTTGTGGAGAGATTACACTTCGCACAAAATAAAAATTTGGAATCGATAGGCGAATGCCTTGATATAGCTTTTTTTCTAGTGATAAACAACTTGCTGCTTTTTCCAATATTTGATTTTAAACTACAGTTTGTTGATTAAAACATAAAAATATTTTTTTTTTGTATTTTGAAATTAAAAAGTAAAAAAAAAACTCCAAAATGGTTGAAAAGGATATGTGTTTCTCTGATAACTTATAACCTTTAACTTTTGCATGGAAATTATTCCGCTCATGGCTACCTTTAAGTCTTTCAAATGGAATTTTCATTATAAAATGTAATGAATATATGATTTATTTTCTCTATTTATTTTACCATTATTTGAATGTATGATGATATAACGAATAAACGAGTACATATGTACAGATATAAAAAAAACACACTCTCATTTAGATAAAATAATCCAATCAGCATAATACGGTTATATGTAAATTAACAATAAATATGAAAAAAATATATATTAAGACTTATAAAGATTGAAGGTCAAATAATAAAACCATAAAATTTATTTAATTTACGAAGTACAAAAGCTTTGAATAAATTAAAGTTTTGTATGTAAATGTTTGCATGACATGTTAATATCAAATGTCAAATAAATCGTAATAAAATAATAAATTTTTTTCTATGAATATATCGTGGTAAGTTACGAGTATTAAACGCAAGTTGTTTATAAGTTTTGCCTATTAATTTTTTATATGAAAACACTAAAACTTGTGTTGTAAGTACTTCAGAGCAACACTTGAGGAAAGATGGAATTTAATTTTAGTTTAATAAAGACAACATAGATTTTTGTTTAGAATTTTACCAGATTTAATACATTCTTGGTAAACTCATTTGGCTTTTTTAAGCTCATTTAAACATTTTTGCATGGAATATAATAGCGAAATGGTTTATTGCCTAATATTTTGCTACTCTGTAGTCGCCGTGGTCTAGTGGTTAGTGTGTTGGCTTACTAAGACATGGGCCCTGGGTTCGACTCCAGGCTCTGACATCTTCAACAAAAGAAATATGAAAAAATTATTTCTTTTGGCGACTACCTCTCAGCAGTCTTCTGGCAAAAGCTCTGAGAGTACCCGATTGCCATGAACTAAGCTTCTCAAGTCTGTCGTTCGGAGTCGACATTAAACTGTAGGTCCCGGTACTCATGGAGAAAAATTGACACACACGACATGAGTGCTGCGAGAAGCTAGGCCGTAGTCCTGACATAGGGTTGTAAAGGCCAGTTATGTATGTATGTATGTATTTTGCTACTCTTCTTTTACCGCTTTCTGTAGTTCAGATTTACTTCTACTACTATCGCAAAAGCTCAGATGAATTGATAAATGAAAACTGTGGTAGGACTTTTACCACGTTAAACCTCGAAAAATTTGTCATGCAGAATACATTTGTGAAAGTATGCGACACATTTTAGCGCAGACAATAACACAGGGGCCCTATTCTGTAAATATCTTAAGCTAAAATGCTAAAATGTTGGGTTTTAAAACAGGCTGGGCGTTAGAATATATAACATTTAAAACTTTAGAGATGATATGCATGAAGTTTTTAATTTAAAATACGCGTTTAAGAATTAAATTCGTTGCCGAAAGGTCCTAAATCAAGTTTATAAATTTTTATCGATAGAGTTTTAGCTTAGGACAACTACAGAAATAGGCTTCAGATCTACAAAAAATGATTTTGCTGTCTATATTATATAAAATTGCTTTCACTTTTATTTTAGGCTCTGAATCAACACGTATTTCAGTCTTTAAGCTCTAATTTTTGAGATCTGTAATCGCTATCCAATTTTCAATAGTCCACCTACTGTTCAGTGAGTTGAAATTATTATAAAATATTATAATGAGCGCTTCTATTAACTTAAATATTCAATATAACTGAATATACCATAACACCATATAAGCTGCCGTATAGTCTGTGTTTTTGAGAAAATCGTGTGAACAGAAGACTAATAATTTAAAATATTAAAAAACTTTAATATTAAAAAAGTATATGTGGAAGAGAAAAATTGATTTAACATTTATTTTCAGCGCTTTAAACATAATTAACATCTGGTCCAAATAATACAGTACCATAATAGCTATCGTATTGTCTGTGAAATTTTTTTTTTTCGAAGAGTAAAGGGTGATTAAATTTTAAGGGCCGATATTGATTTTGAACAAAGCACAATTCACTTAAGAAATAATGGGCGTTTCTTTTTTTATGATAGCAGGGTATAGTTCAATTATGTATGGAACAAAATATTTGCCAAATGGCCGCAGTGAACTCAGCTGCACATCTCCATCAGATGGTCCTAATTTTCGATGACGCTGAGGTATAATTAATGTTCTTTGTCGTTCATATACCGAATTATGTCATCCTTTAGCTCTTGAATTGTTGCTGGCTTATCGACCTACACCTTTTCTTTCAAATAACCCCAAAAAAAGAAGTCCAACGGTGTCAAATCACATAATATTGGCGGCCAATTGACATCGTCACCACGTGAGATAACACTGTCATTGAAGTGGCACCGTTCTGTTGAAACAACATATTGTTCACATCCATATCTTCCAATTCGCGCCATAAAAAGTTTATTATCATCTCATCTTCATATCGTTGAGGTGGACGGTTTTTCAGCCACACTATGGCGAAAAGCAGCATTATTTTCTGTAGTACGATGTGTACGAGCATGTTCTGGTATTTTCACATCTCCTCCGGTTTGCTCAAATTTTCCCACGAATTTTCCGATTGTGCAAGATATGCATTTTGATTTGAACGCCCATTTTCATAATAATCCTGAATAACTTTTACGCGTTGCTGTATTGTATATCATGGTTCAAATTGAGTTAGTCTGAAGTTGAGAAATGTCAAACGAAATGCAGAAAAAAGCTTGACGTTTAGGTGTGGTCAACATTCAACATCGGTTAGTTAATCCGGCAAACGTTGTTTTGCCATATACATTTACTGCAGAAAACATATTTTTATTTGATATTTATTTGATACCCTTCACCGAACTGCAAAAGCTAACATTGATATGAGCCATCAATGTCTGCGTTACTAATAATTTTAATAAATGTGGATAACAATAATAAATGAATAGGGAGAAATATCCACTGTATCGCCCCCTCTGAGTACATATGTGTTCTTATTGATAAAATTTACATTTGTTACTCTAAAGTTGTGTTAAGACACCAACAAAATTTAATCAAAATTAGTTTGTAAGTTGCGATTAATAGTCCTTGTACCGTCCCCACTGAGTACTTAAAAACAACGTAAACCATATACAGTTGCACAGTAAAGTCTGCATACCCCCTTGAAAAACGATGTTTTGATTTATCTGCGAACAAGGCAACAGTAAAATACATTCCAAACAAATTCAAACTAACAACAACAACAAAATTTTGAGAAAAAAATGTTATGCCAAAAACATTTATTAACAAAAATTAAAAAAATTCATTTTTTAAGCACAGAAAAGTCTGCATACGGCTATGTCGAAAAGTAGATATAATACAACTCTGTTCTCAAACAGTGCTACTAACCACTTCAGGCGTCTTTACTAAACACTATTAGTAGAAATGAAGTTCTTGTGTTGGATGTTAGCATTGTACTTTTTCTTATTTAACCAAAATGGGTAAAGAGATCTGTGTTCAAGTACGTGAGCTTATTGCTAAGTATCCAAAAAGAAAATAAGTCATTAAAAGAGATTGGAAAACTAGTTGGGCATCTAAAATCAAGCATTCAGACAATAATTCGAAAGTATAAACAAACAAAAAATGAGGCAACCAAACCAAGAAGTGGTCGCCCACCTAAACTGACTCTGCGTGCAAGGCGCCAAATTTTGTTATATGTTGAAGAAAACCCTAAAATTACTGCAATAGATATTGC
Source organism: Metopia argyrocephala (assembly GCA_963576795.1). Lineage (NCBI taxonomy): Eukaryota > Metazoa > Arthropoda > Insecta > Diptera > Sarcophagidae > Metopia > Metopia argyrocephala. The sequence continues at coordinate 66,471,285 of OY756208.1, forward strand.
AAATACTTTGGAAGGCCAGGATATTGCTTCAGTGCATCCAGAAACGGTGAGACATCTATTGAAAATTAATAGACTTCATAACCGTGTATCTCGAAAGAAACCCTTTATAAGTAAAATAAATATGCAAAAACTTGTCGAATTTGCTAAGAAATACATTGATAAAGATGAAGGTTTTTGGGCAAATATTTTATTTACTGACGAAAGCAAGTTCAACTTGTTTGATTTCGACTGAAAATAAAAAGTATGGCGTCGGAATAATGAAGCAATATTACCCAAAAACTTGTTTCCTACAGTGAAACACGGTCGAGGCTCCGTTATGGTATGGGTATGCATGACGGCGGCTGGAGTGGGCAATTTAGCATTTATCGATATTAATATGGATCGCATGGTATATTTGAATATTTTCAAAGATAATCCAAGGCAATCCACGGATAAATTGTGTCCTACAGAAGGTTGGTACTTTCAACAAGACAATGACCCAAAGCATACCGCTGGTGTTGTTAAAGAATGGTTACTCTATAACATGTCTCATCAACTTCATTTTATCCCCAGTCAACGTATTTGAGCCCCATTGAGAATTTATGGGATGAACTAGACCTTCGGGTTAGAAAAAGGAACATTAAAAATAAACAGGACCTTAAAAACGCTCTGCTTGAAAAATGGAATTTAATTTCAAATAATTACACAAAAATATTATTAAATTCTTTGAAAAATAGATTAAATGCTGTCATACAAAGCCAAGGCGGGCCCACAAAATATTAATTTTGTTTACTTTTGCTTTTATTTTTATGTAAAATTAATTTTTTGTACAAAGTATGTAGACTTTTCTGTGTTTAAAAAATGACCTTTTTTTATTTTTAATAATAAATGCTTTTGGAAAACAAATTTTTTGTCAAAATTTTGTTGTTGTTGTTAGTATGAAATTGTTTAAAATGTATTTTGCTGTTGCATTGCTCGTAGATAGCTCAAAGCATCGTTTTTTAAGAGGGTATGCAGACTTTACTGTGCCACTGTATGTTCTACGGTACGCAGATCTATTTAGTTTAACATTTCATCGAAGTTAGTACGTTATTTTAGTGAGACATAAATTTTCCCTTGGGGCGAGTCACCTTAACAAAGTAGACGTTGACCAATTCTCAGACCTAACCGATATGCACACAAAATTTCATGAAAATCGGTCGCGCCATTTCGGAGGAGTTTGGCAACAAATGTTATATATTGTTATTATATTTTTTAAATGGACTTAAAAAATAATGCTTAAGCCGCAAATGCTTGTAGTATCAATGTTTTTGTGCGGGAGTACTTATATATATACATGACATGGCTATACCCGTACCAGAGATCAGCATTGAGTCGCTTTTTAGCGATTCATAAGCACTTATGAAATTTTAAGTATAAGTGAGTACAAGTAGTTGAAATTTTATTACTCTTACTCACTCATACTTACACAATGTTCATTCATTAATAAAGGTTGCAATAAATATGAGTCCAATGTTGACATCAAACTCATACTTACTTCATAATTTTATAAAAATACTTATGATACTCACAATTGATTCGAGTGACTCGAATCATACGAACAAAAATTTACCGTTTTAGTCGATAGACGTATACAATACAAAAGGAAATTTATATGGTGTAACAAAAATGAACATGCAAATAATAAACAAAAATAAGCCAAAAAGTTTAAGTTTATAAGAAATGTATTAAAGAAGATTAAAAAAATATATTATAATACTCACAATTATATCATAATTATTATCTATACCGTGATTATTTTTTAATTTTTTATAAATAGGTTCTAAAGAAATTCATAACATAAAAAAAAATATTTTTAAATTTTTCCAAAATTTTACATTGTAAAAACTTATAGTATACTTAACAAACTACATCTTTATAATCAATATTTTAAATATAGATTATTGGAACGAAAATTGCCCATATCGGGCTATTGCCTTTATGTTACCGAACTAATCGGAGACCTCCGACACTGATTTTCCCCTTAATCTCACTCTTGCAATCCATTTATTTATAACCTGCTTATGAAAATAAAAAAAAAATAATTAAAAATTGTTTAATTTCTTTAAATTATTTCCTATACACATTAACTTTTTCGCTTATGTACATTGTTACATTTTGAATGTTTATTATTATATACACCATATCTATTTTCTTTTTATTGACGACAAATAATAAAAAGATAATAAATTACAAAGTCAAAAACATAGTATTTATTTAACACGATTCATGTTTTAATCTAAAACTTTTTCTTTTGCCGTCGTGTGGTACATGGTTGGTAGCTAGGAATGTGTTTATATCATTAATTTACTCTTGTACGAACGCAGTAAGCAGAGCAAACACACAACAGCTTGTAATCGAATCATACTTATTTTTTCTCATCTGTATGCACTGAGTTAAGGAGAGTTGGAGTCAACAACATCATACGTATTATTAAATATAAATGCCATAAGTACTTCAAACTTTTGAGATGAGTAGAGTATCCATTACAATAACAAGAGTATGAATGCGTATAAGTACAAGAAATTATGAATCATGATTCGAGTATACTCACTTTTTCAGTACTCATTGCTGATCTCTGACCCGTACATTGAACACTTATGAACATGGCTATCTATAGAAAAATATTTTCACTCTTACTACTCGTAACTTTTACTATTGCTATTGTTCTCTAACAAATTCTTGTACATTTTTATGGAAACTAATGATATCCATATACATATATGTAGATATGTGTGTATGCACAGTATGTCCATACATTGTTTTTATAATGAAAGAAGTTGTGTTTTGTTTACTCATTGTACAAAATTTTCAGATTTTTTATAATTTTAAACAATTTTTTCTATTTCATTTTATTCTCTGCATTCCTCTTCAGACCAGGCAAATACGCTTTAAGGAATGCAATTTAATTGGCTTATTATAATCAACACATCGACAGAAGTGTCTGATATTGCAGACAGTTTTTATTTTCACGATATAGATTATGTATAACATAGTTACAGGGGTAAAAAGTTAACGAAGAATAAAAGCCAAAATGTTTAATTGGTCGTTCAGGCAAAATATTCGACAGACCAAAACGCTTGATAGTTAGAAATAGAATAGTTAGAAGCACATTTAGAAATATATTGTATAAATAAAATCGCAAGAAAGACTACAAAACTTTAATCAAGAATAAGAACACGATAAGAGCTGCGAGAAATAAGCCACTACTTTCTGTGCAAAATTTTGATAAAACATAAAAAAAGAATTATTTCCATTATGTCAAAACATTTTCTTGACAAACTGTATGTACAAAAAATAAAAAAAAAACTACATATAATTGAGATAAAAGATATGTACCGCCTCAAACATAAACAAAAACTGTATAACAAAATTTTTTCCATTGTTTCTTAAAAAAAAAATTTTTTTCTCTTTCCTCTGCAAAACTATTTTGACAAACAAATACATTTTGCTTATGAATTTTTATGACAAAAAGTCAGTTTTTATTACGACATAAAAACAAAATAGTTTTTGTTTTGACAAAAACTTATTTGTTAGATTTTTGCTCAGTTTCTTTAATTTGCATACAAATATGTTTTTCATACTTACAATGATGTATGAATTTCATAACCTTTCTTTTTAGATTTAACAAACATTTTTGGCGTATCACCTTTTTCTATTTCTTCCTGTTAAAATTAGAAAACATTTTTTCATTTGTTTTCCTGTTTGGGATGAAAAAAAAACTTGTGCTGAGAACATGTATAATTGTTTACTTCTACGATTGTCAACATGTCATGACTTTTCTTTAACCAGTTTCTTTATCTTTTTGTTTTTGTTTTTCTTCTTTTTCTTTTTTCTTTATTTGATAAGTACTGTATGATGTAGGAAATGTGTTGGTGTTTTTGTATTGTTGAAAATGTCCTTCGATTTTATCATTCTTTAATAAGTTTTGAACAAAAGAAAAGGAAGGAGCAAAAACTTTTCATTTCGTGCATTATTGAGTCAAAAGATAAAAGTAAAAGTTAAATAAAATTAAAAAAGGTAAAAATAAATGATGTGTAAAATTTAAAAGCTTCCATCTTTATGCTGTTTAATCATTATTTACTACAAACTTGACACAAATAATAGACAAGGAGCTAAGATTAAAAAGCAACCCAAAAAGAATATATACTTATACATACACATGTAAATATAGATAATTTAATTCTTAGCAAATGTAAGTAACCTTTGCTTCTTTTTTAAGTTACAAATGTTTATTTTAAAATTTGTTGAAAAATATACTACGAAAACATGATTTTGAAAGTCAGCAAAAGAAAGGGTGGTTAAATTTTAAGGGCCGATGTTAAATGTGAACCACACCTAAACGTTAAGTTTATTTTCTGCGTTTTATTTGACATTTCTCAATTTCAGACAAAACTAATTTGAACAGTGGAAAGATACACAATCGAGCAATGCGTTGAAGTTATTTAGGCTTATTATGAAAATGAGCGTTCAAATCACAAAGCATATAGCGCACATCATGATTTTTGATTTAACTGTCAAAATGTGCGTATAGTCGGAAAATCGTGGATAAATTTAAGCAAACCGGAGGAGATGTGAAAATACTAGTGAATGCTCGTACATCTTGTACTGCAGAAAATATTGATGATGTTCGCGACAGTGTGGCTGAAGAGTCGTTCACTGTTACTGTGAATGGTGTTCCCTATCGTGAGATGATATCGAACTATTTATAGCCCAAATTGGAAGAAATGGATGTGAACTTAATGTGGATTCAACAGGACGGTTACACTTGCCATAGCGCTAACGAAACAATGGTTCTTTTGTGCGACAAATTCAATGGCTGTGTTATCTCACGTGGTGGCTATGTCAGTTGGCCACCAAGATCATGTGATTTGACACCGTTGAATTTCTTTCTTTGGGAGTATTTGAAAAAAAAGGTGTACGTCGATAAGCAGGATTAATAATTCAAGACCTAAAGGTTGAGATAATTCAGCACATTATCGGCATAGAATCTCAACTATGCTTCCGCGTCAACGAAAATTTGGACCATCGGATGGAGGTGTGCCGCCGAGATCGCGGCGGCCATTTGGTTGATATTTACTTTCATGTATAATTGAGCCATACCAAGTTATCATAATGAAAGAAAACGATAATAATTTCCTAAGAAATTTGTGTTTTATTCAAAATCAACATCGGTCCACCAAAAACTTTCAAGTGTATACAATTATTTAACCTTGACCAGCAGTTCAAGTTTATTTTAAAATGTTATTTCATATAATAAATAGTTAAAATTCAAAGACATACATATGTATATATTTACATATTTTAGGCTTCAAGAATTTTTCATTATTCAAAAAAATTTTGGATTTTTTTAATTGTAATAAAATTTTAGTTGAAGACTATTGCCCAAAGAAGATCATCATATGAAAAGCACTCATAATTTTTTTTTTAATTTTGTAACGATTTGTTCTTTATAATTCGTTTTATATTCAAGAGTTTTTTATTGTAAACTAAAAACACTGATACTTTTCGATTTTAAGGCATTATTTACACCCAATAACGTTTTATATACAACTAACTTTAGTAATTTCTATTGTTTTCATATACTAGTTTTTCTACAAAATTCTGCAACAACAATTTGATTTACAATTTTTAAACGTACTTGTTTTTCCTACATGTATTCTGTTTTTGTATTGATTTATAATTTTAAAAACCTTTGAGAATATATCTAATACGAGTATATTTGTTATTGTAATAATTTTTATATAAAAATTAAACGTCAAAAATAGTAATAAAACCTATATTCAAGAAATGTATTGAAATCATCAATAAATTTATAAAATTATTTCATCGTAACAGTGTAGTAAGAATTTTTCATCTAATATTTGCCTTATGTTTAGGTAACATAATATCACTCATACGCCACAAGATCTTCTCTGTATAGGTACAGTTATAGTTTTTCTTGACTAGGTTATACACCAATGCCCATATTCTTAAAAACTATTTTATTTTTTTTTTTTAAGACCAATACTCAGGGATAAACCCCTACTCATGCAATGCATTGTATTGGAATGTCAAGATGGGTGATAGAAGATTTTTTTATAGATGTTTGTATATTTTGCGCCTTTTTTTGTTGATGAAACATCTTGCTGTCAAATTGTCCACTCAAGAGCCAGTGTTATACCTTCACCCTCGAATGATCAAACAGCAATTGCCTCATCTGTCGGTGGATGTTCTTTTTAAATGTGAATGGTGAGCGTCTTCCGTAGATTAGCTGTTATCTTCCCAGAAAGTGGCGTTGTACTTGAGTAGAAATGTCAAGGGGCGGTTTCTTGCAGATGGTCTTGCTTATTTTTTTTTAATTTTTTTTAATGTTTGCAAATTTTTATTTTTATAATTTTGTCCTTCGCCTGGGATTGAACCTTGGTCATGTGAGTTTCTGTGCGAGCGCTCTACCACTATGCCACGACCCCCCAGGTTTATTGAGGGCTTATTTGACAAATTTCAATGCAATTCTTGTCAAGTAAACCCCCAATAAACCTAAAATAGTTTTTATGAATACGGGCGTAAGATTTAGTGAACATTAAACACTTCCATAAAACTCTTCATTTGAATAACTGAATATGTTTAATGCAGTATTTCACTTCATAAATAATTTGTTGCCTTTTACACAGTCATATTTGAAACATTTATTAAAGTTAAAAATTTGAATAAATGGTAATTATACCGGAGAACACTTCTCTTGCATGACTGTTATCGAACTTGTCGTATTTAATGTATGAATAGACAACTGACAGTTGTACAGTACTGAATCAGAAGAATTTTTTACATCAAAACGTCTTAACAGAAAATATATATAAATCACGCGATTCTTAAATATGTAAACAGTCTTGAATTTTTTTTTTTTTTGTTTCGTCAGAAACGTTTTAATGAGATCAAAGTTAACTGCAATGAATATTCGTGGTAATCAATAAAGAAATGATGTCCGTGAAGGAATAGTACACTAGCCAAACTGAACAATTGTTTTCGACTCCAGCTACGGCAGTCTCATCAGAGTTCTGTGTGTCCTGTGCATATTCAAGACCAAACATTAACTATTTAACTCACACTTTTCAAGTCTTACATATATGGAGAACTGACTGCTTATTATCCAAACTGATCAACTTATAAAAACGTAAAGCAAAGCAATTTTTTAAAAATTTTATTATTACCCTCATTGTTAGTTTCATTGCCCACATAATTTCGAATATTTAAATTTAAATATAAATCTAAGTCAATCAGTAAAATTAATGTTTAAAATAATTCAGTACTGTGCTGCATTGGTTGCATCCATCTTAGTGGTACTGGTATGGTTTACACAACGATGGCCGAATTTACAGCATGTTTCCAGGAGACAATTACAAACGATTGTCACACTAACAATAACGTAACAAATTGGGTTTCTGTAACACAACAGAATATTTTTGTCTGGCTTACGTTATACAATTTTGCTTTGTCAAAACCATTATTGCCATTACTTTATTTTATAGTTTTTTTTTACATTTTTTCTTATAAAAATACTTTTTTATGTTATAAAATGGTAACTCTATGAGTCAGCTGATAAAATATTGTCTGTACCCAATTGTTTAGTTTAATTATTTTTGTTTGTATAGGAAAGCATACAAATGTATCTCTAAATAGTGTTTTGTGAATATAGTGCTTTAATAAACAAATATCTTTTTTAATGTCATTATCACTAGATATATCCATTATTTTTACTTATTTTATGAAAACCAATTTTATTTTTTTGAATAAAACATATTTTTAGAGCAAACAAATCAATAACAATGAGTTTTTTCTGATCGTCTACTTTTGACATTTCATATTGTGTAAGACATTTACTTTTGTTATACGGAAACCAATTTACACACAGAAAAATTGACAGTCTTACATTGTTTGTGTGAAACAATTACGATTGTCTTATAGAACCCCAAAATGATTATTGTTTGTTGTTTTGACAATTTAAAAACAATAATTGTCTCCTGGAAACATGCTGTTAATCTTCTTGATGAAACAGTATTCTTGTGGACACCCACAATAATTATTACACTTTGAAACTACTTTATTAGGGCCAAATATTTGCTGTGATACAAATTACAATTTGAAGGTGTATTATTCTTACAAACGATCTGACTGTTAGACTAAATGCCCTCCCAGCAGAAAACAGTGCTTACCAGTAAGTTTTTTGTAAGAAAGAAATTGCAAACAATCACTTACTCGTGCGCATTAATAATGCATTATTTTTATATGAAACGAGCATCTAAAATGCAATAGATATGCAAATAGTACAAAAAATAACAAACAATACCGTATCCTGTAGCATGTTTGGCAGCTTTAATGTATAAGAAACAATATAATGCTTCCATTATTGCTTAAAATTTTATTTATTGCCTCGAAATCTTGAAAATTTTCTACTGGTCTGTTTTACCCTGTTACGGTAGCACAGGTTCCATTTTTTTATACTTAGATTTAAACAAAAGTTAGCAGAATGTGCTCCTAATTAATTTAATATTTATTTAATTTTTATTATTTGTAATAAGTATTAAGCTCTTCTTTGTTTGTTTTTTAACTGCTCTATTTTCCACACAGTTTATTTGTGACTAAAGTTATTAAAGTTTCCTTTGTGTTTTATTATATGGAAATTAAAATATTTTTTCTTTTTTTAATTGCAATCAAAATAACAATATGCATGTGTGCGTATTTATGTACTTCTATATGAATTTTTCTTTTTATCACTTGAATTTTATGCACAGCAAAATATGTTTCTTTTTTTTAAATTATTTCTATGATAAACAGATGATATGTTTTAGCCTTTTTTGCACCGAAAACTATATTTAATACCAGAGAATAATTCTTAAATCTCTGATGTAGTCAAATAAAAAACTTGAATATTAAACTTAATGCAGTTTAAACTCAGGGTTATAAAACACACGTTTCGTTTATGGATTAATAAAAACAAAAAAAAAATCATATTTAATAGCTCTAACGTTACGCTGGGAACGCATTAAATAAAAACTTAAAAATTAAATTTTTTTCTCTCTTTTTTTTACTAAATTCATCTCTACAGCCCACATGCATATGCTTGAATTAAATTAAAACAATTAAATATACTAAATGATAAAAAAAACAATTCACCTTAATTTAATTTAAATTGCTGAAAAAACAAAGAAAAAAAAATTATTTCAAAACCACGAGGTGAATTATTAATGAAATTGTTGTGGATATAGTAAAATAATTATTTTTCATTTAATTTTCATTTATTTAGTACAGAATTTAAAGTAGCAGCTTAACACTAAAAATACAAAAAAACTTTTTGTTGTTATTGAATATGTTTGGAATTTTCTAAATTAATACACAAATATGTGTAACATTTTAAAATGTGCATAATTAAGCATTCAAATTAACTAAATCTGTGTATTCAGTTTAATTAAGTTTTTATTATAAATAATTTTAAATTTTAAACAAAATAGCTTTAAGCAAATATGTACGAGTAATTTTACAATAGAAGTAGATTATTACAGATATAATATATAGGATAAAAATAATTAAAAAATTCATTACCTAAATGGTCGACCTGAGATTCAGCTAAGCGCTAGCTCAACAGATCTAAAAAAAACGAAGGTCAAGTAATCCTGACATTTCACCATATACGAGGTATGATAAAAAATGGCCGTTATTTTAAATGTTTTAAAAAAGTATTTATTTATTCATCAATAACTATCTTGTCCACTTCAAAGTAATCACCCTCAGTTATAATACACTTATGTCAGCGTTTTTGCCAATTCTCCAAACACTTCTGAAACGCGCTTTTTGGTATCGTCAACAGTTCCTGATTCGATTTTTTTTTTTTTTATTTCCTCAATCGTAGCAAAACGCTTTCCTTTCATCGGTGTCTTCAGTTTTGGGAAGAGGAAAAAGTCAGTGGAAGCCAAGTCCGATGATTACAGTGGTTGAGGTATGATAACATATAGCATCAATTTGTGAGCAAAATCCATCGTCATTAACATCTTCTTGGCCTTCCTTAAACCGGTTATACCACAAATGAACTTGTATTCTGCTCATAGTAGATTCGCCAAACGCCACAGTCAACATTTCAAATGTCCTTGTGCATTTAATTTCATTTTTACACAAAACCTGATACAGTTTCTTTGATCCATTTTTAAGAATATTAAAAAATCAAAGTGCACACTAAAACACGACTAACTTTATTATTCGTCAAAAACAAAGTGACAATCCAAATTGGCTGATATTACCAACATAACAGAAATGTGTACTAAGATAACAGAAAAAAAAGCGACAATCGAACATACGTAACTCACATGATTTGAAAATAACGGTTAATTTTTGTTCAGACCTCGTATATAAGAGAGATTCTTTTAAATCTAGAAGGGAGGACGATTAGATTAATAGAATTTTCTGTTCGACTCATGGAAGTAGATTGACAAATAATATATTCGTAGACTATACTCTTCTCTTCCTCATTCGATCCACAACCACATGTGCCTACATATAAATATATATGTATGTGAGTAGAGACAAGTTAGAGGAAACGTACCTACGGTTCAGTTAGAATAGTTGATTCACACCTCATCTGTATCCAAAGTAGACCAAGGAGTCGAGCAATAAAACAACATTATCTCTTCGTCTAATTATTTTTAGTATTCAATAGGTATATTTGCTTAATATGTATGTAAGTTAATGGGTGTAAGAAGCGTGGTAGAAGTACATACGCTTTAGTACTAATACTACGTCTATTACTACCACGAAAATACATATCCAAGAAAACCGAAATTGTTCACAATTAATCTGAGGATGATATGCAGGATAGCCTTTATTTCCACCAGAAAAACAGAATAGTACTTGCCTCCCATATTAAAAAGTTATATTCTTATACCACACAGTGGTATTTTTTTGAAAAAATTTTTTTGACTATTGCTTTTTAAAAATGTATTGTTGTCATTCACTCAAAGAAATGCATAATTGGTTTGATTAAAAATCAATATTTTGTCTCAGTAAAAGTTTATTGAAGTCACTTAGATATTGTAAAACGAAAACTGACGAAAATGTTCACACAGTTCAGTGGCTTGCGTATGGCACATATTGTAATTGATAACTTTTTAAGGCATTTTTTATTGAAATACAGCACTTCTATTATAATTTGAAGGATGACCAGATGAATATGACGAGTAAAGTAAACGAAACATTTACTGCTGAAAACTAAGAAAAATGTATCGCAAAGCTAAAGAAATTGCGCGTTAAATAGGAAACAAAGTTTTTTAGTAATGAGACAGTAGATGTAGTAGATGTAAGCGAATTAAAATTGAGAAGAAGGAGGAAAGATTGTGTGGAATTTTGATTTTAACTTACTACTGTCGTATATGATATCAGATAGAAGAAACAAAGGTTCTACTTAAAAAATGGGAACAGCAAGAAAATTGTTTATTGTTGTTTGATTATTTAATGGTCAGTAAAACACACCAAGAAGCCCACACAGTAAAGTTTTATTTAAGGGAAGAATAAAAGAAAGACAAAAATGCACCGCTAATAGTGTCATAAGAGGCCCAACTGCAGCACAGCTACTTGTCCCAGGCTTTCGTTTAAACGAATACGAATTTTGGGAACCCAACGACTGTTGTTGTTGCCACTGGTATTAATTCTTGTTTGTAGATGATAATTGTATTAAAAATGATATTGTTGTTGTAAACAAAAAACGAATGATTAGGAGAAAAGCGCCATCTATTGGGATTAGCGAAGACACTCACCACACAATCAACATGCAACGATAATGAGGCATAATTTCTGTTGATCTTTCAAGGTATATATATATTCTTTGAAGGTATAACGCTGGCCTTTGAATGATCAGCTCACAGCAATTTGTCTCATTCCTAAGGCGCTTAATAGTAATATTTGAAAATACAAAAATGTATATTGTGCCATAAATGTACTGTCCTTTTAAAAAAAAAAATTCCAATACAATGCACTGCATTTAGTACGGGTTTACTCCTGAATATTGGTCTCAAATAGTTACAGGTCCACAACTGTCTTTCTGGAATGGGAGACTGTGCCCGAGTCCATTTTTATAACCAAATTTCTTTAGGTAAATGATAATATACCCTAAAGTTTTTACAGTTTATCATTTTATAAGTATAGTGTGAATGTGTTTTAGCCAAGTTATACTCCTTTTCCCCTTTTAACATCGTTAAGCCTTTTTGACACTCTTCTAAAGAAAATAATATTTTTCTTAAATTAACTTTATTTTCACAATAACACTCATCCCTATATGACATGTAATATATATTTCAAGCATTGCTTTATACTTTTGGGTATTTCAACATATTTTTTTATGTTATGGATTAAAAGAGAAAATAGAACAAATTGAATTGGGTTCTACTCAAATTCAAATTCAATTTTATCTATTTCACAAAACACTAAAGGAAGAAAAAAGAAGAGGAAACAAATTAAGGTACATGTCTGCAAGGAATTCAAATATTACTCTAAATTTATTAATTTTTGTTTTCGTTTTTATTTCTAAATTAAGTCAATATTATGGCTTTTAACTAAAAATGTTGTATTTGCATTAAAGAGTATGTGATTTACATATAAAAGACAACTACATAAACTGTAATACATATGCACATACATATATACTTATATATTGTAATCTATGTATTAACATTCAAGCCATTAAAATAATTGCAGTAATAAAAAGGGATTATTTAGACTTACTACTTATGCAAATAAAATGCAAAATTCTATATTTCTAAAATGAAATAAATTGAATGGTTGACAGTTAATTAAAACTAAAACTATTGATTACAATTATTAAGTAGTAACTACATTTGAAATACTGGATTAATTATAAAAGTGGTAAATGAATTGCTAAGCAATTCAAATTAAAATGAGAATTTTTAAATAATGGTTCTGTTACACTATTGCGACATTGTTATACTATTAACTGTTTAATCAAAGTTATACAATCGAGTTTCGAAAAAAAAAACATTAGTTCTAAAATATTATTATTTTAGAAACTAGAAAATTATATAATACATACATACATACATAACTGGCCTTTACAACCCTGTGTCAGGATTACGGCCTAGCTTTTCGCAGAACTCATGTTGTGTGTGTAAATTTTTATCCATGAGTACCGGGACCTACAGTTTAATGTCGACTCCGAACGACAGACTTGAGAAGCTTGTTCATGGCAATTAGTTACTCTCAGAGCTTTTGCCAGAAGACTGCTGAGAGGTAGTCGCCGAAAGAAATATTTTTCATATTTCTTTTTTTTTTTAAGATGTCCGGAGCTGGGTATCGAACCCAGGGCTCATGTCTTAGTAAGCCAACACACTAACCACTAGACCACGGCGACTACAAATTATATAATACAGACTTAATAAAGTGTTTGGAAACCACTACTTCACAAAACTTCTCAAAATGGAGTTAGTCGATTTACCAAATCAAATTTCTGCCGTGGAGAGATTCAATTTCGCAAGAATATACATATGCGCTGTGAGTTTTTATTTTTTTCTTTTAATGGAATATCAAATATGATATTAATCAAACAAATTGCTTTAAGCATTATGGTTTTATGTAAGAAAGCATGTTAAAAAGTAACTTTGTACCCTTTTTAAAAAAAATTAATATATACGAGTAGGTAGACTGTGATACACTTAAAATTTAAATTGAGAAAAAGTACAAAAATGAATAATTATTCTGTAAAAATGCAAAAAAAACACCAGTATCACATTTTAATTCAATTTTTTCAACAATAAAATGTAAAAGAATTATAGTCGAATTCCGATAACTATACAAAGCGCATTAATAAATTTTTATTAAAAGTCGTGGGGAGGTAGTGCCTGCTTTGCCAGACAAAATAAAATACTAAATTTTCTAAAAAAGAAATGAACTTCAAATATTCTCAAGATATATAAAAATCAATATTTTATATATATGGAGGGTACTTCGCTTACTTGTCCTATTGTACTCACTTTCTGACTGAAGATTTGTTTTGATCATAAGGTCATTCAGACCAAAGTCAGAAACTTTAGCTTTAAACGAGAGATACCATGCCCACTTCCTGACTGACAATTTTTGTTGCCATCTAGCTAAAAGATTACCAAAAGTAGTTGTCGCCGTATTTCCGCTAACATAATTATTTTTTTTCATAGCGTTTTCAGCATTATTGATACATATTAATTATTTCAATTTTAAATATTTAAAATTGTTTTGTTGTTTATCGAAATATTTAAAGATATGTATGTACCTACATATGTACTCGTATCTATTTGAATATAAATTTTTATGTCAACGTACTCTATTATATTGTTACGGATTATTTAAATAATATAATATTAGAAATGATATTATTCTCAGTTCATTTGTCTGTTTAATGCTATTTTGTTCTTCTATTGTCTGTCATTGTTTTTATACTTTTGTGTCTTATTTTAGCATTTTTATTTATATTTTACATTGCATGCTGTGAATTTGTTTTTCTATTACATGTTTAAAGATATACATTTTCAATAAAATAAAACCTCTTTAAAATAATTCATAGAAAAATAATAAAGATTTAAAATTTTAAATAAATTTAAATTGTGTTTAAAATTTGCGATCTTTTGTTATTTTTTTTTTAACTGAAATATTTTGCTAATTTTGTGTAGGATTTTTAGAGACTATTTAATACGAGTACATCCATAATTGGCTATTACAACCCTATTCCAGAGTTATCGCCTAGCTTCTCACAGCACTCTTATTGTGTGCGTCAATTATTATCCATGAGTACCGGGGCCTATAGTTTAACGTCGAATCCAAACGAAGAAGCTTGTTCATAGCAACAGTTTATTATTAGAACCAGAAGACTGCTAAGAGGTAGTCGCTAAAAGCAATATTTTTTCATATTTCTTACTTTCACTATATCAGAGCTCTTCTTTTGAACATGTTTTCAACTCCAGCTAGGGTAGTCTCATCATCATTTTCTTCTTTGATCGAATTAAAGCGTTTCTGATGAAACAAAATAAATTCGAAAACTGATTACTATCTGGGGGCCAAACTCGGGCCTTCGGCATATTTTATGCAATGCGGTTACTTCTGGCGATGCCTTTTAGCCATCGGGTTACAGTCGTGCATGTCGTCGATATCGACTAATGTGGATAAAATGGAATAAGAGAGCAAAAACAAAAATAAGTTGTAATTCTGTTTTCAAATCAAATGACAATTGAAAAAAAAGCAATGATGGTGAGAAAAACAAAATATGATGGAAACTTTTGTTTGACTTTACTTCAACTTACTAATTCAAGTGTATGTACCACTCATATGAATAAAAGTAATTTCAGAGTGTGATTTCTTGAAAAGTGTGAGTTAAATAGTTGATGTTTGGTCTTGAATATGCATAGGACATAAAGAACTCTGAGAAAGCTAACGTAGCTGGAGTCGAAAACATATGTTTAATTTGAAACTTGACCACTCTTCCTGGGGCGCGTATTTGGGTCTCCAGCATATTTTATTATTGTCAGTTTGGACTGGTCTAAAGACTTGAAGTTTCAGCAGGCCACTCTGTCCAAAATATAAAATATAGTAGAGCAGAATGTGGCTGAATGAAATGTAGAAATGCCAGTAGGATCACATCTGCGGAAACTAGTTTTTAGACTATTGGGAAGCAAGCAGCTCAGTAGAACATTCCATTTAATACTTCTACAGCTCTAAGTAATCGGAGAACAATATTTAATTTTTTCTTTGCGAATGCCCAGCCCTGTGAAGCCCTGTTCGATAATATAAGAGAGCTGGCTGATGAAGCATTGATCGAATTATAAAGTCTCTGAATCGCATGGAAAAGATATAATGACCGTTTAAAGGATATTACATCCGGGAGAATGTGGTATCAAAATGGCTCTAGATTGCTAATTAGATCTTTGGATTACCACGAAGCCTGCTCATTATTGATGTCAAATATTAAGCATATACTCGTATTTCTAAGAGGATTTATAATTTTATCGGTTGCAAATATATTTCCTACGACAGCATTATAAATCTTTTTTTGTACTAATGAAGAAAAATAAGTAGAAGAGTTTTAAAATTAAGGTCATCGTTTAAAATTTATATTTCATTGCCTTATTTTTTATACGTTTCTGTAAGAAGACGTATGTAAACTATTCCATTGATCACATACAATTGAGAGGTTTCCTGTGCGCTTTAACCAGTAGACCGCATAATGAATTTTTCCTGTGCATTCTGTGATATCAAGAATAAGGCATTTATCCATTTGTAAGCAATTTAAGAAATTGTTTTGTTGCAAAATATTTCAGCCTTATGACCTTAATGGCAGCTATACCCTGACTATAAACCACATCATCTGATCGTTGTATGTATATCTCATATGAAATTGAATATTTAATAATACCAAACATTTGTTTTAATGGACAAGTGACAGTAACATAAACATTAATTTCTTTAAAAGGAATTACGGAAAAAACTCAAATGAAGGAGATGAAATCAATAAACTGATATCAACAAGTCAACAGACGTCACAACATCACATCACTTAAATTGTATAAAATTTAAAACACACTTACAAACATGCATATGCACAGACAATAAGAGATTATAGCACATGCACATACAAAACTAATTGTATAACTGAAGAGAAGCATTGTGTAGAGAGAGTTGTGTTTTAAAAGATGGATGTTCTGCAAGATTGTTTTGGAAATAAAAAAACACATGCAGTGTAGTTGTATTTTTAAAGCCTGCAGAAATTATGGGACCACATAGAACACTGTAGTCACTATGGAATAGATACAATGTGAATCTGTAATGAAAAGAATGTTCGCATTTTAACAAGGAAGTAATAATGTAGAGTAACTTTCAGACTACTTTTATATATTACCTGAAATATAGTTCGCTCAGGAACAAAACAATGTTATAAGAATACATTAGTTTCAAATGTTTAAAAGATGTTAAAACAATTGTTAGATTAGTATTTAGTAGAGTTGAGCACATTTTCTTTAGGGGTATGATTTATATTTGTTGGCATCTTGTGTGTGTAAATTTTTATGCAAATTTTCAGCTTTTATTTGAAATGTTTGTTTGTCTGTTTCTTTTAACATTTATTTGCTTTAGCAATTAAAAATTTGCAATAAAATTATTTATCTGGTTTTATAGTACATAGTAAACGATTCATTAAAACTGTCATCATGAATTAATTGAATTTTTTAGTTTTAATATTATTTTTGCAAAAGACTTATTTAATTATCCCTCCAACTAAATTTTTTGTAATTTAAAAATATAAACTTTTTATATATATATATGGGCAATTTCAAAAATTTTCGACATTTTGATATTTTTTTTTTCAATTTTTTTTTTTTGGATGACACGAATGACGCTTTGGTCACCAAAACAGTTCGCGTTAATCATTTATTGCAAACGGCGCGAAAGTTATGGAGGTTTTAAGTTAAAATTTCTTTTAAAAATATTTAAAGTTAAATTTATTGGTTTATTTTAATAAATGTTGTATGGATGCATGAAACTCATTTCAAATTCATCAGTGCAGTCCAAATTCATCAATGCACTGATAAAATACATAAAAAATATCAATTATAATTAAAATTCCTTAACATTAAAAAAAACGCGATTTTTTGCAAAAATATGAATGTTTTACCGATCGTTATAATATGTGTTTATATAACGCATAATTAATTTACAGAAAAACAATGTTTTAACTTGCAAATTTAAAAAATAAAAAAAAAATTATATAAGAATTATTTTTGAGGTTAGAATTTATTTTTTTATTTTTTTGATCTGTAAAATTTAAAATTATGAAAATTTTTTAATACCTATTCGGTTTTATTATCAAGCTTAAAAAACCTTTCATTTGGTGTCAATCGCGGCGGAATCTATGCATAACTGCAGATGTCACAAAGCAAAATGTGTTTTAAGAAAAATGCCGCTGTACCCGCTAAATATGGACCGAATTCAACCGTATTTATATATGATCGTTAGTTCACAACCGCACTTCATTTCCAATACTTTACATTGATTTTAAACTACTGATTAACTAAAAGAAACGCGAAACAAAATCATGAAATTTCGCAAAAGTTTTATTTTCTTTATAAAATTTTTGCGTTTCAAAATATTTTAACGCCTTCTTCACGTTGAGGTGCCATTAACTAAGAAGTTTAGATCACGCAATACATAAACCAGTTTTAAATAAGATTGCAAATGTCAGTCGCGAAAAACTGTCATTTTTAACATATTTACGCCAATTCTATAATAGTTTGAGGTCATCGTTCTCAGCAACTAGCAGCCTGACATCGACGTGATATGGCGCAAATTTTAGCAAATTACACCATCTATTAAATACTGTTGAAGAAATACAATTTTCTTGAACGGCACAAAAACGCTATAGAAAAAACTGCGAAAATTAAAAAATCGGAAAATTTTGGTTTCAAAAATGAACCGCTGTACAACTTCTTCCCAAATAGTAGTATTGGCATAACTTTTATAGTGAAAATATCTACAAAGTCTAGTGACTTTATTTTATATCAGTTAGCATCGGAAGTTTAAAACTAAAAGTAGAAAAGTGATGAAATATATATAAAAAAAACTCTTGTAAATTTCAAGCCTTTTTTTGAGTTTTTCGATATTTGAGAGCCCTTAAATTTTAAAAATAAAGAACTGATGGTCAGAAATTTTGAATTTCCCAGTTTTCTAGTGTGGCCTACCATTCCATTTTGACCGTTTTGGTCAATTTGAAAAACTGGAGAAATAATAAGCATCTGAACTCGGTTTCAACAAATGTCAAAAATTTTTGAAATTGCCTATATATAGAGATATATATTTTTTTGAGATCAACACTCATGGGTAAACTTATCTGATGCTGTGCATGTATTGGCATTTTTAGAGAGTAGAGTACATATATATTTTTTTCTTATATTACTATTCAAATATATATTACCTTAGAAATGAAACAAATTGTTGTGAATTGATCATTCAAAGGCCAGTGTTGTAAATTTACCCTTAAATCGTTGTGCAATTTTATATTTTTTATATGTATATCTCGAGTTAATGATGCCAATTTAGGTCTTCGACCTTAAATTTTTCAAGTCTGCAATCCGTTTTCGGATATATCGTCCAGTTTCGGAAATAAATAGTCGAAAACGGATTGACATTTTGATGTCAAAAACCTTATGTGACATCATTAACTCGAAAAATATAAAATGGCGAATAGAGTACATAAACACCCACACGATGAAATGATCAGCAGCAATTGCCTCATCGCTGCATGTTGATTGTGTGTGGTGAGTGCCTTCACTAAGTAGGTTATCTCTGCTACTTCCGAATAGGTGGCGCTTTTCTCCTGACTGGTCTTTAGTTGTCAGTGGTTAAGGTGAAATAGAGTGGAATGTCAGGGAGCGATTTATTTGTAGAGGGACTTTCTGGAGGGGGGACTTTCTTGTTTTTATGGTTAAGTACTTTCCAAAAGCGATTCATACCGACTCCAATTAATATATAAAAACATCGCCGTCACTTTTTTTATTTAACTCTTATTTTACTAAAATTTTGTTCACATAATTGTCAATATTATCAGTAATACCAAAGAATATAAATCATATAGAATGCGCATCTCAACACTTATCCAAATATTTTGTCAACATTTTTTCAGACGCGGGAAGGAAGGGCAAAAGGCAAAACAAAAGAAAAGAGCGTAACAAAACAAGAGAAACCAAAGAGAAACTAATGTCACAGTGTATGCACTGTGCTAATGTGTGTTTTATTTCTTTTGCATTGTTGTTTAGGTTTTTTCGTTCAGCCACAGTACATACAGTGACGAAATTCCAACAACTATAACAAGAACATCACACAGCAAAAAAGCCACAACAAAATTTTTGCACACACAACATCACAGTGTATAAGACGATAGCCACAACAAATTTTTTACTTCGTGTTGTTTTTTTTTGCTTAAGTACAGAAACGGTATCATGCTAACAACAATATTCACATACAATACAATTTATGTGTGTGTGTGTCTTATTCATTGTGAGCTGTTTTCGTTTTTTAAATTTTAAAACTTAGAGAATAATGTTGTTGGTTCAAATATTTTTGTGTATTAAAGAATACAGTGCTCCGATACGACTATGTAAGCTAGTGTAGGGCAAAGCATATTTAATTTGTAGTTGCGCGAAGGAAAATACATTAATCTACATCGAATATATAGCGCCCTATTTAATATCGTAATAAAAGTGTAGTTAGAAATATATTTTATTATTATTATTTATTCAAGCTCAACAATTGATTTTATATTTATTTGAAATAAAAGGTTAACTAAACCAAAAATATAAAAAAACAAGTATATATTCATTAATGACAAATTTTCGAATGATAAATTTATTTTTATTTTTAATTTATATATGTATGTATGAATTATATATATGTACGTATATATACATTTTTAAAAGAAAAGACACTTTAATTTTTTTATGTTAAAAATAAATAATAAATAAATAATAATCAAGATTAAAATTATTTCTTACTTTATACTTCAAAGCATCAAAAAGTATGTATATTTTGAGGATTTTCATCTCCATAAAAAGGCTAATAAAGTTAATTTTTTTTAAAGATTATTTATTGGATAAAATATCTAATTTTCTTTTTTTGGAACTTCCTTTTTCTGTAGTCCAAGAGCAATGTTTCCGAAGGAAAACCAATAATAGAAAGTCCAATACCTCTATTCTGTGTTGAGAACAAGTGTCGGCAAACCACTCTGGGGTCATTCGTTTACATGACTCAATAATAAAAGATTTTGTACCAATTTTTCGCGGTTCAGATTTAAAGACAGAAAAAGTGTTCTAATTTGTCTTGATTGAGGGACTTTGTCATTAAGAAATATAAATCACCACCTTCCCTTAAAATTTCATTTGTTAACATAAGAATTGAATTTAGGGTGAGTTTCATTTTATTTGAAAAGAAAATACGCTTGTTTTGATCTACAAACTCCACCTTTTTTAAATATTCTAAAAAGAACTAAATATATTTATATACTTCATTGTTAATCTGAATTGCAGATCTGTAGCAATTATCTCGATAAAGGGAGCCACTATTAAGACAATCAAAAATTTTGCCATTTTCTCCATAAACTGAGCTGTTGATAAAGCCAATTCTGCGGAACATGTCTTAAATTTTGTGGTTTCAGACCTTGTTTTAATAGCAGCAGAAACAAGCCTGCTGAAAATTTGTGTGGCAAATACTACAAGCATTTTTCAAAAGTGTTAGGAAACATATGTTGCCGTGTTAGTTTTGGGCACATTTTTGTTTTTGCATTTGCTTCCATTTCTTACAATTCCCTAATTACCTGAAAGCTTGCCGTCCCATCCGGGGTTTTTATGTCACATTTCAGCCACCCATTCCGCAAAGATTTAATTGAGTGTGGGAAATCATAAAGGCAAAAAACATTTTGATCGCTTAATTCAAAAAACGTTTTTTTAGCAGATACTTTAAGATTGGAAAATCATTTTCGGTTAGTCGAGCCTTCATCACATATAAGGGCATAAACATTAATACCAATGCTTTTTAAAATATTTACATTTACTGTAACAATTTCACTTAAAGAATCTGCAGATAAACCATTTTGGGAAGTAAAATAATTTAGAATGATAGCTAAATGGATGCAAGCAAAAAACACATTTTAATATTTCATAATGTCTTTAAATCTGAACCTCAAAAAATTGGTATAAAATCTTTTATTATTGAGTCATGTAAACGAATCACCCCAGAGTGGTTTGCCAACACTTGTTCTCAACACAGAATAGAGGTATTGGATTTGCTGCTCCTTCGAAAGCATTGCTCTTGGACTACAGAAAAAGGAAGTTCCAAAAATAGATATTCTATCCAATAAATAATTTTTAAAAAAGTAACCTTATTAGCCTTTTCATGGAGATGAAAATCCTCAAAATATACTTTTTGATGCTTCAAAGTAAAAACTAAGAAATAATTTTAATTTTGATTATTATTTATTTATTATTTATTTTTAAAATAAAAAATTGAAGTATCTTTTCTTCTAAAAATGAATATATACATACAGTTATATATTTTAAACATACATAAATTAAAAATAAAATTTTTTCAATTTTCTTATAATTGAAAAATCATCAATTTATCATTCGAAAATTTGTCATTAATGAATATATATTTGTTTTTTTTTTAAATATTTTTGGAATTACATTTTTTGGTTTAGTTAACCTTTTATTTCAAATAAACATAAGAATACTTGTTGATCTTAAATAAATAATAATAATAATAAAACATATTTTTAACTACACTTTTATAACGATATTAAATAGCGCGCTATATATTCGATGTAGATTAATGTATTTTCCGTCGCGCAACTACAAATTACATATGCTTTGCCCTACACTAGCTTACATAGTCGTATCGGAGCACTGTATTCTTTAATACACAAAAATATTTGAACCAACAACATTATTCTCTAAGTTTTAAAATTTAAAAAACGAAAACAGCTCACAATGAATAAGACACACACACACATAAATTGTATTGTATGTGAATATTGTTGTTAGCATGAAACCGTTTCTGTACTTAAGCAAAAAAAAAAGACACGAAGTAAAAATTTTGTTGTGGCTATCGTCTTATACACTGTGATGTTGTGTGTGCAAAGTAAGAGAATAAACGAATTCTGTTTGCTAAGTAAGAGAGTAACAATTCTTTTTGCGGGTTCCAACATTACGACCCGCCATAAGAAATTTTACTTGTACATGATGCACATTCTATATGATTTATATTCTTTGGTATTACCAAGTAAAATTTCTTATGGCGGGTCGTAATGTTGGAACCCGCAAAAAGAATTGTTACTCTCTTACTTAGCAAACAGAATTCGTTTATTCTCTTACTTTGCACACACAACATCACAGTGTATAAGACGATAGCCACAACAAAATTTTTACTTCGTGTCTTTTTTTTTTGCTTAAGTACAGAAACGGTTTCATGCTAACAACAATATTCACATACAATACAATTTATGTGTGTGTGTGTCTTATTCATTGTGAGCTGTTTTCGTTTTTTAAATTTTAAAACTTAGAGAATAATGTTGTTGGTTCAAATATTTTTGTGTATTAAAGAATACAGTGCTCCGATACGACTATGTAAGCTAGTGTAGGGCAAAGCATATGTAATTTGTAGTTGCGCGACGGAAAATACATTAATCTACATCGAGTATATAGTGCCCTATTTAATATCGTTATAAAAGTGTAGTTAAAAATATGTTTTATTATTATTATTATTTATTTAAGATCAACAAGTATTCTTATGTTTATTTGAAATAAAAGGTTAACTAAACCAAAAAATGTAATTCCAAAAATATTAAAAAAAAAACAAATATATATTCATTAATGACAAATTTTCGAATGATAAATTGATGATTTTTCAATTATAAGAAAATTGAAAAAATTTTATTTTTAATTTATGTATGTTTAAAATATATAACTGTATGTATATATTCATTTTTAGAAGAAAAGATACTTCAATTTTTTATGTTAAAAATAAATAATAAATAAATAATAATCAAAATTAAAATTATTTCTTAGTTTTTACTTTGAAGCATCAAAAAGTATATTTTGAGGATTTTCATCTCCATAAAAAGGCTAATAAGGTTACTTTTTTAAAAATTATTTATTGGATAGAATATCTATTTTTGGAACTTCCTTTTTCTGTAGTCCAAGAGCAATGCTTTCGAAGGAGCAGCAAATCCAATACCTCTATTCTGTGTTGAGAACAAGTGTTGGCAAACCACTCTGGGGTGATTCGTTTACATGACTCAATAATAAAAGATTTTATACCAATTTTTTGAGGTTCAGATTTAAAGACATTATGAAATATTAAAATGTGTTTTTTGCTTGCATCCATTTAGCTATCATTCTAAATTATTTTACTTCCCAAAATGGTTTATCTGCAGATTCTTTAAGTGAAATTGTTACAGTAAATGTAAATATTTTAAAAAGCATTGGTATTAATGTTTATGCCCTTATATGTGATGAAGGCTCGACTAACCGAAAATGATTTTCCAATCTTAAAGTATCTGCTAAAAAACCGTTTTTTGAATTAAGCGATCAAAATGTTTTTTGCCTTTATGATTTCCCACACTCAATTAAATCTTTGCGGAATGGGTGGCTGAAATGTTTCATAAAGACCCCGGATGGGACGGCAAGCTTTCAGGTAATTAGGGAATTGTAAGAAATGGAAGCAAATGCAAAAACAAAAATGTGCCCAAAACTAACACGGCAACATATGTTTCCTAACACTTTTGAAAAATGCTTGTAGTATTTGCCACACAAATTTTCAGCAGGCTTGTTTCTGCTGCTATTAAAACAAGGTCTGAAACCACAAAATTTAAGACATGTTCCGCAGAATTGGCTTTATCAACAGCTCAGTTTATGGAAAAAATGGCAAAATTTTTGATTGTCTTAATAGTGGCTCCCTTTATCGAGATAATTGCTACAGATCTGCAATTCAGATTAACAATGAAGTATATAAATATATTTAGTTCTTTTTAGAATATTTAAAAAAGGTGGAGTTTGTAGATCAAAACAAGCGTATTTTCTTTTCAAATAAAATGAAACTCACCCTAAATTCAATTCTTATGTTAACAAATGAAATTTTAAGGGAAGGTGGTGATTTATATTTCTTAATGACAAAGTCCCTCAATCAAGACAAATTAGAACACTTTTTCTGTCTTTAAATCTGAACCGCGAAAAATTGGTACAAAATCTTTTATTATTGAGTTATGTAAACGAATGACCCCAGAGTGGTTTGCCGACACTTGTTCTCAACACAGAATAGAGGTATTGGACTTTCTATTATTGGTTCTCCTTCGAAAACATTGCTCTTGGACTACAGAAAAAGGAAGTTCCAAAAAAAGAAAATTAGATATTTTATCCAATAAATAATCTTTAAAAAAAATTAACTTTATTAGCCTTTTTATGGAGATGAAAATCCTCAAAATATACATACTTTTTGATGCTTTGAAGTATAAACTAAGAAATAATTTTAATCTTGATTATTATTTATTTATTATTTATTTTTAACATAAAAAAATTAAAGTGTCTTTTCTTTTAAAAATGTATATATACGTACATATATATAATTCATACATACATATATAAATTAAAAATAAAAATAGAATTTTCTTATAAATAATTGAAAAATCATCAATTTATCATGCGAAAATTTGTCATTAATGAATATATACTTGTTTTTTTATATTTTTGGTTTAGTTAACCTTTTATTTCAAATAAATATAAAATCAATTGTTGAGCTTGAACAAATAATAATAATAAAATATATTTCTAACTAGACGTTTATTACGATATTAAATAGGGCGCTATATATTCGATGTAGATTAATGTATTTTCCTTCGCGCAACTACAAATTAAATATGCTTTGCCCTACACTAGCTTACATAGTCGTATCGGAGCACTGTATTCTTTAATACACAAAAATATTTGAACCAACAACATTATTCTCTAAGTTTTAAAATTTAAAAAAGGAAAACAGCTCACAATGAATAAGACACACACACACATAAATTGTATTGTATGTGAATATTGTTGTTAGCATGAAACCATTTCTGTACTTAAGCAAAAAAAAAAAAAAAAACACGAAGTAAAAAATTTGTTGTGGCTATCGTCTTATACACTGTGATGTTGTGTGTGCAAAAATTTTGTTGTGGCTATCTTGCTGTGTGATGTTCTTGTTATAGTTGTTGGAATTTCGTCACTGTATGTACTGTGGCTGAACGAAAAAACCTAAACAACAATGCAAAAGAAATAAAACACACAATAGCACAGTGCATACACTGTGACATTAGTTTCTCTTTGGTTTCTCTTGTTTTGTTACGCTCTTTTCTTTTGTTTTGCCTTTTGCCCTTCCTTCCCGCGTCTGAAAAAATGTTGACAAAATATTTGGATAAGTGTTGAGATGCGCATTCTATATGATTTATATTCTTTGGTAATACTGAAAAACTTACAACGTTGCCAGAAAATATTTTCAAACTTTTAAAATTTATTTATCTGAAGAAAATATCATAATCGGCTATGTTTTCATATCTATTTAGCAAAAATTAAAGGGAATCGTAATTGTATCAACTAACTATGTGAATGACATTGCCAGATAAAATTATTGTCAGGCAAGCGTCTAGCGATAAATACATGTCGTATTGATTACCAGTGGTGCGATTCATTAACATATTTTTACGATAATCGCATTGTTTTCAACAGTAAACAACAGAATTGTCGATATTGCTATTCATTTTTTTTTTGTTTACGATGGCTGTTGTCGTAAACTAACGCCAAAAATTTTTATGCTGTTTATTCAGTTGGAAAATCGTAAATTTTTTATATTGAAATTTTGTGCCTACGCTATTAACTAGTTTGTTTGAGAACCATTTTTGTGTGTTTGTGTACCCAAAGAAACTAGAGGTTTGTAGCTTTGGTAACTTTCTACCCAAAAACTGACTGATTTTATACAGTGCTGCCAAATTATTGCAATTTAAACATAAAGAAAACTACAGTTGTAGACTGTCGATAAAATGTACTTAGTGAATCACATAATCTTCACTGCAAACAATAGAAACTGTCGACTTCTTTTGCGAATATCGTATTGTTAAAAGTTACTGAATCCCGTGGTGCGATTCAGTAACATATTTTTACGATAATCGCATTGTTTTCAACAGTAAACAACAGAATTGTCGATTTTGCTATTCATTATTTTTTGTTTACGATGGCTGTTGTCGTAAACTAACGCCAAAAATTTTAATGCTGTTTATTCAGTTGGAAAATCGTAAATTTTTTATATTGAAATTTTGTAGAGAGATGTGCCTACGCTATTAACTAGTTTGTTTGAGAACCATTTTTGTATGTTTGTATACCCAAAGAAACTAGAGGTTTGCAGCTTTGCTAACTTTCTACCCAAAAACTGACTGATTTTATACAGTGCTGCCAAATTATTGAAATTTCAACATAAAGAAAACTACAGTTGTAGACTGTCGATAAAACGTACTTAGTGAATCACATAATCGTTACTGCAAACAATAAAAACTGTCGACTTCTTTTGCGAATATCGTATTGTTAAA
Organism: Metopia argyrocephala; assembly: GCA_963576795.1. Classification (NCBI taxonomy): domain Eukaryota; kingdom Metazoa; phylum Arthropoda; class Insecta; order Diptera; family Sarcophagidae; genus Metopia; species Metopia argyrocephala. Next base: position 66,498,451 of record OY756208.1, read on the forward strand.
AGTTACTGAATCCCGGTACCGGTACAGGTGTATTTGTCATACCCACTGATCTATTATTTTTGTAAAGAGACTGTCAGTTTTTTCTTCGATTTTTTTTAACAAATCCAAACTTTTAATTTTTAATCTCAAAAGCACTATATGATAAATGCCCATTGGATAAAATGTAAGCTTTTCTTAAAATAGTGCAAAATTATAATCTCTGTAGTGACAGTAATTTTAAATTGCCAATCCGTTAGTAGTATTTGTCAGTACCGGGATTCAGTAACTTTTAACAATACGATATTCGCAAAAGAAGTCGACAGTTTTTATTGTTTGCAGTAACGATTATGTGATTCACTAAGTACGTTTTATCGACAGTCTACAACTGTAGTTTTCTTTATGTTTAAATTGCAATAATTTGGCAGCACTGTATAAAATTAGTCAGTTTTTGGGTAGAAAGTTAGCACAGCTATAAACCTCTAGTTTCTTTGGGTATACAAACACACAAAAATGGTTCTCAAACAAACTAGTTAATAGCGTAGGCACATCTCTCTACAAAATTTCAATATAAAAAATTTACGATTTTCCAACTGAATAAACAGCATAAAAATTTTTGGCGTTAGTTTACGACAACAGCCATCGTAAACAAAATATAATGAATAGCAATATCGACAATTCTGTTGTTTACTGTTGAAAACAATGCGATTATCGTAAAAATATGTTACTGAATCGCACCACAGATCTTACAATATTTTTGAAACCTGGCATTCGCATGAATAAAGCTCAAGAACGCTACATGATGCTGATGATGTGTGGCCACATGAATGGTAAAGTTTTTGTACATTAAATGTATTTTTTGCTGGCGGTGACCGATGACGCCGTTCTATATTTCATTGAATACAAAGTTGGTCAGGCCATTACTGTCAACGGCTAGTACGATAATTAACTTAATTTGACCTGATTTCGATTATATGAAGACCAACAATATATATGTGGTTTACCTAAGTGCCAGATTAAATACTCTGCATTAGCGATTAAAGCGAATGGTAATCTTAATCTTAATCCCCTTAGACTTTTCTTTATGGGGTTTTCTTAAGTCGCAGGTATATGCGAATAAGCCACAAACTACAGCGGTGCTCAAAGCCCATATAATAAATTCTATAGACCAAATTCAACCCGAAGTGTGTGCCAGAGTCATAAAAAGTTGGAGTTTGGTTTCGTTAAAGCCGCTAATATATAAAAAAATAACAATATGTCGAAACCAACTGGTATTTTCAGTTTTTCGCAGAACAAAAATTATTACACAGGAAATAAATCACAGCTCTTTATTCTTTATTAAAAAGAAACCATTGTTTAAATTCTATTTTCATTATATAGGTATATACATACATTTATTTTATTTATATCAATATTGATAAACATTCTTTAAATGATTAAGATTTTTTTTGCTCACATATTCACATTCATTTCCGCTAAACAAAATAGCTTCTATACTTAAAATTGTTTTTTTTTTCGAAATAAATTAATTTGCAAATGAGCATTAAAATTATGAAGTAGATTTTTTTTAGTGTTTAAATTGTGAAAAGCATTTCTCAAGTAAAAATCATTTAAGAATCGTACAAAGCTATTCTCTTAAAAAGAAAACAAAATTACTAGACCAACTGGCATTTTAAATTATTTGTAGAAAAAAATTATTCATTTTATTTCACACGAAATCAATCAGAGCAAATAAGGGAGAAAAACAAATTAAAAACCTTTAACCAACAACAATGTGAATTTGTGCAGCTCTCTTTAGTTCTCTCATGTTTTGGTACTTTTTAAAAAGTATTTTAAACATTATTAAGAAATAAAAAAAAAATGAACAAATAAATACTTTTCCCCCATAATAGCCCAATAAAACTTTGCTCTATAGAAACATTTCATGCATTTCGTAGAAAACAAAAAGAAAAATGAAGAATTTTATACAAAAATAAAATCAGATACACAAAACAGCAACAGAAATAGCAAATATTCATATGTACGTACATACTACAGACAGAAATTAAAGCCCCATAAAGAATAAAAACAAATGGTTTTCTCAACTCATTTTATATTTTAATGATCTCGATTGTTGTTTTGGCCGTATACAAAATGACTCATATTATAACAGCAAATTTATTTAAACAATAATTTTTAGTTTTTTTTTGTTTATTTTTCTATTTTATTGGCGTATATTTTTTCTTGTTGCTTTTTTGTTTAAACAATTGTTTCTTGATGCCACTCTTTAAATAGCATTATTTGTACGAGTATTTTTATTTGATTCCAATACAGTGAAACTAAAAATGTCTTTGCCATGATTTGAATTTTTTAAAAGTTTATGTACAAAAGTTTGCATTCATAAATAGAGAAAAATTCAGAAATATTAATCATTTAAAGTGCATTAACGTGGTATCCAAATAAAAGTAGCATATTGACAGCTAGTCTTGAGCATATCTTTGGCAATATGAAATGATAATTAAAATCGACATAAGCTTGAATTAATTTAATACTTTGGGAGTTACGTAAATATTAGGGTAGTATGCAAAGTATTATTGTAGTGTATATTTTTTATCTAAAAAGTTTATTAACAATATAATATACTATATTATTTAAAATTTACACAAATTTATGAATATTTTAAAATTTTATTATTTTGGCTATAGTTAAGTTATTCTACCCTACCGACACAGATATATATACTCGTACAGTAGTGGTCAAAATATTTGCAACTGAAATACGTTTTAACTAAATGTGTAGGTTTTCAATCAAAATATCTTAATCAGGTTTTTTTTATTAAATTTTGTTTATTAAATTCAGTTCTTTTTTATATTAAAACAGAACGAAAATAGTTCTTCATTGAATTAATACATTAAAAAGAATCGTTTTAACAAAGGGATTGTGTTATAGTGTTTAGAGCGCTCGCACAGAAAATCATACGACCGAGGTTTAATCCCAGGGAAGGACAAAAATTATAAAATAAAAGAAACCGCTCCCTGACATATCCAGTCTATTCCACAAAAAACGATGATCATCAGGAGTACAGCACCACCTTTTGGGAAAATAACTTCTGGCCTACTGAGGACGCTCGCCACTCACATTCTACATCCACCGACAGATGGGGCTATTGCTTTTGATCACTAAAGGGTGAAGGTATAACACTGTCTTTTGAGTTGAAATTCAAGTGATCAAAACATTTGCAACACTTAACTAAACTAATAAATACAATATTAAATCTTTATTGTTTTGTGCCATATCCTTTTTTTTATTATTCATTATTATGGCGGAAAGTTCATGAAAGCGGCAGTTCATATTCAGCGTGCTGAAGAATAACTGAACTTAGGAGGTCCCTATAGATTGTGGCCGTCATAGTGGTAGTAAAGCGATATAAAATTTTTCCCTCCATTCTTAACTGTGGCGGCTGTATACCTTGGCTTAGGCTTTTCACCTTGCGGTCGTCGAACATAGGATCCTGGAAAACATAGGATCCTTCGACCATAAAACATTACTCCATTGCTGTGCAGTCCAATTTAAATGGGTTCAAGCAGAATTTACCCGAGTTCTACTATTTTTTCTGACACATAAGGTTTTTTGGTGCATCTTCAACTTTAATACCGATATATCGGGCTTTTCTTTTTATAGTGCATATACTAGAGTCTAGGGGGATTTATATTTTTACTTCCCTGGTAACAGCTGCTGTAATTTTTTTAAAAATATTCTTAATGTTTCAATTTTCTTGTTCAGTTGTCTTTCTCCTTTATTTAGTATTTAAATGTTTCCACTTTAAAATTATTTTGTCAAAATGGGTGTTCTGTTCGGGCAATGTATAGTGATTAGAGCGCTCGCACAAAAAACTCAAACGCACGAGGTTCAAATCCCAGCAAAGATGAAAAATTAAAATGTGGGTTTACGATTTTTTCAAAACTGAAATTTAAAAATAAGAGGATTCGGATTCGACGTTAAACAGTATGAGTGCTATGAGAAGCTAGGTTGTAACTTTGTAAAAGGGATGTAATGGCCATTTATGTACATATGAATGTGTAGTTTTTGACCACTCATTTTCAATGGCCTAAAAGCTACATACATAAATACATAATTGGCCATTACAACCCTGTGCCAGGGTTACTGCCTAGGTTCTCATAGAACTCATATTGTGTATGTTAATTTTTAGACATGATACCGGGACCTACAGTTCAAAGTCGAATCCGAACGACAGGTTTCAGAAGCTTTTTCATGGCAATCAATTACTCTCAGAGTTTTTGCCAGAAGACTGCTGAGTGGTAGCCGCCGAAAGAAATGATTTTTCAAAATATCGTTTTTTTAAGATGTCATTTGATGTTATCGTCTTAGTAATCGTCTTAGTAAGCCTAAAAACTACTCATCTAAATATACCTGTAAACAGGTATGGATATTGTATGTAAATAGAAGATATACAAATATTTACCAAAATTTAATTGTTAATTTAATTATGTGGATTTAAATTCTTATTTAAAATATTGATTATATTATTTGGGCTTAAAGTCGCCTTTAATTTGTCGTACTTGTTTGTTCACTGTTTCACTCAAATAATTTAATCAAAAATAATATGAAAAAAAGTCAAAGAGTATACTACAAATCTATTTATTTCATTTTATAATGCGAAAATGTTTTTTGAGATATTATTTTTCTTTTGTCCCACTGTTCTTTGCACATGTAATCAAAGAAATGGTACACATTTTAACCCGGCGTTTTATGTTATTGTTTTGTTTGCTTTTTAGCGGCGGCTGTGTAGCAGTTTTTTTTTTAATTTTTCGGTTATTATTTGATTTTTTCTTTTGTTAAAATATATATTTTTTTAACAAATTATTTTACAAATGAGAAGAGAGTCTTATTGGCTCAGTTGCCATTTCCACTATTTAGTTCGCAGATGTTCACATTCGCGTCTGCATGTTAAATTTTCAATAGGGAATAACGGTCAGTGGAGTGTGTTGTGGCATTTAACGGGCAAATAAAAAGCTAAAGCGTGAAAATATTAGAAAGTGGAAGAGAAAATATGGCTAAAAAAGTGGTGTTTGTTTCTTGTTTTCTGAGTGAGACAATTTATTTTGTATTTAAATAAATATGATTAACATTTTCATAAAGTCAGTTTAGCCTATTAAAAAAAAAAAAAAAACAAGTTAACTAGAAATAAAGCAGAAATTTACAATTGCTGAATACCCAGACGTATTAAAACAGTGGGATATTTTTAAATGAGATTTTCATATTATCAATGCAAAACTGTGTAAACATTGAGTTTTAAAACAAAAATATGAAGATTTAATAAATTGTCTTTAAAAATCTTAAAAAAATATAGAAAATATTGAATCATTTTAATATTAAAATAAATAAATAATTTAAGAAAATCTAAGAAAATTTAGTTAAAACAGAAAATAAAACTGTATTTATAAATATTAATTGTTTTTATAAATTTTAAAGTAAAAAGTAAAAAAAAACTAAAGGTATTTATTTAAATTCTTTCTATATACCCCCTTTTATTTTAAATTTGTGTTTATTCCCTATTTTCTAAATTATTTCTTTTGATGATATATTTTTATTTTAAATTAAATTGTTATTCTGTTGTCTATGCACAAGTTTATACAAAGATTTGAATTCATTTATAAATAATTGTTTTAGAGTATAATAGTAGATACGAGAATTAGAACAATGAACTCGATTAGCAAGCAGTCTGAATATATACAGAAATTAAAAAAAAAAAAATTAGCAAAAATATATATAATATTTTTCATAAACATAAAAATGCAGGCACTTATTTAGTGAACACAGTTTTCTAATATACACCACAACTATGAGTAACTATTTCTAGTTGCGTCTTTAAAGATTAACGGCCGTATGTATAATGAAAAATTGGCAACCCGTTAGTATATGGGACAAAAATCTGGCAAGTTTACCACCCACTATAGACTGATGTTATTAAAACTTTCTATACACAGAGGGAAAAAAGGCGTTCTAAAATTATTAACCAAGGGTATCAAATTAAAAACAAATTGTGAACAATATTTCGTTGACTTTCGGTACCAAATCAAGCTTTTTGCGTTATTAAAATAAGAACAAATGGCACGAAACATCATAAGTTAACAAATAAAGAACAGTCGGTAGTAAGATCGTGAACAATTGTATAAAAATATCATAAGTTAATAAAAAATAAAAAAAAAAAATAAAAAATCGATACCAACCGTTAACGAAGTAAGCACAAACGGACTTAACTCAATTTTAATACCAAATGTTATCAATTTCGGTAGTTTTCTACCACTTTTTTTCTGAGTGTACCCTCTATTTGATAACTAGTCAGATAATCCAAGCAATTAAATACTTTGTACCTTTGAGTAAGAATATCCACGTATTGGAATGACAAATATAGCCACTGTGTACAACGACCTGCTAATTTTTTATTATACATGAGGCTGTAAAAGTTTACAACGAATATTTTTCTTAAGCTGAATGAGAACTATTGAAAACTATTGTTTAATAATTGCAATCTGTTTAAAATTTTTCTGAGGCAAGACCTAAAATCATTGAATGAAATTTTCTTTGAAAAACATTTTTTTTCGTGAAGTTCATACAGCGTTTTGACTCATATCTGGATTTTAGACATTCCAAAAAACTTAATACACTCACAAAATTGTACTCATACAGATCTTCTTATCGTAATGACAGCTCCAGTGGCAAACAAATTATTTCCTAGCAGGCACAGTAACCAAACAAACATCTTTTTCAGTGGTGTAGCTAAAAAATGTTTTTGCGTTTTTAAAACCTATTAATCATGCATCTTATTGGTTTCACATTATGGCCAACAACAATAGGAATTAGTTGGCCACAACAAACATACAATGCACAGTGAAAGATTTTGCTAATCTAGCTGGACAAAAGTCGTTTTTTTTTTGAGGTGCATTTAAGTAAATATTTTTGTCAAATGTGAAGGAGCACTGATTATAAAATAAGAAGATGCAAAAAATTTGCCAAACTTGTCAATAAGAACAATATAACGGCACCTTCAATTTGAATATTTTTGAGAGAAATAAAAACATCAAAAGCACATACTTGAAATTGCTCATTTTTAAAAGCGTGTTACTTTTTACTGGCGTGGATATTTGTTCGTTATAAAAATAGTAAGAATTTATTATTAGAATCTGAAAATTTCTTTTAATGCTATTTTTTTTTAAACTAAGTATTACTCTCTTCGTTAAGGTAAGAAAAACAAAACCAAAATTCTGTAATCGATAAATTTTTTTCTTCATAACCCTTCATCACCGAATAAATTATAAACGAACCTCTGAAGTACCTTCTTTAAGGTGCATATAAAATTACTTGCCGAGATCTGCCACTAAGAAAAACTAATAATAAATGATACTACCACATACCATGAAATATTTAATATATGGCTAAAAACACCCGAAAATTTAATGGAACATTTATTGTTATTTCTACCTTTTCATTATTTATTTTAAATATTTTGATGCATACTTGCCGATTTTTTTACTTTTCGATCATCCAAAGCGAATAATATCACATATAAATTTTTGCAGTTGTATGGGAGGTGGGTACATATTGACCTAGTAACACCTTATACCAAAATTCTTAATTCTAGCTTCATTCTTTTCCAAGATATTTAATTTTGTCTCCCTAGAATGGCTAAATCTTACACTGTGCCATGGTGGTACTCGTAGTCCTGTGGATGTGAAAATAATCATTTTTATATGCATACGTGAATTCAATTTTTGGCAAATTGTAGTCGGTGAATATGTTTTAGGGATTAAATGTCAATCAAATGTTTGGGCATATATCGTGAATATTTTTTCATTTTTATAAACTGACAGTTTGTTTGGGTTTTTTGGTTTTTTTTTCACGTTTATTTTTTTAAAAACATAACAGTCAGCACGAGCGCCAATTTATTGTACATTCGGTGTCAAAAATTAATTTCAAAAATAATGAAAATTTTTGCTAATTATGCTGACATATGAAACATAAACATATTCATCTTATTTATACTGATTTCAATATTTTCTTTTTAGCATTTCATTTAAAATTATACTTTTATGAACTTTTAAAAACGGAATTGTCATTTTTTTATTTTCTTTCTTATGCCACTTATCTGTGCTAAAAATAATAAAATTTTATAAGCAAAAGGTAAGCAAATCAATTGTTGTTTCCGATTGTCAATAATGGGTTTTGACAGCATATCGACATGTAAGCCATATAAAGTAAAGTGGCTGAACTGTGAATTAAATCTATAATTCTTACGTATTCGCTCTTGCACGATTCGTTAGGTCTTCGATTGTGTTGTCTACTGCAAACAGGCTGTCAAATCTGTGGGTTGGTGCTAAAAGGCTGTTTTGAGTTAGTCGTTGCATTAGGTTCCTTTTATAACACTTTTTTATTTCGTGCTGCAACAGCTAATGTCTAGTTCAATCCATAACAGAGCTTTAAGAAATTTTGTAGTTAAAATTACTATGAACTTATATGAAAAATAAAAGCTTTAAATTTAATTTTCTCAAAACTGATTTTTTTGACATTGGCCTTTTAGTAACAAGCCACAGAAATATGCTTTCATATGATTTTGATCATGGCGGGTTTTCTGTAGGCGTTTGAAATAAAATTAGTCAACAATTAATGTAATTTGTTATCATAAATAAATTACGTTTTCTATTTAAATGTATAACAAATTTCTGTCAAGACTAAAACTCGTGCCATTTACCAAGCAAAATTATTAAAAAAAAAAATTTGTTTTTTAATTCGATACACAAAATAAGATTAAACTACTTGTAGTTGATTGCTCTATGAACTAAATACATAATTCGTTATACAAAGAATTCATTATTTAATTGAACACTTTGTTTAAAGATTAATGAGCGACAAACAAAGATTTAGAGTTGAATTATAAAATAATTTTAATTTATTTGAAATCAATAAACAACTTCATCATCAGTGTTAAATGTGTTTTTTTTAAGCTTTTTATGTAAATTTGTAAAAAAAAAGTATTGTAAATATATACGTATTTAATAAAAACAAATTCTTTATTCTGCGAAATGATGGCATTATTTCTAAATTCCCACAATTTTTTGTTTTATGGAATTATTTTAAGTTGCAAAAATTATCGAACCGGGTCAATATTTGTTTATTTTTAAAAATTAAACAAAACATAACATTTTTGTTTTTTTTTTTTTTTTGTAAATTGTTTTGACATGTTGTACTTATACAATAATAAAATATTTAAGAGATATACAGTGAGCATCAAAAGAAAGTGAGCGGCACCCTTATCTCTTTTTATATATATTGTAAAGTCTTGACGAGAAGAAATATTTTTTGATTCAGGGATGGATTCAGATACTAAATAACTACTTTCCCACCATAGACATTGAAAAAAATTAATTGAAATTTTTGTTAAAATTTTGTTAATAACCCATTATATTATTGAGACCCTAACTTTTACCTGTAAAGAAAATGCCAAATGTTAATTTGGGTATTTCAATTATATAGCCGACAGAAAAAAAAATAGCAAACAACTTCTTATTGTGAAAATATATATATTATATTTTAGTGATACCACATTCAACGCACTAATATCACTTTAAAGTCTTGAAACACTTTAAAGTCTCCTTAAGTTATAAGCCAATACTTTTATTTGCTTTTTTTCATTGAGACCAATACTCAGGGGTAAAACCCATACTAAATGCTCTGCATTGTATTGGATTTTTTCGAAAAGAATAGTATATTTTCTTGTCTTTTTTCCTTTTCTTATCTTATTATTAAGTGATTTAGGAATCAGACAAATTGCTGTGAATTGATCATTTAGAGGCTAGTGTTGTACCTTCACCTTTGAGTGATTAACAGCAATAGTCTCAACATTGAATGTTGATAATGTGGTGAGTGCCTACGCTAAGTAGGCTTAGGCCATTTTTGTAACGGTCGACGAGGTAGTTTAAAAAAAACCCGTTGGTAAGGTGGCCATATTACATAAGCGAGTGGTTACTTTGTAGATGGACTTCTTGGAGGGGGGGACCTCTTATTTTTGAACTATTATTTTGAAAAAACCGCAAACTAATTTTTTCATTTTTCACCTTTGTACCCACCCCCGTAGTCGCCGTGGTCTAGTGGTTAGTGTGTTGGCTTACTAAGACATGGGCCCTGGGTTCGACTCCAGGCTCTGACATCTTCAAAAAAAGAAATATGAAAAAAAAATATTTCTTTCGGCGACTACCTCTCAGCAGTCTTCTGGCAAAATCTCTGAGAGTAACTAATTGCCATGAACAAGCTTCTCAAGTCTGTCGTTCGGACTCGACATTAAACTGTAGGTCCCGGTACTCATGGATAAAAATTGACACACACAATATGAGTGCTGCGAGAAGCCAGGCCGTAATCCTGGCACAGGGTTGTAAAGGCCAGTTATGTATGTATGTACCCACCCCCATGCTTTTATTTAGCCTATAATTAATCTAATTATTCCGATACTATGCCATAGAATAGAGATATAAGCTAATTATCAGCTATGCCATGGAACTCCATTCCGATCGAAATTGGTTTCAATTCCGAAAATTAAATTTTTAGAAAATTAAATATTTCTTGAAAATAAAATCTCCTTAAATCAGAGTGGGCAAACAAACAAAACATTTCGCAAACGTTACCACAAAGTCATAAACTTTAAAATTTTTTTTTAATCGTATTGGACATGAGCAAAACCAAAACAAATATTTTCTAAATGAGAAAGAGCGCAAACGAAACAATTCTCTTTTTGCTCTTGTACTTGCTTTGTTATTCCGTTACTTCGTATAATTTGCTCTACCTACGCACATTTGAGTTAGTGTATTTGTAGTGCTCAAAACAAAAACAATATACAAAACTAAATGAGACAATCGCTCTCACTGTTTTTGTTTTATTTTTGTTTTACTCATTGTAAAGAACAAAACAAAATGAGATCAAACGTTTGGTTTTGTTTATATTCCTACTCTGCCTTAAATGATCAAAAATTCATCAAATAATCTCTTCTTTCTTGTACACTCGATTTTTTTATTAATATTTGAATGTTTTTATTGTTTTTTTCTGGAATTCTAAAAGAATAAATTGAAAACTAAATTATAACAAATAATAACGTATGTTTTATATTGATGCTTGCTGTAAAAAAAAAACTATACAGAGTGTGGGAGTTTGAGTAAAATCAAAATCGTGATTATTACAAAATTTAAACGCATGTATGTGTGCCCGTATTGCACCCTACATTTAAATATATCAACTTACTCACGAGCATATTCTTACCTGATTCAGAAGCGAATTTCCAGCACCTGAAAAATTCAAAATGCAATTTGAATATAAGTATTTAAGTATATAATACATATAAGTATATTTACTCTTTATGATTAAATTTATAGTTTACAGATAATTAAATCACACCTTCTTCAGAGTAATTAAAAAAAACTACCTATTAATTTTTTGGATATATATCTATTTTTAAATAAAGTATTCTCATAAAAACGTTTTTTTGTCGTATTCACATACATAAAAAAATTTAAATTTAAATTTAAAATTTATTTTAAATAATTTTAAGAATTCAATTTAGAGAAAACAAACATATTGAATGAATGTTTAAAATGCTAAGAAAATATATATATATTTTTTTAATTGAGAATTTATTATGTTTTTTCCGTATTTTACTGAAAGCGTGTTTTTTTTTTTTTCGAATGAATTAATTAAAATGTTATTAATTGGGTATGAAATTGGTACACAAAAAAATGTGTGAATGAAATTTATAAAGAAAAAACATTAAAATAAAGTGGAAAAAAAATCAAAATTCTAAACGAAGCAAAACCACTAAAAGCCAAATAAAAAACAAATTGATGTGTTCTGTAAACGGACAACGAAAATAAAAAAAATCGAATGAATTCCCAAATTGCGATCATTTTTAAATTTGATAAGTTTTTTAGCTTTTTGTTTTTCATTCTAAAACAATTAGAGTAAATTAATTTAATTTGCCTTTAAAGAAAAGCACTCTTTTTCATTCATTAGATTTCTGCTTATACTTAGAATGCACCCGAGTAATTAAAACGTACTCTTCGTAGAGTCAAATATTTTTTTATTGTCTTGAACAAAATAAAGTTTTCGCAAAAATAACTGCCGTAATAAAACAAATATGTACTCGTTGATTAAACAAAATTATGCATAAAAAGTATATAAAATACGAAATATTTAGCAAGAACAAATACATATGGTATAGTTATACACTTGTATATATGTATGTATGTATGTACATAAATATAAAATTTAAATATAAATTTATTTGTTTAGCTAGCAGGTGTTAATTTAATACAAAATGTTGTATATTTTTCTATACAGAACATTGTTAGAGATTTGTTTTTTTTTTTAAATTTACATTTTTATATATAAATATTGGATTTTTTTTATAAATAACACTGTTAAACAAAGTTTCTGTGGCATGAATGAACATAAAAATCTCTCAACTGACAATAAAAATCGTAATCTAGAGATAAAAACAAAAAACTTTACCCAAACTTCAAATTTTGAAAAATCCCACTTTGACCCATTTAAAGTGCTTCAATCGAGTCTAAATGTATGACCGATCCCCACTAATTTCATGCGATATACTCTTTCTTATATAAGTGTATCCAGCATTTATTACGTATAGCAATGCCTTTATTATCTCATTAATTGGTAAATATTTCGCCTAAATATACGTCTGATTATAAATTACACAGAGCAACACGAAAAAAATAACCATATACGGATACCACTACGTGGTAAAAGACAAAAAAAGAGAGTCTCCTAGTTTTACCCAAAGTCATGAAATTTTTTTATGGGCCACAAAACATTTGGGAGGTCGGTGTCATTTTTGCAACAAGTGATCATTTCCTCAGGCTCAAATCTTGAATATAAAAGGGTAAAAAAAGATCGAATTTTTTAAACTTTTTTGCGATTTTGGTCTTGAAGGTAAAGTTTTTTTGATTTTATATTTTCACAATTTTTGTTCTTTATAAGAAGAGCTACAAATTTGCCTCAGAAAGCGAATCGAAATTCCAAACGGTTTGTAGGATATGTAAGATATACGTAATAAAATAACATGGCGGGTACTGTGCACCACATTAGATGAATTTCAGTTTTTTTTCTTATAGAAACATTATTTTACTTCTCACGTTTCTTATTCGTAGATAAAGTAATCCAGAGGATTTTAGAAAATTTTAAGATAAGTTTAAACAAACTTTTGCAAACTGTTGTAGTCTTTTTTAGTATGGAAATACACAGAAGAAAATAAAAATGTGTTTCAATTAAAATATTCGTGATATTAATTAAAAAATTAGTTATTTTTTCACCAGTAAATAAATTAATGCTATCAATTAAACTGATTGTAATATTAATTAAAAGTATTTAAAGTAAAGTTGTATAAAACATTATAAAGTTAATTAAACCAATTAATTATTCAATCAAAACAAAATTTATTTTCAATTAAAAAGGTAATCGAAAAAAATATCTCATTAACAATAATACAATCAATATCTGTGTACTGAAGTTGTAATTATGTATATAGTCTGGAGAACCAAAATCGAATCCCAGACAGGTTGCGAGGGTCTATTTTTTTTTTTTATTAATTTTGTTTCATGTTTCAAACGCCTTTATTAGATCAGAAACTAAATTCTTTTAAGAATTCAAACTGTACTCATTTGCAATGACTTTACATTCAAACGAAAGAATGACCTGCGTAAAGGTATTGTACACCAGCCCAACTGAACACGTTTTCATGTAGTTGCCGTAGTCTAGTATGTATTTTGTTGGCTTACTAGACTTACTAGAGCCCTGATTTCAAACCCCAGTAACTACTTAATTGCCATGAACAAGCTTCTCAAGTGTGTCGTTCGGATTAGCGGTTAAAATATATGTAGGTCCAGGTACCACCCATACATAAAAATGGACGCACACAGTGGGTGCTGTGAGAAGCTAGGCCGTAATTTTGAAAAAACGGATTGTAATTGCCAATTATGTATGTATGTATGTAATCATACTTAAAACTAAATAAACGTATTTAAAATAATTTTAAGAATGTTTAAAATTGTGCTACTTTTCACCGTCTCTTTATTTTACCAACAATAGTACACCTAAACCTGTATTGTCACTTATAAAAGCCAGGGAATACCGTCTAAGAAAATTGTTTAAACAACAGGTCACAGAGAATATATTTTGTATATGGAATACACTACTTTCACAGACTTCAGAATAGATTTGTTAAGTTTGGATTACGAGTAGTAAGAAATTTTCATCGACAGGAATAACTATTTTACATATGTATAAAAAGTACATACAAAAAGGGAATTTTATTTTTTTTTTGCATACCAGTGTAACAGTAGAAAGCTTTTTTGTTAGAGATAAAGGTAATATTTAACGCCATATTTGTGATATACATCAGCAGAATATAAATTATTTTTAGTTGAAGCGAAAATTAAAATTTAAGGCAAAAGCAAATTGCGTTTAAAATTGGTTTATAATTTTTCTCTTCGGTTCAATAGCAAATGAAAGATAATTTTTTATTGATAATAATTATTTAATGACAACGAACCATTATTTAAAATAATCATTTGGAGTACTGAAAAAAGAAAAATTAAATTATTAAAATAGAAAACAGAAGAGAGTAGTAAAATAATTATTTAATCTTTTTTATAAAAATCCATTTCAGCATACATATTTAGCAGAAAGTTAAAAACAAAACAGAAAATTAAATTTAAGTGCAAAAGAGATTTATTTTTTAAAATTAAAACCTTTTTTTTTTTTTTTTTTTTTTTTATTTAAGACCAATACTCAGGAGTAAACCCCTACTAAATGCAATGCATTGTATTGGAATATTGAATATATAGATATATATACATAGATGTGAAGAAGTCATGTTAAGCGCCTTATGTCAATGGGACAAATTGCTGTCAATTTGATCACTCAAAGGCCAGTGTTATACCTTCACCTTTTGAATTGATCATCAGCAATTGCCCCCATCTGGATGTTGAATGTGAGTGTTGAGCATCTTTTTTTATGTAGGTTAGCTGTTATCTTCCCAGAAGATGGCGCTGTACTCCTGATCATTCGTTTTCTTGGTGGAATAGGCTGGAAATGCCAGGGAGCGGTTTCGTGAAGATGGATTTCTTGGAGGTGGGGGGGAAACCTCTTATTTCTTTTAAATTATAATTTTAGAAAAACCGCAAATTAATTTTTTAATTTTTCCTCCTTCGCTGGGATTTGAACCTGGGTCCTTTGAGTTTCTATGCACGCGCTCAACCATTATGCCACGACCCCCCTGTTCGTTCTATGTGTTATTTTTGAAGCATTTTCCAGCATTTCTCTAACAATAGCTATTTACGAATAAAACGATGTTGTAGTAAAGAATAGTATTCGTCGTGGTCTAGTTCAACTTAATAACTGATACAAAACGGGGATATTTGGGATTAGGAATTGAATTGGCTGTCAAATGTCATAGTTTGATATTTATTTGTAGAAAGTTGGCAAAATTTTATAAATCTCGTTGAATGTTTTTCAATCGGCTATTTGATGAACTGAATGAAAACAACTCTTTGCTCAACAAAGGCACCTTTAGTAATGAGACCATGATAACTAATGTTGACTAATGAGACAATTTCTGGTCGTTATTCTGATTTTACGCCGCTGGATTATTTGCTTTGGGTTTACGTAAACAAAAGCACTAAAAACTGAAGTTGTGAAAGATGAAATTTGCCGCTGCATTGACGAGATAATAAGCAAAGCTTTATTGCAAAATTTGGTTCAAAATCTTGTGAAAAAAGCAGACGTCTGCCGACGTATTAGAGGTGGATATTTGCCCGACATCATGTTTTCCTAATAATTTCCGTATTTCTACTTTATATTGGCATCCGTAAAACTAAATTTGTCAAAAAAAAAAACGTTACATAATTTCTAACCTCAAATTTGCCCAAAATTTATTTTTCTAATTTTTTACGAGAACAAATAAAAACTCGACAAGCTAGTAAATCTCCAGCAAAGCCCAAAAATTCAATTAATATGTCTGTTTGTGCCGCAAAAAAAAACCCCAACTTTGGGAACAAATCTATGAGCTTTGCTATATAATCTTATACTTCGGAGATATATTGCTGTAATACAGAATAAAATATCAAGGCATTTTTATTTAGATTACTTTAAATATATTCGTACGATTTTGTATTAATTACTTTGTGTTATAAACACGTTTAAGGCTATCGACCACCGAACACACGACTACAAAATTCGCTGGCTTTAGAAGTAGCCAAGTAGCCAACTACTTAATTATAATAACGACTACAGCTACAAAATAAACAAATTGGTAGCACTAAACTTTTTATTGCCGCCAAGAAAAATAGAAATTAGCCTAAGTTGGCTACGGGCTACAAATGTAGTCGTATGGTCGGTAGTCGTGTTGCCTCTAAAATAAATAAATAATAAATATGAACACATGTATTCTATTTTTGACAACTTGTGGTTGATGGTCAGTAGCCTTTAATGTGTTTATAGCATTATGCATAAGAAAATTGCTAGTTTTTAATATCGAATTAAAAAACAAAAAAATATTCCAACAATTCTTTTTATATCAGAACTACCTATAAATAGCAAAAATTTTAAAAGCAAAAAATAATTAACATTTAAACTGCAATTAACAGAAGAAACAATGCAAAGTGTAAAGTAAAGTAAAGAAAAACAATAAAATGAAAGAAATTCATTTATAAATTTAAAATCAAGTACATTTGCTTATAATTACTTGACACTTTAACTGTTATATCCGCTTGCATGCTAATGAATGTCATATTATGAGCAGAAAAAAAACAACAATAAAGAAAAACTTCTTGCTTTTTGTAAATTTCTTTAAAATTATTTTCTTAATTTATGTATGACTGTGTGTACGTATTTGAAAAAAATGTTCTAACTATCCCTGTTTCTTGTTCATTTGTTGCTAGTTTTGTGCTGTGTGGTGGCAGTTGTGTTTTACTTTTTCCTTTTCAACTTTAAACTGATTACTTAAACTGTCGGTTGTATTTCAAGTTTTATTTTAGTTTCTTGTTTTTCTTTTGTTGTTGCCATTTTTGTTTTATTTCCAAGTGCTGGTTTTGGACAAGAATTTTAATTTAATAGTTAACAAGTAAAAACCTGCTATAATATGTAATTTAAAATGCAATTTGTATTTAAAATGGTAATAAAAAGAAGCAGTAGAAGAGGAAGAAAGAAGAAAATTATCCCAATCTTTTGTTATCATCTTGAGTTTATATTTCATTTCTAATTTATAAAATTTTTTTATTTTAAGATTCTTAGAAAATATTTTTTTTATACCTCAAAGTTTTAGTCTGGACAAATTTAGTATTTTAGCTGATTGTCTTCAAGAACAATACCTTAACAATGAAAAGCTAATGAGTCTGTGGATGTTTTAGAATAATTGGTTTAATTAGCAGTTAGTTTTTTTCCTCCTCTTTTCAAAGACATTTAAATGTTACAACATTAAATTGCTGATGAGCAACTTAATGAAGTTTTTTTTTTTCTTCTTCGTAATGAAAACATTTTATTTAAATAATAGCTTAAAACTACACTTTCAACACCGAAAAAGCTTTAAATGTTGTGCATGTTTTTTCCTGTGCTCAGAAACGGTTAACATATTCAAGTGTTTTCATTTAGCCAAGACTTTGTCCAATTAAACAAAAGTTATGTTATGTTAAGTTCACAAATTTTATTTTAGCATTTTCTATTTAACCTAATGAAAGTGCAAAGAATCTCTTAAAAAATCTACATACTTTAAGAGCAAGTTTCTATAGTTTATTTAAGAAGAAATTCTCTTTAAAATCTTCTTCGTTTTTATTTCTTCAAATAAAATTTCTACTGATTTTTATATAACACATATGTAACATGAAATCCTTTAAGGTGACTTTGATGAAAATAAACTGAAAAATAAAATCCATTGTTAAGGTCGTCCTGATATGTAAATCAATGTATGCATGTTTACACAAAGCTTGCCAAAAATTGTTGTTTAAATGTGGCAGTTGCTTAAGTAGACAATAGATAGCGAATAAGTATAGCACCGTCATTCGGCGTAATACTTTATTTTGATAAATATTTAAAGAGTTTCTAAAATGGCTTAAAGTGAACTTTGATAATATATTTTTCGCTACACTTTGGATTCAATAGTTATAGTTTATTATAAAAATGGTTTAGTAATGTAGTCGCCGTAGTTAGTGGTTACTGTATTATTACCAGACAAGAGCTAAAACCCCAGATCTGTCATCTTGAAAGAAAGAAAGTTAAAAATATATTTCTTTTGGCGACTATCGTTCAGCAGACTTCTGGCAAAAGCTTTAAGTAACTAATTTCTATGAGCAAGCTTCTCAAGTTTGTTGTTCGGTTTTGACGCTAAACTGTAGTTCAGGGTACTTATGGATAAACATTGACACATACAACATGGGTGATGCGAGAAGCTGAATCGTAATGGCCAATTATGTGTGTATGTGGTTTAGAAATTGTTTTAAATTCTTCTGGTGTATAAGTAAATATATTACATTGCAATGCAGCAACAACATCTCGTCGTGCGGGAGTTTAAGTGCTCTATACTCCATTTTTTAAATCTCGAGGTAATGATGCTAATTTAGGTTTTTGACACCAAAATTTTTAAAATCTGCAATCCGTTTTCGGCTATTTATCTCCGAAACTTGACGATATATCCTAAAACGGATTACAGATTTGAAAAATTTGGGGTCGAAAACCTAAATTAGCATCATTAACTCGAGATATATAAAAAATATGAAATGGCGGATAGAGCACTTAAACTCCCGCACGACGATCTGTCTATTTAAACCCAGATATTTGTCAGATATAACAGATTTTTAACATTACTTAAAGGTCTTGCCACAGAAATACAAAGTAGAGAAAAAAATTTTAAATACCAGTTTTTGTTTCGAATTTTCGAACTACGCTATTTTGTTTTTTTAGCACAGAGCTTTTTATATAACTAAATGAAGTCCCCTACTTAAACCAACAACATGCCAACTATTAATTCAATTCAAATTCGACACTAGTGATTCTCAACCTTTTTTCTTTGTTGCGGCACACTTTTAACTATTTTAAAATTTGGTGGCACACAAAGAAGTTTAGTAAGTAAGTTTAAAGAAAGTTTAAAAATTATTTATGATATGATATGATATGACACACTGAGCAAATGTGGAAAATTGTAATATTTTTAAAGCTTTGTTGGCTATCATTGGATATTCGCATCCTATGTTAATTCACAATTAATTAATTGATTCTTCTGAATATTTTAAAAAATGAAGTAAAATGCAGAAATATCCGTTGTGAGAAATGGATTACGAACCCAATTAAATATTTTTATATCTAATTTTGGGAAATAATGAGTAATTCTGTCCTCAAACTTTGTCAAACGGTCAATAACCATTATTTTAATAGTTTTATAACAGTCTTTTGGTACTTCAAAATTGCCTTTCTAAGCTTTATTCCTCCATAATTTTATTTGCTTTTGGAATCCCACCAGCTTATCGGTTGAGTTTAAAATATTTTCATTAGGCCCTTATATATTTGAATTTATGTTATTAAAAACAACAAAAATTTCTCATAAGTAAGACAGTTTAGTATACCATATTTTATCTCTCAACAAATGAACAAAATCATAATTTTTATCTTGTTTAAAAAAACATTTCCATTTCGTCTTTTAATTCTAGCACACGATTTTTTTTCACTTTCTGGCCGCACCTTTTTGGAATTTTGCGGCACATTGCACAGTATAAGATTTTGCTAATCTAGCTGGACAAAAGTCGTTTTTTTGAGGTGAAATTTAAGTAAATATTTTTGTCAAATGTGAAAGAGCACTGGTTATAAAATAAGAAGATGCACAAAGATTGCCTAGCTTGTCAATAATAACAATATAACGGCACCTTGAACTTGAATATTTTTAGGAGAACTAAAAACATCAAAAGCACATACTTGAAATTGCGCATTTTTAAAAGCGTGTAAGTCTTAACTGGAATGGAATTTTTTAATGATTCTTTTTTTGTTTTGAAGCTCAACTTGTTCGCTATAAATACAGTTATAATTTATTATTAGAATTATTATTGTTTTAATGCAAGTTTTTTTAAACTATTACTCTCTTCGTTAAGGTAAGAAAAACAAAACCAAAATTTTGTAATCGATAAATTTTTTTCTTCATAACCCTTCAGTACTGAATAAATTTTGAACTAACCTCTGAAGTACTTTCTTTAAGGAGCATATAAAATTATTTGCCGAGATCTGCCACTAAGAAAAACTAATAATGAATGATACTACCACATACCATGAAATTTTTAATATATGGCTAAAAACACCCGAAAATGAAATTGAACATTTATTGTTATTTCTACCTTTTTATTATTTATTTTAAATATTTTGATATATACTCGCCGCTTTTTTTACTTTTCGATCATCCCAAGCGAATAATATCATATAAAAATTTTAGCAGTTGTATGGGAGGTGGGCGTGGCCGTGGTCCAATTTCGCTAATTTTTCTAACAGTGGTTAGAAAAATTCTATTCTATTTGAAATTCTGGTTTTTCGACCTTTTTTATTTAATGTAAAGAAATTCTCAAGCTCAAGGAAAATAATTTATAAATAAATATATCCTGAAGACGGTACACGCAGGAGTAGCGAAATATCGATAATTAAATAAAAGTTTTTATTTAAAACTAGACCTTGAGCTTGAGAATTTCTGTACATTATTCTTAGTTCTAGCTTCATTCTTTTTCAAGATATTTAATTTTGTCTCCCTAGAATGGCTAAATCTTACACTGTGCATTGGTTGCGAATCACTGTTCTACACAAAGACTCATTGCATTTTAAGTTTGTATAGAAATTACTGCACACATTCAGTACTGTTCAACTTGTCATAGCCTTTACGATTTCGGCTTATATATTTATATGTATGAATCAATAAAAACGTTTTCAAAGTTTGCTAAGACTGCTTTATCTAGAAACTAATTTTTACTTTTATATTTTTGAAATAATTAAGTTTTTTCGTACAATTTCCCTTAAAGAATATAAACGGACACACACAATAGTTTAAAAGATATATCAATTTTAACTGCATATTACGTATTACCATTGTTACATACGAACAATAGAAGTAAATAAAAAAAAATAAATTAAAATATCAATTATGTTTTATGTCCTTTTTCTTTTTATGATAAATATTAAATTTTCTTCAGATCAATAGTAAATAGACGAAAAAGAAAAAATGATAACCTCTTACTTCACTACTCTATTTGTTTTTCCATCCCTTAATTAAACAACAAAAAAAGCTTTAGTGTTAAGAAGCAATTGCAAAATGCCGGTAAATATGCAACAATTTTTATTAAAGATACTCTTCATATAAACGCAACACCCACTACTACACTCTCTTAAATACTAAAGAACAACAACAAGTTTTTCTCTCTTGCAGAATCTAAAGGAAAACAAGGAAACCTCTCTTATCCTTGTTAATGACTGCTATAGGACTGTTGCGTTCATATAAGTTGAAACCAATTGTATTGAAAAGAAAAAGCTTTTCAGTTTCAATTTAGATTTCGTAACATTTAAAACGTGTCCTTCAGAATAGCGGATAATAAAAGAAAATTTTGGAAAAATATAGTTTAATAAAAAAAATACATAATTTTTAAAATTGAAATTTATTTTTAAGTCTACAAGCAATAAATCCCAAGAAATACATAAATTTTAATCAAATTAAAAGCAATTGAAACATAAGCAAACATTTAAATTTCATTGAAAATGTTTATTTTAATGGCTTTAAAGTGCTGGTAAAATTGTTTTTGTAGGTGTTGAAAAAAAAGCAAAGTTTACGTAAAATATTTTCAAAGAGATTTTTTTTCTTTCAATTTTATATATAAAATAAAAAAGTGAAGTGTAAATGGATAAGCGTTATTATAGCATGTACACACATACATATGAACATACATCATATGTTTTAAATAATTTCTAAAAGCAAAAGTTTTTAAACTAAAAATATGAAAAACAAGTAAATAAAATATAAAAATAAACCATAATAGAAATACTTAAATAGAGCAAAAAAAGAACAAATATCTACAGGAAGAGGAAAATGTAGCCAACTTTGAACTTCTCTATAACTTAAGGCAAGATACATGCATACATGTAGTATATTTAATAAAAAAAAATCTAATGAATATAAACAAATACTTACTTACACATGAAAAATTATTGCAATTATTTTGACACACGATTTCTAAGAAAGAAAACGATGCCATAACTATTTCTCTGTACTTATACACACAAATGCATTCAGAAAGCAACATAAACACATTTCCTTTTTTGTTTTGCTTAAAACTAGAGAAATTAAAAGGTATTATATAAAAAAATACGTTCAAGTATATAAAATTAACAAATTCAATAACAGAAAAGTAACAGTTGTGCGTAAAATATTAGTTGGCGTTTCATATGGGACTTTTTCTTATTTATCCTTTCAACCTATGAAATAATTTCTTATTTGAACAATAATTGATACAGGAACTCAATGAGATGGAAACGGGTACTGATATCTGAGAAAATTTTTCAAAACGGATCAAAATTAGTGTATTTAGAATGAAAATATTGTAATTTAAAAGGAATGTAGCATTTTTTCAATCGATTTGAAACAGAGAACTTAAATAAAAGACTGATGAATAGTTCTTTTCACCGAAATCTCTCCATCACTCTATACTGTTTCAGGTGATTTAACGAAGTAATGCTAAACAATGTTTTCTGCTGTAAGAAATACTGTTACGCAAAGCTCATTATCTAATTCAACATAATCTTAAACAGTAGTATTGCAAGTTATTATGTTCACATTTAACCAGCCTTGGTAATCAACCTCAAATATAATTTGATTTTCATGAAATACATGATGTACTAAAAGAGATTTCCCCTAAATAAAAGAACACAAAATCTACAAGCCAAATAGACACACAAAAAAAAAACAAGTAAAATACTTCGAGATGTAGAATTCCATACTGTAAATAGAAACAGTGATGAAAAACCAGTGATAAAAAAAATTACAGCTCCAAAAGCAGAGTGGGCAAACAAACAAAACATTTCGCAAACGTTTCCACAAAGTCGTAAACTTTTCAATTTTTTTTTAATCGTATTGTACATGAGTAAAACCAAAACAAATACTCTATAAATGAGAAAGAGCGCAAACGAAACAATTCGCTTTTCGATCTTGTGCTTGCTTTGTTATTCCGTTACATTCGTATAATTTGATATTTTTTCTCTTCTTCTTTTCTGTTTCTCTTCTTCTTTTCTTTTTCTTCTCATTAATTTTTTGTTGTACCTACGCACATTTGAGTTAGTGTATTTGTAGTGCTCACAAACAAAAGCAATATACAAATATAAATGGGAATATCATTCTCACTGTTTTTGTTTTGTTTTTGTTTTACTCATTGTAAAGAACAAAACAAAATGAGATCAAATGTTTCGTTTTGTTTATTTTCCTACTCGGTCCAAAAGTAAAAATCAATTTTTATTTATTTTGTTACCACTTAAACACAAGAATTATAGGTATTTTTGCTATCTCTTTCATTTTAAATGGCAATAAAATTGCTGTGCGAGTTTCCTCACTGTATACACTGTGATATAAATAAATGATTTCATAAAGCACTGTTTGAATTTCAGTATAAATCATAAAGATAAAAAAAGAAAAATTATTTCTATTATTGTTGAGACGCACTGATGCATACTGATGGATTGGTCTCATTAGGGAACTTTGTAATCGTTTTCCATAAGATATGGATCATTGAACTCCTTTCACCTGTGTATAGTAAAACAGTTTGAAAGATGTGTGAGTTAAAAGTTGGTTTTTTACGAAGTAAACTGGAAGACCATGATTAGGGGGGTCGTGGTATAGTGGTTAGAACGCTCGCCCAAAAATTTGCTGTTTTACAAAAATTATAATTTCATATAAAAGATCCCCTTCTCACTTAGAGTTTATCTTCAAAAAACCGTTCGCTGATATTCCCTGATATTCTACTCTATTTCACCTTTGAAACGAATGATCAGGAGTACAGCGCCTGGTAGGCAACTCTAACTTACTTAGTGAAAACGCTCCCCACTCACAATCAACATCAACTGACAGATGGAGCAATTGCTGTTGATCATTCAAGGGTGAATAATCAATCAAAGACGCATGATATATATCTATAAAAAACAAAAGAATTCTATCTATCTATGCATTTTTAAATTCCAATACAATGCACTGGATGAGTATTGGTCTTAATAAAAAAAAATTTATCACCTTTTTCTAGGAAATAAACTTTTAAATTCACAACAAAAAAATGTTCTTGTGGTAAGAAAACTTATTTTATAAGCCTGCTAGACTTTAAAAATTATTCGAGTAGAAAATAAATCGGGGGCAACATCCCTACAATCCGTCATGATGTTAGAAATTTCGTTGAGAAGAGTTTTAATACCGCACTTACCATTCCGTTCGAAATAGTTATTTGTGCTTCAGAAAAAAACAAATACTACAAATGACCGATTTGATTGTTAAAACTGAAATTATAACTACATTCTAACAAAGAACACAGTCAAATAAATTTTTGCTCAGCTCTCTAAAAAAAAACTTCTTCCTCTTCAATTTTACCTGCGAAAATGTGTCAAAGATTCTCATGTGATTAGAACAGTTTATAACAGTTACAACTCAGATGGCAATAATTTTGAAAGTAGAAAATGTTCTATTTTTTTCAGGCAGAAAAAAAATAAATAAAAATTCAATTAGATTTGTAATTAAACTATTTGAGTCTATCTGAGTGCGCTTCTGATATAAAACTCAGATGACAAACATTGGCAGTGTAAATGTAGCTTAAGAAATACTATTTTTTAAAAACTTTGTTTAAAAATCAATTCATCTTTTTTTTAAATTATAAAAAGTAATAGAATTTTATTGTAGTCTCCCTGGTCTAGTGGTTAATATGCTTAGCTCTAATATTTTGAAAAAAAAAGAAATATGAAAAAATATTTCTTTCGGCGACTACCTCTTAGCAATCTTCTGGCAAAAACTTTAAGAGTAACTGACTTCTATGCACAACCTTTTTAAATCTGTCATTCAAAGTCGACTTTAAACTGTAGGTCCCGGTACTCACTAATAAAAATTAAGACACACAATAAGAGTGCTGAGGCTATGCCGTAACCCGGAATCAGGGTTGTAATGGCCAATTATGTATGTAATAGAGTTTTATAGGTTGGTTTGTGTGGTAATCCACACTCTCGTGTTATTTTTATGCCACATACTAGTTTAGAGCTACACAACTATAAATAGTCCATGCGATTCAGAAACTTCAAAAGTAGGGAAATATCTATATTATATATATCATCAAAACAGGTACTATCTCCCTCTATAAAACAGGGTATTCGCAAAGCAACTGAAAAATAGTTTTTATTTTTTCCGAATGTTCATATTCGTTACCTGATTCCCAAGGTCCAAAACCAGTTATTACTAAGCTAAGATCCTCCTGGAATTTATTCCTATCATATTCAACAAAGGTCTGTTTCTTTCCAGGTCGTATTTTGGCTTATTCTGCAAGTAATTAGACTTTCCTTTGATTTACAATTCAATACTTTTCTATGTCATTTTCCCCTTAAAAACTCCCCATGGCAATTCCACTACTAGCCAGGCCGTCTGATATTCCGTTACCCTCAATATAACTGCATTCCTATATTCTATCCGCTGTGCTCGACCTGTTAGTTAATTAAAACTAAATTCTTTTGCGATCGAGTAAATAATTCGATATTTTAATTGCTTAAATAACTCGAAGTCATCTCTGTACTTCGGCTGTACTGTGATTTATATAAAATATTGTGTGCTATTATTTTCCATTCAACTATACAAGTGTTGCCAAAAAATTTTAAATTTAGGCTTTATTTGTTTTTTTTTTTTCTCCTACTTTCTGTACTTTTTATTGTTTTAAATAAAATCAATATTTAACTTTCTAATAAAGGAATGAAAATAAAGTACAACCCACGAATACTGTAGTAGAGGCATTATTTTATTTCATACAAGGAAAAATTATTTTTCTTTTATTTAGGCAGGTAATATATGTTCATTTTTATAGGCTCCTTGTGTTTGATTTTATTTTTATAACCACAATGAATTACAATAATCCATTATTTCCTTAAGAGAAAAGGTCAAAAACCCTGTCACAACTACATTTAATAAATTAAGTCAGAGAATAGAAGGGCAGGAAATGTGTACATAAAACGTAAAAATACTTGATTTTCTTTTCTTTTTTGCATGAAAAAGTGCCATGACTATAAAAAAAACCCACACTCTATACATTACAAGTATGTACGTCATACGTACAAGTCACTGATTCAGCATATTTCGCCATTCTTTTATTTATTTAAAAAATTTTAATTTATTATTTATGTATAATGCCTTTAGGTAAGAGTAAGAAGAAACAGAGCAAGAGAGAGAGAGATAGAGAGTGAGAGAGAGGAATGTTGGTTGCTGGAGATTTATATAAATATTTAATATTCATTAAAGGATATTTTAAACAAGTTTCTCTCTCTTTTTTTGTTTTGTTATTAAACTGCTGAGTAGTACTCTTTTAGTGTAAATATTTAAGTTTTATTACGTAAATAAATTAAAAAAATTACCGTTTTTATATAACTTTTGCAATTAAAAATTAGTTGATTATTTTGAGCCACAAGATTTATTTTGTTTTATAAACTGTGTGCATGTCAGTTTTCTTTATTTTTAGCTAAAAGATAAAATTTAATTTTGTTTTATTTATTTATTTTTACCTTGAATGACCTTCGTGGCAAATGTGAAGGAAAACTTGACACATTATCTGTCATTTTTATCAACCACAATCTTTATTTTTTGGTATTCGAAAAGAATATCATTGAGAGTTGTATATCGTGTTAATGGCAAATTAAAATATTTTGACAAAAAAAAAGGGAAAAAAAAATATTGATTTTATAAGCAATTCTAATTGGAATATTTGAACAACAAGATTTTTACTATGAATGGTAAACATTTTTTAAACTATTTGTATAAACAAAATTACTACTTAGGACAGTAAGGAAAAAAGTATAATTTATTTATTATATAAATATTTATTTTTGAATTAAATTACAATCTTAAACTCTATTGTAGCTATTACGATAGAAATAACGAAGACCATTTGCTTTGTGGGGTGTCACACATTAGAGTCTCTAGAGAGAATCAAATTTACAATATTCACCCTAGCAATCTAGAGCACTACCCACTAGAATAAGGGGATTCCTTATTTCTATCATTGTTTGTACGAAAATTATAGTTAAAAATTGGCATATTTTTAGGCGCTCTTAAATTTTTCATTATTTCATCTTAATTTATATTTAAAAAAACTAGTATAAATCAAATGTTCACAACCACAGCTTCCTCCTTCCTTCTTCCATGACATATTTTCCTAAACCAGTAATGTACTGCATGAGTATAGGTCTTCCCCTGAGTGCTGGCCTTATTAATAAAAAACAGAAGGTTTCTTCTATTACAAGAGTGAAAAAATACATTTGAGTTAGATTGGATAACTATGAATAGCACACTCACAAACGATTTGCAAACAATCTCGAACTGGGATTGAATGCATAGGGTCAATTTTAATGCGTGAAAGACTCATACATATATAATTGTTTTAGGGTTATGGCCTAGCTTCCTGCAGCACTCATGTGTGCTAATTGTTATCCATGATTATCATAACCTACAGTTTATGTCGACTCCGAATTACAGATTCGAGTAGTTTGTTTATGGCAATCAGTTACTCTTAAGAGGTAGTCGCCGAAAGAAATATTTTTTTTCATATATCTTTTTTTCAAGATATCAGAGCTGGAGTGTGATCCTAGGTTGGGGCCTTAGTATGCTAATACACTAACCACCAGGTCACGGCTACTAGAAGATTCAATGATGTGTTATCATGCATAGGCGTGGGTAATGTTAATATTAAGGAGGCGATGCTCTTGTTCTTCTGTGCATGATAATGGCGTTCGTTGGAATGATAACATTTTTCAAGTGACGAAAGAAGCACAAAGTGGCTTGGCTTTTTGAAACAGTGCAAGAAATACTTACTTCACTTCTTCTGAACTTTTTAATATTTAAAAACCTCTATCCAACCAAAAATTCTATTTTGTGGCTTCTGGACTGTATACAGGAAAGGGCAAAGGTACTTATTATGACGGTACAGTATTCAACTCTTTTGAGCCATTGGAGCATTGGCGCAATGTAGCGTGCAAAATATACAAAATAATACAATCAAACGTGAGCAATCTTCGAGCACTACGGGCTTTTAATTTTCCTGAAAATGTATCTGCTGTGCAAAAAGCTTTAAAGACTATGAAGATACTTGAAAACCTGGAAAGTGGTCCAGATATTGTCACGCCTGTAAAAATATGGCTTTTGTTGGTGAAAAGGTAGCGAATAATCTTAATTTAATAATTGTAAGGCGTTCTCTCATCCATATAAAGTCCAAATCGCATAACAACCTAAAACGGCTCAAGGTTTTAGCAAGACGTTAAACGACCGATTGGGAATGAGAGGGCAGATGAGCTTGCCAGGAGCGCCTCTGCCGGAGGGGAGTCTGTTGCTTCCTACTCAGATGTCCACTGCCCTATAACTGTCATTAAAGAAGGGATATCCAAGTTTTTCCTTGCGAAAGCACAGAGAAGATGGAATTCCATCATTTCCTGTGCTGTTTCTATGACACTTTGGCCTCGGTATAACCGCGGCAGGACTCTGCGAATCTTGAGGATTCCTCGTCAGTCCCTGTCCAGACTTATAGCTGTATGTACGGGTCACTGGCTGATCGGTAGACAAGCAGAGAGGTTGGGCCTGCCCTTTAATCCGCACTACAAAAGTTGTGGGAATACTTCTAAGAGTGAGACTGTAGTTCATTTCCTTGGTGATTGCCCAGGTCTCCTAGATAAACGATTGAAGTTTTTAGGGGTACCTTTATATGATAGCTTGGCGCAATGTGCGAACCTAGACCGCCTTGATTTACTCCACTTTATAGGCAGCTCTGGTTGGCTGTAGCTCTTTTCCTTTTTTAGGTGAATTCAGTTTGGTCCTGCAATGGTTTCAAAACGGCACCTTGTGCTAATTGTAGTTGATCACGTTTTCGATTAGCTGGCCATTTGATCTATCTACCTACCTAAACGACCGATTTTGTGTTCAGTGCTTAAAAAAATTTTTTGGATTATAATTTTTTCATTAGTGGTGAAGATACATTAAAGATCGTTTCTCCACTGAAGTATTTGAAAATCATGGAGAGGTACTGTTCGAAATGTGCGAAAAAGTGGGCGACAACTATATCAAACAGATCGACTGCTGCAATTTATACAGAGGAGGTCCATGTAAGCAAGCTTCAAGCATACTAATGAGATCAGGTTTTCATTGGAATCATGGGATTGTATGTGTTCTATTTAACTGCAATCTTAAAACCCGTCAAATTTATCTTTCCGCAACATCTTGTTTATAAGTAATAATAAACGCCGTATGAAAAAAAAATGTTTTTTATTATGTCACGAATTTTCCTTTTTTTTTTTCCACAATCCTAAATAAACACACAAAAACACTTCAACATATACTTCCAATAAGTTAAATGTTGTACAAATTATGATGAAAAACATTTTGTATCGATTTGACGAAAAGCGAAATATAACGACTTATGAAAATCCTTTAATGCATTAAAAAGGAATATAAAAAATTATTTCCGTAACAAGAGGTTATTTTATCGTACTTTTACTTACACACTCATACGTGGTATCATTGACATATAAAAAATTGTTTATTTGTTAACCCTTTTCTTCTAATACAAATATTTATTTATTTGTTATGTTTTCTAAGCAAAATAAAAAAGAAAAAAAAAAACTACAAAGTGAATATTCTTAAAAGTCATATTTACTACAAATGGTTTGTATGTGTGTGCTTGCATCAAAAAAGATTTGTGATATCAAAGGTTATAACCTTGTCAAAAAGAAAGGAAAAATACTTTTTTTATTCTGTTCATAAGCAAATACATAAACAAACATACTTGAACATATAAAAGCAATCATTGCAGCAAAGAATTTCAAGGATAATATTGTGCAACAATCAAACCAAACAGACAGTCAAAAGTTGACTCTGCACATACTCGTATATGAACGTTTGTTTGCATAATTTTGACCTGCCAACAGCAACAGGATTATGAAAAGCAAGTTATTTTTAGAGGCTATAAATCGAGATCAAGTGGTGATAGCAGAAGGAACTGCAACATTAGATAAGCAGATGTAACTATTTTTAAAAAGAGAATACTATATGCAAATATTCCATGTTGTTATAACAACAATAATAAATAAATTGCATTCATTTGGGTAAAAATATCAAAGAAATATGCAGAGAAGTAATGCATACATGGAAGAGAAAATGCTTTTAAAATGATGGAACAACGTTCAACAATACAAATAAATGTTATTTTTGTAAATAATAAGTAAAGAATTTTTAGAAACTGAGATTTGTGAACACATATACTTAAATATAGTTTGTATTTTGAAATGTATGAACTCTTAAAATTCAACGTGGTGGTTATAGGTCTCACATTTATCGTTAATCACTTAACAGTAACTGTAGGATAATATTTTTAAAAGGAAATTGTTTTAGAGTTTTGCATGAAAAAAAAAAAAAAAAATAAAAAACCTTGGCGAACTCTTTCAAGATTTTTAAGCATAATTAAAGAGTTGGGCTGCATATTATCTATACATATATTCAATGTAGATGGCTTTACCTTAATTCATTCCATATAATTTTTTTTTAAATTTATTTAGGGAAATTATTTTGTTAAACAATACATACGAGTACATACATACATACATAACTGGCCTTTACAACCCTGTGTCAGGATTACGGCCTAGCTTCTGGCAGCACTCATGTTGTGTAAATTTTTATCCATAAGTAACGGGACCTACAGCTTAACGTCGACTCCGAACGACAGACTTGAGAAGCTTGTTCATGGCAATCAATTACTCTCACAGCTTTTGCCAGAAGACTGCTGAAAGGTAGTCGCCGAAAGAAATATTTTTTCCATATTCCTTTTTTTAAGATGTCGGAGCTGGGTGTCGAACCCAGGGCTCATGTCTCAGTAAGCCAACACACTAACCACTAGACCACGGCGACTACAATACAAACATTAATATTATATGCGTTTTTCTTTTTATGTGAAAAGTCTCTAGTAGAACTCGAACACACTGCCCTCCCACTAATAGTCTAGCATACTATCTACTAGACTATTGGACCACCTCCACACCATTTCAATTAGCGCTAGCCTACAAACAGCTAATTTCGCACATATTCTACTTATTCGCTGAGGAAGATGGAAGAATGAATCTACTTGCTTAATGACCAGAAAAATCTGGCCCCACATGAATATGGGTAGAACAAAGTTTGCGTTAAATCTACACATTGTATAGTGGTTAGAGCGCTCGCACAAAATCTCAAACGGCCCAGGTTCAAATCCCAGCAAAGGTGAAAAAATGGAAAAGTTAGTCTGCCGTTTTTTTAAATTATAATTTAAAAATAAAGAGGTTCCCTTCCACCCCACCCCTGCCAGACGTCTATCTACAAAAGAAACCGATTTCCGACATTCCACTCTATTCCACCTTAACCAATGTCAACAAAAAAAAAAAAAGGAATGATCAGGAGAAAAGCGCCACGTATTGCCAAGTAGCAGATAACAGCTAAAACCTACTTAGCGAATGCACTCACCACACAATCAACATGCAACGATGAGGTAATTGCTGTTGATCTTTCGAGGATGAAGGTATAACACTGGCCTTTGAATTATCAATTAACATCAATTTGTCTCATTCCTAAGGCGCTTAATAATAATATAATTAATAATAAAATATTTACTGTCCTTTCAAAAAAAAATTCCAATCCAATGCACAGCATTTAGCAGGGGTTTACTCCTGAGTTTTTGGTGTCAAATAATAAAAAAAAAACAGTCCATCATATAAATCTTAAAGCAGTGAGAACTGGTCATTGGCCCTTTGGTACTTATGCCAATAGATTGAAAATACTTCACAATGACTTGTGTAGAAGCTGTAAAGAAAAAGAATAAGAAGAAAAATACGAAACAGCGGAACATTTTCTGTCATTGTCCAGCACTGGGGAACCTGAGAAGAAACAATTTTTAGGTTCCCTGAATTTATCGACAGATAAATTTCTTCTTTGACTGGAGGTGATTTGAATATAATTCACACCTTCGTGAGATTATTGGGTTGGTTGGAGAATGGTCGACGGTCGTAGACATGTTTAAGTGGATGTAGTGTGGATGTATCAAAACGAGACCTTATAGGACCCAAGTGTGCCAAGAGGCGGCTGTCAATTTTAACCTAACCTAGCCGTCAAACGATAGGTGTGTAAATTTGTTTACTGTTGGACAATTGATTTACGGGTTGGACCGAACTTTTTTATTATGAAAACATTATTAAAAAAAGTAATTTTCATGTGTTTGTTCATCGCTTGTAGTAAAAAAGGATGCTGTTGAACCTAAAGCTTTCCAACATAAAAATCATCCGTAGAAAAAACTTTTCATAAATTTCTGCGAGGCAAAATTGGCATCAAAGACGATGCACTCACTTTTGGCATTCACTCTTTAAAGAGGCAGTTACTGATGAAACCATCAAATCAGTCGACATGATAGTTTTTAATCATTGAAAACTGATCTTAATCAATAATATTAAATTCAGTTATCGTCTATTCACTATAAGATTTTAGTATTTAATGTCCTTTATAATTGATAGCCGCTTTGCAAATGATGCCAACTTTCACGGTACAGTGGTATTTTTAAAATAGACTTGTTTGTGCTCATATAATTAGTTTACTCCTTAGCAAGAGAAAGTTAAGCTATATTCTCTTTTACAAATCTTAGTACGAAAGACACGATATTTATATGGCGACTTTCCACTTGTATTTCTTTTTGGAAAATTAAGATATTGGTAATAGTCCTTCAACTTTAGCTTATTTCCTTCTTCTCGATAAGCCTTTATAGCAAGCTAAACCATCAGCAGTCAAATAAATACTACCTCTGTACGAATCTGGTAATGTTTAGTGCGAATTTTAAAAATTTATATGCGTTGATAACAAATAGATTCATAACACCATTAAAGAAGCTTTTTCATATCCATAAAAAAACAACTTCCCAGCAGAAAATTTTTCAAATTTGGAAGCAATAAATTAAATTGTAAGCAATAATGGAAGCATTATATTGTTTATTCATACCTTAAAACTTCCAAAGATGCTACAATATTTCCAAATATTTGTACTATTTGCTTGCTGGTTGCAATAAATTTGCATTTCTATTGCATTTTAGCGGCTCATTTCGTATAAAAATCATGCATTATTGATACGCACGAGTAAGTGATTGTTTACAATTTCTTCCTTACAAAATAGCCTATTGGTAAGCACTAATTTCTGCTGGGTTATGCTTTCCATTTTTCCAATGCTCAACATAAAATATGAATATCTAGAGTAGGTGTGCTGTGTCCAGGATCATTATTCTATGGAAATATAAATTAACGATTCTGTGATGCAGAGTATTCTTGCAGATTTTAGCTGCCGTTTTACCATTTTTTTCTTAAAATTGATACACCCCTAGAAGGTGTAGACTTTTAGAACTTGAAATTGTTGATTTTCCTTATTTGATAAATTTTCTTTCACGCCACCTTCGGTTAAATATTTAACAAGAAAAATTGCAAAGGGCTCAATGGCTGCATAAGTTGATTTTACTTTTTATTTTTTCTCATTTTTCATGTATGTCGTAACATTTTCATACAATTTATATCCACCATTAAACAAATATTTCATAGATATTTTACTTGCCGACTACAAACTCTTTTCAATAACTTCTAATAAACTAGCGAAAGAACAAAGTTATGTTGCTTAAGTTAAAAAATATTTTCTTCAATTTTATTTTATTTAATAGGAAAGTTTTCTCTATAATAGAAACTGCATACTTTTAAAGAACTCTACAGAAACAACGATTTTGTCATTGCCATGAACGCCGTAGGTTGTTGTCGTCTTCTGTCATTCTGTAGAACACCGTGACAGTGGATTGTTGTGTCTGCATAATACTTATTATATACTGATTTACAAGGACTTTATAAAAGAGTATCTCTCGAGTTTTCATCATTATTTTTATTTTTTTAATTTATTTTATTATATTTTTTCTCTTGTCACTTTGTTTCTTTAAAGTTTGCCTTTAACACTGTTTGCAAATAAATTTTAATGGCTGGTTGTTGGGTGCTCTTGTCAAAATTTTTTTATTTTTAAAGTGCAGCCATTAAAGTAGAAAAGTAGAAACTCCCTCTTTCACTTATTTGCCTTGTAACTTTTGACTGTTTTAATTTTTGTCAATAACTTTTTTTTTCGAAATGAAGTCAGAATGGGCAGGTTTTTACATACTTTTGTAGATTTTTGTGTATTTTATCGATTATCAGGTAGATTAAAAGTGCGGTGGTTGTTGAAGAGAAAATGTTATGGAATATATACTATGAAACACAATTTTTTTAAGTGAATTATGCAATAAATAATTTGTTTATTTATTAATTTCCTTTAATTATTTTGTTAAATTTATACGAATTTTTTATTATTTTTTTTTTAATTTTTAAAATTATTAAACGACGATTAATGGCCAACGTCCAAATAATAAAACCAAACCTGTAGTCATGCAATATTTGTGGTTTAACCAATTAAAAAAAAATATTTTTATAAATTTAATTTATTTTATTTAAGTATTGAAATTATAAACAAAAATGATAAAGAAATGTGTATTATATGTATGAAAACATATACATATATATTTAAGAATCTTAAATTTATTTATTTAATTTTTTAATTTAAAATCATTTGGCGTGCAATTTTTTTATTTTAAACTCTTCTTGCAAACCATATAAATACTTTCTAAGTAAGCTGTTATATTTATAAAAAGATGCAAGATTTATGACATTCATTTAATTTTAATTAAAAACGCACTAAAATTACACAGTCTAAGCCCTCAAGTAATATACCTGTGAAAAAGACTATGTAAGCGTAAAAGTTTATTAGGGTAGTGCAATAATTTAAAATTTTTATATTTCATGCTGACGATTTAAACTTTTTACATAAGATTGGTTTTAAGTCGGCAGGTGAGTAAGGTCGATGGTAAATATTGGCAGGCCGTATATATTACCGACGATATATACCTTTAAGAGCTTGAATCAACACACTATTGGTGACGGTGCGCATTAGTGTGTCAATTCTAGTCAGCCGCTACCAACAACGACAGACGACTTAGCTTTAGGAACCCAACTAAAACCAGGTCAGTGGTGACAGTGCCCACTGATTTACGGATAAGAGAGGCCCGTTGGCGAGAGTTGCCGTCCGTTGGTGTTAGTTCCCAGCCATATGAAATACCACTACGCTGTGAGTATGCCGGTGTAATGGTGTTTCTGGAAATCCCTCTCCGGGGCGAGGACCACGACCAAACAAATCGAAAGGCTAACCATAAGTAGTTTTAGACGAACAAGTGTAAGATAGTGTAGTTAGAAAACGCTGTTAATTAATTTAGAAATTAATTAATTAATTAATGAAATAAGGCTTATAATAATAAACTTAAATTTGTTTTGTTTTTCTGTAACACTGGACCCAGCTGCGTTACCCCAGCAACCAACGAAAACGTATCGTTACAGTGTGATTCAAATCAATTTGAAGGGGTATCATAGAGAAAGCAGTACAATCTAAATGACATAGAGTGAAACGAATTGTACAAGTATGTATATATCGGATGGTTAAATTTTAAAGGCCGATGTTGAATGTGAACCCCACCTAAACGTCAAGCTATTTTCTGTATTTCATTTTACATTTCTCAACTTCAGACTAACTCAATTTGAACCATGGAAAGATACACAATTGAGCAATGCGTTAAAGTTATTCAGTCTTATTATAAAAATGAGCGTTAAAATCAAAATGCATATCGTGCACTTCGTGATTTTTACGGTAAATTTAATTGTCCAAATGTGCGCATAATCGAAAAAACGTGCAAAAATTTTACCAAACCGATCACATATACATGTCAAGCTTTTCAAGTCAGTCGTTCGAAGTCGACTTTAATGGATAAAAATTTACAAACATAACTTGGGTGCTACGTGCAGCTAGGGCGTAACCCTGAAATAAATTTGTAATGCTCAATGAAATAAAAGGACATGATAGCCATAGCTTGTAAATATGTACATACGTAAACTAAATGTAGCCGTTTAACTTTGCCAATGGAAAGTTTAAAGAGCTTTGTATGCTAGTTTAATTTCTCAAACATTTAAAATATGTTCATGAACCATCCTATGTTACCTGATAACATGTGAACAGTTAAACACGTTTATAACGAACAGAGCTTATGAAACTGTACTATATATGGGGCACCGTTTTGCTTGCTCACAATATTTTGTATAGATATTCCATGACAAGAGAAATCTTTTTGTAAAATAAATATATGTAGCTACAGACTGTAACAAATGTTCACTAAATTACAACGTTGATAACGAAAAAACAAACTAACATTTTATGCTACAAAAGAGCTAAATGTGCATCTTTAGGAATCTACCACTGTGTACCAATATGTATAAGACTTTATAAATACCATTTTAAATCTTTATTTATGCATCTAAATCTAATTCATCTCTCTCAAAATAATCATTTTTGGTTGCAACGCAACTATGCCAATGCTTTTTCCAATTTTCAAAACATTTTTTATTTACATTTTTCTTCCGGAAAACCTATCAGTTTCATCTCAAATTGCGACCCTTTTGAGTTTGCTGAACAGCTAGAAGTCACACGATGTTAAAATGGATAAATACAGTGATTATAAAATGATGATCGTTGAGTTTTTAATGAAATAGTCACGAAGATCTAATACAGTAATTATATATCTTTGTCGAATAATTTCAGAAATTATAAAAATTGGAGGATGGCGTCATGCGTTGGTTAGGGCCATCACTTACAATACAAAGAAGACCAGATTTGAGTCCTAGTTCTGGAGGAAAGGAAGAACAAAAATATGTACGTCATTTCGAAGTTTTAATTAAAAAAAAATATATAAGAGTTTCCCTCCCCCTCTAAGTAACTTAGAAGTCTACCCTTAAAAAAGCCGCCTCCTGACATTCCACTCTATTCACATTTGACTTGTCATACGAATGATCAGAAGAAAGCGCTACTTACTGGGAAGTAATAGACAGAACTAAGCACAAGTCACCACTTCACAATAAGTAAAATTAACATTAACAGATGGGGCAATTGCTGTTGATTGTATAACACATATCAACTAGGAACAACTTGTCCCATTGACATAAGGCGTTTAATAGAAAAATATCTTTCCGGTTCCAAAACAATACATGGCATGAGTGGGAGCATTTTTTTGTTCATAAACAAAATTTAAAAATAAAACATTGTTTGAATAGGAAAACCAGGGAAGATGAAAAGTCTAACTCATATTAGTATTTGTTCTGTCAATCCGATATCGGAATGAGCGATCACACAGTTTCTTGATTCTTCTAAGAATTAAACTATTTACGATATGTAACGTTCATCATATTGTATATTTTATAGTATGTATCCAATGCTCTCAGAGAAAATATTTCTATATCTAGCTGCAGTTAATAAATTCCTAACTCTCCTTTTACCTGTCAACTGATGTACTATATATTTATTACATGGAACTGATGCTTGGTTTTCAATCTTGGAACTTTTTTTTTCTAATTTTCCCGCCCAATATAATTTGTAGGAAATGGTGCTTTTTATACCGCATTTTTTATATTTTATATTTTCTAAGCAATCTCGTCATTTGCCAGCTTTTATGGTATATATATAATAAATATTTAACAATTTCCAATATTTTTATCTTTGAAGTCCATATCCATTGCATTTGCAACAAAGCTTGTCAAATATAATTTTCTACAATCCTGACTTTTTAATACAAATAGAAGTTTCAATTTGAGTGAATCTATTTCACATTTCATTACTATAGAGGTGTCCTAGTTTTCATAAAAGACCGCCTGCCACTGGAAGTAGATCTACATTAAGTACAACTACTCGGCTGGTTTGCTTTAATAAAAACACACGCGTTCACCCAAAATTCTTAAAAACCATACTCGACTGTATAAGTACAGTCTGTGTGCAGCCACATACATAAATATTTTATAATATAATTTTTATTAAAATTTAATGCGATTTTTATAGAAATATAATGCCAAATCTAAAGTAATAAAACAAAAATGTGGTGTCCCTCAGAAACCACTTCCCACAATTTTTCTTTCATTTGACTTATTCTATTATTTCTTGCTTTCTAAAAAGTTTTTGTAAAAAAAAAGTAAAAGAATACCATAAAAATATAAAGAGAGCTTATGTAAATTTACTTTGTTCCCTAGTTCGGAAGCTTTTTTCATGCTACTTTTTTTTATTATTTTTTTTGTATTTAAATTAATTTTTTATTTTTGTATTTTCGCAGACATTTTTTTTGTTATTATTTTAGTTTTTATTATACTCGTATCTACATAAGTATTTTATTATGTCAGCAAAATAAAATCGTATTAGACAGAGAAAGAACACAAGCTTGTAAACCTTAAGTTCTTTATGTAATACATCTTTGTCATTTTTGTTGCCGTTGTCATTAAAGGCATTGATGTTTTAGTTGGTGTGGTGTGGTGGAGGTATTTTTTTCCTGCTTTACAAAAATGGCTTCAGAGCTCAAAATAATGGTTTTTTGTATCGCTTAAGCTTAAAAAAAATAATAAAAAACTAGTGGAAAGTGTTGGAAAGTCAATGAGAAAAATAGAAAGAAAAAAAATTATGTTTAACAACGCCCAACAATTATATTTGAATATGAAATGAAAAAATAAAAAAAATAGTAATAAACTTATCGAAGATTAGATTTTGTTTTTTCAATTTAGTTTTTGTGTTTTAATGAGTTAAAAAATTCATATTTTTTTTTCCTATTTTCAGTCGCAACAAAACCAACATAAAAGGATTTTATAATTAAAAAAAAATATTTTTTTAGGAGAAAAACTCATAGGATACTTAAAAGGCAGATGTACACTTTTATCTCTTCTTTTGTAGTTTTATTTAATGCGTCCTTTAATTAAATATTATCTTATCGAACTTAGAAAACACAACAAATTATTTCTCAAACAAATCTTCTTTTAGCTCTATACACTTTTTTCAATAGTTTTGATACCCTGTTAATAGTAAGACCTATCTCA
The DNA here is from genome assembly GCA_963576795.1 of Metopia argyrocephala. Taxonomy (NCBI): domain Eukaryota; kingdom Metazoa; phylum Arthropoda; class Insecta; order Diptera; family Sarcophagidae; genus Metopia; species Metopia argyrocephala. The sequence goes on from OY756208.1 coordinate 66,537,772, forward strand.
GGCCTTACGGGAGCCCTCTCCTTTTAATTATTGGCAAATATTTTACTGAAGAGCTATTTTAATTGGCGAATAAAGTGCATAATGAAGCAATTCGGACTTTAATTTATTGGATAAAAACCTATTTAATAGATGAGTTCACATAGCTAACCATTCCAAAAATAAACAATTATTTGAACACACCATATGCAAGTGAACCGGAAAGGGATAAATTGTTCTGTTTAAAATATAAAGAAAAAATGTTTCTTTAATGTTGTTACACAGTTTTTTTGTCATCAATGTATACAAAGTTACTTGGCCTGTAGCGGATTTTTTTTTAGGATTTAAAATGCCTCCGCACTTACAGCTGGTTATCACCAACTGCTTCTAGTGGTGCATCCACTAAAACAATACCTTCTCCTCTGACATGAATACCTTCCCGGAACCGCTTTCCGCATTACTTCAGGAAGGCGCAGTGCTACGTTCTTATAAGAATCATTTTTACTCTCCCATATCTGGGGACTCCAGAATTGGAGACAGCATAAAGCTATTGACTAGTCTCTTCTTTTCATCTTGCTGGAATATATTCAGATGCCTCTGTAGAGGGTTTGAAAAACATGTTTTGACGATAATAGCTTTGTTTTTAACAGTAAACAACAGAATTTGCCTATTATTCTATTCATTAATTTTTATTTACTATTTATTCGAAATAGCCAATATCAGATGTTGTCGGGACATAAAGAAAAACAGAGTTGTTGGCTATCGCTAAAGTGTGGTTAATGAATCACATAATCGTTTGCTTAAGCATTTTTTTGCTTCATTTCAGAATTCGTTTGTGAATATCGTATAGTAAAAAGTTACTGGTGCATTTGCTTGATAAAACGAACGATGATCTTTTTACCAAATTCGACTTTTCATTTCCTTTAAAGGTGCACAAAGTTAGCATAACACTTACTGTTGATTCGTTTTTCTTTCTAATTTCAAAATACAGTTCCACCTTCCTGACTTTGACTGCAGGTAGATCTGTGTTTACTTCGTTGGACAAAATCCCATTCCAGTCCACTTCTATTGATGTATTTATTTATATTATAAAACACCACCAAATTCCTTACTAAAAAATCTTTATAACGTTGTTTTTGTTCCATTTTGGGCATAAGTGCCACTCATCTTGCACGCAGTTTTCTCATCACAAAATCTTCTGTCGAAGTGCGATAGTATATTACTTTTTCGCAATGATTTCAGCAAGCACTCGCACTTTCAACCAACGATCATCAAACATAATTTTGCGTATTAGTAGACCACTATTGTGTTCTGCTACCCAATATTTTATCGTGGTAAAGAAAACAACAGGGGGCCACTTACTGCATTCGATATCGAACGAAATTTCATACAATTTAAAGACAATTTTCATATAAATTTCGTTCGATATCGAATGCCGTAGTTTGCCCCCAGACTTTTGCAAATTATTGTACAATTTACTCCATTTTTAATGAACTGGATTGAGGACTTTCAATTGAAAAAATTTAATAACATAGCGATGACCAAATTAGTTCAAATTTTCTGTAGTATGACATCTGTTTTGTGAAGAATGAGACCACAGAACAGATTATGTTCAGCTCAGTGATATTCACTAGAATTAGATTACAGATCCTCAAACGAAATCAGATGGTTTGCATCGCAGTGTCTGCTTTTGAGCGATTAATTGAAAGGTCAAATTATAATAATTTTCTTGAGTATTTAATTCAACGATAATTTTACCATATGAATTGTTATCAATGGCTTCTAAATAGAATTTCAACAAATCACTGAGAAATGCACTAGCGCGTAAGAGAGAGTTTGAGTACGACTCGGGCAGCTGCATGGAATCCATCAACTCTCTTCAATTCTTTTAGTCATTTAGCAGTATTTTCGTATTTATTTTAATTTTGATCACAATCAGCTAGAGAAAAGTCTTAGTTACCAAGATTTTCTAACTAAAACAAAAAACATTGTCAATTCTAGCTGCTTTACCTCTCTTGAAAATCAAAATAGCTGCTTCAGTCACAGGAATACTGGAAAAGTATATGCTAATAATAGAATTGAATAATTTTTAAGTACGATTTAAGAGCAGCTTATTAACTCTAAAAATAAAAAACTATTTAAAATTTCTGGGGGCAAATTGGGGTATACGATATCGAGCGATTCGATTCATATAATTTTAAAACAATTTACATTCGATATCGAATGCTATAATTTGCCCTCTGTTTCGTATTAAAAAAAAACTTGTACTATAATGTAAAAACTTATAAAAATTTTTGTTGTTGTTGTTGTTTTCGATAAATGTTTGTACATTTTCACTACTGTACAGAAAGCAAAGATAACAAATTATAAGTCGGCTTATGTATGTCTTTCCAAAAACTTGTGTAATGTTATATAAACACATGTGCTATTATATAACACGAGTTGTCAATAAAAACAAATTCAAATAAAAAGGTCAAATAAGTTTACTTAACTGTTAGCATCCAATTACTATTTTGTTGTTTCTGACGCCTTTTTGCCATTTGCATAACACGCGCTCCTAAAAACTCACAAATTAAATCAAACATACAACAAGACAACAATAGTTTGTCATATCATTCAGTCTATGGCAGCAACCAGCCTTATTTGTACACTGTACTTGATAAACAAAAGCTTTATAGGGATTAGTTTTTCTTTCCTTTTTCTTACCATCCTTTTTTTTACTATTGGTTGCTGTAATAACATTCAACCTTGAATGAATACTTAAGAAGAGTAGAGAAATAAAAAAAAAAAAAAATTAAGAAACAAATATACAATTTTCTTTATTACATCTGATTATAATAAAGCCAGCACAGTGTAATTCCCAAAGAAAATTAAATAAAACCTTTAAAGATATACGAGTATTTATTAGATTGCTACTAAAAGAAACAACAAAAAATTTGTTAAATTTACCAAAATGTTGATTAAAATATATATATATTTTTTTGTATATTGTATGTAACATATATGACTGAAAAGGATTATAGAAAATAGATATTTTAGAATCACAATTTTTATTAGAAAATAAAGCAAATTAGTTTTTAAACTGAAAAAAGGAAAATAGAAAAATTTGTCTAAAATGATTTGTAATTTAAGATTTACATTGTCAACCATTTAAAAAGTGTGTATTTTTTTGGGTTCGTAATTGCCAACTGAAATAAGAATACTATTCTCTTTTATTACTTTTTTTACAAAAGATACTCAGAATTTTGTAAACTTTAATCTATTCCAATTTTAATTTACCATTTTTTATCTCAATAAAAATTTTTTACAGGCTTTTTTTATAATTGGCGAATTCGCAAAACCTTCGTATTCATTGTATCCGTCGTTGGATTGTACGGCAATACAATAGTTGTACGCTTGTTGTTGGTAATTTTCATATAGAAATTTGATACAACTCATACACAGTTTTTTCATGTATTTTTAAAAAGTTGTATTTGTTTCTATGCTATTAACTTTAAGTATATTTTAAGTTCTAAGAAATTTGGTATGATACAATATTCTCATATCAAAAAAGAAAGCTTTGCGAGCAGAAGCGTTTATTATTACAATATTTTGTAATTACTATAAATAATTTTCCCATTTTTGTAAAGCTTGGTGCTGGACTCATTTCTAAGTAAATTAGGATATTACATTATAGTCTTAAGTTCTCTCTCTCTCTGTTATTGTAATTATTTGTATATTTTTCTTGTAATGAAAATTAAAAAAAGGCTCATAAAATTTCAAACTTCAAACTTCAAACTATGCTATTAATGTATAGTGAATGCCTATTATTGAAACGAAGATTAAAAACAAACAAACAAATGTATTTATTGTCAGCAGCAAATTTATTTAAAATAATAAGAAAACTAAGTATATAAATATAGAAATGAAATTAATGTTGATAAAGTGATAAAAATATAAATTAAAGTCTACTTATTTATTTGTGAATAGTGCTCTTCTTCTTCTTCTTGTGTGACTTTTGACTTTTTTGATACAACGCATATGAATACAATACACGGATACACTAGGTGTTCACAAGCAAGTAAACAAAAACTATTTTCAATAGCATAAAAGCATGTGAATTCGACAAATAAGTATTCACTAACAATTAACTGCTGTTGTATTCATAAAAAATTTTACGGTTTTATGAATGGCTTATTTGAAAAATTTGTACGCAATACTTGTCAAATAAAGTCTTAGTAAACCTATAATATTTCTTATGAATACAGCAATATTTTTACAATAGTTAAATATTAAACATTTGAATTTTTGAAAAATAGATATGTATTCCTTTGTTTTTGATTTTGTTTGGTTTTTATATACAAAATAGGATATGATTCGCATTTAGTCTATAACTATTTTAACATAAGTATTTATAGATTTGAATACCACTTTTGGGAAAAAGTCTCCTGACGAATCTCTTAAGCAGAGACGAAATGGCCATTGAAACATGCTTATCCCTAAAAGCATACATTTCATATTATATTAAACGTTTATAGTATAGCGGCTTCAAATTGCCTCATAATGCAATGAGTATTTCATAAAGGTAGTGGGTGTTAAAATCGGCACACATTCTAATTTAGCGTAATGTGCATAGATCGAAAGTATTTTAATTTTAGGGGAATGCAGTATATTATCGGCTGATTTTGAACTATAAGTTCCAGCTTATTTGAAAAAGTTCCAGAAGAAATTATTCATAAGAGTAACTTTAAAGCAAGTTCTTCTACACTTCAGTGTCGGTAGTTTATAAAGTGCAAGTGCTGCAATATTTGGCTTTCATTGAAGATGATAAAGAATATCATATTGAGGGTCCTAGACGATTCATTCACACTCTAGAACTCGTATTAACAGAGAAGTGTATAAATATGTTAAAGCATATTTACCTCCAAAACTGGACGAGATATCCGAAATAAGATTGCAGACTTGAAAAATTTGGGGTCGAAAACCTGAAGTGGTATAATTAACTCGAGGTATATACAAAAATATGTAATGGCGGATAGAGCACATATACTCCCTCACGACCATATCGTCGCAAGAATTAAAGAAGGCTGTAACTGATAAAAACCGAAAATACATTTTTTGCATCATTTTTATCAGAAAAAAAAAATACGCGTCGTTTAATCCGGGTCCCAGATTTCTACATTGAAAATAAATTCACTTACGCCATCTGCATTTTGAAGAATACCAGTGTCTTTGTTTTACTTTCGTACAGGTTTTTTGACTCTGGTGAACATTTAAGGTTTTGTCAGTTACAGCGTTTTTTAATTTCATTGACTCTGTTCTTATACAAAATAGTTCATCCCTAGCGTTTAATAAATCCCAAAACAATTTTCACCTTGTTATCAATTTCAGAGATGTCTGAGTTTATATCCATATCAATATATGTACCAACCTCTTCTTAAAAACATACCTCTTGATAATTGAACGGCCTCTGTAAAATTGCATATATTTACATTTCTTCAAATTAAGGAACATTAATAATAAAAATTTTCTCAGTCCTTTTGCAATAAACACACAAAAGCCACAAGAGTTGAGATGCAGGAAAAGCTTTATGTCATCGACATCCATTAATATGTTGCAATACATTATAAGATAGTTACTCATTAATGGAGAGAAGGAACAATAAAGTACCCAAATGAATTCTAATACCGTAGACAAATGACGGTGTTAATGTATATTAGTTGAGGTAATTCAAATTAATTTGCTCATTATCTCCAATGTAAATTGCACAAAACCAAACTGAATTTATATTGCAATAATATTTTTTAATATAGCAGCAACGCATAATATCAGTCAGTTTTTGGCTAATGATTTACTATTTGTAATTAAAATGGATAGAAAGTAACCAAAGTTACAAACCTCTCATTCCTATGAATATAAAAGAAAATAAAAATATTTCACAAACAAACTAACGTTGTCGCCTGTATACCCTATAAATGCAAAGACTGTCGCCTGTCAGGGTAAAATTTTAAATTTCATTTGTAAGTTTTTAATGCAAATTAACGTTGTCGTCTGTCTACGATGTAAGTATAATCTACTGATATCTGTTGATCAGATAGATAGATATACAATTGAGAAAAATTTAAAGCTACGATTACATTTGTCAAATATTTGATGAAAAAAAGCGTTTCTGTACATTTTATTTTGTTGCTTCGAATTTTTTAATTAAAAATTTTCAAATAAACTCTTGTATTTTTCGGTTTTTAAATAATTCGCGGATGCCGCGCAGCAGCATAGTAGATAGTGTGTTAAGTAGCTAGTGCGAGGGTTTTGAATTCGATGATTCACACAGGGACCCTGGTCTGCGACACTACATAGAGTATATGGCCTTAGTCACATCGCTCGTAATCTAATATATAAAATTCTCGTGTCGCGGTGTTTGTTGCCAAACTCCACCTAAATGGCTGGACCGATTTTCATGAAATTTTGTGTGTATATCAGGTAGGTCTGAGAATCGGTCAACATCTATTTTTCATACCCGTAAATGTTAAGCTGACCCGCCCCAAGGGAAAATACACACCGGAACATATTTCGCTCAGGGACCAGCTCTTAAAAAAAAAAAAAAAAAACAAAGCCAAGAAAGTAAGTTATTGTAATGAGTAAGCTTCTCAAATTTGTTGTTCGGAGTCGACGTTGAACTGTAGATAGCGGTACTCAAATTCGAGCACACAATATGGGAGTTATGAGAAGCTAGACCGTTACTTTGAAAAAGTGTTGTAATGGCCATTTATGTATGTATGTATGTATGAACGTAAGTTCAGAAAATCAACTTTTATTTAATTTATAAAGGACAGGATCATGGTTGATTTTATCGAATCCCTGAAGATGGTATCAGTTTTTGTGCTTTTTGTGAAGAAATTTATAACCCCTGTTGAGCAGATAACTGTGACTCGAATAAGCTTTGACCACAATTTGTTTCAAATAAAATAAATAGAAATTTAATTGGAATCTAGCACAACTTTAGAAAACATTTAAAGACTCTATTTTCATACCTAGCTTAAAGAATCTCAGATATTTTTTTCTTAATATCGACTTTTCCTTCATTTTCTTTTAAATATTTTCTTTGTATTCTCAATTTTCTATAGAAATTTTAAAATTTATTTGAACGCTTAAAAACATTTAAGTTATCAGCACTTATATTATCATACATTTCTATTTAACTAAAGTTTTTGTTAGATTTTAACTTTACGCCTCGAGCTAAATTTATAAATATTTTACACTTTCATTTGCTTTTTAGTTTTTATATTCTATTTCGCCTTTATTCCTTTTAAACATTTATCTCTTGCTTACATCTTTAGGTACTTTTTTCATCTTTCCCTAACATAACCTAGTGAAAAAAAAACGGCCGCATAGAAAGAGATGTGCAGGATGTGTAGAAAACAATAGAAATAAAAGTTTTGGAATTCTTTTTTCTTTTTACATTTCAAGTTAGTGCGAAATATTCTTTTGGGCCTATATATTTCAGCATCTCTATATTCTTTTTCGTCATTTTTTTTAAGTGTGTAGCGCCTCAAGTAAAAAATTTAAACATGATTCTCATTTAAAATTATTTGCTTAAATGCTGTTCATATGTAGGAATACATTCGCTGGTGAATTTAAGTTTTTCAGTTCAACTTTGGCAACCTCTGTTTCATTGTTTGTGTGTTGAGTTTTCGGCAGTTGAATAATTAATATTTAATGACAGTTGAGCTCAAAACAATGGTTGACATTTATTGCAATGTTTTTCTTTCTTGTATTGTTTTATATCTAAATTGTTAAGCTTATCATTAATTGGCTTAAGGATATGGAAATACTTGGAAATTGTTCGGCTTATCATTAATTGGTAAATGGATATGGAAACACATGGACAGCAAAATATCGTTTGATATAAACTTTATTTAGAATAACAAAAAATTTATGTTTATGGATTCCCATATATATATATATATATATATATATATATATATATATATATATATGTATATATACACCATGGTTCATTAGAATAGAAACAGCATATTTAATATTAAAATAAATTTATAAATCTCAAATACACAAAAAAGAAATAAAAAAAATGCTTTGCAGAAAATCAAATGATTCTTCGAATGACAATTCAAACAGAAATTTAATTCTTTTCTCTGTTTTTTTATTGTCCAGCATTAATTTGTTCATAAATATGCTAGTTCAACAGACCTGAACCACTTTCTTATCGTTCTATTCATTTATTATCATAGTGTGTAATTGATTATTTTGTACTTAATTAGATTGAATTTTATTTTACAAATCGTAAATTAATGACGAAAAATTCATAAACTCGTATAGATATTTTAAATAATGGAGAGATATTTAATTTATGTTATTCTTAATCATTGGTTTCGTACTGATTTCCCACTTCGTATACTTTATGGGGGTTTAGCTAATCCCAAATAATATCAAAGGCTGAGCGAAGAAGACGACCAATTTAAAGTCACGATTTTATTACACACGCTGTGTGCATAGGTGCATTATCATGTTGATAAATTCACTCTTGTTGTTTAAATACACATTTTCAATAGATTTTTATAAAGACCGGACCATTTTCGTACTTGGAACTACAAGTTCAATAGTGTTTCTGAATGAAACAGCAGCCTATATAATAAAGCCTCCCTCCATGCTGTTTTGGCGGTTCAGAAATTTACGCATATCATCAAAATAAAAACTGTAGCCAGCCGCATCATTCATAATAAATTTTTCTACATCTGAAAAAATTACCTTTCGCCAAGCAATATCATTTAATTGTTTTTGAACATCCCATGTCATATGATATTCGGCGAATTAAAGGCGTTTAAGTTAAAAACTTGCATATAATGAGGGTTTGTACTGCAGTTTTCTGAGCTATAAAAGTTTATTACTTAATATAGCGTGACATAGTACTGGTTTACATGCATTAACTTCTCATTGATTTCAGATATGTTGGATTTTAGATATAGGTTGGACTGAATTTAAGGCAACTCAAACGATTTTTGCTTGACCTATCGTTTTAACGGCCTGTAGTTATAACGCACTTTTGTAATTTATGTTATATGTTTTGAGATATCTAATGTAATTCATTACCAGTGTTCGAAAATTTACCTTATAAAACGTACTTTAGTATTCTGTACTGTAGAATATTAAGTACATAAAGGAAATTGTGTAGGAAATTCAAAATAAACAAAAAACATTATAATATTTTTGAATTTTCTACATAATGAATATACTGTTCTTAACCTATAGAAAAAAACAAAGGAAAAATATTTTCTTTTGTTGTAATTTTTTTTATTTTAAACTGATTGATAAAAAATGCAAAATAAAGAAAATATTTTGAAATTTGGGGAAAAATAACCCAAGATCACTAAACCAAAATGTATACAAACACTAAAACTGTCTTGTTTTAAAACTAAAAACAGAACGACTTATTCTGGTTGTGTAGAAATACACAAACACTAAAAAAATAAATACCGCTCTTGGATTTGTGAACCGTACATATAATAATGTACAGTTTATTTTCGAACACTGTAATGAATCATTACTATTAAATTATGAGGTTTTTCGAGTATAATTTTTTTTAGAAAAGCAAATATAATTTTCTGCAATTTCGGAGGAATTTCAAGCACTTTTTGCTCATTTAATTTAGTTTTAATGTTAGTTGGCTTCAATAAAACCGCCGACTGGTTCTACTCTCTTGTACCAACAAATTAATGAAATATTTTATCTCTGAAGAACAATTTGTCTTTAAATTTTCATATAAAAAATCAAATATTTTTCTCTAAAAGTAATTTTTTTTTTGTATTTGTAATTTATACTGATAAACAACAGAAGATGACGCCTAACAATCGATTTAATATATTGGAAAATGAATTTAGTGACAATATCTGTCAAATGAATACGATAGATTGTGCAGACTATGCAATCTTCAAGAAGAGGAAACACTGCAACACCTTATAGATGTCCGATACTAAGAAGTTTTAGGATGGGATACTTTGAGAGATCAATTAAAATAGAAGATGAAATTATATACTCGTACATACTTAATGGGAAAACTAATGGAGACGAAGAAATTGGTTAAATTTTTAAAATCGTCCCTTAACTATAGAATGATAATAATAACTGAATTTGAATAATTCTATTTAGAATTAGTGTATAACTAGAATTCGGCTGATGATAGACGTGTCATGGCTGCTTTATCTTTATTTATGGCATGATTTTGTTTAATATTCATGCATATATTTTGTAACACCTGAAATGGAAAAAATAAAGAATTAATACTACTACTACGGGGATTTAAAACCTCTGGACTAATTTTTACGCGATTATGTTAAATCATTAGGTTATACCGATAAACCTAAAATAAACTACAACATAGTAAATAAAAATTTCAGTAAGACCTAAAAAAGGAAACAGAAATAAATATAATTTTTATTTAAAAATCGTTTCAATTGGGTTTTTTTCCATTTATATTTGCCATTCATAATCTGACTATAAGCCTGTACATGAAAAAAGACAAAACAAATGATAGAAACCACAACTGTCAGCTATTAAAGCGAATGTAAAACAATTACCAAATCAATTGTGAATCTCTAAAGAAGCCTTTTTTATTATTTTTATATTGCGTTAGTCATGTGTTTTAAAACTGTCATCCTCTATAAGCTTTTTTTTATAGAAAGTACAGAAGATATACATAAATATGAAAATTAAAAGATATATTAAATGAAAAAAAGAAAAAAAAAATCAACCAATTAATTAACGACAAAATTAATCAAGTCGAAATACAAATTTACACTAAATCAATGAAAGGCAACCACCAAATTTACGTAGTATATGTGGAAGTCAATCATTAAGTCCAATATAAAATACATATTTAATCTGGAATATTTATAAATCAAACAAATAGTATTAAACACATAAACCAGACTATTGAATACAATATGTCAAAATTAAAAAATACGCATTCATATGAAAACGATTATTATGACAGCATTACCGCAACATGTCAACACGACCACTTTTGTGGCCATAGTCAACTACTTAATTCATATTTTTGTAAGCGGCAATCAGCAGCTGTATATATTACATTGGCCAAAGCTCGGCGTTCTTCGCTACCTCTGCTTGAATTAAGTAAAAAGTTTAATGTAAGCCGTGTATCACATAACAAAACTTTCACAATTCTCAAGATATAAAGAAATAAAAATGGTGGGTACCAAGGCCACTAGTCTCACTCCGCCCGCATTTTGGCTGATTATTTGTTAGACCAAATTAATCATTCATTAGATATACAGATATAATATATAGTTTGTAAGGATGGTATATGATGATTATGTAGCTATTTGGACAACATTTAGAGACTCTACTATAACAATTTTGAAATATTAACATTTGCTGATTATGAGCGTGGCATTACCCTATAGTTTTTTCTAGACAAACAGTGAGAAAAATTTTGGGAAAATTCGTTTCACTCTCTCCTTCAGAAAAAAAAAATAGATTATATTACTAGTAGTCGCCGTGGTCTTTCTGCGACTAACAGTTAGCAGTTTTCTGGCCGAAGCTCTGAGATTAACTGATTGTCATGAAAAAGCTTCTCAAGTCTGTCGTTCGGAATCGAGTTTAAACTATAGATCCCCGTACTCATGGATACAAATTGACTCACACAACATGAGTGCTGCGAGAAACTAGGCCGTAACTCTGAAACAGGGTTGAAATGCCAATTATGTAAGAAGCTTTGTTTTTATTCAACTAAAATACTTGATGTCTGAGTTACATTACTATTTAAGGAACTTCATAGAAGTCAGGGTGGTATTTTAAATATTTTGTCGTGCGGAAGTTTATGTGCTCTACCCGCCATATCATATTTTTTATATATCTCAAGTTAATGATGCCACTTTAGGTTTTAGACGAAAACGGATTTGAAAAATTTTATGTCGAAAACCTAAAGTGGCATCATTAACTCGAAATATATAAAATGGCGGATAGAGCACATAAACTCCCGCAAAACTATTTATAGTATAATACCGTATCGATTGTTTAAAATTTTCTCTGTTTCAAAAGAACCACATCGTTGACTAAACGACGGCAACTGAAGCCTGTTGCATTTGCAGTCATGTAGCTTTGATGCTTGCTGTGATCTATGTGCTTAACGCGTATGCATTATTTATTATAGTTTAAAAGGGAAAATGAAAAAGCCAACTGCTTTCACACAAATCAATAAATGGATCAGTAATAAAAAATTTATTTGTAAAGAAAATAATATAAAAGTAACACATGTTGACTTTTTTAAAAATAAATACATTCGTTGTTCAGATGGATACACATTGGACAGAATGCCAGCCTATACCAATTTTTTATTCTTTTTTTTTCCACTGTTACAAATGTTCACTTCAATTTTATGGTAGAAAATATTGTTGTTTTTATGGTTACATGAAGGTAGTAACCATGTATGCATATATGCATGAATACATTTATGCAGTTTCATGCTTTTTCGAATTTATGAATAAATTTTAGGCGGTGGGCAAAGGAGTATTACACGGCATGCATGTAATGCATATGCATATGCAAAACAAATTAAATTTTCTTTTATGGCATATTGATCATCTTTCTTTCTTTTTTTAAATTTATGCAAACTTTATGTTGAGATGGAGTTCTTAAAGTTTTTCGAAAAAGCATTTCAAATAAAATAAAAGTGGTATCAGAACCCAAAAAGCAAAATACAACAAAATATATGGATATCAGAAAGCTTGCAACATTTCTTTATTTTATTTAAAAAAACGTAAAGAAAGTTTTAAAGTTTTATCGTAATATTTAAAGTTGGTATGACTTTTTATTTTCTCAATATAAAATTTTAGAATTTTTATTTCAGCGACCATAATACATACAGCGGGCCAGTATGTTTGCTCAAGTCAGCTAACTATGCTCAAAAAGCTGTCAATCTATCCTAACTGTTCTATTATGCAGGCATTGAAATTGGTTAAATTTGAAAGTTCTTCAGAAGTTGTTTTTTTTGGTAATGTGTAAATGTAAAATTTCACGCCACTGTTCTATTGATGATAATGTGGTAAAGGATTTCCACGTAGGGAGACTGTTTAGTGGCAACTTTAGTAATTGCAAGCTTATATTCCAGTGCGTGAGATGAGACGATGACTAGAAATACTTTTTTCCAGAAAAAAGTAGAATAAACATGGCTTTCCTACAACACTAACAGAATATTAAAGAAACATGCAAGAAATTTTTGAATGAAATTCATGCTTTCTATAAACAGATTTTTTATATTTCTCCCTTATTAACCGGCTGCTCAACTTTTTATTGGTTTATTATAAAATTCACTTGTAATTTATTGATTTTTTGGCATTCATAATTATTTAATACCTTTGCTCGCAATATGAAAATGTGCACCCTCCAAGATAAAGAACTGCAGGTAGGTCACATAGCTAGTCAACCAAAAACGTGAGCATTTACAAATAACACAAGATGCCATTTAGATAACAATACAGGACCAAACTGAACTCATGCAAGTAGAAAAAAGAACTACAAACAACCAGGGGGCTAATTCTGTCATTCGATTACGATCGAATTCTTAGTCGTATGTACGAGTTTTTTTACTTTTGGGATTCTATGAGTCGTTATCGAATAACATGTATCGAAATTTCTAATGATGCCATTCGATAACGAATGTTTGTTCGAATGCAGTCTTGCGAGTTTTTACTCGCAAACAAAAAGCCATTCGAGTTAACGTTTTTCTGTATACATACAATAAGTAAAGACAACAAATAAACATGTAAGTTAAATTTTTTTTTTATTTTTTCTTCAAATTATAAAATATATTTCAGGTCAAAAATAAATTATGCACAAAGAAATTCTAGGAAATTTCATGGCATAACTTACGGACTTGGCAAAGAACATATTGCCGAATACTTAGCAAGGAAAGGCAAGACTTTACCATCTTTGGGAACAAATAGCGTTAAAATTGAATGCTTCAGTCCACCAATACGAATATAAATAAAAAATATGAATTTAAAGCAATTTTCAGTCCCTACATATATTTATTTTAATATTTTCGCGGATTTTTTTTTTCCAATATTTGTTGTGTTGGTTTCAGTGTCATACTCTGTTTTATTTATTATTTCTAGTGGTGTTTGATATACATTCTCGTAATGAGGAACTTTGGAGATACATAATACATATTCAAAATGTTTATATCAAGATTTACGCATTGCTTGGCAGACTTAAGGGATCACTGGTACTCCGCATTTTTGCCGAACAAGATTCATATTTAAATTCACATCAGTATCGGAAGATGATGAGTAAAATAATAATGATGGATTCTTTGTAAACTTGCTTTATTTTTTTTTTACTTTGATTTAAATTTTTTTTTTTTCCTTTTTTTATTTTTTAACATATGTATGTATGTATGTATATACATATGTACATACATAAGTTTTTTGTTTACTATTTGTTGTATTTTTGTCAGTATTGTAAAATGACTTTTTTTGCATGTTTTACAACACTAAACAAAAATTCGATTCGCATCGTATCGAATAACAGAATTAGAAAATTGTTCGTTGTCGAAATTATTCTCTATTCGAATGTAATTTCGATCACGACTGCCAGAATTAGCCCCCAGGGCTGTCTATAAAGTGGAGTAAAACGAGGGGGTCTAGGCTCAAGCAGTGCGCCAAGTAAACGAAAAAACGTACCTCAAAAAAACTTAAAACATCTGACTGCCACACCTGGGCAATCACAAATGTCTTCCTCTCCAAAGTATTCCCGCAACTTCTGCAGTGAGAGTTAAAAGGTAGCTATTGAGAAACTCCCACAGCAATTAAATTAAAGGCCTTCAGAGCAAATAGAGATTTGTTCATTCAGTAGTAGTGGATCATTTTATTAAAAGGTACTGATTAGTAGTAGTGGAACGATAGTGAAACACAAATTTTTTTGTACATGGCATTACAAACAATGAGCTCAAGCGTAAATTGTTATTTAATTTCTCTTGCCATGCAAAATTTTAATCAGTAGTAAAGCCTATTTTGTTTTCACAAGCTACACTAAACGGCAATAGCGTTGCCTTTGAATTACAGATAATCCACAAATTTTTGTTTGCAAAAACAATGATGTGCAAAACATAGTCGACAATGGTTAATGGATTTGATTACAAGGTTTTTCCTACCTGTCATGTGGTTGCAACAGGGCACAAATGCATGTCAGATAGCACATGCTACGGTTCATTAATACTAAAAAAATATTTAATGAACAAGTAAGTTCACAATTAAAATGAAATTCCTTCTAGTCTATTAAAAAAATTAAAGTGGACTTTTTGCGTTTTTTGTATAGATTTTTTTTATTTAATACAGCAGTAAATCTTTAAATAAAATACTAAAAATTATTTATTTATTTTTTATTGTTTAAACCCATAATTGGCAGATATTTTTTGCAATTTTCCAATCTTTAAAGATTATGTTTTTACAATAAATATGGATTCACATCATTCAATGAATTATTATCCTTTTTTCTAAACAGTATTTGTATTTCCCTTTTTTCATTTTCAAATAAATTGGTTTATATTTCCTTTTCAAGCTTGTGCTTTTAATTTTTAAATTTTTTATTTTTATTTTTTTCTTTACTAAAGTCGATATTCAATTTATAAGCTCCATATAAAACTAATTGCATTTTTTTCTATTCCAAGTAATTGGTTAAAATAATTTGTCAAAATATTCACAAAACGAAAAGAAAACATTTCCACCATTTTTTGGAGCACCATTTCATGCACAACTTTATCGATTTACACATGTTTTTCTAGATATGCTGCATAAAGATATCGCTCTTCAAAATCAATAGTATCACTGTATAAAAAATTTTTAAAGCAATATAAATATAACTCACTTTATGTCCCTTGGAATTGAGATAGTTTGACAACAAAAAAAGAAAAAAAAATTATATTTTCCTAAAAAAAAAAATATTGATTTGTTTTAGGGCAGTAGAAATATGTTTGACAAGTGTCCTTGTGCTTTAAAAACAGAAGTTTAGTTTATAACAACAACAACTTTTTTTTTTATTTAAAACTCTATATATTCTGCGGATCAGATTCAGTTCCCTTTATTATGGAATGTTTTGTATTGTGACATTATTGATATAAATGAACGATATTTTGTTACACTTTTCTTTCCTTTTTTTCTTTTTTTTTTGGGACATGTTTTTGATATTTTTTTGTTGTCGCAAAATAAAATTTGCATATGGCTATAACAGCATATTAAAAAGAGACCACTTTTTTGTGAGTAGAAGCAGAATATATTATAAAATTTTCATGCATCAAATAGATATTTTTGTTTTTTTGTATGACATTCTTTTTTATGCAGTTCACAATCTGCAACTTTTATTTTAAGGCAGCAATAATTTAAAAAATGTGAGATCTTTAAACTAAGATTTCGGAAATTGCTAAATTTTCTACATGCCTATTTCGACACAGAATTTTTTAACTAACCTTTAATTGTCAATAAAGAGTAAAATTTTTTTTTGTTCCGGAAATAGCATCAGATCGACATTGTAAAAGTTTTTAAAGTGAAAGGTAGTAAGGATCGAGCTAATATCGACTTTAAATTGATCGTAATTTCCATCACTACCATAGCCTGCTAATACAGTTTTGGCGCCCTAATATCGTTATTTTTGAAAGGCGTCCGAAATATATCTTCACATTTTTTTGTGTAGTCAAAACTGTCTTTTCAGTCGTACATGTCGTCGATGCCGACTAATGTGGATTAAATGGAATAAGAGGGCAAAAACAAAAATAAAAATTGTAATTCTGTTTCATCCGAATAGGATGACAATTACAAGAACAGCAATGATGGTAAGAAAAGGAGAATATGATAGAAACTGTTGTGTGACCTTACTTCGACTAACTCATACAAGTGTATGTACATACATATGAAAGAATATAATTTCAGTATGCGACTTCTTGAAAAGTATGAGTTAAATAGTTGATGTTTGGTCTTGAATATGCACAGGACACAAAGAACTCTGATGAGACTACCGTAGCTGGAGTCGAAAACAATTGTTCAGTTTGGCTAGTGTACTATTCCTTCACGGACATCATTTCTTCTTTAATTACCAAAAATATTCATTGCCGTTAACTTTGATTTAATTAAAGCGTTTCTGACGAAACAAAAACTGTCTTTTGTTTCCCGCAAATTATAAGGAATGTAAAAGATTGATTATTATCACGTGACTTCACTTAAGTGATTAGTAGTTTTTTGAGTGCATTCAAATGGATAGTACAGATCATTTAGATTTTTATAAAAGCAGACAGATCCCCCAATTAGCTCCAGTTCCATTCCGGATTCAATTCCATTTGAAAACAAATTTAACTTCTCTACTTTTCCATTCTTCAATGGTTTCGAATCAATTTTTTTAGCAAAAATTAAAACATTTTTTTAGTTGTTAAAAGTGAATTTGTTTTTTTAATACCAACGGTCTAAGCAATCAAGAAAATAAACTATTTAAAAAGAAAAAAGTTGACAACACTGGCTTTTCAAGTTGAAAGTTTAAACAGATGTTCTTAAATCAACTATATAATTAGCAAACCTTAAAAAATAAAGTTTTAAAATGTTTTAAAAATGGAAACCGATGCCTAATACCCCTGACAGACATGTGGTATAGAAACTATAGTATATGTATACTATGGAGTTACATACTTCAATATGTGGCACACATATAGGTTGTAATAGATTGAGGTTTCATTTGACATTTGATTATATGTTATGAAAATAAAAAAAAATATTTCCTTTTAACGCTATTCAAAATGAAAATGAAAATGAAGAGCAAAGGCCATAAAATGAATGACTTTTTTCATGTCGTCGTGTAGTGGAGAACGCACTTGGCCATCTTAAGGTCAAATTCAGAAGAGTTTGCATATATAAAAAACAGCTGATCAAATGACATTTTATGAAATTTTAGATCTCTTTATTATTACTTTGGAAGTGTTTGGAAAATTTATTTTTATTTTTGGCTGTGTTTAATACAATACCACCTTTATTCTACATACATAAACGTAGTATACGAACTAGCTATAAACCAGTTTGTTCGTTGGTATAATAGTGGTATAGGCTGACACACATGTGGTATAGGATGCTAGTATGGTATGTGTACCACATGTCTGTCAGGGGTATAGGATAATTAGTTTTGTGGTATATTTTTGAATTTCTTTTGTTTGAGTTCTAAAGTTCTGTGTGAGCATGAGTTTGCGTGAAAGATGAAATGGCGAAGTGTTGGTCAAAGAATGTGTTTCTATTTTGACGATTTCTTTTGTACAATAAGTGTAATATTATATTATTATATTGTTTTAATTTTCTACATAATTAACAGGCTTAGAGAAAAAAGGTTATTAGAAAAAAAAACACCTTTAGTTGGAACACCACAATAATAAATATTTTATGATTACAACGATACCCTTTGCTAAGTAAGAGTAGTCTTTTAAAATTTTTTTTCCTCTTTAATACTTTCCAAATTTCATAACCTTTTGTATTTTTAAACTGTTCCATATTTATGAATTGTTTTGTTTTTCACTGTACAAATATTTTATTTTTACAAAACTTGTTTGTGCTTCATGCACATTTGTGAATTTTTTTAAAAAAAATTTATTGAATATTAATGTTGTATGATTTTCATATAAAAACAAACAAAAAAAAAAGGGAAATGGAAATTTTTTTGCTTACAACTACTGCTGTCACATAAATAGTATTTAAATCGGGAAAAATAATAAAACAAGAATACTGGCATAAGAGTCGTTTTAATGAAAATATTATTGATACATAAATTTGTATACTCTGTGAAGCTGTATATTAAAAGTTTGTTAAATAAAGTGTTTATTTTATGAAACACATGCGACCAGGATAGCCATCAAATATGCGAAAAAATAAATATTTTTTTGCAGAACATTATGAAAATGAAATAAAAAAAGAAAAAATAAATAAAACATTTTATTTAAAAGAGATATGTAAAGATATGCCTAGAATAAATTAATTAAAAATTTCTTTAATAAATAATTTAAATTGAATGATCTGTAGTTTTCATTTAAAAATAGAAAAATTAAAAACAAAACAAATGAATAAAATAATTAATTGCATTTTATTTTGAAGTGATAATTAATTGAGCATTTTTTTGTAATTATATGAATCAATTAAAAATAGTAGATGAAATATATAAATTATGAATGAGAAAGTAAAGGGAAATTTCAAAGTTTAACAAAAGTGTATGGCAATAGTAACGCCATATTAAAATTTTATATTTTTTTTAATGATATTTTAAAAGACGACAGGAATGTGCTTTTTTGTTACAAGCAGTATACAGTGATTCAAGTGTCCTAATAACTTCCACAATCGCAACAGCATAGTTCTTAAAACTGTCCTCGGCTAAGAAATGTAATTAAAAGCGTAAAAGGAATGAGAAAAAAATTAATTTATAGGTAGTCATTGTTTTTACTTTTAATATTATTTCTAAAATATAAATATATAATCTTCTTAGAAGATGAAGAAAAACTTTTTAGCAAGCGTAAAAGCGTTTTTTCTCTCTAAAAATACGACTAAAAGCCCATAAAGACAATTCACAATTACCAGATAAAAAGTATTTCCACTAAAACAAAGACTTTTGTATAAAGTAAACATATATAGTTCAGCAATCATCAACAATTTGGGGCAAAAATTCCTTAAAATACAAGAAATCTGATGTATCTAAGCCTGTAATCTATTTCAAAGGTATTTGTGGTGACAAATGGCTATTTCGACAGTTAAATTAATTATAAGTGATAAATTTTCTTTACACCCTCTCCAAAATTGCTTAAATTATTTACCTATGCAAGCATATACACATGTATGCAGCACATGCAAATCATGAATATATTTTAGAAATTTTTAGCAATGACTAGTAAGTGATTCATTTAAATTTAAGAAAATAAATGTAAACTTTAAAAGAGTCCTAATATTTTAGTAAGAGAACACAAATAATTTTAAAATACAATTTTTTAACACTGGGTTGTATAAAAATATTTTGAATTGGATGCGTATGAGTTATTTTTAATTGAAGTAATGTATGAGGAAAAAATAACTCATACGCCTGGGGCATATAGCAGCAGATAAACCGTAATTTTATAGCACACTAGCTGACCCCACAGACGCTGTCCTGTCCAAATTAGAATAAATGTTTGCGTTCGATTTTTAAAATGCATTAAAAAGAGGAAAAAACTATTTTTAAATTAAAACTTTATTTCTCCTCTAGATCGGGTCGGCATTATTTTAATACAAATACATAGGATTTTCCGGAATTTTAAATTATTATTATTTTTTATTGAAACTTAAATTCTTTTACAAATTGTTTTAAGACATTTTTTAATATATTGACAATTATACATAATATATGAAGTGTATTGCTTTGGGGATAAGCTTGTCTCTATGGCCATTGCGTCTCTGCTTAAGAGACTCGTCAGGAGACATGGTTATCCCCAAAGCAATACATTTCATAAATTATGTATATTAAATGTATTTGCCTATATGGTGAAAAATATTTTTGTTTTTATATTGACAATTTTTATTTTTGAATTAATAAATATTAGAGGGCTGCGCAAGCATAGCTTAAATGGCTTACAAGCAATCCATCCATTTTTTAAATATTTCATGTCAAGTACTTTTTCTTTATTATACTGCAAACAAAATCAAAAACATCAAAACTCTTATAAAAAAAAAATACAAAGGATTTAAGAGAAAAATGAAATAAGGCAAAATTGCTATATAATATAAAGAAATGATACATAATTCAAACACAGTCAATAAAACATTGGTCGGCAAAATTGACTTGTAATTGTGTTAGTGAGCTTAAAGGAGACTACATGTAAACAGTGATGCCAATTTAGTGCTTTAGGCACTAATTTTAGTGCTTTTTTATGTTCCAAAACGGCAAATTTTCAGCTCTGGTGCCAAAAAAAGAAAAGGCAATAGCTTGGTGCTTTTCAAATTTTCCAATGGTGCCTTTAGTGCTTTTTATAAATTTTAATATTTTTACATTGTCTAATAAAGACTTTTTGCAGCTCTTTTACTTTATCTTTGTAAAATTATTTTTTTTTTGTATTGGTAAATCCTTTGTAAGACATAATTTTTTGGGACAGAATTTTGAAAAGGAATTTAAAGACGGAAAAAGCAAAGGAGATAAAAAATAATTGTGTCCGCTTTACAATAAAATCGTACAGGAAATTAGAGCGACTGTCAAATTTTTTTTTTTAAATTTCGCAAATGGTTGATATTTTAAGTATTGCTAATATATTTGATAATAACAATAAAAATTATATTATTAGTTTCGTAAAACAATTCAATGTGTCGATACTATTTCTAAAATAGAAATAGCTTAAAATGTTGCTTTTGTATTGTTGTTGTTCACAATGATCAAATAAAATAAACCTTGTGCTCTTTTACGCCTTTGTCAGTTCGAAATTACACTTTTTATTACTTTTTTTTATTTATATGTGCTTTTTGTTCCAAAAAAGCTTACATCACTGCATGTGAGCTCTCTCAGCTCAACTGAGCTATGAAATGCCGATCTATGCAATAACATCAGCGTTGTCGACTTGGTGCGATTCGCATTTCGGTGCGTTTTTTAAATAAATAAGGTACACATTTTGTAAATATTCTCCTCTGTTATGTTTTTCTTAATTATATTGTAAAAGGCTGTTTTATTTTTAAATATTTAATATAAAAATATTAAACTAAAATAAAAAAGTGTTTTAAAATATTATAATAAAAGAATAAATACTGAACTATTTTAAAGGATTCAAAACCTTGTTATTAAAGGTTGATACATATCGTTTAAAAACATATAAGTTGGATGTTACAAAAAATATCTAGAACGAATTTGGTTAGTTTTTTAATTTTTTACTTTATATTTTATTTTCTAAAATCCCTGAACTGTAAAATATTGTAATACTTTTTATACAAAATTATTATACTTTTTTATGCAGAATTAAAATTTAAATGGTGCGATTTTTTCTCCACTTTTGAAATTTCAAAGTTGACAACGCTGAAGAGAACCTTGTAGTGGCGACATGCATATATTTCTTGTTATTTGTTTTTTTTTTTTTGTTAACTGTATACCAGTGTTGCCAGATTTAAAGTTGGATTTTACACATACAAAGCTTACATTATCCACAATTTCATAAATTACACAAAATAAATTTATTATTTAAAATGTAAAGGATATAATATTTATGTTATTATTTAAGACCATACCATATATATCTTTTTAATACTTAAATATTTTTATACATGTCTATTAATTACATTGTACTAGGGGAAACGTTAATTCTTTTAAAGTTACTAGTATAATTACTAGTACAGCACAAACGGTATAAAAGAGTCTACTGTTCTAAATAGTTCAGGGATACTGCTTGGAATTTGAAGGAATATTTGTGTTATTTCCAGTTTAACGTCTGTATTGAACTTTACCAAAATTAATTAATTAGTTTTTCTAGATCGTGTAAAAAATTACTTACAAAAATAAAGCTACACTTATACCATATTTGAATTTAAATTAAAATACGTATTGTAGGGTAAGATTTTCATAAGTTTTTTATCAGTATTTTTAAGAATTGTGCTGCACATTAGTGTAACATTAACAAACCATTGCAAAAGAACTACAATATTTGTTGATGGCAACGCTTTTCAAGAAAATAGTCTGGTTGAGAAATGTTGATAAATGAAATAATGAATAATGGTAATAACCATTTCATACATGTATGTATAGTATACACATGTGAATTCTGTAATCCTGTTCTATACATATTAACTAGAAACTATTTATTTTTAATCACATATAAAAATTTTGAGCAAGTGGTCATTTTAGTCAGAATATATTTTTAACCAGTAAATAAACACAGTTTTACATCTGCTTTACTTTCTACTTTTACATTTATCTGTAACTTAACGATACTATAAATCCTAATAATAGATGGTAACAGGAATAAATATTTTTGTAGATTGGTATTTATATTTATTAATACTATTTCTCGAAATATTTTATTTCTCCTTTGAGAAAAAAGGAACCAAAACAAGAAAAAAGTTCACATGTATGGTTATTTCTAGCTAAAATTGGTTGTTATTTTCTGCAGTGTGTACATGTGGACATTTTTTTTTTGTTTTGCTTACTTTTTCCTTTGAAGCAAAAGAAAATCACTCCTTATTTCAACGAATTAAATTCAAAATAATAATTTCATTATTTGTTAAATAATTTGCAACATCGTATTTAATTTTGGTTATTTTTATTCAATTTCGGTTACATATTTGTTGAAATACGGTTACAAAAAATTAAAATTCGTGGCAACACTGATAATAATATAACAGGAGTAGGAGAATGAGAGTAATGTCGTACATTATACGTATGTGTGTATATCTGATGTGAACGACACAAAATTGTTTTTGTTTAGATTGTTGCTTATGGATTATATCGTCCCCTCAAACAAAATGTATACACATATACCATTAATTTCTTATTTTATAATAAGTATCTACATAATTGATTCTAAATGTGGTCAAAATTTGGTGAAATTCTACTTCTACAAATTAGACCAAAAAATCAATTGAAATATTAGCGTATAATTGGGTGTTTGAAATTGTTCATTAATAATTGTGTAAGTTCAGGTATTGTGCTTTAATTAGTTGTTGCTCTGGACATTATTTCAAAGAAAAATAGTGTATAAAAATCACACCCTTTTTTATTATTTACTATTTTTATTATTTCATAACAAAATAAAATATATTGATATACACAATTTTTTTATAATATACATAAATGGTGTAAATGATTCAAATAAAATAGTGTATACCGTACAAAATAAGAAGTTGATAATACTTTTCATAAATATTGTAAAACAAATAAAATAGCCTAAGTGACATCATGGTACTCTGAATCGCATTTCTTTGTAATTAAAGCACTTGTAAATTAATGAAATATCATCAACTAGTATCCTGATTATTCCACTAAATATTTAAATGGCCACAACTTAAAAACACCGATTATTTTCTGAAATATTATTGTGTTCCCACATCTCTAATATTAATAAAATTTTAAACTTCATTATTTCGAAATGGCAAAAAATTATACACTTTTGTTTTATTAAGGGGACGATACGTTGTGAACAACAGAAAATTGTTTTTGTTTTCTTTGTTGCTAATATAATAACACAGGCCTGTGCAAAAATAAAAATTTCATACACAACGCTCTTGCTTTCAGGCGCCACTGAAACAGCAATGAGATAACATGCGTAGTGGATGTACGCTGATTTATTGTTTACAGTGAGAAGAAAATTAATAGCAATGCACTCAAATATTTTATTATTATAAATGCGTTTGGTAATCACCAATATCTTATTTATCATAAAACATTTAAAAATATAATTTAAAAGTTTTTCAGTAATATCTTCATTATTTTTTTAACAGTTTTTTTTTAATAAATTGAATACAAAAAACAACACTTAAATTTTTTTTTTTTTTTTTAATTAAAAGTTCTTTTTATCCTTTATAGCAATATAGTATTTATAAATTGTTCTTAAAGTAGTTAAATTTTTAGATAAAATGTTACATACAAATTTTAATTAAAAAAAATTCATATAGTTGCTGGTACTGCTACTTACACGTTCAGCAGTGTAATGCTCATTTTCTCACCAACACAACTACATTTTTTCTTTGGCACAGTGAGCAGGAGAATAAGAGAAAATGAATGTTGTATATATTATTCATGGTATCGTTTGGCCTAATTTCTCTTAAATGTATAGTTTTGCTTTCCTTCATATTGTCAATATGCTTTTGAACGACAAAGACAATATTCTCTTGAAAAAATTTCAAATTTTACAAGAGCTTGTCTCTTAAGACACAAAACCACAAAACTTTTGTTTTTAATGAAGAGATTGAACTAAATTTTGTTATACGTTAAATTGCATAATAGTGTCGTCTGACTTTCAAATGGTCTTGCGCAGCCCTCTAATAAATATATTTTTT
Organism: Metopia argyrocephala; assembly: GCA_963576795.1. Taxonomy (NCBI): domain Eukaryota; kingdom Metazoa; phylum Arthropoda; class Insecta; order Diptera; family Sarcophagidae; genus Metopia; species Metopia argyrocephala. Next base: position 66,562,773 of record OY756208.1, read on the forward strand.
GAATTTGAGCCAAATGGTACCATAAGTAAAAAAAATGAAATATTACGACAATAGCGCCACCTATCGCGGTTAAACTTAAGTGAAACCTGGCTCCTAACTAAACTTATATATTGTCCAAGTTTGGTGTCAATCGGTTCAGCAGTTCTTGAGTTTTTGTAACACGTACCCGGCACAAACGTTTTTATATATTAAGATAATGGGTTAAGTCGTTTGAGTAATAAAAAGTAACAGACGTATAGTAAAAACAAAATTTATATAGACTTTTAAGACTTTTTATCAAATGAAAATAGGGGACTAAAATTAAATACTAAATTCGAGAAGCATTAACAGACTGTTCATAGAAGACAAATGGTTTAAGACGTTCGCCTTCTTATATGAAAAACACTAACAAATTTCAGTGTTTTTTGTTGTTTCACATATAAAAAGACAAACGTTTTAAACCATTCGTGTTCTATGAATAGGCTGTAAAACTCATACTCAAAAAAATACAGGAGCTTTGAAATGTTCTTTAAATGTAAAAGTGAAAACGTTCTTATTATACTTTTCCAGACCATTTATTTTCCTTACTAAAGTATTGCCCTGCCATAATAGGAAAGTACTTTTATAATAGATATAGTACTTAAGCAATACTGAGCGCTTTTAATTTACGCTTTCAATCTTTTTTTAAGCCAAAACAGAAATAAAAATCCTTGTTAATGCATCAATCGAATCAATCGTTCTTATAATATTTTTCTACACCGTATATATTATTTTTCAGATTTACTGAAGAAAACAAGATAAAATTTTTAAATTAAACAATAACTGCTTACAAAAATTTATATCTCACGAACCAAGCTTATGCACTTTGCAAATAAAAAACATTAATGTCTGTACTTTGAAAGTTTTTTACATTGCATTTTGAATCCATTAATAAATATCTTTGCACTCAATACGTTTTGCTAAATGAAAAATAAAAGTGTTCCCCATACAACAGAAATAATACGTGACTTTTGGGTAATTTTTATGTCCTTAAAATAAAAACAGTTGGAATTAAAAGTGATTTTCAAACTTTTTAGATATTTCAATGAAGCATTTAATAACAAAAATAATTTTTGTTGTTGTTGTTAATCTTAAGAAAGCCACATTGCAAAACAATTTTTTATTCAAAGGCCATTTGAGAGGTTTTCAACTGAGATCCCTAACTTGTCTAGGAAATTAATTTTTTTTTAGCCGTCGCTCTAAAAAAAAAAAAAAAAACTAAAACTCTAAAACTTTTAGATGATGATTAGTATTTATTACTACGCTATTTAGAAACTTCTGCTAAAAACGTTTTAAAGTTATACAAAAATAAATAAGTACTTAGTTTGTATAGAAGATCCCATGGCCACTGGTATTACGGCGCCAATTTATCATTGATGATTTATATACACATTCATGCACAATTTACCATTAAAACACTTATTCAGAGTTACGGCCTAACTTCTCATAGCACCCATATTTTGTGCGGATAATGAACTAACACAATCAACCAAGGTTTACATGCATACATAATATCACAAAATTTTTTCAGGATTGCAACCTAGCTTCTCTCACCGCCCATGTGGTGTGTGTCAATTTTTATTCATGAATGCCGGGTAACCGATAATTTTAACCTCTACTTCGAACGTCAAACTTGAGAAGCTTGTTCATAGCAATCAGTTACTCTCAGAGGTTTTGCCAGAAAACTTGTAAGAGGTGGTCTCCGAAAGTAATATTTTTTTTCATATTTTTTGAAGATCTTAGAGCTGATTTTTGAAACTTTCGTCTTGAAATCAAACTCATCACATAATAGAGTACGCCAGGATGATTTATATAGAACATAAAACTTTCTTGAATATTTCCAAAGTCAGTTTTTCTTTGCATGGTCCTTGCACCGCTCATCTAAAGGTTTTAAAATTTATTTCCTCTCCAAAGATACTGAAAGATAACTTTAAAAATTTCGAGAAATTCAGTATAGACGTTAAGCTATCTATAGATCTGAAAAGAACATACAAGTACACATTCATGGGGGGTGCTTGGTATAGTGATTAGAGTGCTCGCACAAAAACTCAAACGGCCCAGGATCGAATCCCAGCATAAGTAAAAAATGAAAAAGATAGTTTGCGTTTTTTCAAAATTATAATTTAAAAATAAGAGGTCCCCCCTCCTCTAAAAGTCTATCTACAAAGTAACCGCTCCCTGATAATCCACTCTATTCCACTTTAACCTTTGGCAACGAAAAGCAAGGGATCCAGAGAAAGGCGCCACCTATTGGGAAGTAGCAGATAACAGCTAAACCTACTTAGCGAAGGCACTCACCACACAATAAACATACAACGATGAGGCAATTGCTGTTGATAATTCAAAGGAGAAGGTATAACACTGGCCTTTGAATGAGCAATTCACAGCAATTTGTCTCATTTCTAAGGCGCTTAATATTATAAGAAAACAAAATATATGTTCTGTTGTCCACAAAAAATTACAATATAATGCACAGCATTTAGTAGGGATTTACCCCTGAGCATTGATCTCAATAAAAAAAATTAGCTACACTTTTACAGTTTTAGTCTTCACTGTGACAAACTTAAATTTATAAACATGCTTGTAGAAAAATTACAAGATATTCTCTCCTATGTGATTGCAAAATTTACAAGAAATATTATTGTACGCATTTGTTTATTTAAGTTTTTCCATTATGAGGCACATACTTAGAACTAAAAGGAATACGTGCAAATTTTTGCGAATTGTATTTATGAAATCATTTTTAAACAGAAACTAGCACTCCCTTTTGCTGCTTGTGGAACAAACCAAACAAAGCACATAAACTGTAACGTACCCTCACTTTGTTTTAAACACAGAACTTGCAGTCGTTTTATGCACAAATATGATGCCAGTAATAGATTTCTACATTTAAACACATTGGGTGTCTTTTCAAAACCTTGAAATTTTATAACTATTATCCAAGACAGAAATACTTTTGTAAAGAATTTTCATTTATGAAGTTGGAGTGGTGATTTTTTGTAGATACTCCGAATCTAACTCCGACCCTAGTTCTGCGAATTTATGTGATGGTTTTGGCTCCATATATTGTAAGATTGCCAAATGTTATGGTCATTTATACAAAAATGTACTTTATTAGTAAACAACTAGCACAAATGCTACCAAATTGAGAGTATTTTGGATTTAATCCCTTAAACGTAATGCAGTTTACATAGTGAAAAAACATATTGAGAATGATTGCGAATAGCCCTTTGTTAGTATTCTTCAAGAGCAGCAGCAATATTCTCCTTCGTATGCACATTTTTTTGCTTTGATGATAATCTTGTTATAGGAAGTGTAAAATGAGTGCTAAAATGGTCAATAACTGTCTGAATTATTTGTTAATTCGGGCAAAATATGTTGACCGTAAAAGGAAAAATCCTATTTTAACTTTGTGAAGAGATGAATTTACCTCCGTGAAAGAGTTCATGAGGGCTTGTTAAACCTTATGTAGGCACAGCTTAACAATTTTCAAATTATAGTTATCGACATCTATTGGTCTCATGCAGCTAAAAAAATCACCCGTTATAGGTTTTAGCTCAACAGTTTTCGTTTTATTAAAACTAGAAAAAAAACTTGTTTTTAATTGTACCGAGAAATTATTTTAAAGCTTCAACCATAAACACATAATGGGTGTTTTTTTACAAAGTGACACAAATTTAAATTATAACAAAGCATTGAAACATATTTTTAATATCGATATAACAGGCTTTATTGAAAAGAAAATTTTATGAAATTAAAGTTTAAATATAATTTTTGCCATGTGGCCGCCATGGCTATCTCGTAGAAAGCGCAATCTTTAATACCAATTTTCAACAACTTTTCTCTTCGAATGTTGATTTCCAGGTGACTTAACATAACACAAAAAAAAAATTGTCCAATGGGGTTAAATCACTCTATCTTGGTGGCCAATTAGTTGGGTCATTAGATGAAATTATCCTTTTATCAAAAGTTTGTTTGAGTAAATCAATTGTATCGCCCGCTGTGTTGCAAATCGTTGTGCTAGAATTTATGTGCTCTATCCGCCATATTATATATCTCAAGTTAATGTTGCCAATTTAGGTTTTTGATATCAAAATTTTTCAAATCTGTAATCCGTTTTCGGCTATTTATCTCCGAAACTGGACGAGGTATCCGAAAACGGATTGAAGACTTGAAAAATTTGGGGTCAAAAACCCAATATGGCACCATTACCTCGAGATATATAAAAAATTTGAAATGGCGGATAGAGCACATAAACTCCCCACACGACGATATGGCTCCGTCCCTTTGGAAACACATATTAGCAAGATTTATGCCACGCAATTGAGGTACAAAAAAATCAAGAGTCTATACCGTTCACCATTCACAGTAACATCCTGACCATCATCGTTTTTGAATACATATGGGCCAATGACTTCGCCGGCCCATAAAGCGCACCAAATTGTAATATTCTGTGGATGCAATGGTGTTTTGATTGATTTCTGGTTGATTTCTTCTCACTCCAAATATGACAATTCTGCTTATTTACGTACCCATTGACTTAGAAATGGGCTTCGATTATATACGCCATAAAATGGAAAAAGTGCATGATGAGTTTGACGAACAGAGCAAGTATTATGATTAAAAACTACAAGAATTTGCACGCATTGCTCTGGTTTAAGTCAAATTATATTGAAATTTCGAAGCAAACTTAGCAAAAGCAACTATCAGCTGTTAAGTGGGTGGTGAAATAAAGCAGTGATGCCAATTCAAAGTTGTAACCCTCTTTAAAAAACACACATTACAAGCCATTTCAAATATGAATTTTTAAAACTAAAAAAATGAAAAGCTCCAATGAAAGCATTATCATTTTACTTGTGAATAGAAAGATTTTATGTTTTTAGAACTCTTATGTATGTCATGTTTATTTCTTTATTTCTTGCGTCCAAATAGCATTTTTAATACTTAATTCCACTGGCCTAAAGCATATGCTACTGGTTGAAGGGTTTGTCAAAGTAATTTCAAAAAGTAAACAAAAAATAAATAAGAAATTCAGATCAGATTTACCTACGCTATCAAAACAAACAAATAAACAAACAAACAAACAAACAAAAAATTTCTTTTCAATAGATTTTCAAGCCAAATGTTTCTATTTTAGGGCAAAACTGCTATTCAAAAAAAAATTTTAAAATTGTTTTAGTGCAAACTTTTTAAACCACAATTACCATTATATACTAGTACAACATTTCTTTTTTTCTACGCTTGGACTCATTCTTAATCACGGCTGTAGCACAAGCCATGATTAATGGGTTACAGTTAAAACACAGTTTAAGATGCCATTGTGAAAACACTTCTTTTGTTTGTTTTAAATCAATGAAGAAGAAGTTAAAGCATATGACAAAAATTACACTCATAATCGTAAATTATTATTAAGACTTGATATGTAACATCAGTATTTAATCGATTTTAAAAATAATTAATTTATTTTTCCAATTTATCTTTTTTCTTTACAGGTTTTCATTGATTCAGCAAGCAATTTGTAACAACAAATAAAAAATGAAAAATTAAATTTAAGTTCTTAGATTTTGTTATATAACATTTCTAAAAAAAAAAAACAAAAAACTATTACGTTTCATTAAAAGCAATAAATTTGTGTAAAAAATTAAGTGCATTACGAGTATACACAGAAATAAATTAAAAAAAAAAATCAATAAATATTAAAAGAAAAATAAAATATTTTAAGGAAAAATATTGAATATATAACTTTTTAAAAGAAATTTAAACGACAATTTGAATAAAATTAAAACACAACAGAAGAAACATGGGCAAGAAAAACTCTAAATTGAAGCAGGACACTATCGATCGCCTTACAACGGATACATATTGTAAGTAATCAAGAAAAAAAAAACAACAAAAATATTTTTATTTTCCTGTTTTTTAACCAAAAATATATAAAACTAATAATTTATGTTTAAATGTTAACATTTGCCAAAAAAAAACAAGTTTTTTTCTTCTTTTATTTAAACGACAATATGTTTTCTTTTTGGGTGAAAAACGTGTAGAGGAAACCATGCAATAAACATTTGCATTTTCTTTTATAAAGTGCAAAGTGCTTAGAAACCTTGAACCTGAATTGGTATTCAAGTATTCTTTTCTGGTTTTTTGGAAACTTTTATTTTCTTAGTCGTATGTAACGCAATTGTTTGCCAAAAAAAAAAAAGGAAAGAAAATTGTTTCACATTTTAATTGCATGTAAAATCGTTTTCCTTTCTGTTTTTTTGTTTTCCTTTTTTTGTGAACAATTCAATGGTTTATGCATTTATGTTATAACGTTCAAAACCTTGACTAGCCAAAACCCAAACTGTTTATTTTCCATTATAACCATGACAAAGGGATTTGTAATCCTGTCATCTTAACAAAAAAAGAAGAAAAAAAGAAAGAAAGACTTATTGACGACAGTGTGGGAAAATTCATGATGAATTAAAAAAGTATGTTTAAAAAGTCTGGGTACACATTGTTATATTTTGTTTATCCTTAAAAATTTTTGCCAAAATTTTTTATATTTTATGTAAATAAGCTTTGCAAGTATTAGGGAAGTTCATTTAAAATGTTTGCATAGCAGCCGAACTATTAAGAATTACAGTAATACAGACTTTATATCATTTAAAGAGACTGAAATAAAAGTAAAATTAATTATGCACTTTGTTCAACTCAGTTTTTATTCAAGATATGAAAAATAAATACATTATGAATACTATCTTTCACTTTTGGCTTAATCCATTCGTGCTTGGTTACTGGTAGTCGCCGTGTTCTAGTGGTTATGTGTTGGCTTACTAAGACATGAGCCTTGGGTTCGAAACCCAGTTCCGACATCTTAAAAAAAAGAAATATGAAAAAAATATTTCTTTCGTAACTACCTCTCAGCAGTCTTCTGGCAAAAGCTCTGAGAGTAATTATTTGCCATGAACAAGTTTCTCAAGTCTGTCGTTCGGAGTCGACATTAAACTGTAGGTCCCGGTACTCATGGATAAAAATTAACACACACAACATGAGTGCTACGAGAAGCTAGGCCGTAATCCTGACACAGGGTTGTTATGGCCAATTATGTATGTATGTATGTATGTATGCATGTGTGTGCATATATTTACAATAAAATACAAAATTTCTTGCCCCAAGCCCAAAAATAAATAGAGCTTTAATGAGAGTACCGTAGCTAAGGTCGAAAACATGTTCAGTTTGGTTTGTGTACTATTTCTTCATGGACATCATTTTCTTCTTTCATTAGTAAAAAGTCATTGCAAAAAATCTAAATTCTGGGTGGAGGGTGCGTGGTATAGTGGTTAGAGTGCTCGCACAACAACTCAAATTGCCGAGGTTCAAATCCCAGCATAGGTGAAAAATGAAAAAGTTAGTTTGTGTTTTTTCAAAATTATAATTTAAAAATAAGAGGTCCCCCCTCCCCCCTCCTCCAAGAAACCCATCTACAAAGAAACCGCTGATATTCCAATATACACCCCCTTAACCAATGTCAATAAAAAACGAATTATCAGGAGAAAAGCGCCACCTATTGTGAAGTAGCAGATAAAGCTAAACCTATTAAACCTACTTAGCGAAGGCAATCATCATGCAACAATGAGGCAATTGCTGTTGATCAGTCAAGGGTGAAGGTATAACACTGGCCTTTGCATGATAAATTCACAGCAATTTGTCTCATTCCTAAGTCGCTTAATAATAATAATATGTATATACAAAAATATATATGTATGTACTGTCCTTTCCAAAAATTCCAATACAATGCATAGCATTTATTAGGGGTTTACCACTGAGTATTGGTCTCAAAAAAAAAAAAAAAAAAAAAAAAAAAAAACAAGCCCTACTCATTCAATACATTGTGCTGGCCTAGGCAAATAAGTTGTAAAAAGGAGGAAAGAGAGAGTAGTGTTTGTGCACATTGGATTTAAATTTACTGATATCGTAATAGGCAGGAAAAAACTTTGATCTAATTAAAGCGTTCCTGATGAAACAAAATTAATTTAAAAATTGATTCTTCGAACTCGATTGTCAGACCATATAACAATAGTATTGTGTACTTATTTTTCTCAATGTATTCTTTACAAGTAGAAATCTCCAAATGTAATAAAATTGAGCATTTAATGAATTGCATTTGGGAAAAATATTATCAAGTTTGGTGAAACAATTCTTGTATTTGCCTGAATGTATTTGGAACGAAAACAATTACATTTTGCAAGACACTTTTTGGACTTGCCTAATTGTATATGAGTTTATAGAAATTTTGTAGTCGCAACAAGAAACAACTGCTATTGAGAATGATTTAAATGTATATTCTATTTAGGGTAGGTTAGTTTAGGCTAAAATTAGTAACCGCCTTCAGGCAAAGCACAATTGGGTCCTATTACGTCTCGTTCTAATACCATTATTTTCATTCAACTTGTCTACGGCCGTTAGCCAGTCTTCAACTAGTCTTATATTATCACGAAGGTGAGAATTCTGTACAAATCAGCTCTAATCAAACATTATCTGTCTATATATTCAGTGTGCCGAACAATTTTTTCTTTCAAGTCCCCTAGTGCGGAAAAACGGTAGCGAAAATGTTTCCTTGTTTCCTCTCTTTTCTATGCCATTACAGCTTTTACAAAAGTCATTGTGAGACATTTTAAACTTATTAACGTGAGTACCTATGGGGCAATGACCCATTATCACTGCTATACGAGTTCTGAGATGGACTCCGTGTAAATTTAGTTTAAACTTCGTTTTATCCACATTTATATTTGGCCTGTGTGAGATTAGCTGTTTTTCCCTCAGCAGACGAATGCCAATCTTGTGCCTGAATTCTATTTACGATAAGGTTAGAAACATTTGCCATTACTATTTTTCTCTTTTTGTGTATGGTAAGTGTTCAAAAGAGCAAACAACTTTTGAAGAAATACAATAAGAAATTAAAAAATATATTCTAGAACTGAGGGTATACTTAAATTTAAGTCATTGGTTCTAAACCTTTCTATACTCGCGACCCACCATATATTTTACAATTTGTGCGACAGTGAAATAAATGCACGGAATCCACAGTATAGGTTCGATTGTAATATCGAATGTTAGTAAAACTCTCTACTCCGTTTGGTCAGATGGACTACCAATTTGCTTTTTATGGACCTCAAAAGATTTTGAAAATCACTGCATCACTCAAAAAAAAAGGTGTCCTCAGTTTTTGGCTAACAGCTAACTCAAAGTTAAAGATACTGCTTAACTATGTTCGGCAATAATACAGTGAGGACTCCACTAAACAAACTTTAAACTATTTTTTGTGCAAAAAATAATTCTTTCTTGCACTTTTATGCAAAAATTTATGAAAAAATTTTTTCAATAATAATATATGACAATATTGTAGCTATTGTAATCTGAACAACTTTCGTGAGCATATCAATACAATCTGAATGTGTCTAGGCATCCTAAATAGCTTACACAGACCAATTTGAAGCCTAAACTATTTCCTACAACTTGCTGTAAGCATTTGGACTATGAATGAACGATTTTGTGTTATAGCGTCATGACAATTATATTTGCACAAAAAATTAGAAATTCTCGTTTAAATTAAAAGAGTATAAAGAAAAATCGAAAAAAGAACGAACATGAACGGGGAATACCCAATTTACAAATAATAAATCTTTTCACTTTTCGTAATAAGTGAACACAAATATAAGATTATCCAATATAAAACGACGTATACACACAATATATACAAATTCTTGTAAACAGTTTCTAATAAAATGTTTAATTATTTACCAGACATTCTATAGAATATTTCCACAATTTCGCGGATCCCCGGCAAGCTTCTCACGGTCCCCCAGGGGGCCGTGGCCCACCGGTTAAGAATCACTGCTTTAAGTTATGGCAACGCAAATAGGAATATAAAGGTCTTATCTGCACAAAATTAAAAAAAAAGAAAATTTAAAGAAAATAAATATACAAAGTTTACAAGTCTATTTGTTAATTATGTGTTTAAATATAGGCACTAAATTGACTTTTTTAACATAAATTTGTAGGATACATTTTTTCGTAAGCAGGCTTCCAGTGTTGTCATCAATCATTCGTGTTAATCCAATTGTATGTAAAAACAAAATTCTATTAAAAAAATAATTTCCTACAACACCTGTATATTATTAAAAATATGTCACTTTAGATTTAATATTAAAACTAAACAAAACCACAACTTCCGTTGCAGTATTTGCCAAAAAAAGAAGAAGCAACAAAATGTATAACGCCAAAAACGAGAAACATATTTAAAAATTTATGACAATGTCATTTCAATTGTAATTACATACCACAAAAAAGTAAAAAAAAAAAATAAATAAATAAAAATAACTAATTGACCAAATGACTTCACAATGTTGTCGAAATAAATCCAACACATAAATTATTTAAACCAATTATACGATGCATATTTAAACCAAAAATTAACCACAACAAATTTATTTTTTGAAATGAAAAGTTATAAAACACAGTAACGAATTGATAAATACATATATTTATGAATGCAGATAAAAAAGGGAACTTGTGTTTCAAAAGTTATATATTTGAAAAGTTGACTTGTTTAGAAAACCTCTCATGTCATCATGACTTGCGAGTACAATTGGTCTTGCCTAGTCTACAGCAGAATGAAACAATGTACTCATTTACGACACTTTTCTCACCTTCAATACCTTTAGTAAGAGTGAAGCCTATATAAGGATTATCTCCACAAAATTGCTGGCTTATTTACCCTTTATTGCCCCGATTTTGCTACAAAAAGTCATACGTGAATACACAACTGGTCATTACAACCCTGTCCCAGGGTTACGGCGCAGCTTCTCGCACTACCCAATTTGTGTGTGTCAATTTTTGTCCATGATTACCGGGATCTACAGTTTAAAGTCGACTCCGAGCGACAAACTTGAGAAACTTGTTCATAGCAATCAGTTACTCTCAAAGCTTTTGTCAGAAGACTGCAGAGATATAATCGCCGAAAGAAGTACTTTTTCAAATTTCTTTTTTCCAAGATGTCAGAGCAGGTGTTTTAACCCCGAGCTTTTGTCCAGTAAGTCAGCACACTAGCCACCAGACTACTGCGACAAGTTAATTGCACAAGCATAAACGCTGTTAAATAGTGGATGAAATACAAGCTAGAGGCTAAACAAAAATGTTTCAGTCCAATCTAAAAAAAAAATTAGCTAAATTTAGCTTTTAGAAAGCTGAAATGGTCACGCGGGTACCTTATTGCAATAGGATGTGCTTAAAAAATCTTTTTTTAAAATAATTTAATTAATATTATTTTTTTAGCCTTGTAATTACTTAAACCTTAAGTTAAAAATAAATTTAATTCAAAACACAAATAATAATAAAACTAAGAGTGCAATTTGTTATTTCAACAAAAGAGGTTTTCTTTTATTTTAAAAGTAAGTTTTATACAAATTACTTAACCTTTCTCTAACAAAAGTTGCTACTTTCTGGTTTTCTATACAAAACTATTTCAGAAATTATGCATATTTTGTTCATATTTTCTTTTGTTTCGTCATTATCCGAATAACAGTAATTGTGTATCTCTTGTAACTTTTGTCAGATGAAAAAAAAAAATAATAAAAAACAATTTTGTAAAAATAGCAGGCAGTATAAAATGTCTATAAAAATAGTCTTTGTTTTAAGCATTGCAAAAGGAATTTAAATGAAATGGCCATAATTCCAAGATGAAATAGTTGTGAAAGTAGAGCATAAAGGAAAGACAACCTTTTTATGTGATAATCACAAAGAAATGCTTGACATAAAATTATTTTATGCAGACGATGCAGCAGATAATGAAATGTAAATTGCTTTGAAAAAGCAAACAAAAATAATAATTGTGCACTCGAGAGAAAAAGTCAAGGTTTTATATTTTTTCTATGTTATGGTCATTAAAGTCGGCTTTGTTAGGACCATCTTAATTCAATTGTCCCTAAAAAAAAGTTTATGAGAATAAACTTAATGTAGATTTGAAAAGAATATCTTCATGGGCTGCAGTTAACGGCCTGAGTCTTAACCCTAAGAAGTCAAAATGTCTCTTAGTCCATAAAAGATCCCAACAAGTCACAGAAACACCAAATATAGTAATTGACAACCAGAGAAATGAAATCGTTAATAAAGCTAAGAACATAGGACTTATATTCAATAGCACATTAACCTGGTCAGATCACGTTACGGCCGCTTGTGGGAAAACATTTTCGATGCTACGAACCCTATGGCCTACACAATATTGCACGCCTTTTAGAATCAGACTACCTCTAGCGAAAACCTATCTGATTCCAATCTTAACCTATGGCTGTGAAATTTTTTCAAATTGCGATGATAAAAGCAAGTTAAGGCTTAACGTCACATACAATAACATAACAAGATATGTTTTTAGGCTTAAGTCCTATGGGAATCGCCATCATATAAGCTACTATACAAGGCAAATTTTCGGCGTCCAATGTGATGATTTAATGAGGATAAAGGCTTTGATATTCCTGCATAAAATAGTAATTTCCGGTCAACCTGAGGAACTGTATAAGCGACTTAGTTTCAGTCGTTTTAGTCGAAACAAGGCGATAATACCACTGAGAAGTAAAACATTGATTTCAAATTGGCAATTTTTCATATCCGGGATACGTCTTTGCAATACTATCCCCCCCCATATTAGGGGAATTAGCAACGTCATACTTTTTAAAAGGCAAATTTTTCAATATTATGGCAATTAATTAACGACTGAGAATATTTTATAATTTGATATACACATACTATATATTTAATTTAAATGTTTTCAATTCATATTTTGTTTAATTTCTATTGTTATAATTGTTTTAAGCTAATTATTATATATTCGTATTCCACCAATGTGCCCCTAATTTCTTATTATACGTGTAAAAATAACTAATTGTATGCTTTTAGTAGTTTAGAACTTAAGTTTTGTTGTAGAAGGTTCTAAAATAAAATAAAAATACAAAATTTAAAATACAAATACTCGTACATAGTACAAAACACTCATTAAATGTTCAATCTCAAAAGATTTAAAATAAACTTTAATTTGTAAACTTCTTAAGCATAAGAAGATTATTTATTTTATTAAATTAAAGCTGCTAATGCTTCAGTTTAAAATATCCAAAAGAAACCGCCCCCTTACTTTCCACCATCTTTCGCCTTTGGCATGCCATCAAAAATCAATGTTCAGGGGAATAAGCGTCATCTATTGGAAGGTTAGCAGCTATTACCTACTTAGCGAAGATGCCCACCACTTAATAATCAGCATTTAGCGGCAGATGGAGCAATGACTGTGAAGGTATAACACTGGCCTTTGAGTGATCAAATTGACAATTTGGTTGATCATCGTGGCATTCGTATAACGCTTAAAAAAAGAACTATCCTATAAATAATTCGAAAACAATGCACAGCATGAGTAGGACATTATACCCCTGAGTATTGGCTTCATAAAAAAACAAAAAAAATTTAATAAACAAAAATCCTAAACTCTTTACATACTTCCAAAGTTTAATTTGAATTAGTCATGACCAGGTTTTATATGTGCATAGTTTCTTCAAAACACTTAGCGGGCTATAACAACCCATCAACGGGTTTCATCTTGCCTAAATACTAGCCTCCAGGCGTCGCTGCTAAGCGCTCGCCTCCACGAGTTGGTCATACTAATTTTTTTTTTTTTTTAGACCAATACTCAAGGGTAAACCCCTACTCATGCAGTGCATTGTATTGGAATATGAAGATGGTTGATAAAAAGTTTTATTTTTTATATATGTTTGTATATTTCTGAGCCTTTTTTTTTTTTTGTTGATGAAACATGTTGCTGTCAAATTGCGGTGGATGTTTGAATGTGAATGGTAATCGTCTTCAGTAGATTAGCTGTTATCTTCCCAGAAGGTGGAGCTGTTCTCCTGATCATTGGTTTCTGGTGGAATAGATTAGAAAATTTTAGGGAGCGGTTTGATTTAAGCTTTTCCCGTATATATTCTTTAAAACAAACTTAAATGTGTGATCTAATTTTAAATATATTGTCGGTTACAATGTGCGTATGAGTAATGTTTATCTGTTAATATAGCGCATACGTACCATTCAAAGACATTTTTATATAATAACCTTTAATAATATTTTACTATTCAGAGTACCGTATTAGGTTATTCTTCTGCCTAAAGTTAAAGGTTGATGAGTTGACATTCATAATTCTAGTCTAAGTCCTAAATAGACGTATTGTTTGTATTTATTTTAAAAAGTTACTGATCTCATTCTGTGTGCATTTTTACTTTGAAAAATTAAATTGATAAAATTTAAATAAAATTCGCATTAAAATATGGCCGCCGCTTATTCTAATTTAATTTATTAAGCCCGTTTTCTCTATAATAAAGGATAAAATAAAAAACAAAATAGAAAAGAAAGAAAAAATTTTAATGTATAATCTTAGAGACTTTAGTCTGTTTACTTAAAACATAAATAATAAACAAAGATATCTTTGCTCTCGGAGCTAACTAGAGAGCTGTTACTAAATATTTTACATTTTCATTTGGCTATAAATTGCATAAAACTAAAAGACTGAAATAACAAAATATTTTACAAATTGACAATTATAAACAAAACGCTCTCGATTTTAATACAATCTTAACAGATATTAATACATTCGTACTTAAGATAATTATAAGTCAGAGTGCTTTAAAGCCATAAATGTTACACATTATATAAGTATTAAAATGTTTAGCTTGTTTGGACTTTCAAAAGTCCATTAACTTTTGTATTCAGTATTAATTTTTTTTAATCAAGTATGAGTGAGAGTAGTAGTAGTAGTAGTAGTGAGAGAGAGTTCAATCCCCTTTTTGCTTTAAAATTATCTGATTTTGCTATATTATAAACTTATTTCTTTATTTCGTGCACTATTTTATTTGTGAAGAATATTTCGTTTTTTTTTCTTTTGAAATGTTTCACAATATTAAATAATTAACTAATAAGAAAAAAGTTGCTTAAATCCGTAGTAAATGTGTTGTTTTAAAACATTTGTATTTGTGCCTTTAACGTGATTTGATTGGCCATTTTCAAATTCTTCTTACACATTCAGTATACAAACTGCAGGTGTTGAAATATTCAGTTGATATATGCTTCTTTATCACATGATTTTGATGAAAACACAGATATTGCATTTGCCTTTTTGTATTAGAAATTCGAACTACTTGTTATTCATGAAAAAATCACCGAAAAATGGTATTTTATTTTTACTCACTGCAAGAGCAATTGTGTACATTGTGTTATTGTTTCAAATTTTTAGTTATGAAAGGCAGTACATGAAATTGAAAAATGCAAGTATTGGATGTGATCGTAAAAAAATAATTGATTACATAGCAGTGATATTGATAAAATAGCACAATATCCCGGCAGTGGTCGTAAAAACCTTTATATCGTTGCATGAATCAATGAACGCTGTATCTGACAAAAAATCGAAAATACGGTTTTTGCATCATTTTTATCAGAAAAAAAAATACGCGTCGTTTGGTTCCGGTCCCAGATATATATCTACGATGAAAATAAATTTACTTACGCCATCTGCGTTTTGAAAAATACCAGTGTCTTTGTTCTACTTTCATATAGGTTTTTTTGGCTCTGGTTTACATCTAAGGTTGCGTCAGTTACAGCGTTCTTTAATTCCATCGACGATATGTTGCATTTGCCTTTAAATGCAAAACTACTAAGAATTGGTAAAGAGCTACTAATAACTCTGTTAGTTCAAATTTTTAAAAGCAATTTTTCATATCGTAAATACAACTGTACACGAGTTAGTGTGTGTTACGCTGTCTTAAAATTGAGGTCATATAAACTTTGGTGTTTTGCTATTCGTCTACTATCGAAATACAATTATCCAAAGCTTAGAGATGGGAGTACATACTTTTTCTGATACTATAGAATACGAAAAATACCACCAAAAGGAATTTAATACTCTCAAACGAGCACCCTATATTGGTCCGGAGCCCTGCTCTGCAGCAAAACTTTCTACCATTTTAAATGTGACAGAAGGCCAGACCTTAAAATTCGAACGCATTTGATGAGAATGGCGATCACATTAATAGATGTTTGTGGACTATTCTTACAATCATCAGAGACGACAGAGCACATCTTGAGTGAATGTGCGGCTCCTAATACATTCAGATGGATGTGTTTAGGGAGACATATGAACATGCCAGTGTTTATAAAGAGCGGAGTTGGTCTGCTGAAAAAACAATAGACTCAAAGTTACACAATAGATCTTATAGGTCGCAGTGTCTTGCATTAGTGCTTGGTCTGAAGCCGATTATAATAATAAAAAACGAGCAACGATATTCTGCATTAATCCCAAATCTCTTGGTTTTAAATAGCATTCATATTTCTCACACATTAATATTTTTTAAAAAGTCGGGTCTTTCAGTAAGAGCTTCTAGTAAATTTAAATAAAACAAAACATATCCTTGTGATGTTATTTCAATTTTTATGTAAAATCTGTCAATATCATATAAAACAAAAATAAAACCACTTAATTTTTGAGATTTTTAAGAACAAGCATTGCATATTGGCAACTTAAATAGACATTATCTTATACGAATATCTCATTTTTTATATATAATTGAAGCGATGGAGATTTTTTAATTTTGTAACTTGCCTTTTATGTACTGCCCCTATAATTGGTCATGCACATTTAAGTCAATTATCGCATCAGGCTACTTATACTGGTTTTTCGAATTGCTGTTGAGGTTTGCAAACAAAAAGCAGTTTAAATTCAAAGCTTTCTTTTCAGGGACCGCAAATAACAGTTATTGCTTAAAAATTAAACTAAAAAAATCATCGTATTAGAGTCGACAGACATATATGGTGTTATATAGCAAATTAATCGTCTTGAATAGCTCTCACAGAATCTGTGGTGATCTTGTAAAAATGATCATTAATCGGATTTTAACTGTTACTTTTTGACAGAAAAATAAAGTTTAGATGAAACCTTTAAAAACAGAGTTTTATTTTTCCGTCACAAAATAAAACTCATTTTGTGAGTTTTATTTTTCAGTCAGAAAATAACGATTATTTTTTGAGTTGTGAGAAATAACTGCTGACCTTTTTTGGAAAAACTCTCAAAATAACCATACAAAAATAAGTTTTTCGATATAACTTATAACCGTTACAGTCCCTGTTTCGTTTTATTAAACTACTAAAGAACTTGTCAGAATATTACATACAATATGTGCGATACTGAAGCACAGGTAAAATTTGAGTGAAACATGTATGGCAGTTCCGACAACAAATCTTATTATTTCTGCAAACCTTAGCTTATCCACGAAATATCGAATTGTTTTAACCCTCCATCCTGGGCATGTATCTGGCTAGATCTTTTACGAATTTAACACTGATTTAAACAAACTTCTAATTTGATTTTGTCATTAGCATGACGGGAGCAAAGTTGTTGTTTACAGTTGGAACTTCTCATTGAATGTACTTTACACAGAGTTGTATTTGTACGTTGACTTATTTCGTATTGAAAATAAATAATAACTGTGCAATTTATCAAGTGACACCAGACATAAAAAATTGAACTCCAGAAAGGCATATCTTGCACTCTTATGGCTTACGAGCAAGCATGGCATATATTGGTAAAATATTTAGGGTATTAACTTTTTTTTTAATAAAAAAAACAATTTTTATTGATAAATGAAATAAAAAAATGTATGACATAATAGCACATATTGTAAATTCATCAATTATTTCAGAAAAAATAAATAATTTTGCGATTTCATGTAAATATTGGATTACTTTCTTAAATCATTAAAAAAAATAATAAATTTTAAGGAACTGTTTGCTCATAGATTTACAAAAAGTTGTTCTGATTTCTAATCTTCTTAACCAATTTAAAAGGTAATTTTTCATGCAAATCTATGCATATTTTAGTTCTATTTTTACACAGCAGTGTGCTAATACGAGTAATAAACTGTATTGCACAGTTTGTTTTTAAGCATAATGAACATTTTTATTTAGAATTATAAAAAATGCATGTCTATGTAATAAAAAAGAATAGAAAAGAATATACGAGTATAGTCTGACAATTTAACAACCTATTTTGAATATTAATTTGGTTTTATTATGATTTTCTAACATAAATTTTAAGTAAAATTAATTCAACCGTTCCTTTATATTATTATGGGAATTCTTATTTTTCTCTTACTCGTATTATTACTTTTATTACTCCCTGTTTTTATTTTTAACTACAACTTGTTTTTATTTTTTAATATTATTTTGCTAGCTGTGGTGCTGTTGTTAAATATTTTTTCTACCTGCCATTCTATTTAGAAGAAATTTTATTACACACCGGTATTCTCAAGGGAAAATTTATTCTGTTAGAGAACATTTATTATAAAAAAACTATATAAACAAACACACACATCGACGCAAATATGTACAGAAAAATAAAAACATGTGTATGCGTATGCATACAGGACAACCTGGGGAGCTTTATCATAGACGGGGTCATACACCGTAAATTTATTTCTTTTCATCGAGTTAATGAGTGTAGAAAAATGAGTTGAAAGAGACTTTGGCAAGAGGCTGAATATAATGGAAAGTTGTTTAAAACTTTTATAATTACTTTTTATGTTATAAATTTAATACGGCCTTAACTATAATTCTATTTAAGCGCTTTAATTTGTGTGTTTTATAATTTATAGCTGACTGTAGAAAATATAAGTAATTTGTGTAATCATACGCTTTAAAAATATTTGTAATTACTTATACACTAAAGTCTGCAATAAATTTCTCTACCTTCAGACATATTAATCGACAGAGACTATTTTTAGTATGCTCTACAGACTACTTTTTTCATTTAAAGCATATTATTTAAATATTAGTTCACCTTATCTAAGTTCGATTAATTGTAAGGCTGCTTAAATTCTTACCTGGAATATTTATTGTTAGCTAATAAAATATCCATTTCACATAATTTTGTGATAAACATACTCGAAATCTGAAAAGAAAAAAATTAAAACCGTATATAGCATAGAAGATCTTATAGAGATGAATAAAAAAATTTTTAACTTCTAATTTATTTAGGAAAGTGTATCAGTTAAGTTTTTCGTTACTTATCCACTGAATTTAATAGGTTTTTTCTTTCCAAATTTTTTAAATTTTTATATGCTGAATACTCGAGTTCGAGCTCCAGGAAAGGTGATAACATTTTTTTCATAAGAGGGAAAAAATAATAATAAAAATAAATTTGTAATTCTGTTTCATCCGAATAAGATGACATTTACAAAAACAGCAATGATGGTAAGAAAAGGAGAATATGATTTAAACTGTTGTGTGACTTTACTTCGACTAACTCATACAAGTGTATGTACATGCAGTGTAGTCAGACCACTTAGCACTTAGTGAGTTTTACCTGTCAGCCGATGATATGGAAGAAAATAATTTCAGTATGTGATTTCTTGAAAAGTGTGAGTTAAATAGTTGATGTTTGGTCATGAGAATAAGACTACCGTAGCTGGAGTCGAAAACATGTTCTGTTTAGCTATTGTACTATTCTTTCACGGACATCATTTTCTCCTAGAATTACATTAGTCACGAAACAAAACTAAATTTTTAAATTATTTAAAAGTTAGTGCTTGTTTTGTGCACTTAAAATTATATTTTTTCTAAAGCATAAATGGATTTCCGTTTAGAGCAGAGCACATTTGGATTATATTCAATAACAAACAAGAGCGCAAAAGTTGTCACATTCTGAATTAATTTTTGTTGAGTAAATATATACAAATTGCACGTCAAGAAGTGATTTTTTGTCTTTAGCAAAAGCTTAATATTCGATTGCACAACACCAACTCTTTTTTTTTACTGAGACCAGTACTCAGGAGAGTAAACCCCTACTCATGCTATGCATTGTACTGGAATTTTGTAATGATAACGTTTTTTCCTTTTTTCTTTTAAGCTCCATACGAATGAGACAAATTGCTGACAATTTGATCACTCAAATTGTAAACACCTTCACGCTTGACTGATCAACAGCACTTGCCTTAATCTGTCGCTGCATGGTGATTGTGGTGAGGGTCTGTTATCTCAAGCCATAACATTTATCTCAAGCACTAATCAAAAATCGTTATTTTACTGTCCTGCACTTATCTGCATTTTAATGCATTTCAGGAAGCAAAACACAAAGTTCAATAATTGCAAGTTGTAAACGATGTCGCAGAACGTGGTGCGGCCTTAGCTAGTAGTCCTTTTAATATCACAACTTCTGTCACAAACTTTTGGAATTTACTGCAGGGCATAAAGCAGCATCGCAAGAATCTCAATAAATGATTTATAACAAATCTAATTTTTTGTTGTTGTTTATAAAATTGTTGTATATTTAATTCCGATGCCAACCTAAGTAGTTCACGCTTTATAATATTAAAAATGCGTTAAAAGGCTATAACTCGAAAACGGTAATTAATTTTTTTCCAGGGACCGCAAATAACAGTTATTGCTTAAATATTAAACTAAAAAAATCATCGTATTAGAGTCGACAGACATATATGATGTTATATACCAAATGAATCGTCTTGGAGAGCTCTTACAGAATCTGTGGTGATCTCGCATAAGTGATCATTAATCAGATTTTAACTGTTACTTTTTGACGGAAAAATAAAAGTTTAGATGAAACCTTTAAAAAGAGAGTTTTATTTTTTCGTCATAAAATAAAACTTATTTTTGAGTTTTATTTTTCAGTCGGTAAATAACCGTTATTTTTCGAGTTTTATTTTTCAGTTAAAAAATTAAACTCTATTTAGGAGTTTTATTTTTTCCGTCATAAAATAAAACTCGTTTTTATGAAAGATTTTATTTTTAATCTAATCCCGTTGCTTGTGGTATCTTTACTTTATTGTTTTTTATAACTGAATACCTAAAATCTCAAGCTAAACGATTTTTAGGGTGCTTTCATATTAATAAAAAAGCAAATTTACACAATTACAACCGATAATGGCCGAAACTTGCTAAAAATGTTACAAATGGAAACGGGTTTAATGACTCCGTCCATTACGACGTTCTGCACGGAACAAAATATGATAGAAATGACATTTGTAATAGTTTGCAGACGATAATGTGTCAAATCAAAATTAGGTGTAAAAAAATTTTTCATAGAACCTCAAAAAATAACTGTTATTTTCTGACTGGATAATAAAACTCAGAAAATAAGTTTTATTTAATGACGAAAAAATAAAACTCACAAAATGAGTTTTATTCTATGACGGAGAAATAAAACTCTCTTTTTAAAGGTTTCATCTAAACTTTTATTTTTCCGTTGAAAAATAACTTTTTCTGCTGACCTTTTTTAGAAAAACAGTCAAAATAACCATTAAAAATTAAGTTTTTCGATATAACTTATAACCGTTACAGTCCCTGTTTTTTTCTGCTAACTTATTTAAAACTTGATGATCTTATAAACTGCATCATTAATTTTGTTTTTCTTTATACAAATTTTAAAAGTTATAAAGCATTGTTTTCAATATATGTTGAAACTTTAGGAAAAACTGTTATATAATGCAAAATCACTGCCGAAACTTATTATTTATGCACATAAAATTAAAGATAGGAATATTTTCTTTAACAGTATTGACTCAGAAGCCGAGAAAATATAAATGTTTAACCAATTCATAATCAAAATTTAAATAGAGCCCAAAAACCTCAATTTTGATTAAAATCAATTTGCGCGACCTCTAAACCACTTCCAAAATTTTTAAAAATATTCTCAAAAATACTTTGCCTCATAGTGGTCCAAAATAAGCTTGATCCCAAAAATTTTTTTTTAAAATGGAACACCCTAGTGTATATATGTACTTATATGTACATTACCATCAACCCAGTTTATGATTAAAAATTTTGCTACAAGAAAGAATTGCGGGATAGGAACTAAAACCATTTTACAATATAATAAAAAAGTTGTATTATTTGATGCAGTTCTTGAACTTTATTTCCTCCAAAAATTAGAGTGGCAAATGTGTTTCGTTTAAAATAATTTTAATATTTTATTATATAAAGGTCAATAACCTTTATTTTGGATAAAATATTACTTATTTGTACTACCTTAAGGAAATCAATATGCCATTCCAACTTGTTCTCTCCTATAGTCTTTATTTGTTGCATACAAGCTCCTCCGTATGCATTTACGATAAAGCTTTTGGGTTTTAGATTTTAAGCAACATTACAGTGTGCTGAAGCCCAGCAGAGAATAACTTGAGCTTGCCACTTAAGGCGAATATAAGTATTTCTCTCTACATCGCGTGACTAGCTGTAAGAATGGCTTTGAATATGATATTTTTTTTAAAACTAGAATTTATTTTATTATTATGTACTCGTCGTATTTTAGTTGTTAGTGTGTTGGCTTACTAAGACGATAGCGCCGGTTTCAAATCTCAACTCTGACATCTTAAAAAAAAAATATGAAAAAAATTATTTCTTTCGGCGACTACCTCTCAGCAGTCTTCTGGCAAAAGACTTGCTCTGAGAGTAATTGATTGTCATGAAAAAGCTTCTCAAATCTGTCGTCCGGAGTCGACTTTAAACTGTAGATCCCGGTACTCATGGCTAAAAATTAACACACACAACATGAGTGCTGCGAGAAGCTAGGCCGTAATCCTGACACAGTCTTCTAATGGCCAATTATGTATGTATAGAGAATTTATTTTAACTCTTTTCTTTAAAGAGTTTTCTTTTTCAAAGTTCCTGCTTAACAAACACTCCAATATTCGTTAACCTTTTCGATGTTTTCTAAACGGGAAAGTGAATATGTTTTGAGCATAAGTCTGGATCAGATGTATATATCTTTATTGCCTTGTTATGATAAACATAAAAATTTAAAAGTAAATTTTAAGTTCAATAAAGTTTAAGTCTCTCTAATTAATGCTGTGATAAAAGCAGATAAATACCAATTGTACTTCTAAATATTTTATTAAATAATTCAAACACATTTCTTCATTACTGCCAAAAACACATGCAACTTTAGTTTGAAAAAATTCCAAAAGAAACGCAAAAATTCAAATAATATTCTAGAATATCAAATCGTCTTTAATTGAGTAGGAGGTTGGTTATGTCCTAAGGTTTACATTTCACGCAATCAAAAAAGAAAAAAAAAATTCAAATTGCTGTTGTATGTTATTTTTTTGTTGTTTTTGTGTTTTTCTAAAAATTTTATGACATTTTAAGAGTCTTACTGAAAATAATAACAAAAATCCCGGCTGTATTTTATAAATTAATTAAAAATGTTTTTGGCCTCTGGTGTCTTATATTCGTATACCATTTTAAATACAACCTCCCAGTAGTTGGCCATTAATTAATTATACGAGTATAACACAATAAAGGAATTAAAAGTTACGCTACTGAATATTAAAAATCTTGCTTAAAATGCTATCCTGCTAACAATCTTAATGGTCTTATTATTTATTATTTGTTAGAAATTTTTAATAAAAAATGTTTATAAATTGGCTTAATTAGTTGTTAGAGAAAACCAAGATGGCTAAACAGAAGAAGGAAAATTTGTTCGCATAAAAAGAAAAGTTGGCATAAAGCGGAAATAAACAGTTTGCTGTTATTTTAACAAATTTTTAGGGTTTACCGCATCATTAAGAACATCATTAGCGGCACACACTATAGGCATAACCTACACTAAAGGAATAAAGAAAATAAGAAAAGAAAAAAAAAACAAGAAATATTATTTGTTAATGATTTAGGGTGAAATGTTTGTAACATACTACAGACATACATACGTACAAAACACAAAAATTTAGGAAAAAATATCCATTTAATCTTTTTAAATTTATTTTTTCTTTAAATATTTTTAATAAAATCGATTAATTCATATATCGGTTCGTGATTTCAATTTTAATTTTGTAGTTGTTTTTTTAGTACTAAGGCCAGCACTCACAGGATGACACTGGGAAAGAGGTAGTAGTACTTGTGGAGATTTGACTTAAACTTACTGATATCGTAACTGTCAAGTAAAACAATCGCTGATAGATTGTTTCATAAACGAGCGATGCGGTTAAAGAACGAATTCTCTCTACAACGCATTGTGCGATTAAGTGCACAATTAACAACGAAAGTATGTGCTCTGAGAGAGGTACGAGTAGTCCGCAAAAATTTACGATTTTGCTGACTCAAATCTTTTATTTCATCAGAGCACCTCCCATTGTAGTACCGATAGAACAAAGAAACCCGCGCCATATTACGTCGATGCTCCAAAGAATCTACAATCGCTGACAAGCACCTTTGCATTTTCCTGTACACGGTCGAAAAGCCCCAAGATACACTTTGAAGCCCCGGCCCATAAATGAGAGCTGTATTCCATCCTATTTCGGATAAAGGTCTTGTAAATATTAAGGACGTCGCGTAGATTGAAGTATTTCTTGCACCGTTTCAAAAAATCTAGACACTTGATTGCTTCTTTCGACACTCGAAATATGTGATCATTCCTCGGTTTTCTAAAACGGTGCAAGAAGTACTTCACTCCATCTGACTTTCTCAATATTTACAAGACTTTCATCCGACTTAGGATGGGAGGTGCTCTGATGAGATAAGAGACATGATTCCGGGTGGTCGCATATTCATGCGGACTACACGTACCTCTCTCAGAGCGCACCCATTTGTGGTTGATTGTTCAGCGAATCGCACAATGCATTATAGAGAGAATTCGTTCTTTGGCCGCATCGCTCGTTTGTGAAACAATCTTCCGGCGAATGTTTTTCCTGTCAATTAAGATATCAGTAGGCTGAAATCAAATGTCCACAAACACTACTCTCTCATTCCCCCTTCCCATAACATATCTTCCTAGACCAGCACAATGTACTGCATGAGTAAGGGCCGTCTCCTGACTGCTGGTCTTAAAAATAAAAAAATAAAAACGGACATCACAATTAATTCTCATACCCAGAACATCAAGAGCGTCCGCCTCCTTGATATTTACATTACCCGTAGTCACAGATGACAAGATTGCATTGTCACCACTTTGCCTATGTGTGATAAAACAACATTGAGCGTTTGCGCGACCACACTCAGAGATTAGCTGTTGGTGATTTGTAAGTGTGTCATTCATATTTTCCTTCTCGCATCAATCTCCAAACGACTCGGCCTACGATAAAATAAATATGAATGGCAAATGTTGCTGTCATGTTCGAAGGAATATATATAATTGGAAGCTGGAAGCAGAAAGACGTTTAGGAAGATTTGAAAAAGTGTTGGATATAGAACAGTTCCTTGTGGCAAAAGCAGAAATTGGAAACAAGAGCCTCGTTCCAGACTCTATAAAACGCCTTAGAGATATCCAGAGCAGCAATCTTCCTATTCACCAAAGCGGTGAATAGATCCAATCCACTTCCTAGAGAGAAGTGCCAGCAAGTCACCAATGGAGCGGCCAGCACAAAATATCTCATAAAATGATGGTTTACCATACTCTCCATAACTTTGGAGAGTGTTGAGTATACTGCGATTGGGCGATAATTTTTGGGATTGGCGTTAAATTGGCAACTTTCCAGTTATACGGATACACACCGGCACGATAAGCCGCACTGAAAAGGTTAGCTAATGGACACGCAATCGTCGATGAGCATTGCCTCAAGACCAGTGCTGGTATACCATCTTGCTCAGAAGACTTTTGAATGTTGAGGTCTGTAAGAATCCTTTTAGCAGCACGAGCTCGAATAAATATATTAGGCATAGTCTCTGATACTCTTTCGTATCGATTTCATTAATAACTACCTAAAATTTTTGATAGCAATAATTAACAGTCTTTTAAATATATAAAATAAATTTCAAAAGTTAGTCAAAACTACTGGCAGATTTTATTCAATTCAGAGTTATTCTTTTTCTTTTGCTGTGTCTTTAAGATTTTAAAGTCATCTTTGCTAAATATAAATTTTCTTAACTTCCCCTTGCTATAGTTGTTTCGTACAAAACCCACACAATTATTTGCCAAACAAAGTTTTGCTTTAAGGCAAACACAACGTATAAATTTTGAAAATTTAACTCAATTATCTGCATCATGTCAAAGTACCATAAAGTAAGCTATTTGTATCCACCCTCTAAACAGCTTTAAAGTAAGTGAAAGCCAATCAATATTAAACGTTCATACTCCACCTCAGGCGTATGTATTCATTTATAATTTGTTTAAACTGTTGGAATGTCAAATGAAAGTATTAAAATATTATATTTTTATATATCAAAGTGAAAACATTTCATATTTCTTTATGTAATTAGATAACAAGAGTTAGTTTTGCACAGACAATATTTTAAATATGATTAAAACTATAAATGTTCTTATTTTTAATTAAAAGTGATTACATTTAAGATTATATTTTGTTAAGAAACAATTTTTTTTTCGCAAGAATTAAAGAACGCTGTAAGTGAAATGTTCAACAGAGCCAAAAAACCTATATGAAAGTAGAAAGAAGACACTTTTTCATCATAGAAATTTGGAACCGGGACCAATCGACGCGTATTTTTTTTCCTGATAAAAATCATGCAAAAAAACGTATTTTCGATTTTTTGTCATTTACAGCGTTTTATAATTCTTGTGACAATATATTCTTCTCTTGCCAAACAGTATTTTCAAATATTTCTAATTCATATCACGTTTTCCTAAATGCCATTAACTTAAAATATAATTTAAAATTTGCCTGAAAAATCAAGTACAATAGATAAAATGTCTAAATATTGTATTATAAATTGTATTTCTTAATAACAAAATAGATGCTATAAAATTGAAATTTGCGAAATAGTCTTATCTGTGCTTTTAACAGTAGCAAAATGTGAGTTCTCGTATAGCAATACACTACACACTGTTTGTTTATTTCAACTAAATATAAGCTAGAATTGATTAACATGCACAACAAAATTTCCAGAGTTTTCGGCGATATATTTCTGCATACTTTATGGTTATTAATACTCCCACCCCGTCAGCACAAATGTCAAAATTTTGTTCTAATTTGTGTATGTGGTGACTACTAAATCATGATTTATAGTTTTTCAATAAGTACATTTCGCTTATTTCTGCGGTTGTGAATGTAGCATGGCAGCAAATGGTTGTTCGAAAAATTGTTTTACGAAAACAAAACTTTTTTCATAATTTACCAAATTTATGGGTCGTATAGATGGGGGTTTATCATAAGGCATTAAAAGAGACTAGATGACATGTGCGAATATTTCGCACCGTTAGTTGTCATTTTTGAAACAAAAAATGAAAATAATTAATAGAAATTTTAGTAACTTCAATACATTTAAATGCTTTTATAATACTTCTTTGAATACAATGTTAGAGGTAATGACATGATCATCGTTAACTTTTTGCCCGTACCAATCCTTAATACAAACAAAAATATCTTTAAACGTACGCACGCGACGGCATTATCAAAATGGATTTTACAACTTTATATATTATGTGGAATTGCATTACAATTAAGTGACCCTGTTTATAGCACTTGATCTAACAACTACTGCAAACTATTGCCAAAACAGCTCTTTATAGTAAATAGCGTTATTGCCAGAATGGAATTTAATATGTAAATACTATATTATGTAGAACTGCACTACTATTAATCGACCCTGTATTACCACACTTGAACAAAAACACATAATCATAATGACAACAGTATTATCATGCAGTTCTATATAAAATATAATTTTTATCAATGAAAATATTATTTTTTCAATTTCTAATTATTTTTCATCATTAGTGTTAGAAATAAGCTTTAAAATGAGATATCATTCATTAAATTTGATGCGATGGTATGGGAGATATATGCAACCGACAAAAAAAAAGTGCTTTAGAAATAATATATATGATTGTGACTTACTGGCATAGACTCCTGGTCTTAAAGAAGAAGAACTTCAGAAGAAGAAATATAGCACATTTAAATCGAGAAATATAGCAGTTAAAGGCCATTATACAATATTATACACAGTCGTACGATTCATTCACAAAAAAATCTTATTTCTGTTACACTTTTAAAAGTCGCATCAAAAAAGCAATATTAGTGCCACATCATCACACAAAATAAGATGCAAAGCATATGCAGAGTTGCTTTTTGCTAACATCTTATAAAGTACAACCCTGATCGCATTTATGCATTTTTTTAAAGATTCTGAAGTCGGACAGACTTGTCAAAAAATCTGTCATACAGACGCATTTTTACGCCACACCGTATTACTTTTTCAATACACGCGATTTGTTTTACAAATCGTTCTACCCGATAGGATAGTGTGTCCCGGCCTTAAGTGAACATCGTTGGGTTATCTGGTATAGCAGCTCTTTAAATTTAGGTTATATGTCGCACAGTCTGTGACATTCATGTAATATTGTCCTCTGTGTCTATTAGTACTGTAAATATTGAGGAACATGATTTTCTTGATGTTCTGGATATGAGAGTTAAATGTGATGTCCGTTGGTATTATCAAATATTTCAAGTGCCAGAAGAAGTAATCATGTGCATTGGTTGTTTAAAATAGTGCAAGAAATACTCTTGCTTTGTTCGTTTATGTAATAACCTTCTCGGGAAAGCTTTTCCTGTCAGTAACGATATTTGTAAGTTTAAGTTAAATGTCCACAAGCACTACTCTCTTTCGTCCTTTCTATAACATATTTTCCTAGAACAGTATAATGTATTGCATATGTGCTGGCCTCAATATTAAAAAAAAAATGTTTTCAATCCCAATTCGTGCAGTTGATGTATACAGTCTTTAAACAGCCGAATATTCCGGATTTTTATGACGGTTATTTTTTTTTTTTAATTAATTAAGCTCAAATTAAGAGATGAAAAGAATTTAAGAATGCCTGAAAATATGTTCATTTTGTGCTGCACTGTTTTTTCCCAACATTTATAAAAAGTGAGACAATTTATGTATCTCTCGTAAGTAGGAATTTATTCCTTTTTATGCAATCATCTTTCTTTAATAAAGCACTGTACAAACGCCTTTCCTAACAAAAGAGTTCTTCTTACAAAATGTATGGGTTAAAAATTCGTGATTTCTAAAAAATCAGTAAAAAAGTGTCTCCTTTTTTTAACTTATAAGGCTCTTAACTGAATAAAAGCATGTGCCATATGACATAAAAAAGTTTAATTTCTAAACGTCCGTTTTACCGAAATGCGCAGTAAATGAAAATGCACCTTTTTGATTCATTTTTAGGAAGTATTTTTATGTTTTAAATATTTTTGTTTTAATTGCTATTTTGTACGCACTGACAAACTTGGATTTTTGAAATCCATAACGCCATACAAAAAATAATTTTAAAGTTCTATAACAACAAATTGTTTACAAGAATTTACATTTAAAGTAAAAATGATATATTTATAAGTATATATATGTATATGAAAACACCTATTAATATATTAAAGAATAATGTACATAAATATGTGTGCATATAATAAAGGTTGTCAAACACTAATAAATACCATATATAAGAAATGTTTTATTAAAACAGATATTTTAAACAAAATTTTAAGAAATTTTCTTAATGTACCAGTCGTTTAATTATATACTTTTTCATATTTACTTTAAACAATTTTCCCTTAGAATATGCTTTAAATCCTCTTTATAAAGCCACGTTATCAGTTCTCTTAATTATCATATTAAAATCACAAAGATATGTGAAACCTTAAATTATTTTTCCCCTATAACACAATATTAAAGAGAAACTTTTCAAAAATTATATAAAAACTTAAAACTAAACTTTATCCACCCCATTAGTAACGTTTCATTAAGTTATTTTTTGTCTGTATTAAAACTTTAATACAAAATTTAAATAAAAGTAACATAAAAATTCAAATTCTAATTTGACATGAAATCATTATAAGTGGAGTAGGGGAGATTTTTATGTGTTATGTTGCTATATTTGTTTATGGAATGTTCTTATGTTTGAACCGTGTAATTATGGTAGCCGGCACTTATGCATAGACATGTTTTATCATATAAGAAATTTATCGTTTTGAATGTGGGTGTGCATACAAAAAAGCTTATAATAGTGTTTTGGAACAGCTATTCAAAAAGACCGTATATACACTAAAAAATAAAATAATGCTTTTGATGTAAATTATAGGATATGTTTTTATATTCCATACTCATAACTCTAATAATTCTAATTATTTAGTAGTTTTTAAATTTTTTTGTTTTCAATTTTTTATTTTATTTTTTTGTTTTTGTGATGAAAAGTCTTTTCTTGATATGCACAGCTGTACGAGCAATAAAATAACCATTAGTAGCCCTTCATAATGTCCTTTTTCTTGTTTAATTTTTATTGTGTCTTCAAATGACACACACTTCGTAAAATCAATGAATTGTAGAACTTAAAACAAAGAAAAAGAAAAAACAATTGTTAAAACGTATAGTAAAAAATTTCTTTAAAAAAATGTTTTTTTAATGATGAAAATTATAAAAAATAAAAAGCCAAAAAGGTTAAGTGTGTTGACTTTATAAAGCAGATACAGTATATAGAGTTTAATAACCCCTTACTGTCAATTTTATACTATAACCTTTTATTCGCCTTTTTATTACAGCCATCT
The DNA here is from genome assembly GCA_963576795.1 of Metopia argyrocephala. NCBI lineage: Eukaryota > Metazoa > Arthropoda > Insecta > Diptera > Sarcophagidae > Metopia > Metopia argyrocephala. The sequence continues at coordinate 66,593,351 of OY756208.1, forward strand.
GTTGTAAAATATTGCACAAATTACTCAATGAGTAGAAGAAGAAACCGAAAAGATAAATGAAAATAATTCGGGAACAAAAGCTCATATTAAAAAAAAATATTTCTCTTTCGTTTGAAAATTACAAACTTAATATAAAAATAATTTTTCTATAAATTCAATTCCTATTTAGAAGAACGTATAATATTTTTATTTTAGTAGTCTTTGCTAAAACTGCTAAATTCCCTTTATGTTTCTTAGGCCCATTATTACAACTGTAACCTAAATGTAAGGCATTCTTCCCAATAACTTTATCGGTCATTTTAAGTTAAAGTTAAATTGTAATAACAAGAAGCAATTTATCAGTCTGATAAAATCCTACCTTGAACTATCAGCAAGTTAAAATAATGGGCCTTAAACTCATAAAAAGGAATGAATTTTTAAAAGTTCAGATGTATAAAATGCAATTGGCTGAACAAGCGTATCCCCCTATTATTTACCTTTTATTATTGTTTGTAAAGGAAAAAAATAATGTAAAAAGTTGGCATGCTGTTAGGCGTTTTTATGTATTTCCAGCATTGCCCTATTGTTAGCTTTGACAATTTCTGGGTAATTACTAAACTTGTGTAGTACATGAACGACCCAGTTCAGTTGTACTACGCTTTCAATTAAACTAAGTGAGCCGCTCTTTTCAATGAGCTCTTCTAGTTCAGTATGTCTTTTTAGGTTTTGTTTTATTCTAGTACAAGTTTCACTCCTTCAATATTTTCGTTTCTCGTTCAGTTGTCAAATACTTACATATAAATACCTGCTTACTTTGGTGGTGGGATATTACATATAATAAGTACGAACTGTGCTGCCACTATTCATAGGACAAATTGTGAAATTAATGGTGTTATATATCTTCTTTTTTAAAATTAATATAAATGAGTAAATAAAAAATAATAAAACATCAAATAGGGTACTATATTGTAGTCACCGTGGTCTAGTGGTTAGTTCAAGTTTCAGCCCTGACTTCATTCGGCGATTACCTTTCAGCAGTCTTCTGGCAAAAGCTCTGGGAGTAGTTGATTGCCCTGAAAACGCTTGTCAAATCTATCGTTTTAAGTCGACCTTAAACTGTAGGTCGCGATACTCATGGATAGAAATTAACACACACAACATGAGTGCTGCAAGAAGCTAGGTCGTAACCCTGACTCAATGTCGTAATGGCCAATTATGTATGAATGTATGTAGGTATGTAAAGTACTATATTGCAAACTGAACTCAAACATTTGTAGATTTTCGTTGTAGCTGCATGTAAAAGCAAAGAAGACGTTTAACTAGAAGATCGAATTAGTTCAGACTTGCTCTTTGAACTAAAAAGAGCTCTCAGTTAAATAATCTATTAAGCACAAGTCTAGTAATTACACATAAATTGAACACACTTATTTTTAATATTAAATTTACCTTAGAAATATATATAAAATTTTTTGTTTAACAAATCGATGAAATTCACTTTAAGAATTTTATTAAGAAATTATTTAAAAACACGTAACATAACAGTCTGATTACTGATAAAAATATGAAATATTTTCTTGCCTGTAATACATTTATGAATTTTAGAAACAAAAAATAATCGTACTAATTTTAAATGCGAAAAAAATATATCACTAGTAATTTCTGAATACTTTCAAAAATATTTAAAAAAAATTTATTTACTTAGATGACTTGAGGTATGTACACCTCATTCCTAACGATTTGTTCGTGTTTTGTTTAAATTCAAACAAATAATTAAATATATAAGCATGGCTGTCTCATTTGGGGTTAAATAAAGGGTGGTTAAATTTTAAGAGCCGATGTTGATTTTGAATAAAACACAAATTTTAGTATGGTTCAGTTATGTACCGTCACTTCGGCGGCACAGCACCATCCGATGGCCCAAATTTTCGCTGACACTGAGGCATAATTTAGGTTCTACGCCGTAAATGTTCCGAATTATGTCATCCTTTATCTCTTGAATTGCTGCTGATTTATCGATGTACACCTTTTCTTTCAAATTATTTACAAGACAGAAGTCAAACGGTGTCAAATCATATGATCTTGGCGGCCAATTAACATCGCCATTTTGCGCATTAGCTATGTGGCAAGTGGCACCATTCTATTGAAACCACATTTCGTCTACATTATAATGTTCAGCAACGACAAGAGTGAGAGATGCAATTGTTGGTTACGACGACGAGTTGATTTGGACGGCTCTTCAGCCACACTATCGCGAACAGCAGCAATATTTTCTACAGTACAAGCTATAGGAGCAAGAACTGGTGTTTTCACTATTTCTACTCAGTTTGCTCAAATTTTTGCACGATTTTACCGACTGTACGCACATTTGGACGATTAAGTTGACCGAAAAAATCACGACCCATTTTCATAATAAGCCTGAATAACTTTATCGCGTTGTTCAATTGTGTATATTTCCATATTTGAACTATGGAGTTAGTTATTGAGTTAGTCTGAAAGTGAGAAATGTCAAATGAAATGCAAAATAAACTTAAAGTGTGGTTCATATTCAACATCGGCGTTTAAAATTTAACCACCCGATATAAGCAAAACCATAAAAAAAAACTGAGAATGATAGAAATATTTTTTATTGAAAACCGATTTTTGCTGCAGACTGGTGTAATTGCTGATAATTCTTTTGCTCCACAAAATTTCCTACTTCAAGCTCTAGCACTCATCAGCACTAGTATTTGTCCCTAAAAACCTTAAAAACCTCTGCACAGTTCTGGTCACTGAACTAGTAATTTTAAGGCTATTAACACTTCATCTTCTGCAGGGTAATTAACGAGCAGCACGTATTGTAATATTTCAATAGTAAATCAGTATAACTGGCTGCTGTTTTTTCTTAAATTATTTGATAAATAATGGCAACCTTATGAAAGATGTGGTTTAGGTTTCAATTATACCAGTATCTGTGTGCAGATATTTTTAGTTTTTGTCACCCATTGTCATTAATTAGTAAATGTATTAAACGCTTTGACAATTGCTGAAAATCGCTACATATATTTATATAATAAGTTTGGGAAAACTTTAAAAGCACTAGTCGTCCTGATTATATATTTCAAATATCGTAAAAAAATCCCTTATTTTCTATATTTAAAGCAAATTGTGTGTTTCAAATTACTTCCACTTGTTATTTCTCTTTTCTAATATTATTGTTAAAAACTATTGTTATACAGTATTTAAAACAAATTCTACCCTAAAGGATTATACAGTGTTTAAGCGTAATAAATAAATTAAATGTCTTTTAAAGGCAAAGTGTTTTTTGGTTTTGTTATGGTTTTGACCTCTTTTATTTGTGAACCATAGGAGTGTAATTGTTTAAAGACAGTGTTTCTTCAATTGAATATTTCTTTACTTAGCAAAAGATAAAAACTTGAAACAAAAAGCAAACTAACCATTACCATTATCAGTTTTTCATTCAAACATTTCTTTCACCACTGGTTACATTTTATAAATTTTATTTCTTGTATTTTTTACTTATAAATGTATTTCTACTAAATCGTTCTGTTTGTGTTCTTAATTTCAATTGCTTTTTGTTTTAAGTATCCTGTGGTTAAAGAAAAGTGAAACACACACATACACCCAACAAATGCTATTTTAAGATTGAAAATTACAAAGAGATACAATATTTAATTATCAGTAGCTACTACTAGCCTCTGCATAGTGTACTCGTACCAGTACTCGTATCATGCTGCACCATGCGATAAAAGCAATACAATCAGCTAATTGGAAAAGAGAAAATTAGATTTTATAAATGGTTGGCTTTTATTGAAATTTTCTTTTTAAAATGAAAACACTAGAGAGTATAAAAATATTAGTTTTCGTTTGTTCATAGTTCTTAATTCATTTGAGGATTTAATACCCGTAAATAAGAAACAGATAAAAAGACACGGTGGGTTGGTGTAACTTTCGGAATTACAGAATTGAAATTATATTTTATGAAGTAGAATAAAATAATTATATAATAATTATAGTTTACTCTAAATAAGTAAAAAATTGTTAGAGATTGTCAAGAAACGAAAATATTGGTATTCTTTAATTTGCAACAAGCGTACCCTAAAGATATGAATGAAATGTTAAATCATAAATTATAGCTATACGTAGATTATCAGTGAGGTTCATATTAAAATATAATCTATGGGTTATTACTTCCTGTATCAGGTAAATCTATGCCTTCAAAAAATCAGATTTGAAGCTTTATTTTTGTGCGAGGTATTATTTTTTTTTCTAAGACCATTACTCACTAGTGTAAACCCCTGCTCATGTGCGAATTGTATTGGAATTGAGTTTGATCGAATGGAGTTAGAGATATTTTTAAAGCGCCTTACACATAAGACGGAGACAAGTTGCTGTCAATTTAATCACTCAAAGGCCAGTGTTATACCTTCACCCTTGAATGATCAACAGCACTTGCCCCATCTGGATTTTGAATGTGAGTGGTGAGCATGTTTTTTATGTAGATTAGCTGTTATCTTCCCAGAAGGTGTCTCTGTACTCCTGATCATTCGTTTCTTGGTGAAATAGACTGGAAATATCAGGGAGTAGTTTCGTGAAGATCAAAATATTTCGCAAACGTTACCACAAAGTCATAAACTTTTCAAATTTTTTTAATCGTAAAAAAAACTAAACTAAAAAACAAACTAAAACAAATACTTTCTAAATAAGAAAGAGCGCAAACTCAATTCGCTTTTTGCTCTTGTGTTTGCTTTGTTATTCAGTTAAATTCGTATAATTTGATCTTTTATCTATTCTTCTCTTCTTTTTCTTCTCATTCATTTTTTGTTGTACTTACGCACATTTGATTTTTACAAATCAAAAACAATATACAAAATTAAATGGGACAATCGTTCTCACTGTTTTTGTTTTGTTTTTTTTTTTACTTATTGTAAAGAACAAAACAAAATGAAATCAAACGTTTCGTTTTGTTTATTTTCCTACTCTGGTAAAGATAGACTTTTTGGCGATGGGAGGGGGAAGGGGAGGACCTCTTGTTTTTTAATTTATAATTTTAGGAAACCGGCAAATTTATTTTTTTTTTACGTTTCTCCTTCGCTGGGGTTTGAACCTTGGTCGTCTGAGTTCCTTTGCACGCACTCTAATCACTATACCACAAAAACCAATAATATTTCTTTAAGAAAAAAAATCGTTCACCCAATCCAGAAAATTTTGTTGAATAAAACTTTAATAAACTTAATTAATTTTATTGATAAACTAGCTTAAACTCGGCGTGCTTGTCCATATTTTTCAACTGATGATTTTTAGTGACTACAGAGTAACTCAGACCAAATTCAAAAACTTTAACTGTAACTAATTTCAAGATATACTGAACTCAATAGTTAGTTTGTCTGGAAGCTACAACGACTACTTGCCCCCCTTTTTTTCTACTGATAATTTTTAATGACTACGAAATCAATCACACCAAATTCAGAAAATTTAGCCTCAACTCTTCTTAAGATACGTATTTATAAAGAAATAAATTTTTAACGTGTATGGAAGGTGTCACGCCCACTAGTCCAATTTCGCCCACTTTCTGACTGATGATTTCCTTTGCCCAGGAAGCCATTCAGACTCAATTCCGTAACTTTAGCTTTAAGCATTCTGAAGATATGCAAAAATTTAGAGATAAATAGAAAAAAGTGGGCGTAAAAGTAGGCGTAGAGAATTTTTCTGTCAATGAAAACTTAAGATGAATTAATACAAACATTTGAAAGAAAAATTAAGCAAATCAATGGAACCCTTTTCTGATTTTAGATAAATAAAAAAAGTTGAAAACAAAAAATATTTTTCGCCATATAGGTAAATATGTATATATTATGTATATTAAAAAAAAGTTGGCGTAAAAGTGGGCGGGGCAACATTTTCTTTCCGTAAAAACCTAAGTTGGATCATAACAATCATTAGAGAGAAAAAAACGTCAAAATCATTCTATTCGTTTACATTGATTTTTATTTATATAGATATGGCCGATTGTGTTTCCTATTTTGAAAACCCTGTCTTCTTTTTTTATTTTTCTTAAAGAAATATTTCATCACTGACTTTAAATTTTTTTTTTTTTCAATATGCTGCCAACAGTTTGGTGGATAATGACAAATATTCTGATTGCTATAAACTTTACATTGAACAACTGTTGTATACTCTTCCAATTATTTCAATATGTTTTACATTTTATTTAAATTTATATCAGAGTGGGCAAACAAACAAAACATTTCGCAAAAGTTACAATAAAGTCATACACTTTTCAAAATTTTTTTAATGGTATTGTATATGAGCAAAACCAAAACAAATACTTTCTAAATGAGAAAGAGCGCAAATGAAACAATTAGTTTTTCGTTCTTATGCTTGCTTTGTTATTTCGTCACATTCGTAAAATTTGCTCTTTTTTCTCTTCTTCTTTTCTTTTTCTCTTCTTCTATCCTTTTTTTCTCATTCATTTTTTGTTGTACCTACGCACATTTGAGTTAATGTATTTGTAGTACTCAGAACAAAAACAATATAAAAAATTAAATGGGACAATCTTTCTCACTGTTTCTGTTTTATTTTTGTTTTACTTATTGTAAAGAATACAACAAAATAAGATCAAATGTTCAGTTTTGTTTATTTTCTTACTCTGATTTATACATAAAATATTTCAAAAAGTATTTGCTTTAAATTAATTGAAAAAAGTTTCTTTTCAACTATCAAATCAATATTAAAAAAAAAAATATTTCATAAAATACAAAAAAAAGGAACTTCCTTATGATTTAATTCAATGCATTTCCTTAACAACCTGTTTGCAAAATCATTTTAAAAAAATATCCTTTCTTTTATTGCTTTTCATACTTTTCCCATTAAAAATTTATAGATTCCCAAAGCAAAGTTGCTAGGGTGTCTGTTTCATATATAATGCACAACAATGAGTTCAAAAAACTTATTAAATTATTATTAAGAAGAAAAATAGAAAAAAAAAAAAAAAACAGAAATTCTCAATTTTCCAATTTTCTTTTAACTATTTTCCTTTTTCTTTATTTTTTCCGTATACTCTACACATACATAAGTACATACATATGTATATACTGCGAGTAAATAACTTAAAATAAAATCTTATATTACAAATCAATAAATTGCATTACAGTTATCAGTAGCTTTTGATGCTGATATTTTTGCTGCTCAAGTACATTTGTTAGTTGTATTTGTAATAGAAACTTAAATCAGCAGTCATGATATCGTATTTAGCAACACCAGCTAAAATAAATTGCTGTCATAAATCCCCAACGCTTAGTTTCTACGCTACTATACCAGTATCAGCTATTGCCACTGCCAGTACTGCACAATGCTCAGAGAAGTATATACTTTTGTCTAATAAAGTAGTCCATTTATACAAACAGAACAGTAGTTTCAAATTCTTATCTTTAGTGCCATCACATTCACCATCATCATGATCATCATCATCATCATAATCGCCAACATCATTGTCATCATCTGCAACTTATTTTAAATTGCTTATGATTTGGCTCACAGTTTACTCCCATAAAAAAACAAAAATATAAAAAAATGCAAGAGAAAATAATTCAAATCCCCCAAAAATAAAAAAAGAAAGTAAAAGAAATGAAAAATAAACGATAAACACTGCAAAATATTATAAAATAACAAAATGTTACTTTTTTATTATCACTTTGTGGTTAAAAAATAAATTCGAAGATTTATGCGGCCATCAATACTGTAAACAGAAGATAAACAAAAGAAAAACCACCAAGTAAAAGTTAGGGAGACAAACAAAGAATGCAATATTTCAATGGCATAAATCAAAGGAAATGTTTACCTTCATGTCCTTTATTATTTAGTTATGAATGACATTGGAAAAGATAACTTTAATTTGTGGCCAAATGCTTAATAAATCATATAATCTTGACACTGTTCGAAAGTTCCACTTTCTTATTTGATTCGTTTGTGAAAAAGATATTTAAGCTATTGGTTTAACATTTCAAATAAAGTTTAAAACTAGTTTCTTGTTTTTTCTTCTTTTTTTTGTCAAAGCAGAGTGTGCAGAACAAGCATGTGTATGCGCCAAGTCAATAACAATAATAGAATTAACATTTGCAGAATAAACCCTTTCAGAAATCATGTGGTTCCTTAGAGGTCCACAAACACGAGCGTTTTTGACAATAATGCGTTTTTACCAACCGATGTAAAACTCGGCTTTATTGCATTAACATATTCCCAAATACATTTCCTTAATATCCTCATAACGCTTCCACATCATCATCGTTTACTATCAGTATTTCGAATTGTTTTAATCAATTTCGGAGGAAGAGCTCAATTAGTCGGCCATTATGCTGTTTGTGTGGAAGTTTGTTCAGTCTGTAAATTCTGCTACCCAATATTTTATAGTCGTAAACGAGTAAAGTAGTTCCCCAGAGTAGAATTTAATTTTTCTTTATTATTTTTTGTACTGATATCTTTTAATTGAAAATACTTAATTACATCGCAATAACGAATTTTTTATTGTCTTAAAAAATTCACTATGATTCTTTAACGTAGCGACTTTGGAAAAAGTAATGTATACTGTCTTAAAAGTTTAAAAATATGAGTTGGCAACACTGTTTTATTTGACAACTAATTTAGCATTGATAGTTATTTGTTTAGCATGGTCTGACATTTTATTATGGACAGTAGATCATAGCAGCGCTTGTAAATTATTGAAATTTTTAACAAAAGATTGGTTATGTTTACCAAATTTATTCTACACTAACCTAAACCCGGCGTGCTTCGCTACACCAACCGCTAGCATTTGTACACATTTTACGACTGATGATTTATAATGACTACGAAATTGTATAAACCAAACCCAGAAACTTCAGGTTTAACACTTCTCAAGATATAATGAAATTAATATTTAAGTTGTATTGGGAGGTACCACGCCTACTTTCTGGTTGATGATTTTCCTTAATCATGAAGTCGTTCAGACCAAATTTAGAAAATTTAGCTTTTTGCAAGCCCTCAAGATATAATTTAAGCATAATATGAAAAAATTTTACATTGAATTTGTATGGGAATATATAGGAAAATCTAAATGCCATATCTCCGGAGCCAATATGCCGATTTTGCGCAAAGTTTACATAAATAATCTTAAATTTTGGCTAAAATCGATCCATCCATTTCCGCGGTTAGTGGTGAGATCAAAATGTAGATAAATTTTTATATATTAGATGAGCGATTAACTCGAATAACATTTTTATTCGAGCTGTAAATGTACATGCCATAAGACCTTAAACAGGGTGCACTAAAAAGCTGGAACTGCTGAATAGAGAAGCATTGAAAAAGATTCAAATCAATCAATTCGTCGCCTTTCTCAGCAAATAAGGCTGTGTCTTTTCATTTTATGGCAGATTTCATGACAAGTTGTTGGCTTAAAGAATTTCAAAATTCAATTTGTGAGGCAAGTCAAGCTAATTCGGTTTTCAGTTTGGCCATAAATAGCAAACACTACCTCTTCTCTGTTGTCAAATGTGTTCATTTAAAGCTTTTTTTAAATTTCGATATACAAAATAAAACTAAAGGCCAAAATATTTTCTGAAGATGGAAGTGTGTTTTCTGTAAATAGTACTAAATGGTACTACGTCCAAATCAAAAACGCTGCTTTTTAAAGGCATATAGACCAGACTTGTGCCTAATAGTTCATTTATGTGAGCGCTCTTTTTAGTTCAAAAAGAAAAAATGAACTAGTTTAATCTTCTAGTTCAACTGGTCCCTTGCTGTCATATAATTCAAAAATATATATAAAATTTAGTATGTTAGAAAAATTTATTTAATTCATTAACAATTAGAAAGCATAAAAAGCGTAAAATAAAAATGCTATTAGCCCAGCCAGCTTTAATTTATAAAGAATCTGGTAACAATTGTTGTTTTTATTTCTTGGATGGCAATACCAACAATAAGAAAACGAAAAAGAAACACGAATTATAAAAGAAATACGAACTAAAGAGAAGCATGATCAAAAGAATCAAAAAACTAAAAAGGAATGAGAACTAGAAAGGCCTAAAGAACTAAAAGAGCAGATTGTTATGACCGGCTCTCTTAGTTCGTTAGTGTGAGTAGTTCAATTGAACTAGGTCATTCATGTACTACACAAGTCTAATATAGACCGTTTTCAGAGATGAGTTAAAGCAAAAATTCTGTACAAGTTAGTAAGAAGACAGAAAATGAAAACATATGTATAGTGCAAAGGAATAGTTTATTCCTGCAATTTGATTACTATTTCACTAGTAAGAGTCCATTTTTAATTTCCAAATTTATAAAAATTTTATTTAAAAGAAACAGTCTGGAATTTGTAGGCAGTTGTGTGCTTCAGTCGCCGTGGTCTAGTGGTTAGTGTGTTGGCTTACTAAGATATGGGCCCTGGGTTCGACTCCAGGCTCTGACATCTTCAAAAAAAGAAATATGAAAAAAATATTTCTTTCGGCGACTACCTCTCAGCAGTCTTCTGGCAAAAGCTCTGAGAGTAACTAATTGCCATGAACAAGCTTCTCAAGTCTGTCGTTCGGAGTCGACATTAAAAACTGTAGGTCCCGGTACTCATAGATAAAAATTGACACACACAACATGAGTGCTGCGAGAAGCTAGGCCGTAATCCTGACACAGGGTTGTAAAGGCCAGTTATGTATGTATGTATGTATGTGTGCTTCAAATCCTATTTGCACAAAATTTAACTCAAACCAGGGTTTATTTGAAACAAAAGTTTACGTCAAATTCGTGTCTTGGTACTAAAGGGTGTTTTTTTTAAGACAACTTAAAATATTGTTGGAATACTTATTTTTTATAATTTGGTGGATAATTTCATGGTACAGTCCGGCCTCAATTATACGTGAAGGTCGGGACCAGAAGCATTATGGATAATCGATTTTCAGAGTTAATCGAATAACAATTTTGCTTATAGAGTCTTTTTTTAATATTTTTATTATTTAACAAGTGAACATTGGTGTACATACATATTTACGGTCTGTATCAAAACTTCGTATTTTTCAGCTAGCATTTTAACACTCATGTTATTTTTTGAAAGCTCGTTAATTATATTAACTTTATCTTCTATATTTAAAACGTTTCTTTGTCTCTTTACCACTAGTAACGATGTTATAATAAATATATTTAGATCTAACCACCCGCACTTCTCAAATTTCAAAATTAAACTAATCACTTGTAAATGTTTCTGACTCATGGTATGCAAACAAGGGAATTCCCCATTTTCATCACGAATAATAGAGATAATCACGTTTAATCGAAGCAAGCAATTTGAAAACATTGCAAAAAAAAAAAATTGACTGGACTTTGGCAGTCACGGTTAATCGGGGTTACCGGTTAATCGGATCATGGATAATCCAGGTCCGACTGTATTAATTTTTAAAATATGATTTGCAGCATACATATCGACGATGGAATTAAAGAACGCTGTAATTGACAAAAAATCGAAAATACGTTTTTTGCATCATTTTTATCAGCAGAAAAATACGCGTCGATTGGTCCAAGTCCTAGATTTCTACGATGAAAATAAGTTCACTTACGCCGTCTGCGAAATGAAAAATTCCAGTGTATTTGTTCTACATTTATGAAAGTTTTTTGGCTCTGGTGAACATTTAAGGTTTTGTCAGTTACAGCGTTCTTTAATTCCATCGTCGATATGTATATCAACACCGGCTAAGATTTACATGGTTTGAGCGATTCAATTTTAAATAAATAAATCTGATTAAAAATCGTAATTACTTAAATTAGAAAATAAATTAATATTGCATTGCAATTTAGTACCTAAATAAAAAATAATTATTAAATTAAAAATGATTTTAAATTTATTTAACAAAGAAAATGTTGGAAAATTTGGCTTTTCAATTTTTTTTTTTTTTTTTTTTTGTTGAACACGAGCATTATACACCAATTTATTCCCTTTAAATTTTGAGAAATATATTTTTTTATTTTTCTTATTTTACTTTTTAATATTGGTAGCCTTTGTCAAGATTATTTTATTGTTTTTGTAACCCAAAAAAGGGAAAGAGATTTTATTTATATTTTATTAAGTAACCACATAATTTTCATAAAACCAAGAACATGCTTTACATTTTTTAAAAGTGAAAATTTTTGACACTGATTTTTAACAAAACACAGAACCCTCTTTAGTTTTATACTCGTAAACAAAAAAAAAAAAGAAGTTAAAGATTAATTTTTGGCATTTGCCTGACCCTTTTTTATGAAAATAACATGCTGTGGGAAATATATGCAAACAACTTGAAAAAAAAAAAATGAGAGCAAAAAAAAAAAAAAAATTCGAGCTTGTTGACAGAAAAAAAAAACGTTTTTTTTTTGTTTTTGGTTCATATCTCTAGAAACGATTTAAAATAATCATGCACTTACTTACTTGTTCAGCGAATAACAACATCCATTTTAAAAATAATATTGTTGTTGGGTACGCCAACTAAAAACGGGTTTCGACAAATGGCACAACGGCACGTTATTTTTTTAACATCTTTGTTTAGAAAATTTTTCTTTTTTCTCTTCGTAGTTTTACAGCTGAAATACCACGTAAAGGGGGGAAAATAAAAATTTGGTATTCCAATCAGTTGTTCGTACCACATTCAACATTTAATGGTGAATTTTTCAATTTTTAAATAATTTAGAATATTTAAGAATAAAAAAAAAACGGGGAAAATAAAGGATTTTTATTTGTTAAGATGCAAATTTTCAGCTTTTAATTTTGTTTAAATTTTTGGAAAAAAAGGAAAAAAATTTTTTTTGTTTTATGCAAATGTGAATATTTAAAATAATTGATTTTTTTTATTTTATTTCAGTTACCGAAAAAGAAATTAGACAATGGTAAGTGATTTAAATAATTGCAATTTAATTAATGCACTTTTACTTTTTTTTCTTATAATTTTTAATTCTCTTTAAAACTCTTTTTTTGTTACTCATTTAGGCACAAAGGTTTTCTAAAAGACTGTCCGAATGGTTTACTCACAGAACAAGTAAGTAAAGGTCTAAATAATTTAGATTTTCATAAATTGTAGATGGAAGTTGTGCATATTTTATCTTGAGTAAAAAAATATTTTCTCATTTATATCTTATTATTGTACTTACAACTTTTTTTAAGCACTATATAAACCAGAGTAGGAAAATAAACAAAACTAAACGTTTAATTTCTAATTGTTTTGTTCATTACAATGAGTAAAACAAAAACAAAACAAAAATAATGAGAGCGATTGTCCCATTTTGTTTTGTATATTGTTTTTGTTTTGAGCACTACAAACACACTATCTCAAATGTGCGTAGGAAAAAAAAAAATGAATGAGAAAAAAATTAAAAAGTTTGAAGAAAATACGTTTGCAAATGTTTGCTAATTAATTTGCTCATTATAACTCCGTAAAATATTATATGTGCATACTTACATACCTAAATGAATCAAGATTTTTGGCAAAGCAGTAAACATTTTATTTATGATTTAAATTTAATTCAGAAATAGAAAAAAATATATGTACATACGAACTAAATGAAACACTCACAAAATGCGTTTCTCCTTTTATTTTGTAGGCAATTGTACGAATGTAACGGAATATCAATGGAAGCGAAAAAAAGTATTTATTTTGGTTTTACTTATGTACAAAACAATTAAAAAAATTGAAAAGTTTATGATTTTGTGAAAACGTTTGCGAAATGTTTTGTTTGTTTGCCCACTCTGATATAAACAAGACTAAAAGGACTATGCTTAAAACAATAAATATTTTTTAAATTTTTTAATCTCTGGAAAAATCATTGCTGAAAAGCAATCTAAATATTTGTTAAAATTAAACCCGGAGTTCTTGTTTAGTAATTTAACACACCAACCACGACTAGACCACTCCGCAATATTGATAGCTAATTTGAAAATAAACTTGATCTTGAGCTTGCTAAAATTAATTTCTTAATAATTGGACCCTTAAAAGAGCAAAAGAATAGATCACCCTTAAGAAACCGCTCCCTGACATACCACTCTATTCCCAACTTTGGCATAAAATCGAATGATCAGGAGTACAGCGCCATCTTCTGGGAAGATAGCATGAAACTACTAAGTGAAGACTTTCACCACTCATAATCAACATGCAACGAAGATGGGGCAATTGCTGGTGATCAATGAAGACACCACCACACTTAGATTTCCGAATCTGGTTACTTTCTGAGAATCTTTACTCCCATTATGCTCATGAATTGTTTACTGTCATTAGAATCTTGAGTATTTAGATATATCATTAGACAAATAATGGTGAAGAAAAAGCCTTGCTCATAATCAGCGTTATCAGTTTAGCGCTTTCAACACTGTTTATAGTAACTTTAAAATATCCAACGCGGAAAATATTTGAATATTTTATAATTAGAATTAGTGTCTAGTCCCTTTTGTTTTAAATTTTAGTGTGTTTTTTGCTTTCTTTCTTCTAAAAATAGGTTTTTTTCGAGACTTCAGTGTTTTTTGAAATTTGAAAGCAACCAACAATTGAAAATGAAGCCAAAATTATGAAACGATCTTTTCTTCTCGTTGTTTCCATTTCCATTCCATTTCCATTTCCATTTCTCGTTGTTTTATTGCCTTCAATATTTACTTTTAAAAATTTTTTTTTGCCATTGAGTTGACATACTTTTTGAAGTTCATTCAACTCAAAATATGTTTTACAATTACAAAATAATTAAAAGCAGTTCTTTAAACATATTTCAGATTTTTGTGTTTAAACACACTCGTCATTAGTGGCAATGAATTTTAAGTGTAAAATAGTGTCATAAAATTTTTCTAAGAGAATGCAAACTACAGACTAAGTTAATAAAGTATTGCTTTTTAAGTGCATTTTTAAAGATTAAGTTTAAGTTTAAAGAAAAAAAATAAAACTTACTTACAAATGCAATTTTCTTTTTAATTTTTTAAGACGGCACTTGAAAATTGTGTTCTTACTTTTAAATATTTGTATGCTTTTCATGAACATAAACTATATATACATACATATATAGTATATACAGGGTGTCCGCTGGGAAGGTATACAATTTTTTTGTTTATAATTTTTGATTAAACGAAAGGGAATGGATCTTATATTGACAAATGTTTTATCTAATGACGGCAATTATGTGTGTAATACAATTTCAGATAAATGTCCGCCTCCGTTAGTCTCACAAATGCGAGCTCTATTGAGCGCATTTTTTATTACATTCTCACACATTTCACATTTCATTAATTGATTTCATCACAAATATTTTGTTTTAGCTGCTTCAGCATTTTTGGTTTGTTTGCATAAACCTTGCTTTTCAGATATCCCCATAGAAGTCATACCCGTCTATCGTGGAGGCCAATCAACTTCACCATTCTTTGTGACAAGAGTTCTCTCAGTAAATCCCTTATAAGCCTGAGCTTATGCAATGCGGCACGATCTTGTTGAGACCATATGTTAGTCAAGCCTAAAGCATAAAGTTGTGACATTAAAAAGTTTTCAAGCATATCTTGATAGCGCTAGCCATTGACTGTTACCTTTACGTCGTTTTCAGTTTCAAAGAAGTAAGGTTGAACCTTGAATCCTCCTAACCAAATTGGAAACCAGACTGTCACTTTAAATAGATGCAAAGGTGACTAATAAATAATTTTAGGTTTTTCGATTGTCCTGAACCGACTATTCTGGTTATTCACATATCCATTCAAATGTGCCCCGTTACTCGTTATGATTTTTTTTATGAAAATCGGGGTTGCCATGTAGCATCCTATTGGCATATGTACGGCGGGGTAAATGGTCTTCTGGAAGAAGCTCTTGTGTTAACAGAATCTTAAATGGAAACAAATTCAAATCTTTGTGCAAAATTGTGGTCAAAACTCTTCTTTGAAGACCAGGCTCCTAAGAATGGCGTCGAAATAATCTTGAAGGGTAGTCAAGTTTTCAGCCGATCTTGTTATACGTTATGGTCCAGGCTTGGGTGCATCAGCTAGAGTCCCCCTTTTTTCGAAACCATTCACTACACGATGTATAGTTCATCTGGTTGTTACGCTTTTTCTCCCAAAAATTTCATGTTACTTTCTCATCGTCACAGTAATCGATGATTGATTTTGATGAAATGTTTTAACGATTAAATCATGTTGGTTTTTATAATAAATTTACCATATCTCTACTTCACAACTGTCTAATATGAAGCGTCAAGACTAATGTTTACCAAAATTGCTACCAAACAAAGTAGTATATCTTTCCAGAGGACACCGTGTATTACAGTCTTCTTTACAGTTTTCTTGTTTCATGAGGATCTCATATCCTTATATACATACATACTTATTTACACTAATTTAATAATTATTTGCTTAAAATTTAGCACTTGAGAGTTGATTTTCTTACAGCCAAACAAAAAGTTGGAAATTTTGTATTCAGATTTACAAATTTCTACTGGAAATTAACAAAAAAATTATTAACTCTGTAATTATTAATTCGCATTTGAATCAAAAAAATATGAAGACTTCACACTCATGATATCCTAATTGCTTCAATTTGAAAACAAAATTTGTACCATCTTAACCATAAACCTCATTTTGTAGTATATTTTATTGAATATCCGCTAATTTTTTTAAGGTATGTAGTGAGCATCAATACAACTTCCTAATTATCAAATCGTTTAAGTAAATGTGGCAGTTAAATTTTATTTGCCTTAGAAAAAACACGTAAATTCCAATTTCTTGATTTCGCTTAAAAGCTTTAAAAACAAATCCAAACAAGACTTTTATTAAAAAGCATTTCAACAATATTTTTTTTTCGTGTACGTCTTTTAATATTTTAATTTATATACATACGTAATTTAATAAAAAAAAAAAACCAGAGAGAAGATTTTTTTTTTTGAATTAAAAAGAAACTGCTTGAATTTTTCTACGCTTTTACATAAAAAATTTTCCAAACGAGAAATTTTTTTACAACTTCATATCATTAAACAGAAAACTTAAAATGCTGTTCAAGTGAATTTTTCTATGTCTTATGCTGAAAGGAACTACTCCATAGCAAGGCTGCTGTGATTTACTTATACATACAAGAGCATTTTTTTATTTAATTTTCTGCCAATAGTGGTGCCTTAATATCTTCTAAGAAATTACATTTTAACAAACATTATTATCACTATTATGGTATCATGGTATGTATGTAGTAGATAATTAATATGAAGTATACGCCTTCGTTATTAAAGCAAAGAAATCTTGTTAAAATTTTTTTTAAATAATTTCGTCACTTCAAAGTCTAGATGTAGTTTCTTATTCTTGAGGGTGTATTTTTTCTATATCAAGTAACGAATACACTTCACTTAATAAATGTTTTTTTTTATTTTCTTTTTTTAATTCTCATGTTTATGCATGCTTTTTTTAAGAAATATTTTTAACACATTTCGTAAATATTAATGCCATACTAATTTTCTTTTATTGTTTGCTATTTTATATTTCAGGGTTTTATAAGAATCTACAAACAGTTCTTTCCGCAGGGAGATCCTAGTAAATTTGCCTCATTAGTATTTCGAGTATTTGATGAAAATAATGTAAGTACAGCAAAACAAAATATATTTTTTTTTCTTTTAATTATTTTTAAAGTGTTTGGTTATTTACATATAATAATGAAATTTCATGGGCTATTTACATTACTGGACTATAACATTCATAACACAACAACCAGAAGCATTCAACATGGATATAAAGTTTTTTAATCAAAGTTTAAAAAGAAAAAAAAAAAAAAACAATTGGCTCAAAAATTTCGTAAGAAGAATGTTTTGAATTCGAATAGTAAAGAAATGAATAGAACAGATTTTTGGCATCTTAGGCGTACCTAATTCTTACAAATATTTTACACATTCATTGTATTTTCTCTTAATGCTAAACAATTAATTACATTCTTTGAAAATAAATTTTCCTCCTTAAAATTGGGCATTGCATATGAGCGGGCTGTTCAAATACTGGACCAGATAATAAAAATTACTTTGACTAATAATGGCAACCTTATAAATGGGATGTTTTTAAGTTTTAAGGTGTCACCTTGTTTAATATCGTCCGATTTGGACACTAGTTTTTATATACATAAAAAAAGTTGAACATCATCTTTATTAATTTTATTCTTGTAATTATTTGAATTTATTAAAATTTAAATTTGAATTTAATGGCCCTTGTGGCATTAATGCATTGTATTACTTATAGCTATTGTGAATTTATGAATTGAAAAGAAAAAAAAAATAGAAGTAAAATTAATTTGCTCTGCAACTTTCGGAATAACTAACAAAATGTATATTAAATGGATAAATTTAATGTATCCACCATAACTTAAACTCACTTTTTTTTAACCTTTGAGATCTTAATACACATGCATAATTGGAAAATAAATACTTAAATATCCAATTGTGGAATTTCAAAATTATTGATCTTAATTAATTGTAGGTTGTTGCAACAAGTTTATAATCAGAATTGAGGTTCTCAGTAGATTTAAGTTCTCTTTAACTAACGTCAAGGTAAGCATTGGATGTCCCCCTCAATCCTGTGTGTAAAATATTAATAAATTTAATTAATTTAATCCCTAAACTCTACCCTTATAATTACTTTACTTGAGTAATTATAAGAGAGATCTCTGGTTAATTTAGAGAGATGTTAAATTTAAATACAAATCATCCCCGTATTTGTGTTTAAATATAAAGCGTTTTCTTTACAGTTACACAAGAAAATTTATGACAATTGTGTTTAAGTGTGATTTGCAAGACAATACACAGCATCAGTTGGGGTTTACCCCTGAGTTTTGGGCTAAAAAAAAAAAATTTCGGTCATGCCGCTGCCATGGCGTAATTAAAGTGCCAATCACTATTCGCAGTACATGAAGCCATAAAGTTATCCTACCGTCACATGAACTTGTTGTGTAACTAATTGAAACGTTAAGTGAATTTATGATTTCATCATAGTTTTCTTTGAGTAAATCATTTGTGGCACACCCACATGGACTCCTCCAGTTGCATTCTGACCATCACCGTTTCGAAATCATATAGATCAATGAATGATAATGCTCTAGAGATTTAATGGTTTTCGGACAAAAGCTTTAGAATTGTTATCCTCTAAATCAGTGATTCACAACCAATGTACCGCGACACTTTTGAGTGCCGCAAAATTCTAAAAGTGTGCCGCCAAAAAGATAAAAAAAATTAAACATTATGTGTTGGAATTAAAAGACGAATTGAAAATTTTTTTTAACAAGATACAAATTACGATTTTGTTCATTTGTTGAAATATAAAATATCGTCGTGCGGGAGTTTATCCGCCATTTCATATTTTTTTTATATCTCGAGTTAATAATGCCACTTTAGGTTTTCGACCCCAATTTTTTCAAGTCTGTAATCCGCTTTCAGATATCCCGCAGAGTTTTGGAAATAAATAGCCGAAAGCGGATTGCAGATTTTAAAAATTTCGGGTGAAAATCTAAAGTGGCATCATTAACTCGATTGTATATAAAATGGCGGATAGAGCACACAAACTCCCGCACGACGATATGGTGTCTCTAAACTGGCTTACTTATCCGAAATTTTTGTTACTTTTAACAGCATAAATTCAAGTATTAATGGGCCTAATGAAAATATCTTATATTCAACCGATAACCTGATGGGATTCCAAATACAATTGTGGTTAGAAAGGCAATTTAGAAAAGTTCGAGTCAGTACTAAAGGACTGTTATAAAATTATTAAAATAGTTGTTATTGACCATTTGACAAAGTTAGAATAGAGAATTACTCAGTATTTCCCAAAATTAGATATACAAAAATTTTATTGGGGTCGTAACTCATTTCTCACAACGGATACTTCTGCATTTGACTTAATTTTGAATGAAGAGAGTGAACTCATTTCCAATAATCGGGATTTATTTGTAAAACATTCAGAAGAATCAATTAATTCATTTTGGATTAACATAAGATGCGATTATCCAATGATAGCCAAAGAAGCCTTAAACATAAGTATTACAATTTTCCACATTTGCTCAGTGTGTCATATTAAGTGTATAAAAAATTTTTAAACTTACGATTATTTTCATTGTGTGCCGCCAAATTTTTTAAATTGTTAAAAGTGTGCCGCAACAAAAAAAAAAAAGGTTGAGAATCACCGCTCTAAATGCAAAAAATATTTAAATAACTTTATTCTTGCTGTACAGCAATTATAAAATGATGTTAAAATGTATTTATTTAGTTTGAAATTAAAATATAATACAATTGTTAAAATAAAATTGCTACGAGCGAAAGCTTGGCATTAAATCACATGATTTTAGTGACTGATTAAGGTCACCAAGCGATAAATTATGTATCCAGGGAATTTTTCATGCAATAATGCTAAAGTTTATTCATTCACTCATGAGGTACTGAAAGTACTTCGACCTGTAAATCTATTGTACAGCCCTTAACTTAACTAGAGTTTCTATAATATCTAGTCAGATTTCTTTGCTCTGACGAACTTTATAATGTCGGCAAGTGCCATCTTTGAAAATTAATTTTTTAATATCTGACCGTCTCTAATATACCTCTTCCTACTGTGCATGCTGAAGTTGATTGTTTTTAGTAACTCGTACCGGCTCATAAACTTCAATTCTAGACACAAAAATTTGGGTTATTTTATGGTAATAGGGCTTTGAATGGATGATGACAGAGTCACTTTCTTTAAAGTAAGTCAAAATGAAACCTCTAGACAACAATGCTCACCAAACAGAATTTTTTCTGAGAGTAGTGTATCTTTCACAATCAATACTGGTTTCTTCGAACACCTACGCTTCCTGACGTACCCTTTAGGTGGAAAATCAGTTTCATTGCTAAAAAAATCACAATTTAAAACCTGTTAGCACCCAATGAAAGAATTTGTTGGTATGACGTTATGCAGTATCAGCTGGCTTCAATTGTATCAGTTAAAATTTATTCAGAGTGTGGTGCTGTATGATAGGCTGTATGCTAATAAGGCACATTATCATAAACATCGCAGTTCACCTGAGCAGTGATTTTAGACGCTTTAAGTTTTGCCAATTTGTTGTGCAGTAGGCTGATTATGACAATTATAATCATTCCGTTATTGCTCAAAAATTGGCAGCATTTGATTCACCACTATTTTAATAATTTTTAACTATTCTTTGATAAAATAAATGACGCTTCAGATAACGGATATTTAACAGATAAGAGACTTGCCATATTCATGGCTTTCAAACTACAAAATGATGAAAGCAGCGTCATAGACCAGTGCCCTTGAAGGGAATCGAACACATAAGACTCGTACTAACAGTTTATTGCACTAGACTACTACGACGTGTATTTTTAATAAAAATATGTATTTCTATTTTTTTTTTAATTAAAAAGATTGTGCGCAAACATTTTATTCCTCATTATGCTACCCAACGGAGTAGTAAAATATTGGAAATAAAAATTACAATATAAAACTTTTCCTATTAAAGTCCAAAAGCTTAAAATAATTTCAATTATAAATATCTTCAAATTGATGGGCATACATAACTAATCAAGAAATCTCATCAAAGTTATTGACTTTTCACCAAATTACAAAGCATGACAAATGCTATTATGATTTATACAAAACAATAATTTAAATGTTACATTTAGCTACTTGTCATAATTTCCGGAAAAGCAATAGAAAAAGAAAAAACAGGAAAATACTCGCACACAAACATATTATATTCATCAACAACAATACCATGAACATTATCAATGTCCTCATCTTGAAATATAAGAAACATTTATATTCCATCAGCCCCATCAACTATGGTGAAAAGCAATCAATTAAATCAATTGTTCATTGCAGTTTCAATTCAATCTAACAGTTACAATAAAACATTTATAACTGTTTACACCCAACCGCCCAAAATACAAATTTTGTATACGTTCATACAATTCCTTACACTAAACTCATTCATCTACGAGTATTTCATTCAATAGCAACAATCGAAGTGGAAAATGATAGTTTTAATTTCAGTTTTTCTTGATTTGTTACATTTTTTTCTATTTCTATTTCCGTTTTCTTTTTTCTCGTTTTCATATTTCCATAGGACGGAGCGATAGAATTTGAGGAGTTCATACGCGCATTATCGATCACATCAAGAGGAAATTTAGATGAAAAATTGCAATGTAAGTAATTTTTTTAATAGAATAGAAATTATATAATAAAAGCCTGTTTATGCTGAACGTTTCTTTTTTTTTCATATTTGTTCAAGAGTAATTTAATGATTATTTCTGATTTTTCTTCGTTTTTTTATGTATCCTTTAAGGGGCATTTCGTCTGTACGATGTGGATAATGATGGTTATATAACGAGAGAAGAAATGTATAATATTGTCGATGCTATTTATCAAATGGTGGTAAGTATTTCAAATGAATTTAAATGATTATTCTTGGTTAGACAGAAAAGCTTTAAAAGTTTATTGAGTAAAAAATTCGTTGACAAATTTAAAAGCCTTGATTGATTAAATAAATATTGTAGAGACTTCAAATATAAATTAAAGTAAAAGTGGTAAAGACTAATGCCCGTATTCATAAAAACTATTTTAGGTTTATAGAGGACTTATTTGACAAATTTCTATGCAATACTTGTCAAGTAAACCCTCAATAAACCTAAAATAGTTTTTATGAATACGGGCAAAAATTCATTGGGGTTTTTTGGCGATAGAACAAGCCTATAATTATATAATTTATATGCATATACAGAGGATATAAAACACGTTTAATTTTGCAGAAAAGTAATTGATTCTTTAAAAGACTATTGAAACACAAAAAATTTTATGAAAATTCTGTATAATGAATGGTTCTGTGCTTGTGTTGTTCACTATTTCTCCCTTACAAAATAACTTACTTGTAAGCACTATTTTCTACTGGGAAGTGCACATTTTCCACTCCAAAAACTGATTAAATAATTATACTGCCTTCAGTTTGTTTAAAATCATATGACAAAGGCAATTAAACGACAGCTATAGATAAAGAATTTTATTTTGCGATGAACAAATTTTAGTAAATAAAGTTTCTATGGCTACAAATTTTATTTTTCTGAGCCACCATCAAAGCAGAGTGGGGTACATTATATTATAAGCAACAGTTAATAATACATAATACTGCGCTATTGATTTTATTGTTCAATGTACCCGAGTAACCTGAAATAATTACGAAACATAGTGAAATAGATTTTACCAAAGACAAAATATATTTTTAAAAAAATAGAGTGGTTATATCAACTTGTAGCGTAGATATAGCTGCTCTACTCAGCCGATGCTAGAAATAATCTGGGGTTGGCTAACGTGTAAGGACAAAGGAGCAAAGCATTAAAGAACCACTACATTAGGCCAAAGGAGCTGACGTAGTGTGGTTTTCAAAGCGCTCGACTACAACACAAAAAGCACAGGTTTAAATTCGAGCCAAGAAGAAAGTGAATAACAACAAATTTCAGGTTTTCGAGGTCTTAATTAAATAATAAAAAGTCTATCCAAAAGAAGCCATTTCCTGAAATTCTACTCTCTCCACCATGATATTGCCACCAAAACGAATAATCAGGAGAAAGCGACACCTATTGGGAAGTAGTAGATGACAGTCACCTACTTGAACTTAAGCAGACATCCTTACCACTTTGCCATTCCCATTCAGTATCGTGGCGTGCTCAATCCAACTACAGATGAGGCAATTGCTGTTGATCATTCAAGGGTGAAGGTATAGCACTGATCTTTGAAGTGATCAATAGACAGCAACTAGTCTCATCGCCATACTGTGTAACATAAAAAAGGTGTTTAATGGGAAAAAGTAGTTAAACTATCGTCGACTTTGATTCCAATATATTGCAAAGCATGGGTAGGGGTTTACTCCCCTGAGTATTAATCTCAGAAAGAAACGAGCTTACTGATGGATTAAAATCTGCATTACATGATGCGTAATGTCTCTCGACTACTTAAAATCAATATAATTGCAGAAATTTACACGTTAAAATAATACTTGAAGTGAATAATTAAGTGCAAAAGATCTTATTTGCGTGATTTATAGATAAAACAATGATAAGGTGGTTCAAATATATTGAGCCAAAATATTAATAAAGAAATTAATACTTGACTTCAAAAATTTTCCATTGGATTCAGTGCACTAAATTTCCACTACCACTAAAACCGCTTTAGTTAGTGCACTCATATTCCACTACCACTAAAATTGTTTGAGTTAATGTCTACTCATTTCTATCTACCCCTACTGGTGGTTGCATTAATGCTAAATCGTTTAGGGGTAGTGGAAACGATATGCATTATAAATTCAAAGTAATAATTTTCAAAAATAACGAAATCAATTTGTTTTTATCTTTATTTTTAATGTATTCTATTCCTTAAATCTTTTCAGGGACAACAGCCACAAACAGATGACGAGAATACACCTCAAAAGCGTGTGGATAAAATATTCGATCAAATGGATAAAAATCATGATGATCGTTTAACATTAGAAGAGTTTCGTGAGGGTAGTAAAGCTGATCCACGTATAGTGCAGGCGTTAAGTTTAGGTGGTGATTAACCAAAAGAGTCATAGTTTAATTCCAAAGGTTAATTAAACTAAAAAAAATGAAAAAAAAAAAAAATATAATACATACACAGACCTACAATACAAACATAAATAAATAAACAAATAAAAAAGCCAAAAATCGTATCTGAAACAATATTTGGTAAAACTTATTAAATCACATATTCATTACACATACATACATACCTACTATACATACATACATATGCACAAATTTACATGTTTTTTATAATACAAAAAATAAAAAATAAAACATTTGAAGGATACTCATACACACACATATACAGCCGGAAACTCGTAAAAAAAGAAAATGCAGTGTTTTATATAAAAATTATATAAAAAAAACAATGAAAAACGTTATGAAATATAACAAAAAGCAGTAGTAAAAGCTTAAAAAAAATTAATTGGATAAATATAACAACAAAAAGAAAAACAAACCAAATTATTCTGTAAATACAAATATATCCCGCCATTTAAATAGAACCAACGTCAGTTATTCACGCCGTTATATTTTGTTTTACTTAAATACCGTTAAAAAGGAAAAACAAATTTAAATACCCCACCCACAGTACACACAGGTTTAGATTGCAAACTAAAAAAAATGCTTAACTTACACAAAATATACAATAGACAGCTCAGCTCAGCTCAGCTCAAAGAGAAAGTAAAAATAAAATAAAAAAAAAAAAATAAAACAAATTGAGATCGAATAAAAAGTTTTGCTTTATTTTTAGGTTTTTTTTTTAACAGACGCATTTGCAAAAATTCTCAAATACTTCTACTTTACTCCCTATTTATTTTGTAATTAAACTTTAAGTTAAAAATTACAAAAAACAAAAAGAAATTTAGAAAGAACTTTGATAACATTAAGAGCAACAAAAAGAGTTTAAGTTACAAAAGAATACTTCCACTGTTTAATTATTAAAGCAAATTAGAAAAAATAGAGAAAACATTTGATTTTAGGAATTAGTTTTTAATTTTTCCACTTTATACCACTTTTTGTTAGCACAAGAGTATGAAAAATTCTAAACCATCAATTGATAAGTTTAGTTGAAGATAAGGAGTTCTATTGAAACGTGTTAATAAGCAAAATAGTGGTTTATGAGTACAATCAAAGAATATAAATCATATAGAATGCGCATCTCAACACTTATCCAAATATTTTATCATCATTTTTTCCGACGCGGGAAGGAAGGGCAAAAGGCAAAACAAAAGAAAAAAGCGTAACAAAACAAGAGAAACCAAAGAGAAACTAATGTCACAGTGTATGCACTGTGCTAATGTGTGTTTTATTTCTTTTACATTGTGGTTTAGTTTTTTTCGTTCAGCCACACTACATACAGTGACGAAACTCCAACAACTATAACAAGAACAACACACAGCAAGATAGCCACAACAAAATTTTTGCACACACAACATCACAGTGTATAAGACGATAGCCACAACAAATTTTTTACTTCGTGTTTTTTTTTTGCTTAAGTACAGAAACGGTTTCATGCTAACAACAATATTCACATACAATACAATTTATGTGTGTGTGTGTCTTATTCATTGTGAGCTGTTTTCGTTTTTTAAATTTTAAAACTTAGAGAATAATGTTGTTGGTTCAAATATTTTTGTGTATTAAATAATACAGTGCTCCGATACGACTATGTAAGCTAGTGTAGGGCAAAGCATATTTAATTTGTAGTTGCGCGAAGGAAAATACATTAATCTACATCGAATATATAGCGCCCTATTTAATATCGTAATAAAAGTGTAGTTAGAAATATATTTTTTTTATTATTTATTTAAGCTCAACAATTAATTTTATATTTATTTGAAATAAAAAGTTAACTAAACCAAAAAATGTAATTTCAAAAATATAAAAAAAAACAAGTATATATTCATTAATGAAATATATAAATAATTTTTAAAAAAGTAACCTTATTAGCCTTTTTATGGAAATGAAAATCCTCAAAATATACTTTTTGATGCTTCAAAGTAAAAACTAAGAAATACATAATTTTAATTTTGATTATTATTTATTTATTATTTATTCTTAACATAAAAAATTGAAGTATCTTTTCTTCTAAAAATGAATATATACATACAGTTATATATTTTAAACATACATAAATTAAAAATAAAATTTTTTCAATTTTCTTATAATTGAAAAATCATCAATTTATCATTCGAAAATTTGTCATTAATGAATATATATTTGTTTTTTTTTTAATATTTTCGGAATTACATTTTTTGGTTTAGTTAACCTTTTATTTCAAATAAACATAAGAATACTTGTTGATCTTAAATAAATAATAATAATAATAAAACATATTCTTAACTACACTTTTATAACGATAATAAATAGGGCGCTATATATTCGATGTAGATTAATGTATTTTCCGTCGCGCAACTACAAATTACATATGCTTTGCCCTACACTAGCTTACATAGTCGTATCGGAGCACTGTATTCTTTAATACACAAAAATATTTGAACTAACAACATTATTCTCTAAGTTTTAAAATTTAAAAAACGAAAACAGCTCACAATGAATAAGACACACACACACATAAATTGTATTGTATGTGAATATTGTTGTTAGCATGAAACCGTTTCTGTATTTAAGCAAAAAAAAAAAACACGAAGTAAAAATTTTGTTGTGGCTATCGTCTTATACACTGTGATGTTGTGTGTGCAAAGTAAGAGAATAAACGAATTCTCTTTGCTAAGTAAGAGAGTAACAATTCTTTTTGCGGGTTCCAACATTACGACCCGCCATAAGAAATTTTACTTGTACGTGATGCACATTCTATATGATTTATATTCTTTGGTACAATACATTGGCGAATACTATTAAAGTTTAATAAAAAATAATGCGAGTACAGATATAATACAATTATGCAGGGATATGTTGGAGATACAAAAAACAAGTGTGAATGATACCAAAGAATATAAATCATATAGAATGTGCATCACGTACAAGTAAAATTTCTTATGGCGGGTCGTAATGTTGGAACCCGCAAAAAGAATTGTTACTCTCTTACTTAGCAAAGAGAATTCGTTTATTCTCTTACTTTGCACACACAACATCACAGTGTATAAGACGATAGCCACAACAAAATTTTTACTTCGTGTCTTTTTTTTTTGCTTAAGTACAGAAACGGTTTCATGCTAACAACAATATTCACATACAATACAATTTATGTGTGTGTGTGTCTTATTCATTGTGAGCTGTTTTCGTTTTTTAAATTTTAAAACGTAAAGAATGCTGTTCGTTGAAATACTTTTTTGTAATAAAGAATACAGTGCTCCGATACGACTTTATAAGCTAGTGTAGGGCAAAGCATATGTAATTTGTAGTTGCACGACGGAAAATACATTAATCTACATCGAATATATAGCGCCCTATTTAATATCGTTATAAAAGTGTAGTTAAAAATATGTTTTATTATTATTATTATTTATTTAAGATCAACAAGTATTTTTATGTTTATTTGAAATAAAAGGTTAACTAAACCAAAAAATGTAATTCCAAAAATATTAAAAAAAACAAATATACTTATATTCATTAATGACAAATTTTCGAATGATAAATTGATGATTTTTCAATTATAAGAAAATTGAAAAAATTTTATTTTTAATTTATGTATGTTTAAAATATGTACATATATATTCATTTTTAGAAGAAAAGATACTTCAATTTTTTATGTTAAGAATAAATAATAAATAAATAATAATCAAAATTAAAATTATTTCTTGAGGTTCAGACTTAAAGACATTATTAAATATTAAAATGTGTTTTTTGCTTGCATCCATTTAGCTATCATTCTAAATTATTTTACTTCCCAAAATGGTTTATCTGCAGATTCTTTAAGTGAAATTGTTACAGTAAATGTAAATATTTTAAAAAGCATTGGTATTAATGTTTATGCCCTTATATGTGATAAAGGCTCGACTAACCGAAAATGATTTTCCAGTCTTAAAGTATCTGCTAAAAAACCGTTTTTTGAATTAAGCGATCAAAATGTTTTTTGTTTTATGATTTCCCACTCTCAATTAAATCTCTGCGGAATGGGTGGCTGAAATGTGACATAAAAACCCCGGATGGGACGGCAAGCTTTCAGGTAATTAGGGAATTGTAAGAAATGGAAGTAAATGCAAAAACAAAAATGTCCCCAAACTAACACGGCAACATATGTTTCCTAACACTTTTTTGAAAAATGCTTGTAGTATTTGCCACACAAATTTTCAGCAGGCTTGTTTCTGCTGCTACTAAAACAACGTCTGAAACCACAAAATTTAAGACATGTTCCGCAGAATTGCCTTTATCAACAGCTCAGTTTATGAAAAAAATGGCAAAATTTTTGATTGTCTTAATAGTGGCTCCCTTTATCGAGATAATTGCTACAGATCTGCAATTCAGATTAACAATGAAGTATATTAATATATTCAGTTCTTTTTAGAATATTTAAAAAAGGTGGAGTTTGTAGATCAAAACAAGCGTATTTTCTTTTCAAATAAAATGAAACTCACCCTAAATTCAATTCTTATGTTAGCAAATGAAATTTTAAGGGAAGGTGGTGATTTATATTTCTTAATGACAAAGTCCCTCAATCAAGACAAATTAGAACACTTTTTCTGTCTTTAAATCTGAACCGCGAAAAATTGGTACAAAATCTTTTATTATTGAGTCATGTAAACGAATGACCCCAGAGTGGTTTGCCGACACTTGTTCTCAACACAGAATAGAAGTATTGGACTTTCTATTATTGGTTCTCCTTCGGAAACATTGCTCTTGGACTACAGAAAAAGGAAGTTCCAAAAAAAGAAAATTAGATATTTTATCCAATAAATAATCTTTAAAAAAAAATTAACTTTATTAGCCATTTTATGGAGATGAAAATCCTCAAAATATACATACTTTTTGATGCTTTGAAGTATAAAGTAAGAAATAATTTTAATCTTGATTATTATTTATTTATTATTTATTTTTAACATAAAAAAATTAAAGTGTCTTTTCTTTTAAAAATGTATATATACGTACATATATATAATTCATACATACATATATAAATTAAAAATAAAAATAGAGTTTTCTTATAAATAATTGAAAAATCATCAATTTATCATTCGAAAATTTGTCATTAATGAATATATACTTGTTTTTTATATTTTTGGAATTACATTTTTTGGTTTAGTTAACCTTTTATTTCAAATAAATACATATAAAATCAATTGTTGAGCTTAAATAAATAATAATAATAAAATATATTTCTAACTACACTTTTATTACGATATTAAATAGGGCGCTATATATTCGATGTAGATTAATGTATTTTCCTTCGCGCAACTACAAATTTAATATGCTTTGCCCTACACTAGCTTACATAGTCGTATCGGAGCACTGTATTCTTTACTACACAAAAATATTTGAACCAACAACATTATTCTCTAAGTTTTAAAATTTAAAAAACGAAAACAGCTCACAATGAATAAGAAACACAAACACATAAATTGTATTGTATGTGAATATTGTTGTTAGCATGAAACCGTTTCTGTACTTAAGCAAAAAAAAAAACACGAAGTAACAATTTTGTTGTGGCTATCGTCTTATACACTGTGATGTTGTGTGTGCAAAAATTTTGTTGCGGCTATCTTGCTGTGTGATGTTCTTGTTATAGTTGTTGGAGTTTCGTCACTGTATGTACTGTGGCTGAACGAAAAAAACTAAACAACAATGCAAAAGAAATAAAACACACATTAGCACAGTGCATACACTGGGACATTAGTTTCTCTTATTTTGTTACGCTCTTTTCTTTTGTTTTGCCTTTTGCCCTTCCTTCCCGCGTCTGAAAAAATTTTGACAAAATATTTGGATAAGTGTTGAGATGCGCATTCTATATGATTTATATTCTTTGATGATACTTATCAAGGCGTTGTCGATGACAATTCATCCTGACCACATTAAAAGGTATTATCGTTGTAGATAATAAATGGTACCTGGCGAGTAGCAGGTTTGTTAGAGCTAAGAGTAGTCGCCGTGGTCTAGTGGTTAGTGTGTTGGCTTACTAAGACATGAGCCCAGGGTTCGACACCCACCTCCGACATCTTAAAAAAAATAAATATGAAAAAAATATTTCTTTCGGCGACTACCTCTTAGCAGTCTTCTGGCAAAAGCTCTGGGAGTAACTGATTGCCATGAACAAGATTCTCAAGTGTATCGTTCGGAGTCGACATTAAACTGTAAGTCCCGGTACTCATGGATAAAACTTTACACACAACATGAATGCTGCGAGAAGCTAGGCCGTAATCCTGACACAGGGTTGTAAAGGCCACTTATGTTATGTTATGTAAGAGCAGGGGTGGAATATTCACTACTTTAGTACTTTTTTCAGTACTTTTTAAGTCCAAAAAATACCGCACTTCCCCCGCGACAAATCTAATACTACTTTATTATCACTTGATATTTAAGATTTTTAAATTATAAAAAAAAAAATTCGCAGCGTTTCGAGAAGAATGGAAGGAAAAACTACCATCTCTACAGA
Source organism: Metopia argyrocephala (assembly GCA_963576795.1). Lineage (NCBI taxonomy): Eukaryota > Metazoa > Arthropoda > Insecta > Diptera > Sarcophagidae > Metopia > Metopia argyrocephala. Next base: position 66,624,423 of record OY756208.1, read on the forward strand.
ATACTAAAAATTGTAAGAAATGTTTCCATTGTGTGGGGCGTAAGCCATATTGAACGTCATGCATCACGAGAATAGCACATTAAAAAATGGAAATTGTAAAAAGTACTCCAAAAATACTTGCTTTAATGAAAAAACTCACTCACTGTGCTATGTGGCTGAGCACAATTGCATAAACAACATTATCAAAAATGGTCTTTCAGATTCTCAAACCACAAAAAAATTGTTTATAAATTGGCACAAAGGTCAAACAATTTAAAACAAATGAAAAATTTTGCAGTCAAAATAATTATTCGGGGGTTATTGATGAAAGCTCGGATTGTTCAGTTTAAAAAAAAAAATTTGCAATTCTTATAAGAACTTTTCATAGTGTTTGCCGAAATCGTTTTTTGTCATTAGAAGAACTAGAAGATTCAATCGCTTCAGGTATATAGAACAAAATTAACGAAGTTTTCGAGATATACAATATTAAAAAAAAATATTATGGGATTGACAGCAGAAAACGGTACAGTGATAATCACCCTTATCTTGTTTGGCATACTATTGTCGTATTTCGACATTTTTGTAAAAGATTAATGACAAATTTTGCTTGATTTCTTTAATCTAGGACAAAAATGTCGAAATATGACAACGACTACGCCAAACACGATAGGGGATGTGATTTAATAAATCAAAAACAATTGTACCATTCAGTCTGAAAAGTTACTATTTTTGTCAGGCTTCAATACCATTTCAAAAATTAAATTTTCCATCCCAGGCTAAGAGTGTTATATTTTTCGAGGCTACTAATTGTTTAATATTTGATGTAAGCGACTAGATATTTATTAAAGCTCAAGAGTTGTTGAAGTTTTTTAAAATATGTGCTGGATGTACTCAATTATTGGATACTAAAGGTACTGTAGAAAAATAATTTCGCTCGATAACTTTAGCATCGCTATTGTAAGATTTTTACGAATGGCTTAGAATTTTTCACACTTATTTTTACAAACTCAAGGCTTTATTTTACATAAAATTTAACACTTTTAAACAATAACTACAGAGAACAGAAGAACACGGCTAGCTGAGTAAAAAGAAGAATTAAAACTGATACCCAACACCAATTTAAAGCAGAATAAAAAGCTTTTTTTATTGCTAAAAAGAAAAATTCGTTATTAAAAATAAATTGATAACAAAAAAATTATAAAAATTTACAAAAATGTAGTTTTAAGTGTTGTTGTTAAGGCTCATGTAACATTAAACAAAGAAAAAAAATTAATACAAAAATTTATTAAAAATTAGAAATAAATAAATAATTATTAACAAATTTAACGAAAAATTTATAATTATCAGGATGTTTTAAACAAAAATTGGTTTTTACTAAAGATTTGTAACTCTACTCACCACCTTTTTTGTCAAAATTCTTTTAAACAACACTAATAGCAGAACATTTCCAAAATTCTACTTTAGAACGCATGTTGATTGTATTCAAAAGAAAAAAATCTGAAAATAAATAAAAAGGTAAATTACAAAAAATTTTTGCATCATTTAATTTTTTAATTGCTTTTTGTTTTTTTAATAAAAAACTTACAATAATGGGCATGATTTGGTTTTTTTTTCTCTACTTTTTGTACAATTATTCAAATGCATGATTCTTTTTTAAAACTGTTTTTATTAAAAGCTTTCTAATATTAAATTTTTTCTTAAATTTCTAACACCCTACATAACGAGTCTAAAAGCATATGAGAAAAGTTAAACAAGAAATTAAAAAAATTTTCAGAAATTTAATTTTTTTCATATGTCTGAAGTAAAAATAGCAAATAACTGAAATCCTTAAAACAACACCTTAAACTTAAAGCTAAAAAAACAAGTAAGAAAAATAATTAAATAACAAATAAATCCTTTAATGTTAAAAAATTTAAATTTAAAAACATTTCCTGTTTTCTAGTTTCCAGTGACAAACAGTTTTTCCCCCCCTTTTTTGTCTTGAAAAACACAGCTTTTGTTATACTTTTTTAAGGTTCAAATAATTTAAGCAATTTTTCCTTTTAACAAACACCAATTTTTCTATATAAATAAAATAAACACAAAATATTTAAAAACATGTACGACTTTTTAAACAAAAAAAAAAAAAAAACAAGAACGAAAACACCATTTTTTTAATCACCATTCTAAAACAATTTCTGTAATTTTATATGTGGATACAGCTTTTTCTACAAATAAAATATAGTACTTCCTTTTTAAAAGCGGGTATATTTTTTGCACTTTTTTCCATATTCTCTTTAAATGTTGCTTTTTAGAACACCTCTAACTAAAAACCACATAAAAAGTTATCCTTTTTTAAGCACCGAAAAAAGTTCCAAAAATATATCTCATTTATATAAAAAATATATGTATGTACGAGAGTATGTTTCTATAATTTACTATATTTTATAATTATTTATAAGCATATTTACTATATAAACAAATATTTTACTATAAATTTATTAATTGTTGTTATATGTAATATTATCAGTGTTTAAAAATATCTTTTTTTATTTTATTTATCATATATTTTATCTTTAAATAGTTTCCTAAAAAGAAAAAAAAAACTTAAGTATTTATTTTTAATTGCAAAAGAAAAAAAAATGTTAAAAAAAGTTTTCTTTTTGGCTTGTTTCTATTATATGCTTAGAATTTTAGTTTTTCTACCCTGCTTCTAAAATAAAAATGCTTCTTGTCTTGAAGCCTTGGCTTTAAACGTGCAAATGGCTGATTATTTTGTACGATTTTAAATCTTATTTCAGTTTTTTTCTTTGTAGCCTATTATTCATAGATATCCAAAAGAGCAAAAAATTTTTTTTTAATTTAAATAATAAACGTTTTTTCTAAGAACAAATACATAAATTCTAAAGTCTTAACCCTTTCAGACCGTGATGCATCGATTGTGCGGGTGGGTTTAGGTCTCACTATTTTCGGTTATATTTGAACAACACAAAAAAGACCGACATGCATCGATTGCGCTGATTGTTTTTTATATTTGTTTCTCACACTATTCTGCTATTCGATTTAACGTTATTTAAATTATTTCGAAAATCTTGCGTCCGATTTCAGTTTTTTCAAAATGAGCGGAAGAAACAATTTGTCTTTACAACTATAAAAGTACTAATAGCTAATAAATAGTGAATTGGGGTACATTTTAACTAAAAAAATTATAAATTTTAATGTTTCAAACCATTTGAAGTCATTTGATGCAATAAATATGCGTTTCAGTTAAAAAGGTTAACGAGTGCATCAATTGTGCGTGTCCTGAAAATCCTTGAAGGATATAAAAATGGTAAAATCCAATATATTCCAAAAATCAGTAAAAAATTCCCATTAATTTAGTGGCAGGTCTGAAAGGGTTAACCCTACCAACAGAATAGACGCTGTAGAAAATTATTTTTCCACTAAATTTTGGCACTAAGACACTAACTTTTCATTTTTAATTCAATTTGTGTTATTATTTATTATTTGTTTGATTTTTGGATTAAACAGGTAGGTAGGTAGGTAGTTCAGATGACCAAAAACGTAAATTTAGTCGCTTACGAGGCCACTACTAGAGCCCCTTAGAGCTTTCTATAGAGTATAACAAGCCGAGGGGTTTCAAGACTCGAACTCCGTCAAGGTATTTGTGAAAGGCAGTCCAAAAAACTTCAAACATCTAACTGCCAGACCTGAGCAATCACAATCTGAGAAGATGACCTGCAACTTCTACAGAAAGGGTTATATTGCAGACCTAATCTTTCACTAGGTTTACTAAACATCCAACGAGCCTTATACCTTTCTAGTATACCATCTGGTCCAGAAGACTTGCGTATATTAAAGTCTACAAGAATTCTTTTAATAGTTCAGTTTCCAAATAACAAATACCTAATTTTGGTTTTAAGCGATAGATACGTTCCTTGGAGAACTTATTTTAATAGTTCAATTTCCAAATAATATACAAATACCTGATTCTAGATTTACGCAATAGATACGTTCCTCGAAAACTTGCGTTACAGAAAATTTCGTAAAAACGATAGAGTATTTATAGGGACAAGAGCTCAGGGTTCAAACCCCAGCTCTGACATTTTGAAAAAAAAAGAAATATGAAAAAATATTTCTTTCGGTGACTACCTCTCAGCAGTCTCCTGGCAAAATCTCTGACAGTAACTGATTGCCGTAAAAAAGCTTCTGAAATCTGTCGTTCATGAATAAAATATAACACACATGACATGGGTGCTGCGAGAAGCTACATCGTAAACCTGTAATGGCCAATTATGTATATATAGGGATTATAAAAAAAAATTTAAACTGTTCAAAATAGAATTAAGGTATCAGTAAATTTTATGCGTTGCACCCGTTCGTTTGTCAAAAAAGCTTAAAAAGTGTATTTTCATAAGGTGTAACTTACACACACAATTGACAACGCATGTAACGTATAGAAGTTTAGCTATTTTTAACGTTTAGTTGCGTTAAGAGTTAAATAAATGGCTAGCACTGTACATTGTAACTTGAATTGATTGCAGTGGCGACTAAACTATTCCAATGTTCTAATAAGCAAACAGATAAACATAAACAGCTGACGGTAAATGTGTTTTTAACGCGTGCTGTGTAAATTTCCATTTTTCATGCGGCAGGTCCTGGTACTCATGGTTAAAAACAAAAACACACAGCATGAGTGTGTGCGAGATGTAAAATTTTTCAATGCGTAAAAGTTGTTGACGAATCAACTTATACTGTATAGTTCTACCTTTAAAATAATAAGAAATTATATTTAAATATTTAGTTAATCTATTTTAAAATAGCTGTTACAACTTTTGCTAAATGTGAGCACAGCTTTAATTATACTTTTGAGATTTCAGCAAATTAGACTTTTATTTTTGACTATTTTTAAAAATAATTTTATAACAAAGCCTTAGTTAGAATTATATATTATATTTTATTTTTTATGCTTAAGCTCTCTTTTTGTTGAAACTATTTTTTGCAAGAATGTATTTTTTTGTTTAAATCTCTTTATAAAATATCAGAAAACAAAAACTTTTATCATTAAAATATATCTGTAGGTTCTAATAAAATAACTCTTAAAGCAAAAGCTCCTTAACTTACTGTATTCTATGGCTAAAAAAAAATACTACAAGCCTTAAAATAACTTCATAGAAATCATTACAAAAGCATTTCTGTAAAGTTGTTCTCAATTTAAGGCAGTTTAGAAAGATTGTAATTATAAAGAAAAAAAAAAAACTTATAAATACCCGTATATGAAATATTAAGCACGTTTATTAAGCATGCCTTAAATATAATATAAAAATAATATAATTAAAAAAAAAACCATTATATATAAACGTTTCTACACTATTATGAAAGTAAATATAAATAATAAAACTATCACTTTAATTTTTAAACTAAACAAAAATACATATTTATATATAGTATGTATATAAAATAAACAAAAAAAAAACCATCACTTTATACCATTATGGAAAAAAATAAAATTTAGCTGCAACAATCAATTTTCAACGCTTACTTTAAATATCTAAAACTATAATTATTCATAAATATTAATTAAAAATTAAAAAAAAATTAAAGGAACTCTATTATTTAAAAAACGTTGTACTATAACCAGGATGTATGTTTCTCATCACACAGATAAATTAATTTTTTTAATATGCACCATATTTTTAATAAACTTAAGAACTTTTCTCTAAGAACAACTCTGATATGTATTTGATATTAAAATATAAATTCTGCACTTTAAATTCCAACGAAAAACAAGTCAAAGTATGTAAAACACACAAGACATTTCTGTTTAGAACAAGAAAGAAAACTGATATTTTGCTCATTTTTTGTTATCTGTTAAAAAAAACTCATATTTAGGAAAAAGTTTGCCTACTTTTAGGCTTTCTTTAATTTTTTTTCCTTTATTTATTTATTACAGCCTAACTAGTGTTCTGGTACTACGAAACAAAAAGTTAGTTTAGCTACAAAGGTTGTTTACCACAAATGTAAACAAATATTAGAACATGATTGAATCAATAGGACAAATTCATCTCACATGTGTCGTTATATACATAATTTGCAAATAAAAACAAATGGAGAAACGGCAAAAACTAACAAGAAAACGTGAAAAATATAATAAACGAAAAGAACTTACTTAACGTTTTTATATTCCGAAAGAAAAATAAAACTGAAGTAATAATTTATTTTGCTTTACTACTCATATATAAAATCAATCATCAGATCGTCTAATACAGACATGCAAACCTACAGAATTAATTTAAAGTATTGTTTTTGTTGGAAACATAAGGCAATTTCAACAACCTTCCGAAACAGAATTTGTAGAAAATATTTGTTAATCATTTGTGTAGAAGGTTTGCATACATACACAGTTTGGTCTTCCATATGTAGATGATTATGATTCTCTAATGATTACAATTTATTGATATAAGATTTCGCACTATCTTATTATTTTGAATTAAAAAACAAAAAAAGGAAACTTTCAAAGAGTTTAAGAAAAGTTTTCTATTAAATATTGATAATACATTCCATCCTTAATAAATTCTATTTGTCACTTTTAAAGGTTTAGTATGCTAGTCTGTTAGAAAGCAAGTTATAATTTCGATTCCCATCAGAGACTCTGGTCTTGTCAATACCTCAAATATATAAATAGGTCAAATAATTATTGGCAGCAAAACACTTGTGGTCACCGCAGTCGTGGTGAGTGCGTACAAGAGTTCCGAGTTTAAAGCCCATCTCTGACATTTAAAAAATAAAATATAATATTTCTTTCGGCGCCTACCTCTTAGCAGCCTTCTGGCAAAAGCCCTGAGTGTAACTGATAGCCATGAACAAGCTTCTTAAGTCGATCTTTCGGATTCGACGTTAAACTGTAGGTTCCGGTCTAATAGGTAAAATATGACTCTAAGCTGTGTCCCTGAAAGGGGGTTTTAATGGCCATTTAAAGGCCATTAGATAGAAGTTTGTAGTTAATACTTCAATTATAAATTTTGATCTGTTCCCTTAAGTCGAAGTAGCTTGTAATGCAGGGGCCACTTTTAAATGCGAAACCGCCATATAGAAATTTTACCTCCTGTAATAAACTTTATAAAGGGGAATTTAGCTTCTCTCTATCTTAGAAAAAAAAAACGATTTTCCAATAAATTAGAATTTTTGCTAGGTTAGAACTTTTTTTTAACCGAAACATTAGTTTGCGAGTGTTTTATCATTTCTTTATTACATTGAGCACATAAACAGCAGCCATGTTTTTGTGCAAAAATCGGTGAAATAATTTTTAGAGTTATCGGTTACAAGCATGTCATGCACAGTTTTCTGTTGTACATAAAGAGATAAAAAAACGCCTACAGTGTCACTAGTAGAATATTTTTTTCGACTTTTTTATTTTTTTGTTATCAACCAAGTCGAAAAACGGGAATGTTTTTCCTGCCAATGTTCACAAACACTACTCCCTCTTTTCCACTTCTCATAACACATTTTCTTAGGCCAGCACAATGTACTACATGAGTAGGGGTTGTCCCCTGGATGCTGGCTTTAAAAACAAAAATTAGAATAACCTTTTTATTTTTTTTTTATATTCGAAAGAAAAAATTAATTTCTATTGTTTGGGTGTCCCAGTGGCCTAGTGTGAGGGTTATAGTTTGATTACCACTAAAGATCCTGGCCTGTTACACTACACCGAGCAAAGGTTTTAATCCCTCTCATTGAAATTTGTAAATTTGCATTTTTCGAGTAGTAGTGCAGAACAGTGAAGAAAAAAAGTAATAGTCATGTGTCGAAGTAGCCAAAAAATTATCAACACCGGTAATTGGGAATTGACTGACAGCCTGGTTAGTGTTGACACAGTTGTCGGTAGCTAGCACAAAGGTCCGTTTGAGTACCAGGTTCGAATCCCAGCAAAGGTGAAAAATTAAAAAGTTAGTTTGCGGTTTTTTCAAAATTATAATTTAAAAATAAGATGCCCTTCCTCCAAGAAGACTTTATACAAAGAAACCGCTCCCCGACACTCCACTTTTTCCACCTTAACCAATTTTAACAAAAAAAAAAAAAAATAAAGGAACTAATGATCATGAGAAAAGCGCCACTTATAGGGAAGTAGTAAATAATAGCTAAGCTTACTTAGCGAAGGCACTCACCACACAATCAACATGCAACGATGAGGTAATTGCTGTTGATCATTCAAGGGTGAAGGTATAACACTCGCCTTTGAATTATCAATTAACAGAAATTTGTCTCATTCCTAAGGTGCTTAATAATAATATAAAAAAATATATATGAACTGTCCTTTTCAAAAATTCCAGCATTTAGTAGGGGTTTACCTCTGAGTATTGGTCTCAAATAAAAAAAAAAATAATAATTCCTGACGAAACTGCGCAAAGAAGAAGCGATATATTGACAGTAAAGTAAATATTACCTGATCTATAGCTCGAATAAAGTTTTAAATTTAATTAAAATAGAATAACAAGGTCAACAAAACTCATTAATATAAATATAAACGTATTAATAATTATAAAAAATTAATTGGAATTATAAACGAAGATCGCACCCTAGAGCAGACTAGATCTGCAGCGATTTCCAACCATTGATAAACATTCCAACGGGAAATGGTGATCAATGAGAATTGAGAAGGTACTACAAGGAATGTATAATCTGTTAATTCTATAATGCATTACCATTAATACCGATCATGCCTTAGGAAAAAAATAAATGTTTTTAGTGTCCCCCCGTAATAAGTATTAGAATTCATTATTTGTAATGCTCAAAGTTATTATTTATTAATAATTTGAAGGAATAACGAAAAATAAGGAATTTTTTTAATAAAATAAATATATATAAATATAGAACTATGAATTCCTTTTTCTGAAGATGTGGGAATACACATGGTAATCAATATTTACTTGTGTGTCACATAAACTTACCTTCTCGATTCCAAAATCAATTAATTCTGAAGGCAGATATTACAATTTAATGATTACAAAATAAGGTAATAAATTCTTTCCCGCTGAGACAGCAAAAATAAATGAACGAGAATTTATATATTTCTTTATAAATAATGCGCTATAAAGTATATTTCATAATACAAGGTCAACAATCACAATCAATAAGACAAAACAAAACAAAACAAAATTTTTTCAGAATGTCGACGATTAGGTATTTAGAAAATTATCTGAAACTGAATACATTTTAGACTCCATCTAAAGTAGTTTTAAATGGTTATGTCATCTATTAACTTACATATTGTAAATATTTCATATTTTAATTAGTATTTCCTTCAAAATTTATCACACGTCGTATAACAAGTCTCTTATCTCCAGTTTTTACATATTCATGCATTAAGCCAACAGCTGTTTAGCAAAATTAAGTTCTGATTTTATAGTAATTTTCAGCAGGTCAATGGGAATTCTGTAAATTAAAAAATTTTAATAAGTCAGAGTGCAGCCTTAGGCATTTACAGTCAGAAACTTAACAAAGTTTTATTATATAACAAAACTGCATAGGTGAAATACAAACTCAAGAAGCAAATATCATGCTTGCAATTCAATTGCTTAAGCAAAAATTTTAACAATATTTCAAAAGTGCCTTCCCAAAAGGGCGCTGAAATTTTAACATTTTTTTATTTTTTATTTTATAATAAAACACTAAAGAAATCTTACTAATTGCTCAATAGTGCTTTATGTATTGATTTTGTTTTTTATTGCTATTCTACATGTTTTTCAATAAAATAAGCGCTCGTTGGGGAAAGTGAAGTTCTATGACTACCTGGCTCCCGTATTAACAAATTGTAACGTTGCCGTGGTCTAGTGGTTAGTATGTTGGCTTACTAAGACGATAGCGCTGGGTTCAACTCTCAGCTCTGACATCTTGAAAAAAAGAAATATGAAAAAATTATTTTTTTCGGCGACTACCTCTAAGCAGTCTTCTGGCAAAAGCTCTGGGAATAATTGATTGCCTTGAAAAAGCTTTTCAAATCTGTCGTTCGGAGTCGACTTTAAACTGTAGGTCCCGGTAATCATAGATAAAAAATTATTACAAACAACATGAGTGCTGTGAGAAGCTAGACCGCAACTCTGAAACAGTGTGATAATGGCCAGTTATGTATTGTTGTTCAGTTTCTCAATTGACTGTTAGTTGTTTCTAATTGGGATATAATTTAAACTTTAAAATTTTAAAACTTTCCAAATACTAAGCGGTATTCCTGTATAACTGTAGTTTCATATTTTCAATTTTACTAAAACGTTTGTAAAAAATATTGTGCATTTTAGAGTTAAAACAGAGAACTTTTAAAGAAATTATAAAATTTATCAAATTCGCAATGAAAAGAGTGAAAAAAGAAAACAATATTGTAAATATTTATTTATTTTATTAAATAAAAAGAAAAAAAAAGAAAGAAAATCTTATAATTATATTTAAAAATATAAAACAATAAAATTTAAATGGAAAACAATGAAAAGAAAACACCGAAATAATGAACTTTTATTTTTAAATATAAAAACAAGTTAAAAGTAAAAAAAAAAATAAAATCTTTAAAATGCCATTTATGCTTCAAAATAAAACATAAAATATTGCGAAATAAAATGAAAACCAGAAAGATAAAAAAATATAAATGCATTAACAAAAAATTAACACTTTAAGCCTAAAAAATTATAAAAAAAGAGATAATAATTTAATAAAAATATACAATAATTGTATTGTATTTAAGCAATATTAAGTTTTAAGTTAAAAAATAAATTATCTTGTTTCTTCTTTTTTTTATAAATTTAAGCATGATTAAGTCCGTTTTAAATAAAACAAATTAAATAAAAAGAAGAACAAAATATAATAAAAAAATTTTTTTATGAATTTTTTTTGGCGAAATATTTGAAATAAAACAAATTGTTTAATGTTATACCAAAAGATACAATTAAAAATAACTTAAAACAAAAACAAAAAAACAGAAAACAAGGATATCGAAATAAATTTAAAATTAAAAATGTGAAAATTTTGGCAAATCCTTTCACAAACTTGATAATTCAATTTAAAACAAACAAGGTAAGTATGCAAAAGATGTTTAAAAGGAAACGAATAGAAAAAAACTACTTGGTAGTAAGAAAATAATTTAAAACAAATAAAGCTTTAGTCCTTAGCATGTTTAACACTTTCAATTAATATAAAAATAATTCATATTATTAAAGTTTAATTAAATATTAAATTATTAGTTTTTAATTTTGTAAAGCCTTAATTTCATTTCACCATGGCCTCCAGACATTAGAGTCTGCTTCCACAATCTCCTTTTTTAATTTGTTTCTAATGGCATTGCATTGTATTTGCACATTTTCAACACATTTGGTAGCTGTTACATTTGGCTCATTTAGGCAGACCATATCAATAGCAGGTGTTTTATTAAATATTCTTTGGTTATATGCTGTATATTCTCTATTTAATGCTGCTCTGGGAGCTGCAAAGTTAGCCACCACTAGTCTAGGCGTAATTGCTGCGGCAGCAGTTGGTGGCACGGCTGTTGATGTTCTAATATTTGGTACGTAGCTGCTTATATGTTGTATTAATTCACCACTTATTTGTTGATCATATTTATTTAAGAACTGTGCGACTTCTGTGGCACAGTGTTGAAAACCAGCCCAAAATTTTTCCATATTTACGGTTTCATTGTGACGCACAAAGAGAGCATTTTTTTCTCGCAAACGTTGTAAATGCCTTACAGTTAGTTCGAGTATGTCAGCCTTTTCCAATTTAGAAACGTTTTCACCATCCTGGCAGAGAAAAATAAAAAGAAAAATAAATATATTTGTAAACGCTACAGATTTTTGTAATCAGTTTAATTGAAGTTTTTCTCTTGTCTACCAATTTCTTTCTGTTTTTTATACAACTCTGTTCAACTTTCAAATCTCATAAAGCGCTATTTGAAGAAAAAAAAACGCAAATTTTTATAAAGTTTTTTTTCATACCTTTTAATTCAATTACACAAAAAACTTTATTAAAAAAAGAAACAAAAAGAAAATCTAATCAAATTCATTTTTTATAGTCCGTTCTTAAGTAATTTAATTTTTTGCAGATTTAATATGTTAATATAAGAATCCCCGTTTAATTTGAATTATTATCAGTTGATTATTTTCGGACTATTATTAGCCCAAACTCTCCTGTCACGTGTACTCACAAAAAATTTTCTTTAGAGATCGCTTTGTGTTGTAGAAACTCTAGAGGTCCTATCCTATCTATGTTTTTAGTTGCCAAATTAATTTTTTTTTTGGGGCTAAGACTGCGGCTAAAGTATGAAAGTGAATTATGTTAGAAAAAATGGCTAATCTATAGTAGATGGCCATTTTTTTTCTGCCTGTAAGGCTATATATGGATACCATTTGATTCATTTAACCACACTAAAAATTGTCTGCCCTCAATGTCAAATTAATCCAGTTTGTTTGAAAACATTAACCATAGCTAAAAGAATATTTTCTCCTACAATAATGTGATGGTAGATAGAGATTTTGAAGAAATATATTTATTTATTTATTTATTTATTTATTTATTTAATTATGTCTATGGATAATAGTTCCTTACAGACTAGAGTACAAATTACAAACAATATATAAGTAAATATTTAATAATAATGATTTAAATACAAAATAATTTTTCTTTTCAAGGAATCATTACTCTCAGAAAGATCAATTAAATGATAAAGATTATTAAACTTCAAACATATTTGACGAAGGGGGTCATTGTTGGCATATACAGTACGGTGATATTTTAAATATAATAAATGGAAGTTACGGGACGGTCTAATTGGAACATTAAAAATAATTTTACTTAACAAATACTCAGAACGGACTTCACCACGTATTAATCTTAATAGAAAAGATACACTTAGCATTGTTCTTCGACTTTTCAGGGTAGGCAGTTTTATAAGAGCGAGTCTGTTCTCATATGAAGGAAGAGCGAATGAGTTCCATCCTAGACCTCTCAAGCAAAATAAAAGGAAGCGTTTTTGTACAGATTCAATAAGGTTAACGTAAGTGAGGAAGTATGGATCCCATATAATAGACCCGTATTCAAGAATAGGGCGTACCAAAGAAGTGTATAGTTGTTTTGTTACGTAGGGGTCAGTAAATTCTTTTGACCAACGCTTTATAAATCCTAAAACTCCATTTTCTTTGTTCACCATCATTGAAATATGTTCACAAAACTTAAGTCTATGATCTAATATTGGTATTGTACATCGTTTCGTACTCTAAATGTAAAAACATAGCTGCTAGACCACAGTCATATTTTCACCTTCAAAATACTGTACTTGAATATTTCGCATCAACACACACCAGTTTTGGCATTTTATATCTCTTAGGAATATCATTCAGCCTTGTAGTTAACTATGCATGTATTTTGCCATATGCCAAACCAAAGCGGATTATAGGAAGAAAATTTAAAGACGGGAAATATACAATAACGATAATAATTACGACTAACTGGATACTCTTATCAGAAAGCTACTTGTAAAAATATTGTCACTACCTTTAGGATTAAAAAAAATACAGTTTTTTGTAAAGTTCGAAACTCAATTAAACAATTGTTTTGAGCAAAATTTCATATAGAATTTTGTATGTTTCCAAACATATATATTTTGCACTTTCACATTTTCGTAAGACCAACTCGGTACCGTAAATATCTCTAACTACTTATTTATTACAGCAATTGAAAATAATTTATTAAAGCAAATTTCCAGAAACTCCAACTGAAAATATTTAATTTTTAGTTGAAAAGCCTGAATAATTGCTTGACTTGTCATCGTTATTGCTTTTAAATATTTTTGTTTTCAAGGCTACACCTTAACTCATGTTGTATGTGTCCATTTTTATCCATGAGTACCGTGACCTACAGTTTAAAGTCGATCACGAACTTCAAACTTGAAAAATTTTTTCATGGCAATTAGTTACTCTCAGTGCTTTTGCCAGAAGACTGCTAAAAAGAACACACGTGACAGAAAACATATTATCATATAAAGTCATAAAAACCATAAGTTAGATTTAAAAACTTCTTTTAAATAAGCAAAACACTTTTCAATAAGCAATGATTTTACATAGAAAATCAAACCAATTTTTGCCATATTCAAGGCAAAAGTAGAGTTTATATTTTAAGTAACTGAGAGTTTCATTTAAATTATATAACGATACGAGTATATATTCAAGAAGCAGTAAAACGTTTTGAAAGGATAGCAATAGTTCGCTGGCAGAGTCTCCCATGTCTGAAAGGCAGTTGAGTTGCAGTAACTAGAAATGATGCCAGGAATTATTCCTCCTCTTATTAAAGCTTTACTCTGCCTACTTCTTGGGGAAGTTGGATTATCTAGTGGTGAAGATATAACACTGGCCATTAAATAATCAATCAACAATCAATTAACAGCAACCGATTTCCCTACGCTTAGCATTTTTAAGTTGTAGGACCTTTGTTTTTTTCTGACTGATATCAGATACGATATTTGTAAGTTTAAATCAAAGGCCCATACCCTCTTCTTCCTTTCCCCACATGCTTTCCTAGACCAGCAAAATGCAGTGCATGTATAGTTCATACCTATTGATATGAGATTGAAGTAGGCTATATATGACTACTTTGGTAAAACTACATTTTTGAGAGGTAAGTAGAATAGGAGAAAAGGCATTGTAAGGAAATAAAAAACAATTATGTTTCTGAAAACAGTTACAGTTATACAAATTGTAATGGATCTTTGCAATGATCATCCTCCTTCGAGCAGAAGACATAATTTTCTTTTTTTATGTAATAAGGTTATTACCTTTTGTTTTCTTTATAAAGCAATAAGTTTTATTTGAACAAAATTTAAAAAAAAAATTATTTAAAACAGCGTTTGAACTCTTTATTTTAAAGTTACATTGAAAAACCGACGGATAGACGATCGAAACCACAAATAGTGGTGGCAAAAAAAAAAAACACAATACTTACGAGAATAGAAAATGTTTTAAAAATTTTAAGTACTCTCAAAATTAAGAATTTAGTTAATTTTTTTAAATATTTCGAATATTAAGACGAGTATATTAAACAATTAAGAATTTCTAACAGAATGCTAAGCTACTTCCAAAAATTTTTTTAAAAAATTTTGTGTTATTTGTTGCAAAAAAAAAAATTTTTTTTAACTTATATTACATTTCAATACATTACTATGTAACTTCATACGAATGTATGTATTTAAAAAGCCCCGCCTATCATACACTTCCATATTTTATTTAAACTCTTTGCGCTCTGTCTTTAAGCCAACAAGCTGTAATAAATGCTTCAAAGTTGACAAAATTAATGTTAGTGGAGATTAAAATCTAAGTCCTGATGTAAAATGCTTATAAAGTTGCATTACAAATGCTAATAAAATTCAAATTTTTCTTACTTGTTCTTTGTTTTTGAAAAAAAAAATATTTCTTTACCACCTACCGCTTGTAAAGTGCCGGTCATTAAATCCTTTAACTCATCCAAGCATTTATTAATCCGGGCACGTCGTTTACGCTCCAACATGGGCTTCATAATCTTGCGATATTGATAAGTGCGCGATACAGGTTCCATTGGTAAAGAGTTCAGCATAAATGATTGATGATTGGGTGGCATTCTGGCGGTAAAATTCATTCACTTTATAAAACAATAACAAGCACACCTTCACTTGAAAAAAAAAATGTTTTTTGCATATATTTTTTGTAAATTTTTTCTAATATATTTTTATTATTTTGGTTTGTTTAGATTTTTTTTTTTTTTTTAATTGTCTTTTTTTATAACAGAGAGTAGAAATATTCTCAATAAAATTGTCTATTCCTTAACACTTAAAGTGTAATCACAAATATACGTCTTTTCTTAAACACGTTCACATTTAAAATGATCTTGTCTTTGACGAAGTTCATAATTTTATTATTTTTCTCTGTGAATCACTTAAGAAATACTAGAGAACACAATAACTACAATAAACGAAAAACAAAAAGGCCCCCAAAGAGTAGTAGTTTCTACGTACCTACATATATACATACATTCATATGTATGTACGTATGAATGAATGAAAGTGTCACAAGCATTGGATTTTTAATGAAGTAAAAACTGACTTCGTACACGAGAGAGTTATTTGTTATTGTTCTTGCTTGGTATTGCTCCCATACACCAAACTTAAAACATAGTAAGAAGTTAAGTGGGATTCAAAACTTAGCGTCTATAGGCCACGCGCTCACTGCCACTTCATAAGCTTACAAATGATCATGTTTGTAGTTTTCAATCGTGTTTGTGAAAAAACTTAAGCACCAACAACTAAAGAAATGAAAATACGATGGCACGATTGTTGTCAGCCAATAAAAAAATTATGTTGTAAAACCGACAAAAGAGAGTAAGTCGGTTATACGAAATGACCACAATCGTTATTGAGAACTGGTTTTTTTCTTCATATATATTTTTCAAAATTTTCGTAGTAAAGGAATAGTGTAGGGGAGAATTAAATTTATGAATGAAATACTCTTTTTCGTACGTTTTTACTGAGTCACTTAAGAAGTTGTAGAGTTTGTGATAATTTGTGTCAAAAGAATATTTTGTTTTAACGAATAGTTATTCGATTTAGTGTTAAAAAAAAGTTATATTTTAAATATAAAGAAAATCTTATATTAAGAATGAAGTCAAAAATTTTTAGTCATGCTGCAACTATTATGCTGCACAAAATAAAATAGAGTTATACTTTATAAACCATAGGAGGTTTGTTTAAAAAATGAAGAAAGTTTAATTTTTTAAATATTTTTACTGGAACAATATCTTGAATATTTTAACTTGATCAGAGAACATAAGAAATTACAAAAAAAAATCTTTATTTTATAATTTCATTTTAATTTAAAACACTTTTATATATTAGTTTATATAAGTAGTAACAACTCTTTGGTTTGTGAAGAAGGTCTTCAATAGTGTTTTCAACTTTGTGTTGTTAGCAAATCTTCAACTACAGTGCCATCTTTTTTTAAATTTTTAAATAAAAATAATTCGATAAAACTAAATTTGAGGAAATATGTTTGTGATGAAAGGAATTTGATTTTGGCCATTGCAAAATCAGAGGTGTGAACTGGTGCATAGTCCTGCTGAAACACCATTCTCCTCTTTATCAAATAAGGCAAGTGCAGTGAATAAGCATAATACTCGACATTGATTGTTTTCCTTTCTTCTTTTAGAAAAACAAAAACAATATACATATATAGTCACAATTGTCATCTGTGACTATGGATAATGTAAACATCGAGGACGCAGACCGTTGGAGTGAACACATATTTAGAGTGTCGAAATAAGCATTCAAATGTCTCGGTTTTTTAAAACGGTGCAAATCGCCGTGGTCTAGTGGTTAGTGTGTTGGCTTACTAAGACGATAGCGCAGGGTTCAAATCTCAGCTCTGACATCTTTAAAAAAAAGGAATATGAAAAAATTATTTCTTTCGGCTACTACCTCCCAGCAGCCTTCTGGCAAAAGATCTGAGATTAACTGATTGCCATGGTAAAGCTTCTCAAATCTGTCGTTCGGAGTCGACTTTAACTGAAGGTCCCGGATAAAAATTAAAACACACAACATGAGTGCTGCGAGAAGCTAGACCGTAATCCTGACACAGGGTTGTAATAGCCAATTATGCATAAATTTATGCAAGAAATACTTCACTCCATCCCACCTTTTCAATATTTACAAAACCTTTATCCGACCTAGGATGGGACGGTGCTTCAAAATCTATTGTAGGCCTTCCCAACCGTGAAAAGCGACGGTAGGATATTCAACTCTATCGAGTCCTTGGAGCATCGACGCAATGTGGAGCTCGTTTTCATTGTTACATCGGCACTACCATGGAAAGTGCTGTGATGAAATAAGGGACTTGATTCCGGATAATCGCATATTTTTGCACATCCTTTTGTGGTTGATTGTCCAGTAAATCGCACAATCTAGCGGATGTTTTTCTAGCCAATTACATTATTAGTAGGTTCAAATGAAATTTCTATAAATACTACTCCCTCTTTCCCCTTCTAATAACATATTTTCCTAGATCAGCACAATGTACTGCATGAGTAGGGGTCATCCCCTGAGTGATGACTTTAATAATAAAAAAGAGTATGTCTAACTTTACCTAGAAATGTTTGTTCCACTATCGATTGTTATCAATCGAAGCAAAAATTCTAATGCAAACACTTAGCCTCCTCGTCATCATTTTTTTTTAATATGTGATGTATTCCTCTTTTTAAAATAGCTTTCATTTTAAGTTGATGACGGACCTGTAGCCCTTTTATGAATTTGCTTTACTATTTCTGTTGTAGACATTTGTGGTGTCCGTCTTAGTAATTTCCACTATTTTGAAATATTCATCTCGGTTTTAATATTGACAGCACAAGCCTTTCAGATGAATACCTAACATCACTCACTAAACACCACTCATTTCCTTGATAACAAATTCATTGTCATCCAGTAAACCAGAAACAAAATTTGTAGAATCTCCACAAAAAAATCCCCTCTTTCCCTGCAATTAATTCCACCCAATACTTTTTAAATAATATGTTTTTTAAGAAATATGTTTTCATAGTTTTGACATTTAAAAGAGTTGCATTATTAATGGTGGGTAATTAAGTGAATAAATAAAAAAAGTATTAAAAGATTTTTAAGAGTTTTAAATTTCATTCATTGCAATTCAATTCACTCAAATTCGTTTTATAGAACTCACCCGTTTATTTATTTTTTAGTTGATTCGATTTGATTATGAAAAACGAAATATATCGTCATCTAAAATATAAGGGGCAGTAAGTACACATTTTACCTTTATAACTAAGAAACAAAAAACAATTAAATCAAGATTTTTTCAGGTTTGGCGGTCAAATTTCAGAATAAGCCTTTAAAACTCAATGCGAATTTATTTTATTATACTTAAAGTACTATAAATATAAATAAGTTTAAAAAAGTAGTAGGTTTTTAGTGATGATACTCAAGGTATTTTGATTTTCTTATTTAAGAATTAAATATGCCATAAGAACATTTATAGTTTTTGGTAATAAAATCTGCAAGTTCGAGTTCAAATCGCAGTAATATTGTTGAACAGTGTTAACATAAACCGTTTTAATCACAACTTAATTCTGTAAAATGAACTCAAATTAGTTTTGCAATAATTTGATGATAGAAAAACAAAACCACAACTAATGAACTTAATCCATTTATTAAAAATTTCTCACAGTGCTTAGAGAAATAAATCAGTTAAATCCTTTTCTCTTTTTAAAAATTATTAAATGTTGTGCACTTTGTTTGCTCCTGTAGGCATTGCTAATATTTTTTTCCATTTTTAATTGATGCTGTTAATGACAGAAAACTAAAAACTATTGTACAAACAAATTAAAGAAAAATAAAAGACATTAAAGTCTTAAAAAAAACAAAAGATTTTTACAAAATAATTGTTCTAAACAAAAAAGGAAACAAATTTGCTGAATGATGATGGCTGCTATTGTAGCTGATGGACTGACTGTCAGTCAGCCAACCGTTTTCTGTCTGTTCGCTAATCTGGTTATGAATTGCTGAATCGTATTTTCCCGCCTTTAACAAAACAAGCAAAATTAGATTTTTTTACGAGTAATTGTTTGGCGATGTTTTTTTTTTTTTTTTGCTTTTCTTCTGTTTACAATTAAAACATTGTTTTGTATCTCTTCAGCTTTTTATCTGTTTTCTGCCGCCGGTCGTAGTTCAGATTTGTTGCTTTTTTTACGATATTTCTGCTTTTGTTGTTTTATTTAAATAAACATTCATGTTTACAATTGTGTGTGACAATGACTCCCGTGGGATAATTTTTTTTTTCAAACAACAACAACAACAGAGACAGAGATGAAATCATAAACATTTATAAAATATTTAAAAAGAAAAAAAAAACAAAAAAATTGCGGAAATGACAGTAAAATTATACAAAAAGTACATAATTTTCTTTGAAAGAAAGTTTAACAAAGAATTAAAGAAGAATCCCATCAATGAAGAGATAAATTTTAAGCATATTGTGATAGGATTTTGAAAGCAACAGACAGAAGCTGCTAGTGGGGTTAATAGTTGTGAATAAAATTATTTTTTCAACTAATTTTTGACAATACTAGTTCATTCAACTAAGTCACTAATTAATCACTACATAGTTAAAGTTTTCAAGCATAACTAAAAAGTTGACACGACTAGCCTTGGCAAAACAACGTGCAAATACTTCAACATGTCCTGCTTATTATCCTTTTTCTCCGTAATAGTATAAAATACTGAGTTGATTACAAACTTTTGTTCATAATATGGCATCGCCCATTTGGAAAAATATAAAAAAAATCGGTTTAGCCATTTAGGACTCTAGAGATTTCAAACAAACCCAATTTCATTTTTATCTATAAATATTAATACTTTTACTGATTTGTTGGCCGAGATTTGAAAAATCCTGCCATAGCAGGCGTTTGTATTATTATAGAAATAATCTTTCCAAATTTCAATCAATCAGTCGGCGAGTAGTTTCTTCTTTGGGATGTTTTTTTAATATATATTTAGCTTTGTTATTTGTTTTAAGTTAATTGTGTTACTTTATATTCTAAGCTGTTAAATTTAGTTTATTAAATAAATAAATAAATAAACAGTTTTCTTAGTATTATTAGCCTAAATATGTCCACATCTTCTGACTGATGATTTTTAGTGAATACGAAGTAATTCAGACCAAATCCAAAAACAGTAGCCGTAAACGATCTCAAGATATATAGAAGTCAATAGTTAGTTTGTATGGGTGGTACCACAACTACTTGTTCGCCACTTTCTACTGATAATTTTTATTGAATACGAAATCAATCACACCAAAATTCAGTAACTTTAGTTTTAACACTTTTCAAGATATAAAGAAGTCAATATTTAACTTGTATGGGAGGTGGTACCACGCCCACTTGTCCAATTTCACACACTTTCTAACAGATGATTTTTCTTGACCATGAAGTCATTTAGACCGAATTCAGAAATTTTAGCTGTAAACTATCTCCAGATATATAGAAGTCAATAGTTAGTTTATGTACTAGATACCACTCCTACTTGACCACCCTTTTTTCTACTGATAATATTTATTGGATGCGAAATCAATCATATAAAATTCCACAAATTTCTGACAGATTATTTTCCTTAACCATGAAGTCATTTTGACTGAATTCAGAAACTTTAGCTTTAATGGTTTTTAAGATATATAAAACTCAGTATTTAGTTTGTATGAGAGGTGCCACGCCCACTTTTCTAATTCTATCGATATTCGGCTGATGATTGGCTTTTACCGCGAAGTCATTCAGATTCAATTCCGAACCTAAGCTTTAACCGTTTTCAAGATGTACCAAAAGTAAGTACATATTTAGTTTGTTTAGGAGGTACCATGCCCAGTTCCAATTTAAAAAAAAATATCATACCCTATAAAACTTTCGGTAGATGAATCTACTAACTATGTTTCAAATTTAATAAAATCGGCACACAAACAGACTGACAAAGGGATTTAAAATTTATGTATATGCGTATATGGAATACATACATACATAATTGGCCATTACAACCATGTTTTATGGTTACGATCTAGCTTCTCGAAGTACCCATGGTGAATGTGTTGTTTACCCATGAGTACCGAAACATAGAGTTTAAAGCCGGTTTCGAACGACAGACTTGAGAAGCTTGTTCATGGTAATTACATATTCTCAGAGTTTTTACTAGAAGGCTGCCAAGAAAGAGGTAGTCACCGATTATTCCTTTTCTCCCTTTAAATAAACTTATAAAAACATTTAAACCATAGTTGTATGGGAAACTACATATCGTCGTGCGGGAGTTTAAGTGTTCTATACGCCATTTTATATTTTTTATATATCTCGAGTTAATGATGTCACTTTAGGTTTTCGACGGCAAATTTTTCAAGTTTGCAATTTATTTTCGGATATCTCGTCCAGTTTCGGAGATAAATAGCCAAAAACGGATTGCAGATTTTAAAAATTTTGGTGTCAAAAACCTAAAGTAACATCATTAACTCGAGAAATATAGGATAGAGCACATAAACTCCCGCACGACGATATATGGAGCCCATATCACATCATACTTTATGTCATAAACTAGACTCCGGTCTCCAAAGGTTAAAAAAAACTGACCTTTCTTTTAACCTCTTTAAGCTTTAGTTTTATCATAATTTCAAGCCTTATTACACAAGCGAATTGCCCTAAACTTTAGATGATTCAACACTAAAATATTTCTCTAAAACAATATATTAAACAGAATATTAAATATTGTGTAATAATTCGTTAAACAAAGTGTTAAAGTGTTCAATTTTATTTAGTTTGATCCCACTAAGAGGTAAAATATTAATTTTTAATTTGTTGCTTGCAGTTCCCCTTAAAGACATCATGTTTTTGACACACTAATTTATATTTTTTTCTTGCCACATTATTTATACGCTCATTTATGTAATGGTGTGTCTCTTTAATTTAATGCAACATAGTCATTGATTTTATTATGAAAGAATTCTTATTTTAACGATTATTGTAAGATTTCAATTTTTTTTTCTTTTTTTGCTTTTTGTTTTATTATTACAACACGCGCTGATCACTATTCACTTCATGCATTGATATGATCACTTTAAAGTTTTTGTTTTTTTTTTGCTTTATGTTTTTTCTTTACTTATTTTTTTAGCATTTTGGTTCCCACGTTCAAGCTTTAGCAGTCAGCCAACCAAAGCACCAACGTTGCAATATTTGTAATACGATCGTGTTAATTTAAGCATCTTTGTTGAACTGATACGATCAAGCAAACAGCTCAGGCAGCCTTTATTATGGGCAACATTAAAAACTTTAAGAGTTTGCCCGAGTCAGCATATTCTCAACAAGAACAAAAAATATTAATAAATACCAGCAGCAATATTAGTGGCAGCAACAATATCAACGGTAGCCATATCGTCTGTAGCAACAGAGTTTATTGCTCGTTCTCTGTAAAAAAAAAACACCCACATTTTTGCTGATCATGCTCTTATGTGTGAAATTTTTTTTATTTTTTATTGCTTAAATTTTTTTGCCTTTAAAATAAAAATTTATTGTTTATGAATTATTTTGAGTCTTGTGGCATAATAAATCTATTGTTACACTCATTTTTTTCTTTCATAATTATTTTTTTTTGGCATTAAATTCGTTATTTTTTTACTATTTTAGTTTCTTTTTTTTAATATATAAAACTTTGTCTTAAATTACAGTGCAATGAACGCAAAGAATTCATTTTATAAAAAATAAATATTTTTGAAATTATTAGGACTAACAAAAAATATACGATAAGAGGATACGTAAACATGTACAGTGTTTCTAAAGTAACAAAAATTGTGTTGGGTGTGTCAAAATAAACTTTGGCTCTTACATATTCGGGGTGTCCTTGACAAATAAGTAAATTAATCCTTATTTGAAGTTTGAACCAATCATTGAAGTAAAAACTTTTCTGAGAGACATGGCAGTCCCAACTGTAACAATGCTTGATGCGCAATGTGAACAAAAACTTAAGTCTTCCGTGAACGGTGTTTTAGCTTCCAGAATATTCTACAATGAATAGATTAACCTTGGTCAAAATCATACTAGCCAGGGCCAAATATATCTTATAGGAATTTCATAGCTATTCGTATTAAAGGCGAACTATTGAAAGATGAACAGTGTAGTTATTATTCTTTATCAAACATAATTCCTAAAGCCGTTGAAAGATATGTTTTTTTAATATTTATGCGAGCAGAAGAAGTCCAAGATATATCGCTTAAATTTTATATGAAGCGGTTTAGGTTAGTTTAGTGGAAAGTTATAACTGAATATAAGATGTGCGTCACTATAAACTGTAACACATCAAAAGTCAAATAAAAACTGACTGGAGTAAGCTAGAGTTAAAAATAAAACACTTTTATTTTGCATTTTTATTACAGATTTATATTCTGTATTATTTTATTTAAAAATTAATTTAATTTTATAAAATTTTTTATTTTATTCATTATGCCATCCATAAGCAATGTTATAGTGTTTTCGGTGATTTTTTTGGTACCAGCTGTCCATTTATATCGAAAACTAGTAATGGTTTTGGGAACAGATGTACTCTTCTTTAGTTCTCTTTTGACCAGAGCCCAATATCTTTCAATAGGCCGCAGCTCTGGGCAGTTTGGTGGGTTAGCCTCTTTTGGAACAAAAATAACATTATTTTTATTATACCAGTCTATTGCGCTTTTACTGTAGTGACATGTTGCGAAATCTGGCCAGAAGAATGTTGATATGTTGTGCTGTCTTAGAAATGGGAGCAACCTCTTTTGAAGACACTCTTTGATATAAATATCTGAGTTTATTGATCCCAATGTAACAAACGATGCACTTCTGTTGCCGCAGCTACAAATAGCCTGCCAAACTAGGAACTTTTTGGGAAATTTTGATAGTTTTTTAGTTCGGAAATCTTCAGAAACATTGCCTCTACTATCCGCTACATAAAACTCTTGGCCAGGAAGCTGCGCAAAGTCTGCAAAAACGTAAGTTTCATCCCCCATTACACAACATTCGAACTTTTAAAAAAATTATTTTTTGAGGAGTTTTGCTCTTTTTTTTGCTTCAATATTCCTCTTAGCATTTCTATCCGGAACTTTTTGGACTTTAAATATTTTAAGGCCAGCTTTAGCTTTAACTCGGCGTACAAAACTTTCCGAACATTGCACGCGCCGGGCCACTTCGCGACCAGAAATGTTTGGAAGAGCCAGCAAAAGCTTCTCAACCTTTTTGGCTTTCGCGTCGTTCGTTACCAGTTTTGCTTTACCTGTTCCAGGCTTTCTTTCAATTTTTAGGTCTTTGTTGAACTTTTTGACCACTCTGGAAACACATTGCCTGGTCACGTGGACTTCCCTAGCAACTTTTGTATAACTCCAATATGGTTTTTTTGAATTAAGTATTTGAATAATTTTTGTATGCACTTGTCTTTGATTATCCATTGTGAACTAACTAACAAGTCAAATTTGACAAACTGATACATTTTAAAACCTGACACATTTTTCAAAGATATTGTGATTAAGAAAAATAATTTTGATTAAAGGTGAAAAAAGTTATTAAGAAAAATGGGTGTTACACTTTATAGTGACGCACATCTTAAAATAGACTCTTACATACATAACTGACCATTACAACCCTGTTTCAGGGTTACGGCCTATGTTCTCGCAGCACCCATGTTGTGTGTGTTAATTTGTATCTATGAGTACCGGGACCTACAGTTTAAAGTCGACTTCGACCTCTCAGAACTTTTGCAGGAGAAGACTGCTGAGAGGTAGTCGCCGAAAGAAATATGTTTTTCTTACTTCTTTTTCTTTTTTTTCAAGATGTCAGAGCCGATGTTTGAACCCGGGGCTCAAGTGTTAGTAAGCCAACACATTAACCACTAGACCACGGCGACTACAAATAGACTCTTACCCATTATTAAATCAAGTATAGCAATTTGATTGTTTTCAAAATTCTGAAACTAAAGATGAGATTCAGAATCATCAGATCTAATTTGATAGTAAATATCATGCCATATACATATATCTGATTCCGCCCACTTTTTGACTTGAAATTTCTATTACCTATGAAGCCTCTACTGAGATCAAATTTAAGGACCCATAATATTTTGAAATATTTTAGCCATTTAAAAAGTTTACTGATGTCAATACTCGTATATGTGGAATATAACATAGTTCAAATGTCTGCCATGGTTTCTCTAGATTGAGCGCTTCAACAACGTCCATGACTTTCGAGCACAAATTTGCTTGAATGTGACCAAAGACATGGGTTATATTGGCTTTATGGAATACTGTGGTTTGTGTCTTATTCGTATAAACCTGTGAATTAAGAAAACTTTACAAAAATCGCACAATTCCTCTGCATGAGATGGCTACAAGTACATCGCCAGTGCAGCATGTAGCTCATTACTAGTAGGGGGTTTTACATGCACACCGTCATTAGACATATCACATGCCGCCCGTTATCTGTGCGGTAGTTGAATACATGCGTACCACCATCACCACCCAGAGCCTGTGCCTTCCAATCTCAATCATGCTCGAGGACACGTTGCTTAGAGGAGAGCTCATAACACTGAGTTAACAATTTTGCTACCACTATTTCCTGGATAGTGGTAACCCCCCTTGTTGAGGAGATGAAAACGACTACCTAGCACATACCACAACCACTACGAGTACTCCCCGAAAGGCCGCACCCAAACCATTAGGCCGATTTGCCTCACTTCCCGAATGACAGGGGAGCACAGGCATAACCGGGGGCTTCCTGATGCCAGTAGTACCACATTAGAGTAGGTTTCTCTGGTCAGTCCCTGAGATGGTCAGTAATCAATTAACAACCTCTCTGCCTATAGCGAAAGCCAGGCCACTCAGAGCTAGTTGAACTCCATATTCCCTGGGGGTACAGGCTCGTGGTGTAACGTAAATTACCAGAAGCCATTTACTGTACCACCGGGGGGAATGTAACTCCGTACTGTAGAAACCACAGATAATTGAATTGAGACCAAAGGAAGTTGATAATTATCGATGCAGATCGCGCATGGTTGACATTCATGACCAGGCCAACATCGTTCTCAAAGAAATATGGACAGATAATACGGCCTATTATAAATTCAAAACACATTGATATATTTTTTCTGATGAATTGGACGCTTTTGGATATCAAATGAATTAGATCGTGGCACATTCAACAACTGTTTATAACAGATAGAAAGGTTAGTCGTGTTTTGGTGTGCTCTTCGATTTTTTACTATTCGAAAAAATGGATCAAAGAAACTGTATGAAGTTTTGTGCAAAAAATAAAATTAAATGGGCAAGGACATTTAAATAATCAATAAGGCATACTACCTTGAAGTTATGTGCCGTTTGCGCGAAGCAATTCGTCAGAAACGCATAGAATTGTGGAAAAAACCAATCATGGATTTTGCACCGTGATATCGCACCAGCTCACAGACAGATGCTTGTGCGTGACTTTTTGGCCAAAAACAAAACCGTAATCATGCCTCGACCACCCTATTCACCGGACTTGGCCCCGCTCACTTTTCCTCTTCCCAAAACTGAAGACACCAATGAAAGAAAAGCGTTGGCGATACCAAAAAGCGCATTTCAGAAGTATTGATGAATAAATAAATACTTTTTGAAAATATGGAAAATAACGGTTATCATACTTCGTATAGAATCTCGGGCCACGCCGGGGAGGTAAAGCTAGTAAGAAATATTATTTCAGAAATGGACCTCATCGTTAAAGAATATGTTTCAACTTTTTTTTCATTTCATATCTTGTTGAATATCATATGATTTAGTCTCAACAACTTGGCCGTTACCAGCTGTCAAAATTCGGAAGTTCCTGTTGGAAGACCCTTTTAAGCATATGGTAAAAATCACTTAAACACTGATTATATTCACTGTCATTCATTTATCTGAACAAATACCAGCTATACAGAAAGTATTGTATTTTAGGCTAACCTTGTGTTTTGTGCAACCTTTCTGAACAACCTGACCAATTGAGAATTTTGCAAAAAAAAATCACCACAACTGCGTTTGTAATTAAAATTAATTCCGGGTCGTTAAAATTAAAGAAAATAAAAACACAAAATAAAGAAATAATCAAGAGAGGCATAAAAAATTAACATAAAACATGCGTGACAACTCGTGCGGTTATCATGCAATATGTATGGCAATCACGCTCATATGCCGCTACTATTTGAAATTTCAGTTAAGATAACTTTAACGACCTTAGCCGTTGCTCCCTATTGCTATAGCAGAACAAACATGTTACAATCTCAAATGTTAGCCAATATAAAATATAATAGTGAGAGAGACCAGGCCACATGCACATACACACATATATACTCGTAGATTTTGTGACTACGAGACGATGAATATTAAATATGGCCTTTAATGGCATAACTACGACTATGACTATGAATATGAACATGAAACACATGCATAGTGGCACTAGTTCTTATATTCATTTGGTAGATGTTGCAACACCATCAACCAAAACCAAATGAATTCAGTCAAATTATTATAATAAATGCAGTCAAATAAATACACAACGATCGCATGTTTAATGCCAACTAAATCTGTTATATATTTTTTTTTTCATTCTTTTTTTCCGTACCCGTCTATATATGAACTCAGATGGTTGTTTTGCACGTATGTTGAAATACTTTTTTCCCCTTTTAGTATCGCTGTATGTCATACAAGAAAAAAGAGGTGTTTAAATGAATGTACAATATGAGTTAGAGGGCAGAAAAGAGTGAAGAAAAGCATTTAAAATGCAGGCCATACACAAACACATACACTCACTCACACCGTGAAGACATACAAAACCACAAACAAGGCTGTTGCTTTATGGTATACTTAGAAGCAGCTTAAGCTTAAAGTGAAGTGAAGTAAAGTGCGGCATGAAGCACTAAAAAAATTGTATTGTGATCGTGGGAATTCACAGTGGCAACAGGTGCAATATATGGATGAATTTTAAATACATGCAACAGTTTTTTTTTTTAAATATAGTTTTCTTACTAAAGCTGCATATATAGAATGCCAGATACGAGTATTTGGTGTTCATGTGAATGTTTATCTTTCAAGTATTTGGTATGATAAACACTGGCGCTTTAAACGAATGTTTGATATTTTATTGAACAGTCAAGTAAAGTTGTTGTTTTACGTAAAAAGGTAATAGCGATCAAGTAAAGAATTTATTAAACTAATGAATCCACCATGTATGTCCATCCATGATGGTTTTTTGATGACAGTCTTTCATCACACAATCAAGTTTGATCATAGCTGACTAATGGTATCATGGTCCCGTTGTCTATTGTTTTACTTCATTAGTTATGCAAGACATTGTCTTTTGTTCTGTTTTTGATTATTAAAAAAAAATCTTAAATAAAAATTCAGTATGTATTTCGTATAAATTTTTTATATACAAATTCTATATAAAGTGTTGAAATTATGGAAAATTCTTTTGAAAATAATTTCCTCCATTTCGTTATTATTTTTAATGCGAATCGAGTGTTAATTCTGATAATGAAAATATTGATGATGACGATGCTGAAAACTATAAAATTATAAAGAAACAAAGCTCAATTGTAATTAATCTCACGCTTCTATGTGTCTCACGCATATCATTCATTCGAAACCAACCAAATCAACACCACCAATATGATACATTTCAACAACAGAGTCATGCATTCATTCATACATTTATTTGTTTGCATTTTTTGTTATTCATTCATAGTGTTTATTCTTTAAAAAAACAAACCCCATTTTCATTCATAAATTCTCATCTACAAAAATGAAATCATTGGCATTTTAATAATTAGGTAAGAGAAAAAATCATTTCCTTATGCACATGGTTGTTGAATATGTTAACGAATAAATTACCTATTAAATTTTAATCGAATCGTGGTACCGCTGTATTGATTTTTGCGTATCTTGCAAATGGTTAAATCTCAAGTTTCAAAGTTCATATTTAAATATGAATGACACATTAACAAATGACCTACAGATAATCTCCGAGTGGGGCGCGCTAACAGTGTCGAATTTAATGCGCGTAAACTCAATGTTGTTTTGTAACGTAAAGGCGTGGTGGTGATGATAGAATCTTGTCATCATAACGTAAATATCGAAGAGGCGGACACTCTTGATGTTCTGGGCATGAGAATTAATTGAGATGTGCGTTGGAATGATCACATATTTCGAGTGTCGAAAGAAGCGTTCAAGTGTCTCGGTTTTTTAAAATGGTCGCCGTGGTCTAGTGGTTAGTGTGTTGGCTTACTAAGACGATAGCGCTGGGTTCAAACCTCAGCTCTGACATCTTGAAAATAGAAATATGAAAAAATTATTTCTTCCGGCGACTACCCCTCAGCAGTCTTCTAGCAAAAGCTCTGGGAGTAGTTGATTGCCATGAAAAAGCTTCTAAGATTTGTCGTTCGGAGTCGACTTTAAACTGATCACGTATTTCGAGTGTCGAGAAATGGCTCGGTTTTTTAAAACTGTGCAAGAAATACTTCACTCCATCTGACTTTCTCAATATTTACAAGATCTTCATCCGTCCTAGGTTGGAATACAACTCTCATGTATGGGCCGGTGCAACAAAGTCTGTTTTGTGGCTCTTGGGCCGTATAGAGGAGAGGATGAATGGGTTTATCAGCAACGGTAGGGTATCCAACTCTATCGATACGTTGCAGCATCGGTGCAATGTGTTCTATCGGTACTACCATGGGAGGTGATCTGATGAAATAAAGGGCTTGATTCCGCATAATCGCGTATTTTTGCGGACTACTCGTACTCTTAGAGCAGTTCATTGTCCAGTGAATCGCACAATGCATTATAGAGACAATTCGTTCTTTGGTCGTACCTCTCGTTTATGGAATGAGCTTCCAGTGAATGTTTTTCTTGCCAATTGCGATATCGGTAAGTCTAAATCAAATATCTACAAGCACTACTCCCTCTTTCCCCCTCCCACAACATATTTTCCTAGACCAGCACAATGTACTGCATGAGTAGGGGCAGTCCTCTTAGTTATGACCTTAATGAGAAAAAAAAAATCAGAAGTCTAAGAATTCGCAGTAGTCTAGAATGTAGAGAGCTCCAGGTTCAATCTTCATTTTTGATATCATAAAAGAAAGGACTATGCAAAATATTTCTTTCAGTGACCACCTCATAACAATGGTCTAAAAAAGCTTTGGGAGTAACTGATTGTCATGAATAAGCTTCTTAAGTCTGTCGTTCGTATTCGCCGCTAAACTACAGGTCCCCGTGCTTATGGTTAGAGCGCTAGAATACAACTTCAACCGCCCAGGTTCAATCCCCAGCAAAGGTGAAAAATTGAAGAATAAAAATTTTTAGGTTTTCTAGATTTTAATTTCAAATAATAAGAGACTCCCTCCTCCCCCCTAATGAAACCACCCCCTGACATTGTACTCTCTTCCACCTGCCATCTAAAAATAAATGATCAGGAGAGGAGAAAAAGCACCACCAACTCGGAAGATTACTGCTACCTAGCGAAGATGCTCACCAGTTCAGAGTCTTTATGCAGCGACAGATAAGGCAAATGCTGTTGATCTTTCAACGGTGAAGTTATAACATTGGCCTTTGAGTGATCAAATTGACAGGAACTTATGTCCTTCTCATCTGCAAATCGCTTAAAAAAAACTATTCAATTTCCAATTCCAATACAAAGCACGCATAAGTAGGAGTTTACACTCCTGAGGATTTGTCGCCATGCTGGATTTTTGAAAGTTGCTCTCTCCATACCTATTAATAATAAACTTTTTTTATACAAATAAAGTTTCCGAAACTCGTTACTTGCAAAGACCTTAAGAAATTACTTTTTAAAACATCCAACGGTTGCAAAACTCAATGACATATTTTTAATTCTCTTGTCCAGAATCTTTAAAACAGAATAACGTCTCATTCAATAGCATTCAAACTTAAATTTATGCCCACATTGCAAAATAATACAGCAATACAAAAACAAACAGATAAAGAAAATAAATAAACGAATGACAACATTCCCATACAACCGGACACTCAGAACGCGTTCAACAGCAAAAATAAATAAATAAATAAAACAAAAGTTAAAAGAAAACATACAGAAATTCAAACTAAAAATTAAAAAAAAAAAACAAAATAAATAAATAAAGTTCTTCAAGATCAGACGATTGAACGAAGAAACGAACGTACCATCATATTACTACTGGTTTATGAATAAGTAACGCTCTATAAATTATTCATTATTTTGAAATAAAAAACAAGTCAAATACAATACAATATCAACAGCACAGTAATATTTAAAACAAAGTAGTGGTCAATTTAGAAATAAAGAAAAAAAATGCAAACCTGCTGAGCCATAAAAAAGTAAAAATCGATTACAACCCAAAATTTCATTTTAAACTGTAATTGCGAATGCATTATAGCTTTTGGCCCATAGACTTAAAATTCGTTTAGTCTACTGGTTAACTACCGTTTTAACATCCTTAAACGAAGTGTTTATTAATGTTAAAACATACAAGCGTTTTTCTAAAAATGTGAGAACATTTTTAAAACCATTTCTCATGTTCGAAAGAAAAAAAAAAAAAACGTACAAACGATCAATTACAACACCAGCTATAGCAATATTGATTGTATGTATAAATTATTTTTTAATAACGTTACTCTGTTTGTTTGGCAAAATCCTGTCTTACGAACTCGTTATTTATTTCCAATTCGAACCACGACGTCTGACACGCGCATGCGTTGCATTCATTGTTTGTTTTTGCTATTGGCTTGCAGGTCTTTGCCAGTTGTGGCTGTTATTGTTGGAGCTGTTGTGTTTGTTGCCATTTATGGTGTTCGATTTTGACAGTGATTTACTAAGTGTTGATCTCAACTTGTTAGCATTACATTACTTGCTAGCATTACAATGTTTAGTTTACAACAACACGATTATTTGCTATGCAATGCGGATCCTTTTGAAGGTTATTATAGAATGAATTTAACAGGTGCTCTTAGGCAAAAGCATACTAAAGTTTAGTCTTTTCTTTTTAAGTCTTTTAAACAAAAACCAGCTAAGAAATAAAGTAATTTGGATGAAATTGAACGTTCATTGAAAGTAGAAAAAACACACAAAAACACAGCGCTGAACAAAAACCTTAACTTAATATTACAGTGTTTTAAAAATGCTTTAAAATAAAATGATTCCCTTTTGATTTGAAAAGCAAACATAATTATTGGTGGCAGTATTGGGTGTTCGAAAAAATTCAGGTACATATCTCATCAAATTCAAAAGGAGATTGATTAAACCAGCTAATATAGGGCGTGTTGATCGTTGAACATTTTATCATTTCTGAGTCAAACTTTTGGGTTTACTGAGCAAAAAATTATTCAATTGCGTTTTGCAGTCCTCTATGGAATTTAAATTTACACCACAAGGAAATCAAGATCAAAATAAGTGATAACTTAGAGCTGCCAATTTTAGTAGGCTGTTTGCTATATGGGTCAGAACTGCCTAACAAAGCCCTCTCAGTTATTCCCAGGTCACCAAAATTTATTACTTTAATTGCTTGTTTTAATTTCATTAATTGTTAAAAATGAGACCAGAATCAATCACTGAACCATTTTGAAAAAGTTCATAATTAAAAATTATCCTACAATCCCAGCAGGATTGCGTGATTCACTTTTATGTCTCATAACCATTTGAGGTTAGAATTTGTTTGGTTTTACCAGTGAATCTCGTGTGAATATTCATTCCTTTAAATTGTTGTCTATTACTTTATAAAGCACCCTAACCTCGTGCCTCTTTTTGCGTACCCAGCTTTCTACAAATGTTCAATAACTGCTTGGTGATTAAGGTCGTGTTTCGTATGTAATCAATTTCTTTATTGTTCATAATTTCATCGTTTTCATTTTAATCAATTGTTCGCCTAAAACGAAGTGCATCGTTAACAACAAAATTATCAGATAAAAATCCAATAAATCACTTCGCTATAATTTTTCTGATTAAATCTCCGTAAAGTTTACAAATTTTTTCAATGGCCGACGGCAAATTCTTGTATTTTCTGAAATACATTACAACCCTGTGTCAGGGTTACGGCATAGCTTCTCGCAGCACTCATGTTGTGTGTGTTAACTTTTTATCCATGAGTACCGGGACCTACAATTTAAAGTCGACTCCGATCGACAGATTTGAGAAGCTTTTTCATGACAATCATTTACTCTCATAGTAAGTCTTTTGCCAGAAGACTGGTGTGAGATAGTCGCCGAAAGAAATAAACTTTTCATATTTCTTTTTTTCAAGATGTCAGAGAGACGGCGCTGTCGTCTTAGTAAGCCAACACACTAATCACTAGACCACTATTTTCTGAAATAGAAAATTAAAAACTGGATTGTTTTTTACAATCGGTTTCCCACATATAGTTTTACCATTTTAAGGGTCCAATTAATAAGAAATTATCTCTTAAACTTGACCTTGAAAGTTTATCTTCATATTAGCAATCAATATTTCGGCGTAGTCTAGTGGATAGTGTGTTAGCTTACTAGACAAGAACTCCGTGTTTAAATTCTAGCTCTTACATCTTGAAAAAATAAATATGAAAAAATATTTCTTTCAGCGGCTACCTCTTAGCAGTGTTCTGGCAAAAGTTCTGAGAGCTTCTCAAGTCTGTCGTTCAAAGTGGACTTTAAACTATTGGCCCGGTACTCATAGATAAGAATTGACAGACACAGTATGCATGCTGCGAGAAGATAGGATGTAGCCCTGAAATAGAGTTGTAATGGCCAATTATGTATGTATGTGTGTAATCAATATTTCGATATTCTTTTATAATATTTTTTCAACATAAGTTCGCTCCCATACGATCAGAAATTTGCTAATAAATTTCCTTTAAAATGCTCTTGTTTCCTCTTATTACATTGTGATGCTGTAATGCTTGTAGGAAATAGCTTAACTTGACAATTTGAATTACTTTCTTATTTACTAGGTTTAAGCTTCGTATAACATAACTTACATTCGGCATTTTTTAGGAACACATCTACATAGGATGCTGATCCAGATTGTCACATGCATAAACAATAAGACGGAGACAAGTTGCTGTTAATTTGAACACTCGAAGGTCAGTGTTATACCTTCAGCCTTGAGTGATCAACAAAAAACAGCACTTGTTCCATTTGTCGCTGCATCTTCGCTAGGTCGCTGTTATCTTCCCAGCGTTTAATTTACGACATACGTAAACGTTTATCGTAACAGTTGAAAGTATGAACTACGTTATCGTGTAACTGAACTTATGCTTACGCTGTGCTGATCGAACACTTCTATAACTGAAAACTAATATTAAGCTTATAAAAGGTAAAAAATTGATTATTTATATATATCTCTCTCTTTCTGATTCGCTTTCACACAAATAATATATAAAAGCCCGTTTCATTTTAAAGGTATTTTACTTCATATTCTATGTTATATTTACATGTTTATTTACTATTTGTAATCGCAAGTAATGAAGCTATTCCGTTCAATTGACAAACATGTCACGTAATTGTTTTTCGTGATATCACAAGTGTGATAACGTATGTGGCGATACCTACTCTAAAAATAAGGAGTTTATTTCAAAATGTTGTATTGCATCAACTACCCACAGTATTATTATGTATAATTCCAAATAGTAGTTAGAGTCGGGCATTTACAATTTCAGCCGTTGGAGTCAGATTGGGAACAAGAACTATTTTTTACGCCTTCACAGCCCTGATGTTTAAAGATACTACATTTTAGAGTCATTTATCAACAACTTGCAACCAAACAAAGATTTCTCTTAAGTCCGGTTTCTCTCTTTTATATTAATCTAAGTTTTTATGCATCTAAAATTCACAAAAAAAAGTAGCTCATTGTTAACTACTTATTTTAAAATTTGATAAACGGTTACATTATTTAGCACCAACACCAACAAGAAGTATTTCAATTATAGCGTAATGATATTCAAGATTTTTAAAATTAATACGCCTCATATTGAGTTTGTGAGCTTTCTTCAGAAAATAAGGTAAAAGTCTTGATATAAGCCGACACCAAACAAATACCGATGGGTAATTGACATGTTAAACTAAGCCAACATTTAAAATTTTAGCACTTAACAAAACTTTTATTACTACAAATTAAAAAATGCGTTAAATAATAAAATTCCATGTTTCCCACAACAGTACTGATTTAATATACGATAAGGTACTTAGTATTAACATCGTTCAAACAACAAATTTATTAAGTTTTTTTTTTATTAAATTACTGTGAGAAAATCTTCCCCATTTCTTTAAGAAATCCAACATTAACAAATTAAGAAAGTCTGCTGTGTCTGTTAATGTTGACATACATCCATATGAGAATAATGACATTAACTGATATTAACTTTTATTACACAATCCATTCAACCATCCATTCATCCATCTGTATTCATATATCCACTGAAAACAAATGTAATCACATTGCATATGCCAAACATTGTCACTGATTCGTCTTATTGTCTTCTTGTATAGTTTTAACTCTTCGATTCGATTGTTTCACATGGCAAACCACCCAATAAAGAAAAAATCATAAGTAACCGCATCTGGCATATTAACAAATTAATACCCTACAAATGTAAAAAGAAAGAAATGTTGTAAAAAAAAAATAACAACTACAATAGCATACAATTGTGTGCAGAAATACAAAAAAAAAATGACAGAAAACAAACCGACAAAAACCACAATAAGATGACACTTTTAAAACTGAATACTCGAACGCAAACAGTAGTCTGCAATTGCATTGGTAGCCAGCATCCGATATATCTAAAGATGTAAAAAAGATTTTAATGGTACAGCTGGACTATTTGATCCACTATACCACAGGTTATCATAAGCCTGCTTTTCCATTATTTTTACAAGTACATAAGTTTTGAAATAACATTGGGTACTTAATGACAGAACTTCATTAGTGGTTTAGCACATTATTTAATTCAAAATAATCGTACAATTGGTAACACACAAGTCGAGTTGAATACTAACACATGTCGTCATGCGGGAGTTTAAGTACTCTATCCGCCATTTTATATATCTCGAGTTAATGGTGCCAGTTTAGGTTTTTGACACCAAAATTTTTAAAATCTGCAATCCGTTTTCGGCTATTTATCTCCGAAACTGGACGAGATATCCGAAAACGGATTGCAGACTTGAAAAATTTGGGGTCGAAAAACTAAAGTGGCATTATTAACTCGACATATATAAAAAATATGAAATGGCGAATAGAGCACATAAACTCCCGCACGCCGATATGTATATTGAAATTTGAATTTATCGTTGGGGTTTTACATATTTAAAGTCACTAGACACCTAAACGGCTAAACCAACTTTCTAAACATTTTTGCAGTATCTCGATTTCGCTCTGAGAGGAATTAGAGGCTATAGAATTTTTGAAAATCCGACCAAACGGTGACATCAAAAGCAAATACATATTTATTTGTCTGCATCTTCAAAATAAGGACAGTAAGAGTATCTAAATTGGATGCAAATAATTTGCAGTCAATATACAAAGCCCAGCAGTCAATTAGTGGGCACAACTAAATAAGTAGGCGTGGTACCTTCCTTACTATGTAAACATTTTTGTATATCTTGAGAAGTGTCAAGCATTAAACACATAGACGACAGAAAGCAGCAGGCAGCAAGTTGTCAAAATTAGAATACACACGTTTATATGAAAACGATTATTTTAAAGGCAGCACAGCAAAACCCTAGACAAAAACCATTTTCATATAAACGTGCGTATTCTAATTTTGACAACTTGCTGCCTGCTGCTTTCTGTCGTCTATGTGTTTAATGCTTTAAAGCTAAAGTTACAGAATTTGATGTAAGTGACTTCATGGCTAATACAAATCGCCAGTCACCGCCGGAACTAGACACATGGGCATGGTATTTCTCATACGAAGTAAATATTGTTTCTTCTTTCTGTTTTTTAAACGTTAACAATGAATATTTCGAAATTGGTTACATGTTTTAAAATAAACTTTTTATTTTACAATATTTGAGAATAATAAGAGATTGGCTAATTTATTCTATAAAGCAACTGATTCATTGAGTAAATTTTTTTGTTATATAGTAAAAATTACCTTCGACCCTCACTGTTTTTTAAAAAACATCAGTGCGTGAATACTTACGAAAAAGAGACATTAGCTATTTTCCTTATGGTTGAATAGATCTTATGTGGTGTTCTACTTCACTTTATGTTTCCAGTTGTTTTCCTACAATAATCTCAAAATGGATGTGATCTCCCTACCTAATAAAACCAATGTTGTTAGAGATTTTTACCCTAGACTTGAAATATTCTTTATGCTTTGAGAAAATGTCTTAGATTAAGAAACATTTAGA
Organism: Metopia argyrocephala; assembly: GCA_963576795.1. NCBI lineage: Eukaryota > Metazoa > Arthropoda > Insecta > Diptera > Sarcophagidae > Metopia > Metopia argyrocephala. The sequence continues at coordinate 66,662,300 of OY756208.1, forward strand.
AAAATTTAGGGGCAAACAATACACAATCCGCTGACTTAGGAAATAAATTTACATAAAAAATAAATAGAATGTTTCTGTAATAAAACACAAATAGTTTAAAGTCATATGCATATACATTTTTTTTTTTTTGGGTTTTATATAATAATTCCATCGAAATTGAGGGATTAATTTTTCCTCATTTAAGGATTTTTGTCGACATGGACTTGTCAACACTGAAAAGTACCTTCATTTAAACTTGATATTAAAATTTTTTATTTTTTGATTTTAAAAAATGTTTTCTTTAGCAGAATGAGTTCTGATTAAAAGTGGCAAAATTATAATGTTGGACTTGACACACAGCAAATAGAATTTATAAAACAAAGCTATCTTACTTGATCAAAAATAGCTTAATAGACGTTTGGTTTGCATGCGTTGCAAGCACTAAAATAAACAAAATTTGCCAGATTTAAGGTGCCAATTTAGGATACAAAAATATAAGAAAAAACTATAAACAGCAAAAGAAGAATTACAAAAATAAACATTCAAAACCACAGCTTCCTCTATTACCCAAATTGCGGGTAAACGCGAGGCGATTTATTGCTGACGCAGTTCGCTGCAACAGTAGCGTTAGTTCCTGATACGAAGTTTTCTTTCTTTTTTTTTTTTCTTTTAGATTAACTCGTGTACATGATCTTATATATTGAATACATACATACATAATTATATAATAGTATACAGCTGAATAAAAAAAAAATATTTCTTTGCCCACTACAGATTTAGATGCGTCTCGTTTCTATACTCATTTTCACCAATTGCGATTTAGATGAGGGCTTTAAATAAACAGTTACAAAATCAATTCATAAGCAAAAATTCAAAAATGAAACCTTCACAGAATACATTTTTAATTTAATGTTGAAATTACTTAAAAGAGTTAATTATTATGCAGTTCGATTATTTTAATATCCAATAAATGATTCCAATTAGGAATTTAAAATATAAATGATTGATAAACGTTTAACTTAATATTTTACTGTTTCCAATTTGTTATTTACTCTTTGCGAGGATACTTCCCTTGTGCGGATTTACTTCACCGGTACCTTCGGTATCCGTCAAAGAGAGATTTTACTACATAGATTTATCATCGTATACTAGATGTTTGTTTACTATAAGTATGTATTATTGGAAAATTCAAAAAATTTGACATGCAACATATATCCCTAAAAGCATGCATCACCTTTTTACACAACACAGTTCAACAAAATAATTTTTTTGTTGCTTTTGACAAGAACTCCCATTTGGGGCTCAGAATCTACATGTATTTAACAGCCTGTTTCTAGAACACGAATGGTTTCTGACATTCGTTTTTTTATATGTGAAACAACAACAAAAACACTCAAATTTGTTAGTGTTTCTCATATAAAAACACGAATGTCAAATACCATTCGTGTTCTAGAAACATGCTGTTAGTCTTTCTGTTCTTCTTTTTAAGATCTGCACTTTTTATGCAATTTTTAACAGTCCAGCTGCTGTGCAGTAAGTTGAAATTATAACGATATATCATGCATTTTATGTACAGAAGTTTCAAAAGAGCGCCTATAGTAATTCGAATATAAAATATAACTCTAAATAACCCAACACCAAAGCTATATCAACAGTAAAAACTCTATTCTAAAATCTTGCTCATTATAATAAAAAAACATTTTTGTAGGCTGGTGTAAATTAGATTTATTTCGTTCAAAGGAATGTTGACTATGTTGTTCCGTACATGCAGTGTTGTCAGATTAGGGGATTTATCCCCAAATTGGGGATTTTTTTTCTGAAATGGGGATAAAAAAATTCATTTGGGTATGGGGAATTTTGGGGATTTTCGACAAGTTTTTGGCGATTTTTAAAATTTGTTCGCTTGCTTAAATATATATTATTAACACGATGAAAGAATTTTAATAGAATTTTAATTTTCAAATCTTACTTATAAACTTGTTTAAAACTCATACTTTCATATAAAATTTTTGCAATGTGTGCTCTTGGTTTGATTTATTTTCTCATATATATAATAACATCTCCATATTATTATGTTTCCGCCACCTTCTTTAATGGTTTTTATTTGAGGGTATTTGAGGGTCTTTTTACAGCTAAATTACTTCTTTCGTAGATAAACAAACTAATTTTAGTTTCGTCCGACCACAATTACTTCTCCACTTATACTTTATGTTTTCCATAATATGGCACAGGACATATATTTAGAATAGAGGTAAAATAGATGTAGTACAATTTCAAACGACATCATGATGTCTTATGCTGAATATGAAATGGCACACCGATCAGTATTTCAACAAAATAACGACCCGAAACACACATCGAAGCGAGCAAGAGGTTGGTTTAAAAAGAATGTCGTCAAGATTTTAAAAATTTTAAACCTACATATCAAATAAAACATATATAAGTACATACATAAATGCAAAATTATTGCTGCACTTTGTGTGGGGATTTTTGGGGATGAACTAATCAAGGTTTTGGGGATTTTTGGGGATATAAATTTCGAAATTGGGGATAAAAATTGAAAACCATCTGACAACCCTGCGTACATGAACCAAAATGTTGACAGAAACTTGTAGTAGTTAGAAAAAATGTTGATATGTAGATTTCACATGTTTTTCACAGCAAGAACTGAGTACTACTTTAGAAACCCTATTTCGCAACTATTTCAAACGAAATATTTTTATATGTATTTTGACAGCTTTTCGTACGAAATTTTTAACTCAATATTAGGCTTAGTACTAAATTGTATGTGATGATGACGCCTCTAAAGCATCAGACTTTATACTTTTCAAGCCGGACTGCTTGTTACGCATAATTACAATCAGAGCTACATACTTACAGCTCCTCATAAAAGTTAAAGCAGGGTCCGTATATCCAAAATAGTGTTATAATTTCCTACAAAGTGTTGTGTGATCTATTCTACCAAAAACCTTAAATAAATCAAGCAGACAAGAGATTGTTACCCGTATCAAATGTACATATCAACAACACCTTTTAGAGCTAAAGAGGTACAACTACGAGTCAGTAATGGAGTCAGTAAAATATTCTGATTTAGAAAAAGCTGGCAAGATATTCATTGACCTGAAAATACCTTGAAGAAGAATATGTTATTGTGCCATGTTGTGTTTTCGTTGTAGTTTTTGAATACGAGCTTTTTTGAAACTATTTAGTAACCTTTCTAAAGAAGATTATTGTCTTCAAATCATCACCTTTTTATATAAAACATAATCATAATTAGAGATAAGCCGACCTATTCGTAAATACATCACTGCACTGCATCACGACGGCAAACTTTTACAACAGAATAAAAAATATGCACAACTTCTGTATGCAATTTTACGGTAAGAGTGCCATGTATTTGCATAAAAAATTTCTTATATAAAAATAAAGGCTAGCTTCATTTCAACTGCTGAATGCCGAAATGCAGGGCAATGATGCATTTACGAACAGTTCCCGTTTTTGGAATAAAAGCCTGTAAGAATATGCTTTAAAACCCAATATTGTGTTTGGTAATTAAGTAACAAATATTTAAAATAGTAAAAGTATTTCTGCCTTGTATACATACATAATTGGCCATTACCACCCAGTTTCAGAGTTTCGGCCTAGCTTCTCGCAGCACTCATGTTGTGAGTGTCAATTTTTATCCATGGGTACCGGACCTACAGTTTAAAGTCGACTCCGAACGACAGACTTGAGAAGCTTGTTCATGGCAATCAGTTACTCTCAGAGTTTTTGACAGAAGACTGCTTAGAGGTAGTCGTCAAAAAAAATAATTTTGTCATATTTCTTTTTCCTTTTTTTTAGGATGCCAGAGCTGAGGTTTGAATCCTGAGCTATCGTCTTAGTAAGCCAACACACTAACCACTAGTCCATTTGAAGACCTCAAGCTCTTAAAAAAACACCCGTTAAATAAAATCAGATGCAAATACTTTTAGGTCATTTGGGTTAAAACTTACGAAGGCCAATAACAGAAACCGGATAAATCGTAATCATAAAACTCTCATTAATGATTGCAGTTCTTTAAAGTGCTGGTGTGCATATATTAAATTTTATTCATATTGAAATACAAAAAAAAAAAAAAGAATAAAAACAAATGGAATCAAAGCTAAAGTCAGTCCAATAAAATAATTGTTTGTGTTTTTGTGTTTTTCAAACTCTTTTGTTTTTCTCTTTCTCTATATTTTTTCAACTCCAGCAATTGTATTTAATGCTCTTTACTCGTCTAGTTTTATCTTTCTGTACAATAGCAATTGTCTGTTTATGAATGTTTTATTTATTCAGTTTTTTTTTTTTTTTTGTTATTGCTAGTGCTGGTGCTGGTAATATTGCTACTTCTGCTATTATTACTGCTGTTGTTGGTAATTTTTCCATTTGTCTTTCGTCATTGAGTTGCAAATGGTTTTGGGATTGTGGCAAACCACAGATTCCCACGGTTGCCAAGACTGCACACGCGCGCGCACACACGAATAATATTACTCATTGACTGGGGTCTGATTTGCTCGCTTGCCTATCCAGTAACAGTCTGTCTCCCTAGTACGTGTATGTTTGCGTTCATTGTGCTCGATTTGTGTTTTTGTTTTTCCTCTTTTTGTTTTTTTTTTTTGTAGTTATTGTTATTGTTTTTGTGTTTTGTTCTGTTTCCAAAGAGTTAAACAGTCGTCAACATTAACAAAGACATCTTTATAGATTTGACTTTTGTTCTTCCCTCTTTCCTCTCTAACACTAACATTGCCTTTCTTTTAACTGATGTCAGAGTGTGTTTGATTAACAATCATGCAAAAGTATATACGTAGTCGTTTAGTTTGTGTGTTACTTCAGTTGTTGGATAGTTAATCTAATGTAGGCAAGAAACAACTCATCGTCACCAGTCTTATCGCACAATATTGTATGTTTCATCGCTGTGTTGTAGAAGTTGCGCGTGCGCAATTTGCAATTCATTGTAATCGTAAGCAATTCAACACTTTTTTGTTACTGCAACTACTACTCGTACAACCTAGAAAGCAGATAATGCTGCTTTTTTTAATAATATTTGCAACTTTAACTACCCACTGCCATTAGTTTTATAAATTTTATATTTATTTTTTTATAAATACTGTTATTGTTATTTACAAACACTATTTGGGCAAAGGTGAACCAGTTGAATATTCATGCAAAATTCGCAATAATTTCAAGTTCAAACAAGTTGTTAAAATAGCACGATGAAATAATTGTTTTGTTTGTTTTTTTTTGCCCAAATACATGTCACAAGTACTTTTGTTTTGTAAGCAGATTGAAAAGCTGTACTTAAAATTGTATTTACCCGGTTTAGATGCATCCTCTTGTTATACTTACATATTCATATTACATAGTCAGTCTAGCTTTTACTTACAAACGAAGTTTGAATTCAGAATTATCAGTTTATGTTTCTATAAACTCTATGATTTATTCTTTATATAAATTGATGAGCACTCAAAATTTTTTTTAATATATTTTTGGAATATTAAGACAAGTTGTAAATCAGTTACATATTGTCTAACATACGTTTTTAAAAATTTACTATTTGCGAACCGATTTTTTTCTGAATTATCTATATATATAAAATGGAATGTGTGTTTGTTTATTTGTTTGTTTGTTTGTATCTTATAGGAGACCAAACCTTTGGACCGATCTTCCTGAAATTTTACAGCATTTAACTAGGACTCTGGTATAATTAATAGGCCACACGCACTTTTACGCCCACTTTTTTAAAATTATGTAGTTGCTTCCATATAGTTTTTAACAGATTTACTTCAAATTGTATACAAATTATACTCCAGGCGGGGTAGAAATAAACATTTCTTACGCCACGCCCCCTTTCACGCAAAATTTTATTTGAAAGTTTTAAACATTTTGTTCTCTGTATAAATTTGTTCCTTCCAACGGATTTTTCTTTATTTGGTAGTATATTTCTCTTAATACTGTTAACGTCGCCATATAACTATGAATCGCGCCCACTTCACCGCCCCCTTTTTCTTAATTCAGATACTTACTTATATCACTAACACTGTTTACTATACAAAATACTTTTTTAGTCATATGTATTTACCTAAAGTTTTATACACTTTTTATCTATAAGTAAGGTGGCCATACATTTTTTATTACCAAATACCCCTTTTTCGCCCCATTTTATCTTAAATTATAATTAATCTGCTTTCAATTTATATATATAAAAATGAATGTCTGCCTGTCTGTTTGTTTGTGCTTTATAGGAGGCCAAACCCTTGGAGCGATCTTCCTTAAACTTTCACAGCATGTTACTCTGACTCTGGAAGAAATAATAGGCTAATTGAAGTTTTGAAGGCGTGGTACTACCCATATAACTCAAAACTTAAAATCGCCATATCTTAGGCATTTTTTGACCAACTGCTGTATATTTGCTATATATGGTATTGACATGAAAAGTACCAAAGAAAAGTGGGCGGAGCACGCAACTTTGTGATATATTGGAGGCTGGACATGTTAACCGATCTTAAGTTTTCACAGCGTGCAGCTTTGACTCAGGAATAATTATTTCTTGATAATACTTTTCGACCATGCACACTTCTGCACCTACTTCTTTACTGCGTTTTTTAACGGCTTTACCTCAAATTTAAAACACATTTTAATTAAAATAGTGGGCAGTCCCATTTTCTTTCTCCCACAAAATATATAAATACTTTTAATTTTATTTAAAACGAGGGGGTACCGAAGTACACCGGGTTCAGCTGGTTTAATATAAACTCTAATAAATTGTTCTTATTATTCAATAAAGACCCAGAACAACTGCAAGTCTGTGCGACATATAAATTCTATTGGTGCTTTCGAGTTTAATAACAGCAAGTCTGGAACTTTCGTGGTAAGAGACCATTCATCTACATATCTACAGAACTTCACTTTCACTCAATATTTGTTGCATTGTTTCTGATACCTGTAATTTACAATTATTTACATCTGTGATTGCTATTTTCCGTAAATACGCTCTCACACTACAATGGCCTTCTATACTTCAGGATATTAGAAATGTTCTCAAATATAGAGTAATCAACGCCTTATGCATTTTCACACTTAACGTATTTAACATTTCAATCGTCTTTAAGCGTAGATTTTGAGATGTTTTGCCATACATTGACGTGTTTTGTTAAACATTTCAAATGAGATATTTTAATTTTAAATACTTCGTTAAATACGTAAATGGAAGGGTTGCATTAAATTTTAGATGTGTTTAGTATGTAATTGATGAAGCTGTCACTTTTTTATGGTTATTTAACACATTACCGTAGTGCAAAAGGCGGCTCATTAGGACAAACTTAAAAAACCAACAGCAATAATACCAACGGGATCAATGGTTTTTTAAAATTATTTATATTTTTTCCTATGACGCGGAGTTTTTATTTATACACCTTTTGCTCACTTTAAAATAAATCGACTATATTTTTTTAATTTTCTCAAACTTGTATACAATTTTGTACAAGCACCAATTTTAGCCGATAAAACGTCATTATTAAACATCACAAATATAATGTAAACGGTTTTATTTAGTTATTAAAACAATTTGTTTAAACGTCTTCAATAACACAAGTGTGAACATAGTATTAGCGTATCTAAGACCAACTTTGGAATTCCAATGTACCACGAATTTTCCTATCTCTAAACACATTTCTAATAGTAGAAAGCAGTGAAGCTTAGTAGGGTTATGGACCCGCAGCCTCATTATCGGCAATCACACCACAGTGTGCAAGTACACAATACAACTGGACTCTAGTTTCAAGTGATTGTTAATGCAATACGCCTTAGCAACAAATTTAGTTGCCATATAGGTACTATAAGAGGCAAACGTCTGTAAAGCAGCTTGGCTAGCCGAGAAAATATTAATTGTTTCTCCATTGAACTCAGTATCCAGGATGGTCTCTGAGCCGTAAGGTAAAGGTCACGATCTCAGCAAGGAGGACATTTAATGAGGTCTAACAAGGGGAGTTCTGCTGATAACATTTGCAGTCAGCTTCATCAAATAAATGTGAAGTGAGATGTTCTCATTGCCTAACTTCCTTATGATAGTAGTTTCTTTATAAGCTTTATGCTTATGTTCTCAAACCTACAATTTCTTATATTTTACTTCACAAAATAATAAAATGTACTGGTCAAAAAATTGAATGCAGGACTGCTCAGCGTTCTGTCGGAAGCCGTAATATTTAAAACTAAAAGACCTTTTATTAGTTCACATACTATAATAAAACAAATCTAACCAAACGTTAAAGAAAGTCATGCTAAAAATAATGTACATTTTGGTAATTCATACATACATACATACATAATTGACCATTACAACCCTTTGTCAGGGTTACAGCCTAACTTCTCGTAGCACTCATGTTGTGTGTGTGTTAATTTGTATCCATAATTACCGGGACCTACAGTCGACTACGAACGACAGATTCGAGAAGCTTTTTCATGGCAATCAATTACTCCCAGAGCTTTTGCCAGAAGACTGCTAAGAGGTAGTCGCCGAAAGAAATAATTGTTTCCTATTTCTTTTTTTCAAGATGTCAGAGCTGAGCTTTGAACCCGGCACTATCGTCTTAGTAAGCCAACACACTAACTACTAGACCACGGCGACATTTTCGTAATTTAGCAATTAAATTTCTTAATTGGTTTATATGATGTTTTTGCTTTCATGCGTCATCTACTGAAGTATAATTACCTAAAAACCCATTTTTCATTATCAAAATTTTGTCTTATAGTGAATAGAAGTCCATTTGTTTATTATTCAATAAGGCCATGTATTACATAGATTTTAAAATTTAAAACAAAAAACTTTAAGTAGAATCGAATAAAATATTATATTTTATTCATAGGCTAATTGACAGTTAACACACTAAAGAGGGGATATGTGATACGTCCTTAAATACAAGTAAGGAGAACATAAAGATATGAAAACAATAATATATAATAAAGGTATAAAATATGAAGGAATTCATACTATACATTTCTTACTCAGCTATACAGTCTTCAATTAAAAAACCAATTAAGATACATTATAAATATTTTAAAACAATCGGGCAAAGCCACATATCAACTCACAAAGATATTCTATTTCAAATGCCTAATTAGTGTTTGCTGGGTTGCTACAATAAAATAATACAAATAAGAATAGAACAGACACACAGCAATAAAATAAACAACACCCAATAACTGTATGTGCAACGTTTAAAACAAACAGTAAAAAACAACAATAAAAATAAAAAAATCGAGCAATATAAACCGTAAAACGACTAATTTGTTGCAGCAGTAAAACTAATTACACCGTGAGAACTTTATTGGCTAGTGCCAACACATTACCTTTTTTCCCCTCTATCTCTGTCTCTCTAACATTGTTTATGATGCGCTGATGAATACAAACAGAAAACAAAATAAAAAATTCAAATTAAATCAAAAAATAACAGGGAATAGTAGCCACCAACACAATAAATGATGAGCAAACAGACGTGAATGAACAGCAGTTCTGGTAAGTGTATGCGGTAATTGAAGCACAGCATCAAAATATTGGTAGCAACTGCGGTGTAGTGGGCATGCTGTTGATGTGGTGAAGTAAAACATTAAAATATGCAATTAAAAATAAATAAAATTATAGAAATATGACACAGATGTTGCATCAATGCAAAAAGCCAAAATTAAAAAAAAAAATCAATTATTGAAAACATTAATTAAATATTGTTTTGGAAATGCACTTTTTTTTTTACTTTACAGCGCAGTTATTTCGAAGCTAAGAAAACAAGCAATGATAAAAAAAATTTGAACATTAATTGACATATTTTCTTGGACGGTGTGGAGATCGGTAAATAATTATAGGTTACTTGGTTTATATATTGATGATCAATTAAGTTTTGATAATCATGAAGACTCTGTTATGTCTAAGGTCACCTGGATTATACGCAGACTTTACTGTACTGGTTATTACTTGCCTTTTTCATTGAGAAAAAGAGTTGCTTTAGCATTATGTCTGTCCATATTTTTTTATGGTTTCGAGGTTTTTGGATGTACAGCACGCGGGAATTTATTAAGACTTAAATTGTGTTTTAATAGAGTGGTAAGATTTATTTATAATTTACGAATAAGAGACCATGTGTCAGGAAACGGATTTGATTTGTTGGGGTGTGAATTTGAGGACTAAATTTTTGCACGACAAATTATTCTGTTCTATAAGATTTTTAAATATAATCTTTCACAGTATTTAATGGATAAGTTTATTTTTAATCATTCAATCAGATCATCCCAATTACTTAATCCCATATATTTTATGCTTATAATGAGTAGGTATTTTGTAGTAACGGTGGCTCGATTGTGGAACACATTTATCCCTAGCGGTGAAAGGATATTTTCTACAACTGTGGCTCAGTTTAAGAACTTATTTAAGAGCCAGGTATATAATTGCTAAATACTTATTTTATTTTATTGCTGATACTACCTTCATCCATAACCTTTTAGTTGCATTTGCATAGGGGGTATTTTATTCCCGAGTTGTAAACTTTTGTCATACGATAATTATTGTTTTTTATTACTTGCTTTGAATTGTAGCTTGGATAATTTAAATTGAACAAAAACAGTAGTAGTCTGTCAAAGCCAAGAGGGTAGTTTTAAGTTTTGCTAAGAAATATATTTGTATTATCTAGAATCTATTTTCTGTTATTAACTGCAGTTATATGGCCCACTGGGCTCACAGTCTGCAATATCATACAATAAATAAATAAATAAATAGTATTGTAAAGAATAGTTTTTTTGTTCAAATATGTTTTCCTTTACCACCAATAGAAAAATTATTATTACAACGTCGTATTTCAGTTTAATAGTTCAGAGAGAAATTCTTAAGTGCAGGGGTAAACCCCTACTCATGAAGTGCATTGTATCGGAATGTGAAGATGGTTGATAGATAGAGACTTTTTTATATAGATATTTGTATATTATGCACTTTTTTGTTGATGAGATAAGTTGCTGTCAATTTGACCATTCAAGGGCGAGTGTTATACCTTCAACCTTGAATGATCAAACAGCAATTGCCTCATCTGTCGGTAGATGTTGAATGTGAATAATGAGCGTCTTCATTAGATTAGCTGTTATCTCACCTAGAAGATGGCGCTGTACTGCTGACCATTGGTTTCTGGTGGAATAGACTGGAAAATATCAGGGAGCGGTTTCTTGAAGATGGATTTCTTGAAGGAGGGGGGGGGGGGAGGGTGGTTAACCTCTTTTTTTTAAATTATAATTTTAGAAAACAGCAAATTTTTGTTTATAATATTGTCCTTAACTGGGATTGAACCTCTGTCGTGTGAGCTTCTATGCGAGAGCTCAACCACTATACCACGACCTCCCTGTTCAGTTTCAGATCAGTTTTTAATATCAGGCTAATAACATAATAACAATTAAGAAAGAGGTATAGTGCAACTGAAAATACAATTTTGTTTGCAGCCTTGTTCAAGATGTGGAAAAATGTGATTGTTCGTTTCTTACTGTCTTTTCTTATGCCTCTTCAGCTAATCAAAGTATTCTTGCGATATAGTGTAACAGGATGTAAGGCAAATAAAATATTCTCTTTTGATTATCTAAAAGATGTAGTCGCCATGGTCTAGTGGTTAGTCTGTTTGCTTACTAAGGATTTAAACCTCAGCTCTGACATCTTGAAAAAAAAAAATATGAAAAAAATATTTCTTTCGAAGACTACTTACCTCTTAGCTGGCATCTGGTAAAAGTTCTGAGAGTCTGATTGCCATAAACAAGCTTATCACATCTGTCGTTCGGAGTCCCGGTACATATGGATAAAAATTGACACACACAACATGAGTGCTGCCAGAAGCTAGACCATAACTCTGAAACAGGGTGGTAATGGTCAATTACTTATGTATGTATGTATCATTATCTAAAAGTTTTGCAAAACTTTGTAGCCAAAAGTTGGCTTTTGCCTTAAAATTTCTGAGTAAAAATTGTTAATTTTTCTTGTTTTCTACTTCCCTACATTTCCTGTTATTTAAAAATGGACTCAAATAAAAAAAAAGAAGTTTAAAATCCACCTTCAATTATCATGTGCACTAAATTCCACTCTCGAAATTCGATTCTGTCGGTGTTTATTCTCTCTCTATCTCATACTTTGTAACTGCATTTGTAATTACAAAATACTTAAATATGATTAAAAACATTTGAAGCATTTTATCAAAGGATGTCAGCAGTGTGAAGGAAACAGCAAACTTATCAAAAGTAAAATGTTGCAACAAAATAGAAACTCATTAAACAATTTGATAGCATTAGAGACAACAACAAAATCTAAATGACAAAAAATAAAAATTAAGTTCCTATAGCAGAATTCTTGATGTACAGCAAGAAAGCAATATGTAACAGAAATAAAAAAAGTGTGTATCGAAACACTTGTTTTATGTCTTTTTTTCTTTAAATGTAAAGTAAAAAATTAAGTTTTCTTTCAATAAACATACGATACATATGTAGTATCTTGTTTCATATTTCTCCCCCTACCACCAACTGCTCCATTTCACCCTTTTTATGTGTTTTAAACGTTAAACTCATGCTTAATGTTTTCTTTATAGTGATATTTTATCTTCCCCGTTTTATTAAAAAAAATATGTAACATTTTAAGTGAAAAAAGAAACACACACACACAAAATTTGTTACTCATGGGAATTTCTGTTTTTTTTTCTTAAAAATATTAAATAATTCTTAGCACCACTCGTACAACAACTACTACTTTTTTCTACGCTTTGCTTAAAAACTATTCACATTCAACATTTGTGCTGTTGATGTTCGTGTTAGAAATAATGTTGATGATGCTGATGTTAAGCAAACAAATTGCCCTGTCAGTCGAGTGTGGCAGTATAAGCCAATTGTCATTAATGTCAGCTTAGATTAGTTGGCATCACAACAGCAACCAAAACTAAACTGAGGAAACGATTTAACACTGCCGCCTTAATGTTTATAATGATGCAGTTTAAATTTGGTTCCCAAAACGTAAAACATTTTTTTTTTTCTAAAGGGTTTAACACATCACCCAAACAAAGAAAAAAATTTAAAGAAAAAGAAAAAGACAACAAAAAACTGCTTTTACTAGCAATATATGTACACGGCTCACTAGTTCTTCGTTGCCTCTGGTAATACGTGTGAGAAAATATAATATATTGTCTGTTGTTACTTTTATGAAAGAAAATGAGGGGCAAAGTATTATTTAGTAAGTCATTCTTTATACGGTCTCTTTAAGTATGTACTGTATTAGAGAAAGTTTCTCCACTTTGGTTTTTATTTTCCTCTTTTTATATTTTACACTTATACGTACTCAGCTTACAATGTTTGTGAAACAAAGATTGATGTCTCCAATAACCGTGGGAATTGCATGTTTATTAATTTTATCTTCAAATGGTTTGAACTTGCAATTGAATAATTTCAAATTGAATTGCAGTTTGTATTACTATGTTAAGCTCCCTAATGTAAATGAAAATTATTAGAGTGAGGAAACAAATATACTCATATATGTCCTGCAGTAAGTTAATTGCTATATCATAATCTTATCTGCAGGGATTATTGTACTAATTGAATTCTGGACTATTTTTCTTTTATGTGGAAATAGACACACACTAGAAACATATTGTTTAGTGTATACCCGCGTACATATATTGCAAAACTGTCAACGAATGTGTCTTTATATTATTATATATTAGCGGTATTCACTTGTTCTTGCAAAGGCATATGCAAGTCTTGCATATGTAGCAAATCAAACCAAACAACAGCTAAATGTAGGAAGATATTCTGGAATAATATCTTTACAAGACTTACAGGAGCATTTGCAACAAAGCCTGGTTGCTGCTATTGCTTTACAGCTAAGGGGAGATATTTAGAAACAAATTTAAAAAATTCTGATCAATTGCCTATTTATATAAAACAATATTTTTTAAACGATTAAAGCTTAGTAATAATAAGGCTGAAATATTTGAGAGTAGTCACCGATGGTTAGTGTGTTGGCTTACTAAAACGATAGCGCCGGGTTCAAATCTCAGCTCTAACATCTTAAAAAAAGAAATATGAAAAAATTAAAATTGCCATGAAAAAGCTTCTCAAGTCTGTCATCCGGAGTCGACTTTAAACTGTAAGTCCCCGTACATGAGTGCTGCGAGAAGCTAGGCCGTAACCCTGACACAGAGTTGTAATGACTAATTATGTATGTATGTATGTATATGTTTTCATTTAAAGATAATATGCTCTTTTAAGCGGGTTATAAATTTACAATTGCTTTTGATTATATATGTGCCCATAACTATGAAAGTGGTCCAAGTCATATATTTCTTTTTTCAAGATATTTAATGAATTGCATTTGAATAAATTAAAAAATATTTTTACCTTATGCGACATTTTAATTTATAATTTTATTGGTCTTAATTGATGGAAATTTATTATGAATATGAAATTTCGTGTGAATTTCATACGATAATATTGTTTTTAAAGTTTGAATTGACTTAGACCACTTTCGAAATTAACTGAATGTGCTATAAATGACTTAAAGCAAAAAAGAACTGAGTTTTATTTAAAACAATAATTTGATTGAAAAAATTCCTGAACATTTATTAATTATTTTTAAGCAGTAATCCATTTTTATCATTATTTCGAGTATTTAAGATTCTTAAAATGTTCCTGAAAAACTGAAGGGATGTACGATAGTAAACTCATAATATCTTTATGTTTTTCTTCTGATACTAGTCTAATAGTGTTGTACAATCAAAGTAATTTAGTATAGGGTGTTTTTTATTGAGGTATAGAAGTTGGCATCACTTTTTAACTGGCGGCCATTTTGTCAGCTGTCAAGTAATTAATATTTAGCTTGGTTTGCCATTTCATCATGAACAGGTTGACAAAAGAACAACGCTTGCAAATCGTGCAAATTTATTTCGAAAATAATGGTTCAGTTCGCTCCGTCCATTTTATGGTCGACATAATCGTCCATCAGAGCAATTAATTCGGTTAACCATGGATCGTTTTCGCACTACGTTTACTCTATGTGATAATACACATCCGCAGAGACGTCGAACAGTGCGCACCGAAGAAACAATTGCCGCTGTAGAGCAAAGTGTTGAAGAGAACCCGAATGAATCGATTCGCCACCGTGCACAGCAATTGGAGCTTTGTCCATCAACTTTATGGAAGATTTTGCGCAAAGATCTTGGCTTGCGACCTTACAGGATCCACCTTGTGCAAGAATTTAAGCCGCGAGACCATGCAATGCGTCGTGATTTTGGTGTATGGGCCGAAAATGAGATTGATCTCGATGCTGATTTTCATCGCAAAATTTTGTTCAGTGATGAGGCTCATTTTTGGTTGAATGGCTACGTCAACAAGCAAAATTGCCGCATTTGGAGTGAAGAGAATCCACATGACACCCTTGAGACGCCATTACATCCACAAAAACTGACTGTTTGGTGTGCTCTATGGGCTGGTGGAGTCATTGGGCCATACTTCTTCCGAAATAATGCTGGAGAGTCAGTTACCGTTAATGGAGACCGGTATAGAACCATGATAACCGACTATTTTGTTCCCGAATTGGATGGCATGAATGTGGATGAGTTGTGGTTCCAACAAGACGGCGCTACATGCCACACAGCGTACGTCACAATCGATTTATTGAAGGAAACATTCGATGAGCGCATAATTTCGCGGAATGGACCTGTCAATTGGCCACCAAGATCGTGTGATTTGACACCATTGGATTATTTTCTTTGGGGATATGTGAAGTTGCTCGTCTACGCCAACAAACCAGAAACGTTAGGGGACTTGGAAGCCAACATTCGTGGCGTTATTGCCAACATACGGCCCCATATGCTCGAAAAAGTGGTTGAAAATTGGACCTGTAGAATTGGCTTTATTCGAGCTAGCCGCGGCGGCCACATGCCCGAAATCATATTTAAACATTAATGGCATAAAATTATCCTTCCAATAAAGCCAAATTGATGGACATTAAAACGATTTTCTTGTGTTTTATTTCAATTCGAAGTTCTATACCTCTAAAAAAAACACCCTGTATTTCCGTATATTTTGGGTCTTCCTCTTTTAGGTGAAAGATCCAAAACGTGAAATTTAGAATCATCTAAAGAATTTTTGACTTAGACCACTTTCATAATCAACACTAAATGAATTCCATATAATGTTGAAATTACAACCACTATCTAATGGTTCATTTTTGACAATTTCGTAAAAATTACATTGCACAAATTTAGTTTAAAATAATGTGTTATGATATAACTGATAAACTAATTTTTTTTAAATTTTGACTTAGACCAGTTTCATAATTATGGGCACATATTAAGTATTCACAAGCAATTACAATTTGGAAAATTTCAAATTAAAAGTACTCACCAGTCTTATATTAAACGAAATAACCTATTACCGCCAGCCAGCGTATCTTTTCGTGCAATCATATTGTAATTTACACTTTATTTCAATAATATATAGTGATACACTCAGTTGTAGCACCTCTATATAATGCTGATTGTAATCTTAATTTCATTTTAACCATTTAAAGTTTTCAACACAATTCTTTTAAGTTATAGATTTGCGTGCAGAGATTTCATTTCAAAGTCAACAAATTTAATGTATTTTTATTACAACACTATTAAGTTTTTAAGTAAGTGAAGTTGTATATGCCATGTCCTTATTTGCAATGTCAAAACTGTGTATGTATCAGATGGTAAAATTAATTTAATCACAACAGTTGTACAATCAACATGAAATGCAGAAATTTATTATATTTTAACTGCTGTACTAAACAAAATTTGTACCTTAGGAAACAATGGTAATGATAATTTGACTAGAAGAACAATTTAAATAAATTTTAAGTATGGGATTAAATCATAATTTTCCTTAGAGATCATACAATTAATAGAACGCTTACAGTCACAAATATATAAGCACAACTGTATTAAGCTGAGTGCGTTATAAAGGATGGGCAAATTTGAGGTTATGTTTTAAATTGACTCTGGCAACAGATGAAATGTCAAGAATGGAGGTGAGCATTGTTTTTTTATTAAAAAAAGTTGGGAAATTTTAACCATGAAACGCTACACTCTTGAACAAAGAATTTTACTTGTGAAAATTTACTATCAAAATTGTAAAAGTCTACTGTATCACTTCGTAAAATTCGAGCAGCTTTTTCTTGTAATCTGGAGCCTCCTAAAAACGCTAAAACGCTGTGCGTAATTTTATCGCTAAATTCGAAGCTCGCTGTACTGGTGCTGACAATACACCAAAATATAAAGCTCGTAGTAGCTCTAGTGTGCACTCAAAGTGTTGAGAATGAGTCTGGAACATTCACGCTTCAATCTTCGCAACAGTTGGTAGCTATAGTGTACAGCAAACTGTTCAGAATGAACCTTGAACATCAACTTGTCAACGTTTGCAACAGTTGGGCCTCACAAGAGGAATTTTTTTTTATTGAGACCATCAATCAGGGGTAAGTCCCTTCTAAATGCTGTAGAATTCTATTGGAATTTTTGTGGAAAGAATAGTACATTTATGACAGAATATAGATTTTGTTTTTTTTATATTATTAAGCGCCTTAGGAATGAGACAAATTGCTGTGAATTGATCATTCAAAGGCCAATGTTATACCCTTCACCCTTGAATAATCAACAGCAATTGCGTTATCGTTACATGTTGATTGTGGTGAGTGCCTTCGCTAAGTACGTTTTAGCTTTTTTCTGCTACTTCCAATAGGTGTAGCTTTTTTTTCCTGATCATTAGATTTTTTGTTGTCAATGTATAAGGTGGAATAGAGTGGAATGTCAGTGAGCGGTTTCTTTTGTATATGGACTATTTGGAGGGGGAGGGGGTGAACCTCTTATTTTTTAATTATAATTTTGAATTATATAAACCGCAAACTAACTTTTTTTTAATTTTTACCTTTGCTGCGATTTGAACCTGAGCCGTTTGTGTTTTTTTGTGCAAACGCTCTAACCACTATACCACGCAGCACGCCAACAACATTTTGGAAATTAATTTCTTTAATAATTAAAGACGTTTGAACATTGTTTCCAACCAACATTTTTGAATTGGCTGCTTGGAAAACTGAACGAAAACAATCCATTTTTTAACAAAATCATCTTTAATGATGAGACCCATTTACGATTATGGCGGTTATATGCACAGTAAGTTTATCGTGTTTTTTCCAAACTACAAAAATACAATTTAGCTTAGAAATGCCTGTATAGATTTTAACATTAGACTTACAACCCGATTTTGATAACGGTATGGCTTCAAATGTAGTCACTACCATTTTTTTTAACAATTTTCTGTAGTTCATACATGTTTACAAAATAAATTTTTAAATTACCGATGCCGTCCCAGCAGAAAATTTTTCAAATTTGAAAGCAATAAATAAAATTGTAAGCAATATTGTGTATGCATACCTTAAAGCTTACAAAGATCCTACAGGATAAGGTATTATTTTTGATTTTGTATAATATTTGCTTACTGGTTGCAATAAATTTGCGTTTCTATTGCATTATAGCGCCTCATTTCATATAAAAATCATGCATTATTGATGCGCACGAGTAAGTGATTATTAACAATTTCTCCCTTACAAACTAGCTTATTGGTAAGCACTCATTTCTGCTGGGGTTTCAGTGACAAGGTAAAGATACATGTTTGGTTCTTACATTAAAAGTTACGCTATTACTGAAATTACGACTATAATTGCGGCAATTTAATAAAATTTTGCAATTTTTCGTTATAGCGTCACATAAGCTAAACCTGCAATAGAGTAAAAGTGCAAATATGATTAAATTTTAGCCAAATCGTTTGCACAAATTTAAAACCACCAGTTGATTTTTTAAATGTTAATGAAAAATTTGTTTTCATAAATCACAAAACGTGTATGTACTCGTAAATAACAAACTTTTTGACTGATTGTAGTGAAATTCTTCCTGGCGGAGTAACAAAGTACAACTTATACTCTTATCATGGACTTATTCTATTTCCTATGTTTTTCAGTGAATCCTTTTTTATTGCAATTGTTTTTATATCTTACAAACTTACTGAATCTACTTTTAAAGAAATAAACAACACACTTAATTATATGCACAAATGTATGCTTCAATTATAATGTAATGCTACATGCTTCAATGCTACACTTGTTTCATTATCACCACTGCAATAATTTTTCTATAATTATTGTTAAATCCCTAAAATTTTATTTTATCTTACAAGTGTGTGTGTGTTGTTGGCCTCTAACAAGCCATTGCAAATTAAAAACTTCAACTTCTTCTACTCCTTTAATATCGATTTTTTTTTTCAATGTAAACACCAGTCATTAACCGTTACATCTAACAACTTCACTAGTATTCCAGGCGAATTTATAAAACCTCTCTCTCGTTGTTATTGACTTTTAACAAGAAAATTGTCAAGTAATTTTCTAGTTGCTGTTGCAATTTTTGTTGTTGTTGCTTTTACTTGGCGCTTAATTTGAAATATTTTACGCTATAGTTTTTCTACCTCCAGCACAGAAATTAAAATGCAAAAAAAAGAGCAACAATATTATTTGGTGTTGCTGTGAGCACTCGTTCTCGTACTCGTACTCATCTCTCGCACTGCTTTAAGATGGATGACTATCAAAAGGAGGATTTAAAGAACTGATGAGAGCTTAACAAGTGAACATGAGAAAACAGTGTAAAATACTTATGCTGTAAATTCAAGTAAGTATATGGAACGAATATTGTATGTACTTGTGTGCACTTGTAATTACATGCATTGCAGCATGTTTGTGCGCCAGTTTATACGAGTATGTGCCAACATACACGTGAAGTATAACAGAATACATAGAAATGTGGGAAAATTATAGACTTTGTCCACAGCCATCTATTCATATATGTATTTATAGAAATAGAAAAAAATTAAAAAAAAGAAATCTTTAGAAAAAAACATTGACAGATTACTAAATTACATACATACATAACTGGCCTTTACAACCCTGTGTCAGGATTACGGCCTAGCTTCTCGCAGCACTCATGTTGTGTGTGTAAATTTTTATCCATGAGTACCGGGACCTACAGTTTAATGTCGACTCCGAACGACAGACTTTGAGAAGCTTGTTCATGGCAATTAGTTACTCTCAGAGCTTTTGCCAGAAGACTGCTGAGAGGTAGACGCCGAAAGAAATATTTTTTCATATTTCTTTTTTTTGAAGATGTCGGAGCCTGGAGTCGAACCCAGGGCCCATGTCTTAGTAAGCCAACACACTAACCACTAGACCACGGCGACTACAAATTACTAAATTACTAAATTGCCATGCGAAATATATAGAATGACTTTCCCATTACCTGAAAATTTTATGTGTAACCCAATAGATATATTGATGTCCGTGCGATAAAGGAAAGAATTTTTTAAAACAATATTAGATGAATATGCAGCAGGACTAAAAGAAAGCTAAAAGCTAAATAAAAAATAATTAAGCTAAATTTAGCTTAGAAAACTCTAAAATGCACACAATAGTTGGAACCTATTATCTATTGCTTATTTACCACGTTTCAACACTTAATATTCACTTAAACCATGTGACGTAAATAAATCAATTAAAATCTATCAAGAGATCTATCGCTTTGATCACCATCCTCGGCAAGTAACCTCACACTATAGAATGCTCCGTATGAAAATCTATCAGAACTATTATGTGTTCCTGCTATATTTGGAAACAACCTTAGCTTTCCTATGCTTTCACTGTTCTAATACTATAGTTCTATGTAGTCAAATTTGATTACATTCTCCTTAATTTTACAAAGCGATCTTAAATGTATGCATATATGGATACAGATGGCGGCAGTAGTACGAATAATGACAACGTGATTTTATGTGTATTTCAAAGCTTCACGTTGTTTTTTCTTTTCTTTTTAATTAGAAAAAAATTGGCCACCACTCTCTAATGTAATACTTTCATTTGAAAGTTCACAGTTTAATCAATATTAAAACCGAGCAGGATTCTAATATTTGTTTAAAGCTATACATTATAGTAGCAGACCGTACGAGTTGCCAATACAAACTGTCCTTTTTAATTCATTTAAATTTCCCATTTGGGGAACAAAGAGAGCAATAATAAAACTGTTCTAATTCTATTCAGTCTAAATGGATGACAATTACAAAAAATAAAATTCAATGATGGAGATAAAGTATAAAGTGTTTAGTAGCTCTTCTACGAACTCATTACAGGGTATATACAAAAAATATAAAAACAATATATGATTTTTATGAAAAGTGTGAGTTAAATAGTTGATGATTTGCCTGTCTGGTATTCGATTTTGGGTTTCGAAACCATGTAATTATTTTTTCATAGCAATACGAACATTGTAGTGGTTGACAAGCTATGAAGTCCACTCGAAAGAAATACAATGTTCGTGAAATGTCAGGACTTCTAAATGGTTATTTGAAGATTGCGCATTAGATGAGTGCAGTGTAGTCTCACAAACAAAGAACAAATACAGTATGGTGAAAAGTTTACAATAGAGTGATTGGTAATGTTTTACAATATCACCATAAATCCTAGTTATTGCGTCGATTCGTTATTACTACACATATAAGCAAAAGAGGAAGTAGTGGACTGGTAGGGATAAATTATGTCCAAATAAGCCGAGAACAGTTCTCGTCAGGTTCAGTCAGCTCAGTCCGCGGGGAATAAAGGAAGAAAAAAACATATTTAACGTCTACAAAGAAACCGCTCCCTGACATTTCACTCAATTCCACCTTAACCACTGACAACAAAAAACGATTGATCAGGAGAATAGCGCCACCTATTGGAAAGTAGCAGAGATAACAGCTAAAACCTACTTAGCGAAGGCACTCACCACACACAATTAACATGCATCGATGAGGCAATTGCTGTTGATCATTCAAGGGTGAAGGTGTAACACTGGCCTTTGAATGATCAATTCACAGCAATTTCTGTAATTTCTAAAGCGCTTCATAGTAATATAAGAAAAAAACAATACTGCCCTTTCCAAAAATTCCAATACAAAGCACAGCATCAGTAGGGGCTTGTTTAACCCTGAGTATTGGTCTCAATAAGAAACAATGTGCTTTCCTAAGATATTACATACATAACCCTGTGTCAGGATTACGGCCTAGTTTCTCGCAGCACTCATGTTGTGTGTGTAAATTTTTATCCATGAGTACCGAGACCTGCAGTTTAATGTCGACTCCGAACGACAGACTTGAGAAGCTTGTATATGGCAATTAATTACTCTCAGAGCTTTTGCCAGAAGACTGCTGAGAGGTAGTCGCCGAAAGAAATATTTTTTTCATAATTCGTTTTTTTAAGATGTCAGAGCTGGGTGTCGAACCCAGGTCTCATGTCTAAGTAAGCCAACACACTAACCACTAGACCACGGCGACTACAATCGTTTAAAAAATGGAAAACAAGGGAAGTGTTGTTTAGATAAGCCAAAGCGCCAATACAGATATTTACTATTGCGGTGGCCAAAACAAATAAATTAAAGTTTAAGGCTCACAGACCTTGTTCGACAGATTTGCCTCTTTCATGATATTTCATCTTTGTTCGGTGTTAAAAGGATTTCCAGCAATAAAAAGTTGAAGCATGCAACTGATGGCTATTTAAAAGACATGGAATGTTCTTGCAAGAAGAGTATTGAAAACCGCGAAAAATGTATTGAACTAAACAGAAATTATGCTTTTGGTCAATATTTTTATGTTTTTAATCAACGAAACGTTTAATTGAAATTCAATATGAAATATTTTTTTTCTGTGTATTATTGCAATCAAACTAAAAAATTAATTAAAAAGACAAAAACACTCTTTGACACCGTTCTTTCTGACTTCTAACTTTAAATTTGATTTTCAAATAAACTTTTACAGATATATTGGGTTGCCTGAGAATTTTTGAGTAGCACAGATGTACGACATTCACATACTTTCCTAAAGCAATTGCAAGTTAAACTTATGCTGAGATGACAATCAATGCATGTGTGTGGCACATGTGCCACTAATAGTTTTTGGCGCGCTACAAAAACTACAACGAAAACATTTTAGTAACAACTCGTTGCACATAAGCACAAATAATAAAACAACAAAAATAATAATAAAATAACATAAT
This sequence comes from Metopia argyrocephala, assembly GCA_963576795.1. NCBI lineage: Eukaryota > Metazoa > Arthropoda > Insecta > Diptera > Sarcophagidae > Metopia > Metopia argyrocephala. The sequence continues at coordinate 66,685,440 of OY756208.1, forward strand.
AATGCAAAGATAACAATCTGCAGTTGTTTTTTTTTTTTCTTTTTTTTTACGCTGAAAGCGCATTAAAACTTTATGAGACATTTCGAACAACAAGTTTCCGCTTGTGTACGAGTATGGCATTGTAATAACACAATAAATATGACGCCATCTAACAAAATAGTTTATTGAAATTTTAAAAGTGATTAAATCAAAATTTCCTATTTTTTATATTATTTAAAGACATATGTAAATTGCACTTAAAACCCCCCACCAAATTTAATTATAAGAAAATTGTCAATTAAATAAGGGGATATTTATAAAAAAAAGCTAAAGAGTAATTGTTGACTTTAAATCAGAATTTCACGCTTTAAGCACTGGTCAAAATATTGATAAATTAAACGAATTTAATTTGAATGGCATTAATTAGTTTGACATGCTACTTTTCGCACAGACATAGGCTTTAGCAAGCGCACATTAAGCAAACAAACTAAACTACCACCATGATGTTTACCTAACGAAAAAGTTTATCTGCATAAAATTCCTCACAATGTTTTAACACATACATACATACATACATACATACATACATGCATAGAAATGTAAATGGAAATGTAAATACTCATACCCACAGCACAGTACGTATGAGTATTGTAAACAAATGAGCGGAAAATGTGAAACTTTCAATTAATGGATAGGAAATTATTTGGTCTCTTGCGAAAGAGATTTCGGCCCACAATTTACTTGATTATAAATGATTAAATAGTAGCGACATTGTTTTCTGAGTTGACCTTTTTAGGAGACAAATTAAAGCAAACCATTTGATTCGCTTAAGTGAGTAATATGATATTTCAGTGTGTGTGTGTTTGACAGTGAATAGATAGTCAACGTTTTATTTTTTCTTTTTTTTAGAAACAGTATAGGGCTACTGAAGGCATTTATGTGTGTCTATTAGGGTAATAACTTTTGGCATTTTTTGCAAATATTAAATCTCCCCAGACAAAATCGTGTACGGCATGGACAAATATTAAGAACTGCGTTTTTAGTTTTTCGCTATCGTTAAAAAAGGTTACGCACCAAACGCGGTAAAGATTTGAATCAAACGAAGTTGAAAAAAAGAAAAACCTTTTTTTGATGCCTTAACGTCTGACCGTCACATCTATATAACTAAGGCATGCTGATTTCAATAGTAAAGTCCGTTTTCGAATCAATGAAATAGTTTTCTTCCAAATTTGCTTTTATGAAGTTGCACTTGAATTCAAAAAAATTAAGTGGAGAGATGACATGCAGTTTTTGTATGAACTTTGCCTTTCATATAAATATTTTATAACCAACGGAATATTCCCATTTATAAATTTTATAACATTACAATCGGTTAGTAATGCAAGGTGGAATTCGAGAGCAATATTTGCCATTTTAGCATTTATTCTTGTTCCCAGTTACCAAAAACTTTTACAACCTATAAGTGATTTCATTTGTGATGCATGGTTTCAAATCTGGTTTTCGGACCACCGTTTCCAGGAAAATGATTTTGAACGGTTAAACATGTCATTAATAAATTTTACGAAAGCCCACGAGTGTTTCCTCAGACATTGGGTACCTACACCATCTACAATTCCAAATCAACAACGCAGTAATATTTGTGCGGAACGTGGAATAAAAATAGTACAATATATATATCCGCTATATAAAACATCGCGTACTTAAAACCTAAAGTTTATATCTTACAATACCTACTTTTAATCATTTATTGTTATTATTTGTTTACATACTTACATATGTATAAATCATATAAAAAAAAAATTGTTATTAAAAAAAATTAAAAAAAATATATATTAAATGTATTTTAGAAATCGCTGTCGGTGCGTAAGTTTTTTTTACCAAATTGAACTAAAATAGTTTTTTTTTATCATTAATTCAATATTTGCCATTAAAAAAACCCTGGGGAGAATATTGTCCAAAAAAAGTTATCACCCTAGTGTCTATAAAGAGATTGGTTGACTTGAAACGCAGTTTAGGTAAAATTTATATGGAAAATTTAACTCTAAGGAGACTTCAGTTAAACTTTCTTTTGATTTCGCTCTGGTCGACTTATCACTGTAAAAATTTATGAAAGAAATCATTAACAAAATTGAGAAAGATCTGTTCACAAGCAACATAGGCTCTGCCAGGGAATTATATACGAGTATTAATCACCAAAATCGCCGTGGTCTAGTGGTTAGTGTGTTGGCTTACTAAGACATGGGCCCTGGGTTCGACTCCAGGCTCTGACATCTTGAGAAAGAAGAAATGAAAAAAATATTTCTTTCGGCGGCTACCTCGCAGTCTTCTGGCAAAAGCTCTGAGAGTAACTAATTGCCATGAACAAGCTTCTCAAGTCTGTCGTTCGGAGTCGACATTAAACTGTAGGTCCCGGTACTCATGGATTAAATTGACACACATAACATGAGTGCTGCGAGAAGCTAGGCCGTAATCCTGACACAGGGTTGTAAAGGCCAGTTATGTATGTATGTATGTATTGGTCTCAAAAAAAAAAAAAAAAATACAATACTCAGGGGTAAACCCCTACTAAATGCATTGCATTGTATTGGAATTTTTTTTATTTTTTTGGAAAGGACAGAACATTTATGACAGAACATACATTTTTGTTTTTTCTTATATTACTATTAAGCGCCTTAGAAATGAGATAAATTGCTGTGAATTGGTCATTCAAAGGCCAGTGTTATACCTTCACCCTTGAATGATCAACAGGCAATTGCCTCATGATTGCATGTTGATTGTGTGGTGATGAGTGTCTTCGTTAAGTAGGTTTAGATGTTATCTGCTATTTCCCAATAGATGGCGATTTTATCCTGATCATTCGCTTTTTTGTTGACATTAGTTAAGGTGGAATAGAATGGAATGTCGGGGAGCGGTTTCTTTGATGATGGTCTTCTTGGAGGGAGGGGGGACCTCTTGTTTTTTAAATTATAATTTTGAAAAAACCGCTATCTAACTTTTTCATTTTTCACCTTTGCTGGGATTTGAACCTGGGTCGTTGGAGTTTTTGTGCGAGAGCTCTAACCACTAACCACAAAATTGTGTATTTAGGCCAAGTCGTGGGTTCCTCATATTGTATGCCAGAAATTTATGGTATGTCTACGGTTATGGTCAAATGGAAAAAGAGATGCAGTAATGATCGTAGCACCCATTATTTGGCGTGAACCTGGAAACCATCCTGATAACTGCCACTTTTGCGGAATTAACGCTGGAAATCGAAGTAAATGATCATATTCTAACCTATATTCCGTTCAACGACCACAATTCAAATCACAAGAGGAACAACCCAGCACATCTAAATTTTCTGATTATCCAAATCTCTGTGAATTCGAACGAAATACTTCTACCTAAATTCGTTAATTCAAGGAAATGTTATAAAAGATCATTTGACAGTATTCGATAGAAATTTTTTTTAATTTCGTCAAAATTATAAAACTACATATTTCAAAAAATAGAGCTGATGGCAATCTCCCAGTATTGTTTTCATAATCAGGGCCACAGAAGTAGCCAATAATAGAAAAAATGTTAGAAAAAACAAAAGTTGTGTTGACCAGTGTAATCTAAAGACACGTTCTAGGCTATTAATTGACCGATTCTAAACGAGAAATAACTCTTTTCAAATTACATATATTAAAAAAGACTAAAATATTAGCAAAAAATAAAAATTAGAATTAAATTTGATTTCGATAAATATCTTCTAATCCCTTTTTTAATATTTTAAAATCAAAGAGTGGTTTAAATAAACCATCATTTTTGTGCAATATGTCTATACCACATATACCACAGTTGGATGTCGCAGGTTTCAATTTTTTTATTGGATGCTAAAAAAGAAGGAAGAATTTAAAGAAAGAAAAAAGCAATTCACCAATTAGTATTCTTGTTTCTTTATGAATTCCATATTAAATGTTATAGGCCGTATGTATAATTAAAAGTTAGCAAAAAAACTTTCCATACCTTCTGTTTGATAACTAGTCAGAGAATCCAAAAAATTAAGAATCTCGTACGTTTGAGTAAGAATTTCCACATATGGGAATGACAAACTTAGCCACTGTGTACAACGACCTGCTAACTTTTTAGTACAAATAAGGCTGTATATAACCATTTCATTCACTCTATCTCCTGTACTTAAAAAATACCTCTTTATTCTAAAAAAAAGCAATGAACTGTTAAATTTTTGCAATAATTACTGTATTAGAACCTTGTTTTTAAGCCCTAGGCTAAGATTTATTTTATAAGTTAATAAGTTAATCCACGTCAATAGGTATTATTTTACAATCACTTAATGACTTTAATTATTTATTATATAACAAAAAAATTTCTGCACAGGTGCTTAAATTTAAGTATTTTAAATAATTGTTTATAATTTCCAAAAAACCAAAAAAAATCTTACCTCCCCCAAGATAAGCCTTTAAAAGTCTTAAAGTAATTTCTTTTATATTAAACTCCCCAACTTTTTTAAATTCCTTTAGAATTAAATAAGTAGGAGGAAAGCCTTATACGAGTATTCAACTACAATGATGATGACGGCCTATAAATATAACAGAAAATGAAAATGTTTTTAAAAATTGTCAAGGGAATCATTAACTGATACGCTGGTTTCTATATCCAATACAAACACGCATATTGTACGTGTAAGATAATAGTCGTACTACATATACAATGCACACCCATACAGTGTAGGTTAAAAAAAAAAACGAAAATTTAATTTTAAAGAATTTTTTGTTTTTTTTATTTAATAAAATTCTTTAAGAAATATGTAACTTTATTATTGGATCTTTATCTTGTAAATTTATAATTATTATATCGATCTTGCGATTCTAAAACTGGTTTCTTTATGAGCATTAACATCAGTTAAGGAATATATATAAACAATTAGCGGAACTAAACCAGTTTTCGACCCCTGCTACGAAGGTCTCATCAGAGTTCTTTGTGTTGTACATATCCATTTTTCTACATTATCTACTTAACTCATCATGTATTGAAAGTAGATTTTGTTAATAATATGTTTTTACTCTTTCGAATGAAAATTCTAACCAATTTTTTGGTGTTGAGTTATTTTCATTTACAACAATGAGTTGAAAGCTTTTTGGCGATATTGTAATGGTTATACTGAAAAATACTTAAGTTGAGTTTCCAAAAAAATTTCAATCAATACTTTAATTTAATCAGAACCTAATTCTACGAAATGAATTTAGATTATTTTTGTAGACAATCCTTAATCAAATGAAAAAATTGTTTCTGTAAAGGAATTGTATATATGGCAGATACAATAAACTATTTGATAAAAATTCTTACGCAATATAAATTTTTTGTATAAAATTGTTGAAAATATAAGTTCCAGTGCAAACGATATGTGGCTGTAGAACAAGTGGGTCAAATATTCATAAAGATAATAATGAAAAAAATTTAATTAGTTTTCCTTGTCACTGTTATTCCCATAGTAGGTATGGATAATTGTCACCTTAACATGTAATAGTTAATACAAGTCTATTATATTATATTGTAGATTTTGTAGCGCATACAATATTTTATATAGCTTTTCTTAATAGCCTCTCTTTTCTAAAAAAAAAGCGAAAAAAAGAGCACACGCACACTAACAGACATAGGGTGTTTCTTTGAGCATGAAAGAAAGTGTAAAAGGGGTTAAAGAAACTAACAAACTGCTCTCACGTTAAGCACGTCAATTTTGACTAGTATAGTCTGGCATAAGATCATGAATTGGTTTTAGCTCGAACAACGTAACGAAAACGTATGCCTTTATTTTGAAAGCCAGTTACCGTTTACAGCTGTTTAGCCACAAAATTGTGTGGTGTGTTGAGGTTTTTTTATGGCTTAGAAGATTGCTCATAAAAAACACTGGAGCACCATTCTTACTAGACTTTACAGACTCTATTAAATGCAAAAAAGTGCTCTACTGACAATTTACATACTATTGGTATTAGGGGCAATGCGTGGTATAGTGGTTAGAGCGCTCGCACAAAAACTCAGAAAGGACCCAGGTTCAAATCCCAGAAGAGGTGAAAAATGAAAAAGTTAGTTTGCGGTTTTTTCAAAATTATAATTTAAAAATAAGAGGTTCCCCTCCTCCAGGAAGATCATCTACAAAGAAGCCGCTCCCCGACATTCCATTCTATTCCACCTTAACCAGCGTCAGCGTAAAACGAATGATCAGGAGAAAAGCTCCACCTATTGGGAAGTAGCAGATTACAGCTAAACCTACTTAGCGAAGGCACACTCACCACACAATCAACATGCAACGATGAGGCAATTGTTGTTGATCATTCAAGGGTTAAGGTATAACACTGGCCTTTGAATGATCAATTCTCAGCAATTTGTCTCATTCCTAAGGCGCCTAACAATAATATAATAATTAATAATAATAAATGTACTGTCCTTTCCAAAATTCCAATACAATGCACAGCATTCAGAAGGGGTTTACTCCAGAGTATTGGTCCCAAATAAAAAAAATTTTTTTTCTTAAATCATGCAGTTAATAAGTATCTACAGATCATTTTTTCTCTTTAAAATATATAAATGTAAGTAGATACAGCAGATCCAGATGAGATGTGGTTTCAACGTTTTGAAAACTTTTGATTACTTATTGTAGGTCCTCGCGAAATCATTGGACTCTATTCTTTTTTTATTTAAGATAAATATTCAGAGGTAAACCCCTACTAAATACAGTGCATTGTATTGGAATGTTGAATATATAGAAATATATATAGATAGATATTAAGCGCCTTATGTAAATGGGACAATTTGCTGTCAATTTAATCACTCAAAGGCCAGTGTTATACCTTCACCTTTGAATGATCAACAGCAATTGGCCCATCTGGATGTTGAATGTGAGTGGTGAGCATATTTTTTATGTAGGTTAGCTGTTATCTTCCCAGAAGATGGCGCTGTATTCCTGATCATTCATTTCTTGATGGAATAGACTGAAAATGTTAGGGAGCGGCTCGTGGAGGTGGACTTTCTGGAAGGGGGGCGGGGGGGGGGGGGGGGGAACTCTTATTTTTTTAATTATAACTTTTGAAAAACCGCAAATTTATTATTTTTTTTCTCCTTCCCTGGGACTTGAACCTGGGTCATTTAAGTTTCTGTGCATGTGCTCTAACCACTATACCACGACCCTCCTTTACAAATGAAGTCAAAGATCACGTTAAGGTTAATAGAGATCGTTAACGTTTTATAGTCAAGGATTTTTTACCGTTTGAAAATTTAGATCGATCTTATCCGGTTAAGATTTGGTTGCAAACGGATAAAGCTACATGACATTTATCATGTAATTAGACATATTTCAGTCGTCTGCTACGAGAATAAATAAATTCACTTGCTTATTGTAATTGATTAACAACAATTGCTGTGATACAAACAGCCAAAAATACTCACAAAAAGTGGTCTCAAATAGAGAACTTTGTCGGAAGATACTTTCGAAATAGTTTTTAGTACTTCGCATTACAAACACGCATACATAATTGCCCATTACAATCCTGTGTTACGGTCTAGCTTCACGCAGCACTCATGTTGTGTGTGTTAACTTTTATCCATGAGTACCGGGACCTACAGTTTAAAGTCAATTCCAAACGACAGATTTGAGAAGATTTTTCATGACAATCGATTACTCCCAGAGCTTTTGCCATAAGACTGCTGTGAGGTAGTCGCATAGATGAGATTTGAACCCGGCGCTATCATTTTAGTAAGCCAACACACTATCCACTAGATAACGGCGACTACAAATAGACTCTTACTTATCTTATCTTTCGCGTAACATGTCAAGCTAATTTCAAGTTTTTTAGAATTTTTCACAATATATTCTAATTTTTTAAATAAAATATTCTACCTGTTAAAGCCACACAAAGGAATGGTAAAATATTCAAAGAAAAAATTCAATATTTTGATTGCAAAAGAGCTTAAGCTTTAATATTTATTTAAGTTCTGTTGCTTTACTTTTTACAAATTAAAGTTGCATCGGTCTTTAAAAACACCCTTTCTTAATACATACATACATACATATGTATGTGTATGGTATGCGTGCTAATATGTGCATATGTGGTGTTTAGTAATAGCGTGGGAAACGCCCGTTTGTTGAGTCACATACTTCGAGTTAATTTGATGAAGTCTGTTGTCGTTGTCATTATGTTTTTTCTATAATTTAATTTTTCATATGTACGTGTTGCTCTTAATGTTATGTGTGCTTGCCCCTCATACAAATGCAACAACATGACAACAATACAACAATAATAATAACAGTAGCAACTAATTCTCATTATTAAGTATTAAATATTACACATTTCCACCTGTGCGGTGGTTAAAGTTGAAACGAATTGTGTGTGAATTAGTCTTATAAAGAACAAGTTTGTTTTTTTTTTTAATTTTTACCAGTTTGTGAGTATGTATGTTCTTGCTTCTCAGTTTGTTAATGCTTTTAAATAGTTGTTGTTATGACTGTTTGATACTTGTTTTTACTTATACGATGTGTAGCCAAAATCATTTACAATACATGTGTTATATTTGACAAGTGCATGTCACGCTCTTTCTATGCGCACAATAAAAAACTTCCAAATTTCTAGTATTGTTGTTTATATGTAGTCACAACAACACTGCCAAATTTTTTATTTATGTTATTAAACAACAACAATTATGACCATCATAAAATTGTTAATTTACCCAAAAAAAGAACAAAATAAAAAATAAATAAAATTAAATTGAAGTTTAACACCTCATTTAAAAGTCAACAATGCCTGGCTAAAATTAAAGCAATTACTTGTAATTGTAATTAGATTTTATCTTAATTGTTTTTTTAGAAACAATTGTGTTGTAGTATTAGTTTGTAAAAATAATAACACGGTATTATAAAATTGAAGTTAAGGGACCACAGGCCAGCCTCCTATAATGCAGTACATATCTTCGATGGAATTAAAGAACACTGTAACTGACAAAAAATCTAAAATACGTTTTTTACATCATTTTACTAAGAAAAAAATACGCGTCGATTGGTCCCGGTTCTAGATTTCTACGATGAAAATAAATTCACTTCCGCCGTCTGCGAAATGAAAAATACCAGTGTATTTGTTCTACTTTTATGAAAGTTTTTTTGCTCTGGTGAACATTTAAGGTTTTGTCAGTTACAGTGTTCTTTAATTCCATCGACGATATGTTCCCGAAAAATGCCGTGTTGTGCGAAATCGAGTTATACGATGTTTAAAATTACTATAAAAAAGGTTCTACAAAATTAAAAAAAATTAAATACAATAATAATATAAAATGTATTGGTTATGGAGACTCAATAAAGTGCTCTCTTTTTCATCCGGCTCACTACAACTACGACAGCACTCATTTCATTGAATACCCATCTATCGAGGCATGGTTTCTAATTTTACAATACCCAGTAAGTGCAACCACCAATCTTTACCGAGAACTCCTTAGATATGAACTTGTTTTGGTTTGAGTCATCTGGCCTAACTACCTACCTATCTAGAGCGTAGAACAATTTTAGCTATCCAGCTTTCTGGATCTAGTCTCAGTGTCTTCAAATCAATGTGCCCAAGTTCAAATTTAATTTATTTTATTTTTATTACTATTGTTAATTCTTTAGTTCTTAATTTTAAGGGAATTTAATTAGCCAGTAGCCTTTAGTTTGCTATTCGAGGGTAAGTCACATTCATTGAAAATAATAAAAATTATATAAGTATTTAAGTATTTCTTTTACCATTAAGATAAAAAGGCTTCTAATAGACTTCAATTCAAATATGTCAAATGCACAGCTTGAGTAGGGTTTTTTCGCCTGAGTATTGGCCGTAGAAAACTAAGTTAAATAGCAAAAACGATAAAATATTTACTAGCCTATTTCCGTAAGACAAACAATATTAGGTAGGTGGCTCAGATGGCTAGTCAATCAAAAAATGTGATCTACTACAACTAGCACAAGGTGCCGTTTTGATAATATTACAGGACTAAACTGAACTCATCCATGTAGAAAAAAATACTACAGCCAACTAGAACTGTCTATAAGGTGGAGTAAAACAATGCGGTCCAATCTAGCGCCAAGTAATCAAAAAAACAGACACCTCGAAAAACTTCAAACGTCTGACTGCCAGACCTGGGCAAACACAACGAATATGACAAACAATCTTTATCTATTAAATATTTGTAAGAAAAACACCTAATTTTTCACTTGTCCTATAAATTTTCAGTCTTTTAAAATTATTTATAAATCTGGCACTTAAATTTTGAGAGCCCAAGAAGTGTTCCTCTGAAAATCATTCATTATTTTTAATAAAGAACTAATTAACTCTAATACACGAGATATATTCTACTAAGACGATAGCGCCGGGTTCAAATCTCAGCTCTGACATCTTGAAAAAAAGAAATATAAAAAATTATTTCTTTCGGCGACTACCTCTCAGCAGTCTTCTGGCAAAAGCTCTGGGATAATTGATTGCCATGAAAAAGCTTCTCAAATCTATCGTTGGGTGTCCACTTTAAACTGAAGATCCCGGTACTTATGGATAAAAATTTACACACACAACATGAGTGCTGCGAGAAGTTAGGCCGTAACCCTGACACAGGTTTGTAATGCCAATTATTTATGTAAGTATGTATGTACGTAAGAATGTATTCTTAAAATTCTCATGTCTTAGTGGTCGTTGCCAAACTCCTCCGAAATTGCTCGATGGATTTTCAAGAAATTTTGTGTGTATACCGGGTATGTATGAGAATTGGTCAACATCTATTTTTCCTACCCTCAAATGTTAAGTTTGGCCCAAGTGATAATTTATTTATAAATAACGTACCTACTCGCAGAAAATCTTAAAGTAAAAACAGAGTGTCTGGTAGCAGACAGACAAAAAGTTTTATTAAGAGCATTGAATGATAGAACAGATAGATATGTCATCCAAATGTTTTCCGTCAAATTGAACACACTGTTCAAAAAGTAACCTTATTTTCTGCGCCACACTCTGCAGTAAAATTTATGCAATTGAGCTGATTCCTCCAAGAATATTTTCCTATAAAGCCGCAAGAGTTTGGGAATAGTTATTATAAATCCTACCTTTGAGGTAGCCCCATAAAATCAATCAATGGGAGTAAGATCGGGCGATTTCGGTGGTCATGGAATGTCCCTAAAACGTCTGATCAGTTTTTGGGGGAAATTTTCCAGAATCAAATTCATTGAAGCTCTGGCTGTGTATTCTGTCACCCCACCATGAAATCATGTGTGTGAAGAGTACGATGGATGAGCTCGCAGGTTTGGCAAAAATAAAAATGGTCCAATTATCTCATGCACAGGTAAAACACAACAAAAAGTTACCCTGGGGCAATGCAATAGTTTTTGATGTTTTAATCGAGGCACAGATAGTCAATCTGGGCACCAAAATTCGATGTTTCAAAAGTTAATATTTTTCACAATTACCGATTGTAGGGTAAAGAGAATAGAATGTTTAACTAGATTCCGTTATTTTTCATTCCTTATTGCTTACATTCGTTTTCTAAACGCTGTCAAAGTTTCTTGTTGCTAATTGTGCATTTACTATTTTGTTGCGTTCAAGTAAATTAAAAGTTTTAACATTCTGTGCGAAGGCGTATGTTCAGTTTAATCATTTAAGCAAAATGGAAATCGTAAAGCAGGTAAATATTATTTAATCCATTTAGATAAATAAAATTATAATTTAAATTCATACTAGTAAAGCAGCATTGAAAAATATGGTATTTTTGTTAATTTCAATGGGTATCAAAAGTGAACTCTGGACACAAAGTTATGTACCACAACTCATCAACACTTCAATCTATGGTTAATTGTAATCTTTAGCATTGTATTGTTCAGATGGGAAAACAAATTTGCGGGTTTTTGCGGTTTTAGGTTTACCATACTTTCTGCTGCTGCTTTACTGTAACACTTTCGTTGATATACAGAGTGTTATATATCTCAATGCATTTATTCAAGCGGTTGTTAGACGAATAAAAAGTTATTGGGAGGTAGGACTCTTGGTAACTTATCTTTTTTTATAGAAACCTTTTTTTTTTGTATAAAAATGTATAAATTTGAGGTATTTTTTAAAAATGCTGTAAAAGATCCTCTCTACCCCCCAATTTTAACAAATAATTTTTTTATGTCTCACCGATTAATTTTTAACATTCTGCTTCGTAAATTTACTTCAAATAATTTTGGCCGCCCAGATCGTCAAAATACCACTCTGTGCGAAGGTAGGGTTCATTAAAACTATCTTTACTACAGATGTTGACGTCATAATCGTTGGGTTCTAACATATTTACCTCTGCTGAGCAAAACATTTACGGCCGTATGTATAATAAAAAATTAGCAACTTGTTAGTATATAGGACAAAAACTGGCAAATTTGTCACCCGCTATAGACTGATGTTATTAAAACTTTGTATACTATTTGGCAACTAGTCAGATAATCCAAAAAATGAAATACCTTGTAACTTTGAGTAAGTATTTCCACGTATTGGAATGACAAACTTAGCCACTGTGTACAACGACCTGCTAATTTTTTATTATACATAAGGCTGTTAATGCTCATATCAAAATTGTGTTTTTCAGTTCGCTGAGAAGTATCAACCGGATCAACCAGTTCTTTTATAAATCAATAGCTGCCACATTTCTTCTTTAACTCTAAAGACAATTTCGATTTAACATTTTACGTTTTAAAGTTAGTATTTTCTACTTAAAAAGACTGTAATTTATATATAGTTAATCAATTCTTTTTAAAGTGAGTTCATAAGAATATACTTAGACGATTTAAATAATTGTAATTATAGATTCGGCTGTTATTTTTAGCAAAAATTTTAAATTCTTTATGACTAACTCAATAATTGAAATTGCTTTAAGAAGAAAATATTGTAAATTAACTTCCTTTATACTTTTAATTAAAAACGTATCAAGAGAGTGTTATTTTAAAACATTTCAATTCTTAAGTAACCTTAAGTTATTTAAAATCCTCTAATCTTAACAAATTTACAACACAGATCAGAGTTTTCTTTTCATATTTCGAAAACACATAGAAGGGAAGACAATTTTAAAAATTGTTACACTTGTTCGAACAGAAAAAGCATTTGTGGCAGGCATTACATGACTGATGTTTAAAACGCCTGCAGCGTTTACGTACTGATTACAAAAACTCACACGCCCAATATGACACTCAAGTCATGAATACACACAAACATACATATATACCGACACATATATTTGAGATGCTCCCCTATTTCAAAAACATATTTTCCCTACTAAACTACATGTACAACAAGTATGAATCATTTGCCTAAAAACAAAGAATTTCTTTAAAAAAAAACAAAAAGGGATTTCATTAAATGAAACCAAAAGAAGAAGCAAATGTTAGTACCGAAAAAAAAGAAAAACATTTAAAATACACTGGCTGACATATAAACACTTTTTCCTATACAAATATGTTGTTATTCTTACTGATTGCTGTATTAAATAGTACTTTATCTATTCTTTCACAAGAATCTTAAAAAATATTGAAAAGAGAAGTAGTCAAAAGCCTCCCGCAAAGTTTCTTCCCTGTTTAAGTTTTGAGTTGGTGAGCGCTGCTGTAGCAGCACATGGTAAGGAAGGAACAAAAAAAGTCAATATTTTGTTTTGCAATTACTAATGAACACCATTACCAAAAACGCCACCAACGCCCTAGATTAACATTAACTGAACTGAAAAAAAGCGGTAAAAGGAAAAATCTAACAAAAATGAAAAAAAATTTAAAGCTAAAGATGTTTCATTTAAGCAAAACAGTGGAACATATGTTCTGATAAAAAAAAACTCAAATATTTTCTTTTGTGCCATATTTTCCCTTTTACAGTAGCAAAGAAATTTGTGAAATATTATTGTTCTGTATTGATTGCTGAATTTTGGAAATTATTTTTTGTTATGTTAAGAGCTGAAGACTCGGGTTCGAGCCTCAAGAGATGTGTGATCAATTTAATTTTGTTTTTCTCAGAAAACGCTTTAATTATATCATAGTTCACTGCAATGAATATTTTTTGGTAATTAAAGAAGAAATGATGTCCGTGAAGGAATAGTACACTAGCCAAACTGAACAATTGTTTTCGACTCCAGCTACGGTAGTCTCATCAGAGTTCTTTGTGTCCTGTGCATATTCAAGACCAAACATCAACTATTTAACTCACACTTTTTTGGAAATCGCATACTGAAATTATTACCGTATGTACATACACTTGTATGAAATATTCATTGCAGTTAACTTTGATCTAATTAAAGCGTTTTCTGATATTTTTTTATTATTTTTGTTTTTTGTTGTTCAGTGCTGAGAGTAGATCCATGCCAGTATGTCTTGGTTTTTATTAATAGATGTTGTCAGTTCGTTGATAGTTTAATGCTAAATTTTTGGCGGTATGGATGAGCTTTCAAACAGAAGTTGCAGCAAATCCCAAAATATTTGTTAGGAAGCAAAATACCACGATTATTGGGGAATATGTTATCACTTCTTGAGGCTTTTTTATTATTATTTATATTTAACTTGGAGGTACTCAGATGTGTATATGTAATTGTTTCTCCACAATTTTTAATAAAGTATTAAACTAAAAAACTCATTGTCATAAAGACGACAGACACATTTATTGATCTACACTCAAAGGCTCTTATTTCTTACTGAATCTGTAGTGATACAAGTATAGAAGAAAAGGCCATATTTTATTTATTTTATCAGATAACATTTTTTAAGAAGGATATTATTTTTTTCATTAACTATATTACAGAAAAACAAAACTCTTTTCTTACCAGTTTTATTACAACTTTTATTTTGTCGAAAGATAAGTTTTTAATTGCAGTTATTTAAAACCACTGATACAACAACTGTTGGAAATATTTTATATAATATCACTTACAACCCTTACACTTTCTACTTCTTATTGAAAGTTTTTATATATTTCCTGCATTATGTCGGCATTGATGACCGCTGTGTATTATAATTTATTCGCTTCCACCTAAGAAAACTCAACAAGACAAAGTTTGACAGTGTCAAATCTTACGATCTCGGCGACTGAGATGACCATGTCCTCAAATCTCTCATTGAAAATACCCAATGTAAGTTCCTGTATAATCGATAGCCTGGTCAACGTCGTTTTCCAGAATATAGACTGATGATGCCGACAACGCCAAATCCATATCTTGGCGGGGTCGTGGTATAGTGGTTAGAGTCCTCGCACAGAGACTCAAACGACCGAGGTTTAAGTCCCAGCGAAGGAAAAAATTAAAAAATAAATTTGCGGTGCTTTGAAAATTATAATTTAAAAATAAGAGGTTCTCCTCCCCCCAACCACCCATCCAAGAATTCCATCTTCAAGAAACCGCTCGGTGTCATTTCCAGTTTATTCCACCAAGAAACGAATGATCAGGAGCACAGCGCCATCTTCTGGGTAGTTCACTGCTAACCACTTAGTGAAGACGCTCACCAATCACATCGCTCACCAATATCCACCGACAGATGAGGCAGTTGCTGTTGATCATTCAAGGTTGAAGGTATAGCACTGCCCTTTGAGTGAACAAATTGACAGCAACTTGTCCCATTGACATAAAGCGCTTAACATCTTAACATTTATCTATCTACCCCTGAGTATTGGTCTTAAAAAAAATTGATTTTTTTTGGCATGCATTGGACGCTTTTAGGTCTTATATTGACTGCCCGAATATATCACACATTTTGATAGAACAATTTTGTTATTCGCACGTGTTCTTGATTGCTATATCCGTCCATGGATATTTAGTAAAACAACTTATTAGTACAATAATAAACATTAATAAATTTTGAAAATGTACTTTAATAAGATGGCCCTTATCGACTGACAAATTTCAGAAGTTGCTTTTGAAATATTCTGTATTGTTATAAGTAAGCACACTAAGCTAAGTATTTTGGAAACAAATGTTAAACGTTTACCTCTCTATAGAAGGACAACTTGGAAAGTCACCATTATAATTATCTACCGGCTAACACCTTTTATAACTGATGCATCAGAAATATACTTCAAATTTTCTTCTGTCGCATCCCAACAAATACTCGTAGCGTTGACAAGGGGTAATTAGAAGTGCGACAGAACACTACATACATTAATGCAACATACTCTCTCCGCAAAAATCTTTCCTTAAAAATGTGGATTCTAAATCGTTTTATTACAATTAAATATCAAAAAAATTATAATTATAACCTATTTAATTTAAAAGCAATCAAAAATTCATCTCATCATATGAGTTTTTATTTTACACATTACCTATTACATTTTTTTTTAATATTTGTAATTTTCTTTAAAATTTATATTTTCAAACTAATCAGCCTTTGAACCACTGTAACATAAATGAAATATCTTAAAAGTAAAGCACAAACATTTGTATATCTATAAGGGAAAACTAAAACTCAATTTATAAAATGATTAAAATAAAGCCAAATAGAAGGATATATGCATTTTTGTATTACAAAAAAAAAAAAAAACGAAAAAATCGCTTCTAAAATATGTTTTCACACTCATATAAATTAAATTTAATTTTACATACAAACCCATATATACACACATATGTATTACTTATATACGTGGGTATCACTTATTAACTAAAGATACCAGAATAATGTAGAAATTATTTAGATAAAATCTATATGGTTTAATTTCTCTCTCTTTAAGAGGAAAAAAGTTGAAAAGTACCACTGAATGAAACATTAAAGTGTTAAAATCTACAGAATTTTCTTTTACTTACAGATGATCATAGAAAAGGGATTTCATCACTTTATTAAATTAAAAGTAAAAGGCCAACAAAAAATGAATACTTTGTAAAAATTATTTGGAGTTAAAAAATTGTTTAATTTGTAAAAGCTAATTACAGAAATTTAAAAGAATAACTTCCTAGCAGAGTTTGTAAACTAAAATCTGTAATCAAACTTAAAAAATTACATTCTAACTATTCACGTATTAAACGACACTTTTGCTATTATAGGTTTTCTTCAAATATTAATTCACTAATTCAATTAAAATAAACAAATGAGAAAAAATTTAATAGCTCCTCAAAATATGCTAATATTTTACCAGTATATAATTACAGTTTATAATTTTTTAATTTTGTTTATGACCCTATACAATGGAATTAAAAATCATTTTTACTTTTAAGGGAAATTAAGTTTAAAATAAAGTGAATGTTTAGTAAATTTGTATATTTCTATTAACATAACAATATCGATTACAAAGAGTTTGGTATAAAGTAACGATGGTCATACACAACTCAAGTTCAATGTTCAAATCTTGGTATTATCACAAGTATGCAGTTAAACTCTGCAATTTTTGCATATGCAAATATTAAATATTTGTTGTCTTGATAAACATACATTTAAGTATGCATTCAAAAATTGATAACGAAAAGACAAATTAACAAATCTTATTTAAGAAGCCGCTAATTTAGCAATATTTGCATAACAATTCAAGAGTTTCAGCAAAGACTTTATGCTTATCGACAACTTATAAGACCTAAAAAACAATCCATGAATACAAAAAGGAACTCACTGCAGAAATTACCAGAACAATTCTAAATATGACGAACATTTAAATAAATAAACTTAAAAAAAAACAACTAAATTACGAATTGCATTTTAGAATTCGTTTTATTTTCTAATTTTCGTTTATTTTCAAACTAAACCAGCGATAATTTTCGATTTCAAAACTTCTGTTTACACTATCTAACATTTTATATAGTACAACTCACTCAAACCATTATAATATGAAGCCTTATTTATAGTTCCACAGTTTTGTTTTAGTAATTTCTATTGTTTCTATGTATGTATATTAGTGTGTCCCGAAAAAAAAATTTTTTTTTTTTTGGGATCAAGCTTTTTTTGGACCACTATGAGGCAAAGTATTTGTGAGAATTTTTTCAGATTTTTTAGAAGTGGTTTAGAGGTCGCGCAAATTGATTTTTAATAAAAAAATCGAGTTTTTTGAGCTCTATTTAATTAGTATTAAAAAAAAAATCTCAAAAAAATCAAAAAATACTTTACCTTATGAGTATCCAAATTAAGAATGATCTTCCCACGAATTCTAATTTTTAATTTTATTTTTGACACCCTAATGTATATGTTTATACGTAATACTATAACAACAATTTCATTTACAATTTCCAATTTCTATATACTTATGATTATGTATAATTAATACTTGATTTTCTTACATGTATTGTGTTATGGTAATGATTTATAATTTTAAGCATTGTTCTACGTGTAATTTGTTATTATAATTGTTTTTGTATATAACTTAAATGATAAGAATTGGAACAAAATCTAATTTAAAAGAATGTAATGTCGATTTTGCTATATAATATTATTTCTTCATAACGCTATAATACTAATATTTATACAGATAATGAAAAAATATTTATCACCTTATTTAATGGTAATATGTACTTATACCAGAGCTCGAGTATGGGACAAAGTATAGTTCTAAGATTTTTACTCAAACTATCGTTTGTTTATTTTTAGTTTTAGTTTAAGTTTATTTAATTATATTGAAATAAATGTTAAAGAAAAAAATTCTGTAAATCACATAAAAATACCCTTTTAATATTTTTCAACCCCACAAACTGAATGGTATTGAAAAATATGATGAAGAAATTAAATTTTTCGAATACCCAATTCAAATGCAATTCTCGATCAAAGCTACCGAATTGAAAATGTGATAACTGGTGCTTTTTTAAAATAAAAAATATTGTTCGGCGATTTTCTTGATGTCCAACAAGTATTTTACAGAGAATGATAGCTTGGCTGACTTTTTACAATTAAGAAAGTTTTACCGGCTTCATTGTACTTTTTTAAAGTAATCTCAAACAGAAACATTTTGATGTTCAAAGTAGAGATCAAAAGTCAGGTTTATACGAAACCAAAACAGGAATTGCGTATGTATGTATGTATGTATGTATGTAACAATATATGCAGTTATAGAGAGAGCAATACCAGCATCAAACCAGTCTCCAACAGACGCTTCAATATTTATCAAGAAAAATTAATTTTGGGAAATCTAAACATGTTGCTCCTTTGTTTTATATACTTATACATAAGGAGAGAAGAGTATTAATGTGTTACTGTGTATATGGCGAACAAATGTCAAAAGAAAATTCAGTTATATATTTGGTAATTAACTTGAACTAGCCGTACGTACATATGGATGTTATATACGCTTATATATATACGTTCACTTTCACAGAACGTATCTTGTTCGAAACTCGGGGGTTTATAACAAATGAAAACGGACTGTAGAATATTGCATAACGAAATTCTTTTAAAATTCTGTGCCGTTTATTTATATCTCTTGGGGGGGATGTAAAAAATTTGTAAAAATTAATTCAATAAAAATATTTTGTATTCATTTAGAAGAAATTAAGTTATTGCTTATCTCCATTATAAAAAAAAAGTATCTTTTAATCAATTTTTGTAATTTTTCACCCTCTTGTACTTTAAATGATTAGTGAATTTTTTGTAATAAAAATGTAATAACATATTAAAGCACTTTAAAAAGAATGTATACTCGTACAACCTCATATATAAAATTATAGGCAAACAAAATGTATGTGTGTGTGTATAGTATGTAAGTTAGCGCACAATCTGTCACTGAATGTTCTTTGATTGTTGTGTTTTAATAAACACAGTACAGCCCTTACACCATAAAGGGATGTAGTGGCTACATGTTAACTATCATTTAGTAATCATACGAGTATCATACGTTAGTACACAACTAAAACTGGATTTCTTGCAATTCTACACAATTTCTTTTGTAACAAAACGCCTTAAATAGATTCTTAAATGTCATGTCATTGACTTTTTAAAATTACAAATTGCTTGCCTATTCTAATATTGGTGTGGTGTGATCTTATAAAATTTATTTGTTTGTAGTAATATTTTAAAATTTGATTTCAATTAATTGCCTTTGTTTTAAATTCTTCGTAATATTTTGTTTGCGAAAGGAAAAATTTTAATTTATTACCTTTGTAATAAGTATTTTGTATGAATATTCTTCAAGTGACTGACATTAATACAGTATTAAAGAATTTTATGAAATTTAATTAATTTTTGTACACCTTACTTTTGAGACACATGCTACATATCCAAAAGTTTTATATTAGATTTCTTTTTTTTAACAACAAACTACTTAATATATCTTATCTTTTCAACTCAAAATACTTCCGCTCGTTTACATTCTCTTTTTATCAAATGAAGTTTTATTTAAAACCCATACAAATATTCTCCTACAACTGAACAAAATAAATGCGTATGTATACGATATACGTGTACACACATAAGTAAATGTTTTTTTCTTTTTAGAAATAGAAGCACTTAGAAAATTTTTAACAACCAATAACAATAGCAATTGTATTATTTTTCATTCTGCTAAATTAGTCCTGAGACGGCTATTTTTAGTTGTAGGTAGTTGTTGTTGTTAAAAAATAAAAAGAAAAAAGATAAAAACGACAATGAAATGAGGAAAAAACCTAAATTCTTAATAGAATTTCACTTGGAACTAATTAAACCGTTTTTAAGGAAACAAAATTAATTTAAAAAAAAATTATCACTTTTACTAGTTCTCGAACAGGAGTTAAGCTACTCTTTTGTTCCTATAGATATATGTTTTACATATAATTTAACACTAGATTTACCAACAAATTTTTATACCTATTTATACAAACACCAGTCATTTTGACTGGAATTAAAAAATAAGTGTTTTCAATGTGTAGAATTTGTATCTGCTATTAAAAATAGTAAATTAATAAACAGAACTAATAAAATATAAAATAAATAAGAAGTCAGGAGCTGTATTTTAGTTATTATTCAAAATAATTATGGATTTTCACATTTTTTACAAATAGAAACGTTTTTTCTGTGCATTTTCCGCACACATATTTTTTTCAGACATCGCAATTTATCGTAGTCCTATTGTTATTACAGAACCCGATTTGGCACCATTTACGTATTGGATGGGGTTTTTTTTTTTGGAAGATTGGATGTTGGACGATCAGCTTCACTTGCTATATCTTGGGTTGAAGACTGAAAGTCAAAAGTAAGCTCTTCAGCTGTTGTCTGTATCAATTTTGACGCCATTGTGCTTAGACTCAATAAAACGACATTTTTATTGGGCTTACTCTTATAAACTATTAGAGTACATTCTTTTGTTGCATATAGTAATATTGAAAAACGAGCCATACCATCTTTCTTGTCTTTACAAATTACAGTTCCCGTTTGTTACAACATACTGTACCCACCAGCATAGTATTTTTTCTAATAATTTGGAGGGTAAAGAAAGACATGTATATGGCTGCATTAGTCTGATTACTACATATTCGCTGAGAGGTGTTAACAAATCTCGTGTCTCGTCCTTTCCTAGATAAGGAAAACGTACTACGTACTTTGTTTCAACATCGGACGCCAGCCAGAATTTGATCCCAAACTTATCTGGGGGTCAATTCTGGTTCTGTGAAACAGTGAAACGAAAAGTTTTTTATCATTTTCGTTTTCATGAGCACTTTTCGCATTATCATATCACAATTACACTATTTGCGATTCTGGTGCATGTTATGAAAAAATTGTTTCATTCCAACCGTAGTCGTGAAACTTTTGCTTGTATGTTATTGAAATTTTATGTCAAAATGTCAAAGCAAGAGTACGAAGCCAACCGATTTAAGGAAGCGGCTTACCCGCCATATATTTTTTTTAACTGCTTCAAATTTTACTGATACTGTTTTTAGATATTAATAAAATGATAGTAATGTAACAAATAAATATGTATTTCATTGACACCACTTTCAATTTTACACATTCGCAAATACATGCGTTTATGTATATTACTTTCAAACCGAAAAATAAATTAAATCAACACCGACTTGTAATGTGGACTTTTTTGCCTGCACTAATTTATCAGCGTACATGAAATGATGGTAAATTAAGGGACTATTTTTATGTACCTAAAAGTATAGTCGCACACTAAGGACATATTCATAAAAAAGTTGCGATAATTGATGCTATTCGCTCGTGGTACTCAAAGTATTTACCTAAACGTATAAGTATATGTATATACAAGACTGTGTTGCATAAACATATACAGCAGAGCGTCCGCCGGGAAGGTATACGACTTTGTTTTGCCGCCATTTTGGTAAAGATTAGTCTTGACAGTTCATTTTTGGCAATCGTGAAGCAGAGACGTGACAAATTTATTATGGAGAAATATGAACTGGCGGACACCCTCTACATACATATGTATGTACATACTTAAGTTCGTTTTGAAAAAAAATTTTTTTTTTCTTTTTTTTTTGAAAAAGTTTGTAGTTGTATGTATGCCAATCTTTTTCAATATGAAATATGTATGTATGTATGTACATATATGTACATATGTTTATTTTAACAACCGCAATTGCATACATAGCATTTGTATATTTGTTTATCTAATTGTTACCATAAATATAAATTGATAAGATATGTTTTGTACTGTTTTTTCTGTTAAAAAAAATTAATCAGATTTTTGCTGGATACAAAATTTGTACATATTAAAAATTATTGCAACTATCGCCGATTGATTTTTTGTGCTGCCGGTTTCGCCACTACCGCCGTCAACTATATTTATTTGGCTCTGTGTTCTAGTACAAACAAAACACCAATGTGACGCCATATTTGTTTTGGTTTTTGATATAAATATACGATTATTAAATACTATATTATAATAAAAATATGATGGGTGCAATTATTTTATTCGATTTTATTAAATATTCTTTTTTATTTTTGCTAGCACGCTTTCCTTTTGTAGGTTTTTTCATGGTTTTAAACCTCTATGTTATTTTTTCACATAAACATTTTCTGTGCAAACTTGTTACACATATGAAACAATTTTGACAGTTAATTTTATAGTTACACAAAACACGAATCAGCACTCTTGTGAAACTGTGAAAATATTTTGTTTCATTCCACTTGTTGTTACATGAAAAAATGATGTGTATCTTTTAAGTTTTGCACAAAACAAGAATCAAAAACGCTGTGTAACAGTGAAAAAACTTTACATTTCACCGTTTCACAGAACAAGAATTGACCCCCTGGTCTGTGTGACGTATACTGTGTGAACCTACATCTGGCCTTCGTAGGAAACAATTGCTCATCGACTGTAATATATGGTCCCGGTTTGAAACAGTTTTGACTGTTGGCAATAAATTTATCCCAAACAGTCGACACTAACGCAAATTTATCATTTTGTAAGCGTTGACTTCTTTCATTTCTTTTATCGAACCGAATGAACCGTAAAATTTCTGTAAACCCATGCATACTCATACTTTTGGAAAACAATTCAGGAGCCCATTTTTTGATCCACACATACGATAGTTTTAAACTTTTTGCTTCGTATGCAACACGTGTATACAGAATTCCAATGAGGACTTCAATTTTCTTGTGAAAGTGTCCACTTTTTCCCCAAAACTCTAGAAGCTTCTAATTCGGTGCAAGTTCTTATATAGTCTAATATATGGTGGTCTATCAATAGTAAGAAGGCACTGCTTACCTCCTCTTCAATAATATTTCTCGTTGGGAACACGAAAAAAGGTTGTAGTGTATGCTAAATCTAAACAAAAATCGATTGATGATATGGAAAAACACACAAGTCAAAATGACTGGTACCGGTATAAGTATAAAAAATAAAAATTTATTTTTAATCTGTGGACACAAAATCAAAACAAGTTATCAAATTAATTATATTTTGTTGTCGTTATAAAAATCATATACTAGTTTTGGGAAAAAATATTCACACAAAGTCAATATTTGTGGTAAATAAAGCAAAACCAGTCGTTTTGACTGGTGCTGTAAATCTGGTGTTAACTATAAATTAATTAAAACTTTACCAGAAGTTCCAGAGCAAGAATACTATATCGCTTTAGTAAAAATAGACTGAAACTGCTAAATTTACTAATTTGCATCTGATTGCAGCAAAACTAGAAAAAAATAGTTATCCGACTGTAATTGTTTTAATAAATTTAAAATTTAAGTTTTACTTTGTTATTGTATGTACGAGTACATGTAATATGAAAAAATAAAAGAATACGTGATTTGTTATCTTCTCAGAAGCTGGCGCTGTACTCCTCTACACCATTGGGTTAAAATTGGTAGTTTTTGTTATTGAAGATCAATTTCGAACTTTTCTGGTTTTGATGCAATTTTTCTACATATTTGATAAATGTTTTCCTTTTTAATAAAATTTTTGTTTATAATAAAAATCCTTTTAAAACATATCTATCACATTTGTGTTACGAAGCATTAACAACTCTTCAAACCATATAATGATATCATGGGTTCAACGCATGAAAAAGTAGTTCAATATGAACAATTTATATTCCAGTAACATCAGTGGATAAAATCATTAGATCATTTTTTTTTATAAAATATCGATTTTAAAAAATTTTTGAAGAAATGTTTACATAAAAAGAAATATTTTCATAATATATTTAAAAAAAATTGTGGTTACGTTTTTTTCGTCAAATATTTGCCTAATGTGACTGTAGCTTAAGATTACAAAGTACAAAGGGTACGAAATGAAAGGACATTTATTCCTTTCATTCCCTTGAAAAATTCAATCCTATAATAGGAACTCAAACACTTGTTTTGCAAAAAGCGTTAGAAAATTTTTCGAAAACCAGTTCTATAGACATAATGAGTGCCCGAAACCAAGCAAAGTATGAGTATTCGTAGGTATTTAGAATTATATTTTATTCTTTTTTAGTTTTACATGATGATATAAGTTATACCACTTTATAATATAAATAAATTAACTTTTCATTTTGATTGATATAATTCATTATTTTATTCGTATCAGTATTTCAATAATTCTTCTTGTGTATATACTAATATGCTTTAATTAACTGCATATGCAATACAGATTTTTATTTGGAGCAATTATTTCAAGACGTTTTATGAGTTCAAAGTACCGTGTGAACCCCTCAGCGTAACCTCCACGCCATACAGTAGTAATAGCTCTTCGTGTATTATATGGCAATTTTCGGTGGCCTAGATGTGATAATTCTTCTTTTTTTACCACTTTTCCAGGAAAATGGTCATTTTAATAAAATAGTACACTACTTGACACATGCACTATTGCGATGGCCAGCATTAATAAATTAAAGTTTGAATTACTTCATCAGGTACCTTATTCGTCATATTTAGCTTCCCCAAAGTATTTGCTATTTTCAAACTTAAGAAAATGGCTCAGTGGCAAAAGATTTGTCAACAATGAATAGATTGACAGTTTCTATTAAAAACAAGAAAAATGGGAAAGTGTGTCGAGCAAGTTAGAGATTATGTCCAAAAAGAAAAGAAAAGAACTTAGTCTTACATCCTTATCGTTAAGTTTACCAAATCAAACAATAAAAAAACCATACATTTATAAATATATAAGTGTATATTTGTTCTTTTTATATACAATATACATATATACTCAATACTACTCAATACTTTTAACGAAGTAAACAATTTCATAAATTTAAATTTAAATTTTCCATACAACTTTAAAGAAAAAATGTAACTCCTTAAATATTGAGTAATTACTTTTAAGTATTGAGTACCCAAAAATTAGTACAAATACTCGGTACTCGGTACCCATTACTCAATACTTTGTCACCTCTAATACATAGCAGTATAATACATATATTTGTTCTCACAATGAAAATATTTTATTTCTGTTATAAACCAAACAATAGCCTGCAGAATAAATGAGTACGTGCTTGTCTCCATTGCTCATACAAACACTATTCAAATTTATTTCAACACATTACAGAATTCCATTATTTGTAATTTTTTTCTTTTTTACAAAATGAAAATACTTATTTATAAAACAAAATTATTTAAAGAATAATTTTTAATTCAATGCATTTTGTTTCATTTCTCTTTTCATGTGGTACCAACATGTAAAAGGAATATATTCCTTCCTTGCACAGACAATGTTAGACATTTGGACGAAAAATTAAATTTTATATGAAATTTATTTTCCTTTAATATTAACAGAGAAAATAATATTTAAGATAAAATATTGAAGTAAAGAAATATATTTAAATTTTTTTGAATTGCTTAGTCTTTTAGTTTCCTACCAAGTGGAAAATTTTTGTTTAATTGCTTCCGAAAAGATTATATTTTTTTTAAGGAAATAGAGAAAATACTTTAAGACTGTATAAATGTTAATGGGACAGTAATGCAATATTTTATGAATTTATTTTCAGACAAGAATGTATAAAAAGTCTATTTTTGTTTGGCTGAAATTAAATTCTTCTCTCGTAATTGCTGTCTCACACATAATATTCATTCAAGGTTACCAGTAAACTTACTATTTCATGATGACTTTTGCAAAAATATGTGTTTTTAATTCGCTTATTGACAAAATTCATTTATCGAAATTCTTTCCTGGGTCCTCATAAACATAACGTTTTGTGCGCAAAATTAAAGATTTTTTGTTGGTCAAGAGGACACAACAATCGATTTTAGGATTTTTAAGGGGAATTTAGGAAATATTATGGGGTTTTTTTTAGGGACTTAATATATAATACTCATCATATATTAACAAAAGAATAAATTATTATAAAATTCGCATTATTATATGCACTTAGTTTGGTGGATTTGTTTACAATTTTTTTTTTGGACAGCAAAAAAGAAAAAATATGTGAGATCGCTGTTAAAGTGAAGGCTTTTCTTTTAATGTAAAAGAGTTTTAATTTTGTTTTCTTTACTCCTCTTGATGACCCCAATTAGAAAAATCAATAAAAAAATGTAGAAAAAATTTAATAATTCAGTATTTGTAGGAGAAAAAAAATTTAAAAAACAACATGCAGATATAAAAATTTCATTATGAAAACTAATGAATAAAATTGTTGTTTTTTGTTTGTAATATGTACGTACATACATATGTACATAATTATGTACAATATAAATGTATGAATGTTAATACGTACATACTTACATACTATGTATTTTGTACTTTTATTTGTTAGCAAATGTATCACCACATCCTTTACTTTCACAGTATGTACTTGTTTTACTATTTATAGCGCTTGGGAAGACACTGCGCGCTCTCATTATTATGACCATCTAATAATGATTTTACTGCACTCATAAGTGCATTCCACACTCATGCATTTTTACACACAAGTTTACTTTTTTTTTAATATAACACACACAGATCCAGGTATAAAAACAAATTTAAAACCCTACGAAATAGTTCATGCCCACAATTTAAAACTTATAAAGTGTGTGTGAGAGAAAGTAAAGGATGTATTTCCAGTGCTGTCAATTTCGAGTGTTTCGCTCTAAATTTAACGATTTTTAAAACACGTATTTTTCGTCTGAGTACATTCATACATACATAGTTAGCCATTACAACCCTGCTTCAGGGTTACGGTCCAGCTTCGTCTTATTGCGTTCAATAAAAACGAGTCAATTTGGCACGTAAATAAAATTAATAAATGTACTCGTATATTGAGGTCTCCAGTTTCTTCAAATGCAGAAGCTGATTGATCATTTAAAGAGATAAATTATTTTAAAATAAAAATGATAAACAAAATCAACTTAAAAGAGTTAATTTTTAATAATTATAATAATTTATTATTTATAATAATAATATTTATAATAATAAATAATAAATATGTTCAGAAATGAACTTTTATTGAGTCAATATTCCGTTAATTTAGAAAATTATTTATTTAAGTGTTCAGACATATGCAATTTAGCTTACTCAATATACATACAAACGTATTCATTTGACAGCTGAAAACCAGAAAACAGCTCGCCACATATCAAGAAGGGCTGTCTCACTGGCATCACTCTAGCCTATTCTACTTTTCTTTTTATTTTTTTACCTATTTATGTATATTTTTAAAGTAAAAATTAATAATTTTTTATAAAATATTTAAAAATTTATTTTATTTTAAATTTTTTATTTAAAAAAAATTATTTTTATTGACAAGTGAGTTGTCAAATATCAGCAAAATTTTTTCGTTTAATTGTAATATGCTCCCTAAACATACTTATGACAGTGTTGCATTTTTATTTTACTCAATATTTATAAAAATTTTGTACTTATTAAACAATAATTAATTAAAATTTTTTATGGAATATTGAACTCAATAATGCCATTTATTGCCATAATCTCAATAATGACGCATGTCTGAACACAGTATAAGATTTATAATAACAAAATAATTCTGTTTGTGAGTATATTCTCTTTTCCGGTGAAATGTCGGGCTCGATCGTTCATCGTGATAATACCGACTAAAAGCCAACCTTCCTTGCGTAGCTTGACGACCTCAAAACTGCTTTCACATTACTTCGAGGTGGCTCCCTCTGTGGTCACTATCAGCAGAAAATAGTGCTTACCAGTAAGTTACTTTGTAAGGGAGAAATTGTAAGCAATCACTTACTCGTGCGCATCAATAATGCAGGATTTTTAAAACAAAAGTTCCAAGAGCATAAAAGCTCTTTAGAGTGAAGTGGCATAAATGGCCCTCAAAATTTAAAATTAACTGAAATGGATGATCGCATAATTGCCATCATGAGGAAGGAATCTTTGGTCGAAAAAGCAGAAGTCGGCGAACCTCTTCTTGTGTATTCCCACATCTACGAAGCAAGAAGTTATTGTTTGTTGGTTTTTGTCTTTTTCGTATATTTTGTTGAAAAAAACTGTTATTTGGTTTTTTTCTTCTATTTAACATATCGATTACCATGTACATTCCCACATATATAGAAGAAAGAAGTTATTGTTTCTGCGTGTATTTGTTTGTGGATTTTTTGTTTTTTATTTTTTTTCATAGTTAAAAACTCCGTTATTTTTTACGCAAAAAGAAATGTATTTTATTAAAAAATGCAGTTAGTGTTTAAATGCGCAGAAGTGCAGACACCAAATTAATATTTAATATTAAATAATATGTATATTAGTAGCTATTCGGGATTATTTTAAAACTTAAATGTTTGCAAAATGTTTTTAACATGAACATGGTAAATAGTAAAACAAATATTCCCGAATAGCTACTATTATTTTATTTATAATGGGGGAAATTAATTTATTATTAATAATTTAATGCATTATTTAATATATTATAAATACATTAATAATATAATGCATCATAGAATTTATACCTTCAAATTATTAATAAATAATAACTTTATGCATTACCAATAATAAATTCTAATACTTATTACGGGGGGACAGTAAAAGACTTTATTACTTTCGTAGGACATGATCTGTGTTAAGCGTAATGCTTTCCGTAATCAATAGATTATACATTCCTTGTATTACCTTCTCGTTTCTCATTGATTACCATTTCCCGCAGGGTATAGTGATAGCAAATAAGCTACGGCGAAAAACTTATACCCAGCGGGAAAAGATTGATTACCTTATTTTATAATCAATTATATAATATATTACTTGAGAATATATTACTTTTGGAATCGAGAAGGTAATTTCATGTGACACACAAGTAAATATTGATTACCATGTGTATTCCCACATCTACGAAGCAAGAAGTTATTGTTTGTTGGTTTTTGTCTTTTTCGTACATTTTGTTGAAAAAAACTGTAATTGGTTTTTTTTTCTTCTATTTTACATATCGATTACCATGTACATTCCCACATATATAGAAGAAAGAAGTTATTGTTTCTGCGTGTATTTGTTTGTGGATTTTTTTGTTTTTTATTTTTTTTTTCATAGTTAAAAACTCCGTTATTTTTTACGCAAAAAGAAATGTATTTTATTAAAAAATGCAGTTGGTGTTTAAATGCGCAGAAGTGCAGACACCAAATTAATATTTAATATTAATTAATATGTATATTAGTAGCTATTCGGGATTATTTTAAAACTTAAATGTTTGCAAAATGTTTTTAACATGAACATGGTAAATAGTAAAACAAATATTCCCGAATAGCTACTATTATTTTATTTATAATGGGGGAAATTAATTTATTATTAATAATTTAATGCATAATTTAATATATTATAAATACATTAATAATATAACGCATTAAAAATAATGCATCATAGAATTTATACCTTCAAATTATTAATAAATAATAACTTTATGCATTACCAATAATAAATTCTAATACTTATTACGGGGGGGACAGTAAAAGAATTTATTACTTTCGTAGGACATGATCTGTGTTAAGCGTAATGCTTTCCGTAATCAATAGATTATACATTCCTTGTATTACCTTCTCGTTTCTCATTGATTACCATTTCCCGCTGGGATATTTTGGCTAAGCTGTTAGATTTAGAGAATACAAATTTAGTGACTTTGCTAAAATATTTGCCGTAAATTTATTTTAGCATTTTAGCGTAAGCTTTAGCTAAGAGAATTACAGAATTAGGCTGCAGGAGTCTTATTCTTAAGCTAAAATGCTTAAATTTTGAGTTTTTAAAACAGGCTGGACGTTAGAATATATAAAATTAAAGATTTTGGAGATGATTTACATAAAGCTTTTTACTTACAATACGCGTTTAGGAATTGAATTCGTAGCCAAAAAGTTCTTAATCAAGTTTATAAATTTTTAGCGATCGAGTTTTAGCTTAGGAGACTTACAGAATAAGGCCTCAGTAAGCAAATAGTATAAAAAATCACAAATAATACCGTATCCTGTAGCATATTTGGAAGCTTTAATGTATAAAAAACAATAGAATGCTGCTATTATTGCTTACAATTTTATTTATTGCTTCCAAATCTTAAAAATTTTCTGCTGGGCTTGAGCTTTATCCATCTTCGCCCACATCTAGACCTTTCGTTCACATTCTGTTGAGGTCTATTTGCTTAGTTCTCAGCATCATTTCATAATATTTGACAATTCAATGGCAATTCTCCCCTTTTGCTAACAACTTCTATATTATATTTTCCAGCGCTGTTTTTCCAACTGTCAGCTCTAAGGTTCGTTGGTTTGTTGAGAATATTCTGATATTCCAACTTACGAGTAAAGTATTACATATTGGTATTGTGACCAGAAGATGAGGGATATAATTTAAATGAAAATACTTTTCTTTATTAACACTGATGATTTTCCAGCTTATTTTTTAATAGTATAAAGTTTTTTATTGAAGTCTTTAATCCGTTCAAATATCGACAGCTTAATGGCGGGTGGTTAAATTGTAAAGGCCAATGTTGATTTTGAATAAAACGCAAATTATTTAGAAAATTTTATAATTTTTTATTTTAGGAAATTTATATTTTAAGAAATTTATGTAAAAAAATATCAGCCAAATAGCCACCGCGACGGCACACCTCCATCCGATGGTCTAAATTTTCGATGACGATGAGGCATAATTGAGGTTCTATGCAATTAATGTGCCGAATTATCTTATCCTTTAGCTCTTGAATTGTTGCTGGCTTATCGACGTACACCTTTTCTTTTAAATAACCCCATAGATAGAAGTCCAACAGTGTCTAATCTCATGATCTTGGCTGCCAATTGAAACCGCCACTACGTGAGATAACACGGCCATTGAATTTGTCTCTCAAAAGAGCCATTGTTTCGTTCACAACCATGTCTTTCAATTCAAGCAATCTCAACATAGCGAACACCATTCACAGTAACTGCGTGACCGGCCTCATTTGGGAAAAAATACGGATCGATGATGCCGCCAGCCCATAAACCATACCAAACAGTCACTCTTTGTGGGTGGATTGGTTTTTCGACAATCACGCTTGAATTATCATTCGCCCAATTGCGGTAATTCTGGTTATTGTCGAATTAACTGAGGTGAAAATGTGCCTCATCGCTTTAATCATCATCAATTTGAACGCTTATTTTCAAAATAAGGCTGAATAACTTTAACTTATTGCGCGGTTGTGTACCTTTACATGGTTCAAATTGAGTTAGTCTGAAATTGGGAAAATTCAGAAAAAAAACTTGACGTTTAGGTGTGGTTCACATTCAACATCGGCCCTTAAAATTTAAGGACCCGATACAATTTAATCAAAAAACATGTCTGAATAACTAATTTATATTTTAACGTTATCACGTATAAGTGTTTAAATAACCAACATTGTTTTAATTTATTTTATTTATTATTTTGTTGAATGAAATTTTAAAACTAATTTCTTGTAATTAATTTTTTTTTCTGCGCCCTTACAAGAAACGCGTTTTGGTTATAAATATTTGTTATTGCCTTCATTTAGCGCTTTTTAAGAATGGAAATAGCTCGTTTTTATTTTTTATAAAAAGTTGACATCGCTGCATAATCCTACTTAAATGTATGTTATTCATGATTTGTACATACCGATCTACATACTATACATACATACATACATATCGTCAATGGAATTAAAGAACGCTGTAACTGACAAAAAATCGAAAATACGTTTTTTTACATCATTTTGTATCAAAAAAAATAATACGCGTCGATTGGTCCAGGTCCCAGATTTCTACGATAAAAACAAATTCAATTACGCCGCACACTGGTTCAAGAGCGGCATTAATTCATTTTTTTCATGCCTTCTGATCTACCTGATTTTTTTACAGTTTATAATAGACAATCTAACTATCATGTACCAAAAATATTAGGCTTATATCTTTATTACTTTTTTTTCTAGAGATATTCAATGTTGACCTAAGTGAATGCGTTTAAAGCGACCGCATTATATATGCTACCTTCTATCGCTTCACGGTTTTAAAATACTCTTGTAATGACACTATAAAGATTTTTTCCATACAAATGGACGTTATTTATGATATATATGCAAATAAAAAAAGTTTTCAAATTTAAAGAAATATTTTTTTTTACTACAAGAAAAATTGTCCAAAATTGTCCAACGATCTCCAGCCAGATACTTGTATCAAATTAAAGCCTGAAGTCTCAGCTATTTATTTATTAAAAATTTAGCTGTCTGTTTTTGCCCCTAAGCAATTCCGGTTTAAGAAACTAAAAATAGTTAGAAAAAATTTCCTTCACAATCATGTAATTGCAGTACAGGTTTGTATTAAAATCTGTTGCATACTCCTAGGATTGCACTTTTCTGCAACAGATTTTATTGCTACTTGTCTGCAGTTTTCCCGGCCATTTTAAGAAAATTCATAAGTTTGTTTAACGATCTGTAAAAACTTGTGGATTTTTTTGGGTAAATTCAAAGAATAGGCTTTTAGGGTTCATTCGGTTCCAGTAATAATGTGAATACAGCCGGACCTATCTTTTATTTAAAAGAAAAACTGCAAATTTCTAAGCTTAGAAAGAAATTTTAATTCGGTCATATCTACTACACTTCATACGCAATCTAAACAACTTTTTCTACGAATTATAAAGGAAGTGCTGTATTTCAATAAAAACTGCAAAGTTATCAATTAAAATATCTGACATATACAAGCAACTGAACTGTGTAAAAATTTTCATCAGTTTTCGTTTTACAATATTTAAGTGACTTCAGTAGACTTTTTCTAAGACAAAATATTTCTTTTTAATCAAATAAATTATGAATTTGTCTCAGTGAAACACTCTTCTTTGCAACGGTATTATTTGATTTGTGAAAAATAGTTTAAAAAAATCGAATTTTAGTCACCCAAATACCGCCTACACAGAATGCAAGACGGTGCAATGGGCGTGGCAGATTTCAATGAAACTTGGCATGCGTCTTTTGTTTTTTCTAAGTAGTATATGTACTAAATTTTAAGACTTTTGCTTTTATACGAAAGGTTTTATGTGAAAATATCCATTTTGATTGTATGGGCGGTGGCCGATGGGTGTGGCTGATTTTCATTAAACTATTTTATTTTCTTAATTTAGTCAATATAATAATCTGTGCCAACTTTCAAGTTTCTAGGTCCACTCCTTATAATTAATGCCACCAATCGTATGGAGCTGAACCAGTGTGCGCCGTCTGCGTTTTGACAAATACCAGTGTCTTAGTTCTACTTTTATACAGGTTTTTTGGCTCTGGTGAACATATAAGGTTTTGTCAGTTACAGCGTTCTTTAATTCCATCTACGATATGTTTTAGTGTAAAGACTTTAGTGGTATTATTAGGGCTGCTGTTGGTTAGAAGTGCACTAAGCTGCACGTTAAAAAGGAGTGAAATGAAAATAAGGAAAAAGGAACAGAAATAAAAAACACTACAACAAAATACCTATAATGCTCTTGAACCCACAAACTGATTTTGTTTTTCTTTTAGTTTTAGTTTTCATATACAATTTAATATATTTATAGTTGTATTTCAAATAACTCTGCTTAAATAAATATACAAACATGTGTAGGTATGCACATATGTACATATGTTACTGAATAATTTTTTTCGTTTACAGTACTTTTACATTTTTTCTCTCTCTCATTTTTCCACACTGATTTATTTTTGTCTCTCTGCAAAAGTATAACATACTTATGTTGCTCTTATTGTTCCTTTTTACTGCATGAGTTAAATGAATTGCTTTTTTTTCTCTTTTTTTAATTTCTATTTTTAGCAACATGGGAATATTAAACACATGTTTTTCATTCCACGCTTTAAATTTCACATTCATATTTTCATAATAGGTCTGGTGCATATTTTATTAATGCCCTACAAGAGGTACTAAAAATAGAAATCTTTTGTAAAGTGGATGTAGATAATAAATATATAAACCCTTGAGATTCTTAAATGTAATAAAAAAGCAATCATAGTCTTAGAAAATATTTTAAAACAGAGAATGTGTTAAAGATTGTTTTAGTTTATTTTTCTGGAATTTTATTTTTTTTGTGATTTTATATATATTAATAAATGAAATTGATTGTTTTCACTGATACGCATTTTTAGTCTATAATGACATTTTAACCTGTTGCAGAGTTACGGCCTAGCTTCTCGTAGCACCAATGTTGTGTGTGTTAATTTTTATCCATGAGTACCGGGAGGTACAGTAAAAAGTCGACTCCGAACCACAGGCTTAAGAAACATGTTCACGGCAATCAGTTACTCTCAGAACTTTTGCCAGAAAGCTGCTAAGAGGCAATCGCCGAGAAAAATATTTTCTTTATATTTCATTCTTTTTTTTAAGATGTCAGAGCTGGGATTTGAACCCAGAGCTCTTGTCTAGTAAGCCAGCACAATAACCACTAGGTTACGGCGACACTTTATACACTGTGATTTATATTGATTTTGTGAATAATTTGTTAATTGTTTTTATTGATTGTAAAACCCTTCTAAATAAACAAGAGTTTATAGTTTCAAATCATTTTTTCATATTTCTTTTAAGATATCAGAGCTGGGGTTTGAACTCGGAGCTTTTCGATTAGTAAGCCAACATACTGACCACTACCATCTACACCAGAAGAAAAATGCAACTCGCTTATGCTTATTATATACAGCCCAATTCTAAATAAAAATTCCCCGGGAGTTTTCTCCCTCTCCCATTTTGCCCATATAAATTCAATTGTAAAAATAGGAAAGGGAAAAAATTTCCCGGGGAATTTTTATTCAGAATTGGGCTGTATACCATTTGTCAGACATTGCGAACAATAACTGCTACTTTTGCAAATACTAAGATTTTGAATAAAATTAAATCCAACTGATAGAAAATTAGGTCATCATGTGAATGTTGTGAATTATCTCGGTATGTCCATAAGTACTACGAGTTACAACAATTTGGGAATGAAATGAGAAATAATACTAGCTCTTATCAGTGTTGAAGCACGGATACTTGAGTAATCGAATTAAACTTTTCTTATAATCTTCAAGGGAAATACATACATGACAACGTTTGCCTTGGCAACGAGTATATACACAACGAAAGGATCACAACCCAGAATACTGACATTGACATCTTGCAACGTCTACGTTGGCATGGTCATCTCGTACGTATAGGTGCAGATGCTGCGATAAAAATAATATTTCTTCGATCAATATCTTACGCCATCTTTTGAAAAATTTTCCCCACACTGGTGGACAAATTACATACGATGTCTCATACAGTTTGAACGAAATTTTCATAAAAAAGTTTTTCTATATTGAATGATCTAATTTGCTTCTAAAAAACTTAGGTTTGTCCTTAGACAAACATTCGATTTTACAGAAGTTTTACTTTTATTATATGTTTATGTATATGTGGTTTATAAATGGTTAAGAATTAATTAAAATTAATGTATTATTTTATAGTCTAAATTATAGTCGACCTATCTTTAAAATCTGCGACCTTAAAACTCGGGCTTAAAGAAAACAAAACAGAAACAAACAAAAGTTCAAAATATGTTTTTATATTCTTATAATTTTCATCATTTGTCTGTAAAGTTTTTCCTTTTTTTTTTGGTTTTTAATTTATTTTTAATAAAATTTTATGACTTTCGCTTTTCCATTTAAACCTCGATGTGAATAAAAGTTTTTATATTCATATCTGTTTGTATTTTTTTAATGTTTTCTCATAAAATTGAAAAAAAAAAATACAAATCTCAGTTGTTTTGTAGATTGAGAAGAAAATGTTCATTTAACACTTTAAGATAAGCGTGTTTAGTGTATGTGAGATACTTGAAGTACTTGTGCGTGTCTAGTGGGTTTAAAAGGCGTTCTTCTTTTTAAAATCTGTCAATTAACTGAATGCAGTATTACATGTTATCCTTTTTTCTCATATTCATTTAATTCTGAATGAAAACAAAATTTAAAATGCTGTTATACTGTCAATGTTAAATTGTTTTAATTTTGTTGTTATTGTTGTCATTTTTTTATTTTATAAATTCGTGGAAATTCTTTTCCCACACACTGTATAAGTCTTCAATATTAGTTTTATCGTTTGTCACTCGTATGGTCGACCATATGTTAATTATTGTCTGAACATCTCCATTTGAAAATCAAAAGTAAAACAGATGAGATTGTTTTCAAAAGGGCTATAAAAATGGGACATAAACATATCTCGTCATGGAATATTTTTAAGGAGATACCAAAGTATGAGTAAATAATAATTGAATTGTAGTATATAAAGAATTCAATTATTAAATTTTGTTTACATTTGTAATACTACGACGATACAATAATATAACTATGCGACTATACAACGATACGACAATACGACAATGCAACGACACGACGATACAACAATACAAAAACAGAACAATACGATGATATAACGATACAACAATACAACGATTCAAAAGTCAGAGCTCCATCGGCGGCTTCAAACTTTTGGATTGGTGGCCAAATAACGGCGTCAGAACACCACCGGCGGCCAATCGACGGCTTCAAAAAATTTGGTGTGGCGTCCATATAACGGCGTCAGAGCTCTAGCGATGGCCAATTGGCGGCGTCAAAACTTTAGGAGTGGCGGCCAAATAACAGCGTCATTAGCATTGGCATTGGAATTAGCATTGGCATTGTAATTAGCATCGACATTGGAATTTGCATTGGAATTAGCATTGGTATTGAAATTAGCGTTGGCATTGGCAATAGCATTGGCATTGGAATTAGCATTGGAGCAAGAGAGTAATAACATAAAACGAAATTTATAATTATAAATCATCCAAAACAGATGACAATTAAAAAAATGCTATGATATAGAGAAAAGGAGAATATGATAGAATGAGTTGTGTCAAAACTTCGACTTACTCAACACAAAGTATGTATGTAGAAAAAATATAATTTGGATATATGTACCTAAGATTTCCAGAGAAAAGTGTGAGTTAATTATTGTCACATATGTCTTATGTCGACAATGTGGTCAGATCGATTGCACATACATATATATATTAGGGTGGTCGTTTTTTTTTTCGGACAAAGCGTATAGCAAAAACGAAATCTACGGAAAATTTTAAGAAAATTTCTCCAAGAAACCATGGGTCTAAAATAAATTCGTAGCTCCCAAAAATCGATTTCAAGTTATGATGTTATATTAAATTGTTCTCTAAAACCTACAAGCATTTTTGTTTACAATAATTTAAAAACAACAGCATGCCGTTATCAACGCAGTGCTTTTTTCTTTTTTTTGGACATTTGGCACAATTCGCCTTGACTAGAAGTGTGGGAGTGGCTCGTAAATGTCAGATAGTCTGTCTGCGTTCAGCAATCAGCGTGTATTCCAAATTACTTTTTTCAACTCTTAAATAGTTTTAAATTATTAAATTATAATTGAAACGTCTGTAATGTGAGTTGATTACACCAATTCAGATATTGATACAAATTCAATGAACTCTGGGTCTTGTGTTCTACCCAGTCTGAACATTGGCTTGCCCAGTGATTTAAGTTGACTTAATCTACCAAATAATCGCGACGTATTGAAATACTATTTCTTTTTAGAAGAGGCTGAGAAAAAGAAACAACAATCTCACAGAATTCATACTCCACAAGTGGCAAAAAATTGTTTAAAATTTGGAATAAGCTCAATATTCCGTTAATTCATGAAAAAAGCGTCTCGAAAAAACTTAAAACATTACTAACTAAACATCAATATCAAATAAAATGTCAAACAAATTCCGGCAAGTCTTTAACATTTCTGCAAACTATTAATGACGTGTTTTTTTATATTGGGAAATGTCAGTGCGCAAAAACATCGTTTTGCTGCTGTGGCTTAATAACCATTGACCTCCAAGAGTTTATGATTGATCAGCATAGTAGAAGAAAGCTAACCACTCCCGAATTTGATGCGATTACTGTTGACCAATAATCGACACTGCTACCAGCTAGTCGCGATCCAACGTTTAATCCTGGTCCATCACATATGGATATTGAGTCTGAACTGGAGTTTTTCATACCAACTGCAGAACAGCCAAGTTCGTCGTAAAAAAGATTTCATACAAAAAGGTACGATACACCCCATTTCGCTATGCCGTGCGATAGGTTTGGTATCGGGAATAAGCTTGCTTCTTTTTTAGCCACATCACTTTTCAAAGAAATTTGTTTTAACGATGAAAATGGGGAACCAATAATTATGGGCAAATCTAAGCTTTCACGTGATAAAAAAAGAAATGTAGGATACAACGCCATGATTATGATGTAGTAGCAATCTCATTTGATGGCAGAAACAACAATTCTCTGACGAGAGAAGAAGAAAATGGTAGATATCATCCCAGAATTGTAAAAGAATCGCACTCAGTGGTTCTTGTAGAGCCTAAGAGCAATAAAAAGAAAACTGAGATTCTAAGCTAAACGGCGATATACAATTTTCTATTATAAACCAGTAATTGGAATTTTCCTATAATTTCAAAAGTTAAGACAGCGTGTAAAATTGTCGTAAAACCCCTACCGTTTGCAATTCTTTTTTAAAATATGACCAAACGACACAATCGATCGAAAGCTGACAAAATGACCTAACTAGTGATGTACAATAACCTATTATAACTATAGTATCCTATTTTTCTTAAACTCTTTAATTCTAAAAAAGCATTAATTTTACAACTTGTCAAAAACACATCCTTTTTCAATTCTGTAATGAACCCTGACTAAATGGCAGCCCCGATTAGAATGCCCAAGCTACCACTGGAAAGCTGAAATTCTAAGGTAAACGGTGGTATACACTTTTCTAATAAAAACTATTAATTGGACTTTTCCTATAATTTCAAAGGGTAAAACAGCGTGTAAAATTGTCGTAAAAACACTACTTTTTGCAATTATTTTTTAAAGTATGACTAAACGGATAACCGATCGATTATTATACATAAACCGTATTATAATATAATTGAATAACCCTATAATAAGTAATACATGTCACCATTGTATATATAATTCATATAATAATAAACAAATAAAACAAATAAGAATGTATCACTCAGATATTCAAAAAATAAATGATTTTTTGTGTAAAACGTGACATAAAATTTTCAAATCGATTTTCGGGAGCTACGAATTTATTTTAGACCCATGGTTTCTTAGAGAAATTTTCTTAGAATTTCCATAGATTTCGTTTTTGCTATACGCTTTGTTGACTTTTTTCCTTCCATACAAATCGACCCCCCTAATGTCTATAATTCCTTCTTGGGTGTAATTTTCTTCTTTGGATGAGAAATCTTTACAAAACACATTCTATATTCATTTGATGTTATTTATTTATGTTTACACATATTCCTTTACGGATGTTAATTCTCATTAAGAATACCAGTTTTTTCTAGGATCTTAAGATCGTTATAATAATTTTAAATAGATTTACAGAATAAAAATTGAATAAATGATTCCAATTAGGAATTGGAAAAATAAATGATTTTTATATTTAAAAATTGTCCACCAATACCAGATCATTCAGCAATACAAATAGGAGAGTTCCGTTACTGTCTTCGTAACAATTATTGTTATAGAGTAGAAGAAAACAGATGTAATGCTAACTAATCTGTAAAAACTGTATCTTATGCCTCAAAATTACTGAAATTTTGAAAATTTTTAAATTTTTCCCACCTATTTTTTAACAATTTTCAGCCCACAGCTGCCAAACTAAAAAAGTAATCTTTAGAAATTTCGAAACAATATTCCCTGTAATAAAATTCATAATTAGAGCAGAACATTTTTCACTAAATTTTAAGTGACTATTTTTACAATTTAAATATTATCTACGAGTAATTTTATCTTTTTTTGTTTAATACAAATTATCGCATATTTATTAAGCTTCAGGCCTCCAAATAGTAATAATTTACATATCGATAAACAATAAATTCGTAATCATTTTTACAGATATTTATAGTTTAAACTTAAATTTTAATGCAATTCCTGTTATTACTGCAAACGTTTAAATCATGCAGTAATAACGTTTAAGAGCGATTATCCGGATTAAACCTCTAAATGACACCATTGTAGTTTTATCCTTGTTAAGCATATTTAAATTTTTTAGTTTTGGGTATTAAATATTTTTATCTTTTAATACCAGCTACAAAACACATATCGAAAATAATGTGGCAGTGGATGAGGGAAAAAAAAACAATATTTAATTATTAATTTTAATGGTGGCACTATTATTTATTGCCTGATTTTTTTTATCTCGTTTTTTTTTTTTCTTTTTTTTTTTGTAAAGTGCATAGTTTTTATTTATTTTTAGCCTGATAAAAGAATTGTATTGTTTTGGATAGAAGAAACATGTGTTTCCATAGTTTCCCAATGGTGCCAGCAGCATCAGCATTATGAAAACTGCAACCAAAAATAAACCCCAGAACACATACATACATACCATACATATATTCACTTATACTCCATTAGATGGTACGAAAGAAAATAAATTAAAAAAAAAAGATACAACGTTTGTTCCAAAATAAGAACACACTATACACTCTTTAGTGGAGTTAAAATCATCATTCGATTTTAAGCGGGAAATTTATTTTCAGATAAAAATGGTGCATTCGAAATAAAGAAAAGAAAACACATGTAACATTGAGTATAAAGATGTATGAACTAGACATGCCGTGTTCATAATAAAAAGTCAAGTGAAGGAGTAAAGAACTCAAGGCAAATTAAATTAATTTTTTTTAAATAAAAGAAAAGAACGTACCCTAAATAATATTTATTTTTATTTGTTTGTTTGTTTGTTTTTAATATAAAAAAAAACATATATTAGTGATAATAGCTCAACCATAAAGTGATAGTTTGTGTTAAAAAAGCAAAAGAAGTTTATTTAGAATTATTTAAGCAACCAATTATAAAATATTTATAATTTTAAATGGGTATCATGTACAAATTAATGAAACATAGACATTTGGCAATGGATCATAATAAAACTGTTCAACATTTTGAAAATGTTTCAAATAAAAAAACCGATCGAAATCGTTTAATTACCATTGAGGGCAATATTATTGAAGCAACTGCCTCTCAAACTATGGACACAGAAGAGGATATTTTAAGTCGTAGTACGGATACAAATGTAGAGAAACAATTTACGGCAGAACATATAATACAACTTTGTAAATTTTTGGCGGAAAAATCTAAAAGAAATGTAAGTACAACAAAGTGTAATAAGTGAGTACACGATATGTCAAGTTGGGTCTCAAATGAGCATAATTATTTACAAATTAAATCAAAAAAAAAAAAAAAAAAAAAACAACAACGTTTAGTCAATCCCTACTTAACAATAATAAATTTAAATTGAATTTAACAAATTTGCATACTTAATACAGTATTTACACAATTTTAAGTTGACATGGTTGTCAAAAACAAACTACAGTGGAATCGCAATAGAGTGAACTAATTCGTGCAAGGCCAGTTCACTCTATTGGAAATGATCACTCTAAAGAGTCTATAAAAAGCACTTTTTTATATAAAAAAATCTATACTTATTAAATGTTATTATTTAATTATAAAGAAGTAAAGTAATCTTCAAGAGTTTTTGGCTTTGTAAAAGCATTTTTAGCTTTTTTCACAGCCATATCGCGGAATTTATGCAAAATTATGCAAAACTAAAATATTTTCGTAATTGTTTGTGTTATTTTTTGCCCAGTCAATAACTTTTTCAAAAATCTGCACGGCCTGCGTTGCTGTAATGTCTGGTTTTACTACTGGTACTTCCTCGATGCCAGTGGCAATCTCAGAAATGGCTTGGGAACGCCTTCAGCGAAAATTGGAAGTGAACTTACAGCATTGTTCCATTCCTTAATGTCATCATTAGTAAAAACTTCCTGCAAATATAAAACTTTTCATAAATTTAGGTTTAGTGGATGCTAAACAAACTCACGTTTGGATTAGCAGTTTGAAGCATATTTAAAATTGGGGTTAGTTCTTCCAGATATTGTTGCCGAAGTCACCGATAACTTTGGTGTCTTTGTCAATTTTGTATAAGAAAAACAAAAGTTCACTCTACTAAGTTGGGCATTGTTCACTCTATAGAGTAACTAATGAAAAAAAAAACAGGAGTTCGTAATATCGAGTAGTTCATATTACCAATTGTTCACTCTATTGCGATTACACTGTAGTTCTCATAAGTTTGATCTTGTTTTACGCTTACAAGTGATGAGCTATATATCAAACAGTTTCCACAACCTACATGCAGATATAATTGGCCATTACCACCCTGTTTCAGAGTTACGGCATAACTTTCCGCAGCACTCATATTTTGTGTGTCAATTTTTAAAAATGAGTAACCGTGACCTACAGTTTTAAAGTCGACTCCAAACGACTTGAAAAGCTTGTTCATGGCAATCAGCTACTCTCAGGGGCCCTATTCTGTAATTGTCTTTAAATAAAATGCCAAAATTTGGGGTTTTTAAAATAGAATGGGCGTTAGAATATATAAAATTAAAAATTATAGATATAATAGACATGAATATTTTAAATAAATTTTTAAAGATAGAGTTTTAGCTTTGGAGAGTTACAGCAGAAGGCCTCAGAGCTTTTGCCAGAAGACTGCTGAGAAGTAGTCGCCGTAAGAAATAATTTTTTCATATTTCTCTTTTCAAGATGTCAGAGCTGAGGTTTGA
Organism: Metopia argyrocephala; assembly: GCA_963576795.1. Lineage (NCBI taxonomy): Eukaryota > Metazoa > Arthropoda > Insecta > Diptera > Sarcophagidae > Metopia > Metopia argyrocephala. The sequence continues at coordinate 66,728,777 of OY756208.1, forward strand.
TATGACAACACACTAACTACTTACTAGACCACGGAGACTACAATTTTCCAATACAACTCGTTTAAATTATGAAAATTAGTCATGTTTATACATATACGGTTTGGTAGAAACTAATTTTTCATATTTTAAGAATTTGCTATTTTTATTTAAAGTTGTTAAAAGTAATGTAATTTATTTCGCCTGATTTTGTGCACATTTTATTTTTTGAAACATATTTCCTCTGTAAAAACAGGATTAGGTGTACAACAATTTGTAGACGAACAATATACTATAAAATTAGCATACTTTTAGTCATTCTAAGAAATACTTTTACAACGTTTGAAAAGCCTGTCGGCAAGTTACCGGATGTGTCATTGAGTAAAAATTTTCAGAATTTTTTATCGTAAAACTTTAAAATGATAAAATATGGAGAATAACACATCTGACCTCCTTAATATTTACAAGACTTTTATCTGACCCAATATGGAATACAATTTACATGTATGGGCCGGTACTTCAAAGTCTGTTTTATGGTTTCTCGACCGAGTACAGGAAAGGGCGAAGGTGCTTACCAACGGCGGTAAGATATCCAGCTAGATGGATACATTAGAGCATCGGCGCAATGTGATGTGCGTTTCATTGTTTTGACGGTACTACCATGGAAGCGGCACTCTTACGTACCACGCGTACCTCTTTTAGAGCACATCCTTTTGTAGTTGTAGAGTGAACCGCACAAGGGATTATTGAGAGAACTTGTTTTTTAGCTGCACTGTTCGTTTATATAATAAATTTCCCGCGAGAGCTTTTTCTGATAATTACGATGTCAATCAGTTTAAATCATAGATGCCCAGTAGTGGCTGATATCAGCAAATTAAACTCTCACGTATACTTACGCTCTTTTGTTTGATCGTCAATTAACCAAGAGGAAATCAGCATGTTGAGTGGGAGAGACAAACTACAGTTGCAGAATTTCTGTGTCTTATTATATATATATATATATATATATAATATATAATATATATATTGGTTGATTGACAAACAAAAGAGCGTAAGTATACGTGAGAGTTAATTTGCTGATATCAGCCACAACTGGGCAACTATGGTTTAAATCAAGTGTTTATATATACGACTCTCTCTTCCCTCCTTCCCATAACAGGATTTCTTAGACCGTGAGTGCTGGCCTCACTATAAAAAATAATGACACAATCAAATGTTTACTTTCGTAAAGCCATTTATTAGATTTGCTACAAATAGACGGAATTTTTCTCTGCATGTCATTCAATATTAAGCCTGGTATTGGGTTTGAAATTTCGTACGAGATGCTGTCAAATTACAGACATACATACATAACTGGCCTTTACAACCCTGTGTCAGGATTAAGGCCTAGCTTCTCGCAGCACTCATGTTGTGTGTGTAAATTTTTATCCATGAGTACCGGGACCTACAGTTTTTAATGTCCACTCCGAACGACAGACTTGAGAAGCTTGTTCATGGCAATTAATTACTCTCAGAGCTTTCGCCAGAAGTCTGCTGAGAGGTAGTCGCCGAAAGAAATATTTTTTTTATTTTATTTTTTTTTTAAGATGTCAGAGCTGGTGCTGTCAAACTACATATAAAAATATTTCGTATGAAATACTTCTGAAATAATGTTGCAAGAGTAACACTCCATTCTTGTGGTGGAAAACATGTGTAGTCTATATATCAGAATTATTTCCAACTTCAACAAGGTTCTGGCAACATTTTTATCTGCGTACAGACACACCACGGCGGAATTGTGTAATTTGCACATGCCTAGAAGATCTTTTCTTTCTTTTTTTTTAGAATTGACTTTTAATTAATTGTTCTAATTGTATAGCGCTGGCTGTGCAAAATAGTTCGTCTTGTATTTACTGAGGTCTCCCAAAATCCACAGACAATACCAAACCTAATATGGTGTTGGGTTATTTGGAGTTATATTGGATATTCAAAATTCAAATTTTTGTTCCTTAAACAGGTGTGAATATAAATTTGTAAGCCGTTGGAAAATATGGAATCAACTGAATTAAAAAAAAAACGAAAAACATATGTCCGAGTTTCGATTACCTCCAAAAGGGACCGAACTATCAATAACGACTATAAAATAGTGTCACTTTTTTAATTGAGACCAATACTCAGGGGAAAACCCCTACTGATGCTATGCATTGTATTATAATTTTTTGGAAATGACAGTACATTTATGACAGAACATATATTTTGTTTTTAAGAAAACTCGCTGGAAAATATATAATCCTAGTGAAGAGGTAAACGCAGAAACGAAGGCCTATATTAAGCTAAAGAGAAATATAATATATAAAATTCTCGTGTCGCGGTGTTTGTTGCCAAACTCCTCTGAAATAGCTCGACCGATTTTCATGAAATTTTGTGTGCATATAGGGTAGGTCTGAGTATCGGTCAACATCTATTTTTCATACCTCTAAATGTTAAAGTTACCTGTCCCAAGGGAAAATTTATGCCTCACCTAAATAACGTAGCGAAATTGGTGAAATTTTAAACTATATATGTATGTACCGTAGAGCATATATGGTTTACTTTTTTAAGTACTCAGAGGGGGCGATACAAGGGCTATTTCTCCTTATCCCCAACTAACAAACTGAATTTGATTAAATTTTGTTGGTGTCTTAACAAATCTTTAGATTCACAAATGTAAATTTCACATCTATTTTTCAAAACCATAAATGTTAAAGTAGCCGCTCGAAGGGAAATTTATGCCTCACCTAAATAACGTACCGATGTCTATGAAATTTTAAACTAGATATGTATATCTGGGTACCGTAGAACATATATGGTTTAGATTTTTTTTTTAAGAAGTACTCAGAGGGGGCGATAGAGGGGATATTTGTCCCTATCCCCAACTACAAACTGAAGTACCGAAAATGGCGGATAATCATTTATTAAAATTATTAGTAACGCAGGCATTGATTGCTCATATTAATGTTAAGTTTTGCAGTTCGGTGAAGAGTATTAAATAGATTTGAAGTAACAAATGTTTCCTAGAACAAAACAAGGATTGCCGAGTTAACTAGTTTTTATATAAAAATGATGTCAAAAAATGATTTGACCACTACGCTATGACTGTTGTAAGCCAGAATAAAAGTTTAATTTCTACCAAAAGTGGAATAAAATTTGTAGAGATACCTAGAAAATCAAGTTTCTATTTTAGCAAACTTTATACTAGCCTTACAAAATTGACCACAAAATTTTTGTAAAAATCCTATAAAATATTTCTTGTAAATCGCATTTAATTCTTATATTTTTAAATTTATTTTTTTTTTTTATTTTTAGAAAAATGTTTACAAACAACAGCAAAGTCCTAAAAAATTAAATAAATCAAAGCAAACGCAATTTCAATTTCAACAAATGGAATGCGATGACTATGATAACGATAATGAAGAAATTGAAAAAGAAGTCGATTTTTATCAAAATGAAGCATTACCCTTAATAAAAGCACAACACCAACAACAACAACAACGAATAAAATATAATAACAAAAGTAATGAATTTGAACAGCATTATGAACAAAAAACAACAGGAATTTTGTCGTCACGTCTATCGCCTGTTATAAATTCCTTAAATATTTCTTCAAATATTTTAACAAATTCATGTGCTTCACAACATCATCAGCAACAACTGCTAAATCAACAACAATCACACCAGCATCAGATGCTTAATTATCAACACCAGCAGCAACATGAGGAACAGCAGCAGCATAATCAAGGAAAACGTGATATTTTACTAAAAATACGCCGTCAAATATTTGAAAGAAAACGTTTACGTGAGAGTGGCGCCTTTGAGGATCCACAGTTTATAAATAATACACAAGTTTGGAGACCCTGGTGAGGGCAACACACAGACAATAATATGGCCAACATAGAATAGAACAATATTTAGAATTAAAAGTTTTTGTCTCGAGAGATTTTTCGTCATCGTCCACATCAAAGTTGTAACAATGTTTAAACACTTTCGGTAACGATTAACTGAAAGGACGGATTATATCCCAATTTTGCAAATTATATAGCAAGAAAAGCTTTAACAATTAGACATTTTGCGATGTTGTTGAAAAAAGTTGCCATTATTATTGAAAACATGAAATGAAATTGTTTTTATTAAAATGTAGATACTGAAGTAATAAATTTCCAAAGATTTAATATATTTTCTTTATAAATTAAATGTATAATACTTAACGAAATCTTCCATTAGCTTTAAAATTTCTTTATTTTAAACTAAAAAAGAAAACTCAGTTTGTAAGTTTTATTTTTATTATTTTTATTTTTATTTCAAAAGAAATTTATATATATTTTTTTTATAATAATAATAAATGAATATATTTTTAAATACATTCTGGTATTTTATTTTTCTCTTTTTTTTAACCATAAGTAATAGTTTTATACAGAGTATTTGTTTTCGATATTTTTAGCATTTCTTTAAATAGTAAATGAGCAGAAGTTTATTAATAGTTTTTCATTTCAAAGATAAAATTTTTATAGTTTGAGTTTCTTTAAAGGGAACTCTAAATATGAAAACGTTAATACTAAAATGTCCATGTGGTAAAATAATTACTAAAAATATTTTTCCACAGATTTGGTTTATGATCTTATTTTACACTCCAACTCTGTGATCATTTTGGTATAGCAATGATACTAAAATAGAACTCTTTTTACAATACAATATAAACACAGGAAGTTTTAAATGCTTATAAATAGCCCTGGTAAAAGAATTTTAAAATTAAAAATAGGTTGATAAAGAAAAACAAAAGCAAAAGTTAGGAATATAAAAAACTTAAATGTCTAAACAAATTATTAAATTAGACGATGAATTTTAAATTCTTAGTGATGAATTTTGAAATTTAAATATTTGAGAACATTTTTTAGGGTATTTTTGGTTTTTTCTTTTTCTTTCTCTATTAAAATATATTTTTAGTATTTAATTTTATATTTAAACTTTATGCGTTTTCTTTTATTTTTATAGAAATAGACTTTTATTACGAGTATTATTAGTTTTCCTAATTTGTGTGGAATAGAATTTTTGTTGTAAAAAAAATTTTTAAATTTTAAAATAATATTCGTCCCAAGGGGGACACATTCTGTAATAAGTGAAATGATTAAGTTTATTCATGTAAAGTGTTAATTTGTCAACAAGTGTGTGTATAATAGAGCATTAATTAACTTAATCGGTTTAGATTTTTTATAACAAATACTCTAATCTCAATTATAATGTAAGACAAGAAGAGTAAAGTGAAAATATCTAGGAAGTCTTGCCATTTAACTGGAATATTTTGTCATGTATAGCCTAATAGTTTGTTTAAAATTTCATGTAAAATAATGTCAAATTACTTAGTAGGGACATAAATATTGTTACTACTTTGAACATACCCATTAGAATAATAAAATTGAACATACCCTTTTATTATTACATGATTTTTGAAAGGTAACCTATATAGCGTTAGTCAGTTACGGGAATTTAAAATTGTGTTAACTTCAAATCATAGAGTGCTCAGATAAAGAAAACCGTATCGCAATTATAGCACTTTTTAATTTTGGAATGAAAAAATTTTGTTTTCAAAACACTCTGCCCGCTCGGAATTAGTTACATGGTGCATACAATTGTTCAAGGATACCGTTCGGACACAGCAAGTAATTAAAATCGTCAAAGCAAGAATTCAGCGAAATCCTCTCGGGAAACAAAAAATCATGACCCATGAGATGAAAATTATACAAAAGTCTAAGAGTCATATTATTAAAAAAGACTTAAATCTTGGAGCTTTCAAACGGCGTACAGGACATTTTTTGACTGCAGCTTAAAAAAAATAGGATAGAAAATCCAAACGTCTTTTTATAACTTGCATAGAAAAATCTTGTTTGCGAATGAAAAAACGTTTACCGTACATGAAAAGTTTAACAAACAAATTAATAGGGTTTATGCCCGGTCATCTAAAGAAGCCTCAGAACTCATTCCATGGGTCGAAAAGGGTCATCATCCAGCTGAAGCCATGGTTTATTGGGATGTCTCTTACGATGGGGTGACTGACTTGCATTTCTAATAACAAGGGGTCAAAACATCAGTCGCTTAACAATTCTCTGTTCCAAAGATTCTGCACCAGATCATAAGACTAAAACAACACAGACCTGGCTTCAAAACAATTTTCCAGCTTTTATATGCTCTGAAGATTGGCCATCTGGCAGCCCTGATTTGAATTTTTTTGATTAAAAATTGTGGACGGTTTGAGACAATATGGTCTCTCACAAAAGATACCATAGCATTGATTCGCTTAAGGCAGCTATGATGCATGCTGTAGCCAATTTTCCAGTAGATAAGGTGCGTGCAGCTATTGATGACCGGCCAATGCGACATAAGGCGTGTCTTAACGCCCAGGGCAGATATTTTGAATAAAATAAAGGTTTTTGTATACAACGAATTTCAATAAATATATAAAAAAAATTTTGTTCCAAAGTCGTTCATTAGTTTTTGTTTTATAGCCCAACATATTAGAAATATTATTTATGTTCCTACTAAGTATATACATAGATATATATATATGTATGTGAAGAAAGAAATATGAAAAAATAATTATTTGGGCGACCAGCTTCTTCATGCGAGAAGCTAGGCCGTAATTATTTCGTACGAAATTTAAATCCTGGCTCAAATGATTGTCAGATATACACATACAATATTGGTGTCAGTATATACACATAGGTATTAAGGGTACTCACGATTGTATCTGTGCAAACTAAAAGTAAGCAAATTTACTGCGCAAATGGCTATAGATCGGGAGAGTTCTTTTATAATAAATTGTATCCAGTTACAGAATCTGAATGCCAATTGCCATTTACCAGGATTGAAATTGGATTCTGATAATATTTGGTGTCATGAAATCGTATTGGTTTTGTATTGTTCCGAAGATAAGTAAAATCCATGTGTTACTTTTGTTAACATTTTTATTACTTTTTGTTGTTGTTTTTATTTCTACATTATGGTGGTTTTATTTACAATATGTTTTTATTTAGGAGGCTCATTACTTTAGAAATATTATACATAAATAAATATGTAAATAATCTTCTAAATTTGTATGTAAATTTTAAAAAATCTAAAATGGTTAAGGAAGTAACACATCAAATTTTTACTAGTGAATGAAGAGAGATGTGAAAAAATTAAGAGAAAAATTTCAAGAGATTGTAGCAATTGATTAGAATTACCGAAATGAGAGTAAAGGTAGAAGTACAAATCATGCATTACGGCTTTAACAGCGGTTACAATGTACAATGTATGTAAGTGAACTGTTCAACTGTTAACGCATCTAAAAGTTAACATTCTTCTTCTTCTGTACGTTAGATGTATTTCCAATCTTGCCAGTAACTTGCTTTATGAAAATTCACTACATAATTTCACTATTTTTACAGATGTGCGAAACACACAATTATCGCAACTCATGTTATGCACTTCTACCTTAAGTGTCGAGGTTTGAGCCAAAAACTTATTTTAAATTTTATTGTAATGATCTGTCTATACAATTTCGTTATACTATAAACAGTTTAATAAAATATAATATAATTTGACGCTTTTTTGTTAACAAATTTAATATTGTTTTCTTAAATTTATATCTTAATTTAATTAAACACATAAAAGAAAAATCAAAACAAAAAATGCTAATCTGTCAGCTGATAACATATGTTTCTATGAGGTCAAAAGAGTCGATGTCAATTCTGATTCTAAACAAACTCAGGTTCTGCAAAAGGGGTGAATAGTTTACTGAATATACATACATAACTGGCCTTTACAACCCTGTGTCAGGATTACGGCCTAGCTTCTCGCAGCACTCATGTTGTATGTGTAAATTTTTATTCATAAGTGCCGGGACCTGCACTTTAATGTCGACTCCGAACGACAGACTTGAGAAGCTTGTTCATGGCAATTAATTACTCTCAGAGCTTTTACCAGAAGACTGCTGAGAGGTAGTCTTTTTTGCAAAATGTTAGAGCTGAGATTTGAACCCAGCGCTATCGTCTTAGTAACCCAACACACTAACCACTAGACCACGGCGACCACAATATGCTCAAAAATTTTTCTTTGCCAGTGAAGTTTATCATTATTTTAAATAATACTTGTTAAGAGTTACAAATGTATGTATGTACAAACTTTATGGTTTTAGAAAATTCATGTGATACCTATTAAAAACTGAAACTAAAAATCACTCGGTGACGATGGGAAGTGATTTCCGAAAGAGTTTATTTATTATATGTTTTTTAATAATAAATAAAAAGAAAATCTTACCTTGCAGTAGTAACACATGTTTGTTAATGAAAATTACTTTCTTTAACATTTTATGTACCGCCTTATTGCTATCTTTTTTGCGTAAATGTTCTAGATTAAGTGGGAGTAACACTAACAACGTAATGCAAATAAATTGTGAAGCCACATTAAAACACTTGCTTGTGTTTGCTTTGGTGTCGTTACACTCTATACAAAAAGCGCGCGAACACCGAGCCATTAAAACAAAACAATAACAAAAAGTTTATGCATACATTGCAAAAACAACAAATACAATACTAACGAATAATTGGAAAAAGCAACAAACAAAAAATGACAACAAGCAGTACATTCTTTTTAATTATTACTCTTCCTCTATTATTTATTTATTTTATAACTATTTTTTTAATAATTTAATTTTACTTTTACATTTCTTTAATACTAAAAACTTTTTCTTTTTCACTTGAACACACAATTCAATTATGAACAAAATTACTACCAAGAGCACCAAAAGAAAAGGCGCACACAAATCATCCGATAAAACAACAATAAAATTTATGGAAATAGATTTTTCAACATTGGATATTTTTATTATTATTTAAATAAAACATTTTAAATTCACTTTTTAACTAATTATACACTTTCTTTCAATATTTTTATTGAATCACTAAAAGTCGTTTATAGGAATTTTACAATTAAAAGCACTTCAACCGCCGCACAATTGCAATGAAAGAAAAGAATTGTGAAAGAGAAAAGAAAAAAGTTGCAAAATGTCATCGATTAATGTATGCAGTTAAGCTGTAAACGATAACTCTTTAATTTTAATAACAAACACCGTTAGGTGCGAAGCATCCGCTGGAATAATTTTATACGATAGTACGAATGTTTACTTTGATTTAACTGATAATTTTATTTGAAATTCTTTCAACATGTGAACCGCGACTAACTTAATAATTAAAGGGGGTTGCCATAATTGAAAAGTATTATAAATTAATTTGATTAGTAAGGAGAAAAGTAAGTAACGAATAAATTTTGTTTGAAAGAAAATGCTATTAAAGAAAATATTATGAAATTCTATCCGTATTTTAAAAATGAGAGTAAAAATCTTACGACAGATATGTTTTGCATTTACACGGTTGGTAAAATACCAAAACAAAGTAAAATAAAAACATAAAATGCACATACTAATGTGCAAGGTTTTTAAAAAATTAAAAACAATTCTCTCAATCTCGTACCCTCTCATTACATATCAAGTTTACACCATACTATTTATTCTTTTCTACACAGAAATTTGACATGTCGTACAACTTGTATTACCGTCTAAACCCGCCTAATTAAAGGTTAGATGCGTATTAAAAATAAACAAATTTAAATATCTTAAATGCTATATACAACAGGGTGTTACAAAAAAATAATATGGACGCTAAATAAAGAAACAGAAAATAATTAATAAAAATTATCAGCAATTTTACTAGAATTCACAGGCGACTTTCCAGATAAAAAGTATTTGTTTTGACCCTAAACTACGCCTTCTATCCACCACGGCTATAGTTGTGTAAGTTTTTATATTTTATATATGGAAACATAAAAAAAGAAGGCAGTGAAAATATTGTTGTAATTCTAGTTATTCGGAACAGACGACAAAAATGTAATGTGGGGGAGAAAAAGATAATATGTCAGAAAATAAACCAGGTATGTTTGACAAGACTTCAACAGATAAGGACTGTCATGAATATGTACAGATCAAAACGAACACTGTTAAGACTTCCCTAGCTGAAGTCGAAAATATATTCAGTTCATCATCATTAAACCCGGTTTTTTAGCCTAAAGTAGTAGAAACATTGACTGCTAATTTTTCGATTCATGTTGACGATAGTCATACTGAAATGTTTTTTATTTCAGTAGTAGGCTTTATTTATTTTGGGAATCTTACGCTCAGGTTCAGAGTTTTAGTTAGGTGAACAAAGTGCTTTAGTCAATAATAATTTATAGTTCAGTAAGATCTTCATAAAAGATGTGAACCATTTTAAGCCGTCTAAACCACTATAGTTAGGTAACTAAAATCTGTAAATTAGAGAATAAAAGGAAGAATTTTTTCTTACTCTAAATCCCTATGTTGCGAGTAACAAGGAAAAGCTAATTGTGACTTATGGCAGGGCTAGTTAACCAGATTGTATTGGTAAAAAGTGGTTTATTTAATAGCGTCATTGCTTTTAAGCTCATAGTGTAGTTGTAACTTCCAGGCAAGTTCCCATTATTATTATATTTCTGTGTCTTCTTCAACCCTACTGAAGAATTTCACCGTTTTAATTTATTTATTTATTATTATTATTATCTTATATATTTTTGTTTTTTCTCTTTTTTGTGTATTTATTTTTCGCATACCTACAACATACCACCAAATTAAAAACATTTAACTTGCACGACAACTCTGTATTATCTATCATAAATAACGATAAAATAATAATCGATCACAGCCCAGTGATTCTCTCTCTCGTCTCTGTTAATTCTATAATTTCCTTTAGTTTCCCAAATATTTTGCAAAGTAGTGCAGTGTTCAAGTGCCACAATTAAAGTTAGTAGTTATTAAATAAAATTGATAATAAAAACTAATAAATTCGTTAATTTTTTGAAAAGTTTAATTAAAAGAAAAAGTTAAAAAAATGTTAAAATATAGAAAACACAGACTTTTTCCATATTAAATTGCGGTGGTTTTACCATAAGAAGTGCTTTTTTTTCCTATTTGTGCGGTAATTTTGTTATTGCTTGTCGTTGTGAAGTCGTATGTTTTTTATTGTTGTTGTATTTATTTTATGTGTATACGGATGTGTAGTGTATGAAATGATGGAGAAAAAGCAAAACAAAAAAAATTTTTTTTTTTTTTGTAATTCAAGTGCGCTTTTTTGTTTTTGTGTGTTTGTTTAGTAGTAAGCAAATATGTATCGAAAATTAACGGAAATAAAAATAAGGCGGTACATGGCTTTAAAGAAAAATAAGTTCAAGGTAAGTTCTGTTGTTTTAGAAAATCAAAATCGTTTATTTTGCTTTTAATTAATATTTCTACTTATTAATTTTGAACTACTGTTCTGTAAACGGGTAGGTTGCTGTTGTTATTCAAGAAAATTAAAATTTTATTGTTAATTATCACGGCTAAGATACCTTTGTTTGTATGTTTGAAAATACATATCAAAATAGGTGATTTAATATTAAATAAGAATTTCCAAATAAGTAAAATGGATATACATGCATATGTATTTTTCAAGGATGTACATGTGTGAACCAACCATAAATACTATAAAAAAGTTTAATGCCAGTATCTGTTATTGTCACATTTGACAACAAATGTTTTATTATTACTTTTTTACTCGTATGTAATATATACAGTAGGTATATCTTACAGGGAGTTTTTAAGCCCGTTAAATGTGCATAGTTTTTGCTGTTTGACAAATCAACTTGAGCAGATTGTCGCGTGATGCTATTAACACATAGACCACAGAAGGCAGCATCTTGTCAAAATTATAATACACACGTTTATACAATGAAGGCGAATATTTTAATGGCAGCACAGCAAATCTCTAGACCAAAACCTTTCTATTTTGTGAGACAAAAACTAATTAGTTATGCCAATACCATATGAAATATAAAATAAATTCGAGCTAAAAATATATATTTTGTAATTACAAATTTCAGTTAAATCTCACTATTTTGTCATATCCTATGTTTTTATACAACTGTAAACCCAATTTCTTCTAATTTAATTAAATCACACTTTTTTGAAATTATTGAGCGGCAAAGCCTATATTTTGGAAGTTTGAATAGTAAAATAGTCAATATGGGTATCAAAATTAAGGTTTCAAGCAAGCCTTTCGACTGATGTATAATATTTCTGGAGTGTGTGGCCCATTGTTAACTTTAATTGTAATTTTTTCTTCGACTTTTACTATTGATCTACATACTATATTAGAGCTGAGTCGGTCGCGAACGAACGGGTTAAATTGAACGAATCAGTCAATTGAACGAAGTGGATCAGTCGTTCGTTTGGTCGTTCGGTCGTTCTTTTTCATTTGTTTTTGTCGTTCGTTCGTTCGGTCGTTCAATCTAAATTTGTTTTTCTTTGTTTTGATCGTTCATTCGCGCAATCTAAACTTGTTTTTTCTTTGACTTGGTCGTTTTTTCTTTGTTTTGGTTGTTCAGTCGTCCAATCTAAATTTGTTTTTTCTTTGACGTGGTAGTTCTGCCGTTTAATCTAAATTTGTTTTTTATTTGTTTTGATCGTTCGTTAAACATTTATTTTTTCGCTTTTTTTATATGCATATTGTCAGTATTGCCATTTTGTTAATTTTTAACTAAAATTGGCCATTGTTTCTTAAATGTGGAAATACGTACTTTTATTAAATTGTTTTTATTTTTTTTAAATCTACAGGAACATTTGTTCTAAATATAAAGTGACAATAAACATTATTATTTTGATTATAGAATTACTTAAAACATATACATATGTATATATATACATACATATAATAATAAAAAATAATATATCGTATTTTTCACACTATTTTTATTATTTTTGGAATACATTATATAAAAAATTGTTCGTATAAATTGGAATATCATAACATCCCATTGAAATAATAATAATTTATACTAATGACATGTAGTATACTTTAGAAAATAATATTCTAAATATAAATATGTATGTATGTTTATTTTGAAGTATAATTTGTTACAATTTTTATTTATACACATAAAATTAAAAAAGTAAAAACAATTTATGTAATAAAAGTACGTATTTACACATTTAGGAAACGATGACCAATTTGATTAAAAATAAACAAAACAGCAACACTGATAACATGCATATCAGAAAATAAGCAACAAAACAAATATTGAACGAAGGACAAAGCAAAGAAAACACAAATTTAGATTGAACGACCGAACGACCAGAACAAATGAACGATTGAACGTAGTGAACGATCCGGATCACTTTTAATGACCGAACGAAAATGACCGATCATTTAAGTGAACGATTTTGCACAGCTCTATACTATATTGACTCTGTTTATAATACTATGTAAGCTTCAGAAATATAAATAATAAAATGGTGGGACCTAAAAGGCCTATACCTTCATTCTGTGCCATTAATTTTAGAATAATCAGATTTTTAATGGTCTACTTAATTAAAGCAATTGCTTATATTTTTGTAAATTTCGTAATTTTATTTTTGTTATTCAGTACACTTGAAAGTGATATCACTGAAATATTTTTTTCGATAACAAACAGCTGTTGGCTTTTATTTTCTGTTTTGCTGCTGCTGCTTTCAATATATTTAAGTGGCCGACAGCACGACAGAAAATACTGTGGGCTGCATTTTCTGTTTGCTGGATATATAAAATTCACGTGTTACAGTGTAATAAGACTTTTCCGAAACGGCTTGACCGATTCTTATGAAATTTTTTGTGCTTATAAATGTAGGTCTAAAAATAACCCCTAAGTGATAAGGGTGGTGGCGCCTAAAAAAATAGATACTGACTTCTGTGTATCTTCAGAAGGTAATAGCAGAAATGCCTACATTTGGTATAAATGTCATCATAGCCCCATATAATGATTATCAACACAAATTATCAGTCGTCAAAAAGTGGACGGAATTGGACAAGTCGTCAATTAGCCTTCTAGACAGTGTATATACATAAAGTTTTGCATTTCTTAAGAACGGTAAAAACGAATGTGTAGACAACTTCGTTGTCAGTATACGTTACTAATTCAAAAGTTTGCATTGTTGGAGTTTTTAAAATGACCCTCTCCATACTTATTTTTAGTTATTCAAACAAGAAAAGCCAAGCACTTAAGTAGTATTATATATTTGTTTTATAACAGATACAATTTTGAAAGAAACTAAAATCGCTCATAAATTTTGTTATTTTTAAATAGCTAAGATTCTAAAATTATACCCAAAAAATTTATTTTTTTATTCGTTTGTTTGTGAAACACATGTTTCTTAAAATCTTTTTGTGCGAGTAGCAATGTAATGGTACTTAAAACTCTAAATATAAAAATTAGTCGAACATGTTTTATAATTTTCGAAGAAAAATCTAAATTTAAATTGCAACAAAAATACTTTCCACTTTCAAAATCTACATATTGTGTATTATTTATAGGGTTTTTAAATGGCTTTTGGGTTTCCTTTTTTTTAGAAATATTTACGCTTTTTCTCTGGTTGTTTTGGTAATATTTTCACCTATTTTTTATATATGAAATTTATCTTATTTTGTTTTTAGATGGGATTTTCTTTTTTTAAGTTAGTTAGATAAATACTTTTGTTTAGTTAATTTAATACTATGGTTTTATTTATATGTTTGTATATGTATATTTTTTCTTTACTTTAAATATTATTGTTTTTTCTATAGGTACTTTTTTCAACAGTTTTTTTTTTCACTTTCTTTTCGTAGTACACCAATACCCCGGTTTGCGTCGCTAATTGGGACTGAAAAATTGAGACGCAAACTGAAACGACGCAAACTGAAGCAGAATTTTCAATTGTTTACGTATTTGATTTTCGTTTAGTCAATGCAGGTTTTAAACATTTTAGCTAAGGAAAAGGGTTTTAAATCAATATATTTTCTTATTATTTTTAAAATAAAAATATAACAATTGTGAAGACCACTGATATAATTCGAAACTAATAACTATGCTTAACATGTAAACAACGCACACTTGCAAATTTGCTTTCTACCAAACCGGAATTCTCCTTTTTTTGCTTTAGCTTTGTAAAAACATTTTCATATCAACCACGCAAATCGAAGCATTTACGACGCAACTTTGAAGCCATGCAACGCAAACTGAAACAAAAACGACTCAACATTGAAATTCCAGAATTTTAAAAAAAGACGCAACTTCGAAGCGACGCAAAATGAAGCGACGCAAATCGGGGTATTAGTGTATTTAGTATTTTATTTTAATCGTTTGTTTTATTGTTTTCTTGTATGAATGAAAATTAATATTAAAATTTATTTTAATTTTAATTAATATATAAGTAAGTAAATCACAAGATTAGATTTGGCGCAATTCAAATATTTATAGAAAAAAATTCTTAAAAATTTATTGTTTAATTATTATATCGGTTTAAGATTGTAGAATACAACACAAAGAACTCTGCTGAGACCTTCGTAGCGGGGGTCGAAAACTGCGCCTAGTTCAGTTCCTTAACGGATGTTAACTGTCATAACGGATATCAGTTTTAGGATCTTAAGACCGATATAATAATTATATAATAGATTTACATAATAAAGATCCAATAATTGCTTCCAATTAGGAATTCGGAAATAAATTCATAAAAATATTAAAGGATTTCCTCTGTATATGTCTTTACAAAGTTTTGGTACATACATTCGTATTGTTATGTATGGACTGATGTTAATATAGAGAGTAGCTAATCTATAAAAAAGTAAATTGAATTAAAATGGTAAAATAAAACAAAAATATTAAAAATATATTCATATTTTATATTCGTCACACGAAATTTCTCTGCTTTTTGACATACTCGTATGTATGTATGTATGTGTCTTATACCTAAAAAAATATATTTATTTGTATA
Organism: Metopia argyrocephala; assembly: GCA_963576795.1. NCBI lineage: Eukaryota > Metazoa > Arthropoda > Insecta > Diptera > Sarcophagidae > Metopia > Metopia argyrocephala. The sequence goes on from OY756208.1 coordinate 66,744,627, forward strand.
TTGTAATGATCTTTTTTTAATTTATTATTTACTATAACTTTAATAAACTTTAATAAAGTGATAAAGTATTTTATTTTTTACTTTTATATTTTTTATTTAAAAAAAAAAAAGTTTTCACTTCAGGCATCTGTTGACTGCATTTTATACATGTTGACATGCATAATAAAACACCAATTTAATCGTATAATTATTGAAAATTTTTTAAATATATTTTAAATTAATATAGAATATATATATATACATACTACAAAACATTTAAATAAAATTATGAGCAATTTTTACATTTTCATAACACAGGGCAATGAATTTTAGCTTGTTTTTTTTAATTAAAATAAAATTAAAATTAAATTAAACAAAAGGGATTCAATGTAAATGGGATCGGCTTTAGTATGTAGGGTTACCGCCATTATGTGGCCATATTTTTGTAGTGCTATAAAAAATGTTTTTTAATCTATTACAAAAATATAATTAGTAGGGACATAAATATTGTTACTACTTTGAGCATACCCATTAGAATAGTAAAATTAAACATACAATTTTATTATCAAATCGTCGTGCGGGAGTTTATGTGCTCTATACGCCATTTTATAAATCTCGAGTTAATGATGCCAGTTTAGGTTTTTGACACCAAAATTATTCAAATCTGCAATTCGTTTTCGGCTATTTATCTCCGAAACTGGACGAGATATCCGAAAACGGTTTGCAGACTTTAAAAATTTGGAGTCGAAAACCTAATGTAGCATCATTATCTCGAGATATATAAAAATATGAAATGGTGGATAGAGCACATGAACTCCCGCACGACGAAATGTGTTTTTGAAAGGTAACCTTTATAGCGTTAGTCTATAGCATTAGTTTGAAATTTACAGATAAAAATTACACAAAAGTCTAAGAGTCGCAGTAGTAAAAAAAAAACTTAGGTCTTGTAGCTTTCAAACGGCGTACAGGACATTTGTTGACTGCAGGTTTAAAAAAAATTAGGATAGAAAAATCCAAACGTCCTTTAGTTAAGTACGCTGATAACTTGGATAAAAAATCTTGTTTACGGATGAAAAAGTTTTCACCGTACAAAAAAAGTTAAACAAACAAAATGATAGGGTTTATGCCCAGCCTTCAAAGAAACATCAGAACTCCCAAAGTTGATGAAGAAACCGTTTTGGAAACAGTTGTGAAGCCGCTTAAGAATTTCCTGTTATAAAACCAATCTTTAACAAGATCCTGCACCAGCTGATAATGCTAAAACGGCACAAACCTGGATTCGAAACATTTTGCCAGCTTTTATATTGTCGCAAGAATTAAAGAACGCTATAACTGACAAAACTTTTAATGTTCACCAGAGCCAAAAAACCTGTATGAAAGCAGAACAATAGTAGTAGAAATCTGGGACCAGGACCACTTGACGCGTATTTTTTATTTTTTTTTTTTGGTAAAAATGATGCAAAAATACATATTTTCGATTTTTTTTCAGTTACAGCGTTCTTTAATTCTTGCTCTACAGATTGGTCATCTGGCAGCTCTGATACGAATCCTTTGGATTACAAATTGTGGACAGTTACAGAGGATATGGTCTACCACAAAAGACATTATAACATCGATTCTCTTAAGACAGTTCTGGTTTATGCTGTAACTGTCTCTCACCCCGGTTTGGTTGCATAATACCCTTTGTGCAGAATTATCGTTCGAAAAAAAATCAATTTTGTAAGAAAGTACCTTTGGATCACTTTTTTCAAGCATTCCTTTCCGGAAAAGTTGCCAAAAACTATTGTTAATTTTCTTACACTAAAGTATTGAATACCTATTCTCCAAACTTCATAAAGATGTTAAAATATTACATATTTTCTAAAACGATCACATTTTTCATACTTTACTTAATTTTGCTCATTGCATACAGGTGAGTCATGCTTATGATATTACCTGCCGATAGTGTGTTACGAGGAGCAGAAGTCATATGTGTAAAAACTATATAAAACTTCGAAGTTTACATTGCGTTCTATTTGAGAGTTGAGTTTTTATCAAATCAAATACAGTCGAACTTCCATACCGCGAATAGCGATTATCCCAAAAAAAAAGCTCCGAGTTATGGAGACTTTGAGCAATAGAATTTTGTTATGTATTTATATTTAGGTATGTATGTGTATGTGATAGAAAAAGTTACAACCAAGTAAAATAATTTAAAATTAGTGTCTAAAACAGTGATGTCCACTACAACATAAACACACTTGCGCTTGTGTATGAAGCAGAGAAAAGACTCTGCTTACTTCTACCAGAAATGGGAATGTTCGAATTACTTTCTGTTAATAACTTCATAAATATTTCTTCATAATTCTGAGTAAAGTGCGTAATCGATTGTCCGGTAGATATGTGACCGATCTATTAAGAATAAAGGAGTACCGAGGTCACATAAATTTGGAGGAAATAATGAATAATTATTTCAGTTAAATAAAAATGATACAAAAAATATGCACTATCCAACCCTGCACTATGTTGGAGAGAAGCTAAAATATTAAAAGAGCAAGAGTAACAATATTTCTTTTTATTCTGTACGTGTTTGGCTTCGACGCAAGCAGAATTTGTTTTCCTATCACGCGTGATAGGGAAAGAGAATTGTGGACATCACTGGTCTAAAAATATTTTTTTTTCTATTATATTAGGTACAAAACACTCATCGCTTGCAAATATATGTATGTATGAAACTTCAAAGTTCGCAAAGAATTTCTTACCTCGTTTCTGAAAGAGTGATGAATAGTTCTTTCCATCGAAACCTCTACATCACTCTCTGTTCCATTTAAGGCTGTATCATGTGATATAAGGCAGTAATGCTGAATAATGTCATCATCTGTAAGAAAGCCTGTTGCGCAAATCTCATTATCTTCTTCAATATAATCTTGAATAGTATAGGTTGTATTGCAAGTTATTTTGTTCACTTTAACTAGCATTGGTTTTCATAAAATACATGATGACTAAAAGAGATTTCCCCAACAACAAAAGAATACAAAATCTACAAGAGAACTACACAGGAAATAAAAATGCAAAATAAATAAGAATAAAAAAAAATTAACAAACCAAAGGAGCAAAATATTTCGAGTTGTAGAAATCCATACATGTATTTCGTTCGAGGTATGGAGAATTTCAAGTAATGGAAATTGGAGTTAGAGAAGGCAAATTGTACATAATTTATTATCTTAAAGCTACAGCCAACCTAATTAATTCCAGTTAGAGACGTTAGAGTTATGGAAGTTCGACTGTACTTGAAAATACTCTTTCAACAGACGTAAACGCTGAATTACAAAATTCGTAGTACGCAGACTTAAATCGTACATATACACTACACATTTTCAAACATAAAATATGTACCAGAATAGAGACAAAATTATTTTGCCACGATATCACCAAATATTTTATAAAAGCAAAAAAAAAAAAAAGACATCACTAAATCGAAAATTTGGACATTAGGCAAATTTGGCCAGATATCGCTAAATCTGACAACCTTTAAAATACTAAATAGGTACATACATTTATTATAAAGATGCGAATAGAAACAAAAAATAAAATTAATTTATATACATTAATATTCCTTTTTATTTAGAATAATTTAATAAATATTTAAAAACTTTTAAAATTCTGTTGCCCATATATATGAATATATTTTTTATATCTATTATTTGTATATTATAAATATTTTCCTTTGTTTTATGTTATTAATATACTGTATAATTATTTAATAGTATACATAATCGGATTTATTGCGTTTGTCGTAATCATTGCTGTATTTCAAAAACGTTTGCAATAGATTAAAGACAACATGCTGTATGTAAATTTTCTTTAATCTCTTACCGAATTGTTAAAATACTACAACGATTACGAAAATTGCAAGAAGTTCGAGTTGAGTTTCTTTGGTATTTCTATAATAAATAATTGTAAATTCCCAAAATATTTTTTTCTTTCTATAAACATTCTTTTTATTCTTCAATAAAGTTGCATGCTCTTTACTATCCATCCTCATTTTTAATTTATTATTTTTTTAAATACTATTTTTTTTTAATTTGTAACAATGAACACAGATAAAGTTTTTTGTTTTTCAATATATTACATATAAATATTATTTAAAAATATAAACATTTTAATTTTTGTTAATAAAGTTAGTTTTGAATTTAAAAAATAGTATTCTTTTTGTTTTTGTTGTTTGTTTTTCAAGCTAAAGTAAATATTATTAATCATAGTATACGACCGAATTTGCATCAAATGCTACTGGAACGGCCGATTCCTGTGCACACACCGGATGTAGTTGTTATGTGATGATTGCGCAGCGTCAATTTGTCAAAATTATTTAAAGGTGTTTGCTTAGCAGAAACCTTTAAACAAAAACGTTAAAAAAATTTTTTTTAATAATTTTAAAATTGTAATTTTATATTCTTCAATGCTTACCTCATCGACTTGATGACATAATTGAGTTTTAATCCAGGGCCATTTTATGGTGCGCATTAATGTATTGCGAAAATCTTCACTGAATAAACAGTAGATGTAAAATGTAATCGAATAGTTTGTCAACTCCAATAGATTTGCCAATGCTCTGAACACCTGTAAAAATGTAAACATTACTGTCATCACCGTAAACATCAGTTGAAATATGTGGTGAAAAAAAAAAAATAAATTGAAAATTAAAAATGTTTTAAAAATTGCAGTGGATTTTTTTTGTCATTCCACAATACATCAGTGCATCTGAAAGTTTATTTATAGAAAGCATTTCTATTTTATTTTTATTGTAACGGAAATGAAAATATTTTTATTTATACCAACAGTCACTACGACTATTATAACTGTTCTTATACAACTAAGTTTCAGTTATTTTTGGTAAAAATAAAGACGTGGTCAAAATGGGAAAGAATTTTGTACTTCTCTAATTCTAGAATAAAAAGGCAGTTTATTGAAATAACGCTTATTTATCAGGATCAGCACGTGCCCCAGTAGTCTAATTGGTATTATCCTGCAGGACTGCTAGTAAAAGGGTTGTGTATCGATGCTCACCAGAGATTTTAGTCTACTCGTAACAATTAGAATGTACTATTAACAATGAATTATAACTTAAATAAATAAAATAAAACATTAGGATCAGCGTTACTGTCAAAAAAATTACTTAAAGTGCCAAAAAAAGGTTATTTTTTTTTTAGAAACGAGTGTCACTAAGGTTTTCTTTAATAAAAAAAAACGTCATCAACTATAAAATCAAAAATAATTTCAAATTTTGGTCATTTCCAAAGTATTTATTTAATTAAGCTTTAAAGAAAAATTGAATCCCAAAAAAATTTTTACAAATAAAAGATACATAATTCCTTTCAATAGTTTATATACAAATATTAAAACAACATAGAAAACAATTTGTTTTTTTGTAACATTGCATTTACATCTTTGCGAAATCTACTACATTCGAGATTAGAATCTAGTAAATTTTAAATAAAATTTCCAATATAAAATATTTACTACTTTGTAGATGTACGCTGTAATACAACGCGGTTTTCCGTGTTAAAAATATAATTTTCCGTACTAAAATAGGCAAAAAAAAAAAAAAACATTTGAAATAAAAAAAAACAATTTCTAATAAATTTAGAAGAAAACTACACATTAATGCCCGTATTCATAAATAATATTACAGGTTTCTTGAGGGTTTATTTGACAAATTTCAATGCAATACTTTTCAAATAAACTCAATATACCTTCAATAGTTTTTATAAATACGGGCATAAGTAAATAAAATATTAAATACTAGCCTAAACTCGGCATGCCATGCTACACCTACCATTGCTATTTGTCCACATTTTTCAACTGATGTTTTTTTTAGTGACTACAAGTAATTCAGACCAAACCCAGAAACGATCTCAAGATATATTGAAGTCAATAGTTAGTTTATGTGGCAGGTATTCCGACCTTTTTTCTACTGATAATTTTTAATGGATACGGGCGATACTTCCTGACTGATTATTTGCTTTGGATAGAAATCATTCAGACTAAAATCAGATAAATAAAAATCTGTATTAAGTTTGTATGTAAAGTGCCACGTCCAGCTGTTCAATTGTGCTCACTTTCTGGCTGATGATTTTTCTTGACTGTGAAGTCTTTGAGATCTAATTCCGAAAGTTCTGCTTTAACAGTCCTCAAGATATACAAAAATCAATATTTATTCTGTATAGGAGGTACCACGCCCAGATTAAAAAAAAATATATTCTATTAATATGTGATCACTTTTGCTAGGATTCGAACCTAGATTGCTAGCCCATATAATACCCTATTGCACTTCCGCTAGTTGAGTCTATCTACATTCCAAATTTCAACAAAATCGGTTCGGCATGATTGACCGACAATAAAAAAAACAAACAAACACTTACGAAGACGTTTATAATGTAAGGGTGTCCTAGAACTCAACGTTAAGCCGAAACGAGGTGACAGGTTTGATTGGCGTAATTGCGTCATTATATTTGACTGTGGCTCTAGAAATGTTATTTAGCGTTAAGACTCCAAAGTCTAAATAACAAAAATAATTAAAATTAACCACAATAACCGATAAATGGTTACAGTTTGACCAAATTTTTAGGTTTCTTAATTGCCCATAACTTTCAAACTGCACGGGATAGATTTTTTTACGACTTTTCTCTTGTGCCATCTGTACTATATATATGTATATGTATGTGCATATGTATATGCAAAATTGTTACTTTTACTGTGCGAACTTACAATTTAAAACTAAAGTTACATAGTTCTTAATTTTTTTTTAATTTTATGAATTCAAATTAATGATTTTAAATGACATTCTTTAAGAAATTTGTTTATATCATAAAAATATGTACTTGTATTGTAAAAATTTACAGTTACCTGAAATGAAAAACTTGGCAACACTTCCGAAGCAATTGTCATATGCAAAATTGCCATCGGTGATACACATACCAAAAACAAAATAGATGTACTACCTAAACCGACAATAAAATAAAATTAATAAAATAAATTATTCAATATTTTAATTCTTTAATCAGACAGAAGCAAACTCACCTAATAATAAAAATAGTCTTCTTTCTTCAGCATCTTTTATATATGAGGCTCTAGACGAGGTCATTTTACGTCTTTTTTCACAAGTCTGACGGTAAACCATCATAATGCGTAAATTAAGACCAGCTATTAAAACGGTTGGTATTAATTTAAATATCACTTCCAGCATTACCTTGTAGATCTGAAATGTTGAAATGAAAAAACTATTACAACAGAATTTACTTTTATTTGATTAACAAACGCATACCGAATAAAATATTGTTCTTAGAAATGCATTATTATCTCGACGAAAGTAAACAAAACGTCCATCTGTTTGTAAAACACATTTGATCAGTTCACCACGAAAAACACTTGGCAGGTATATTATGAATGTGACCAGGGTGGTAAGAAATACAATAAGTCTAAAATGTAAAGAAAATAAAGACATTTTTTTAATTATTCACATTTATTAATTAAAAACATACCCTGGAGGACCCATTACAGGCCGTGTAAAACTTGGATGACAAACGGACACATAACGTTCTATGGTTAATATTAACAGCATCATAACACCTACACCTATTGTTACATGTTGCAAAATAAAAAATAAAAATAAACAGAATTATAGATGCAGCACTTTAGTAGTATAGTTACTCACCTAAACAGCCATTACCCAAGAATAATTCCAAATGGGCTGTATAAAAGGCTGGACCAAACTCTTCCCATTGCCCACGGTCCTTATGTACCAGCATACGTATACCAAATGGTATAGCAAAGACAATTGCCAATAAGGCGGCTGTTGAATATGCTTAAATAAAAGACAAAAGTAAGTGTTATAAACATTAAAACTGTTATAATTACATCATTGAGGTTTTTGGCAATGCTAATTTTCAGCCTAGACATTGATTGGGACATTGTGAATTATTCGAAATTATAAGAGTGTAATTCATAATAATTTCTTATTTTAGGTTTAACCCATACATTATATATGAGACATTATCTGTGTTATAAACTCAAAATAAAAATCTTATTAATAAACCTTTAGTAAGAGCAAATCAACTATTAAAAGATTTTTATGTCATGCTGGCAGTACCATGGTGTTATTTTAGCATAGTGATGCACACTAAAAGCTATCGGTTATTAATATAATTTTTAAATATTCATAAAAGTAGGGAAATAGACCGACACCTTTACTTGATAAAAGGCGAAAAAAAAAAGGACCGTCTCTACCAGTTTTGTCCAAAGTCAAGATTTTTTTTATTTTATTTTTATTATATTTTATCGGTGTCATTTTTGCAAAAAAATTAACATTTTCTCATTTTGATTTACTTTCTGAGGCAAAGTTGTAGCTCTTGTCATGACGAACAAAAATTGCGAAGATATAAAATCAAAAAAGCTTCACCTTCAAGGCCAAAATCGCAAAAAACTTTAACAAATTCGATTTTTTTTATTTTTTTTTTTTTTTTTTAAGGAAACATGGAACTACAAACATCTACCTAAGAACTCAATAAACAATAGATAGCTTGGTATTTCAATATTTTAAAAATTTTCGGGTAAGTTTTATTTTTGCTGTTAAAGAATTGTACTCTAGCCGAACTTAACCTGTTTTCGACACCAGCTATGGCAACCTCATTAGAGTTCTTTATGAGTTGTAGATATTCATGGCAATCACTAAGTTCTGAAGTTTTATGCCCGAATTCATAAAAAATATTTTAGGTTTATTGAGGATTTATTTGACAAATTTCTATACAATAGGTTTTTATTAAAATTAAATGTTGTTATTAATTTTTCCTTCATACGAATACCTTGTAATGCGGTAGTGGAAGTGTTCTATTATATTCTCCATTCCAAAATTTGTTTTTTCTATATCATTGCTATTTATTAACTATTTTTTGCTTTGGATAATCAGAATTACAACAGTTTTCTCATTGTCCTCTTGCTCGATTTATTTCCATTATTCGACATCAGCGGTATGAACTAACAATAGCCGAGTTGGAAGAACCCGTATTTCAAAATCTTTAGAAAACATTTGTAAAAATTATGATGCTGATTATTATTGGCACAAATTTTCCATTCATAAAAAAATCAACAACTTGTAGAAATTTTATTTAACAATTTTTCATATTTTTTTTTTTTTTTTTAATTTGCAATATTTTAGAAGATAAAACTCAAAAACAAAAACAGTTTCATATTTGAATAAATATGTAAATAAAACCTATCAAATTATCAGCCCAATCAACACGTTATTTTAGCATGTTTTATTAACAGCACAAGTACACGAAATTATTTGCGTGTGTCAAATTAAAACACAAGAAAATTCAGAAAATACTTATGAAAAAAGCAAAAGAAAATATAATAAAAAAGGTTATCATCAGTATAGGCAGTATTCTACTACTTAATACCCTGTAACAAAAATATTAGTTTGATAATTTTGCACTTATTTAAACTTTAGATTGAATTTGACAAAGTGAACACATTATAAAAATACTCGTACTTATTAAATATAATATTATACCATTCAGCCTCTTTATAGAAGACGTCACGATATAGAGGCAAACGAATCGTCAACAAACCGAACACAGTCGGAAAATCAAAATTCTATCTCCGTCTTGCATATGTGTAGCCAATGAGCTTTAAGTACGCAAAATTTCAACTTTCTGCCACGTCAGACGGCTTCAAAAAGCTGCGGAAATAGAATTGGACATACATCCGAACAAACAACGAAATGAGTTAATATTTAGGAGGGCGTAGTGTAGTGGTTGGAGCGCTCGCTTACAACACAAAGCAGCCCAAGTTCGAGTCCCAGTACTGGAGAAAGTTAAGAACAAAAAACATGCGGCAATTCGAAGTTTTAAATTAAAAAATATAAGAAGACTATCTTTAAGAAAGCCACCCTGTTGCATTCCACCCTATCCACTCTAAGCCCATTGAAATAAGGCGCTTAAATTAAAAATGGAACTTTAAACATTCCAATCCAATGTAGGGGTGTAAACTCTTAAGTATTGATCCTACAAAAAAAAATATATTTCGTCTGTCTTTTGTGATATGGTGCAAATAGGGTCAATAACCATTATTGCCATTCTGCAATGAATCTTGATTTATTTACTTTTGTTCATTGAAAAGTATTATTTTTAACACCGAAAAGGGTAATCCTAATTTGCGTTGCTTTTGTTGTTTTTCAGAAGAAGTTCGGATTATAAAAACCAAAACAATCTGTCAGTTGTAAAGGCCTCGTTACTCAAACGTAAACGTAAACGTTGCGGAACAGCTGTTCAGTTTTGCTTATCACGCCTATGTGTAAATGATTACTCATACGTAAACGTAACGTTGAGTTGCGGGCGAATCCAATAAATTTAAAATTTTTCTTCATTTTTACGTATCAGCTGTTTAAAAATTGTAAACCAATTCTAAACCATTCGCTGAACTCGGCTGCAACGTTTACGTATCCGCAACGTTTACGTAACGGGGCCTTTACGTTTTTTTTTTTATAAAAAAGAAAGACATTCGCTTTACATGAACGCAAATTTATTAAACGCTTGTATTGTACGTTATAAGTAATTCTTGTTCTATGACCAGGCTGTTGATCCGGTTGTTTAAAATTTATTTAGATTTGTTCTAAATTGTTTTTTTTTCTTTTTTGATTAGTAACAGTTTGTAATATAACATCGGGCTTGAAGAAACTGGTTAAAGTAGACTGTTTTAGTTGTCTGGCTAATATTCTACAAAGTGTGCCCTATCCTAGACTTATCTACCTCCGCATAACCAACATACATACATAATTGGATATTACAGAGTAATATAGCTTCTCACAGCATCCATATTGTGTCCGTCAATTTTTATCCATGAGTACCGGTACGTACAGTTTAACATCGAATACGAACGACAGTCTTGAGAAGCTTGTCCAAGGCAATCAGTTACTTTCACTTTACTTCTAAGAGGTGGTCGCCAAAAGAAATATATTTTCATATATTTTTTTTTAAGTTGTCTGAGCTGGTGTTTGAACACGGAGCTTTTGTGTAGTAAGCCAACACATTTCATACTAGACTTCAGCGACCACATGACCGCATAACCAAGATCTGCCAAAAATACGGTCGTTAAGACGATCAAAGCAGTCAACAGGGACTTGGGACGTATCGTTAAACAAAATTCAAGCTCCACAAAATTTGTAAATAATGGCCAAGGACCATTTCATACCAATCATATGTGTATGATTATATACTACGAACAATATTGCAAAACAGATCTTGTACTACAAGGCAGTCGATTACAGACTATCCTGACATCACATCACATAGTTTTATATGTTTCAATTCATTTCTACTTCAATTAATTTTGTTTTATTCTACTTCATTTTTCTTTTACTTTAGTTTTGTTTTAATTTATTTGTTTTTTATTTTTTATTGTTTTGTATTCCATTATTTTGTTTGACGACTAAAATAGTTTTTATAAAGCTTGTGTTTGCATAGCCCTCTAGTTTATATCACATTTGGCAATTATCTGGATTAACCAAGAATACAACATTGAATAATTTTTAATAAAAATCTAAATAAAAAAGATTGAAAAGGAATATTCTTACATTCAAGCAGCACAAACATCAGCAGTACGAGTATCACAATAATTTATACACCAATGTAGCGTACTTATATAGAAAAGTAAAACAAGTGTATGTATAATTAAATTACACAAAATATAGATTTTTACTTTGATGAATTCAAAATAAAAATAGATGATGAAAACAAAGCATATCATCTTTAAGAGTTCCATTTTGTTTATTATTAAATTAAAAAAAAGAGCAATGTCTCACAGCCAGTGCTGTAAATAATTGCAAACAATTCGCATTGAAATTTAAGTAATTTCAAGCAAACTGATTTAATTTTTTGGTTACAAAATGACTTGAGATTTTAAAATAAAATCTGATTTAATATTTACAATATATAATATTTTATAATTGCAGTCATTTTAAAATAACTAATACTTTAAAAATCATTGAAATTTGTTACAATAAATTTTTTATTGAAATTAGGAGATTACTTAATTAATATGCTTGTAATCACAGCTAAATATATTAAAAGTCCAACGTAGAATCTGGCGAAAACCTTCTTTATTCGAATTTCAAAAATATCAGACTCAGGTTTATTTCTCGAAGAAGAAGTTTCATTTGAAGAGAACAAAGATTGCAAACAGTTAATGTATGAATTGATTTAAAAAATTCAAATGATATGATTAATATGAAATCATGTGAGTATAATTAAACTGATTACAATCTTTTACGGTTCTGCTTACCAGCAACATATGTTTTTTTTTATATGTACATTAGGGTGATATCTTTTTTTGGACAATATTCTCCCCAGAGGTTTTTTAATGGCAAATATTGTATTAATGATAAAAAAAAACTATTTCAGTTCAATTTGGTAGAAAAAAACCTTATGCACCGACAGCGATTTCTAAAATGCCTTTAATATATATTTTTTTTTTAATTTTTTTTAATAACAATTTTTTTTAAAATATGGTTTATATACATGTAAGTATGTAAACAAATAATAACAATAAATGATTAAAAGTAGGTATTGTAAGATATAAACTTTAGGTTCAAAGTACGTGATGTTTTACAAAGCGGATATACATATATCTTTAACTATTTTTATTCCACGTTCCGCACATATATTACTGCGTTGTTTTTTTTATATAAAAATCTGTACAAAAATAGCGGAAATTAAAAGCAAATTTGGAAGAAAACTATTCCATTGACTCGAAAACGGATTTTACTATTGAAAACAGCATGCCTTAATTAAATAGATGTGATGGTCAGACGTTAAGGCTTCAAAGTTTTTTTTAACTTTATTTGATTCAAAACTTTAACGAGTTTGGTGCGTAACCTTTTTTAACGATAGCGAAAAACTTAAAACGCAGTTATTAATATTTGTCCATGCCGTACACGATTTTGTCTGGTGAGATTTGATATTTGCAAAAAATGCAAAAAGTTATTACCCTAATGTACATATATGTATGTAAATGCAAAATTTAATGGAGATACTTAAAAATAAGAGCTGTTTTTAGAAGACAAATGACAGGTAAAGCTTTTTAAGCTTAAAGCCTAATGCCGGTATTCATAAAAAATATTTTACGTTTATTGAGGGTTTATTTGACAAGTGTTGCATAGAAATTTGTCAAATAAACTCCCAATACACCTAAAATAATTTTTATAAATACAGGCATTAAATTTTAATTTACATTTTATTAAATCAATAATTCGTGCATTATTCATGTTCATATGAATATGTACTCTACTGTAAAGTACTTTAAAAGTACATATTTTTTAAAAATCTACTCAATAGATTTTGTTTTTTAATTTTAAATTTATGTTTATGTTCATGACACCAAATATTTCAATTTCTTAAAATGGTTACGGAAAAAGAAAAAAAAAATTGCTTAAAAAGTACCATTTTTTGTTTCTTAAATAATGTTTACATGGCATTTCATTTTTCAATTAGTTTCCTGTTGTTGTTATTTTCTTCTTAAATACTCCGACGTGTGTATTTCCGTTTCGTTTTAACAACAACATCGTTACAAAGAAAGGAAGTTAAAACCGTTACAACACACAACACCCAGCCAAAAACAAATGATTTAGATTTTCTATTAAGACTATAAATACAATATATTTTACCATAAACAAAAACGACAATAACAGCAGCCGCAAGGATGGAAAATTTTTTTAGTATGGGTACCAGCCAAACATTTAACCCTCTAAAGCCATAAAAACAATAGTTAAAGGTGAATTACAGCACTTGAATATTATACACTGCTTTGATTTTTTTTATTTCAATTATTATTCGGCGTTTGCCATTTTAACTTCTCAAACGTTTGTTTTAATGGCACTTTTTTGTGTTTTCTTTTTTGGGGTGGAATTATTTTTTAAGGCCCCCACAAAGCGCTCTACTGTATAGAGGCTGATGGTTTTAATTAATCAAATAATTTGCAATTTAATAAAGGGAAAGGAAAATATTAAAGTTTAAAAGGAAACAGTACGTTTTGCATTAAGTATTGATGTCACACTCTTAAGGCCTAGTGACTGTTGTTAGACTTATGGAATAATATTATTTTCTTTTATGGAATGAGAGTCAGAATCTTCTATTTTAATATGCTAATAAGATTGTATTTTTATATAATTCATATACAAATGGACAGCAAATATGTTTTCTATTACATAACGAATATTATTTGAATCATACTGAAATAAGCTACAAAACTCAAGCCTTGTAACCAATTGATGATGTCCGTTTTTGGGAAAAGAGACTACCTTCGTTGTGGCTTGTATTGGATAGGATATATAGCAATAGTCGAAGGGAAAAGTACACATAAATCACGTATATTAAAAATTAATATTATTCTTATAAACAGTATACTCAAATGACTTAAAGAATCTCCTGTGCCCTATTCAATTCACAAATAATGGTCCATATATGTAATTACCTCTAGATAATCATCAGTACTGAGACGGCTTAAATATTCTCCATATATATTTAAGAGAGCAGCCCGAAAGCCATGCTTAAATAACAACTTACTCGCTCTCCGAAAAAGTCGATATTAAATCGCCGACAGGATCAAATCTGAATCGCACGGGATCCATCTGTTCCTGGTTGAAGATCTATAACCTAGTTCAGGTCAGTGCCACACAGCGGCACAGAATGTGTTCTGTTTCTGCTCAAGATATAGCCTGTACTTAGTCTTATCTAGGAGGCCTATTCAGATGATATCTCAAATAGTTGTGTCCTAATAGGTCTAGTCTAGTCTACTATGACTCAATTTCGATAGACTATTAAGTCTTTTTTCCTACGATAAATGCTTTATCAACCATTCCGTCCAATTAACCACTGAATAGGGTTTTGGACCTATAAAATTTACAGCGATAGTTCATCAGCTATCAGAATCAGTACCGGATTCTACTTTTTATATTTGTCTAAATTCGATAAATAATATGGATTGTTATGATCTTAAAAGCCAATATGATTTTTATAACTTATTTCTATTAATTTGAGACTAAGAGAGCATTACAAGAAACAGTGTAGAGTAAATCAAATCGCCTTATTGTAAGGCAAACAATTAATCTATATGCACATATACTGCAGACTCAATGGACACTTAAAAAAAGTAGGAATCGCTTAGAGCGAGTCATCAGAGTACATACTGGACAATTGTGCAGCATTGAGGCACAGTAGAAAGAGGTACCTTGGTAACTATCAGTTATCAGATAGGGAATTCTCGTGGTTGGTACCGGCCGATGTTTTGTTTTTCGTCAGAGCGACGAGACTGGGTGAGATATTATAGGATTCCCGGTCAAGTTGAACGCTGTACAATAGATCTGCTGGTCGAAGTTCTCTAGTACCTTATATATGAATGAATAAAGACAAACCGTTGGACTTAGCATTCTCTTGAGAGAAGGAGACTATCTTTCATCTTATTTGTCAGTATCCGGCTCTTGCCATGAGTCGAAGGAGTTTCTTGAGGTCTCATTTTCTGAAATTATTGACTAAAGAAAGAATCGTGTTTCTTATGTTATGTGAAGGAGAAAATTGGGAGTAGTGTGGACGTTTGATTTAAACTTACTAATATCGTGATTGGAAGAAAAAACATTCGCTGGTAGATTATTCCATTAGCGAGTGGTGCGGCTAAAGAACGAATTCTCTCTATAATGCATTGTACGATTCACTGAACAATCAACTACAAAAGGATGTTCACTGAAAGAGATACAAGTAGTCCGCAAAAATATGCGATTATCCGGAATCAGGTCACTTATTTCATAGTTTACGACCTTACCCTAGCAATTAATTTTTTTTTTTTAAAAATGAAATTATCCGATTATTTCAATCTACACTATACACGTAAGAAATGGTCTGGTTTGGATTCTTTAATATAAATACATGACTGAACAAAAATCCCAAAAGAGATTTGTGTTGTATAACTATATGAATAGAAAACAATTATATGAAACTTATTGAGACTCGTTTTTAAAAATAGTTGGAGTTATAAAGTCTGTAATTTAAAAAAAACATTACCTAAATCCAGCTCTCACTCTTTGTATCTTAAACAATACGACTGCTTTCAACTAAAATCGTTTCATTTAGTGGCAAAGCTTTAACAATAATCACCATAAATTTCTATTTTAAAATTCATCTCTATAGGTTCCGTGGACCTATCAGACGTTGTATTTTTGTATTTGCTAAAAGGGAAGTTATTTCACAGTTTTCAATGCTATGGTTAAAATCTTATTTATAATAGAATGCGATGTTTCGGAATGACACATCTTATGGAGTTCATTATAAGAATTCAGTAGCGTAGGAGCGAACGATCATGATCACAAGTTTCTCGTTCTATATTTTTTTTTATTTTGTTTTTAGAACATCTTGTGTTTTTTATGTGAAAGAATCACAATGGGTTTCTTTCTTACCTTTTTACCTTCTTATCTATAGCCTATACATTACGACTAATTTCACATACTCTCTTACACTATCTGATAGTTTTCTATTCATTACATACTAATTAGTATATTATAATCAATTCAAGATTGAACGACAACTATTTTATAATATCAAGTCCGTAAAACTTTATTATAAGCTCACATCATTTTAGAAGAATAATATGAATTTCATCTTGTTATACCGAAAGAAAAAGAAAAACTAATAAATGAAAATTCAGGATTATGAAATATCAGGATCTGGAAAGATATTCAATCAATTGAGTAACTGAAACCACTTGCGACAAACAGGGAATATTTAAAGAATAAAATTATAACGATTCCCTGATATCTTGTAAATAATTTGCTTTCAAGAGAGTAAGAGGGTCTGCCCAAAGTTTTAGACTGTAACAGATGTAGCGCATTTTTTGGGAGTAGATATTTGCTTTTCTAATGTAAGATTTTAAATAGGTCACTTTTCATCTACTAAATTTCTTTTTTATATTTATTTTTGATTTACTCCGCTAAAAACAATGGCAGTCTTTTATTTAACGGTAAGACGCTGTATGTGAGTTTTAAACAGATTTTTGAATGAATTTTTCTTGTCGTTAATGTTCTTTTCTCTACCATCATCAGCATCTCTTTTATTGCAAATATTATTGTTTTTGGTAGTTGTGATTTAAAATGTGCCATAAAAAGCGATCATAAAAACAGGGATTATGGTCACTTGCCAACAAACAAATCATTTATTTTTAAAACGTTTAATCTGAGTATTTCTTAGAATTTTTTTGTCTGAATTAAAAAAAATAAAATAAATGGAAGTAAATATACAAATTTTAAATGTTGATAAATAGAACTTTTGATAAAAATAAACTCTTCCTTTTGTAGTAAACAAGCAAAGGCTTTAAACATTTTAGTTTCACTTTATTCTGATTCGTTGTAACCATGCTAAAGTTTTTGTTCTTAAGTTTTAGCTAAAACGTTATATTCCCCAAAGCAAAAGTAAAGTAGCCTATTTAAATCAGTTACGCCAACAATAGAATACTGCATAGCAACAAAAAATTAAAATTAGCTTATGGTTAACTGAACTGAAACCCTTAAAATTTTTTCAAGGTTATTATTTATTTAAACATAAAATTAAGACTTTATTATCAATCACCTACATAAAGTTGTGTATTTCAAATATTTTTGTCATTTGTTGTCACCCAATAAAGATTGACACGTTGACTGGAAACAGTTGATTGGCAATAACATTTTGGCTATACAATTGACAGTGTACTGATTGAAATTACTTCGAATCCAGTATGTGTGATTAAATTTATAGAAATGTAGAGATTCTACATTTATTTAAATCTAGTAGTAGTATTTTCAAATATGTATATAGAAATAGAAAATTTTAATTAAAAAATTTAATAATTGAGAGAACCGAGTACAGTGGAATTTACATATATCAATGGACGCAGCACACAATATACATATATATACCTAAAGGCCATGACATACTATCATACACAGTCGTACGATTCATTCACAAGAAATTCTTATCGATTTCTGTCACACTTTTAAAAGTCGTATCAAAATGGCAACATTAGTGCCACAACATCACACAAAATAAGATACAAAGCTTATGCAGAGTTGCTTTTTGCTCAATTCTTATAAAATGCAAGCCTGATCGCATGGAGATTAAAAGATTATGAAGTCGGACAGACTTGTCAAAAAATCTGTCATACGGACACATTTTTACGCAACACTGTTATACTTTTTTAACACACACAATTTTTTGACAAATCGTACGACTCGATAGGATAGTGTAGCACGGCCTTAAGCGCTACCTGAACGGAGTGAAGAATCATTCCTATTAAGTTCATATGCTTTAGAAAGTTGTTTTTTGAGATAAATTTTTGTAGTTCATTGTTTCCTTAAATTTTGAACGGTTTGCTACCTATGGACCTGTGCAGAGGAAAAAGGTGATAAAAATCAAATTTTTAAAGATTTTTGGGATTTTGGTCTTGAAGGTGAAGTTTTTTTGATTTTATATCTGCACAAATTTTATTCTTCAAGACAAGAACTACAATTTTACATTAGAACGTAAATCAAAGTTCCGAAAAATGTTCACATTTTTGCAAAAATTACACCGAGGCCCCAAATGTTTGGGAGCTCATAAAGAAAAAATTTCATGACTGGGAGACACGGGTCTTCTTTTTTTTTGTATTTTATGACGTAGTGGTGTCTCTGTATGGTTATATTTCCATGACTTAAAAAACTACACACAGTGTTATTTAATTCATATCAATTATATATTGATTTGTGTTACTATTTCACTGATAAAAGATTTTTGATAAAAGTAGGCGAGTATTATTTATTTCTAGTAGAAGAATTCCCTTTAATTTTTTGATACCTAAAATAAAATTTTCTGCAAATTAATATGGTTTTTTCCGTTAAGTTTTGTTTATTTGATATCATAAATTAAATAATATCTCCTATTTACTATTAAAACTTCTTATTTTTAATTAAAAAATTTTAAAAGTTACATGCGTATGTAAATTTAAAAACTAAATATCGCTGTAAAAGTTATATATTTACAAATAAAGGGAAACGAGAAGTTGTACTGTTTTGTAAGAGAATTGTTGTCATACCCTGTATGACCAAACTCTTCAATTTTATTTTTATAGGTATTTACTATGAAATTTTTGGCGGCAAATAAAAAAGGGTAAGCCCCTTTTAATAGCATTTTTTATTGTTTGGTTTGAAGTTGTATTGTAAATAGTATATGTATATAAAAAAGAGAAATTAAACAATGAAAGAGAGGTTCACTATACAGAACAAAAAAAAAAAAAAAATAAACTGAGTGTCACAACAATATAAATTGTTTCTTTTTATATTGGCACTTAATTTTGATTTATGAAACACCATCATTTTAATAAAAAAGGAAGTTTTTCATTTAAATTTCTTCTTAATAGTCGTATATTAATAGTGTTTCCTCTTTCCACACAAAATTTAGAATATTTTTTTTTGTTTTTCTTTACCGAAATACAACCCTTATAAAGGTTACACTTTATTCTCTTATTAAATGTTGCCCTTATTAAGTGAAAATAACTGATACATACATACTTATTTTAATTATAATTTTTTTTTTCATTAGTCATAAACATTTTTCAGTATTTTAAAACACTTTACTTGTGTTTTATAAATTTAAAGTATTTATTACATTTCTCAGTTTCTCTGTTTCTGTTTCTCAGTTTTTATTTCTTCAAGACAATCACATTTTTTTATAACAACACTGGACCTTTTTAAGTTCCTTACTAAGAAGAAAAAGGTAATACACCATACCCTTTTGTTACACAGTAGATGAGTTCCTAAAAATGTATGCACAAAAGAAATTTTATAAAAAAATACAGGTGGCATAGGCATAAAAAAATCGTGTAAGGCGAAAAACTCTAAATATTTTCCCAAAAAACATTGCAAAAGAATTAATAACGAATTTTATATTTATAAAACAAAATTGATTTAATTTTCTTACAAAGAAAATTAAAACTATTTAAAAATGAACTTTACATACATAAATACATAATTGGCCATTACAACCCTGAGTCAGACTTATGGCCTAGCTTCTCACAGCGCCCATGTTGTGTGTGTTAATTTTTATCCATGAGTACCGGGACCTACAGTTTAAAGTCGACGCTGAACGACAGATTTTGGATGCTTGTTCATGGCAATCAGTTAGTCTGAGAGGTAATCACCGAAAGAAATCATTTTTTATATTTCTTTTTTTTCAAGATGTGAGACCTGGAGTTTGAACCCTGGGCTCATGTCTTAGTAATGTAAGTGAATTTAAATTAAAATTATAAGTACATATGTACTTAGATAAAGATTAATTTTACAAATATTCATCGCTACATCCACGTTAACCCTAGAATACTAACCTACGTAAATTTTACGTGTAAGTTTTTTTATTATTGTTGCTAGACAAACATTCAGCGGCCTAACTGTATCAAATTCCGCAAGTGCTCTTTTTAATTAGTTTTTGAACCAATGCAAAACATAAACGAAGGATATCTAGTCATTAAACTGCTTTTAGAATGCGAAGATTAAAAGGCTATACGTAAAATTTACGTGGTATTAGTGGTAAGAGTATAATTTCCGTACGTAAAATATACGTATCGTTAGTATTAAGAGTATAAATTTGTAGAAGTATTTTATATATTGAGGGAAAAAGAAAAGTAAAAACCGATCAATTCCAAACGTGGTCTCAACTGTGAAGATGTTGAGATGTTGGTTAACTCCAGTGACTTTGGTAACATCAGCGACGTTACTGATAAAGAGGAAGAAAAATAGGATTTTAATAGTAACGACAATTTCACTGAATAAAAATTGCTACCCCACTGCAACAGTTGAAAATGATATCGAAAAAGAATTGACAGAAGTCTTTGAGTTATCACGGAAAACTTCATATTTACCAAAAAATAACAAACCAAACGGAGGAAATAACTGTAGCTAAAAAAACCTTAATTTTAGGCAAGAATGGATACATTTGGAATAACTTCCCATTGCGCAATGAAGGCCGCAAATGCGCTTCAAGAAATACTGTGTTTATCCGGCAAGATACGATGATAACTAAGGGCGCTGGACACTGTTTTTATGAATAATAATCTTATGTTTAATTATGGTCAAGGACGACAGCAACAGAGGCTATAGACCCAAAGGTATATTTAATTTATTCATGACGGAAGATACATATATTGAAAACAATTTTGAATCACATAAATTTCAAAATTTTTTAGCTTGGTAGAAATATACATTGCAAAAAACTACAATTTCAGATACAAATTTGGTTGAATTGAAAGCCTCGTTAGGTTTCTTGTTCTTGTCTGCAACTTTGAAGAATAATAATCTGACTGTTAACCTTTCCTTTGACACTTCTTATTCGGAAGATAGATACAGGACCACAATGATTGGTTTGAATTATTTTAAATGACCACACGAGATGATATATACATATATGTACATATGATACTGGTTTATGGAATATTATATACATACATATGGTAATTTTTTCTGTTTCAACTATAATTTAATCCCAAATATGAATTTTAATTTTACTTTTAAAATTGTTTTTGTTTACCTTAACATAAATTTTACTTTAATTTATGTATAATAAACAAAAACTAATAAAATAAAAAAATTTACGGATATAACCACATTAATTGAAGGAAAAATTCCATAGCACGTAAAATTTACGTAGCGTTAGTATTAACGTAGAATTAAATAACGTTAGTATTCTAGGGTTAATAATGAATTGGGCTAAAAATTCTATCATCAATAGATATGCCAGATATGTATCTCTAGTACTACACAATAAATAACGAAATGCTATGCCAATTGAAGTAAATACATCTATATAAAGAAAAAATCAATAAAAGTCGGGTATTCCCCCTTAATCAAACAATCCATCAAGTGGAGCTGCCGTATATATAAGTTTTTGTCAAAATTAGAACTAAAAATTTTTTAGGGATTTCCCCTAGAACATAAAATTTGTGCAGAAGAGTGTAATTATTCTTATTCGTAATCCGGATAATATCAAAATCGTGTAAATAAATACCGTGTAGCATAGAGTTGGGAATACTTTGGTAGGATCTGAATAGAATACCTTTTAAATATTACAATTTTAAAAGAGAACTGGAGGCAAATTATGGCATAAGAACGAAATTTTTATGTAAATGAAAGAAATTTTACTTCTGATCGAATGATGCCATTTTCCCTGTTTCCCTGCTGCTAAGCAATTTTTTGAAGCAAATTCTTGCATACGCTAAAAAATTTTAGGTACTGAAAGAATAGGGAACAAAAAAAATGTTTAAAGAACATAAGATAAGTAAAACTGTATATATATGAACGTAACGCGTTCATTTTCATATTTAGAAATAAAACAAGATGATACAAGAACTATTGGTCGATGATGTTAAAACTTTTTTAATAAATAAAAAATATTAATTTATTTGATACACAATTTCCTTTACTTTTGATTATATCGACTAAGATTCGATTTATTTATTTTACCGCTATAAGTTCTTGAACTCCTGAAAGATAATTCGTTCTGATGATATTAACATTCTGCAGTTTGTGGTCATAGTCTTGTGACTTGAGAAAATCTCACATAAACAGATAAATAAAGGCATTACAGTCTATTCCACCAAGAAACAAATATTTAGGAGTACAGCACCACCTTCTGGAAAGATGACAGAAGATAACCACTTAGTGAACATGCTCACCACCCACATTCAACATTCAACGACAGGTGGGGCAATTGCAACATTTTAATACAATGCACTGCATGAGTAGGGGTTTATCCTTAAGTATTGGTCTTAAAAAAACCATCTTGTCCGCCAGGGCATAGCTCTGCTATGCCTGCTGTTAATAGTAGTCGTTAGGCCTACCGCGTTTTCGTTAAAATAAGGATGGTTGACATTTACAGCATAAAAACCACACACCCAGAAGTGCTTCTTCTGCTTATTTTTGTAAACACTGGGATTGAAATGAAACACTGACACCTATTACGACTTTCGATGAAAAGTTTTGTCTTCCTCGTGGCAAAGATTCCGTATGACAAGAGTGTATGTTATACAAGATTAAAGGAAACCGGATATCGACTAATTAAATACTTCGAATAGATCAAACAGATTATGGCTACGGTACTTAGGAATGCTAACGGAGTAATTCCGATCAAATTACTTAAAAAGAGCAAACAGATAATATGTTTGTTATGTACCACTAGTTTGGTCTAAAATTTTCATTTCCCTTATTTTTTCTTTCATTGTATTTTTATATTTTTTTTCGCAAGAAAGGTTCTAAGTCGAACACTTTATACTAGAGACTCTGTGATACCTCCCGTACATTTATAGACCACCACAAACTAACTAATGTTCTGGTTGTTTGGATCGTTGAGTAATGTGGTTGTCCATAAATGGTTTTGAACTCCGTTTTTCCCAGTACTGCAACTCTATTCTTTCAAAAGGCAGGGCATTCATATAGGGAATGAAAAATAGTTTCTGTTTTTTCTGGCTGCTTATAATTATAGCAGTACATATAAAATTTGTATTTTGACTGCCTGCACCACCCCAATTACCCAAAAGCCAGCTAGCATAACTGAGATCCTGCTGGTATTCTTATGTATTTGATTATTAACAACGGTAAGGTTCTTCCTAATTTAAAAAAGGAAAACGTTTCTTTGCTCTTGCCAGGGTTTGTTTATAAGTTATTTATTGAAATTCAAAATGCTTTTATTTAAACTTTTTAAGGGACAAATATACACTTTGGTAGCACCCATGAGCATAAATTTCAGAGCATGATTAATGTGTTCGATATGTGAGAAAGCCGTTAACTATTAAATTTTCTGAAATAAATACTCGTACATTAGACATTAACTCACAATATAGTATACATATATGTATAAATAGTTTTGCAAAATAAAAATATATATAATAATTACACAAATTTATATCTATTCTGAGTAAAGATCATCAATTAAAAAATTTTACTTTTCCCCATCAACCAAATAGAATGTGAGGATTTTCTGTCACTGCATTTGGTAGACAAAAAAACTGTCATTTTTATTATCTGCATACCAAAGGATATCGAAACTAACGAAAAAAAGAAAAAAAAAAATTGTAAATTCAGTGGACGCATAAATATTTCATAGAAGAGTGGGTCACGAAAACACATAATTTCTCAGAACCAACTACGCAGAAAGGAAGGAAAAAAATGTCTCCAGTAAGTAATACATTAAAAGATTCGAAAAGCCAAACAATTTATCAACCTGAAATGGTTTACATTTTTTCCTTTGTAACGAGTTATTTTATCGCTGTGCTACAACAGCAAACCATTGATTACAATACAAAACGGTTGGAACTTTAGGTCAAATTGAGAAGACAAGTAAAAATAGCAAACCAACTAAGTAACCAATGCATGAAACATCAACATCATCACAAAGGAAGAGCAGGAGTGTGTTTTCTGTTCCCTTCTTTCAACTTAAAACACGCAGTCAAACATATAGAAAAACCATTTTTCAATGAACATCTGGAAAGCATTCAATCGACATTCCTTAAGTTTATGAAATACGCATATCATGCGGAAGAAAATAAAGGACTAATAAACAAAAAAGCATACATTTTATAATGAATTGCACAAAAACGCTCAGCAATGTAGCGAATTAAAGAAAAAAGTATAGAATACAGGACAAACAATTTGGCTATAAAAACAATAACAAAAAAAAAAAAATGGTACAATTTACACGATCTTGTGCAATTTGTTAAAATTAAAATTTTTTGAGAAATAGTACTTTTGGTTTAAAAAGTTGGATTAGATACGAGTAACCTTTGAAATGTTACTCGACTCTATCGAAATAAATTTTATCTTTGTTTTGTAACTCTCCTCTAATAAAATTGTAAAAAAATCATTTCTCTTTTCATTAAACAAAAGTTTAATATAAGTTTATATATAATAGCATTTTTTAAAAGTGCATAAAGTTGATTGCTAAATTTAATTTTATTGTTTCGTATATGAAACACTTGTTTATTTATTAAAAGTTAATTCTGTTACTTTTATTTTATTTACAGAGTACATAAAACAAAAAAACAAAAAAAAAAAAGAAAAATCAAAATTTTTTTTTATTATTTTTAGCCAATAGCAAATAATAATATATTTGTGCCGGTATGGAAGAATAGCTTTAGTCAAAAAATAAATATTTGAAATATTCTGAAATTTATGTGAATTTTTCAATAATTATTTAAAAAATAAATAAAATTTTACCTATTGATAACAGACTTATTAGGCAACAAGTGTACACTCTACATTATAATACTACCCTGACTTGTACTTTTATGAAGCTCCCTGAACCAATTTTAGATGTCAACTTAAGCTATTCTTCCATACCAGCGATAAATACAAAAAAAATCTTACTAATTTAATAAGGTACACTCGGCAGAATAGATTTTTAAAATAATTCAAGAGCTCGATGAAGCAGCAAATCGTCGTGTTAATGACGCCACTTTAAGTTTTGACCCCAAATTTTTAAAATGTGCAATCCGTTTTTGGCTATTTTTCTCCGAAACTGGACGAGATAACCGAAAACGGATTGCAGACTTGAAAAATCTGGGATCAAAACTTAAAGTGGCGTCATTAACTCGAGATATACAAAAAATATGAAATGGCGGATAGAGCACATACTCTAAACTAAATGATATACAAACTGCAATTTACATCGAGCCTTCTATAGATGGCAACATATCTGGAGAGGATGATGCTGAAGATAAATATGGGGCTTCTCAGATAATGTTTGCCCATCTTAACGAAAAGGAGGTAGTATAATTGTAGAGGACGACATTTGAAAAAGTTCGATGAAGAAGATAAAATTAGTGGCATTTCATTTGTTTATCAATTATTTTAGTTCTTATAAGCATATGTTTTTCAGCTCCCGTTATTGTGGATGAAGTTACATATCAAGAAACAAAGGATCAGCCACGAACATCTAGTCGTAATTATTATGTAAAGTGTAGCCAAAATCTCCAAATATAGCATTGCCGTCAGGGAACAAGGAAGCAACATTTTAAAGGGTAAAGAAAGGTTCGCGATAAAAAAAACACTGCACAGAAAAAAAAAGTGTTGTTATGGCAAATACTTTTTGCAGTTGAGGAAATTGTATTTGTCCCAAATAAAAAGTATTTGATTTAAATGATATTTTATTTGCCACAAATAATTTCGGCGAATACACTGTATTTGTCGCAACTACAAAATTGCAGTTGACATAAATCAAGAGCAAAATTATTTGATCCAAATTGAATTTTCGTTAAGTTAAATGTAATTGCATTTAAAAATACATGTTAACAGCAATTTATTAAAATCAAATGTTTTCTTATTTGAGATTACATGGAAAAATTATTTACGCCAAATACGGATTGCTGTTGTGGTAACAGTAGTCTTGTAATTTCAAATGCAATCCGCAGTTAGTTTTGTTTTATTGTTTAGGTATTTTCTCTCATTCGTTTGTATTTTGTTTGCGGAATTAAAAAAAACGTGCGTGTGAAAAAAAAGCAAATATGTGTGAGGTTTTTACAGGAATATATCTTCGCCGTGGTCTAGTATTTAGTGTGTTGGCTAACTAAGACGATAGTGCGGGTTCAAATCTCAGCTCTGACATCTTAAAAAAAAGGTATGTGTATGAAAAAATGATTTCTTTCGGCGACTACCACTCAGAAATCTGCTGGCAAAAGCTCTGAGAGTAACTGATTGCCATGAAAAAGCTTCTCAAATCTGTCGTTCGAAGTCTGTATATAAATATAGTTTATGTATTATGTGCTATAGTGTGTGTATATTATATTATTTATATATGTTTTATAATATTATATATGTATGTATTATTATATTGTGTTCTCAAATGCCTTTCTATGTATTATATTAATATTTTAGATATAGTTAAAAATAATTTACCAATTCATTGTACATACACATGTATATATTCCTGAAAAATCTTTAATTTTATTTTTGTTTGTAAATAAAATCTAAAAATTTAAAAAAATTTTGACATATGTCGAATTGTATTTGGGGCAAAGACAATTGTATTTGGTAGGACAGTTTTTTCATTTGGGGCAAAGACAATTGTATTTGGTAGGACAGTTTTTGCATTTGGGACAAAGACAATCGCATTTGTTAAAACCATTTTTGTATTTGCTCAATTGTATTTAATGTAACAGCAATTTTGTAGTTGCGACAAATACAAATTGCTATTGGGAACGATCCGAATGTAAATTCTATTTGCGGTAAGGTTAAAATCATTTGCCATTACTACGTTTTTTTTTCTGTGTACGAGTATTATAAAAAGTCTATGTATATTGAAAAAGAATATTCGGCATATAGAAAGTGAGCACGTGTTCAGGTTAAGTCAATGACTTCATAATTGCCCTACAAAAATATATTCGTCATCTATTGTTTGGAGAGAAAAAATATTTTTGGTTTGTTTTCATTTGCAAATAAAAATATTTGCAGTATAAATATGAACATGAAATTTGATAAAATACTACCATGTGATGAAACATGAAAAACTATCGTTACCATATGGTAACCGTAGGGCGCCTAGGGTACAAGTTTTTTATAAAAGAGAAAATGATTTTTAAACACTTTCATTACATACTTACATATAACAAAATATAAAATTCATGCAGGTATTCGTTAACCTTAAATAGACCAATATTTGTTGTGATAACTGGCAAAACACTTCACGTAAAGTGTAGCATTGCGTTTTACACATGCTGTTCGTCCGGTTACTTCACATCGTTCACCAGTACAATGCATGGTATTGGATGGTACTATAAAGTGCCCAATCTGATCTGATCATGGCGTGAGTATGTTTAACTCGACCTTATTGGTGTGCAAATCTATGCGAGGACATCGCACCAAATGATTTTTTTTTTATTTTTTTTTAGACCAATACTCAGGGGTAAACCCCTACTAAATGCATTGCATTGTATTGAAATTTTTTGGAAAGGACAGTACATTTATGACAGAACATAACTTTTTTTTCTTATATTACTATTAAGCGCCTTAGGAATGAGGCAAATTGCTGTGAATGATCATTCAAAGGCCAGTGTTATACCTTCACCCTTGAGTGATCAACAGCAATTGCCTCATCGTTGCATGTTGATTTTGTGGAGATGGGTGTCTTCGCTAAGTAGGTTTAGCTGTTATCTGCTATTTCCCAATTTGGCTTTTGTTGTCTGGCTAGTTGTTGTCGAAATTATAATTAAGCCATTTTCGGATACATATTTCGATTAAGGTGCAAAGCATTTTGAACACAATCGTCTATCAGCTATGTAAACATGTTAGACCACCTCTTTTTCCTCTTTATGCGATTATGTATTGAGTTAAATTTTCTTCGAATCAGTCTATATGTTATATTCCACATACAGCACAATGACAAGGTATATTTATTTTAACTCTACTCGCCTTAATATAATGCTGCGTTTTTCATTTTGTAGTTTGCCCAAAGTTAAGAAACAGACAACATTATTATATTTTCATTTTACTAACGGATACCACACAGAAAAAAAAACGTAGTAATGGCAAATGATTTTAACCTTACCGCAAATAGAATTTACATTCGGATCGTTCCCAATAGCAATTTGTATTTGTCGCAACTACAAAATTGCTGTTACATTAAATACAATTGAGCAAATACAAAAATGGTTTTAACAAATGCGATTGTCTTTGCCCCAAATGCAAAAACTGTCCTACCAAATACAATTGTCTTTGCCCCAAATACAATTCGACATATGTCAAAATTTTTTTAAATTTTTAGATTTTATTTACAAACAAAAATAAAATTAAAGATTTTTCAGGAATATATACATGCGTATGTACAATGAATTGGTAAATTATTTTTAACTATATCTAAAATATTAATATAATACATAGAAAGGCATTTGAGAACACAATATAATAATACATACATATATAATATTATAAAACATATATAAATAATATAATATACACACACTATAGCACATAATACATAAACTATATTTATATACAGACTTCGAACGACAGATTTGAGAAGCTTTTTCATGGCAATCAGTTACTCTCAGAGCTTTTGCCAGCAGATTTCTGAGTGGTAGTCGCCGAAAGAAATCATTTTTTCATACACATACCTTTTTTTTAAGATGTCAGAGCTGAGATTTGAACCCGCACTATCGTCTTAGTTAGCCAACACACTAAATACTAGACCACGGCGAAGATATATTCCTGTAAAAACCTCACACATATTTGCTTTTTTTTCACACGCACGTTTTTTTTAATTCCGCAAACAAAATACAAACGAATGAGAGAAAATACCTAAACAATAAAACAAAACTAACTGCGGATTGCATTTGAAATTACAAGACTACTGTTACCACAACAGCAATCCGTATTTGGCGTAAATAATTTTTCCATGTAATCTCAAATAAGAAAACATTTGATTTTAATAAATTGCTGTTAACATGTATTTTTAAATGCAATTACATTTAACTTAACGAAAATTCAATTTGGATCAAATAATTTTGCTCTTGATTTATGTCAACTGCAATTTTGTAGTTGCGACAAATACAGTGTATTCGCCGAAATTATTTGTGGCAAATAAAATATCATTTAAATCAAATACTTTTTATTTGGGACAAATACAATTTCCTCAACTGCAAAAAGTATTTGCCATAACAACACTTTTTTTTTTCTGTGTAGAAACAGCTACTTGCTTATATGTATGTATACGGGTATTTATATTCCAAATGTGTAAATACTCGTACATAGTACATAATTTATAACAAAGTATGTTCCCAAATGTATGTTTGTGTTTATTAAGGATTATGCTCATAATTGTATATTTTATGAGCATAAAACACATTAAAAATTTATTGGTTAAAAGAAATGTGTAAAATTCAGCAAGGCTTTTTATTTTAGGGGCCTTATAAATATGCTGTCGGAATAAAAAATATATTTAAATTTACTAGTGTTATCCATCTCATCAGATAAACAAAAAATCATAGAAAACGTCTATAAATGTAAAGGTTAAGCAGGTAAGAATCTTATAAAGATTTCTACCATTATCGTTAGTTATATGAGGAAAGTTTCTGTTGTACAAAAGCATATTTTTACAGCAGTATAAAAAATAGTATGTAGTGCTGTCAAATTCTGCTACTTTTCATTTCTGAATAGTATTGAGTACTTTCAATTGGGTACCCAATACTACTCAATACCTTTAACGGATTTTATTTTTAAGAGAAAACAATTTCAGAAAGTATTGTGTTTTTAGACAGACATTTGTTTGGCAGTTAAAATTTAAATTACGTATACAACTTCGAAAAAGAAATACAACTCTCAAAGTATTGAGTAATTACTTTTAAGTATTGAATATCCAAAAATTAGTTCAAATACTCGATACTCGGTACCCATTACTCAATACTTTGCCAGCACTATTAGTGTGGACTTACAAAACTGTCCCTTGCCTAGGTACAAGCGGCTTTGTTAGAACATTAATAACAGAATTATCCAAGCAACATACGAGTATGTTTCAGAGAATGACATGAGTTGATTCGATTTTACTGCCTATTCATATTATTACTGCTTTTGTTTTGCTTTTATTCATCAACAGTGGCAACTGTATTGCTTGTAGAGTTTACTTTTGTAAATGCATTGCTTATTCTTAATCTTTTTTTAGATACCGTTAGAAATAACAACATACAAAACACTCCTTTGTATACAAAACACTCAAATGATTCATTAAAGCTCAACTAATGAGAGGTTAAACTGTTTGACTGAAACAGTGTTTTTTTATAATTTTTTTTTATTTTTAACCGCAGTAATTTGTTTCTTAGGAAATGTTTCAAAATAAAAATGAGAAAATAAATTTTTAATTATCTTTTTATTTAAAATGAAATAAACATTACCTGATTTTTTATTTTTAGAACTTTAGAAATAGAAATTGTTTATTTTTAAGAAATATAAAATTTAGTTTTGTTTCTTAACTTTTGAAGTATAGCTGATATTTTGTGACTATTTTTTTTAACAAATTAATAATATAATTTGAAATGTATGGTTTTGGGGATAAGCATGTCTCTATGGCCATTTCGTCTCCGCTTAAGAGACTCGTCAGGAGACTTTTCCCAAAGGTGTTATTCAAAACTATAAATACTTATGTTAAAATATTTATAGACTAAATGCGAATCATATCCCATTTAGTATATAAAAACAAAACAAAAGTATTTACAAAGCAATACATTTCTGTTTTTAAAAAAATTCAAATTCTATTTCACTGTTCCACCACAGCAAGCCACCCTGCGGTTGGCATAATGTCTGTAGCAAATGAATAGAAAAACAACAAGGTTTTTTAAAACAAAAAATATTTTTCGCCTTATTGGCAAATACATTTAATATAATTTGAAAAGTATGCTTTTGGGGATAAGCATGTCTCTATAGATTATATTTCAAATTATATTAAATGTATTTGCCAATAAGGCGAAAAATATTTTTTGTTTTTCAAATTAATAATATTTATTACTTGTTATACATGCGTTTTAGTACTAATAATTAAAAAACAAAGTAAATAAATAAATAATAATAAGCAAATAAAAATAAGTAGCATATTTTATTAAAAATATAAGAGAAACCGCATTATTTTTCATTTCAATCGTGTTATTGTTTTTCTTTTGTTCGTAGTTGGTTTATTCACATTTAAACAGTGAAACACTCAAACATACTTACTGCTTTTGTGATTGGTTGGAGTGTTTAGAATTTGCAAGCAACTACAAGCATTTTGTAGCAAAAGACATACTAAATTGAATCATACAATAGCAGCCTTCATTTAGTTAGTGTGTATTGCTAGCTCAATATTCATTTTTAAAAAGTCAAAAAATTGCCATTTGAGTGCGATTCATGTCAATCTCTAATATGTTTGTATAACGACTCTAAATAATTTAATAAAACACTCTATTTATGTTTCTCACGTAAACTTAGTTTTATAGTGTTTATTTTATTTTTATTAAATTTTATTCTGTTTCTGTATTTTATTTTATTTTTTAGGATAGGATAGGAGGAAGTGGCAGCCTCGTAATTACAAGGCACACTTGAGCACGCATAGCGGCCCGTTGTGATACCACATGATGTGGGGAGCCCTGATAGGCAGGGGCTCCACACAAGAAGCACTACTTCCCCAGAAAATTATGCTGGAAACCAGCCAGAGAGCCTAATAAATTTGGCAATTGATCCAATATCCAGGATCGACAGGTCAGTCAAGCCATCGAAAAAAGGAGATCCTAATGTAAGAAATCTGCGTCGAGCCAGAGATGGACACTGGCAAATATAGTGGACCACAGTCTCCTCTTCCTCAGCCGACCCACAGCCAAGACAGAAGTCATTTGCGGGCAAGCGCAGTCTCTCCGCATGCCTGCCCATCACGCAGTGGCCCGTGAGGATAGATACAACGGAAGAGATGTCCCTGCGGTCTAGTTTAAAGAGTTGATTGGTACGCCTCAAGTCCAGCCTAGGACAGGTGAGTCTAGCAACTTGGCAAGACTCCTCCCGCGACCAGGCTAGGTCCGCGTCCAATAAATGTCTCCTTCTAATAAGGAGCCTAACGGAGGAAAGAGGTATACCCACTTCCACGTGATGATGAACCTCCGGCAGAGACGTACCCGTCCTAGCCAGTTCATCCGCAGTACAATTACCCGCGACGTTCCTGTGACCAGGAACCCAGATCAGATTAACGACGCACTGTCTCGAGAGTGCCACAAGGGCATCGCGACAGTCGCCGACAATTTTGGAGTTTGTGGTCAAACTCGACAGGGATCTGACCGCCGCTTGGCTGTCAGATAATATGGTGATACCGGCAGTGGGAGTACCACCCCGAAGTATCACCCTTGCAGCGTGACATATAGCCACTATTTCGGCCTGAAAAACGCTGCAGTAATCAGGGAGGCGAAGGGATATGGAGAGGGCGAGCATCTCCGAATAGATCCCACACCCCACTTTGTCTCCAATCCTGGAACCATCAGTATAGACTTCCAACGATCCACTGGGGATGACCCCGCCAGAGGCCCATCACGTGGAAGTCTCTGCGCAGTTCCAGTCTCGGTGAGGTGTAATCGATATTGTCCCGTATCCGAGGTTCCTCCAAAAGAATAGAGGAGTGCCCCGAGGGTACAAAATTCCACCGTGTTAGTGCGTTAAGTCTTACCGCCACCAGTTTAGCCTGCTGTCTAGCAAGAATCTTAGACGGAAGCCACCCCAGCATAACAAAGAGTGCCCTTGTGGGGGTGGTCCGTAATGCACCAGTAATCTGAATTGCCGCGGACCTCCTGACCTTATCCAGGAGTCTGACATTACAGAACTTATCGAGAGCAGTCCACCAAAAGACCACTCCGTATAAAAGATTCGGCTCTATGATCGCCGAATAAATCCAGCGGACCACGCGGGGACGTAGTCCCCATCTTGCCCCTACTGCCCTGCGACAGCAGTAGATAGCACAGGCAGCTTTACGCGCCCTTTCAGCTAGATTCGGCCCCCAGTTCAACTTGGGGTCCAGAATGAGACCCAGATATTTAACCGAGGTACTCAACTGCAGTCCAATCCCGTTCAGGTTGGGTAAAGTGAAATGAGGTACCTTGTACCGTCTCGTAAAGAGCATCAACTCCGTCTTGCCAGGATTAGCACGTAGTCCAAATTCCCGGCACCACTTAGACACAATGTCCAGAGCGAAGTTGAGCTTGTCAGACAATGTCTGTGGGCATATCCCAGACGCCGCGATGGCGATATCATCAGCATAAGCAACAACCCTGTTACCAGAGCATTCCAGCCCAATGAGAAGAGTGTTAACAGCAAGGTTCCAGAGAAGTGGAGAGAGGACGCCGCCTTGTGGGGTGCCCCTGGCAGTCGCCCTCTGGCACCTTGCAGTTCCAATTGTGGCGGATATCAATCGCGACCTAAGAAGGAGCTCAACAAATTGAACCAGACCAGAATCCAGTCCAAGATTGAGCAGAGCATTTTATTATTTATTTTCTTTTATTTTGTTTTGTTGCCTTGTACTTAATTGTAAGGCCATGAAAACAAAATAAATTTATATTACAACTCTGCTTTTCTTTTTTTTACAGTTTACTTACCTTTTGCAACTAACTTCAGTATTAAACGCTCTACCGTAACTGAATTATCCAATTGCAAGGCGTTGCCGTCGGTTTGAGGCTACTTTATTTCCGTATGCTCTATACCAGTGATGTCCACTACTACATAAAGACACTTGCACTTAGGTATGAAGCAGAGAAAAGACTCTGCTTACTTCTAACAGAAATGGGAATGTTCGAATTACTTTCTGTTTATAACTTCATAATTATTTGTTCATAATTCTAAGTGAAGTACGTAATCGATTGTCCGATAGACACGTGACCGATCTATTAAGAATAAAGGAGTATCGAGGTCACATAGATTTAGAGGAAATAATGAATAATTATTTCAGTTAAATAAAAATGATATAAAAAATATGCACTATCCATCCCTGCACTAAGTTGGAGAGAAGCTAAAATCTAAAAAGACCAAGAGTAACAATATTTCTTTTTATTATGTTCGTGTTTGACTTCGACGTAAGCAGAATTTGTTTTCCTATCAATTCCAATACAAGGCACAGCATTTAACGTCGATAAATAAATTACAAACAGAGACACTGATCCAAAGTATCGATTTTATAACTAATTTTCGAAACATTATTCCATGTCAGAAAAAAGTCTATTTAAACATTTGTATAGGCCTACGTAGTAGAACCTCACAGTAAATGCAGCTACACCATACATGTGTGTAGAGTGAAATGAGTAGCTAGCACTAGCCATTTGTCCATATGACATAGATGTATAACATACACGCTTTCCTTATAAAATTGATATGTCCTTGCTGAGGATTATATAATCCCTACACTGTACATAAGAGTACTGAGTACTCCAAACTCTAATGTTTGCCTCTTATTTTAAAATACAACTTTAGCTTTTAAAGTAAGAACAACCGTTGGCTACTACATTCATATGGTAAAGAAGTATTTAAGGTATGAAAATATAATAAATATACTTAAAAAAGGCCCTTCAAAAAGACTTTATTGTGACAATTCTTATAAGTACGTACATATATAAATATTAATACATACACAAATATTCACTTGAAAGTGTGCCTTTCCATTATTCTTTTCTTGCAAAACATGATGACAATTAACCATAATGCCTATGTATGGGCTTAAGCAATTCGTTTAATTTTTTCGAACATAACGTTTTAAAAGCTTTTAATTTTTGTTTAGTTGTTTTTTATTGTCTAAAGAATAATAAAAAACTTATTTAAAAAGTATTAAATTTATTCTAAAACATGACCTCACATCGCATTTGCTAATATGTTATTTTAGATTTTTTTGTTTTTTGTGTTTCTTGTTAAATCATCTTTTAAAGAGATTAAATAATAAAGATGTATTAACAACAATTTCCTAAAAGACAAAATTCAATACATTTTGTAGGCACGTGTTGCTAAAATAAACATGCAACCAAATTCAGAAGAGAAACTGAAAATCATAATTTTTCAAAAAAGTAATTTTGAGACTAAATTTTATTTTCTTAAATGAATTAATTTGCTCTGCAATAACAGTCCATCATTTAATTGATTCCAACTTTAAAAATATGACGTAAATTCTAACCATTATCTCATCTCAAGATTATCTTGTTGCTTTAAAGAGGACAAATAATGCCTCAAAAAAGTCTAAATATTTTTGAATGCTTTAAGGCTCTTATGTATTTGCTTGTAATTTTATGCCACCTAACCTTAAATTTTTTACTTTTGTTTTTATTTTCTTTAATAAAAATTACTCAACTGTATGACATTTGAATCTATTAAAGTTGTTAAACAAACCACTCAGCCATTACAATAAGATTACAATATACAACAATACGTATAATTAATTTAATTAAGAACTCATGGAAAAATTATAACAATTGGCCTTTTTTTCCAATATAATGAAGGAATTCATCCGTCATTATTATGAGAAATAAAAAATATGTTATGAATCACAAAGAAAACATTTATTTTGGTTATACAAATAAATAAAAACATACATACTTTACGAAAGCATTTTGTTGCCTATTTTTTCCGCATTTAATTTATTTACTCGAAACGAATACTGCTTTCTTACAATAATTTATGTATTTTGTATACATCACACTCAGATATAAAAATCATTAAAAACATTCCATCTGTATAATATATTTATATACAGTGTTGGACAAATCTAACTGAACAATTTCTTCTTTTAAAACAAACTAATGTCATGGTGTGGGGTACTTTTATAAAAATAGATAACAATGTTAAAAAATGTGTCTGGACAGGGTATTTAAACAAGATAACGATAACGGCTCCAACATTCTAGCTGATTGAGTGCCAAGCGGTTTTGACGAAAACCTTCCCAGGAGGCCAAACATTAAAAAAAATACATGTCATACATTTTTCACTTTATAAAACCTCACAAAACATCCCAGGCCCATGAATGCCTTTGCAAAAATGTTCATTAATAATTCTTCATTTAAAAATTAAATTAAACCTGAATAAATTTCACACAGTGTGATATATAAAAGAACTACAGGCTCTAAGTAAAAACAATGATTGTCCTACAGAAGCCTACGACATGGCACCCCACGACGGGATAGGTGTCGTACGTGGCATTTAATGTGCTAGAACGAATGACAAATTATTAAACACCACAAGGGATTGTTGTAAATTCTTACCATTATCTCATCTTAAGAGTTTCTTGTTATTTTAAAGATAACAGCATTGTTGTTCATCTGCAATATTGGGAAATATTACTTTAACAAAGTCTGTACAATTTCGAACCATAAATCTCATAGAAAACTATATATATAGTAAATAATAGATATTACTTGGTCAGCAGTGCCAGTGCTAACATTAAAGAATGTTATGGATTTGATATAACAAACCTAATTGAAGACAAGCCGTTTGCCTTCGGTCATAAATGTCAGAGCTTTCTTGGGAAATTTTCGGTACATTCGAATGAATGTCTTAAAATAAAATTTAGTTTCTGATGAACTCGAAGGTGCGGGTACTAACCTCGCATTTATTTAACTGTAACCGGATATAGGTGTTCTGATTGCTTTGGACAGACTGGATATTCTGCATAGCAAGGATGCAAACGGGAAAAAGACTAGAATATCTAGCTAAATATCAATCTCGGCAATCGCTCGAACGATTTCTGTGGGAGCTGTGGATCTGAGAACGAGACTATCTTTCTCACGGTATGCTAGATATTTGGCTCTTGCTATTAGAAGGCAGAGATTTTTGGCCTCTGATTTGGTATCATTTTTGACTGAACTGATTGAAGTGCAATTACTCCAATAACGAGATTTATTCTAGAGTTGGCATAAAGTACTACGTGGGCCTCGGCGTTAATGGAACTCTTCTATTCAAAAAGGATCCTCCACCTAACCCAACACAATTAAAAGCAAAGTTATCAACACTATTCAGCTTTGTGGCATTGGGTCTTAAGTTCGAATTTAAGTTTCTTTCTGATATTAATAATCAAATATAAATCTACCAAAAAATATCAAAGTTTTTAATATCAGCCCTAGTTATGGTTTAATAAAAAATAATAAAGATAACAGCTAACCTACTTAGTGAAGACGCTCACCACTCATAATCAATATCCGCCGAGAGATGGGTCAAATGCTGTTGATCATTCATGGGTGAGCGTGTTCATACACAGTGTAATATAGTGATGAAATTCCAACAACTACAACAACAACAACAACAAGAACATAGCCAAGATAGCCACAAATTATGGTAATGAGCGACACATGTATTAGTATATACAGCTTTCTTATTTTTCTCCAGTATATAATATAGCCACAATAAAATTTTTAGCATACACAAAACATCGCAGTGTATAACAAGATAGCCACAACAAAATTGCACACACAACATGACAGTGTATAACAAGATAGCCACAACAAATTGTAACAGCTGATTTTAAACTTTTTGTGCTGTCATTTCCTTCATCACTGTATTACACTGTGGTATGCCACTGGCCATTGAGTGATCAAATTGACAACAACTATGTCTATAAAAAATCTATTTACATATCTTCAAATTCCAATACAATGCACAGCATGAGTATTTGTCTTAATATGCACGACTTTTGCTTAGTTAGTTTTGGCCGTTACTGTACATAAAAAAAGTACGAATTCCATAAGAATTCTATTGCTTGGAGTATTCAATTTGTTGTTCAACTTTTATACTACAACACATACTAACCTCTCATATAAATATAAGCAGTACCACGCATATTTCGTCTTGTTAACACAATCAGATTTAGAACATTGCCAATGATGCCCAATGCACAGATGATAGGCAGTATGATGCCATACGAATATTCTCGTAATGCTTCAGTACGTGGATCCTACAAATAGGAAACGAGAAACGGTAAAAACATTAAACATGAAATAGAACAACAAAACTTTAATAGATTGATAGGAAATCTTTAGGAAGTAAAAGAGTAATAAAATACAGAAAATTAAATTTTCTACAATAATAAAATTATAACTTAAATAGTAAAAAGATAAGAAATAATAACTACTTTTATATTTATTAGTTTTTGTATTTTGTTTTTTTTACCACTGGTGACAGGTTATAGGTATAATATGAATATTTGTAGGTACGTATACAAATAAAATTGTCTGCAGGCGAAAAGTTGTGAATTCCAAATAAAATATTGTCATTAATTTGTAAAATGTGAAGTATAATTAATAAAAGTTATGGTTTTTTTATGACACCCTCTGTAGTTGTAAATTTTATAGGCCCATTTTGAAAGACATGAAAACTTCGCACATTACCTTTAATTACGAAAGCCTTCAAATTGCTTGATTACAATTAAGTGAATTATTAATTACAAGTTATTTCACATTTTAAGTGTTGTTTTTTCAGTTTAATTTCTATTAGACATACATTATTATAATATTTGTATTTAACCCTTCATTGCATTGTAATGGAATTTTCCATCATAAATTTTTTTGAAGAAAAAGAAAAGAAATGTACAAAAACTTTACTGTAAATTGGTCGCTGCTGAAATATTTCAACATTGGGTATAATCATTGGACTGTAGTTTTAGATATTTATAATAAAATATTTTAATTATTTTTCCTTAAAATTGTGCATGAATTTTAACAGTGGCTTATTTTAGAAAAATAAAAAAAATTCATGCAATTAACCCTTAATAAGCTTAAATAAGCTTTATAAGTTTTTAAGAATGTTTTCGTTGAACAAATTTCTGTTTTAGATTCTGCAGTGCCTAATGTCGAAAGCGATGATTCAGATATTTAGCAATAAGTTGCTCCAATGTTCTCCAAATGTGATACAAATCTACAAACATGCCTAAAACAAATTCCAAGTATTGCCAACAAACAAATATTTTGTTGAACTGTGTTCCAGTGTTGTCAAGTTGAGGATTTTAAAGTCTGCTGACTGACGCCGTCAAATGTAACACACTAATAATATTTTAAAAGAAACTTCATACGACAGGAATGTTTTTATTGAATTAGTGGATTTTCTCTGTGGCTTGAAATTTTTTACAATTTGGTACGTGCCCCACAAGCACTGTTGTGACTGCGCCAGCGGGATAAATGGTACTCACAGGGCAGACTCCATACCATTACCACAGCCAAAACAGCAAAAAAAAAACTTACAAAGACAAACTGGAACACCTTTTAAATGAGGCTTCGATGCTTATGCTCCCACTATAGCCCAACCAACCTCGGTCAATATGTATCCATCCTGCTAATACCATGTTCAATGACCCCCATTTCATCACTTTGACTCAACAAGAGTTACAAGCCTTGTACAATGATTCAAGTTTTCAAATAACATATGTATATGTAAATAATAATTTAAAGGTAGTTATTGTTATTACGTTTTTTTCACCCTTCTGCATTTATGAAAGGGCTGAAAGGGCTGACTATCGAAGCAAACTTGAAGAAGAGATAGGTACAGTTTCTCCAACGAACATTGTAGGAAAAAAAAATGTCCCGAAATGAGGGAACCTAGAGAGCAGTTTCGAGATATGTTGAACATGTTCTCCGCAGCAAAAAGTCTGACCAAGACGCAGTGACTTACATAAGGATGAACTTTGCCCTGAATGTGGAATTTTTGGAATGGATAGTTTTTCTTATTAAGCGCCTTATCAATAAGACAATTTGGTTGATGATCACTTAAACGCTAATCTTATACCTTCACCCTTGAATGATAAAATGCAATTACCCCAACTATCT
Organism: Metopia argyrocephala; assembly: GCA_963576795.1. Taxonomy (NCBI): domain Eukaryota; kingdom Metazoa; phylum Arthropoda; class Insecta; order Diptera; family Sarcophagidae; genus Metopia; species Metopia argyrocephala. The sequence goes on from OY756208.1 coordinate 66,784,953, forward strand.
CTGGATGTTGATTGTGGTGAGTATCTTCGCTAAGTAGTTAACTGTTATCTACTACTTCCCAATAGGTGGCGCTTTTCTCCTGATTATTAGTTTTTTGATGTTAATTGTAGAAATAGAATGGAATGTCAAGGAGCGGTTTTTCTGTGGATGGACTTCTTGGAGGAGAATTGTTTAGTAATAATTTAGTGATTCATTTAAGTTTGAGAAAATAAATTTAAATTAAAAACTAACCTGAATATTTTTGTAATCAACTACAAAAATGTTTAAAGTCATATCTGTGGAATTTTGAAAAAACGTCTTCTCTCGAAATAAGACAATTTTCCAAGATTTTTATAGTAAATATATAATTTCCTTGTCCTTCTTTTGCTCTAATCCCTATATTTCTACGAACTTTGGAACGCAAGATATGCAGTTGATTAATCGACCTCTTTCAGACTTTGCCCCAATTTCAATTTGACAAAACGGCTTCTTTTAGAGAATTAAAATAATTTGAAAAATTGAATGTCTATAGAAAATTTGATTTAATTTTTATTATTATTTTTTAATTATTTGCATATTGTAGCGAAAAATTGAAGTATTTTTTTTTTAATGAAACCGAAATATATTTTCCAGATCAACATCTTTCAACCTTTTTTTCGTATTACATTTTAACAAAACAACTTTTCTTGACTTAAGCGATTAAGATAATTTTCAAATTTAATCAAAAAAATTTTGACAAAACGACTTATATGGTAGAAGCTAATTTTTTTGCTTTAAAATCTATTTCACAAAATGTCTTAAATTAATTTTTTGTCGTTTTAAAGAAAACCAAAACTTCTAGAGGGAAAAAGAAGGTCGCATAATGTTCGTTAAGTATTTGTGTATAATATCCAAGTTCAAAATTTCTTTAATTTTCTACGCAATAAGTTTTATTAGCCTTTTTAACTGTTTTTTTGCTCTACTGAAAAGTTGTTGATTTTGAAAGAAGACGTTTTGTCAAATGTCCACAGATATGTATGTACAATTTTTTAAGGTATTTATATAAAAATTTTGAGATTTTTGCCCATATATCTGTGTTTACAGGTAGGGATTCTTATTTTTAAATTTGGTTTTATTCTTCTTTGAACTATTATCGGCGTTCAGACAATACAAATCTTATTTGACGTCATTTATTTTATCTACAATTGTGGGTACGTATGTGTGCAATTACGAATTAGAGAGTAAAGCGTATTGCCAGTACGAGATAGAGTGTACTCGTTTCTTTACCCCTCGCCGCCTTCGGCATTAACAAAAAAAATCTCCATGTTTGAGCACAGACGATGTGACTATATTTCTATATTCCTGTTTTTGTGTTGACCAAAAATAGCTTGCATACTTTAAGGGATTCTTGCTGCAAATCAAATTTTTCGTTCGAAAAAATCCATGTAGCTTAACTTTTTTTACAAGAATTAAACAGATCTTCCATAATAAAAATTTAAGTGGCCTGTAGCTCGATTCAGTAACATTTGTATACGATAATCGAAATGTTTTCAACAGTAAACAACAGAATTGTCAATATTGCTATTCATTATCTTTCCCAATAGCTATTCTCGTAAACTAATGACAAAAATTTTTATCCTGTTTATTCAGTTGGAATATCGTAAATCTTTTTATTTTAAAATTTTGTAGAGAGATGGGTCAACGCTATTAACTAGTTTGTTTGAGAACCATTCTTGTGTGCTTTTATATCCAAAGAAACTAGAGTATTGTAACTTTAATTACTTTCTATCTATTTTAATTTCCAATTATCCAAAAACTGACTGATTTTATATGGTGTTGCCCCATTGTTGTAATTTAAACATGAAGAAAACTAGAGTTGTCGGTTGTCGCTTAGTGAATCACATAATCGTTACTGCAAACAATAAAAATTGTCGACTTCCGTTGCTAATATCATACAGTTAAAAGTTACTGAATCGCTGTACTGTTCTTAACCATCATGATGGTAATATGTATTCCAAACTATCACTTTGAATAATGCTTCTAATAAGATAAAACATTTCTCACATTTAAAAGAAACTGTAGGACTTGTAAAGTTAAAAGAACTCATAAAATTCAGTTTCTACTTTATGAATGTCAAATTCTATTGTAGAAGTCAAGTTCACACAATTTTTTCCTTAGCTTGTACTAAATGTCACTTGATATTGAAATAATTTGTTCAAATATTAACGCAATAACTAAATTTAAATAAATCGTTTTATATTTATATGAAAGATAAAAAAAAACTTAGAAAATGCCTTAAATTATGCAAATATTTTAATGTAACTAATAAAAGGTAAAAAAAGAAATAATATTTTTAGTTGTTGACTTAAAGTTCTATTTTTTTAACACGCGTTTCTATAAAGAAAAATAAATAAATAAAAATTCCACTATAAAAATGTCTTTATGGCAAACTCTGAATAATATAAATGAAAGTCTATCTATCAATTTTAGTTAGTTAGTTAGTTAGTTAACTTTATTGAGACTTATTTTTTTTCCTTTTGTTTTAATTTTACAAGATTTACATACTTACATCAAATATTATTATTAGAAAACTTAAAACTATATTGTATTATTTTAATTACATCAGTTATTATTTGTTTATGCTACTGGCTTATCTTTATACTAGAAAACTATTTAACAAAACAATGACTAATAACAATGAAAAACAATGCTTGCTCCCGGCATTTCACCTATTTCGTAGAGTAATATCTACTTAAAAACAAAAAAAAAAAAACTTAAATCTAACAAACAATTTAAAAATAAAACTTATTACTAATTTTTCTTAAACTAAAACTTAAAAGGTGTAAAGAAAAGAAAAGAAAAGAAAAAAAAAAAAAAAAAAAAAAAAAAAAAATTAAAAATCACCCCCTGTGAACACCAGGGGTTGTATGTGAATAAAAGTTCTGATCAGGAAAACTATTGTATTGTTCCTGCAGAATTCCAATTGGAGAAAGATAGTTAGTGTTTGACCAACTAAATTCTTGTTCATTAGACAAAATATTTTGCATTACATTACCGTCAAATAAGGCCAGTCTCTCTACAAAACGTCTCATCAGATCGAGAGCATAAAAGGAAATAGGAGATAGTTTAGCCTGCTCGTATATAAATCTGTTTGAAAATCTTTTATTAATTGACTTGAAATTCTTTTCAATGCACTTTCTTACAATATGTCGCTCGAATATTTCCAATCTGTTCATCATTGTCTTTGAAATGGTAAACCATATTGGAAAAGCATACAGAAGGATTGGTCTTATGCTAACCTTATATAAAAGCAATTTAGTTCGAATTGGTAAAAACTTATTATTAAATAGTTTAGAAAAGGCGCCCTTAACCCGACTTGCTTTCTCTAAATTGTAAACTATATGTTTGTTAAATTTGAATAGTTTATTAAAGTTCACTCCAAGATATTTAATGCTATCCTTAAATATGATTTCCGAACCATTTAAAATTAATTTTAAGTTTTTGCTTTCCGGAACAACAGTATATTTGCACTTTCCGGAAGCATTTCGTAAACATATTGCATTGCTTTTAGAAGCATTTATTTTTATTCCCCAGTTAGAATAATATTCATCAACATATTTAAGGTGCATTGAAACACGTTGGAGTGCAATTAGAGGAGATTCATCATTAGCATAAATAAGTGAGTCATCAGCATAAAGTATACCCTTCGAATTATTAAATACATGGGGAAAATCATGTACAAATATATTGTACAAGTGAGGTGCCAATACAGAGCCCTGTGGTACACCACAAGAAACCTCACCAAAAGAAGATCGCAAATTATTATTCTGGACACAGAATTTTCTGCCATCGAAAAAACTTTGAAACAGTTTGATAATTTCTGCATCAAAGCCAATTCCAATCATTTTAAACAGTATTCCATTATGATAGGCCCTATCAAATGCTTTTTCAACGTCAAGAGATACCGCGACAGTGCACTGACCCTTTCTTAAGTTTTCAACCACATCAGAGTGAAAATTTAGAAGAGCATGCACAGTAGAGCTACCTTTTTTAAAACCAAATTGATTTTGGGGAATGTATAATCCGTTTATGCCTATATCCATTTTGTCACGAATTATCTTCTCGAATAACTTTCCTACGTTAGAAAGTAAGGAAATAGGTCGAAAGCTATTGATGTCATCATTACCCTTTTGTTTTGGAATTGGAATAATTTTTGCCACTTTCCATGCAAGAGGAAAATAGCAATTATTCAGGCAATTATTCATCAATATTGTCAGATACTGAAAAGCTTTAACAGGTAATTTTCGAATTAAATAATTCGAAATATTATCCAAACCACATGACTTTTTATTATTTATTAGTTTTGAAATTTCCAAAAGGTTATCCAAACATGTGAACTTAATGTTACGCTGATTATTTAATGACGTCATATCAGAATTAAAAATAACATGGTTTGAAGCCTGGGATATTTTTTCGTTAATAGTCGCATTTATAAGTATTTCTGAAATATTTCTATTAGTAGGAAAATTCTGATAAACAGCGGCAAAATGTTCCTTTAAAACATCTAATTTCTGATTTAAATTTGTAATTTTTACACCATCTACAGATATATCCTTAATGCCTGATCGCTTTGTGTTTCCAATAATCTTAAAAATCTCTTTGTATGCAGTCGGACCAGGTTTAACTTCCCTTAACTTCTTATTAAAAATATTTGCCTGTTCTTGTTCAATCTGTTCACTTATTATAATTTTAATCAAACTAATTTGCTTCGAAATAAGTAAATATTCAGGATGCCTCCTATTAAGGGTCCTTGTATATATTCTCTTCAAATCTTTTTGCCAATTGTATTTGATCCTCAGTAGTTTCTTAACATTATCAGAAATAATGTATCTTTGTTTCCTCCCTACAAACTTCGCGGAATGCACCTCCGTTACAAAATTAAGAGTTGTATTAAATTCCTCAATAAAATAATCGATCTCCTCGTTAGACAAATTTCTATTTTCCGGGGGAAAGTGATTTAATAAGGTAGTACTTACATCAATTTTAAATGCGCTCCAATTAGTATTTTTAAAAGAAACGTAATTTTCTGGAATTTTAAAAATAAAATTAAAATCATGCAAAGTTATATGAAGTCCTAATGGGAGATGATCTGAAAAGGTTGGAAGTGTGGATGTTCTGAAATTTTGTTGAGAATTATCAATGATGTTACTGCTTACTATGAAATGATCCAAATAAGAAGATCCTCCTGGATAGGTAGGATCTGAATCACATATTCTAGATATTGAAATTGATTCATCTTGAAGCCAATTTGAAAGAACAATACCATTAAAATTGCTTTCAGTATCACCCCAAGAAGTGTGTTTTGCGTTCAAATCACCACCTAATATCAGTCCATCGTAGCTGTTTGAAAAATTTAAAACTGAAGAGAGACCACCATATATGATATTGCGATTACTATTACTCCGAAAGTAAATTGAACCACAGAGAATTTTTTTAATACTACCATTTATAGAAACATCCAGTTCAATAAATAAATTGGGAAAGTTAAGATTCGAAATAAATACTCTGGAAAATGATATGGAGTTTCTAAGAGCCATAGCCACTCCTAAGGGACTGTCGTCTCTTATAACTACAAAATTATCCAAATATACATTAACGTCCGAAGACAGATGAGTTTCCTGTAAAAAAGCAATATCAGTATTAAACTGATCCAATAAACTACTAAGTTCAATCCTCCTTCCTATATGGACAAGAGAACCAACATTAAAAGTCAATAAATTCATTGAATTATGGACCATAGACATCTTGAATATCCTTAACTAAACTCAAGCACTCTTTTCTGGCCTGATCTCTTGACATCGTTTTATAATTCCTCATAAAATTTGCAATTTTATCCTCTAGCGTTAAGGGCTCCGAAGCACATAAAGCCTTTGCGATCTTCATAAATTCCTGAATCAAGGGAGGCTTTTCGGGTTTATTCTGCGAAGAAATATTACCAAGAACATTAAATAAACTGGCAAACGATTTATCCGCCGAAATGGGCCTAGACGGACTAAGTGCCAAATTGACGTTGGTTTCGGCAGCCATTTTCCTAATCTTTGCCTCTTGATTTGACTTTTTTCTAAAGGAAACATATTTTTTGTAAGCGGAGCAACCCCTGTAGTTAGAAGTATGCCCAGTCTCATTGCAATTGACACAAAAAGGCAATTGATTATTTTCCAAGACAAGTGTACATTCACCAGGGGCGTGCTTTTCCTTACATTTGACACAAGAAAATGGACGAGTACAATTTTTTGAATAATGGCCCCATTTTTGACACCTCCAACATTGTGGAAGTTTAGTAGTAGTCTTTGGTCGTTCCCATGAAATCAACTGATTAAGTATAAACTTTATACCAACTAACTCCTTTACACTTCGATTCGGTTTAAGGGTAACCAAGAACAATCCGGTATCAGTGCCATGTTTTCTTGAATATTCAGTCGAAAACTTAGAAACAGACTCAACTGTTTCAGGTACAATCTTGTTAATTTCAGATTCAATAACATTAACATCAGACTTATAATAAAGACCTCTGCAAACTATTTTTTGTCGTTTAAGTTCCTTGGGTGTATAAGTATATGATGGAATTTCTTTTTCCCTTAATAGCTCCAGCATCTCAGAATGAGCAGTGAAGTCTTTAAAATATAATTTACTCTTATACTTGGAAGAATTCTTAATTTTAAATTCAACATTTTTAGAATTTAGTTGGTCAATAAGAGACTGTACATTAACTTTCTCTAGAAATATTGGAGGGCAAAATGAAACTTTAGTTCCAGTTTTAGAATTGTTATTAAATTTGGAATGTTCACGATCTAAATTAGTGACAGTTGGCGCTACAGATTCTACATTTAAGTCTCCTAGAAGGGAATACTTATTTGTTCTATTTACGTTATCAGCTAAATTATTGTATTTTCTAAATTTACAACTAGATAAATTAATATTAACATCACCTTGAAATTTCCTCCTTTTGATAGTTTTGAACTCGTCTTCCAAAGAAGAAATTGAACACGAATCATCTTCCATAACAGATATATTTTTCACATCAGGTATATAATTCGGGATTTGCACGTTTTCTAAAATTTTTACATTGCCGCCGGACTGAATAAGTTCCATTGTAGAATGGTTGTCAAAAACAGCATCAAATATATCCTTACCAAGCTGGGAATTCTTAACAGGAGCTTCAATTTCTTTAGACTTACTTGAAATTTCTCCTTTATGCTGAGAACTGGGCAGATTTTCATTAGTTAAGGCAAAACTCTTTTTAGAAGTTGATGGTGTTTCTTTTCTTTTTAAGATTTGTATTTCTGTTTTCCTTTCTTCTGCAATTTCTGATTTTTGTTTAGTATTATTAGGAGGTCGTCCTCCATAATGAGATAGCAATGGACCATTATCCATTATATTCCCACAATCAAATATACAAGAAAACAAATTATTTTATTTTGTTTTTTTTTTCTTTTTTTTTATTAAAATTTTAAATTTTAAAACCAAAAAAAAAATTTTTTTTTTTGAGAAAAAATTTTATTTATTTTGAAATATTTTTCAAAGCACGTCCGATGACTTCAAGAGCTCACAAAAGAATCCTATCAATTTTAGTTGTAAAGAAAAACTGAATACACTTTTCATCATTATACACTCACCTCATTTGTTATATAAAGATCATCACGTAAATTATCACCAATGACACCAACAGCACCGGCAGCTACAGCTGCATTAATATCACTTCTGTAACCGCCACCCTCGCCAATGACACCACCCCTATTGCCACCAATACTTTCACCTTCGCTAATGCTGCCAATAACATTTTGTGATGTGGAGGCAGCTGTTATTGTGTTGCTGTCATTTTCACGTACAACAGGCGTTGCTGAGAAATTTGTACCCCATATAATCGAACACAAGGCCGGATCCTCTTCTGCTGTATAAAGTTGTGTAAGCATATTTTCTATACAAAACTACTTATAATTTATACACAGTTTTTTTTATTTTTTATTTACAAATTTTAAAGCATTAAAGGTTTAATTCAAAAGTAATCAACACCAAACAAAAACCACTTAAAAATAAAATTTAAATAAGAGTAAAACTTATTTAATTTTATTTTAGCAAAAATTTATTTTATCATTGATTCAGTGCTCATTCTGTTGCATCAATAGTGATTTAAAAATAACTTTTAACTTAAAAAAAATAAATAAAACGACCAACACACAAAAGTTATGCTCATTAATGTTTTTCTACAATTTTTGTTTTTTCTTTTTTGTTTTAATAATAAAAAACTTTTTCTTGTAATTTTTTAATCAATTTTATTTGTTCTTCCATACCAAATGCTTTCATTAACTTTTTCATCAGCATCCTCATCATAATCATCATCATCATTATGGCTGTTGTTACGAGTATTATAACCGCCACCAACATAAACTTGTTGATGTTGGTGTTGGTGAAAATTTCTAATGAATTTATGCTTCTTAATGTTTTTAATGCTTTTAATACTACTTCTGGGGCAGTTGTGATATTTCGTTTTCTTGTTGTTCAAATTGTTGCTGTTGATATTGTTGTTGGCAGTGTTTGTTGTATTTGTAGCAATAATTTTATCACGCTTAAATGCTTTTAATTCAGGTTGATATTGTTTGTGTAGAAATTTTCTAACCGTAGTTTTGCTTGTGAAAAAAGTTGAAATTGCATGAAATGCAGTTCTATTGCTGCCAGCGATGTTGCACGTTTGTTTAGTTAACATTTTACAAACTGACTCAAATAAATCATTTAATATTTACATTAACTTAAAGACAAGCGGATTATTATTATATTTGTTGTATAGAACTTTCATTATTTTCTTGTGATTTTAACTGTAAAGAAAAAGAAAGATGAAAAAAATAAGTGTTAGAGAATGTTGCAGAATTAATGCTTTAAATGGATTACAAGTTATAAAAAGGAAGACCTTATTTTATATCGTACAACATAATAAATTTAACGAGGTTTTTAGAGAAAACAATATAAATTATACCCTAAATTGTAATTTAATTCATAGAAGCATTAAGAAATTTTGTTGTGTTGTATGAGTAATTAAAAATTCGGTAAACTGATACAAAATTTTCAAAACATATTTTGTTTGAATGATCTAAAAATTCCAGTTAAAATTTTAGTAAGATTGATGATATAATAGAATATGTTGTCTTTGGCCAGACTAACTCATTACAATTGCCCTATCTATCGGTGGATGTTGAATGTGGGTGGCAAGCGTCTTCAGTAGGTTAGCTGTTATCTTCCCAGAAGGTGGAATGGAATAGATTGCAAATGTCAGGGAGCGGTTTCTTGAAAATGGACTTCTTATTAAAATATAATTTAGAAAACCCCAAATTTTTACTTTATAATTTTTGTGCTTCTCTGGGATTGAACCTCGGTCGTTTGAGTTTCTGTGCTAGCGCTCTAACTATTATACCACGACTTACCCTCTTGCACGTTGTTCTGGCAAGAATACAGGAAACAAATGATTATAAATTTAAAGATAAAGAGAGTTTGTGTTAATGTGTTTTACAAAACCCATATTCATAACACATAACACAATTTCATTTTTACAGTTTAAAGTATTTAAGTTTGCGCTTTATAGAAGAAAATTTTTAAAAATAAAACATACGCTTTAAAAGAAATATTAAAAAGGTTTACTACTTACAAAACCAACTTTATCCTCTACCTACATATCATATAATCCTTGTGGCTTTTATAGAAGAAAAAAAGAAATTTATATCGCAACGGAATAAAGCATTCTGGTTATTCTTTTGTATTTTAAAGTGGCATAAGGAAATAAAAGAAACCATAGATCATAAACAATATAAATTAGCAAGAAACTCTGTATATATTTTGTACAACCAGACTACAGTTTACAGTCGAGTATGATTATAACGAAATCCGATTTCATAAAATTGTTGACATCAAACCACGAACGAGCGAATCGTTCCAGGGCAATATTTGTTTTTGTAACACGTTTTACGTTATGTGGCGCACAGTATGAGAACACGGTATTGACGTTCTAGAATAAATCTTACTTACTTACTTTTGTGGTCGTTGTTTTATAGTGGGTACGGTGGCAATTATTTAATTGTTTATTGTATTAATTTGTTTATTGTATTTTAATTAAATTCTTATATTTTTATATATTTTTTTAAAGGTTAAGTGATATTATTTTTCTATGGATATAGCGAATACCTTAAAAAAAGTAATTTGAATATGTAGTCAATTTAGGTTGGCTATAATCGTGTTCGACTGTACGGACGTATAGAATATTAATTTTAATAGAGATTGTAAAAGACAACAACTACTATGAATTAAATGAAGTTTGTTTTATCATATACAAACACAGTAAATAAGAAATATTTAGTAAATAAAGTTTCAATAATTCCATATTTATTATATATATAATAATTCAATAATTCTTGATCGCATTATGTATTAAAAATCACAGTGATTTTAAAAGCAAACTGTTGGTACTTTTTATGTTGTAATGCTTTAGCGAAAAGAATTTATGTAATCCAATATATTCTGAAAGGTTATTCTAAAGAGAATCTAATCAATATTTTTCGAATAATAAATAAATTTCGTATAAACAAATTTCTCAAACAAGGCTTACCTGTACTTGCAAAATTTTAATACTGAAAGTTAAGCAACAGTTGTTATTGGTAGAGAGCCTTTTGGTGGACTGCGCAGTGCAGATGTCAGATTAAGAATGAATAAGTGGGACTCTGCCCCAAAATTATACATATTCTGTGCCTCTATTCATATAAGAAAAAGCTGAACATATTACTGGAAACTGATCTATTTAAGATAGTAGAGGCTTTTAATAGGAAATTACTACTTAAGATAAGGACTCAGGAAGCTATATCTACTATACGAAATGGAATACTGGGTCTACTATTTTACTCTACAAATGAGAACCTTTCTATTAAACTGATAATCCATGTCCCCACCACCATTTATTAAAAACCATTTTTTGCTTGAAATTATTAATTAGCCAGTTTAACCAGTCCCTCCTACACCTAAATTTTAAAAGTTGTAAAAAGGAATTTTCAGTTTACTGTACTGTACTTAAATACAATTGCATTAAGTAACTCTTTTATAAATGGAAAAAAATATCTTTATCTTAAAAAATTTTTTGTACAAATTTATTTAAAAAACCCCTGTTCTAATTAGTTAAAAAGTGCTGTTTTTATATGCACATAAATTTATACATATAAATATATATTTCCATACACAACCTAAAACCCTTTTACTTTGACAACAAATGAAGGCATATTTAAAAAGACTAACAATAGGCGAGAAAAAGAATTAATTTATACTCTTGTTAGTGGTATGATGTCATAGTCACAAAATATTTACGATGTGTGCCTTTTCATAATGCCTATGGACCATATACTCTGTAAGAGCATAAACATGTATTTGCTATTATAAATGTTTGTTTTTGTGGTATTTTTGAATTTATTTTGCCTTTTAACAAAAGCGTTAAATCAATATTCTTTAATAATAATGATCACAACAACAGTGTAGGCAATAATCCAAAATATATAGAGAATTTTTCAACAAAAATATGCTCTAAATAATTTCAATGCAGATAGAGAGGATGTGTTATAAAAAAGGAAATAATATTTGACTTTTAAGTTCAACAAACAACAGCAACAAAAACAATAAATAGTTATTGATACAGGCTACTAGAATATATTGACACACACACACACAATCCCACTTTAACATTTTGTTATGCATATACATTAGAATGGTGCAAAATGTTCCCAAAAAGGACTTTAGAACAAAGCACACAAATACATACATACACACAGTATATGTAAGCATACCAATACAATTCATTTAAATTGCGTGTAAAAAGCAATCCATTTGTGAAAATTCTTAAATTTTGTACGAGTTTTTGAATGTGGTTCTATGTGCTTGTGTGTCTGTGCTTGTTGGAATGTATTTGAATAAAGTGTAGAAGTGTGGTTTTTATGTTGATATTGGGAAATTTATTGACACTACATAATAATTACACCATTTCCATTTTTTGTTTTCATTTTCTAATATGAAATAGTTCTTTACGCATTTGCTTATTTTATCTAATATTTGTTGTTGCTATTTGTCTAGGCTATACGTTAGGTCAAGGGTCAATTTAAATTTTAAAATGTTTAATAACTTTATTTACTTATAGAATAAACATTAGAATTAGAATACAGTACAAACTCGATTACTGCAACTAATAGAAAATCGGGCAGTTGCCATAACCGCGGTAGTTGCGTTAACCGAGTCATAAATTTTAACCTTGTGCAAACCAGATGCAATGCGTTCCTTGCTTACTTTTCGAATATCGTGGTCTAGTGGTTAGTGTGTTGGCTTACTAAGACATGAGACCTGGATTCGACACCCAGCTCCGACATCTTGAAAAAAAAGAAATATGAAAAAAATATTTCTTTCGGCGACTACCTCTCAGCAGTCTTCTCGCAAAAGCTCTGAGAGTAATTAATTTGCCATGAAAAAGCTTCTCAAGTCTGTCGTTCGGAGTCGACATTAAACTGTAGGTCCCGGTACTCATGGATAAAAATTTGCACACACAACATGAGTGCTCCGAGAAGCTAGGCCGTAATCCTGACACAGTGTTGTAAAGGCCAGTTATGTATGTATGTTATGTATGACGTTTTTGAAAATTTGAGCACCATCCGTTGCTTGCATGAAAATCACCACGACTTTCATTAATTTTGTTATGTAGCTGAATAGCCTTTGAATTTAAGATTTCAGACGAAATAGACAAATTTAATTCTCTTTGTTTTAAAAACCATTTACACAGAGCTTTTTCCATTACTGGATACTCACAGACTCTAATTACTATACGCTTTCCTAGGCCGGATTCAGTATTTGTAACAAATTTAATTAATTTTGATTTATTTTGCTTAATTTTGGTTATTGTTGATTTATGCACATTGTATTCCTGGCATAATGCTTTGACCGATATAATTTTTTCAACTTTATTCAAAATTTCACTCTTTTGTTCATTGGTTAACTTACTGCACTTTGTCACCTCCTCCATTTTTATGAGTTTTTAATACTGTCACTGATCGCGAAAATCTTTTTACTAAACTGATAAAAAACATCAGACACGTGCTGCTTGTCTGTTTTTATGAAAACTATTCCAAGAAATAACTGTAAAATAATGCAAAAACTATCCAGAGGACAAAAAAAAATAGAGTTAAAACAAATAGTTGCGTTCATTGAGGTCCATTTTTTAAAAAGTTGCGTTGACTGAGTCTACAATGCATTTGATTCAGGTGCTGCGTTAATCGAGTTGTTGCGCATAACGAGAGTTGCAGTAATAATGATTTCTTTATTATTTCTAGTCGCCGTAGTCAGGTAGTTAGACAAAAGCTCTGGTTTCAAACCCCAGCTCTGACATCTTGAAAAAAAACTGAAACTGAAAAAATATTTCTTTCGGCGACTACCTCTTAGCAGTCTTCTAACAAAAGCTTTCAGAGTAACTGATGGCCATGAACAAGCATCTCAAGTCTGTCGTTGGGAGACGATTTTAAACTGTACGTTACGGTACCCATTGATAAAAATTGACACGCACAACATGGGTGCTGTGAGAAATTAGGCTTCAACCTGGAAACAGGGTTGTAATGGCCAATTAAGTATGTATGCATGTACAAATTTGTTATAAAAGAACACACAAGCACATTATTAGCAGGAATTGAGCTTTTTAATCGTTTGGACTGCTGGCCATTTTATTTAATTTCATGGTTGTTTGGCAACATAAGTCTTTTCGAAAAAAAAAACATCATTTGCTTTGCATTTTTCGTCACAAACTGAAATTTTTGATAGTGTTTGCTGACAGAAATATAATACATTTTTAAAATCGGTATTATTTTTCATGTCACTCAAATCCATTTAAAAGTCTCCGGGAGCTGTATTCATATCGATATTAAATGCTGATGAAAACATTTTCATCAAAACCGCTGTCTTCTCAAAAGGACCTCAATATGTTGATGGAAAAAAGTCCATAAAATAAATTTAATTTTAAAAGTAATTGACCGGCCTCATAAAGACGTTCAACAGCTGAGTGTTGCTCATCTCTGTGTTATAGATAGTGCTGTCATGACAGTAACAATTGCCGAATTCGCAAGACCATTGTATCGTTGTTTCGTTGTTTTAGACTACAACTGTGTATGCCTGTTTTGGTAACTTTCATGAAAAAATTCTATACACTCCTACAATTGTTTTTCATGTTTTTATCAGAAAACGCTTTAATTAGATCAAAGTTAACTGCAATGCATATTTTTTGGTAATTAAAGAAGAAATGATGTCCGTGAAGGAATAGTACACTAGCCAAACTGAACAATTGTTTTCGACTCCAGCTACGGTAGTCTCATCAGAGTTCCTTGTGTCCTGTGCATATTCAAGACCAAACATCAACTATTTAACTCGCACTTTTCTGGAAATCGCATACTGAAATTATATTCTTTCACATGTATGTACATACACTTGTATGAGTTAGTCGAAGTAAAGTCACACAGGAGTTTCTATCATATTCTTCTTTTCTTACCATCATTGCTGTTCTTGTAATTGTCATCTTATTTGGATGAAACAGAATTACAAATTTATTCTGTTTTTGCCCTTTATTCCACCTTATCCACATTAGTCGACATGAATGATATGTACGACGGTGGTCGTGGTGGTTAGAGCGCAGCGCCATAGCCGGGCGCAATTTATGTTAAGTGCTGAAGACTCGGGATCGAGCCCCAGGAAAGGTGTGATCAATTTAATTTTGTTTTTATCAGAAAACGCTTTAATTAGATCAAAGTTAACTGCAATGAATATTTTTTGTGTTTTTAAAAAGTTGAATTGGTTTCTATGCTATTAGGGTAAAGTGAATGCCTATTATTGAAGAAAAATAAAAATACAAAAAATTTATTCATTGCCAGCAGCAAATTTATTTAAAAGAAAAATATAACGAAATACATAAATATAGATATAAAAGTAATGTTGATAAAGTGATAAAAATATAAATTAAAAATCCATTTATTTATTTTTAAATAGTACTTTTCTTCTTGTTATGTGATTTTTGAAGTTATCGATACAACGTTTGTTAAAACAATGAATTCGTCAAATATTTTTTTAGACATTTTCAACTCTACACACTACACTCTGGCTATTTCAGACAGTGATTTAAAGGTTTCTTTGTATTTTTAAAATACTTTTTGTTTAAAATAAATTTACGATATTTTTCACCTTTTTGTCGTAACCGCTTTAGGGCTTTGTCACTTAAAACGCGCAACTGCATTTATAAAATTTTTCTACTCTTTTGTTATAATGACTTATAAAATGGAAATGGTGTATAGATTACATAAAAACTAAAACAGACTTTATCTGGTTTTGTTGTTGTAGTTGCTGCTTCAAGTTTTTAACATCATTAAAGGAATATTGATTAACGAAAAGCTTTTATATTCTGAAATTGTTAAAAAAATTTGAAGTGTATGAGAGTGGGTACTCTCACAGCACTTTTGTAAAAATATTAAAAAGGCTTTAGTTTCATTGCGAAAATGTTCACACTTTAATACAAATTTTGTATAAGCGTATGTTTTTATACACACATAATACCCAGTAAACATATCTTTAACATCTTAATTTTTTTCTCTTTCTTTCTTCTTTTTTTTTTCTCTTTTTTTTTTTTGTTATTGTTAAGAAATGTAATTTCACAAATAATTTTATTTTTAAAGCATATTCTCTGACCCAGCAGAAAATAGTGCTTACCAGTAAGTTATTCTGTAAGGGAAAAATTGCAAAAAATTACTAATTAGTGCTTATCGATAATGCATGATTTTTATATGAAATGAGCCGCTAAAATGCAATAGATATGCAAATTTATTGCAACCAGTAAGCAAATAATATAAGAAATCAAAAATAATACCGTATCTTGTAGCATATTTGGAACCTTTATGATATAAAAAAAATTTAATGCTTCCATTATTGCTTAGGATTTTATTTATTGCTTCCAAATCTTGAAAATTTTTTGCTGGGGAGTAGAATTGTTTTTTTTTTTTTTGAAAGCCTCTTTTCATTAATAAAGTAAACATGTCTTGTAAGTTAAAAAAAATAATATATGTACATACATATGGTGTATACATAACATCTGTACTTGTATATACAATTTTATTTCTGCTATTAGTTCAAATTAAATTCGTCGTAAGTCTCGAAAGTACTAATCTGTTGATTGACGCAATGATATTGATTGTTAAATCAAAACCAATAAAAAATTTTATTTGTAAATTTTATTATTTGAAATAGATTATATACTCTTTCAGTTCGGATAATGCTTAGTAGTAGAGGCGACATGGTGTATTGACTAAAATGCCGACATCGAAAACAAGCAGAAATAGTTTCATTCTGATTTCAGACTTTACATAGATCAGAAGTTTAAATCCTCTTAGACGTTTTTCCAAAACGTCCTCTTGCCCTCTTCATCCTTAGTTTATAGGCAACGACTGGCTGAACGAAGTACTATATTCTGCTTAACTTGGTGCAATCTAAAGAGGTTTACAATAAAACTAAAAAATTTATCATTTGATAGAGTTCAATCGTTCATAATTTCAATTTATCAACTTTTACAAAGCCAATCAAAATAAATCAAATTTAAAAGTAGATACTCGTAGAATATACTTTTTTTTAACTCCAGACGGAAAGTTGATTGAAAAAATTTCAAGCTGAGTTTAAAAGCGACGTATTTAAGATCATTATATAAGAGACATTTTGTAAAAACTTAATCGTATTTTATAAAAATTAAAAAAAAAACATTTACTATCGTTTTAACCCAGAAAAAAAGAGAGCTTCTACTTTTAATCCTAATCGGTAATCATCATTTAATCCTAATCGGTGAATTAATCACTCAAAGGCCAGTGTTATACTTTCATTTTTGTATGATCAACAGCAACATGCTTTTGACGGTGGTGAGTGCCTTCGCTAAGTAGGTTTAGCTGTTACATGATACTTTCCAATAGGTGGTGCTTTTCTCCTGATCATCCTTTTTTGTTGTCAATGGGTGAGGTGCAATAAAGTGGAATGTCAGGTAGCGGTTTCATTACTGACGGACTTCTGGGAGGGGGGCGTGATCTTTTATTTTTAAATTATAATTTTGAAAAACCCGCAAACTAACTTTTTTTTTTATTTTGAGACCAATACTCAGGGATAAAGCCCTACTAAATGCTGTGCATTGTATTGGAATTTTGGAAAGGACAGTACATTATATTATTATTAATTATTATATTATTATTAAGCGCCTTAGGAATGAGACAAATTGCTGTGAATTGCTCATGTAAAGGCCAGTGCTTTACCTTCACTTTTTAATGATCAACAGCAATTGCCTCATCTTTGCATGTTGATTGAGTGGGTGAGTGTGCCTTCGCTAAGTAGGTTTTTAGCTGTTATCTGCTACTTCCCAATAGGTGGCGCTTTTTTTTCTGATCATTCGTTTTTTGTTGACATTGGTTAAGGTGTAATAGAGCGGAATGTCGGGGAGCGGTTTCTTTGTAGATGGTGTTCCTTTTCACTTTTCAAATTCTCTGGGATTTGAACCTGGGCTGCTTGAGTATAATCACAAAAACGAGGCAGCCAATTCACATCGCCAGAAATTAAACGACCGGAAAAGTTCTCATGTAATAACTAAGGTGCATGGCCGGCTGTGTAGCTTATGGCGCCGTCTTGCTGAATTCAAAGGCCACTTTCTTCTTTTTTTTTATTGAGATCAATACTCAAGAGAGTAAAATGTTGCTCATACTGTGCATTGTATTGAATTTTTATTTGTTTTTAATGATGGATTTTTTTTTTTATTAAGCGGCTTAAGAATGAGACAAGTTGCTGGCCATTTATTTGATCACTCAAAGAACAGTGTTATACTTTCACCTTTGAATGATCAACAGCAATTGTCCAATCTGTCGTTGAATATTGATTGTGACGTTAACTTTAGCCAACTTCTTAAACTATTTTTCGCTAAACTTTGTTCTACAGAAGAAAAACCGCTTCATTTAAAAGTAAATATTTGACTGTAATTAGCAATTCAATTAAATTTAATTTCAATTTGGATCAAGTGTTTTCACTAATTTAATTAAAAGTTTAATTGATTAATGATCTTTTTAAAAAGCAAGACGATAGAATTGATACTTAAAAATGCAACCTTTAGAAAGCAGCTACTTCTGCACGATATTAAATAATATGAAAATGAAGCACACTTTTACATATATGCATAAGGAGACATTTAGGTAAATATAAACAATGACTTTACTACTGGGATATATTAATTTACAATCTTAAGGCCCATTATTACAACTTGCCGTTAGTTAAAGTTAGGATTTTATCAGACCGATAAATTGGTTTTTGTTATTACAAGTTAACTTTTACCTAAAGGTAAGGCAAACTTCCCAATAACTTTATCGATCACTTTAGGTTAAAGTTTACTTGTACTAACAAAAAGCGAGTTATCTGTCTGATAAAATCCTACCTTTAACTAACGGCAAGTTGTAATAATGGGCCTAAAAGTGTTATATTTAAATTGAATTACGTTTGAACAAACGTTTGCGTTTAACAACTGTGTTTTGAGTATTAGAAAGTTAAAACTATTATTGACACCATGCCGGATAGCCAAATAGATTACAAAGATTTTAAGAGCAGCTTCAACAGTTAGAATAATATTGAAATAAATAGTATGAAAATTAAATTAAATGGCTTTGGGTTAGTTCCTATTCTATGAAATATCACAACCAAAGAGATAAATCCGCGTTTAATAATTTGTTTGACTACAAACAAAGGAAACATAAGGAAACAATGTTTACTTTGCATGATTTAACATAAGTTCGCTGAACTGTTTTTTGCGGTTATTTTTATTTTATTTCCTGTTCTGTTTTTGCTGATTGCTGATGGGCAATAAAAATATTGCTTTTACTATAAAACATTAAGTTTTGAATTTTTGTTCTTTTTTTGTTTGTTTTTTTATTTTATAACAAAAGATTGTTGAAGGGTGCTATTGTCCCAGATATTTTCATTCTATTCTGTTGCTTCTGCTATAGCCATTTATTTTAAAATAATGGGGTTTAAATTTTCCTTAAGTATAAAAGCCTGTCATTAGCATGACATGTTAATTTTACAAGGTCCTTTCAAAAACAACTAAGAAATTAATCTCAATAAAACAATCTTTAAGAATTTCACGAGTTTATAATTTTAATACACAATCTGACTTACTCAGACTGAATGCCCACGCTGGCAAAACTTTTACAATTTCCAACAATAATTACAAGAACATTGGGGTATAAAAGTTATTATATTTTACACAATTAATATGCAAATTTATATGTACGTATTAAGAAAGAGGGTCGAATTTTATTTATAGTTTTGTTTTTATTTAATTTTTTATACAATATTTAAGCAATAAAAGAAAGTATGAAAGTAAGTTTTTTTTTTTTAGTAAATCGGTTGGTTTAAACTCAGACAAGGTGGGCTAATGAATATGGTCAGTTGCTTAACATAATTCTGTGTTATTTTAATCAAAAATTATGTATATATACGATATAAAAACCACAACTTAATATCTAGGTGAGAAATGGCTAAATATAAAAAATATTACAGGCGTAAAATCTCATCATCACTTTTCTTCACTTAATGAAAATTTTATTGAAATGGCACGCACTGCAGTATCTCCTAAACATAAACTACAAGTTTAAAAAGAAAAATAAAATTTATATTTTTTGGAAATATATAAACACAAAAATATTTTTTTATTTATATGAGTAGGACAGTGGTCAAAAATGCAACGTCCGCAACAAATATAAGACAAAATTGTGAATAAACTATTATATAAACTATTATATTTTGCTAAAATAGCTTGTTTAGACACAAAGTTCAGCTAATGAAAACTACAGGAATAAAACACGGTTTTCAATGTTTTTAACTTTTCTATGAGAGTTTTAAAAATAAAATAATAATAATATTCATAAAGCTGACACTACTTCTGCTATGCAACACCTCTGCTGCCGCATTAGCTGTTGTATTGATTACCCATCCGGCAAACATTACTGACTAGTTCCCAGAAAGTAAAACCACTAATCTAGACATGTTCTTCCTACTGTGACACTATAGCGATATAGTATGTTTAACATTAGAAAGAGACCAAGACAATGTCCGAGGCAATTACCCTCCATTTGGAATTTACCTTCTTATAGAAGTAACAGTGTACAACTCTCTTTAAAAATCTTATTGGAGATGCAAAACCGAACATATTTGGGGTATAACCCTCGCATATGAATTCATACTAAATTCCGTCACCAGGCCCCAAGCAAATGCCAATGCCACCCCAAGAGGAAAGCTGAGTTTCATAAAAAAAATTACAACTTTTGGAATGTTCCAAATATTTGTAATACCTATTTGCAGATATCTTGCATATGGGCAATTTCAAAAATTTTCGACATTTTGATATTTTTTTTTTCGAAATTTTTTTTTTGGATGACACGAATGACGCTTTGGTCACGTGAAGGGTGATATTTTAGCATACCAAAACAGTTCGCGTTAATCATTTATTGCAAACGGCGCGAAAGTTATGGAGGTTTTAAGTTAAAATCTCTTTAAAAAAAATTTAAAGTTAAATTTATTGGTTTATTTTAATAAATGTTATATGGATGCATGAAACTCATTTCAAATTCATCAGTGCAGTCCAAATTCATCAATGCACTGATAAAATACATAAAAAAATATCACATATAATTAAATTTCCTCAACATTAAACAACGCGAATTTTTGCAAAAATGTGAATGTTTCACCGATTGTTATAATATGTGTTTATATAACGCATAACTAATTTACAGAAAAACAATGTTTTGACTTGCAAATTTAAAAAATAAAAAAAATTATATAAGAATTATTTTTGAGGTTAGAATTTTTTTTTTTTGATTTGTAAAATTTAAAATCATGAAAATTTTTTAATGCCTATTCGGTTTTATTATCAAGCTTAAAAAAACCTTTCATTTGGTGTCAATCGCGGCGGAATCTATACATAACTGCAGATGTCACAAAGCAAAATGTGTTTGAAGAAAAATGCCACTGTACCCTCTAAATATGGACCGAATTCAACCGTATTTATATATAATCTTTAGTTCACCGCCGCACTTCATTTCCAATACTTTACATTAATTGTAAACCACTGATTAACTAAAAAAAACGCGAAACAAAATCATGAAATTTCGCAAAATTTTTATTTTCTTTATAAAATTTTTGCGTTTCAAAATATTTTAACGCCTTCTTGACGTTGAGGTGCCATTTACTAAGAAGTTTAGATCACGCAATACATAAACCAGTTTTAAAAAAGATTGCAAATGTCAGACGCGAAAAACTGTCAAATTTGACAAATTTACGCCAATTCTATAAAAGTTTGAGCTCATCGTTCTCAGCAACTAGCAGCCTGACATCGACGTGATATGGCGCAAATTTTAGCAAATTATACCATCTTTTAAATACTGTTGACGAAATGCAATTTTCTTGAACGGCGCAAAAACGCTATAGAAAAAACTGCGAAAATTGAAAAATCGGAAAATTTTGGTTTCAAAAATGAACCGCTGTACAACTTTTTTCCAAATAGTAGTATGGGCATAACTTTTATAGTGTAAATATCTACTAAGTCTAGTGACTTTATTTTATATCAGTGGGCATCGGAAGTTTAAAACTAAAAGTAGAAAAGTGATGAAATATGAAAAAACTCTTGTAAATTTCAAGCCTGTTTTTGAGTTTTTCAATATTTGAGTGCCCATAACTTTTAGAGATAAAGAACTGATGGTCTGAAATTTTGAATTTCCCAGTTTTCTAGTGTGGCCTCCCACTCCCTTTTGACCATTTTTGTCAATTCCAAAAACTGGAGAAATAATAAGCATCTGAACTCAGTTTCAACAAATGTTGAAAATTTTTGAAATTGCCCATATACATGAAATCATATCCATAATGTCCAATTATGTATGTATGTAATATTAAAAACTTTAGAATTTCATTAACCATTTAATGAAGACCGGCCTTTCGCTAAGTTAAGCCTTCCTATGACTAAAAACAAATATATATTTATTACTAAGATAGCCAGTTAAGTTCAATGAAAAATTTTTATCCTTAACACAATTGAAGCTCAAAAGGCCTAAAATGTTAACTTTTTATTATTTAAGAATAAATATTTGATCACTTAAATCAAAAATCCATAGGAAAATTTTGCCTAATAAGTCTTATATAAAAAATATAATATTTCAAATTCAATAATTCTCTATTGAGCAAGCAGAGTAAGTTGTATCTGACTGTAACATTTTTATACTTGGTTTTTTAAATTATGAAAACTTAAAAAAGTATTCTCATTAGATTTAAAGAGTCTGGGCTATTGTTAACTAAATTATTTAGGCAAACAAATTAATTTTAATATGAAACTCTCTCTCTCTCTCTTCCTTCCACAAACGCATAAACCTTTGTAAACAAATCTATAAATTTTGTTAATAAATGACTGAAATAATGATTTAAGATTACAAGCGAAAATTTATATTTTTGCATACTTTGTTTGTTAAACCACAACGATTTATCATAGAGATTTTGGGGTTTTTGTACAAATTTTTGTCCGAATAAAATAAAGAAAAAAATCAAAAAAATTTTCTGTTGCCATTTGTAATATTTTAATGCAAAAAAAAAGGAAAAACAATAAAAACGTTAAAATACTTTTAATGTTAAAAAAAAGAACGAATCCTAACAGAGCTACGGTAAGTTGATGTAGGAGTTTATAAAAAATAAAAAAACAACCATAAAACAAAAGTTTGTCGTTCATTAAGCTTATAAAAACCGTAGGGTATTAATTTCTCATAATTTTTTTTTTTCAATAGGAATAGTTTGATGGTTTTATTTTTGGTTTAATTGGTTTCTCTATAATTTTCTTCTCCATTGAACAGAATTAAAAAAATATATAACATGGGGCTTTCAATAAGGATTTCCAAAATTTTAACAGTTGATAACAGCAATCTTGTTGAAGCTACAGCTTCATAATATTCGACAACACGTGTAAATGGTAAAATTGTTGTATCAAAATGTCAGTTAGCAATTGACTCTAATTTTATCGACTAATCATCTTCAGCGATAAGGACTATTGCTGGATGAATGGGTATGTGTAAAAAAGTAACGGTTTAATTTAGAACGATACCAACATCCTTTTTTTATTTAAGACCAATACCCAGGGGTAAACCCCTACTAAATGCTGTGCATTGTATTGACGTTTTTTGGAAAGGAGAGTACATATCGTCGTAAGAATTAAAGAACGCTTTAACTGACAAAAAATCTAATATACGTTTTTTGCATCATTTTTATCAGAAAAAACTACGAGTCGATTGGTCTCAGTCCCAGATTTCTACGATGAAAATAAATTCACTTACGCCGTCTGCGTTTTGAAAAATACCAGTGTCTTTGTTCTACTTTCATACAGGTTTTTTGGCTCTGGTGAACATTTAAGGTTTTGTCAGTTACAGCGTTCTTTAATTCCATCGACGATATAATATATTTTTCTTATATTATTATTAAGCGCCTTAGGAATGAGACAAATTGCTGTGAATTGATCATTCAAAGGCCACTGTTAAACTGATCGACAGCAATTGCCTCATCATTGCATGTTGAATGTATGGTGAGCGCCCTCGCTAAGTAGGTTTAGCTGTGATAGATGGCGCTTTTCTATTGATCATTCGATTTTTGCTGACATTGGTTGAGGTGGAATAGAGTGGAATGTCGGGGAGCGGTTTCCTTGTATATGGTCTTCTTAGAAGGAGCTGGGGGAGGGGGGACACCTCTTATTTCTACATTATAATTTGGAAACAACCGCACACTAACTTTTTTATTTTTCAACTTTGCTGGGATTTGAACCTGGGCAATTTGAATTGCTTTGCGAGCGCTCTAACCACTATATATATCCCGTAAATGCCAGTGCAATAAAAAAATTCAATTATCTGGTATAATGTTTAGGCTGGTGGTCTATATTTCTTTGATATAGATATCTAATGATATTGGCCATGATATATCCGTTAACGATGTGCGCTATAGGTCTATGATTACGAAATTATTTTTGCCGAAGTTCTATGTTTTGTACACCAACGACATGTGGATTCAAGAGAAAGACGCTATATGCCGTACGGCTAATACTACATTCGATATTCTGCGCGAGTGTTTTGACAGCATAGTCATCTCACGCATATGTCACAAAAACTGGCCAACAAGATCATGTGATTTGATCCCGTGAAATCTTTACTTGTAAGCATTTCTTGAGTTGCATGTGTATACGAGTAAGGAAGGGTTATGTGCGATTGAGCCACAGAAGTCTGGCCACAGATCAAATTTCTTATTATTGCGCTAGAGTTATAAAAACCTACACATTTCGGAAGCGTTTCCCACGAGGAACGCGTGGCGAACATTTGAACGATATTATAAACATTTTGTTATATTTGAATTAACTGATACAAAGTGTTTAAAGAAAGACCCTATATTTTAAGAATTTTTCATATTTATTTTTAACACACATAACGTACTTGGTAACCTTAAAATATGTTGCAAAATTATGAACGTTACGTTAAAGATGAGTGGTTATAATTTAATATGACACCAACTTAATTTCCCACAGGAAAACAAGAAAAAAAACAAAACTTTTCGACAGAAAGCATAAGTAAAACATTGCTAACAAAAACACTAAAACTTTTTATACATTGAAATGGTTGTATAAACACTCATAAACCGTTTAGTTTTGGAAAATAAAATGTCTCTCTGTGTTTGTGTAAATATTGCTTTTAATAAATGTGTGGATTTGTTTTTCTACTACTTATAATTCATTCAAATATGTACGAGTACAGCTAATAAATACTAAAAATTAAAAGAAATATGTTTTACATTTTTTACATCCACTTTGGTTCTATTAAAATGTAGTAAACAGTTTGCAAACGATTTACAAAATTCTAGCGGTATGAGCTTTTTTGATACTTAAGTTACAAGTACTATAGTAGATAAGTGACACTTTTTACAAAATAAGTAGTAATATAATAAGCTATCGAATCAGCTGTTTATCTTAAATTTAATGAGTATCTGTTTTATTTAGTAAAAACCAAAATGAAAGAAATTTAAAAATTACTTGAACATTGGTAATTTGAAAGCAATTTTAAACAATTCTGTGATTTTATTACACTGTTAGCAGTAATTCCGATTCAGTTTTCGGCATCAAGTATTCGGAACTACTGTCTAACGCGGCATACATTTGCCTCTTAAAATAATTTAAAAAAAAAGATGGAACACATGCTTTATCCCAAATTCAAATTTTTAACCATATCCTTTCGAACATGTTATATATTTCCTCTCTCAATCTAAGCTTTAAAGTGTAATTACTTTTTATCATATTTATATACATACTCGTACATACACAAAATTAAAATTACATTACTAACTAATTCTTCATAGCTGTATATTCTCATCTTATTGTGCTGGTAAACATATTTTATGAAAATTTGCTTATAAATGCACGAATTGTAATGGTCAACTGTCACAGAGAATTGCTTAGAAGCTGATGCGATAAAATTTAATAACAAAATATTTATTGTACTCGTAGTAGTTTATTCATATTAATTTCGAAAGGAGTTGGGGACTATTATCTGTGAATTGAAGATGAAATTACAACTGCTGGATGTGTATTCAAATTGACCGACCGGCCGACCGACCGACCAGCCACAAAAACATGTCCACAGTAAAAGTAAAACAGATGGTTAAACAAATATTTGCTAAAATTTTGTGGTTAATGTAATACGATTATTTTCAATTTGTTTTTTTAACCTTGAAATGAAATTATAGCAACATGACAGCAGTGATAGTTTTTCCAATTGTTTTATATCAGCAGTTGCTAAAGTTGACAATGAAATTTTTACCATTTTATAACGAATAGTTTTTTCCTTAAGGGTAAGGTGAGAAATTTCTAAACAAAATATAGATTCTAGTTAGGGTTTAATGTAAAATAGGAGTCGTATCTATGCAGAACAGAAGCTGTGGTAATGGGTATACACGTGAGTTGAAGGATATAAAACGCATCACATAAAAATATGAAACAAATTCGACAAAACGCTAAAGTAAATATTTACTTACTCAATAGATTGAGTACTAGTTGTGGGCAGTAATAAGGAAATTGAAATTAATTTTGTATTAAAATTTATGAAGTTTAGATCTATAGGTCTTTTTGAAAATATATTTACATGCTTCATATTTTTATCTCAAACTGTTTATTACTTTCGGTCATTAAATAGGAAGTTAATTTTTGTACAACTTAGATGAGACACACACGTGTTCAGAAATATAAATATTAATAAAACACACGAGTAACTTTTGGAATTAATCTATTAAAATAATTTACAACCCTTTTTGGTATTAATGTAAGTATTTATAGACAACGTATATACATATATACTTTTTATTTACTATTACTACTGTTTATTGTATATGTACCTTATCATTGAATGTTATAAGATTTCTCTAAAATTCATAGCACGTTAAAAAGATAACGTAAAGGCCACTACTTTAAATGAAATTAATGCTTTGGATACCATGTTGTATATAAAAGCCATGTCTATAGTGGTCATGTGTAGGTTTTCATAATTCTCTATTATTCTCGACATGTGACTATTTGCTTCAATAATATGATGTTTTTAGAAGTCTCACGGAGCCACATTTTGTCGAGTTAACTTCTTATAGTGGTATAGTGGTTAGAGCGCTCACACAAAAACTCAAACGGCCCAGGTTTAAATCCCAGCAAAGGTGAAAAAAATGAAAAAGTTAGTTTGTGGTTTTTTCAAAATTATAAATTAAAAACAAGAGGTGGTCCCCCCACAAAGAAGTCCATCTACAAAGAAACTACACCCTGACATTCCACTTTCCTTAACAACTGACAACGAAAAACGAACGATCAGGAGAAAAGCGCCACCTATTAGGAAGTAGCAGAGATAGCAGATAAACTTAGCGAGAGCACACACTACACACCACAAACCACACACAATCAACATGTAACGATAAGTCAATTGCTGTTGATCATTCAAGGGTGGAGGTATAACGCTGGCCTTTGAATGATAAATTCACAGCAATTTGTCTCATTTCTAAAGAGCTTAATAGAAATGAAAAAAAATATATACTGTCCTTACCAAAAAAAAAAAAATCCAATAAAATACATAGAATCAGTAGAGCTTTACCCCTGACTATTGGTCTCAATAAAAAAAACAAAAAAAACAAAAAAAAAACTGTAATTCATATTCATGTTGTCTTTGGTAACCCACTCACCTTGCTACTCTGCGGAGAAACGCATCATATCTCAGATGTAGATCTACCAAAAGTTTGGCCAATCCAACTTATGGTGTGAGGCAAGAAAAATTTTGGAAATCTAGGCAGGTGTTGGTTTATAAAACATGAAAATTAAATTGTATTCCCTCAATAACAAGCGGAATTTTGCAGCGCTTTAGTGATAAGAATGGAAAACAAGTTCTTTATACGACTATATAAGTATGACCTTCTTAATGGCCCTTGCGGTGCCCTCGCCTTTGGTAATTATAATATCTAGGCATTGTAACTTTTCTACTTGATGCATGTGCTTTTCTGGAAGTAAAAGTGGTACTGTCGTGTAAGTAACAATACGCAATTTAATTTGTTATTTACGAGTTTATTTTGAGACCAAATTTAAGGACATCATCTTATGACCTCTAGGTGTGTCAAATCCTTCTAAGTTACAGTAAAAATACTGGTGTTTGGAAACAGAGTTCAGGTTCTTTTTTTTGTGCATGGATTCTGTGCAATACATGGTGGCAAGGCTGTGTATACACTGGATAGGATCGGAGCCGTAACAGCTATTTTCAATTTTAATGATGCCGAGTGACGAGTATAAAAATGTTATTTATAATTTTAAATATTAAATAATTTGTTTCTTTATAAAACGCCTCTTTTTGGGTCCCAATTAGATTCTAATAAATAAATTTATGATTAGATGGTCTACAATCTAAGATCTTCTTTTTTCAGACCAGCAGTCAGGGGACGACCCCTACTAATGCAGTGCGTTATGCTGGTCTAAAAGAATATGTTATGGGAAGGGTGAAAGAGGGAGTAGTGCTTGTCTCGCTATAGTGCATTGTGCGATTCACTGGACAATCAACAACAAAGGATGTGCTCTAAGAGGTACTAGTAGTCCGCAAAAACATGCGATTAACCGGAATCAAATCCTTTTTTTCATCAGAGCATCTTCTATGGTACGGTACGATAGAACAATGAAATGCACGCCACATTGCGCCAACGCTCTAATTAATCGATAGAGTTGAATATAGTACCATTGCTGATAAGCACCTTCGCCTTTTCCTATACACGGTCAGGAAGCCTCAAAATAGACTTTGAAGCATCAGCCCATACATGAGAGTTGTATTCCATTCTAGGTCGGATAAATGTCTTATAAATATTGACAAGGTCAGATGCGGTGAAGTATTTCTTGCACCGTTTTAAGAAACCGAGGCACTTGAATGCTTCTTTCGACACTTGAAATATGTGATCTGCTACTTCTGTCGAATTTTTGAACATATCAGTTTGGTTGGAGAGTGTGTTTAAGCAGAATGATGATCATCGGCAAGATATTTTTATATTGTGGTTGCAGGCATCTGACACAGTTTAATACATATCATGTGAAGGTAGACTTCATAATAGATTTATATGGATGTGCCTTAGGAGTCATATGGTCTCTGTGGCGTGTAAAGTTCTAAACAATAAATTCGATGGGACAAATAGATCTTATACTATCTTGATATATGTAAAATAATAATAAACATCAAAAAGATCATTAAACTTTCCATTAATCCTTTAAGTTTCTGCAACCACTACGAGTTATGAAAACTGCATTACCTGGAATGCCCATATTCTTCAATTCAAATGTTTCTTCTATTCAACAAACAGAATATATCTGTGTCGATTTGGAAGAACAGATTAAGTCAAAACATGAAGTTTTGAAATATTCCGAGATTAATGTAAATTTTACTATAATTAGTTCTTGCAAAAAATTTGTAATTTTACTTACGGATAATAAATAGACTTATGATACAACAAACATGGACTACAATATTTCACATTTTATTACTACACTGAGCTTTATGAAGCGTCAAAAATTCTAAATTAATATAAGCTTATGTCGACTTTAGCTATTCTTCCATATTGCCACAAATATAATTTTGATCTTAATATTACTGCTTATAATTTCAAAAGTCTTTATGTGATTCAAGTATACCTATTGATAAATGAATTTTAAAATGATAGTGTAAATGCATAAATATTACAGGGTGCTGTTAAATGCTATTTAATTTAAAATATTATATATAGAATGGACTTTATACCGTATTACTTAGTTTGGCTGACACATATCCATATACTATATATTTAAAATAAAATAAACATTTTAAAGTAGGGTATCCTGAATTTACTTATAGCCTTGACAATCCAATTTGTTATCATTGATTATTCTCTCTTTTTTAGTTGAATTTCTTATTGTTGATTTTTCTTTCGCCTGAATTATCCTCCTTTGGGTGTAATAATTTTCATTTCGTTTTTATTTCTTTACCTTTAAGTAAATTTATACAGACAGACGTTTGCATTTTGTAAGCTCATCTTAAAATATGTATGTATGTATACCTATGAGTATATGAAAGGTAAAATAAATCCTGTTGCCATTATATCCTTTGGGTATTTATTTTATAATTTTTTTTCTTTACCTTTTTTTGGTTTTATGATTGTAAAGCCAAATGCTTGTAAATGGTTTTGAAATGACAGAAAACCTTTCATTTTAAATCTGTAATTTATTTATTTGTTATGATTAGAGCAATCACATCTTTTCGCACTCGCATTTTTGTCTCAAAGGTAAAAATTATGTCTTTTTGTTCCCTTACAATGATTTACAACAGACGTCTTTACAAACACTTGTAGTCCGGATGTTAAAATCTCAACAAATTAATAAAATTTAAATAAAAGATGTAAGAATTTAAAATTCTGGGGATTATCAATACCTTTTGATTTATTTTTGTTGTAAGAAATAATAAATCGTGTAATGTTAAAATATAAACACATACAGTCATATTGCAGAATTAAAAAGAAAATCATATGGCATAACTGTCACATATGGATTGTGTCAGTAATAAAAATTCGAAAATCCATAGTGCCTTTGTTTTTTAAAGAAGTTTGTTTCCAAAATGTAGTCTAGCAGCTATGACATCTTGTAAAAGGATAAATAAAAATATATTTCTTTAGGCGACTATCATTTAGCAGTCTTCTGGTAAAAGCACTGAGAGTTACTGATTGCCGTGAACAAGCTGCTCAAGTCTGTCCGTCGGAGCCAACATTAAACTGTAGGTCCCCATACTCATAGATAAAAATTTTCCCACACAACAATGGTGCTGATGCATGTACTTTCGGATAACGTATATAACTTTATAATGTGTATTCAGCGTTACCGAAAAGTCCAAAATGAGAATATGAGTTCATAGGTATTAATTTAATTTTAAAGATTAAAATATTACATATAATTTTGTATATATGTGGGATTAGATGGTAACTCACGGCGAACTACCGGAAGTGGCAACTCCTGACAAGACTTTGAAGTTACAGTTTTTGGAGTATAGGAAGTAAGTAGTAATAGTAGAGTGTAGCGAGACGCCAAATAGACAACATTTAAATGACTTCTTATTTTAGAGCACATAAGGTAATTAAATAAATGCAATAACATTTATAATTAAATAAAAATTATTGTTTTTATTGAAAAACCTTACATATATTTTCGACAATCTGCTTTAGGTATAAAATTAAAACGACAGGATATAGAAAATAAAAATTTTTTTTTGTTTTTTTTTTTTCTCATTAATATATATTTACAATAAAACAATAATGGCTTTAGAAATGTGGACATACGAGTACATAAAGATCATGAGTTTTTTGAAACAGATGTGGGAAAAATTGTAGCAGTAATAAATAGATGTGCGGCCAGTAGTACAATGCGTTGTAGTTATGAAAGTTTGGATTTCCATAGGTAGTTAATTTGATTCTAACCAAGGACACTGGTTTGTAATTTGCACTAAAGGAAAAAAAGCCAATGAATAAACAGAATCTAGGCCAAGGACCCCGAAGGGTTGTGATAGTATACCTATCGATAATAAATACTTTTTAAGTTTTAAGTAATTTTCCTCAAATATTGCACCCAAATTTATTATATATATATTTGAAATTGCAGTTTTTGTTTTCCGCTTTCGATAAATTGAAAGCAGAAAACTACTGTATTTCCAAACAAAAAAGTGTTCCGAGAACTTTAAATATTACTTTCAATAGAAAGACTATTATTGTATCATTCCCCTTTCAATCATTGAGAAAATAGAAAACTTATTACTTTACTAAATCACATTCAGTCTCAATAACTCGAAATTATTTTCCTTAAATGTAATAGTAGACGCTTTTAAGTATCTTCTGTAAAATCGGAGCTCATATTTAAGAAAGTCGCCGTGGTCTAGTGGTTATTGTGTGGGTTACAAAGACAAGAGCTCCGGGGTAAAACTCCAGCTCTGACATCTTAGAAAAAAAAAAAGATTTATGAAAAATTTTTCGTTCGGCGCCTACCTTTAAGCAGTCTTCTTTCAAAAGTTCTGGGAGTAATTGATTGCCATGAAAAAGCTTCTCAAATCTGTACTACCCATTAGCAATAACTTAGCCACGATCCTCATCACATCAAAACAAAAAAAAAAAAAAAAAAAAAAAAAAAAAAAAAAAAAAACTTAATAACAGATGATATACAAACTAACCCCTACTAATGTGGTACATTGTATTGGAATTTGCCTAAAATCATAGACCTATCCTAATCTCAAGAGTTATTTATTCTTGATTATTTTTAGAATTCTGATTAGCACATTGATGACACTGCTAACACTCCCAAAGTTATTCTGCAGCGCAAAAGAAATTTATAATCATCGACATATACCGCTCGTCGATGACAGTGATGACCTGGACAATGTTAAACACAAAGTAGTAATCGGCACCAAATAATAACATCTTCGATCTGAATTGGACAGTGTAGGATATTGCATGAATTGATAACGCCTTCCCAAAATCAAAAATTTTGCTTGGCCATTTTTACATTCATCGATACATGGGCCCAATTGCTGAAGACAATTTTGATGCCGTCGTCTGCATCATCCAACAATGGTGGTTTGTTTAAAATAGACTGAATAAATGTAAAATAACTTCACAGATATACCCAGCAGAAAATAGTGCTTACCAGGAAGTTATTTTGTAAGGGAGAAATTGTAAACAATGTTTTACTCGTGCTCATCAATAAGACATGATTTTTTTTATGAAATGAGCCGCTAAAATGCAATAGACACAAAAAATAGTACAAAAATAATACCTTATCCTGTGGCTTATTTAGGAGATTTAATGTATAAAAAATAATATAATGCTTCCACTATTGCTTACAATTTTATTTATTGCTTCCAAATCTTAAAAATTTTTCGCTGGGTAGCTTATCAACTGTCAAAGTTCGATAGTTCCATATGGGCAGATTCTATAGAAAGAAAACTTTTAAATAATTTTAACGTGCCAATAGTTTATTTTTTATTGCAATTGTTGCTGTGCTATTATTTAATGCTTTAATATTTATTCTATCTTATACATCAATTTTTGTAATGTGATTAGTACTGGATAGCACTTAAATCAACGTTTTATTTCCTTTTCCGTAATATTTGTTTTTGTCATTTATGTCCAACAAACAAAAATTAGTGACTTTAAAACAACAGCAATAATAAGAAGTGCCAATAATATGTATAAGTCACTTGCGTCTTACATATTTCAAAGAATTCATATACAAAACAATTTATCAATAATGGAAACCATTGTAGGTGTTCCAAATAAGAGGCACATTACTGTAAAGCGTATATGTATGTTTGTGACTTACTTTGTGGGTATGAGTTATACTATTTTTTTGCTGTTTTTTTATTTTTCTATTTGCTAAATACAATATTGTTTCGCTTCAGTTATTTCCCCCTCTTTAAATACGAGTACTAAAAACGATTATTAAAAAAGTTTTCGTCATACTTCTTTCAAAAAAAATAGTCCTAAACTTAACAATGTTGTTGGGTGCACATACATACATATATACATACGTAACAAAAAATGTTGTTCACAACTTAAAGCCATTTGTATTTGTACAAGTTTTGTAATGTTTTTTTTTTAACATCATTTTTATTTATTTACGGGTATTTATATGTTTTCTTAAATACAACAACAACAAGAAACATTCATTATGTCGGCTTAAATACAAGGTCAATTGTTTTCAAGTTTTTCATGTTGTTTTTACTTTTATAATTCATGTTGTGTTTTTATATAGAAATCCATTTTTACCAAAATTCGTATTTTCTCATGCTATTAGGGAGACTTCAAAAATACAAAAAAATACAACAAAAAAAAAAAATGAAATAAAACGAAAAGAAAAACATTATAAAAGTCCTTAAAAAGTAAACTTGATAAAAAAAACAACAACCTATAAGTATAATAGAAAATAATAAGACACTATTGCGGTCAAAAACATCTTTGTACGAGCACAAGTATGATTGCAATATTGACATTGAATGATGGATTTTTTCTAGGTAATGCGAGTTTATAAATATTTATTTTCTTTTATTTATTGTAACATGTGTAGTGTGTACACAAAGTGTACTCTTTCTTAAGCTGATACTTAAGGGACTCTGAAATATATATTCTCTTATATTATTATTAAGCGCCTTAGGAATGAGACAAATTACTGTTAATTGATCATTCAAAGGCCAGTGTTATACCTTTACCCTTGCATGATCAACAGCAATTGCCTCATCGTTGCCTGTTGATTGTGTGGTGGGTGTCTTCGCTAAGTAGGTTTAGCTGTTATTTGCTACTTCCCAATAAGTGGCGCTTTACTCTTGATCATTCGTTTTTTTGTTGACATTGGTTAAGGTGGAATAGAGTGGAATGTCGGGGAGCGGTTTCTTTGTGGATAGTTTTCTTGGAGGAGGAATCTCTTATTTTTAAATTATAATTTTGATAACACGGCAAACTAACCTCTTAATTTTTCACTTTTTCTGGGATTTGAACCTGTTCCGTTTAAGTTTTTGTGCGAGTGCTCTAACCACTATACCACGCACCCCTGCATTAATTTCAATATTTTGAAAATATATTTGAAATACATTAAGCAATTAAACACCTTAAAGGTCACTGTGGCATATAGGAAAAAATTTACAACTTCTAAATTCAGTCTGTCTTTCTATTTTAAATACATACATAAATTCATAATTGGCCATTCCAATCCTCTTTTAGGGTTACGGCCTAGCTTAATTTTTATCCATGAGTACCGAGACCTCCAATTTAATATCGACACCGAATGACAGCTTGATAAGATTGTTCATGGCAATCAGTTACTCTCAGAGCTTTTGCCAGAAGTCTGCTTAAAGGTTGTCGTCGAAAGAAACATTGTCTTTCTGTTTTACCGGGGCCCAAATATTTACAACTTCGAGCGTACAACTGGTCATGATGCAAGAGTTTATAAACAAGTACTGAAACTTAAACAAAAACTTTGAGCAATGACAACAAGTTCTTGACGTTAACTTAGGGCCTCTTAATTAAGGTATATACCTGGTTTTAGATTATCTGTTGAAGGTAATAAGGGTAAGGCAATCCTCCCAATAACTTTATCGGGCACTTTAGGTTAAAGTTTACTTATAATAACAAAAATCAATTTATCTGCCTGATAAAATCTTGCCTTTAACTAAAGACAAGTTGTAATAATAGGCCTAAGTTGACAAACATTTACCGACATTCATATCGTCTCACCCTTGATACAAATTTAACAAAAAGTTAGTCAACAGAAAGAAATGTTAAAACGAATGACCGTTGTAAATTGTCTGACCAAATAACTATCTGATATCAAAACTACGAGTATAAAATAAAAAAAAACAACAAAATAAGTTTAAAAAAAAATATATATAAAATTTTTCGTTATTAATTGTAAGTTTGACTGAAAGAAAATTTTGAACTAAAGAAACAAACTTTTTTCATTTCATAGTTTCTATTCTTTTATTTTCCATAACTTCTCTGTTACTCGCACTTTTCATGTTTCCGTGAATTGTGTATTTTAATTAAGACGAAAGAAACTAACAAACCAGAAACAAAATAAAATAAAAATTACTTTTTACTGTCCAAATATTAGAAAACGAAAAAAAGGTACTTCACGGTCATCTTTTTCAAGTACAAGAGAAAAATAAAAAAAAAATAAAAAAGAAAACAGTTCTTCGCCTTCCTGCACTAATAGAGTTTTGTGGTGTAATTTTTGGTTTAAGAAGAATTTTCCATTTCATTTTTAAAATGAAATACGTGATGTATTTAAATAATATTTAAAACTTTATCCATTTTTATAATAAGGGTTGTGCAAGATATTGAAACGCTTTGAGTTTGACTTACAAAGAATATAAACGGATTACAAAGGATGATGAATTGTTTAAACTTACAATTGCAGATGAAATGAGGGTATTACCAGTAAGTACAAATATTTCCAAGTAATAGGGAAAATGCAAAAGAAAATTTTATATTTTAAGTTTTAAATACAATTATGATTTTCATTACAAATCTCTGCCATTTTGATTAATAGATAAAGGATTATAATTGTTTTGTCAAGAAAAAAAATTTAAAATTTTTCAAAGAATGTTTTCTACTTTTGAGTTTATCTTTCTTACTTTTTTATGTCAAATATCTGCGGAATCTGGTTTGGTTCGTTGAGCATCCAGTAGAGTGATAAGTGGTTTTAAGTTAAAAGAATTTGAGTTTGATTTTGGGTTTAAACCTCAGCTCTGACATCTTGAAAAAAAAAAGAAATACGAAAATAATATTTCTTTCGGCGGCTACCTCTTAGCTGTTTTCTGGGAAAATCTCTGAGAGAAACTGCTTTCCATGAACAAGTTTCTCAGGTCTGTCGTTCGGACTCGACCTGTTATTACAAGTAGATTTTAACTTAAAGGTGAGGCAATCTTCCCAATAAATTAATCGTTCACTTTAGGTTAAAGTTTACTTGTAATATAATATGAAATGTATTTGACAATAAGGCGAAAAATATTTTTTGTTTACTTGTAATAATAAAAAGCAAATTATTTTGTCTGACAAAATCCTAACTTTAACTATCGGCAAGTTGTAATAATGGGTGTTAGACTTGTAAAAAATCTAAGAGTACTAAACATTTTTGAAGTGTACTAAAGAGTACGATTTTACCAGCTATTACCAACACAATTTTTTACCGCTTAAATGCAACCGTCAAACAATTACTTTCTTAAAGGAATGTCAACATAATGTACTTTTTTAAAATTTTGTTTTAATAAAAAACGTAATAATCTTTTTTACTAAAATTCTAAGGCTTTGTGGAAATAGTCTAAATACTTACCATAAGTGTCCTTCCTAGAATATCACACTCGTTTGAAGTGCTTAAATTTACTGCTAAAATAAAATATTGCTTTCATATAAAAAAGACAGGCAATGGTAATTTTATTAAATCCTACAATGAGTGAAAGAACTTGAAAAAAGGACATTTTTTATGATTAAATTTTCATATTTTTTTTCTAAACACAACAAGCAGAGAATAAAAATAAATTTGTCCTAAACGAGTTTGTTTTAATGCTTTAAATTAAGGGCGACAGTTTCTAGGAAAACTAATAGAAAATTCTTAACTTGTGTCATCTGTTTGTCCCCTTACAATGGGTTCGTTTTTATAATTCTAATTACCTCACTCTAGTTCAAATTTAAAACTGGGTTTTTGGCAAAACATTTCTAATATAAAAATGTGAAAATAGAATGTGAAAAAATAAGGAAATTTAAAAACATCATATTGTTCACTTTAGTTATAATACGAGCATAATTCGAACTTGTAATTATTGGCTTTAGAAGATGTTTGTTTTATTTTTTTTATCCATAATTTGCTGTTTGTTTTTCATTTTTAATTTTTTAAGTTTTCGGTTTTGTTTTCTTTTTCATTTGTTTGTGTTTTCCACTTGTTTTTAATAACTGTAATCATTTTGATTAAATTTTTCTTTCTCTATTTTGTTCAATGACTACAGCATCCGACAAATTCTTAAAAATTAAAGTAAAACCTAGATTATGTGACATGTCACTAGGTCATTGAGTAAAGACTTATTTAGAAGGGATGTTAACTTTTTAAAGAAGCTACCGGCAATAGAAAATACTTGTTCGTTTCCAGTAGATGATGGTTTAATGATTTTTTTTTCGAATTGAGAAACAATAATAATATTTGTGGTTTTGTTGCTACTTTTTCTATTAAGCATAATCTCTTGTTTCAAAACATTAAGGCTTTCACCTTTAGGCTTGGCATCTGTAAGAGCTTTTTTAATAGCATGTTCTAATTCTTCATGCTATGAAATTCATTCTTTTTCTTCACGGGAAATACCTTGATATTCGTTATTAGGATACAGTGCCTACAATAATAATAAGTCTGAAATTTTGGTGGTACTTGTGTTTCACAGCAAGATCATGCGACTCTCTAAATATGTATGTAAATCTAAATTTATAAAAAAATTCCTCAATATGTGTTCCACTGTTTCTGAAGTCTATAACCAAAAGCTAAAGAGCTCTCTTTAACTATAGAAACCTATTAGAGAGGGTTTCAAGTCTGGCCTTCTAAACTTGATAACTAGGGAACCATGGTGTAAAAGTATATTGTGACTAAATGTGAACAAAAAAATGAGAACAATACAACAAATTTACTACCATTTGAAATGAAAGAGATGGCAAGTAAGTATTAGAAAAAATACATATAAATGTTGTCTTTAAGTGGACAGCTGATTTTCAATTTTGGAGTTGACATTCGTTTCATCACTGTATACATTATAATGAAAACTGAAACCTAATTTGTTGACTAATTACCGCTATAGCGTGACTAATATTGAAATGTTATAAACATTTGGCAATTTTCAATTTTCTAATTAGGTAGAGGAAATTAGGATATGATGCTGCACAGCAGGGCTCTCCACTTTTACAACGTTTCATGGATGTTTTCCTAGTGAGCGCATTTTTAGCCTCAATGCCACTTACTCCACAGCTTGAGATACCCAAAGCAACTACACACTGTTTCTAAGATATCACACAATGAAAGCCAAGCTCCTTTAAGACAACTTAGGTGTCTGAGAAGACATTTTTTGTGTTTTTGTTGAGTCACTGTCCATATTGTACTCATTTCATGTGAATACGCCACGATTTCAGAATGATAGCATTTGATAACCAGAGGGTGCGTGGTATAGTGGTTAGAGCGCTCACATAAAAACTCAAACGGCCTAAGTTCAAATCCCAGTGAAGGTGAAAAATGAAAAAGTTAATTTGCGTGTTTTTTTAATTATAATTTAAAAATAAGAGGTTCCCCCCAGCCCTCCAAAATGTCAATCTACGTAACCGCTTTATGGCGTTCTACTCTATTCCACCTTAACGTTTAACAACGAAAAACGAATAATAAGGGAAAAAGCGCCACCTATTGGGAAGTGGTGGATAAAATCTAAAACCTACTTAGCGAAGGCACTCACCACAGTCAACATGCAATGATGGGGCAATTGCTGTTGATCATTTAAAGTTGTAGGTATAACACTGGCCTTTGAATGATAAATTCACGGTATTCCTAAGGCGCTTAATAATATAAGAAAACCAAAAAATATATGTTCTGCTGTCATAATGTACTGTTCTTTCCACAAAAATTTCAATAAAATACACTGCATTTGGTAGGGATTTATTGAGGGGTATTGGTCTCAATAAAAAAAAAATAAAAAAGAAAAGAAACACCAGTACTAGCACAAGCACTGACACCATTGACTTTCCTAATACTATCTTTATACCAGTTCAAATCGAACTTACTTTGAATCAAATACTCAGTAGACCAGCTTTCTCAAACCTGAAATTTCTGCTGAAGTAGAAATCTTTTCGCTCTTAGTTCATCTTCTTTTTCCTAAAAATTTTAGACTCTCAAATATGAATACGTTGTTTAAATACAACCTTTTAATACATTAGTTTTCTTTAATATCTTAAAAGGCATTGTAGATTTAAGATGGCAATTTTTGGGATAAATTTAAAACTAAGGAACTGAAACTATTTTTTTAATACATTATTTCTAATCCATTTATGATACATACATCAATCTTATGTGAATACATA
Organism: Metopia argyrocephala; assembly: GCA_963576795.1. Lineage (NCBI taxonomy): Eukaryota > Metazoa > Arthropoda > Insecta > Diptera > Sarcophagidae > Metopia > Metopia argyrocephala. The sequence goes on from OY756208.1 coordinate 66,824,244, forward strand.
CTTAAACATGGTTACACTTTAAAGTCGCTAAAGGACTTTAAACAAAAACCCTCTAAAGTCTATAAACTAAAAAGACATTTGTCGTTAAAACGTTACGAAGTGCTTCCTGTCCTTCAATTTGTTGGGTTGTTTTTAAGTTCTTACTCTGACACTTTTCATGTATTGTTTTAAAAATTTGTTTTGTTGTTTTTTGCTTCTATAACGTCTTTAAGCATCATCATTTTGTTTTTGTATTTGATGTCAATATCTTCTATCTTTTTGTTGCTGTTGTTGTTGTTTAGCTGTTCAACTTGTATCCTATCGATGTTCAATGCGTAATGAGTTTAACATACAGAAACATGTCGAGTTGCATATGTATAGTACATACACACTTAACTTAACACATAAATGTGTGCTTTTAAACACCAGATATTGTATGAGTACTTGTAAGAAAACTACTAGTGCTTGTTCTATTTGTGGTAGTATCTATTAGATTGTTGACAAATTACAAGAACAAAAACTTAATTCAATAGAATACAAGTGGAAATGCATGTTGTTTGGTTGTCTGTCTGTTTGTTGAACGTGTCATTTTTAGTTAAATATTTAATTCTTGTAATGGCTTAAAGATTAAAATATAAAATATTTTGTAAACAAGCAAAATTCATATTAAAATTGTAGTATAATAACTATATGGGTAATGTCCTCATTTTAAGGATGCAATTATTTCTTGGATTAATTTATGTTTAAAATTAAACAAATATTGAAAATACCAAATTATTATTGACGGCCAAGCCAGTTGCTGATATATGTACTTCAAAGTGATATATTCGTTCATTGTACGTTAGTTTGTATCATACAATTTATTTTGTCTCACATACATATATACATACATACATACATACATACATACATACATACATACATACATACATACATACATACATACATACATACATACATACGTAATTGGCCATTATAACCCTGTATCAGGGTTACGGCCTAACTTCTCGCAGAACTTATGTTTTGTATGATAATTTTTATTTATGAGTACCGGGACCTAGAGCTGGCAAACAATCGATAGTTCTATTTCTTTTAGACTATCGATGTTATTTTTCGATAGCGATACTATCGTTAAATGTTGCATTTAATTGACTTATGCAGAGTTCTCTAGCTTAAAACCATCATCGGTACTTTTCAACAAGGAAAATCGTGATAAAAAGAGCAAAAATACTGAAGTTGATACTGAAACTATACCGTTGAAAAAAACTCACAAGGGTAATTCGGAAGTCGGCTGTGTGCGAAATTTTATAATACTAGAGGCAACACATCAAACTTATTTGACAACCTAAAACGTGCCCATCCATCTCATAATCAACTGCCGAAACAATCAAACACAATCCAATATTTCGTCAAAGAGTCTAAAACCTATAAAAGGGATTCCGAATGGAAAAAACTACTACAGACTGCTTTATGACTTTGGTCGCCAATGATTTACAGCCATTCAGTATAGTAAAGGATACATGTTTCCGAGATTTTGTTAAATGCTTAGATCCCTACTACATATTGCTTTCAAGAAACACTCTAAAAAATGTGATGATGGTAAATTTGTTTAATACAACCAAGAGTAAATTGCAAGCTATGCTTAATGAAGGGCAAATCTGCATCATTACAACAGACTTGTGGACTTCACGCGAAAACGAGGGCTACCTTACCGTAACGTGTCACTTTATATGAAACAAATTTGTTCATCGTATGACTGCTTTGTCTTTGTGCGAACAGGAACGTGAAATTTTGCATTTCTAAAAGAATTCGATACTATCGATAATCTCGATAGTTTTTGAACCAACAATCAAAAACATCGAATGGCGCGACAATCGATAGTTTGCCAACTCTACCGAGACCTACAGTTTAAAGTCGCACCAACTACTTTTCACATAAAATCAAGCCAAAACCGAAAAAATTACACAAAATTCGCTCAAAACTTAAAGTCTTGTTTGACTATTTTCTTCGACCACCATGGTGTTATGCAGTACGAATTATTTACAACCGACGAAACGGTTAACAAGGAGTATTATTAAAGTGTTAAGCGTCGTTTGCACGAAGCCCATTTGAGAATAATTATATTCTTTGTGACCATTTCGTCAAAAATTCATCCAATATGTTTCCGGAACCATTTGCCTATTTGCCTGACTTAGCATCCTGTGAGCTATTGCTGTTAAGCAAACTCAAAAGACCACTTCTTTGTTGAATAATTTCAGTTATTAAAAAATCAAAGAAATAACTTTTGGCAAACAAGAGTGGGACTACTGCGCTAATGTCGGTCGGCTGTTAAGAGGCATTATTATCTGGTTTAAACCCAGCACAAATGCAAGACACTACGACCTATAAGATCAGCACCCTCAGTCGATCCGCCCTTCACATACGCGAATTGACTCGGGTGCAGGGGACGTTCCACAAGACACGTCTCCCTTATATAAAAATCCACCAGCCTCTCCATTGTCTTCAGAAGAAAGGATGAGAGACTTATGGGTCTATACGACTTTGGAATATCACTAAGCCTATCTGCCTTCGGTATAAATATAACCAAAACCGAAGCTGGCCTTAAAAATTACAAGAAGTTTAGACACTATTATGTCAGAACTTCTTTGAAGGAGAGCTGGAAAACTTCCATCTCTGCCCGGAGCCTTATAGGGTTTAAAGGAGCCAATAGCCCACAAAACCCTGTCGGGAGTGAATATTCTACTCGCGAGACTTTTGACCCTTCTGGTAACACGTACAGGTGCGGGAATATCCCAGCACTCGCGTACAGGTGCCACCTCTCGGGAACCAGGAAAATGCGTTCCCATCCAGAGATCCAAGGTTTGCCCTCTAGACTAAGTGTACCCTCCGGTACCTGTACTAAGGGACCCTATGCCATTAGAATGATCTATGGTGAGAGACTTTTGAAGGCGGGCCAATGCCGGCAAGCCCTCAATGGACTGACAAAATCCCCTCCACGTCTCCCTTTTAGACCTTCTAATCTCCTTATTGTACTCAGTGAGACTAACTCTATAAACCTGACAATAACCTGTGCGCTTGGCCCTATTAAAGTTCCTCCTTACGGTTTTCCTCAGCTTTGACAAAGTGTCATTCCACCAAGGCACCTTACGAACAATAGAATGGTCACTATGACGCACACTAATGTCCAAAGAGGATTTTAATGTCGACTGTAGCTGATTTGCCGCCAGATCCAGTTCATCAACAGACTCTATAGAATCTGGCAGCCAGTCAACTTCTTTAGCCACATTTCCTCTGAAGCAGGTCCAATTTACCTTCCTAGAGACTATTGGCCTATCATCGGTTCTAGCAACGCTAACCAGATCAAATCTAATGTGCATAAGGATACTTCGTCTGACTGCCCTAATGAAGTAATTGACAATAAATTTTATACAGATTTCAAGAACGGAACATTTGCCCCAATTGATAGATCAGAAAAGTTTAAAATGAAAATTCGTACTCCTATTTGTACCCAGTTATATACGTCTAAGGACCGAGTCATACAGAATCCGTCATACGTTGTACTAAGTACTATTTCAACTGACGGAAACGTACTATCGTATGTGGTAATTATAAGTAAAATGAGTACTTTGATGCAAACTAAAGCAAAAATAATAATTATGAATCAGAATTACAATTTATTTTTGGTTTTTGTTCTCTTATTAGATTTTATGCACATTAGTCGATATCGACGGCATGTGTTACTGCAGCCGTGGTGGTAAGATTCGAATTCGAGCCTCAGCAAGAGTGATCAATTTTTGAATAAATTTTTTGTTTCGTATAAATGTTTCTAGTTGCCACAATCATTGTGAACGAGAATGTCTTAAAGACTTGACACTAAAGGTTGTCGACAACATTACGGAGGTGTTCATGCACGATATTTTATGGCCTATTTTCTTAAAGTTGTCGGCAGGCTTACATAAGTAGTTCATACAATTTTCCGTCGAAGACAAGATGAGTGACATTGTTGCTCAACCATTTAGGGAGTTTGTTTAAATATTTTTGCAATATTTGTTTCAACATGGCGTTGACAGATTGTTTTGGCTGTCGTCGATGTGTCTTGAAGGAAATTCTATTGTCATGCACACATTATCGAGAAAGTCTTTAGGACAGAGCCAACTGGCTAATATGTAGTCTTCTTCTTTTAAGTACTAATTCACACACGTCAAGTTTAACTCAGTAAGTCTTGAGCTTTTTGAGCTTATTTTTTCATTCTCTAATAATTTCTTACTTTTTCAAAATGTAATTAATTTTTAGAGTTTCATCATTTTAAGCATATAAGTCGTCATTGACTCCTTTAGTGCACACAAAAGTCACCTAAATGACATTAAATTGTCATATTTGTCAGCCAAGATTATGAGTTTCAATCGATCTTCGTTATTCTTATAATGTGTTGGCAATATTATTGAAGAAATCATTATCCTGAAAATGATATCCGTTATAAGAAATTCAGACCAATTTGTTTTGTGTAATATAATTTTCTTTTTGCGTGTTCCAAACTATAATGCTCTTATATTTGCATATTTGATTGGCTTTAATTTGTGTTCATTAAGTAATTTACGTAAATTTACAGTCTTACTACGACAAATTGTTTTGTTATCTACAATCAAAAACATTCGTTCAAATTTCATTTTAATGTAAAAAAGAAAAAAGAATTTTATTGAATATCAAATAAATTCAACATTAATATGCGGGTTGTCTGGCCTAAATAATAATTATTTGTAACAAAGCGTTGTCGCGGCATTTGTGTCTGTTCTATGCCATTGTCACTCTTTTTGCTAATGGCGTAAAAGGTGTAAAACGCACAATAAACAAATAAACAAAAGAAACTTTATAGCCATGTTTACATGTATGTATGTACTCGTATGTATACATACTTACGTATGTAAATATAAAACTGTGAGAGTATTCATGCATTAATTAGTAAAAATAACAGACAGACGTAACGATAAACATTTAAATATTTACACAGTTTATGTGACTGATTATTAATTTAATAGACATGACCTTTTAATCTAAAAGGGTTAATGGGTGGATAGAGCATTAACTGTGACCGTCCTCAAATGTCTCGAAATCTAACTTGAAGGCTTCAAATGATCAGTTTTTATTGTTTTTACGTTTTTACTTTCTTTTTTTGTTTAGTTTCAATTAAATTCGAGAATATTTTTTCTAATTATTTCTAAGCAATGCACAGTGGTTCAATTCTCTAAGGATGGCGGTCATACGTAGTTTACTTAGCTACACTTAGGTTTGTCCCTAAACACTTATCAAAATTAATATGAATGTCTCTGTTTTCGCTATTTAAGGGTCAAGTAGGGTAAAATTATATAAAAAAAAATCAGCAAAGATAATGTTATTATAATTTTATTCATTAAAGAAAAAATAATAGAAAACAATAAATTTAACAAAACATTTTTACATTATTTTAAAAAACTTAACATATTTAAGGCCTCAGGTGATTGCTTAAATAATTTATTACAAGATTCAGTGGCTTCTTCATATAGCTCGGCTATGGAAACTAAACAATGATTAATTACTTCCGATCCTTGAATTAGTACTTTATGAACTAAAGGAGGTAAATTATACCATAGATATGCACTAACAAACATTCGCGCATCCCTAATGAGTAATTTTTGAATGCAAAATTAGACTAGACAATGTTTCTTTGCTTCCAACACTTTATGATAAGATGGCAATGCATTTGGTAATTGTGAATTGAGAAATTCCAGAGAGTTGTTTTGATCTCTTCACTTCGAATGCACAAAACTTAATGTAAAAAACAATTAATTGTAAATCTTTTTGCATGTTTTAGTAGTGCCACTAATAGTGAGTATATGAACAAACTAACAGTGAAAAATTCTAACATCGTGATTTGACTTCTATGTCCGATTAGTGAACCACTGTGCAATGTAACGAAACAAAAAAGGAAAAAATTTTAAAAAAGAGATTGATTGACATAAAAAATTAATTTAAAAACGAGTATGTATGCATGTAAATGGTGTAAGAATTTTATTTTAAAATATTGAATCAAACATTTAATTAAATATATTGCAAGTCTGCAGATTTTTATCATTTGACAGGAACCTTTTTATAATTTATAATAAAAGACTTTAAATGTTAAATAATTTAAATAAATATTCAGGATGTTGGTGTTGATACGATAGTATACCAACCAATTTGTTTACAGTGACTCTGTCAAAACATCTGCCATTTATCATCTATTTATTCGAAGCGATTCTGACAAATCATAGTGTAGTAGTTAGAACGCTCCATTATAACACCAATCAGCCCAGATTTGAGTCCTAGTACTAGAGAAAAATTAAAGAACAGAAATTTGTGTGCTCCATTTTGGAGTTTTAATATAAAAAAAAAATAGAAGAGGTTCCCTCCTTTCTCTAATAATCTCATCCTTCATTGTTCTATCGATACTACCATGGGAGGTGCTCTGATGAGATAAGGGATTTGATTCCGGGTGGTCGCATATTCTTGCGGACTACACGTACCTCTCTCAGAGCGCACCCATTTGTGGTTGATTGTTCAGCGAATCGCATAATGCATTATAGAGAGAATTCGTTCTTTAGCCGCACCGCTCGTTTGTGGAACAATCTTCCGGCGAAAGTTTTTCCTGCCAATTACGATATCAGTAGGTTTAAATCAAATGTCCACAAACACTACTCCCTCTTTCCCAATACCCACAACATATTTTCCTGGACCAGCACAATGTACTGCATGAGTAGGGGCCGACCCCTGAGGGCTGGTCTTAAAAATAAAAAAATTAAAAATAAAAAAAAGCCGCCCCCTGGCATTCTACCCTGTCCACCTTTTAATTATGAATCGAATGATCAGAAGAAAGCGACACCTACTGGGAGGTAATAAACAGAATGAACGAAGGACTAAAACTTACTATTCAACTTAGCAAAGGTTTTTTCCTCTTCACATCAAAGAATTAACACCAGCAGATGGAGCAATTGCTGTTAATCATTTCAAGGGTGAAGGTATAACACAGGCCTTTGAGTCTCATAGACATTAAGCGCTTAAGAAAAAAATCTTTATATCTGTCCAATTCCAATTCAACACACAGCATGAGTGTGAGATGTATACCCCTAAGTATTGGTCTTAAAAAAAAATATATGTTTTGCGTGATAAATGGAAATTAATCACGATTATTCCCATTCGAGGCTTTGATTATAAATTTATTGCTATTTTGTAAATTCTATCTGAGGTTTTGGAAAATATTATGAGCAGTCTGAAAAACCAGTATCTTTTGTTGTGATAGAAGATCTGACTTTGTGCAATACAATGTTTAATTACAGCTCTGATAGGTATGATTAAAAATCAATAATTCTAGATTGAAATATGTCATTTGATTCAGTGTAGCATACAATTTTTAAGCAGAAAATTAACATTTTCGTTTTGTTGTTTTTTACCACCAGTGTGCAGGATTATCTCACTTTGCGATTTCAGATGGTTGAATTGAATGGCATATATGCCGAAGGCCTAAATATGAACAGGTGTATTTCAAAGGTTTCTATAGTTAGACCTCTAATGTTATATCTCCACAGTAATTATTCCAGTGCAAGAATACATGGTGATGATAGTTGTGAGACGAATGATATTCATAAAAAACTGTACACTAATCCATCAAAAGAAAAATACAATAGATTTTCTTTAATAGTAACAATTTTACTGTTGATAATGACACCGAAATGGAAATAAAATAATGTTTTATTCGATTTGCAATGTCTTTAGTAACTTAGGAGTCCCAACAGATTTTCTGAATTTCACTACAGTAGGTTGATCTGTGTAATTCTTTTCAAATACAGATATTATTTACGATACAATACAGATATTACTTATTCTGTGAGGTTTATGCCATCTTTTTTAGTTATAATTTTAATAATTATTTTGCAAAGTAGTAAATTTTTAAATTAAGTTTTCTATAATTCTACACTTTTTCTCACAAGGCGACAGAAGAAATACTGCGATATTCCAATGAATAAATACAGTTGGGTGTCCTATGGTCATTAATATGCAGTATAGGGTTTTCCTGTGCGCGGACAGGAAGCTTCCAAAAAGCCGTCGAAGCACTGGCAAAAAGATTTAGATTAAATAAAGATATTGCAAAAATATTAACAAGATCATGTAGATTAAATTACTTCTTGCACCATTTTCAAAAGGCAAAGCTCTTGAGTACTTCTTGTGACACTCAAAAAATAGCACATCATTTCAGCGAACACAACAATTAAATCTTATTCACAGAAAATCTATGGCTTCTCCCAACTTAATGTTTATTCTACCAAAGACTACATCATCGACACCACGCCGATGCGTGAGCAAATAATATTGAGTCCTGGGTGCATTAAATTCGACCTTGTCTTTAAAACCACAGTCAGAGGTTGTTTAAAGGTCAACGTGTTATTCATAATTTACCTCCATGCTCGAATTTAATGTATTCTAGTCTGAACGATTCAGTTTGAAGAATTTATTTAAGAAATTTACGCATTTTAACAGTACCAAGAAGATGAAGGTCTTATCAGCCTAAAACCAAATCGGTAGACGTTGGTTTAACAAATAAAATAGCGTTGATATTCTAAATAGTTTTACATGTCTTAATTATATATCAAAATTAAGGCAAAAAATTATTGCAAAATTTAAAAATATGGACACTACATGAAACCATCAACTTCGATTGGCGAATTGTTACAATGAAACTGCTTCTCAGTCTAAAACTGCACCTGTTCTTTCATACTTCAACTTGAACATACAAACTCCATAGAACTGTATAGAAAGACCTGCTGAATTTTTAGGTGCCCTTTTGCTTTTTACTTCAAAAATATCCAATCCTCTATTATGAGTTTCGTTTTCAATCACGCTTATTAATAGTGAAAGACTAGGTATGTAACTAGTATGTCTGCCTAAACATATTTTCTTTTTGTTTGATTTGGTTTGCTACAGTTGTAAGACTTGCAAGGGCGTTTTCGATGAAGAGTGGTTACCACTATTAAAAGAAAATTCAATTGTTACTCAATACAAGTGAAAATAAATGATATTTTATGAATGAATATGTACAGACACAAAGAACTCTGATTAAACAACCGTAGCTAAGGTAGAAAACATGTTCAGTTTGGCTTATGCACTATTCCTTCACGGATATCATTTTCTACTTTGATTATAAAAAATCATTGTAAAAAATCTACATCTACATATCGGATTTAACTTTGATCTAAATAAAGCGTTTCTGATGAAACAAATTTTTTATTTATTTTATTTTACACGAGAAAGTACTTTAAATTACAGTTTTCTATTTGTAACTTGAAAAAAATTTCTTTGGAATTTCATTGATTTCAATGACTAAATAATACACTTTTTCTATATGAATTCGAAAAATTAAAAAAAGAACTCTAAGGCTATAAAATCCATTACAAAAATGTATGCAAATATGTGGTAGGTTTATTATTAACACGTTCCACAACTGAGAGTCTGTTTACCATAATCAATTTAAATAATTTTATTTTATAAAAGCCTCCGCAGTAAATAATCCCTAAAGTAATCACTCGCCATTTATCAAACACTTTTACAATGTTAATCTGGGCAATAAAATATATTCGAAATCTAATGATGTTGCTTTTGTATAAAAATTATAACATTTTGATAAGCTGTACGAGCCTTGTATGTATTTTGATGAGTTTGCTGAAAATTGCAAGAGTAGAATTTTAAATTAATGAACATGGTTTCCATATCAAAAGGAAATTTAAAGAAAATATTCTTTTGAAATAAATGACGTTAAAATGTAAAAAAAATTCTTTATATGTATATTCATATTGTTTTTGTTACCAATTTAAAGAAAGGATATTTATCGTTTGCTACTTTATAAAGACAAAAAAATTTGTTAATAAAAATTTTAAAATAAAGAAAAATAAAATAAAATTTAAACTGAAAAGAAGAAATAAAATTTGAATGTAAAGACGTATTTGATAACAAGTAATCCTTTATTTACTAGCTTTACCTACCTAGTGTTGAGCGGGATTTTGAACATGACACTCAAACAAACAGGAGCGTATTTCACTAAGCTACAAGTCTACAATTACAAGTGTTTTTGCCGTAAAATTGTAAATTTGTAAATTATTGTGTTTCATAAAAATACAATTACAAGTTTGTAGCTACAAGTGATTTTTACAATTTACAAATCTACAAGTCATACTTCTACAAGTCGTTTTGTTTCATCAAACTAAATTTTCACTTGTACACTTGTAGAATTGTAGAAAAAAAGCTTAGGGTCGACAGAGACTCTCAAAAAAATTTTACAAGTTACAAGTGAATGATAAATTGAATTCAAATTTGACTTTTAACTATTATTTAATAAAAATTAGCTTAAATAAACACAAAATCAAACAATGTTAATATTAATTACCATTAATTTATTTATTTTGTTTATTTTTAATTATTTATTTTTTTATATAAATGATTATATGTAATAAAAAAAACTATATCACATTGTTTGCTTATTACAAATTATCGAAATGGCCAGCGATGTTTTTAATTGTGCGGTCACTCTTTGTAATTTTTCACGCACTGAAGAAGATGAAAACTTCAGAATTACAGATCCTAGCGACTCCGATAATGAAGAAGAAGCGAATGAAACCCTAGCAGACAGGAGAGGCCGAAATAAGCTGCAAACAATTTTAAATTTTTTTAATTAGGTAATGACTTGGAAATGAAAAGAAATTAAACATGAAATGAAAATATGAAAAAGTTTGACAAAAACAAAAGGTTTAATGAACAAGAAAGTGAAAAATTATATAAGTATAACAAAAAAGAAATCTTAAATAGTAACACAAAAAAGAAAAGAAAAGTTTAACTAGAAAAATAAGGGGGTGTACACCCCCGCACTTCTTTTTCGGGAGCTATCAGGCACTAGCTCCTCCTCGTTCTTGGTAGGAGTCAGTTCTGTGTCTGGCAGCAATGAGACAGTATCGTTGCATTCCTCTAAAGTGATACTCACTAACTTCTGCAACGACACTTGCTCACCATTAGGCTCCTGTGGTCGGATGCCATCACATGTTGGTGACTCCTTTCCAATAACCTCCAAAACCAGAGTGACCAGCTCCGTGAGCTTTTTTGGCCCTTCCACCACCCCGGTCTTTCGGGAGTTGTCTCTCTTGGCCTTATTTAAAAAAATATTATATACTAAGTATATAATATGTTATGACTTTATAAAACCAAATTACCAGTGTCATCCTTTTGATGTTTTCCCAAAAAACATCACGCACATATTTGGCGTCTTTTTCACTTGGCACCAGTCCAAGTGCAAGACACCTCATACGCACGTTTTCCCACTCTTCCATTTTCATTTCTTTGGTAAGTTTATCACTAAACTTTATCACTAAACTTACCAAAGAGATTTTATTATGTTGATTTGCCATTACAAAATAAGAATGTTCAACTTTTGAAACACAAACGGCAAACAACTTCAAACACAAACTACATATGTTTTGATTGATTAGTGGTGTTATAACAATCAAAACAAATTATCGATATACGTTAGGGTACCCATAATTGCAAAAATATTTAAAATATCTTTTGAAATTTTCATATATTTCGTAAGTACTCTAATATACATATATTCACATATAAATTTAATATATCAAAATATTTTATTTTATTTTAATAGTAGAAATTGTAATTGTTGAAATTGTAGTTTACAAGTATAAAAAACTACAATTGTTATGAAAATTTTAATGAAACACAATACATCAGCACTTGTAAGAATTAGACTTGTAATTGTAACTTGTAAACTTGTAGAATTGTAGTTTAGTGAAATAGGCCCCAGATATAAAAAAATCATTATTTAGTTTGTACGGGAGGCCCACTTGTGCTTTCTGACTGATAATTTGTCTTCACAATTTTTTTTAAGACCAATACTGATGGGTAAACCCTTACTCATGCAGTGCATTGTACAATATTAGAATTTTTTTAAGACCATATTAAGGAGTAAATCTTACTCATGCAGAGCGTTGTATTGGAATTTGAAGATATATACTTAGATAGTTTTATGCATATATTATATTATGCGCCTTTTGGTTTATGAATGATGATGTCATTCAGAAAAACTTCAACAACTGTAGCTTTAGATGCCTTCAAAACATATAAAATACAACATTTAGTTTGTGTAGGAGGTACCACGCACGAAAAAAAAATTACCATATACGAACACAACTATGTGATAAGAGACACAAAAAAGAATTTCGCCCAAAACCAAGAAATATTTTTTTTGGACCCCCAAACATTTGTGGCCTTTCTGCAAAAAAGTAATCATTTTCTCTTTCAAAACCTTGGAAATTTTGATTTACTTTCTAAGGCAAAGTTGTAGCTTTTGTCATGAAAAACAAAAATTTTGAAGATAAAAAAAGATATAAAACCAATAAAGGGTCAAGACCAAAATCGCAAAAAATTCAAACTTTTTTGCCTTTCAAAATTTAAGGAAACAATGAGCTATAAAAATTCTCCTAGGATCTCAATAAATAACAGTTAGCTTACTATAGCATCTCAATATTGAAGTAAAGCTATATTTACACTACCTAAGTTTCTCATTTGAGTTTTATAGCAGACGCATACTCAGATAGTCTCAGGCAGTTTAATTACGAATCTAATTTAATTTTTATTGTTTTTGCCAGAGCTCAGTTAAAAATTAAAACATTTTCTATAGCATCCGCCATCTAACGTTTTCTTTCTTCAACTAGTGCTATTTCGTGAACGGTAACACTTAGCTCATGTCTGATTTGACAGATAATTAATTTTGTCCTTCCGCTGAACGAATATGGTTGTGTAAACGCTTGAACAACGCCGGGAAATATTGCAACATTACTTTGAAAATGATGGTAAGGAGCAAGGAGTGGCCTTAACAGTCAATGGCGATTGTTATCGGGCCATGTTGAACGAATTTTTGTTCACAAAAATTTAAGAGGAGAATATTCGTAACATTTGGTTTCAACAGGACAGCGCTACGTGCCACACAGCCGAAGGTTTTTGAAGATCGCATTATCAGCCGTAGAGCTGATGTTGTCTGGCCACCACGGAGCTGCGATTTGACAACGTTGGACTATTATTTGTGGGGTGCAGCCAAAGATAAGTGTTACGCCGACAAGCCAGAGACACTTGACTCTTAAAAGGAAAATATTCGTGAAGCCATTGGTGAAATACAGCTGCACACAATTGATAATGTGCTTAAAAATTGGACCGATCGTGTACGCTACTGCATGGCCAGCCGAGGCAGTCATTTAAATGAAATTATTTTTCATTATTAACCGGATAGATTGTACTTTCAAATAAAAAAAGACATTTGAGAAAATATTCAGTAGTTTTTTTTTATAACATTTTCAAAAAAAAAAAAGTTATTTAGCAGACCCTTTACTTACAAAATTATTGCCGTCTGAGTTGCAATTGCTATAATCTGTTATAATCAGACGATAAACTTAGGTAGTGTAAATATAGCTTACGGAAAAGAGAAATTAAAAATAAATTAAAAAATTTTCGCGAAATTTTTAATATTCTGCCTATCTAAGCGCTACCTGAGAACGGTGTTAAAAATCATTCCTAGGAAGTTCATTTGTTTTAGAAAGTTGTTTATTGAGATCTTGGGTAAATTTTTGTAGTTCATTGTAGATTACATATCGGAGGTACCATGCCCACTTGGCTGTGCTTATTGTCTATGAACCAATATAGAACATTTTCTCTATTATATCGTTTTGGTAACCCAGAAGTAGGGTGGTAATGGCCAACTATGTTTGTTTGTATGTATTTTTTGCTCAAATAGTTTCGAGATCAACGCATTTCATTAATCAAAATGCAGGCATAGTACCTCTCATTAGGAGAATAGTAATTGTGACAGTTTAGAAATTTGGTTCAAACACCTTGTTCGCAATTAAAAGCGGGCAATTTTGGATTTCCGGAAGTGTTACTTTTTATACAATTTTTAATTGACAATTAATGTTCTATATAATAACGTTAAATGTAAATCTATTTACATATATATTTCTCTATAGTGCTGATAGTGTTTTAATGTCAGAAGTAAGAGAGATAATTAAATGTATTTCAGAATTCCTTATTTCAAACAATAAAGACCTCTAAGTATTAAATTTAGTGTTGTGTTTAGGTCTAAAGAAGTATTAATTACTTGACTTTTTTTCTATCTTTTCTTATATCAAAGAGTAAATAATGATCAATCATTTGAAGAATTAAAATCTGTTCAAACAATCAATTTATGTTAAGCAATAACCAATTCACACAATCTTCTAGAGAAAAAAAAAATAAAAAAATCTAAAAATTTTATCTGTACGCTTCATAAGATTTATAATTTATTTGCATTTTTAATGGCACGTGATTGTGATGACATGATAAGTAAATACCAAACTCAGGCGAACACAAACTCTAGAATATATTTTCTTCTCTCTTTTTTTATTTTTTAACCACAAAATTCAAATTAAACCAAAAAGAATGCCATAATAGTTTAAGGCATTTTGCCTTTTGTTACATTTATTTTTTATAATTGTTTTTTAGCTTTAAATAAGAAAAAAATAAAATCAAATTAAGAAGTAGAAATAAACTGAAAGCACAGAATATTTAATAAAATTACCTCATTTTTAATAACACTCGTATTGTGCTGTTTGTCAAGCGCCTTTCTGCTGAAGGGTATTTTTATATTGCATGTGAAGTTACTTTTTTCCTTTTTTATTCAATTTAATATTAAAAATTTATATATTTTTTTTCTTGGGTTTAGCACACAAAAAGCCATAAACTTTTTCTATTACTGACAACATTGTTTGCTTTCATATTTAAATCTAAATCTCATTCTTATGAACTTTTCTTTAATAAAATTATACTCGTACGACACTTTCATGGTGGTCGCCTTTTGTAATTCTTCTTTTTATTATTATTATTTTTTTTCTTCTTATTAAACGAAATTCATTTCTTTTATTTTATAACTTAGTAAATATATAAACAAAATGCAGCTTCGTTTTATTATTTAAATGCGGTTATTATTATGAATTTTTTATGTTTTAGGGTTGAGTCTTCATTTTTTAAAAACTGTACGAGTACAAATAAAAAGATAAATTATTTTATTTAAATTTAAAACGTGTTTTGTTTTTTGATACACCAACTAAAGTGAAAATGATTTAATTTGACTTTTTTGCCACTGCATACCGCATGTAATCGTATGTAAGAAGTGTGTAATATGATTAATTTTGTATTTTAGATATATGTATGTTGTATAGGAGTCAGCACTGTATATTAATATCATATATGAAAAAATATAAGTGTATAAAATAAACAAAAATAACGACAAATGAGTCTTCAGAAAGCAAGAGTGTTTAGAATTAGGTTTTCATAATTTAAAAGACGTTTTGTAAAAGCTATCCCGAAGGATTTACTACAAGCTACTTCACACTATTCAATGCATTATATAAAAGCAAAAACTAATGATTTTTTGTAAGATTTAAGAAAAAAAAAATAAAAGGCAAATATTTTGATAACATTGTAGTTCAAATAAAAGTTATAACGTTTATGGTGTGTAAAGGTGGGCATTAAATGTATCCCCATTAAATGTATCCAAAATTGGTACGCAAAAGAAAATGTCCAGAAAACAAAAATTTTACTATTGAGAGTTATTTCACTTATTGAGGCTTTATTACATTTATATAGTTAATTGTGGACATACAGGGTGTCCGCGTGGAAGTAATCCTACTTTGCTTGTTTATAATTTTTGATTAAATGAAAGGGAATGGATTTTGTATTGATAAATGTTTTATTTAATATCGGCAATAATGTATGTAGTCGCCGTTGGCTAGTGGTTAGTGTGTTGGCTTACTAAGACATGGGCCCTGGGTTCGACTCCAGGCTCCGACATCTTCAAAAAAAGAAATATGAATAAAATATTTCTTTCGTCGACTACCTCTCAGAAGTCTTCTGGCAAAAGCTCTGAGAGTAACTAATTGCCATGAACAAGCTTCTCAAATCTGTCGTTCGGAGTCGACATTAAAAACTGTAGGTCCCGGTACTCATGGATAAAAATTGACACACACAACATGAGTGCTGCGAGAAGCTAGTCCGTAATCCTGACACAGGGTTGTAAAGGCCAGTTATGTATGTATGTATGTAATAATGTATGGAATACAATATCAGATAAATATCCGCCTCTGTTAGTCTCACAAATGCGATCCCTTTTGAGCACATTTTTCATTACATTCTCACACATTTCACGCCATATTTCATTAATTTAATCACAAATATTTTGTGTGAGTTGTTTCAGCGTTTCTGGTTTGTTTGCATAAGCCTTGCTTCTGGTTGAAACCAGATGTCAATCAAGGCCAAAGCGTGCAGTTGTGGCATTAAAAAGCTATTAATAATATCATGATATCGCTTCCCATTGACTGTTACTTTTACGTCATTTTAAGTTTCAAAGAGTTAAAGTCCGATGATTCCTCCTGACCAAATTGCACATCAGACTGTCACTTTTAATGGATACAAAGATGAATGATGAATAATTTTAGAGGTTTTTCATTGCCCAGAGCTGACTATTCTGTTTATTCACATATCCATTCAAATTAAAATGTGCATCGTTACTCATTACGATTTTTCATGAAAATCGATGATTGATTTTTATAAAATGTTTGAACGATTAAAATACTTTGGTTTACCGATTATTTTTCCATAATAAATTTTCCACGTCTCTACTTCACGACTGTCAAATATGAACAGTCAAGTCTAATATTTTCTAAAATGGCAGCACCCCGGCGGACATCCAGATAAATACAACAAAAGTTACTAAAACTCGTAGCAACGCTAAAACAACGTCGCACACTGGTTCAACAGAGGCATTAATTAATTTTTTTCATGCCTTATGATCTACCTGATTTTTTTACAGTTTTTAATAAACAATCTAATTATCATTTACAAAAATTATTAGGATTATATCTTTATTACTTTTTTTTCTAGAGACGTTCAATGTTGACCTAAGTGAATGCGTTTAAAGCGACCGCATTATATATGCTACCTTCTATCGCTTCATGCTTTTAAAATACTCTTGTAATGACACTAAAAAGATTTTTTCCATACAAATGGACGTTATTTATGATATATATGCAAATAAAAAAAAGTTTTCAAATTTAAAAAAAATATTTTTTTTTACTACAAGAAAAATTGTCCAAAAATATATACATATTTTCTCCAACTTCTATGGATTGCATCTTCTGATCTCCAACGATCTCCAGCCAGATACTTATATCAAATTAAAGCCTAAAGTCTCAGCTATTTATATTAAAAATTTGGCTGTCTGTTTTTGCCCCTAAGCAATTCCGGTTTAAGAAACTAAAAATAGTTAGAAAAAATTTCCTTCACAATCATGTAATTGCAGTAGAGGTTTGTATTAAAATCTGTTGCATACTCCTAGGATTGCACTTTTCTGCAACAGATTTTATTGCTACTTGTCTGCAGTTTTCCCGGCCATTTTAAGAAAATTCATAAGTTTGTTTAACGATCTGTAAAAACTTGTGGATTTTTTTGGGTAAATTCAAAGAATAGGCTTTTAGGGCTCATTCGGTTCCAGTAATAATGTGAATACAGCCGGACCTATCTTTTATTTAAAAGAAAAACTGCAAATTTTGAGGCTTAGAAGGCAATTTTAATTCGGTCATATCTCCTACAATTCATACGCAATCTAAACAACTTTTTCTACGAATTAAAAAGGAAGTGCTGTGTTTCAATAAAAACTGCATTGAAAAGTTATCAATTAAAATATCTGACATATACAAGCTACTGAACTGTGTAAAAATTTTCATCAGTTTTGGTTTTACAATATTTAAGTAACTTCAGTAGACTTTTTCTAAGACAAAATATTTCTTTTTCATCAAATAAAAAATGAATTTCTCTCAGTGAAACATTCTTCTTTAAAACGGAATTATTTTATTTGTAAAAAATAGTTTTAAAAAATCGAATTTTAGTCACCAATACCGCCTACAGAGAGTGCAAGACGGTGCGATGGGCGTGGCAGATTTCAATGAAACTTGGCATGCGTCCTTTGTTTTTTCTAAGAAGTATATGTACTAAATTTTAAGATTTTTGCTTTTATACGAAAGGTTTTATGTGAAATATCCATTTTGATTGTATGGGCGGTGGGCGATTGGTGTGGCTGATTTTCATCAAACTATTTCATTTTCTTAATTTAGTCAATATAATACTCTGTGCCAACTTTCAAGTTTCTAGATCCACTCCTTATATTTTTTGCACAAAAATGTATGAAGCCGTACCAGTGTATGTCGGTAGCACAAACTATTTTTCTGAAATAATTTCTGGTTCTTTAGGAGGTAGCATGTATCATCTGTACTTTAAAAAACGGCTTTTTTGTGCAACTGTCTATAATAATTTAATAGAAAACTATGCCATTATGCTATTTAATGCTATTTATTTATTTATTATTTAACTTAAAATTACAAAAATATTTACTTAATTAAATCCCTTTTTAAAGAGAAATAAAAGTATAATATTAATGTGATTTATTATCCTCCATAGCGTATGAATTGTATGTATGTATGTGTGTATTTAATTAATAATAATCATACGCCAACATGTTCAAGTGAACACGTACATTTAAATGGAAACGGCTGCAATAATGTTATAAAACAATAATATTTAATTAAATAATTGATACGTTTTTCTATACGAGAGATAAAAAAAATTGCATTTTTAAAAATATATTCGTACAATACTTTAATTGGCTAATTGTTTATGATGTCAAACATAATTTAACATTACTTTTGAAAGCTGACAGCAATAAATTAATTAAACACAATTGATGTTTAAACAAATGGGGTTTAAACGTTGTCTGTATAAAATAAATACTTTAATGAATTTATTATTAAATTATTGCACAAAATGTCCTCAATAACGATGTACAACAAATGCGGTATTCTCTTTAAATTATATTTTTTGATTGACAATTAAAACTATTTTTTTTTATTAATTTACATTTAAAAATTTATTTGAATTTAAACTAATCCATTGCATAAATATTTTATTACTCTTCATTAATATTTATAAGACTGCCTGCATTGCAGTAATCAAAAATATTTGGTTTTAAATTCTTTTGTGTAATATTCACAAAATGTTAATTTTTTTATTTAGCCTACCCCTCCAGAATATTGTTTAATTAACTCATAAAACCAACAAGAATTTCTGTTTAATTTGGCATTATTTAAATATGAAATTTAACATTCTTTAAGCAATTTGTGTAAAATATATTCTTTGTATGGGTGTTCAATTACACAGTGATTTTATTATTAGATTCATTGGCTGTTTTAATTACATTTCTATTGAGTTATTAAAGATAACAAACAAACATTAAAAATATGTATAAATTTTGAGGGTTCAAGAATTAAGAAAAAGTATTAAAATGAACCCAAACAATGAATCATTCTACTCGTATTTCTAAATTTCCCAAGAATGAAGAATAATAAAATTTTGTATTTTTTATTACCATTAGAATACATAAATACTTATAATAAAATATTGTTAACAAAGCTAATAAAAAAATTTAACAAAAATAATTACAGCGCGTAACAAATTGCTGCTACTGTTTTAAATCACTACAATAAAGGATATAATTTTAGCAGTTTTTCAAGTAAAATAGAAACTTTAAGTGATCATGTCCGTATAAGTAATTACAAGTCGTATTAAGTTTATATTTTTCTTAAATGGAACAACTAAAAATATTGTTTATCAATTTAGTAAGTTTTGTCAAGGTCCAAAAATAGGTTTCTTAGACAGGCTCTCTGCCGGGAAGGTATACTACTTTTTTGCCGCCATTTTGATAAACATTAGACTTGACTGTTCATATATGGCAGTCGTGAAGTAGAGATAATGGAAATTTATTTTGGAAAAATACTCGGTAAACCAACTATCCAATATGATGCTACAGCTCGCACATGATAACCCCGATTTTTATGAAAAAATCGTAATAGGTGACGTGGGTTTTGGACAATGGAAAACCCGAAAATTATTTATCAGTCACCTTTGCATCCATTAAAATAGACAGTCTGGTGTGCAATTTGGTCAGGAGGAATCATTGGACTTTAATTGTTTGAAACTTAAAGCGATGTAAAGGTAACAGTCAATGGGGAGCGATATCATGATATGATTGAAATAACTTTTTAATGCCACAACTGCACGCTTTGGGCTTGAGTGATATCTGGTTTCAACAAGACGGTGCCATATCGCATACAGCCAGGATAATAATCAAATTACTGCGAGACCTCATTCCGCAACAAGTTTTTTCAAGGAATGCTGATTTTGATTGGCCTCCACAGTCACCTGATTTGACTGCTCTGGACTTGTTTTAGTATGGATATCTGAAAAGCAAGGTTTATGCAAACAAACTAGAAACGCTGGAGCAACTCAAACAAAATATTAGTGATAAAATTAATGAAATACCGCGTGAAATGTGTGAAAATGTAGTGGAAAATGTGATCGAAAGCTTTCGCATTTGTGATATTAACGATTACCTCTTCATTACAAATCTTTATAGACACTTGTAAGTTACCCTCCAAAGAAGAACAGTTACGTATTGATGCAAAAACACATCTTGATGACAAGAACAAGCCAGAAATTATTAATAAATATAATAAGACCAAAGGAGGGGTTGATTTGCTTAATCAAACAAAAACAAATCGCTGGCCTTTCTTCCAATTCTATAATATCAGGTATAGCTGCTTTTTTTATTTGGACAAATCAATATCCAGAATGAAATACAAGTAAAAAGCAACTACGTTGAAAATATTTTTAAATGATTTAATTCAGGAACCTTTTTCTTCCAAATATAAAATATCGAAGTGTTTTAAAATTTAACAAAAGCAATACTAACTCTAAATGTGTACTTTGCGAAGACGACTTCTCCAATCTACTGACTTCAACACAGCAGGCAAATAAACGTCCTAGATGCTATATTTTTTCACCAAAAATATGCAGAGTTCGTAAGCAGTCTTGCAGTATTTGTCGCAAAAACACTTGCAACAAATACTGTTCA
The DNA here is from genome assembly GCA_963576795.1 of Metopia argyrocephala. NCBI lineage: Eukaryota > Metazoa > Arthropoda > Insecta > Diptera > Sarcophagidae > Metopia > Metopia argyrocephala. Next base: position 66,845,332 of record OY756208.1, read on the forward strand.
AAAGTTCTTGTATGCTTTATATGTAACAAAAAATAATATTTAATTCATGCATCTTAAGTAAAAGCAATAATAAAATATGAAAAACAAAATAAAAAAAATATTATCTAAATTATTTGTATATGCCTTTGGGGCACATTTCGCCTGAATTTGTCACAATGCTATTCTGACTTGATTAGGGTTATGTTGGTTCAGATGATAGAGACAGATTTTTTACATGCTTATTTTCCTTTTACCCTGACTATTGATTTCAAATACTACAAACAACTGTGACAAGTTATCTAGGTTTTAATAAGTTATCTTCTCTTTATATATTAAAATAATTTTTTTTGTATTTTATAGAACTAAATGATGTTTTTTATAGAGTGACACAACTTTAAACCATAAGAAAGCAATGAAAGACATTTCCAATATTAATATAGCGGGCTTTATTAAAAAGAAATTTTTAAGAAATTAATGTTTAAATATAATGTCTGCCATGTGGCCGACACGGCTGGCTCGTAGAAAGCACAAACTGGAACACCAATTTTCAACAACTTTTTTTTAACCCTGCTGTTAGGTTAGGACCATTTGGTCCATTTTTTTTATTGTTTTCTTTGTAATTTTTGAACGGTGATATATAGTGACTTAATTTTTTAGCTCATATGGTCTTTTTACAAAACCATGTTATATACAAAAATTCAAGGTTCTGACTTATACCAGAACTGTGAAAAATAAAAAATTACGAATCTTAGGTTAAGGGACCATTTGGTCCATAATGTATTTCCTTTGATTTTTTTTTACATTTATTTAAAAAAAAATTGGTATTTATTAGTTGGTTTTATAATAATTGTGATTGCACGATAAGCAGCATTTTTTTCTATAAGTTTTGTAAATAAACTTACTGCAAATGAAGCATTTTATATCACATTTAGACTTGCAACATCTACAAATCAAATCTTCATCAATATATTTCCACTTGCCTCCAAACTTGACCCTAATGTACTTATTAGTATTTTCGATGATAATTCTTTCTATTGGAGGCCGAAAAAACGACATAAAATCTGACAGAATTGCATCTGGCTGCGTTGAGATATTCTCAGCCGTAGCTTCAATAGGCTGAGGTAATAGAGTGGCACTCCAAAGCATTTTGTTTTTAGCAATAAAAAACGGATCAACAGAGCTAACTGCGAGTTCCCATTCAGTATCTGTTTGAGAAGAACTTGTTTCGTTTTTTTCTGAAGTATAATCAAATTCCGAATCTGAAATATCGGAGTCACTTTCTACATTTAGTAGTTTTTCCTCAATAAATTTTTACATAAAATGTGTTGAGTAGAGATTTGCGGTGGTCACGTGATTTGAGTGATTCACGTGAATAACGCGTGAGAGTAAGTTATTTTAATTTTACTGACGTGAGTAGTGCGTGAGTAAAGAAAAATTCGAGTGAGTGATTCGTGAGAGATTATTAAATTTCTTGCATCAGCGTGAGCCAAAATTCACTCACTCACCCATCTCTAGCATTGAGTAAAGCTTAACTTAAATTTTTAGAGCGAAGTGATCCAAAATAGATACAAATATAAAATTAAATGGTTATTTTGTATGAATATTGAAGTATGGACCAAATGGTCCATTAACCTAACATTCGTAAGTTTTTTCTAACCTAACAGCAAGGTTAATTACTTATGGGCCAATGACTTTGCTGACCCATAAAGTGCAGCAAACAGTAATTTTCTGTGGTTGTAATGGTGTTGCGACAAAAACTTGTATATTCTACTCACTCCATTCAACCAGAAATGCGCTTCATTGGAAAATAAAATTTTGAATGGAAATCGACATCAATTTGAGATTTGATTATAAATTTCAACAATTTACACTCGTTGATTTTGTGTAATTTGATTCATATTGAAATTTCAAAGCAAACTTAACAAATAGCAACTATCCGCTGTTAAGTGGGTGGTCCAATAAAGCAGTGATGTAAACTCAAATTTGTGACACTCTATAAAAAACACCCATTATAATTTTTGTTTAAGTCTGTGAAAGTGGTGTTATGGATAATAATACATTATCTATGTGATTTTTCTCCCTGTAAATTAGCTTCCGTGTAAAAAGGGAGTTAAGTGTAATATTGTAGAAAATAAAAAAAAAACATTTTAAAGCATGTTTATCAAAAAATTAATTTTCTTTTATTTAAATAAAAAAAATTTATTTCACTCTATTATTTCATACGCCTCACGCTGTGTTAACAGAGTCTTTATCACATTGCTGAAATAAATTTTTTTATAAAAATCTTTTTTTATTATATATTTTCATCTTTTTAGCACGATTTCTTTATACGTTATTCCTTGAAAAAAAAATTAACTTTAATGCTGTTTCTAGAGAAACTAAAATTGTTGAAACAGGTAAAAAGTTCATTGAATTTTTTTTTTTAACACAAAGAAGATTGTGTTAAAGGGCTTATTGATTAAATTAAATTAGGATTAAAAAAAATAAAAAAAAATTAAAGAATAATTGAATTTTTTGATTATTTTTTTCGATGTAAGAAAGAAAACAAACAAATCAGACTGCCAATTTATACTTAAAACTTCCAAATAAAATCTTTGCATCATTGCCTATAATTTGTCAAATAATTTCTTTTTTTTTTTTGTTTGTCATTTGTAGTCTTATTTTTGATTTGATTAAAAACGTTCTAGTATGAATATATTTCAATTTTAATACTCTAATATTACATAATACGGGTTGACAATTTAGGGCTTATAAATCGAACTAATTTTAGATGGATTAGCCAGTTTATAACTTCTTAGTACTTTAGTATTTTTTTTAGAAAATAAGCAATTCACACTTAAAAACTGAGCAATTTCATTGCATACATTCCTACACTTGGAAATTGGATTTTTATTCAAATGTGTTTAGCAAAAAAATAAAAAAATAATATACTTTATACTACACAGGCAAACTTTTTGCCTGTGAAATTTTAATTAATAATTTTATGGGTACTCGTATCAATTAGAATTACCAATCACTTATTTACAATATGATCAACAAGCTTATTGGGGTTCGGATTTTCAGATCATTGAGAAAAATATATCAATATTAGCAATGGCTCTACCTTATATACGACTATTACCTAATTTATGTCTATTTTGAAATCAGTTCAAATTTTAAACTCTTTTAACTGTTTTAACAGCTAATTCTAAATAATTATAATTCTAATTTTTTCATATTTTCTATAATAATACACATTCTTTACAGCTCATTTTCATAAAGATTTCAAAATAGTATACGTTTATACTCATTTTTTAAAATGCTTGATCTGACTCAAACAGGTTTTAAAAGTAGCTGCATTGAAAATGTTTTGAAATATCAAAACTGTTTTTATAGCTGTTTATGCCATGCCTTTGAGCGAATGAAAACGTTTTCAAAACGGGCATAAGCATGATATATAAGACTCTATGCTGTCGATTTTGTTTTTTTTTAATTGATATTTTAAATTACACTGGTTTACAGCCAAAAAATACCAAGAACGCCATATGCCTAGATAAGTTAATTACTGTAAAAATTCAATGCCATTGTTAAGCGTTGAGTGGAAACATGTATAACAAAAAGGCCGTTATCATTTGAAAATTTATTCTTTTTAACTTTTAGGTTCAAATGTGACACCTAAATTACACTTCTTCTTCAGTCATTTGGAAATTTTCCCGACGAACTTGGGCTCCGAAAGTGATGAACAAGGTGAAAGATTTCAACAGGAAGTGGAAGAAATCGAGAGACTTTACAAAGGCTGGTGGGATGAACAAATGATGGCGGACTATTATTGGTTCCTCATTCGTGAAGATCTATCCGAAAAAAAAAACCCAAAAGTTCAAGTCGCTCGTCATTTTAATTTAAATTTGTTTGAATATACCCCGAATATACTGTGTGAGCAATGAAAATAAAAATATTGTCGTTCCACAAAATCCTTAATAAAAACTTTATTTTTCATCCGATTTTTTTCAGAACACGCTTAAAATATTGGTAATTAAATTAATTATTTGGTAAAAAAAATAAAACATTCCAGATCTTCAATATAACGTAAAAAAAAACTTAAAAAATAGAAAAATTTTGAACTTTGAGGTGTCATATCTCAACGATTTCTTATCAGATAGAATTTTCCAGTGTTTCAACGGAAAAGGCATTCAATTACCTTTCCATTGATATGCCACTTATCTTGATCGAACTTTTTCGTTGGACACCACAAGGGTTTGAGTGGGGCCATACACCGAAAAACACAAAAGTACCGTTATCTAAAAAACGGTACTTAGAAAAAAATAATAAAAGCGTTTTTCGTGCTCAGGAGGTCCCAATTAACTTATTTAAGTATGTGGCGATCTAGGTATTTTTCCAAATTAAAAATTTGCAAACCTGTGTTATTAAAAAATAAAAAAATTCTTAAATAAAAATTCAGAAAAGGAAAAAAATACAAAAACAATTGCCTTTTCGTACTAAAATTTAAATTTCTATAATTTGGTCAGTGTAAATATAAACACCTGTATGTGACTTTGTTATTTGTTTACAAAGTTTGATTAACCAACCGTCCTCCTTTACTTTCAAACTGTAAACCGACACAAGGTGCTACATGACGTATGAGTTATAATGAATTATTTAAAAGAACAGCGGTTTTCTAAACAAGCCATTTAAAATGCATTAAAGGTGACTTAAATATTTGATTTTTCACACAAAATAGTTGTTATATATTCTTTTTTTTTCTTTTTATGTTAATATTAACACTTTTTAGTTATAATTCAGAAATTATTTTTGAAAATAATTTTTATATTTAAATTTTTTTTTTTATTTTATTTTTTTTTTATTTTTTATTATAATTTATCATATTAATTTAATTTTTTCTTTTGTTTGATTAATTTGCTTTGTATTTTTTAAGCCACTATTCAATTTTTATTTTCCAACCATAGCGTTTAACAGACCGTTTGCAACTGATTAAGGTCTCCAACATGCACATGTATTTTCAACGTAAATTTTGTTTAACTTTTTTATTAGCACGGCCAACAACAATATTAGAAGTTGTTGTTGAGAAGTTAATAAAATTTGTATAGAAACTCGTCGAAAATTTGTATTTTTCAATGAAATATTTTATACGTACCTACTGCTATTGTAGAACTAAGCGCGCTTATTTCTTTCGCATTCTCTCTTTTTCTTTCATTCCCCTGTTTAGACAGGAGGCAATTGAAATAAACGGCCTTCAAAATTTCTATTGTGTGTTTTGTTTTTATTCAGCTTACTCTTTTCTCTCTCTGAGCATGCTCTTTAGCGAAATAGAAAAGAGAAGAAATTATATTATAGTTGAAGATTTTAAACAGCTGTTTAAATGCAAGTCCTGCATATTTGTTTATTTTTCTTTTGCCTGGTAAAAAATCAAAACAAATACGGAATTCTTCCTGTGTATCCTTGTTTACATGTGTACACATCAATGCTCAAGTGCATGTGCCTCTATATGTGTAAAGGTATTCATATACACATCATGACTGTTAATCGTATGATAACAAATGTTTTCGAATACATTTTTTTGTTCTCTTCTTTTTGCATTCTTTAAGGTGTATGGTAAGTATGGTTTTATTTATATTCTTTGAGCTGTCTGTACGCGTATGTTTGTGTAGATGTGTAACATTATTTATGCAACATGCCCAGCAAACACACAGGTTTGAACTTAAATTGCAGATAATTTAAATTTAATAGTTTTCTCAATTGTTAAATGCTTGAAAACGAGCTTAAAATTTTACAAAATTAGCGTTTTCGATCAAAGAGGGAAAATTGTTTTCAATTTGAAATATGGCTCACAAATAACAACCTGTTTATAGAACACAAACTGCTCGTTAAACACTCACATAAACGCTGTATGACAAAAATGGTTTGTATGTACATCATACGTAATTGGCCCTTACAACTCTTTTTCAAAATTATGGCCTAGCTCCTCGCAGCACCCATATTGTGTATGTCAATTTTTATCTATAAGTAGTGGGACCTTCATTTTAGTGTGGCCTCTGAACGACAGACTTAAGAAGCTGTTCTTGGCAATCAGTTCCTGTCAACGCTTTTGCCAGAAGACTGCTAGGAGGATGTCGCCCAAAAGAAATATATATTTTTTTAATTTCAGTCTTGCAAAATACAAGAGCTGGGGTTTGCATCCTGAGCTCTTGTCTAGCAAGCCAACACACTAGACTACAGCGGCAACGATAGATCGTATATGGGCATTTCCTCAAAATGGTAAACCAGGATCGAAAAAAAATATGTTGATAATCATAGCATTTTATTGCTTATAATTATAAAAAAGAGTCTATATTTTTATAATATATTGGATTCTTATCATATCTCTGGTGTTTTACTTGAGAAAATTGGGATAGAAACTGAAATATTTAAAATTTCATTTTTAAACTACTTCTAAAGACATTTTTATATTTAATTATTTTACATGCAAAAACTATATTATGTTTGAACTCTTTCTTCAAAATCTTTCTTTTACAAACAATTAAGAAGGGAAATGTGTAGGGAGAAAAAAAAAAGTTCGATTAACGGTAAATTTTTGCTTTGTTTCTTGCCTAGGTTTTAATCGTACGTTCGCGACCGAAAATATCATTTTATTGTTATTGCTTTGCATAAAACGTCAATAGGTGCAAAGACACACCACATTTTAATTAATTTCGGTGTCACCTATTTGTATATAAATAAAAGAAACTTCTGGGTTACCATTAAATAGACTTTTTTTGTTTGCAAAGTTTCGTACGTTCGCGACCGTAAGTAAATTTTTTCTATAAGCAATGAGTTTATAATTGATAAGATGTCTCTAATTTTACCTTAAAAGTGAAATGATATAACGAATATTCCAGTATTAGAATGATGCACTGGATTTTCTGTGATGAGGACCTAAAATAAGCACAATTTTAACGGCCTGTTGAGTAAAAACAATAATATCACAAATAATGTTAAAATTTCATTATTTTATATTGAAAATTTTTATTAATAAAACAAACATTAAAAAACACTGTAAGTGCTTTACTGAAATCTATTTATCAGAAGGATTACGTTCTCGCGAAGTTTTCTTATTCTTTTGTCAGTATCTGTAAACGAATAGTGGCATGCTCTAACTTAATTATTACTTACAAAAATATTATATGTATGTGTCACCTCTTAATAAAAGGAAAAGATATTCTTTGTAAGTGAATTTTTGCACAAATTTTTAATTGAGCTTGTTGATCATTAACTGCAATAACATAATAATGTATTTTTAGACGGAGTTTTGTTTTGCTGGTTAAAATTTTAATTTTCCACACAACTTTAATGTAAAAGTACAAGTACCCAAAAATTAGTAAAAATACTCGATACGTGGTGCTCATTACGCAATACTTTGCCAGTACTAGTTACCACACACTATAAATAGAGAATTACGTTTTTCGTAAAGGAAATTTGACGATATTTATGGGATTAAGCATGGTGATAATACAAAAAAAACCTATGGAAATATCGTACGTTCGCGACCCGTACGTTCGCGACCGATACTTAAGCCAATTAAACGAAAACCAATAGAGATATTTTATTGTGTAAATACTGGATAGAGACCTACATTAGTATGCTTTAAAAATTATTTCATCGCTTTGGAATATTCCGTTGCATTTCACAGAATTTTACATTTCACTACTGTCAGCTAAAGTTGACTACTATTTTGCGTACGTTCGTGACCACGTCTTTATAACTATTATAATGAAAACTTCAACTCGATGAAATTCATCTTTTGCACTACATATACATCTACTAAAATGCTATCAAATCGCAAAAAAAAATACTAGAAAAAGTTTTTTTCTACCTTCTTTGTACATTAAAAGCGTACGAACGTACGTTCGTTACCCCAGGAAATGCCCATATAACAAATTAAATATAATTTCTAAAACTTTGGTTGCAATTAAAATTTTTATTTTTGCGAAATTTTAAAAACACACAATTTGCAAATGCTTATTTCTTTTATAGCAAAAATTTACTATTTTTTCATGTTTGTGTTTGCTGGGTGATATTTATTTTTTATTGTTGGTGTACGAGTATGAACGTTATAATATTGTCTTGTACGGGTATATTTAAAATCTTTACCATATTTGAAGGTCATTTATTTTTATGATGATTTTTATGAATTTGTTAACTTTTGATTTTTCCAATATTTGATGTTCGTAATACTTTCAAGGTTATTTTAAAGGCTATTATGTGTTTGTGTAACCCAAAGGGTAAATATAGTTTTATTATCTACCTCTTTAAGGTGATTTAAATAATCACAAATGGCGGTAGATTTATAAATAAATAAATTTTATAAATTTAAAATGGTTTAATAGCTGTGTAACAGATGTGATTTAAATTGATTTTAAAAGGGTAGGTGTAAAAAGAAGATTGTATTTTTTATTTGAAGTATTGTTATTTTCTTGAATTAATTTGCAATTTAAGTGAATGTCTGAGTTTCAGTGTTAAATTTCTATTATTTATTTATTCACTTTAAGTTTATTTTCATAATAAAAATTAGTACTTTTGCACAGCATATTAAAGATGCTAGAATAGATTGCAAATAATTTATTATACTCCTTTATATAAGTTTTTAATGAATTTAAAAAAAAACAAAGAGGAAGATAAGCACTCTGGATATATCCAAGGTGCTTAATACATTGTGGTAAGAGGCGCTCATTTCAAAATGTTGATGATCATATCTGTCGTTTTATATCGAAGTTCAACAAGGATCATGCTGTAAGAACCATTAGAGATTAATCCAACTGACCTTCCTAAAAGGGATATGATTCACCTTTAGTTTATAACTTTTTGAGCATAAGGGTTTTTAGTTTCATTAACATCTTTGGGAAAAAAACTCTTGACGAGTGTCTTAAGTAAAGAGAAAATGACCATAGAGAGATGTTTATCAGTTTTATTTTTGTTTAATTAAAAAACAAAATATTTTAGTTTTAATGATAAATTTATTTTTTTATAATATTAAAATAACACTTATTAATATGTGTAAAATGTATCGGCTTTTTTTCTTTTTTTATATTTTTATTTTTTATATTCATGATCGTTAATGATATATTAAGGGTACAAAATCAGCAGCAAGTTCTGAGGGGTACGTGATATAGTGGTTAGAGTGTTCGCACAAAAACTCAATGGACCCAAGTTCAAATCCCAGAAAAGGTAAAACATGAAAAGGTTAGTTTGCGTTTTTTTCAAAATTATATAGACCATATACAAAGAAAACGCTCCCCGACATTCCACTCTATTCCGCCTTACCCAGTGTCAGCGTAAAACGAATGATCAGGAAAAAAAGCGCCAGGGAAGTAGCAGATAACAGCTAAACCTACATAGCGATGGCACACTTACCACACAATCAACATGCAACGATGAGGCAATTGCTGTTGATCATTCAAGGGAATATGTATAACACTGGCCTTTGAATGATCAATTCTCAGCAATTTGTCTCAATCCTAAGGCGCTTAATAATAATATAAGAAAATATAAATATATACTGTCCTTTCCTAAAAAATTCCAATACAATGCACAGCATTTAGTAAGTATTGGTCTCAAATAAAAAAATAAAAAAAACTTAATTTTTTGTATACCAATCCGATACCTATGGCTTGAGCTGCTTACAGTTACATGGGATATTTAAATGTTAAGGGCGGCCGCCTTTCAATTCAAATTTGTGAAGGCTGACAATTAGGAATTATGTACGTAAAGAGTACAAATCTTAAAAAGTAAAGCTGAAGAAGATATAAATTCAGAGACTCAAAAGTGGAAACAGTTGAGGTCTTGGACAACATTAATATTATTTTGTCGAACTGTGCGATTTATTGCACAAGTCATCGTTCAGTTTTTCCAACAGCCAATTCACAAACGTTCTACGCAAACAATGGTAGTGTAGCATTCTATAGTCAAAATTTCCCAACTGTTTATTAAACAAAAGTCTAAGGATGACAGCCGGTATGTTATTTAAGTGAGCTATAAATTATCCATAAACACTTAGAAGTATGAAAAATATATGTTGACCGATAACCAATGACCCGTTATCACTGCCCTAAGATTTCCGGGACGGATTCTGTGTCGGTTCAACACGTTGGGCCAGATTTGTCATTAAGCAAATAGATTCTTTCCTATGCGGCCTGTTCGATATTAGCCCTTTTGCCCTCAGCAGAGGAATGTCGATCTCACACCTAAATTCGCTCGAATTAGAAGTAGAACCAGCCTTAGGAAGTGCATCAGCTATTTCCTTTCCATCAATACTCTCGTGTCCAGAGACACACTTAAAGGTAACCCTTGCTTGCCGCCCAATCTCCTCCAGAGATAGCCGGCATTCACATATAAGCTTGATGTGGTATAAATACTCTCAAGTGTCTTAATGGCTACTCCCTATCTCTACTCCCTAGAGTGGTAGGAGCAAATTTTATAAACTATGTACTGGAACCACCTTTGTATTTTATGATATACTATATTTCTACAAAAAAACAAAAAATTGGGGGAGGGTGGGTTACACCCATTGGTTTATTTGACTTGGAATATCCCACATATAACCACTTCACGTTTTTTAATATACGAAAAATTTAGTTTTATTAATCATGTGATAACATTTTTTGTGATTGTAATAAAACATTATTTTTTTATATATTTTTTATTTTATTAGGTTTTAATACTTCTTTGTTTTTGTTGTTGTTTTTTTTTTTTTTTGTTGTTGTTGATAAAACAAAACATGAGAACAGTTTTATTATACCCCAGAGGCTGTTTAACCAAACCAAAAAATAAAAAATAAAAATAAACACTTGCCTTTGCTACTCTTAAAGCCTAGTTAATCCCTTAAAACGAATTTAAACAAAAAATTTGAATTTTCTGTTTACTGTTTAGGAAAAATTCACTGTTTAATTTTAAAATGGCCACGTGGTAAATATTTTATTAAAGAATTCGTAGAATTAAATTTAAATATTTAATTTGGGCGGATTTGCCCTAAGGGTGTTACCCTACCCTTGCAAATTGATTGCCTTATATTAATTTTTTAAATATATATTTTAACATTTATAGGTAATCAGTAGGGCATTATTATTACAATATTAAACGAGCAGTCGCCGTGGTCTAGTGGTTAGTGTGTTGGCTTACTAAGACATGGGTCCTGGGTTCGACTCCAGGCTCCGACATCTTCAAAAAAAGAAATATGAAAAAAATATTTCTTTCGGCGACTACCTGTCAGCAGTCTTCTGGCAAAAGCTCTGAGAGTAATTGATTGCCATGAACAAGCTTCTCAAGTCTGTCGTTCGGAGTCGACATTAAACTGTAGGTCCCGATACTCATGGATAAAAATTGACACACACAACATGAGTGCTGCGAGAAGCTAGGCCGTAATCCTGACACAGGGTTATAAAGGCCAGTTATGTATGTATATTAAACGAGACATTGAATTAATTTCGATTTTGTCTTGTACATTTTTAAAGGTAAGAATTAACTCATTATATTTTCAATTATTTTTTTTTTAAACTAAAACCCGAAAAATGAATACAGACTTAGAAAATACTTTATTTTATATAAGCTCCAAATACACTGGACAATGACTGCCTATTTGTATATCGTCGATTGAATTAAAGAACCCTGTAACTGACAAAACCTTAAGTGTTCACCAGAGCCAAAAAACCTGTATGAAAATAGAACAAAGACTCTGGTATTTTTCAAAAAGCAGACGGCGTAAATGAATTTATTTTCATCGTAGAAATCTGGGACCGGGACCAATCGAGGTGTATGTTTTTTTGTGATAAAAAGGATTTTTTGTCAGTTACAGCGTCCTTTAATTCTTGCGATGATATGTTTTTAATTGTCGTCTCTACACCAAGCAATCCTCCACGAGAGTTAAATTTTTTTTTTCCTAAACACACAATGTATGTTTAGTAGATAACCATTTGCCATATATCTGTTGCGTTTAGAGCTTCATTTGGGTACCATTTGGTTAAAAAAAACTACTCTAAAAGTCGTCTATTCTCGAGTATAGTACATTGTTGAGAGTACACAGCCTTCATTTTTTTGTTTGAACCGTATACAGAGTCATTTTAGTTATAATACTATAGCAAGGCGTACATATATCACCCATGTGCTTGGGTCGTAGATCTTTTGGAATATACATTAAAAGATAACGACGAGACTTGAAGCCAAAAATTATATATTATTAAATTAATTCCAGATTATTTGTAGACATCAACCACAGCAAAAAGAATATTTTCTCTTATCCTAATACGGTGATAGCCACAGGTTTTGAAGAAATATATATATATTGGTATATATATCTTATTTTATTATCTTTTTAACTAAAATCTTTTCATATTCTCTTTTGCTGGGATTTCAAGCTGGGCTGCTTTGTGTTGTAAGCGAGCGCTCTAACGACCACCATACGCCACCCCACATCTAATAATTTCTTTTATGATTATAATATAATGTAGAACATATTCGGTTTTGACCAGCTTAGTTTTTTAGCCTTACCTTTTTAAATTGTTTGCATTTTATATAATTAAATTCATTGCCAAGAGGATTTTAAATCAAATTATTAAATTTACTTTAGCTCTCCTTAGCCTGGAGTACTTAACCGAAGATAAATTTAACTTCCTTTTTTCTCTTTACTTTTAGGCAATTTTTTTCTTATTGGGCAAAACCAAGCCAATGCTCAACATTATGTGCTTGTTTCTTCTCTAATTTGGTTTATAATTATTTTATATAAGTGTAGGTACTTATATATACTTATAGGTAGTAAATTAATTAAATAATTCTTATTTTTTTTTCTTTTGAGACCAATACTCAGGGGTAAACCCCTACCAATGCATTGCATTGTATTGGAATTGTTTTTTTTTTTTTTTTTTTTTTTTTTTTTGGAAAGGATAGTACATTTATGACAGAACATACATTGTTTTCTTATATTACTATTAAGCGCCTTAGGAATGAGATAAATTTCTGTGAATTCTTATTTGAACTTTAAAATTTTTATTTTTTGCAATTTCTACTGTTTTTATGTTCCACGTGTTTTCATATTTTAACTTTTGCTGTATTGTTTCTGTAAAAGTATATTGCTTTTATGTTTTACGAACATTTGTTTTTAAGTTTTGTTCTTTTTTAATTTTTTGATCGCTTTCTGCTAGAATATTCTAAGAAAAACCTAATCGATGTTGTCAGTTTTCGCACTAACTTACAGAAACAGTTTTTACTCACAAATGGAACAACGATAGAACGTTTTGTTTAACAGTTTTCGATGTGAGATTTCTGGCGAAAGATACAAAACTAAGGCACAGGAAAAGGTTACACTTTATATATTCATTTATTTTTAACATGATTTAACTCAACACGAATTCTGTAGCATATGTTTCATACGCTGTTTCCGGTTACTCTGTATTTTCTATTCATGATTGTTTTTAGCTTAATGTATAGTTATCTAAGTGACTAAGTGTCCTCTTTATTTATGTAGGAACATGTTTAATTTGTTAAAGTGGCAGCCGGAAAAATAAATGCTTAAAAAATCAGTTCACAATTTACGAAAAAGAATATTAAATTAAACACTGAGCCACACTATTGTATGTGACTTTTTAAGAGTTTTTTTTCTACTTCCTAAACGTAATATTTAACGATTGTGTGTATGTGTGTTAGTTGAACACGTGCAAAAGTGTCCATTTAATACTAAAAACTTATCCCCTATATTAGAATATGTGGGCTTTACTTGTAGATGAGTTGAAAACATTTGGAGATCAAAAAGTTAGTTTTCTGTCTACAAATACAAATAAAGGCAAGAAAACGAAAATATAAAGAAAAAAAGTATTTTTTGTTTTACCAAATGGATATTTTTTATAGCAGTCTTTGGCCTCTTATGAAAACTGGGTCAGCAATAGTTTTTTTTTTGTGTTTTTCTTTCATTTAGAATTTTTATTTCCTTTTTTGATATACACGTATCACATACACGTTGGTTTGCGGAGTATATTTTAGTTTTTACATGTCAAATGTTTAGGTGTTTTCATTTGAAATGATTTGCAAAAAAGAAAAACAGAAACCTTTAGTTAAAAATCTTTTATGATTCTATGTGTGGCTGGCTGGCTACTCGTTTCATGTGGCTGGTAAGCCAATAACATGATTTATTAATTTACTTTTCCTGTACATGTCCAACCAAAAACCAAAAAAAAAAAAGAAATATGAAATAAATAAAAAACAGTGTGTTAAACAATGAAATCAAGTAAAGTTTTGTGTATTTTTTTTTTTTTGCTCTCAATTCCTGCAACTACTCTTGTATGAGGTATTTGTAGCAGTCGATGAAAAAGCAAAAACCTTGCCAGTCAGTCAATTTTAATAAAATTTTATTGAATAGACAGATATTTAGTTTGATTTGATTGATTTGTTATACCAAAGTTAACATTGTAAATATTTAATTTTTATACATTTTGTACCATAAATGGCTTTCGAAAAGAGCTAAAGAAGGTAAAAAGATTTAAACATGCTTTTTTACTTTATTTTAAAATTAAAGGGTAGCTTTAAGAAATATTACATAAAAAATATTACAACACAAAATATTTTTCGCCATATAGGCAAATACAATCAATATAATATGAAATATATTGCTTATGGGGAAAAGCATAAACAGAAGAATAGAATTTGAAATTTTTGAAAAACAGAAATGTATTGCTTTTTAAATTCTTTTGTTTAATTTTTATACACTAAATGGGATAGGAATCTCATTTAGTTTATAACTATTTAAACATAAGTATTTATAGTTTTGAATACCATCTTTGGGAAAAAGTTGCCTGACGAGTCTCTTAAGCAAAGACAAAATGACAATAGAGGCATGCTTTTCCCCATAAGCAATACATTTCATACTATGATTTTAAATTTAAAGTCGGTAAAAATTAAAATAAATTATTAGCAGTTAAGTGAACACTAAACTCCGATTTTTAATTATAGCTTAAAATCAGGCAATAGAACAGGCACTAGTTGCGCTTAACCATCTGTCTACCACGAGTGTCTGAAGCAGCCGAAGGTAAATTGTTTTCACATACACACATATCTCTAATTTATTAATAATCTAGCTGGGTTTTTTTTTCCTTTCTGACTTTATTCCTTTGCTAATTATATCTTGTGTTTATTGTTTAATTTTTATTTTATACTAACCTAAACCCGAAGTGCTTCGCTATCACTATTTTCTTTCTATTGAATATTTAGTGATTATGAAATCAATCACACCAAACTCAGAAACTTTAGCTTCAACACTTCGCAAGATATAAATAAATCAATATTTAACTTATATGGCAGGTACCACGCCTATTTATCTAATTGTGCTCACTATGTGTTTAATCATTTGCCTTGGCTTGAAGTTATTTAGACCTACTTCAGAGACTTTAGCTTTAACCATTCCCATAATAAACAAAAATCGGTATTTAGTTTGTATAGGAGGTACCACGGCCGGGTCCAGTTTTGAAAAAAAACCTACCCTATTGCACTTTCGGTAGTTCATGATCCAAATGATGATATGATCCAAATTTCAACAAAAACGGTTCCGGTGTAATTGACCGGAAAAAACACAGGCAAACAAACTTGCAAACTCGCAAACTACCAGTGTGGTGTATTAGAGCCGTACTACTTTCATACAAATGGTCTCTTATATTTTCATTAAACCCTTTTTACTAATTACGGCAAGTTTTCTTTTGCGATATACAGAGAGTTACCCACGATTTTTAAGTTTATACTTTTTTGTCACATCGAGTTATTACTCAACCTTCCTTTCTTTTAATGATTGTGATATCTTGGTGTACTTGAAGAAGATTTTAAATTCCGTAACAAATTTATTATGACAAACTATAGAGGCATTGCTAAATTAAAATTTATCCCAAAAACGTTTGGGATACTACTTACACTGCAAGGACGCAACTGACTAAGCTGGCGTAGCGTAAAAGCTTTCTGGCAGGTCTCTAATGCCAGAAACGCAGTTGAAGAGCAAAAACCAAGATTTATTCCAGGAGTTTGATCAAGAAGAACAATAACATCATAATCTCCAATATCATTATAATATCTTATTCTCCCATATTTTAAAGTTTTTTGTGCGGGTATTTTGAGGTTGATTGCTATCGGAGAAGGTATAACACTGGCCATTGAATAATCAATCAACAGGAACCCATTTCCTTGTGGTTCGCATTCTTAAAGTAGGACCTTTATTTTTTCGTACTATTATCAGATATGGTACTAGTAAGTTTAAATTAAGGATCCGCAGCCTTTTTCCCTCTTCCCCGCCTATTTTTCTGTATGAGTGAGTGCTGACCTCATTAAAAATATATATATATATATATATATATCGAATTCAGGAAAGCATTCTAGAAAGTAAACAATAGACTTCCTTTAAAGCGTATATACAAAGAGGGTAAACAAGCGTTCTAAAAATAATTAACAATGGTATCAAATTAAGAATGAATCGTAACCAATATTTTGTTAACTTTCGGTATCAAATCAAGCTCTATGCTTTACTAATATAAAAACAAACGGCACAAAGTACTATAAGTTAATAAATCAAGAATAATCGGTAGTAAAATCGTGAACAAATTGCATAAAAATTAAAAACGATCTGTTATAATATTAGGAACGATCTGTTATCGCATAATAAACGATATCGCATCAAATAAAAAACAAAACGGATAAAAGTGCGGTAACGGTATTAAAGTAAGAACAGTGTGTTTTTAAAATAAGAAAAATTGGTAAGAGGAAAAATATATAAAAACCATAACGGTTGGAAATAAAATTATATACATATATACATAATTGGCCTTTACAACCCTGTGTCAGAATTACGGCCTATCTTCTCGCAGCACTCATGTTGTGTGTGTCAATTTTTATTCATGAGTACCGGGACCTACAGTTTAATGTCGACTCCGAATGACAGGCTTGAGAAGCTTGTTCATGGCAATTAGTTACTCTCAGAGCTTTTGCCAGAAGACTGCTGAGAGGTAGTCGCCGAAAGAAATATTTTTTTCATATTTCTTTTTTTGAAGATGTCAGAACCTGGAGTCGAACCCAGGGCCCATGTCTTAGTAAGCCAACACACTAACCACTAGACCACGGCGACTACCAATCCGTATATTACTACACAGCTATTTGTCTCACTTGTCAGAACGATTCTGAAGTACGTATAAGTAGTAATTAGGATTTTTTTTCTTTCTGTTAAACAGATAATTCCCAGTGGGAAATGGTTATCAATGAGAATCGAGAAGGTAATACAAGGAATGTATAATCTATTGATTCCGGAAACCATTACTCTTAACACAGATCATATCCTACGGAGGTAATAAATGTTTATTATGTCGCCCCGTAATAAGTATTAGAATTCATCATTTGTAATGCATAAATTTCTTTTTGATTAATAATTTGAAAGAATTCTCGTTATTCTTCAAATTCAAACTTTTTTAATAAAATGTAGAACAATGAATTCCTTTTTCTGAAGATGTAATCAATATTCACTTGTGTGCCACATGAAATTACCTTCTCGATTCCAAAAGTAATATATTCTGTAGGCAGATATTATTTAATTGGTTATAAAATAAGATAATCAATCCTTTTATAATTTTGTTTCACAGTACGTGAATAATTTTCTTCATATAAAGTTGTACGAGCCAAACCACTAGTTAAATGTCTGTCATTACATTATCCAAATCTATATAAAATTGTTTAGTTTTCTTTTTTTTAGAATTTCAATAAATTTTCTAAACTTTTAGCCTAATAGTTAATATTCTTTATTCATAGTAAACAAAGGCTATTAAAATAATTTATATTAAAAAGATAAAATAATACAAAAAAAGAATAAAAATGTTTTTAATCAGCACAAAAACCAAAGAAACTAAAAATAAAAATCACTCTGCCTTACACCGCACTTCTGCCACTGTTCACTGTTCCTTCTTATAAATGAACTCATAACCAAACTAAAAAGCGAACTATTCATATGAGAAAAGTTTCATTTATTTTTGTTAAGGCAAACTATTATAAATTTACTTGTCGAAAAAATTTGCTCAAAAGGCTAAAAATCCTTTTTCATGGTATTTTATAAGTTTCCTTTTAATTTAACACAATTTTCTTGGTATAAGAATTTTAATGCCATAATTTTTTGCGTACAAAAACTAAAACTTAAAAACAAAATCAAATAACTAGAAAAAAAGTGCAGAAATTTCATTTTCTTTTTTGTTTGTCACCATCACCATTCAACCGAAAATGTTTGAAAAAAAAAAAATAGAAAAATGCCAAAAAGTCTATTCAGTTTTGTGACGATGCATTTATATTCCTCATTGTGTAATTTTCATTTTAAGCGTGATCATTCCTTTTTTTTATACAATTTTTATTTCTGCCAAATTACAGCACTCAAAAAACTACTGATGCAGCACTTTATATACAAGCGCGCGTATTAAATAGTGTGGCGCATTTGAACGGTGGGGGAGGGTGATGTGAAAAAATATAAAATTAATTTTCCATAGAGTACGTGTTGCAGTCAGCAGCTATACTGTAACTACATTGCATACACCGTGTATGCATAGGCAAGCATTACATGACACAATTTACTTACATAGATTACATAGTGTATGAACAGCGGTAAATATTGAAACAAATCTGTGAGGGAAAAAAATATAAAAAAAAATCTACAAAACTATTTGATATATAAATTTAGTAAAACTACAATACGTATTTTTACCTTTATGAAAAAGCTTTTAGGAAAAGTTTTTTAATTAAAATATAAAAAAATTATAAATACAGTCGGGCCTCGATAACCGTGATTTTTACAACCTGAAGCATTACGAATAATCGATTTTCACGATTAATCGAATAACAATTTTAATTATAGATTTTTTTCAATATTTTTATTATTAATATATAAGCTTTTAATTAAGGTTTAGGTCGATTAAATAATTATTTGTTCGATATTTCGCTACTTCTCTGCGTAGCTTCTTCAGGAAATATTTTTTATCTTAAAAATTTAAAAATAAAATAAAAATAAACAAATAAAATTTTTAAAATAAAAAATATTTCCTGAAGAAGCTACGCAGAGAAGTAGCGAAATATCGAAAAAATAATTATTTAATCGACCTAAAGCTTAATTAAAAGCTTATATATTAATCAGTAATAAGGTCAACTAAACTTATTAATACTATTTTTATTATTTAACAAGTGAAGATTGGTATATACATTAAATTCAATTTTTACATTAAAAAGAATAATTTAAGATAGTAACGTCATAAACGGTTTGTATCCCAAATTGGTATTTTTGAGCTAGCATTTTAACACTCAATGGTTGTTAATTATTTTAACTTTATCTTCAATAATTAAAATGTTTCTTTGTCTTTTTACTACTGGTAACGAAGCCATAAAAAATATTTTTTGATCTAACCACCCGTACTTCTCAAATTTCAAAATTAAACTAATCGCTTGTAAATGCTTCTGATTCATCGTATGCAAACAAGGGAATTCCCCGTTTTCATCACGGATAATAGAGGAAATCGAGGCCCCACTGTATAAAAAATAGTTTCTGTATATTTTCTGTTTCTGCCAGCATACATATGTACTCGTATGCAAGTGATCAAAAAATAAATAAAATTTTTTTTTTTGCATACGAGTATTTAAAATTTTACAATTTAAAAGAAAATTTTAAATAAAATTTAATTGGAAAGCAATTAAGTCATTGGGTTATTTTGAGCACAGAAAAATATAAAAATACTCGTACATACTGTCAGTGACATTTTTGATCCTTAATTCCATTTACTTATTCACTTACATTACCGTCTATCTACATATCGTCATATTAAATGCAAACGGACGTAACTACACAACATTTCGAAATTGAGTTTTTTTATGGTTCGGTTTATCAAATCGTGCAAAATTTTAGATTCCTTCGATCAAAAATGGAGATTTTATTAATGAAATTCAAACGGACGTAACTATAAGTGCGTGTACACCTATCCCCCGCTTTACACGGTAGATACGATCCAGATAAAACCGTTTAACTCGAAAATACTTTTTGTATGAAAAAACCGTGTAAAACGAAAACAACGATAAAATACGATATTAAACAATTAATAATTTGTAAGAATTAATACGAATTTATGAAAAATGATATTCGTTTTGTTGTTTAAAATCAATTATCTCATCTGTATGTGGACACATAAAATTTTGCTTTGAACACTAATAGGGGAATTCCTATTTTCTGTGTTTTTTTCGATAAGTTAAAGTGTTGCCAGATTTAGATATGATTAAGTAGAAATAAATTCGCCTGCAGACAAAATTAGACACTCTTAACATAATTTTTTTTTAAATTTTCATTTAAAAAACCGTGTAAGATCGAAAACCGGCAAAACGAGTATTGTGTAAAACGAGGGATAGGTGTATTTCTAAATGCAAGAAGACATAACCACATACATATTTATATGCCAGCTTTAAATACAAACTAATTTGTTGTATATAGGGATGTCAATCTTTATAGCTCGATACTGAAAATTATATGATTTTCAGGATTTACGTAATTTTTGATTTTAAGGTTTTTTGCTTCTCCTGTAAAAAAAGCAGAAAGTGTAGTTACGTCCGTTTGCATTTAATATGACGATATGTATGTATGTACATATATAGAAATGAAGCCAGTTATGGCTTACTGCATGGACCGATTTCAACCAAACCCCAACCATATTTTCCTAGACTAGCACAATGTACTGCGTGGGAAGGTGCCGTCCCCTATGTGCTGGCCTTAAATAAAAAGAAAAAAAATCCAAATTAGCATGTGTTCCTAATTTTTGTATAATTTGAGAACAGTTAAAGGCATAGTTTCTGAATTTAGTCTGAACAATTTCATAGTCAATACAAATTATTATTTAAAAGTGGGGGGGAATTGGACATATTGGGGTGATCCCATAAAAATTAAGAATTAATTTTTTGTATGTGGAGCACGGTTAAAGGTGTAGTTTATAATTAAAATCTGGATGATTTTGCAATCAATAAAAACTTCAGTCAGAAAGTGGGGAGATATTGTATTGTAGTAACTCCCATTTTATTTTATTTTTGAATTTTAACGTTGGCAATCTTTTGCAGCCCTGCTAAATTTAGAAAAAGTGTCTGAGTGATAAGATAAACGTTCAAATTGAAGAACAATTTTATTTTATACACTTTTAAAAATAGGTAGCTCAGTAGATCAGTGATCTATGACACAACAACGACCATATAGTTTTCCTTACACCAATCGCAATAATTGGAATTTAATATAAATCATTGATAGACATACTGCATTTAAAATTTGTTACAGAAAAAAATTGCAGTAAAATTTTACTGGTTACTGCTACAAATACTGCATTAGAAATACAATGTAAGAGATCCAAGAGCAACCAATGGATCCCAGATAGTCACTGATTTTGTTTGACGGCTTTATTGCTTCATATTTCTGGAGGCTAAACTGCTAGGGCTATGTTTTAGTTCGATAATTATTAACTTTTTTGCCTTAAATTATGTTTGGATGTTTTGGATTCGAACGACATGTGGTTTTAACAGAACATCTCATCTGACATTGAATATTATGCACGAGCTTTTTCTGCTGCACGAATTTGGTCCTATATGTTGCTAATGTTGACTAATGTGGGTAAACGAAAAAATACAACAACAGAAAACAATTGCTGAAGTGAAATTTCAATATATGATTTGTAAAGAAAAGTTTCAGTTAAATAGTTTGATTATCATTGATGTGTACAGGTCAGACAGAAGTCTGTTGAAAACTCCGTAGGTGGAGGCAAAAATATGTTCAGTTCGGCTGATGTACAATGTCTTCACGGATTGAGAAATCATTGCAAAAATAATCTAATTTCATACATAAATACAAAATTGGCCATTACAGCCCTGTTTCAGAGTTACAGCCTAGCTTCTCACAGCACCCATCTTGTGTGTGTTGTAATTTTTTATCCACGAGTACTGGAACCTTCAGCTTAAAGTCGACTCCGAACGACAGATTTGAGAAGCTCTTTTTTAAGGTGTCAGAGCTGGGGTTTGAACCATGGGTTCATGTCCTAGTAAACCCACAATTTAGTTCTGATATAATTAAAATGCTTTATTACTATTTTTTTCTTTTTATTAAGACCAATACTCATTGGTAAACCCCTACTGATGTACGGGAATTTTTTGGAAAGGAGAGTACATATTTTTCTTATATTATTAAACGCCTTAGGATGATCAACAGCAACTGACTCATCTTTGAATGTTGGTTGTGTGGTGAGTGCCTTCGCTAAGTAGGTTTAGCGGCTATCTGCTACTTCCCAATAGGTGGCGCTTAGCTCCTGATTATTCGTTTTATTTTTGACATTGGTTAATGTGGAATAGTGTAGAATGTCAGTTAACGGTTTCTTTGTAGATGGTCTTCTTGTAGAGGGGGGAACATTTTATTTTTATAATTATTATTTTTAAAAACCGTAAAGTATTTCATTTTTCACCTTTGCTGGGATTGGTCATGGGTCGTTTTGAGTTTATGTTTTAACAAAACAGCATTGATCTTACATTTGATGTGATTAAATAGGGTCTTGATTTGAAATCAACAAAAATTTTAATTTGCACTACAAATATTTCAATTAGAATTCATCTTTATTTTTCCTGTTTTAAGTAAAACAAGATTAAATAAAATATCCCAAAAAGTAAGAGTGTAACAATTTGTGATTGAAAATACTTAAAAGAAATCACAGTGAGTCAGAAACACTATCGAAATGAAAGCAAAAACTTGTTTAATTTTTTATGCGTAATTCTATCAGTAAATATTGACTTTCTTACAATATAAAAAGAATTAAAGCTAAATCAAAGGAAAGATAAAAACCAAATATGCAGGATTTAATACAAAAAGTAAATCAAGAAAACTTGTTGCCTAATTCGCAAATTATCTACTACTGGCAATTTATTTTCTTCAATCTTTATTTTTTTCTATAAGTTTTAAACGACTGTCAATAATTTCGTTATCTGTTCAGTACAAATATTTAAATTCTACCAAGTTATTCTTAAACACACAGTATATATATGTATATATATGTGTGTGTGTGTGTTAAAACAAGGATATCACAGCAGTATTATCTTTGTATTAGCCTTGGTATCACAGAAACTTGAAAAATTTATATTCAAACATTTGTCCATAAACTTATAGTCAAACATTCATTTTATATGGATGCTGCATATAAACCCGTATGAGTTGTTTAATATTTTTTGCACGTCTTTATGTCTGAAGGCTATACTTTATTGCACTTTGAATACGACGTTGTTAGAGCAGCATTTGTTTAAAAGTTTATTTTATTTTTGTATATAAATTTACTTAATGTTGAAAGCAGTTAAAAGAAAGAAAGAATTATTTATTTGCATTTTTTTTTTTTAAATCATCTTTTTTAGTGGATACAAGCAAGATTTTTGTTTGTCCAGCTACTTTTTTATTTACGCATTTAAAATAGTTCTTTTTTTTGGGCCATTAAATTGTAACCATAAAATATCTATTTAATGATCCTTAAATTAAATATTGCTTTAAAACATTGGTACCTTTAGAGAATTTTGATAAATTTCTTGAACTATAAAATCGATGAATCCAATAGCCAACCTTGACCTACAGCAACTGGGAGTAGGAAAACATTCGCTTTTTAAGAAGGTGTTGGGATCTGTTTTAATGCAATTAAAGCAACAGCAATAAATCAGCCATCCTGTTTAATGTACCACAAACAGATAATACTGGCAAAATAAGCAATTATTTTCAGCCAAGTTAAAATGAGTAAAATCGCGTTTACCAAAAAGAACAAAAAAAAACTGAAAAATAGCACCAATTTTTATTTTTTTATAAGGGTGTCCCTTAATTAGCAATTTTAGCTATTCTTTGCGCATAATGAAGAAGTTTCGTAATGATTTAAAATAATGCCACAAGAAAATGTAACACTTTCTTTGAATTGCAACACAATTTTTTTAAGACCAATACTCAAGGGACTTAAACCCCTACTCATGCAATGATTGGTATTGGTAAGTACAGATGTTTTTTCTTTTAATCACCTCATGTCAATAACACAAAGCTACTGTTAGTTGATCACTCAAAGGCTAGTGCTATACCTTCACCTTTAAAAATGATCAACATCAATTGCTTCATTTGTTCATGGTAATTTCTGTTTATTGTGAAGTGGTGAGAATCTAAGTTGTTAGTAGTTATCGATCCTTGCTTAGTTATGCCTATTACTTCCCAGTAGGTGGGATCATTCGTTTGCTAAGTCAAAGTTGGAGAGTGCTGAATGTCAGGGGCCGGCTTTCTAAGACTAGACTTCTTAGAGGTATGAGAAGAGAACCTCTGATATTATTTTTTAATCAAAACTTCGTGCTGCCGCATAAATTTTTGTTCTTCATTTTGTCCAGTGCTGGGACCCGAACCTGTACTGCTTTGTAATGCGCGATGTAAGCAAATGCTCTACTCCCTCCCCGACTAACGTCATTATTTTTATGAATTAGTACCGATAATTATGTTTAACAATTTAGATGTCATTGAAGTTCAGAAATGTCTATTAAAAGGCAACTGGAAAAACCTCGATGCAAAGAAGATTGATTTTTTTGTTTGCTGTTGAAATATTACAAGTTATAACTAAATGAAACGAGATTATTACCATAATTAAGTGAAGTATGCATCGCCTTGCGGGAGTTTATGCGCTCTATCCGCCATTTCGTATATCTCAAGTAATGATGCCACTTTAGGTTTCTGACACATGCATACATACATAACCGGCCTTTACAACCCTGTGTCACGATTACGACCTAGCTTCTCTCAGCACTCATGATGTGTGTGTAAATTTTTATCCATGAGTACCGGGACCTACAGTTTAATGACGACTCCGAACGACAGACATGAGAAGCTTGTTCATGGTAATCAGTCACTCTCAGAGCTTTTGCCAGAAGACTGCTAACAGAAGACTGCTCTGCGAGATGAAAGAGCCGGGGCTTGAACCGGAGCTCTCGTCTTAGTAAGCCATTACACTAATCACTAGACCATGGCGACTTTTGACACCAACATTTTTTAAATCTGCAATCAGTTTTCGCCTATTTCTCTCGGAAACTGGACCAGATTTTCGAAAATGGATTGCAGACTTGAAAAATTTTTGGTCGAAAATCTAAAGTGGCATTATTAACTCGAGATATACAAAAAATATAAAATGGCAAATAGAGCACATATAGTCCCGCACGATGACATAGTCTTTTTTTATATTTAGACATACATAAATACACATAATTATTAATAAAAAAGCTTAGAGATAGTTGCCTACTCCAATTTTTGGAAATTTATTTAGTCTTAATGAAAGGAGATTTTTATTCTAAACACTACTTTTACTTCCTGCATTTATTGTTTTTGATTATTTATAAGGAACACCCCAAAACATTCGTACACCCTGACACAAACACCTACAAAATTTATTTATATATACGTATAGAAATACATACACAGCAATATATACTCGTACATTTAGAGTATAAGCCAAAGCAACAGAAAGAACCATTATGCAAATTGATTTTACCTGTTGTGCTTCTTGGCCTTTGTTGCTGTTTTATTTTTGCCATTATTTCCATTGAATATGAGCTCGCCGCTGTATTACCACAAATTTAAACAGTCAGTTTTTAACAGTCAGTTAATGGCATTTACTTTAAATATTACGGAAGGCTGATGAAATTTTTATATACCAACCAATATACACTTAGAAGGAAACTGAGCATTAATTTAAAGGTTCTAAAAGGTTACAATGAAAGCTAAATGTAAACTGCAATTCACTTTACACTTACGAGTGTGTACATGTCCAAGAAGTAGTTATGCTGGCTTTTTGAAGATAGTAATTTTTGAGAAAATATTTCGTATGATGTAAACTATGTGTATATCCAAGGCTGGAGGTGGTACCGGGACGTACTGATATTTCTGGTAACTGTGCGGCTGATGAACTGGCTAAACAGCCCAGCAAAAATTTTTAAGATTTGGAAGCAATAAATAAAATTGTAAGCAATACCGGAAGCATTATATTGTTTATTTACATTAAAGCTTCCAAAACTGCTACAGGATAAGGTATTATTTTTGATTTTTTATACTATTTGCTTACTGGTTGCAATAAATTTGCATTTCTATTACATTTTAGCGGCTCATTTCATATAAAAATCATGCATTATTGATGCGCAGGTGTAAGTGATTGTTGACAATTTCTCCCTTATAAAATAACTTACTGGTAAGCACTAATTTCTGCTAGGAGGGTTCTACTGTACACCTATCTTCTGGTTGCCGATTTCTATTGGTCATCTGCACCTTAGGAGCTGGGCCGGTTATTTGTTCTCCAGAAGCCCGAGATATAGTTTCTCTTTTAGATATGTGAATGAGTTGTAGTTGGTCAACTGTTGGCCCTGCCTAGACAGCAGATTTATGCTTTAATTGGCATATTCTCTGGCTAGTGGGTAGACTTGCGGTCCGTCTGGGATATGGCAGTTCTAATTTATGTAGATTTTGTCTGGATATTTGCTTCTGGAGTATCCAGTACTTTATAGTCTTAGGTAGAGTATCCTGGAACAGCATCTTATGGTAGATATTCCGGTAGGTTGTGTGGGTCGCTTCATTGTCGAGGCAGGCATTGTGCGGCATCACAATGGACCTTTTTGGCCTAGGAGGGCTGATCCATAGATCGGCTGCCGTCTTTAACTTAATCTAACGTATGCAAATTTGCATTTGAAAATTCTAGTAAAAGTCATTTAGAATGTTTTAAACACACGTATTAAAGTCAAAGTAATAAATTTGTATAGTTAGACAATTACTTTGAGCTTTATAAGCTCTAGAATCATACAAATTGACTTAATAAAAATATTTTATCATTAAAAAAAATACAAAAACTTCTTAATCATATTAAAAGAATATAACAGTAGTTAATTAGCGGCCAATTACAAATCAAATGAAAAAATCTTAAAATTGAGATATAAAGGGTGTTTTTTATTGAGGTATAGAACTTTAAGTTGGCATCACTTTTTTAACTGGCGGCCATTTTGTCAGCTGTCAAGTGATTAATATTTAGTTTGGTTTGCCATTTCATCATGAACAGGTTGACAAAAGAACAACGCTTGCAAATCGTGCAAATTTATTTCGAAAATAATGGTTCAGTTCGCGAATTTTACCGCAAGCTCTGTCCATTTTATGGTCGACATAATCGTCCATCAGAGCAATTAATTCGGTTAACCATGGATCGTTTTTGCACTACGTTTACTCTATGTGATAATACGCATCTGCAGAGACGTCGAACAGTGCGCACTGAAGAAATAATTGCCGCTGTAGAGCAAAGTGTTAAAGAGAACCCGAATGAATCGATTCGCCACCGTGCACAGCAATTGGAGCTTTGTCCATCAACTTTATGGAAGATTTTGCGCAAAGATCTTGGCTTGCTACCTTACAAGATCCAGCTTGTGCAAGAATTAAAGCCGCGAGACCATGCAATGCGTCGTGATTTTGGTGTATGGGCCGAAAATGAGATTGATCTCGATGCTGATTTTCATCGCAAAATTTTGTTCAGTGATGAGGCTCATTTTTGGTTGAATGGCTACGTCAACAAGCAAAATTGCCGCATTTGGAGTGAAGAGAATCCACATGAGACCCCTGAGACGCCATTACAACCACAAAAACTGACTGTTTGGTGTACTCTATGGGCTGGTGGAGTCATTGGGCCATACTTCTTGAGAAATAATGCTGGAGAGTCAGTTACTTAATGGAGACCGTATAGAGCCATGATAACCGACTATTTTGTTCCCGAATTGGATGGCATGAATGTGGATGAGTTGTGGTTCCAACAAGAGGGCGCTACATGCCACACAGCGCACGTCACAATCGATTTATTGAAGGAAACATTCGATGAGCGCTTAATTTCGCGGAATGGACCTGTCAATTGGCCACCAAGATCGTGTGATTTGATACCATTGGATTATTTTCTTAGGAGATATGTAAAGTCGCTCGTCTACGCCAACAAACCAGAAACGTTAGGGGACTTGGAAGCCAACATTCTTGACGTTATTGCCAACATACGGCCCCATATGCTCGAAAAAGTGGTTGAAAATTGGACCTGTAGAAATGGCTTTATTCGAGCTAGCCGCGGCGGCCACATGCCCGAAATCATATTTAAGCATTAATGGCATAAAATTATCCTTCCAATAAAGCCAAATTGATGGACATTAAAACGGTTTTTTTTGTGTTTTATTTCAATTCGAAGTTCTATACCTCTAAAAAAACACCCTGTATAGGTTACGTTATGATTAGCAGTCTAGATCTCAAAAAGCAAAAGAATAATATCACAAACTTAGACTACCAGACTTGTAAAAGGTGGTATATAATGACTTCCCGTGAAAGGGTATTAAGCTTCTGATTAGCAATTGATTTTACAAGCAAAACCCTCGTTCTAACAAAATAAAATGTTTTTTTTAAGAAATAAGGAGGGCACAACAAAGAAATTCCAAATATGTCTAATTAGTATTAATAATTTTATCTCATTCCACGGCTTTGCCATCCACACAATTTCAGTATAAAACTGCCTTCTCCATCCAGATATTACTCTTCTGCGGTTATTTAGGAGCTTCCAATCTAGTGCTACTCTTGTCAGGTTCACTTTTGGTTTCTGCATTTCCATTTACCTTTAGGCACATCAGTTGTTATAGCCACTTGTCTTCTTATTATTGTATATTGTCCTTGGCCAGAAGATTTTTATAATTTGTCTTAAATATTTGCATTGATAGCATGAGAGGAGGCATTTCACCTTTCGCATCTAGTTATAGATAGCAAGATAGTCTTTACATTCGAGTTAAAGATTTACATTTTATTCTGTGTCAATACATATGGGGAATTTCATGTTGGCTAAGATTTCCATATGTGCGTTTGGCGCTATTTATATGATTGGCATTGTCTCCTAGACAACAAGAGCCGCTAACGCCTACAACTATGGATTTTGCTCTTAGCTGTCATATTAGAGCACCTATGTCGTCAGCATATTCCAACTCACCAAGACTTCCATGCAAGCCTCATATTTGATTTGACCATAATGAAAGTGCAAATCGATTTTTTGTGATTTGAAGAGAATAAACTAGAATAATAACACTAAAAATTTGATTAAAATCAATTTATCATTTCAAATCACTTTGATTTCAGAGCCAATCAATTGCAATTTTACAATTGTAAAGAAGCGAAATGTCTATTGCTGGAAATCCAAAATTCGTTAATAAACTAAGAGAGATTACGTGAAAGTATTCCCCAAAAACATAAGTTGTAGAACTTGAAAAAAGTTAACAATAGCTCAAGCCAAGGTCTGCCCCAAATGGATTGTAGGAATTAGTATGTTGATTGAAATAGGATAAATCGTTCTCAAGTTGTCAAAAAACAAATTTACTTGAAAGAAAATCAAAAATTTCGCTGCACATCACCATAACTACTAGAAAGAGCCTTCTCGTTCAATCTGCTGATGATGTTCTAAACTACTTCTAGTGTTTAGTACATATTTGTCTGTTCCGTGAATTTATAAAAATTTTCTATTATTTTAAGGCTTTGTCTATATTAAACTGAATTCGAATTTTAGTAACATTAAATTCTTAACATACCTCAACTCCTGAGAGTCATAATTTATTTCTTTTTTTTTTTTTTTTTTTGTTTTGTTTTGTTACTTTTCTTCTATTTTAAAAACTTGTGTGTATTTTATAAGAAAAATTAAAATTAAGAAAGCATAGTCAACTTTCACCTGCTGTACAGCAATACCTTTTCCCAATGGACTAAAATGCTTTACAATTCCCACAGTTTATTTTTTAAACTAATGAAACCCAACCAAAGCCCTCACTAAACACGCTAATTATCAATGACCTTCGGGTGAATATATTTCTGTTCTGTTTTTTCCTGTTTTGTTTTGTTTTGTTTTGTTCTGTTCTGTTTTGTTTTGTTTTATTTCCTTTTCTCCTCATCTACGTTTTTGTTATATTCATCTAATTACGTTTAATGAAAAAAATTTGAGGTTCCATTGAAATGAAATTTAATGCAATGTTTTATAGTGAAACCAAGAAACCTGTTCGATTTGCTGCATAAATATTTAATAGGAATTCGTATGTGGTGCAGTTTGAATTTAGACGATATATGTAATTATATTGTTTTTGTTTTTATTGTGTTGCAACGATGTAAAGTGTCACATAAAATTTTCATAAAATTGCCCATTTTGCACTTAAAATCATTTAACAAATTAAATATTAATTTTGAATATATGGTTGAAGAAATGATTATGCAGGTGCGGGTAAAAGGGAATGTAAAATGTTTCAAAGCATGCAATACATAATACAACATTTGCCGCAAAATGTTTCAATCATGTGATTCGATAAGTATTTATTTTTTTTGTAATTGAGACCAATACTCTGGGGTAAACCCCTACTAAACGCTGTGTATTGTATTGGAATTTTTCGGAAAGGACACTACATACATATTTTTTCTTATATTATTATTAAGTGCCTTAGGAATGAGAAAAATTACTGTTAATTGACCATTCAAAGGCCATTGTTATACCTTCATCCTTGAATGATCACTAACAATTGCCTCTCAGTTAAATGTTGATAGTGGTGAGTGCCTTTGCTAAGTAAGTTTTAGTTGTTATCTGCTACTTCCCAATAGGTAGGGCTTTTCTCCTGATCATTCGTTTTTTGTTGACATTGATTAAGATGGAATAGAATAGAATGTCGTGGAGCGGTTTCTTTGTAGTTGGTCTTCTTGTAGGAGGGAACCTCTAATTTTTTTTTAATTATAATTTTGAAAGAACCGCAAACTAACTTTTTCATTTTTCACCTTTGCTGGGATTTTAACCGGGGCCATTAGAGTTTTTGTGCGAGCACTCTAACTACTATACCACGCACCCCCCAGTATTGTGTCAATTAGTACTTTAATATTTAATCTTTTTGCTTTCTTTTAATGGAAACAAAACCCTTTTGTGAAATGGAGGAAAAGGACAGGTGGATACTCTTCTTTGCCTAGACAGGTCTTAGACTTTTAAAATTTCAAATTGGTAACTCTGATAGAAGGAGATTTTAATTTTTTTAATGAGCATTTAAATAAAATAGGAAACGTTTCGAGTAGTTTGTGCAGATTCTGTGATGGGGCAATTAAATAATCGGAGCACATACTGGACATTTCGGCAGAATTTATGTAATGAAAAAAATAGTCACCTTGCTGATTATGAAATATCAGATAAGCAACTGTCAAGATTGAAATCAAAAACAGTTGTAACAATTTCTTAAGCTCAAAATAAAGTTTAAAATTTGTTAAAACCTAAACATATTATCCGTATACTATGGTTATAGCTTCTTAATCCACGCCTACAGATTTTCTAAAACATTCTTTTTTTAATGCTTAAAGAAATATTTAAATATTATTGAAAATAAAAACAGAGTAGAGTCTAAAGGCCCTAAAAACTTGCCTTTTCTCTAACTTTGTTCCTACCTTTTATGCACTGTGTACGCGCCAATGTTTTATTAATAAAATATTTATAAACTAGTACAAGAATAATTGCATTTCTGCTTTCTTTTTCCTCATTATTCTAGTCGTTTGTTGTTGCAAAACCACATTAAGAAAAGGCTCATTGTAAATTTAATATTAACCACTTACTTGTCTAAAATAGTTTCAATTTAAAAAGTGGTTGGAGTTGTGGTTGAAAACAATTTTGATGGTGATTAACAATTTTATCAAAAAATAAAATGACGAGTTTTCTTAATAAACATCTCATAGTAGATTTTATCTACAAATTAACTCAATTCCTAATAACCAAGAAAACACTTTATGAGAATATTTCATGTTGAATAATTTGTGCTCGCCATAGTTATGTTTGTAGATAACAAAACTTTACCTAAAATTTACCATATTTGCCAATTATGTCTACATTAATATTGAATAGATTTAGTTGCCTGTTAATTTGAAAATCAAAACCGAGTTTATTTTAAATGGGTTTTAGATTTTCATTTGGAAATCAAAAAACGTACTTTGTATAGAGAGGTGAAAACACACACATATTCGTTTTGATTTCACATTTATGGGAATGTGAAATACTGAATATGAGGGTATATTTACCATTTATAGTTAAAAATTTTCAGATTCTTATTTATTAGTAACATAGAATGAAACTTTAAGATAATTTGAGTAATTTGATTAACTTTCTTATCTTTTTACAGATGCTATTGCCAAATACCATAAACCAAAAGTAAGTTGAAATAGTTTTCTTTTTATTTTAATTTCTCTAGTCTGCGACAACATATTCAAGTTTTATTTAACTTCTTCTCCATTAGTGTCTATCAAATTTTAAAAAATTTAAAGCAGTGGTGTAGGCTGAATGTAACTTGAAAGCAATTTTGTAAGAAAATAAAACAAACACCATAAGGTACCAATATATCCATATATGAAATGTATTGCTTTGGGAATAAGCAAAAATTTGAATTTTTTAAAACGGAAATGTATTGCTTTGCATATACTTTTGTTTAGTTTTTATATATTAATGGAATATAATTCGCATTTAGTTTATAACTCTTTAAACATAAGAATTTGTAGTTTTGATTAACACTTTTGGGAAAAACTCTCCTGACAAGTCGGTTTAGCAGAGACGAAATCGGTATTGAGACATGCTTATCCCCAAAGCGATATATTTCATATACGTATTTATATTTGAATGTGCATATAAAAAGAAAAACAACAAATTATTCGAAAATCTGGCGAACAACTGTATTCTTAAAAGAAAATTGAAGCACTCAATGAAGAGTAAATTTGAAATTAAGTGTTATTCAAATGACTACCAAATTATTTTTTTTTTCTTTTTATATACATAATTGGCCATTACCACCAGTGTTCCCGTTTTGGTTATTTTTAACCAAAATTGGTTACTTTTTTTTTCAATGTGTACATGTGGACATTTTTCTTATTTTGGTTATTTTTTTCTCAAAGAAAAAATTAAATATTTAGAGGAATACTCGAAGTACTTATTAATAAATATAAATCCTCTTCAACAAACATATTTACTTCCTTTAATGTTTATTATAAGGATATATGTTATCATAAAGTTAAAGACAATTGTAGATGTAAAAAATAAAACAGATGTAAAACTGTGATTATTTATTGGTTAAAGACACAATATATAACTATGTTGGTACACTTCTGTGATACTTTTTTGACTAGCGCAGTATCTGTATAATCGACTAATGAAATCAAAACTGCTTAGAAATATATTAATCTGATTAAAATGTCCACTTGCTCAAAATGTTCAAATGTGATTAAAAAATATAGTTTCTATTTAATAAGTATGTGCTATACATATATGAACCCTAATACATATTTTAATTTAATCTGAAACATGTAGCATTAATTTTTGTTAGTAATTTTTTACACATTCTAATTAACTAATTGATCAATTTTGGTAAATTTAAATGCGAATGCTGAACTGAAAAAAAGCAAAAAATTGTTTTACGAATGGTTTTAATATTTTTGGTTACTTTTTTTTCAATTTGGTTACTTTTTTATTAAAGTTTGGTTACAAAATACTAAAGGCTGTGGCAACACTGATTTCCACCCTGTTTCATAGTTACGGCCTAGCTTCTCGCAGCACTCATGTTGTGTTTGTTAATTTTCACCCATGAGTACCGGGACCTATAGTTTAAAGTGGACGCCGAACTACAGACTTGAGATGCTTGTTCATGGAATGCAGTTAATCTCTGACCTTTTGCCAGAAGATTGATAAGAGCTATTCGCTAATATTTAAGAGTGTAAAACATATACTCTTAACAGAAATATCAACAGCAAAAGGTGTACAGTGCAAAGTATAAAATATTACAGGAGTGAGTAGATATAATCCAATTATTTTTGAAACAAAAACAAAACAAACTCAAAGAGGACCTTTTAAATAGAACTCAAGAAGTATGATACAAAAAAGGTGAAAGAACGTACAATAAGTGGCCGATTTAAATAATTGAAACACAATATCTATGTTTGATTAAATTATTGTAATACTTGATTATCCAGTTGTTGTAAATTAGTCTTTTAGTTTTGTTTTTTGTTAAATTACATTATACGAGTATTAGTGATGAGGAACGGGATTGATTTTTAAAAATCCCGGGATTTTCGGAATTTTGTAATTTCCTTACGAGAAGGTAGGCCGTAATCCTGACAAAGAGTTGTAAAGGCCAGTTATGTATGTATGTGTGTATGAATCCCGGGATTTTTAAAAACTTGTCCCGGGATATCCCAGGATTTTCAGGATTATGAATTTACTTACATTTCTTTAAAGAACCATATATATTTTAGTATTTTCATGTACATATTTTATACAAATAGAATATTTGGTAGGAATCAAATTTCGTTCTTTTGTTATTAGTGTACCAAACAAGCATAGTTTAATAACAGATGTGACAGCCTGGATAAATCGTGCAAATAGACAACGCTGGTACGAAGAAACGCTTTTATTTCTTTACATTCAAATATTCATCCCTAACGAGTATATGGCAAAGATTAAAAACAGAAAGAAAAATGCATTCTTCTCTTAAATTAGGGAAGCTTATGAGTGGTATGATATTTTCATTTAGAAATGTTTATGAAGTATACGTCACCGTAGTTCTAAACACTTATGCCCGTATTCATAAAAAGTGTTTTAGGTTTATTGAGGTTTTTCAATAAACCTAAAATATTTTTTATGAATACGGGCATTATTTTTTTTTTTTTTTAGAAATACTGTTTTTGGATACTTTCTTGTGTGCTGACAATAATTCAGTTTCTATTTATTCGGATATGTTCTGTAAACCGAAAACGATTCACCCTAGTTATTGTAAAATTTTTAATAACAAGGAAGTTCTGTTAATCGTCGAAAATCGTTTGAATAAAAAGAAATATCAAAGCTTTGTCGGATTTTAAAATTATAGCAACTTGGAAATATATTCGATTTTATTTCCACTAGCTTTCGGTTTACAGAAAATACTCAATTATCCTATTTTAATACTAGTCGGTGCTTTATTTTTTAAATTTTATTAGCAAATTTTTAACAAATACTTAAATGTAAAAGACACTTTTCATTTTAATTTATTTAATTTTATTAGAAAAAAGAACATCCTCTAAAACATTTGCTTGTTTTGAATTAAGCAGATAATTCAATTAAAACTTACTTTAGAATTTCATATGTTTTTCTCAAAAAATCTCTGAAAACAATTAAATGAACTGAACAACGTAGCAGAGTTTAAAATTTTTTTCTAAAGCCTAGCATTTGGGTTTTGTTTTGTAAATTGTTTTAAAACAAAAAGAGTCAAAAAAAAAACCTACAAATACAATATTTTGTA
Organism: Metopia argyrocephala; assembly: GCA_963576795.1. Taxonomy (NCBI): domain Eukaryota; kingdom Metazoa; phylum Arthropoda; class Insecta; order Diptera; family Sarcophagidae; genus Metopia; species Metopia argyrocephala. The sequence continues at coordinate 66,880,690 of OY756208.1, forward strand.
TTTAAAAAAAAAAAGGAATGCTAATGATAAAAGAAGTATGCAAGTGTCACGATACAATCTTATGCCTGCTTTTCATTAACTTTTTTGTGTGTTTAATTCTAATTCTTTTATATTTTTTCTGCTACTTGTTGTGACACTATTTCTTCGCCCTTCACTTAGAAAACTATTCATGAACTGGAAGGCAACAGAATATGTATAAAAGAAACAGTAAAGGAGTAAATTGTTTTTTAAGAAAATAAATAATTTTTAAAATATATTTCCTTTATAAACTACAAAAGCTATTGGACCAAATAATTTATTTTAGTATATATTATATACTAAAACTAGATTCTTTAAAAACAATCTGGGCTATGGCAATTATTACGTTTTCTTTCTGTAGAAAAAATGATTGTCGTTAATTATTTTAATTAAAAGATTAATTGGTATCACTTAGTGTTTCCAATTAATTTTTTAATTGATATACTTTACTAGAAATGTGTTTTTTTCTTTGGAAGTTGTGTTAATTCAATTAAGATTTTAATTATATTACAAGTAGTAAAAGCTTTCCAAAAAAGGTGGAGGAGATGTGAAAAATTACGTTCTTCTTAAAAATCCATGACAATAAATACTGATGAAAATATTAAGAAAGTAATAAAACTTTTTATGGAGGATCTAATAACTATTAAAGAAGTTTAAGATATTGTCGGCATATCGGTTGGCAAGCAATTCGAAAAATACGCCAAAGAAAAGATTGAACGTATTCACGTTTGCTAAGTATTTATGCATTCATTCGTTACTTTTGCTATGAATTTATTCAACATCAACTACTACTGATGTTGCTTTATTCATACTCTTTGTTTTTGTTGATTGATTTTTGCATACTCTTCTTTTATAATGCTGTCACATGTAGTGCAACGAATGATCTCACACTTTAAAAAAATAACTACAATCGGCACAATTATTCGGTGTTTGTAAACAAGTTTGTGAATGCTGGTGTTTACAGACATACACACATAAATACTTTTGAACAAAATATATATTGCATTTCATTCAATAGGCATATCAACCATTCATACCATTCGTTGTGTATTCGTTACTTGTTTTGAGTGTTCGATGACTTTAAGGGAAAACAAGCAATGCAATATATGAAATACGTTACATTCACTCTTTTATTGTGTTGTCTTGTATTTCTTAAATAAAATAGTGACAGTTGACAACATTATCGTCATTTTGTGTGAATGCATTCAAAACTCATAAACAGGCAGTCAAACTGTTCTAGGAAACACGCACTAACACAGGTTTACAAATTTTAAATTTGGAAAAATACCAAGATCACCACATGCCTAGATAAGTTAATTATGACCTCCTGAGCAGGAAAAACGCTTTAATTTTTTTTTTTCCTAAGTACCGTTTTTTAGAAAACTGTACTTTTGTGATTTTCGATGTATGGCCCCACTCAAACCCTTGTGGAGTCCAACCAAAATGTCCGATCGAGATAAGTGGTATATCAACGGAAAGATAATTGAATGTGTTTTTCGTCGATATGCTGGAAAATTCTATCTGGTAAGAAATCGCTGAGATATGGCACCTCAAAATTCAAAATTTGCCTATTTTTTACGTTTTTTTTTTCAAAATGTTTTATTCTTATTAAATTAAAATGATGAGCGACTTGAGCTATTGTGTTTTTTTTCGGAAGGATCTTCGCGAATGTGGAACCAACAAAAGTCCGCCATCATTTGTTCATCCCACCAGTCTTTGTAACGTCTCTCGATTTCTTCCATTTTCTTGTGAAATCTTTCACGAACACGAAAGTACCGTTATCTAAAAAACAGTACTTAAAAAAAAAATAACAGCGTTTTTCGTGCTCAGGAAGTCCCAATTAACTTATCTAGGTATGTGGCGTTCTTGGTATTTTTTGTCTGTAAACCAGTGTAATGCATCTGTTCAATCGTCACAGCTTGTTCGAAGTTTTCTCTCCAAAAAGAATACGGTAATATTGTATCAGCCGCTTTATTCACCATAATTCGCCCTCTACAACTGTTTTCCATTTCCAAAATTAAATTTTAATCCCACGAAATACGGCAGATTGCGGCGTTTAAGGAAATAAAAACCAAATAGCTGAGTGAGTTAAGGCCATATCAAAAATTGCAACAGCTTCGTTGATTGGAAAATTCGCTGGCACAAATGTATTATATCTAACAGATTGATGTAAAGGCTACAAAATAAAAATTAAAGAATAAATATATTTCGTAAATGGTTTATTTAAAAAATTTTCAATTAACACTTAAGCGGTTTTTAGTTACTTACATACATAATTGGCCACTATCACCCTGTTTCATGTGTGTGTGTCAATTTTTTATCCATAAGTACCGGGACCTACAGAGCTTTTGCCAGAAGTCTGTTAAGAGGTAGTCGCCGAAAAGAAATATTTTTGTTTTATTTTTCTTTTCTTTTTCAAGGTGTCAGAGCTGAGGTTTAAACCTGGAGCTTAGTAAGCCAACACACTAACCAGTAGACAACGGCGACTACAAGGGGTTTTTATCTATGCATGAGGATTTAAACTAAAGCAGGCCAAAGATTGTTGCCTTTAGTTAAAACATATGATTAAAATGGTCCGATATTTGTAGTTAATTTAATAGTTAGTTAGTTTAGCAGTACTGTCAGTTCTATTCTTATTCCTTACTTTATTTATTTTAAATTCCTTTACATTTCTGTTTTTAGAAAAACAATTGCATTTAAAGGAGGGAGTAGTTGAAGTTAAATAGAATTTAATATTCTAAGACAAAAATCACATGCATAGAAGACAATACTTTCTCTAAGAATAAACAACTTTTTAGTGCAAAAAAAAAAGAACAATCTATCTTTTTAAATGCTCAAGCAAAACTTTTTTCAGAACATCTACTAATACTAGGAAACTATGTTGATGTAAAATTTTTTTCTTTAACATCTCAAACTTTACCTCTTGCAATAAAAATAATAGTGGAACGAATAAAAATTAAAACATAAAAATTATTAAATTAGTAACTACTTAATACGGTATCCAAGGTTAATTAGGAACTTGTTTCATAATTAAGGGATTTTAGTAGATTTATTGCTGGTGATATCCTTATCTTCACATATTATTCAGAATAAGATTTGATACTTAAAAAGTACGACGGAGTGATTTCGTTACTGAAATGAATCATAATTTTGACTAAATAGGTAATCCAAGAGTGTGATCGCCTTAGTCTAGTATGTATTGTATTGGCTTACTAGACGAGAGCTGTGGGTTCATACACCTGCTGTAACATATTGAACAAAAGAAATCTGTAAAAATATATCTTTCGGCGACTATCTCTTAAAGGTGATTTAGACTGAAATACAAGTCGTACGTAAAACCAAAGAGAAAATCATATGAAATTATCAGCGTATTTTAAAAATGAGAGTAAAAATCTTACTATAAAACTTTTTACGTTAACACCATTAGTAAAAGACGAAAACAAAGTTAAATGAAAACATAAAATGTGCACATAGAATTTACATACATTGTGAATACATTTAACATTAACAAAAAAATAACATCGAATTGCATTCCTGATTTAATGGTGTGCGATAGGATTTAAAAAAACGATGAGAGCCGTACAAATGTCAAAATTTTTATCCATATTTTCTCTCTATGTCGTATGGTTTTATTAATTAAGTTTAGACGATACCATCCATACCTCTCTGTATCCAAGTTTTTCCTTGTAAAAGCACAGAGCGAAGGAGTTCCATCACTTCCAGTGCTGTTTCTAGGACATTTTGGCCTTGGTATAACTGCGGCAGGACTCTGGGAATCTTGGGGATTCCTCGTCAGTCCTTGTCCAGACTTACAGCTGTGTATAGGGGTCACTGGCTGATGGGTAGGCACGCAAAGAGGTTGGCCTGCCCTTTAATCCGCACTGCAGAAGTTGCGGGAATACTTCTGAGAGTGAGACTGTAGTTTATTTCCTTTGTGATTGCCCAGGTCTGGCAGCCAAATGATTGAAGTTTTTAGGGGTGTCTTTTTTCGATAGATTGGCGCAATGTGCGAACATAGACATAGACAGCTCTGGTTGGCTGTAGCTCTTTTCCTATTTTAGGTGAATTCGGTTTAGTCTTATAATGGTTTCGAAACGGCATCTTGTGCTAATTGTAGTTGAGCACGTTTTCGATTAACTGCCCATTTGAAGTGCCTCCCTACCTACCTACGACTTGTATTACCATCTAAATCCCCTTTTAGCAGTTTTGTGGCAAAAGCTCTGTGAGTAATCGATTCCCATGAACAAGTTTCTCATACAATAAAGTATATGTCACTGTACACGAATAGGTGATTTATCGTGCGCACCGTCTTTAGACATATCACACGCCGCCCGTGTCCGGACGTTAGTCAGAATATAAGCGTCCAACCAACGCCACCCAAAGCCGGTACCCTCCAATTTCGAATATTTCCAAGAAACACCGGTCAGAGGAGAGCCCATGGACATTGGGTTAACAATTTCGTCACTACCATTTCCTGGACAGCAGCAACCCCCAGCATATACCACTGCCACTACGTGTATTTCCCGAAGGACCGCACCCAACCATCAGGCCGATTTACTTCACTCCCCGAATGACAGGGTAGTAGTACCAGATTAAGGCATCTCTGGTCACACGCGGCGCCATGCATCACCAACCATACTCTACCTACAGCAAGCGCCAGGCCACTTAGAGCTAGGTTGAACTCCATTTTCGCCGGAGAATACAGGCCACTGATGGAGACAATCACCAGCAGCCTTTTATGTATCCCCAGGGGGATGTATGTCACTGTACATTGGGATTTTTTCGGTTTTGTTTGGTTTTTTTTTTACTTAATTTACAAATTAACGTCCGAATTCATGTCTCAATCCTACTTTTAGGGCCAATGCATCTGCAGCCTGGTTGAGACTTTTTTATAGACACCACGTACCCAAATCAACTGGATTCTTTTCTCAGGCGACAGTTTTTGTAACGTATTGTAGAAAGTTGTTACAACTACCATGATAGTCAACAATATGATGATGGGTTATCCAAGAAAATCTTAATCATCTTATACTCAGATCTACTGTTCAAGTTGATTTCAGCACTTATGGGAAAGGTCACGATCTCGTCCTAAGAAATACGCAATAACCCATTGTAATTGACTACTTCGTGAGTACTAGCAACGACACTTTTGTTTTCTGCAAAATCATTTTTTGAAGGCACGACATCTCAAACTTAAGATTCGGTTTCATTCTGCAGAGACAAGAACGTTTCAGAGTATTTTGTCAAAGAATTTTTCTGCCGAGAATCCATACATTTATAACATAAATATGAATTGGTGTTCTAGCAAGCAAGTCCTTCCCTGCTCCTCTTTACATCGGGCTTATGATAATGGTAAAAATCTTTAGTCTGATTTTTGTCTGTTTTTTTTTTTTGTTTTCAATTCTCTCCTCTACTGTTCATTACTTAATTTGGTAAAATTCATGAGCAACAATTCAACGAGAAAATAAAACCCAGGATGTAGAACAACACTAAACAGTTGGGGAAAAAATAATGAAGGAGTCTTATACAGCAGTTTATTGTTTTGGCAGTTAGCAGAGATAAAGCTACTCCAACTGTTTCTTTTGCTGCTATTGCTACAATTGAAATTATTCGCACCCCTTCTTTTTTTTTCTCCCACATTCAGAGTGTAATTGCAATTGGCAAAATGTATGCAGCCTTGTGTTGATTCAATGGTTATATTTAAATTTCAAGGATTTGATGTAAAACGACGTTGTTATTGTCATTTTATGCCGGAAATAATGTTGCTTGTGTTCTGGAGGAAATAAACTGCTCAACTTTAGCTGAAATATTATGTGTGTGAGTTTTTAGTTACACAGCAGATTATCTTTTCTTTACCACTCCACTGGTTGTATTCTGTTCTGTGTTATACCTTTAGCCCAAACATCTGTTTAATTGTGGCAACTTTATTACTTTTTTCATGTTTTATGAAGTAAGTTTTCTGTAAAAGGCAATAAAAAATTCAGTGCATTTAAAAACCACGTTGTGTTGCCTTAAGAAATTCAGGGTTTCGGTATTTTAAAATGCTGTAGTTGTTATTTTTTGTTCATATTCTTTTATTTGTAAACCACAAAGACCACTTAAACTACTACTAACACTTCGTTCCACATGATTATAGAGTGAAATCGTTCGTTGTGTGTATTTGTGTTCGTGGTAACAACAGTTTGATATACTATGGCCACCCACTTTCATACGATTACCACCACATTCAGTCTTATAGTTTATGAACAAATTATACGAATTTAAATTGTATAAAAATAACAACAATAATAAAATGCAACTTCAGTCCACGTTATACGGTAAAGAGAAGGAATTTTGAAGCAAACTTGCAATTTTCTGGTTTAAATCTGTTTAAAAAGTTTTAGCGAATAAATAAGTTATTACTCGAAACACCCTAAGACCTAAACTTAGCTCGTGATCGTTTTTATATAGCAAAAAAGGTCAATAAAATAATTCAATTGTTATATGGTCTGTCAACCCGGGTTCGAATTCCAGTAAGAGTGAAAAATTTTTTTAAATCAAGGTTTCTGAACACACAGCGTTTTTGAATTTTTCGCTTTCAAAAAAACCAAAATCAAAATCATTGATCAAATAAACCTCAAGCAGTTTTATTCTTTTTGAAATCACCAATAAATTGAACATATAATGGTGGTCAGAAGTGAGCCAAGGTTCTCAACAGTATTCATTTTGTTAAGAAAGTGGTGTGTAAGAATATTAAATTTAAGTCTTAGAATTATTTGCTGTTTAATGAAAATTCTATGATTTTACAACAACTACCATCATATAAAGCTATGATTTCGTTAAACTTTTATTTCATAATATTGCTTGAATCTAGTCATTATGCACCAAATACAATGACATTTAAACACCTTCTCTGCATTGTTTGCAGAAGTCGAGCCTTTTGAAATAGTTTTCTTCTACCTTTTATTAGTATCGTCTAACTAAAAATTGAAGGAATCAAAAAGTTAGTTACCAACGACTATAGCACTTAGAATTTCAGAAAAACACGACTCAATGACAACTCCCAACCGCATTTAAAAGTTAATTTCTTTAAATGGAATAGCTGCTTTACAACAACTACTGAGATCTATACTATAATATGCAACAATTTTGCTTTTTAATGTAACCACAGTCACAACTTAAGCGCTCAAGAAAAAATCAGTATAAAACACTTAAAAAAATAATAAAAACGACGATATAAATCATCCCTATAGTCAGATCCCTCTTAAAGCCAATTATTTTATTCATTTAACTCATTACTTAAAGCGGTATCAAGAGAACATTTGTTTAAAACACTATATAAAGAACTGAGTTCACTGTACAAATAGACATTCTGTAAACCCATTGCTGAGAGTGATTGTCCCGAAAAGTTTAAACCATATTAATATCGAAATGTATTGTTTATGGGTATAAGCATGTCTTTATGTCTATTTTGTCTCTGCTCGAGAGACTCGTCATGAGACTTTTCCCCAAAGATGGTATAAAAACTCTAAATTCTTATGTTCCAAATCTTATTAACTAAACGAGAATTATATCCCATTTAGTACATAAAATTAAATCCAAATTTTCTGTATATGCCTATATGACTAAAAACATTGTGATTTTTTTCACGTTAAACAAAGTCAATTCTAGCGCGGCTCCGAGCTCCTTCAAAGAACATTTAAAGTTTTCTTAAATTTTAGACATTGAAAAATCATTCCTGAAAATGTTGCCATATGTATGGCCACATTGTGACTGGATAAGGTGCAATTTTGTTTTTTTTTTAATACAAGTAAATAGGTTTTACCGAAATAAAATTCTGTCTCGCCCACTTTTACGCCCAGTTTTTTGATTTACCTAAAATCAGAAAACGGCTGCATCGATTTGACTAATTTTTCTCTCAAATGTTTGCATTAATCTATTTTAAGTTTTCATTGAGAGAAAAACTTGTCACGCCTACTTTTACGCCCACTTTTTTTCTATTTATCTCTAAATACTGATTTGTGTATATCTTTAGAACATCTAAAGCTAAAGTTTCAGAATTGGGTCTGAATGACAGTGGGCGAAATTGAACAAGTAGGCGTGATACCTCATACACAAGTTAAAAATTGATTTCTTTATACATACTAATCTATAGAAGTGTTGAAGCTAAAGTTTCTGATTTTGGTGTGATTGATTTCATAGTCATTAAAAATTATCAGCAGAAAAAAGGAGCACAAGTAGGCGTGGTAGCTTCCAGACAAACTAATTATTGAGTTCAGTATATTTTAAAGTTTTTGAATTTGGTCTGAATTCCTACTACACTAAAAATCCTCAGTCGAAATAATAATTAGAAACTCAATATTTCTAAACAAAACAACTCCAAGTAGGAACAGTAGTCGTCGTATTGTTGGCTCATTAGGAAAGAAATATTACAACATATTTGCTTCGGCAACTACCTGTTAGCAGGCTTCTGGCAAAACTCTGAGAGTAACTGATTGCCATGGCAAAGCTTCTCAAGTATATCGTTCGGTTTCGACGTTAAACTGTAGATCCCGGTACTCATGGATAAAAATTGACACACACAACATGAGTGCTGCGAGAAGCTAGGCCGTAACCCTGAAACAGAGTTGTTATGGCCAATTATGTACTAGGTACAAATGTATGTATAAGCGGCTTAAAAGATAAGTTTAAAATGTTGTAGTGTTTTCAAAGTAAAATGAGATGCACATGGTCACAGGATTAGGGTTAAAATAAATACTAAAAATTTTACAAAAATCATATCTTGATAAAAATACTAAATCCGTATCCTTGAACCACACATTCTTGCCTTCACATCAACCATGCAAGTCTCTCATATTAATCATAAAAACTAAACATTTTTAAATCACTGTTTTTTTTAGCAACTTTGTATAAAAAACGATGTACGTTGTACTAATATATCCACTTTGGGGTTTTAACTAAAATACCGCTTATGATAAATGGTTCATACAACAGCACTGATTATGACGACGAGAACGAAGATGGAGTTGCCTCAGTCAAATGCGGTCGGTATTCATTCGTAGCATATAAATTTCATGACTCTTTTTTTTTAAGTTCTGTGATAAAAAATGAGAACTGCAGTTAAAAAGTGAATAAAGAAAAATTATGTAAAAAAAAAACCATTTGATAAAATAAAAAATCTAAAACTCTTCACATTTCTAATGTTGACGCCAATAGCAATGAATAAAAGTAGGAGTAAAATTCGTTGGTTGGTGGTAACAATATGTTTAAAATGAAAATAAATTATAAAAGGAAGAACTAAACAGAAGCAGCTAAAAAGTATTATATGTCTCATTAACTAACTTGGCTAAGCATAAAACTAACAAGAATTCCGGCAGCAAACAGTAACAAAAAGTATTTCATTCTTTTGTCCCACAGACCAAGTTCATATTATTGTTAATGTCGTACATATATAATGTAATATAGAAATTTTACTCCTATACCATAAAGCAAAAAAGTTAAAAAATAAAAAAAGAATTTTCTCTTTATACATATTTTAACTAAAATTGCTGTGTTCAGCATTGCTAATTTGAAATTTAAGTTAAAAAGAAAATCCAGCAAATAAATGAATAAAAAATAAAAAAATTTGAAATTAAATACGCTTAACTAAACAAACAAAAATAAAAAAGGAAAAAAAAAAAACGAAAGATAACTAATCGTACGCACATGAAGGATGAAGCCCTTTTTTCCCAAAATGATATATGAAGACATATTTTATTTATAAAATAAAGAAAACAAACTTTCACTGAAAAAGCATCTGTCTTTTATAATTATAGCAGAAACACAATTTTTTTTCTTTTACTGTGATTTACAAGATGTGGCATGTAAAAGAGATAATGTTGCTGTGTTGGTTAATTTTATTTATACTCGTACTCGTAACTATAAACCCCACAGTAAATCATGATGAATGAATGCATGAATGAAAGGCGAGAAATTTCCAACAGGTTATTGAACTGTTTTGGCGTCCAACTGAGCATTTTCTACCTCTATGTGCTGTGCTTTTTATTTATAATTTCTGTGAACGCATATCAAATGTCATGATGTTTTGTCATTTCCTACTACTTTTTCCGTTGTAGTGAGTGAGTGATGGATTTTCTATTTCCTAAAAAAAAACAAAGAAATATTTCATAGTACAAGCATGAGCATACTCAAGCAATCATAAACAAAAACACATTAAAAGTTTTATAAAGTTTATACTACACTTTTAAAATTACCAGACAACAAGTCTCCAACAAAAGTTAAAAGTTCAAAAGTGTACACTGTACAGGCTATCAAGACGGCTTGTCTAAACTCTACCTCAATACTGTTAACAGAAAAGGTGAATTTAAAGAAAAAAATATTTCGTTTGTAATAAAATAAACTATAATTGAGTACATTGGCTGTCTGTGACTTGCAACTCTTCTTCCAAAAGTCGACTTTCTAGCTCTTTCCCTACCAAGCAAATTCAAAATTAATATATTTCAACAAACTTCTGGTCATGTAATAGTTTGTCCTAAAAACAATCTGAATAAGTATTATTTTGCAATGTCCGTAACCTTCTTTTGCGTAGTAAAAGAAAATATATTTTTATTTAATTTTTATAAATTATGCATGAAAATATAAATTATTTCATTGTGTGAAATATCTTAAAATAATTCTTACTCGAGGAAAGATGCAAATATGTACTACATTTTAAATACTGAGTCCGCGTGCGATATTGACTATATTGACTAAACCCCAACGTTTTCACTCACCACTGCTCAAAGACTCCCTTTATCCCATTTGTTTCTGCTTCCTGGTAAAGGAGAACATTTGTTATATTTCTTAATATCTTCATTGATTCATGCAATTTAGAGGTTTTTGAGACATCGACACTACACTACACTACACTACACTACACCACACTACACTAGACTAGTGATAAATAGAGTGACACTTTTAAAGTCTTTAAAATATATTCCATGTTTCTAATATATTCCATCAAGGCATCACTACTACTTAATCTATATTTTAACATCGACATTAAACTGCTGATCCCGGTACTTATGGATAAAAATTGACACACATAACATGGGTGCTGCGAGAAGCTAGGCCGTTTCCTGACACAAGGTTGTAAAGGCCAATTATGAATGTATGTAGATAGTTTTGTTTAGGTCATTGTGGGGCAGTCAAATAATTTTAGCAGAATTTTTAAAAAATTTGGACAAATTTTATTCTTTGTATTTAAGCTCTTATTTTATACTTGTAAAAAAACATATAATGGATTTTAGGATCGAATATTTGCCTACTTTAAACATACATATATAAGTAGTGTATTACCGTATTAGAAAAAATAAAGAAAATACTGCAAATTTAGTGTTGTCAGCTGCAGTCTAATTTTCTCATAAAAATTTTGAATTGTATTCATATAATATATGTATTATGATTAAATCATTCTTTTTTAACAATAATAACACTTTTTCATATTGTAAAAGCATGTGTTAGAAATTCATACAAAAACAATATTCTTTTTACCATTTTTATCTGGTATTTTAGAAAAGTATTCAGTTACGATAAGTTTTTTTTTTTTATTTATTTATGTAGTTTTCTAAAGTTGATAGTTTTTATTGTTTCACACTTAATGTCAGTTGACAATATGTCAGAAATGAGATAAAGTGCATTCTTTTTACTTGTGTTTTGTATTCCACTCAAAATTTTGGTGTCGTTTTGAAATTTGTCTAAATAACAGGTGACAGCTGCAGATATCATTTGTGAAAGTTTTTTGTTGTAGTACATATATATGTACTTATATATAAAAAACATTTATCAACGTCCTGTAAAAGGATGTGTGTGTGTGTGAAATAAAATTCATTATATTTTGTTTTTTTAAAAAAACACCTTGAATTACATGTAGGTCAGTTAAAATTTTATTGAAAAATTTAGATCTCTAAAATTATGCTCTCAAAAACAAGTTCATTATTATTGAGCGAAGAAGCGTCCCGCTACATTTCAATTTATCATTCTTTTGGTTTTATATTTGGCTCGTAAGACATTTACATTTTATCGCCGTAGTCTAGTATGTAGTGTGTTGGCTTAATAGACAAGAGCTGTTGGTTCAAACAAAACTAATAGTTGTTTTGCAACTAACTTCACTTCTTAACGCGCTGTCAAAATTGATAACTTGCACTTTACGCTCTAATTTAGGCTATCTTTAATTTTTCCTCGATTGATGCACCAGTAAGTAATATTTCTTTGGAATTTTCGAAAAATTCGGCTTTTAAAGGTATCATTAAGAAAACACGACTCATTTAATTCAACTGCGTTTTTACTTTTTGGAGTTAGCTATGGGTCCAACTGATAAGCTTGATATTTGTATTGTCTTGTGTCAGACACTTTGGGATTATAATAGAAACAAACAAAGTTCTACAAAAGAAAAATTGTACACCAATTATATAACTGATTTGCGCAACTTCTCAAGACTGTTAAGCTACAGTCATATTAGGGAAATATTTAACTATTTTATGAAAATATTATTTTGTTTTGATTGCTTTCAGAGCGATTGACTATAAATTAAAATATTATTTGTTAGTTTTATTCTTTCTGAAAAAAATTTTAAAGAATAAAATATTTCCATAAAATAGTGGTAACACTCCTTGGTCAAGTAAGACAATGTAATAAAATACCCATTACATACAATAAAGGATTCAGAGTTTTGTATAGAGTGGATAATTATACAATAACGGTTTGAAATTTTAACAAATTTTCATATTTTTTTTTTTTGGAAGTACCATTGTCTCGGTTAGAAGTGGAATATCATTTCAATCATATGGCTGTCTCAGCAGGCTTTACAGTACCCCATTCGATCGGACCAATTTTCAAGCACTTTTTCGAGTGTAAGTTCATATATCGGCAACTGCATTACGAATGTTGGCCTTCAAATGTCCAATTATCTCAAGTTTGTCATCATAACAGAAAAGTAGTCTACACAGAATATAGTCCACCGATGTCAAACCACAGCTTCTTGTCGGCCAAATGAAATAACAATTTGGGCTAATTAAACAGTCATCAAAAGTAAATCGATTAATTTCGTTCAGCGGAGATAATATACTGACAGGATAGAATGACATAAGTATTGCCAGATTCGAAATAACTGGTGGTTTAAATTTATAAATCGATAGATAGCCCACCGATATATTTCTAAAGCGTCTGGCTTTTATTGAAATTCAAATGATTCTTAATTATATGGATATATGTAGTTCTTTAGATGCAACGAATAATTCTTTAAAATATATATGTAGGGTTGAAATCTGATGGACGGATAACTAAAAGGCCACAGACATAAGTCTTTTTGTCACATGCTGTGAACACTAATCTGCTGTTCGATATAATGAATTGTACTGTCGAAAAACGACGATTTATGAACTATTTTATAATTTCACTCAAACAATTACTTTCAAACTCAATGTTCAAGTTTTCACATACAAATATAATATATGATGATGCTACGCAAGGAAGTAGCGAAATATTGTAAAATAAATAACTTAAATATTTATTTGACCTTAAGCTCAAGTAATTTTACTAATAATAAAATTTTTTAACCAATAAAACTCCAGAATTTTTCCCTTTCCTTCCTCTCTCTTTTATAGTATATTGGTCAACATATTAGTATTTATGACCATGACGCTTCAGTGCTAATGGCCATACAGAAAATGCATTCCCCTAGTTGGAAAAATCATTGGAAATTTATTTTCATCATCGTAATTCAAAATTTTACTTGCTACTTAAGGTACTCGTAACATATATGTATGTATATGTAAAATATATATGTATTAAATATAAGCATACGTTTCAGTTTTAATTTTATTACATTTAAAACATTCTGAAAAGAAAGTTTTCTTAATAAAATTTTTTCAAATAGTATTGATTTTTTGACAATAAACCCAAATATGGCTTTAAGATTTTTCTATAGAATTATTTCTTTTATACATAAAATATTCTGCGAAAAGCACAAACAGTTCTAAATTCACAAAAGAATACACGCAAAACATTAAAATCATTTAGAAGAATAGTAGGAAATAACAAATACAAGAAGCACATGTTGTGAAGCCATTGACCCAATTTATGAAAACTTTTGATGCTTTTGTGCCGCACTGTTATATTTTTCATTCATTTTGTTGGTACTAGTGATGAAAACTAATTGCCGAAAAAATAAAAACAAAAACTACACAAAGGGCAGCCAGCAAGATGTTGGCCTAAATAATCAAATTTAATGAATAAAGAAATCAATGACCAAATGATTGTTTTAGTTCTCAATCACTGGTACACATGTTTGTAGTTTTATTGTCTATGAAATTTAATGCTTTATTAAATACAATATTTTTATCTTTAAGAAAAATAATGAAGATTTGACCAAAATTTAATGCTGGATTAAATGGTTGTATTATTACATATGTTGGAATAAAATTCTTTTCTATTTCAGGGCTTCTCCATCATGTATCGGAAGAGGAAAGTTGTTTATTAATGACAACATAATATCGATTATACCATTGATATATGTACTGCAGTATCGGCACAATTTGTCATGGGTTTAAATCGGTACTACAATGTGAAATTGGTGAAGTATGATGAAATAAAAAAGTATATACTTTAATATTCATTTCTCTAACAAAAAATATACATACTACCTATGTATATAGAGAGATTAAGACAACAGCTACATAGTTCGTTTATTAAACAATTTCCTGGTAAATATTTTTACTATCATGTATGATATTCACAGTTTCAAACCAAATGTAGACAAAAACTACTCCCTCTTTACTATTTCCTAAAATATATTTCTCTCTCTCTCTCTCTCATTACATATCAAGTTTACACGATACTATTCTTTCTCTTCTACACAAAAACTTGACATGTCGCACAGTGTGACAACACGGGCATTAAATACAAGGAGTCATTATAGAGCTCTACAATTATGCACAGGTTATTTTTGAGACAATTCCGGTTTAAAAAAAAAAATTAAAACAATACGCCCACTTTTACGCCGACCTCCCATACAATCGGAATTTGTAAAATGCCGTATTGTCCGTAATACATTAGTTATAACTTTCAATTTTGGTATACTTGAATGTTAAATTGTTACAAACATTATCGGAAAAAAATTTTGAACTTTGGCTTTCTTTTACCCTCACCACCCATACAACCTCAACATAAAAAGTGCCATATTTTCTAAAATATTTTAGGTAAAACCTTCAAATTTGATATTACTGTAAATTATATCATTTAAAATGTTTCATGCAAAAATTACAATAACACACCCAGTTTTACGCCCACCTCGCATTGGAATGCAATAAAAAAGAAAAAAAATTTTTTTTTTCATTCAATCAATAAATTTTTAATATCATCATGGTATTCTACTTTTTTCAATTTCATTTTCATTCTGAATGAATTAATATAAACAATTGTAAACAATTAAAAAAAATAAAAGTAAAAAGTTGTAAACATGCTATTGCATGCTAACATACGTATAGCGACAGTTTTTTGTATGTTTAAAGTACTTTTGCAAATTTGTCCTTTACGTTCTTTACTTTAAATGAAAGCTGAGACTTCAATCTTTCATTTTATATAAGTCTGTACCTAGGGCGAGGGGCTGCTCTATATTTCCTAGTCCATTGCAACTTCAAAATGTTCAATTTTTACACCACAATTCTGTTGTTAAGAAATTTTTTTTGTGTTTTTTTTTTATTTTATTTATTTTGTTATCTTCTCATTCTACAACAACTAGATTAATTAATAAAATACTTTAAAGTTATATTTATTATGTATTTTTTTATTAATAAGCTTTTGAATATTACATATTGAACTAACATATTTCAAGCGCGTTGGCATACCTCAACTTTGACTTGCTCTAGACCAAAAAGTAATGAAGTTATGAGGCTGAAATTTCAGGGAATTGTTACTCATACACCTGTTAATATACTGTGAAAATTTCATCCAAATTGGACGACACGCCAAAAATCCATTTTTTGCTGCTGTTACTATGGGGCTGTCACACTGTGTGTCGTACGACTTGTATTACCGTCTACTCGTAAGCCCGCCTTAAGTAAGCAAAGTGTTTTGTGCACATGTTTGATAAACACTTGCTACGTACCCATGTAGTACCTCACAAATATCAGGTATATGATGTGAAATTTAATACGAAATTCTAAATTTATATTCATTCATTTTAAAATTTATTATTTCTTTATGAAAAAATATTCTTTAATTAATCAGTCAGTACTTGTACCTTGATTTTCAATTTAAATTGAATCTGTTACTTAGCAATGTCATAAGCATTTTTATTATATCATGTTCAATAATGTCATGTGCCAATATCAACAAAAGAAAAATCAAATTCTTACAAAATTTTCTTTTATCTCTTAAAGCTTTTCTTAATTGCTATTTAAAATGCAGTTCAACAAACAAATTTGCTGAATCTTAAGAAATATATTCAAACAGTTTTATTGAATAAATATTTAAATTAATACATATGTTAATATTCGTTTATATCTATGTATGTACGAGTATATTCATATGTACTGGGTATATATAGGGATGTTTGTAAAAATCTTTCAATTACCAGTTGGTAGTGCATTGTCATCAAGCATGTCTTTAACAGCTTGTTCATAGAAGATGAATGAAAATTTTAGACGTTCGTCTTTTAATACGAATAATACTAAAAATATTGTGTAAGTTTTTTTTGTTATTTCACATATAAAAAGACAAAAGTCTTAAGCCAATTGTCTTCTATGAACAGGCTGTAAGACATGTCAGAAACTGTTGTCGACACACCATCGCGTAGCTGTTTGTTCACTTTATTTTGTAGTCTATTTCCTTGAAGCTGTAAATGATAAACAGAACATTGACAACATGCTTGAATATTTCATACAATGTGCGGTAGGCAATAATCTTGTCGACATTTTGGTTCAGCCATTCGTGCACGATTTGAAAATGTCGTCGACATTGTTCTGGTTGTCATATATGCATCGTGCGGGATAAACTATTGGCATGCACCCATGCCCGAAGATGTACAGAGCCACCTGGGTTATTCCTTTGTGCTTAAATTTTATGTTTATATTCTGCATAAATATGCCAGACAACTTAACTCAAATCAAAATAAAAGTAAAACGAAATAAAACCAATTGACCCAATTTGAGAAATGTAAAGCGACACTAAACGGCCTGTATATGTTATACTCAATATTTACCCGCATACAAAACTACAACACCCCATACATATTACCACCCAATTTTAGAAATTTTAAACTTTGGAAATATGGTTGTCATTGCAAACACAAAACAAAAACTTTTTGCTGCCGACACAGCATTTTTAGCGAATTTTGTTTTTATATTTTTTCTACTAAGTACTATACTACTGCCAAGGGGAGTATTTTGTTTTTATATTTTCTCTACTACTACTTTTGCCAAGAGGAGTGAAAATTGTGATTTAAATGGCGAATGGAGTTTTGTTTTAACAGAAGCAGCAATTCGTTTGCCTCACACATCAATTAAGTTGGCGGCTAGACGAAAATAAAAAGTATACTGGCATACAAGTTTAATGCCCTACGCTACTAAGATACATAGGTACTTAGTTTTGTAAGTATATATTCGTGTATTGAGTTTGTTTATTAAACAAATAAATTTTAATATTATTATGGTTTCCTTTGTGTTCTTTAAGAATCATAAAACCATTACAAATTCATTTAAATGCGATGTATCCAATACTCATACCTTGTGCTAGTTCTAGTTCTTTATGTTGTAGTCTCCAATTTATATGTCGCCTCAAGACGCGAATAAATCAACCTTGCTAGTAACTCCACTATCGAAATGTATGCAAATTCATTTTCGTATCCTTCTGATGACTTTGGTTTTCATTGGAGTCAGGTTTATTCTTAAAATATATTACAAAAATATTATTCTTATACAAAAAAATAGTACAACTAATCTTTTCTTAACAAAAAAAAAAAAAAATTGTGCAATAGTTGCGGATGCTCACGAAAAAACTAAATCGATGTTTTTTCCGATTCGATGAATCGTGAACTTACATCGATGTTTAACGATATATCGAATAATTTCAATGCGTCATATGAAATTTTTATATAATAGCAAAACAAACAAAAAATATGCAAATTTCAATTAAAGTAAACATTTTGTTTAACAAAAATTTTGTACAATTTAATAAGTTCCAATATTTTTAATTGAGAGTTTGCATTCTACTTCCTTGCTGTGCCAAAACTGATGACGCTTATGAAAAAATCTTTTCAGAAAGCACAATACTGGCAACCGTTGTTAAGTATTTGTCAGATAATCCAAAAAATTAAATACCTCGTACCTTTGAATAAGAATTTCTAAGTATTGGAATAACAAACTTAGCCACTGTGTACAACGACCTACTATTTTTTTATTATACATAAGGCTGTAAGTGTTTGTACAATTTTAGGAATTGTTACTTATTATTGGCCCATACCTCTAAAGGGTTTTCATTAAATCGACTTACAGGACTACGTATATTAACAGAGAGCTTGTCAGACAGGTTTTCTTAATTTCTATTTGTCTTTCAATTCTAATGAACTAATTTGTGATAATCGCTCCAAAGACTAAAGTTACCTTACTTGAAGTTTCACCGTCCGACTGCCCAAGTTTCTCGTCTGTTAAATATTTTTCTATCGTCATTTGCATTTTTCTACGATTTTTCAACAATCAATTGGGTTTACAAAATTTATTTTTTAAAGCGTGGATCCAATAGGAAAATTGAAAAATGTCTGTCATTTATTTTTGCAATTATAAATTCTTATTGTGAATTAGTATTTTAAAAAATGTATATGGCAACATTGTCCACATACATCTACAAATAAATCATGGATATAATACACAATTCTAAGCAGCGTTCAAAAAGCAGTGCTGTGGGGTAAAACATCCAATCATCCAATACATCGATATTGTCAACTTTTATCCATGAGTACCGGGGCTTACAATTTGAAATCCACTCCAATCGACAGACTGGAGAAGCTTATTCATGGCAATCAGTTACTATCAGAGCTTTTGCCAGAAGACTGCTAAGAGGTAATCGCCAAAAGAAATATTTTTTTTTTTAAATTTTTTCCAAGATGTCAGAGCTGGGCTTAGAACCCGGAGCTCTTACTTAGTAAGCCAACACATTAACTGCAAAGCTACGGCGAATATATACAAATACAAGTATATACGTTAAATTAAAAAAAAAAAACATTTCTAATATTAAAAGGTCTGGAGACCCAAGATCGAATCCCAGACAGGTTGTGGTGATTTATTCTTTAATTTTGCTTAATTTTTTCATCACTCTTATTATTGCTGTCTTTATTCCATTAACCCATATTAGTCGAAATCGATGGACAAGTACGACCTTAGCCATTGTGGCTAGAAAGAATCTCACGGTTCAGTTCGACTGATGTATAACTTCTAACGAATGTCATTTTCACCTTTTATTGAAAAAACTTTGCAAAACATAATATATGTAAATTCTTAGTGGAATATAGTTTCTGATCAAAGAGAAAATTTTTTAAATTTTTAAACTAAAAATCGAAATATATTTCAATATTGGGGCACCTATCTCATGTGCTAAAATTGAAATCAATCAATCATTAGATTTAATTTCGTCATGAATTGTCTTTTTTTATTTTTGTGTTAAGTTCTCATCAAATACGAAATACCATCATCACAAGCTTGCTCAAGCATTTTATTCATGCAACATTTAACATGCAGAGTATTTTACTTGCAGAAAAACAAATAGGAAATATTATAAGTTATTCGTAATAAATTTTGTGAATAAACATGGTTACTGGAAATTTTGAATAAAATTCAAATTTATTGGTTGTGTAGACTAGATTGTTTAAAAAAAAATAAATAAAAATTTTTTGTTAACAGAATTAATTAATTCTTGTCAATGCTTGACAAAGAAGTAACAAAATAACTAAAAATAAATACATTAAGACCCATTATTACAACTTGCCGATAGTTAAAGGTAGGATTTTATTAGACCGATATATTGGTTTTTGTTGTTGCAAATAAATTTTAACCTAAAGTGACTGATAAAGTTATTGGGAAGATTTCTTTACCTCTAAGTCAAAGTTAACTTGTAATAAAAAAAACCAATTTATCAGTCTGATAAAATCCTACCTTTAACTAACGGCAAGTTGTAATAATGGGCCTAAATATTTACTTAAAAGAGTCCTCAAGCTGTAATAATTGCATAAATAATAAAACTAATATTTATTAAAAACTAATTTAAAATAGGTGAGCAGCCAGCGGTGTCAATATGATGACACTATGGAGGATATATAAATTCAATTTTTTCATTAAATTTGGTTGAAATTCTTTAAAACTTTTTGCTTGAAAATCACATTTAGCTAACAAGTTATTTAAAAGGATATTAGATAACGTTTTGTTTCCTCCTTTGGTTTTTTTTTTGTTTGACTAATAGTCAGAATGTTGATATTTGTCATGATTATTATACACAAAAAAAAAAGTTTAAAGTCCAATGACTGTACAAAAAAACTCTGTCATTTTTGGTAATACAAAAATAAGAAAAATTATTTTCCATAATGTTCATGTCATTTCCATAAAATATTTTAACATTCAAAATCATTTATCATAAATTATTGTATAGCATATGTGTACACATACAAGCAAACATATATATATTGTAGTAATTTGGATTTATAAGCCATGTGGGTGAATAAATGATTGTGTTTGTGTGTATGCATGTGCATACGTATGTGTACCAAAATCAATAACAAAATATTGAAATGATAAAGTTGAATGTGAAAATATACTAAAAAACTGAATTCAAAAGCAGGACATCATCATATTACTCGTACTAATCTATATACGCATATATTATAATTCCTCCTGACTGACTGTTTAAATAATAGGCCAAAAAAGTTTTTATTATTAGGCGTCTATATTGCTTGGTAAGAAAAGATTTTTCCAAACTTGTTTCAAAAATGGGTCAAAGCTTTAAAATTTATATTTAGAAATATATGTATGTGAGTCTACTTACATATTTGCGAATTTGTTTAAAAACAATAGACAGGTGAACGACTAAACCGAATTTCTTGAGAATAATACCACGGCTGCAGTCGTACATGTCATCGATGAAGACTAATGTGGATAAAATGGAATAAAAAGGCAAAAACAAAAATTTGTTGTAATTCTGTTTCATCCAAATAAGATGACAATTACAAGAACAGCAATGATGGTAAGTAAAGGAGAATATGATAGAAACTGTTGTTTGACTTTACTTCGACTAACTCATATGGAAAAAAGTAATTTCAGAATGTGATTTCTTGAAAAGATTTCTGATGAGGCTACCTTAGATGGAGTCGAAAACATGTTCAGTTTGACTGGTGTACTATTCTTTCATGAATATCATTTTCTTCCTTGATTATCAAAAAATTCATTACAAAAAGATCTGAATTCTTAATAGAGTTTAATTTTGATCTAATTAAAGCGTTTCTGACGAAGCAGAATTAATTTAAAAAAAAGTTATCACTATTCCTGAAGCTTGAATAATAATATTATATATCTCTGTATGTCTGTAAAGACTTGTAGGCTATATAATATTTAAAAATTCTAACTAAGCTTTGCCACGCCCCGTAAAGTAAATATTTATTTGTCTATATTTTCAAAAGTGGAACATTTAGAGCTTTCAAATTTGGTTAAATAGTCAATAAAAATAGTTGGTGAAAAAGTGGGTGGAAACGGAAATCGCTAGTGAAATGCCCCTCGGGACATACTTTTACATCACAAAAAATTTCTTGGATAAATTTAGATAAATCTGTAAACTTTTGTGCACATACATATATTTTTATCAGCAATTTCTTAGTTATTTGGGTGCGGTCTGGAAAACGAAATCTAGTGAAATTGAATTCGAGTCTTATTTCAAAGAGACCTAAAGCTTAATTGCGTTAATTATTTTAAAGTTTTGATGATCTAAGACAGGAAAACCAAAAATATGCAATTGCATGTTTTTTCTCGTGCAACCTATAAAGTTAGATGTGAGGTATTTATCCGTTTCAGTAGTTTTTATTAAATTTTACATCGATTTTTTAGAGCATATTTTTGCGTATTTTGGTTTTAACAGCATTTTTTTCATATTTCAACTTTAATAGCATATGTTTGACATATTTTTCCCTTTTTGATGCATATTTAGATGTTTTCATATAAAAGTTTTGTTTTAAATTTACTCACCCTCAAAACATTAAAGTGTTTTACCCTAAAGTAACATATGTAACATGCACAGCTCATGGAATACAACGCTTTTGCGAACGTATTCGCGACAGTAAATAGTGTAATTGGATTTGTAAAAATTGTTTTTAAAAGCTCCAAGTACAGGTGATATTTGGGTATATTTTAAAACTAAAAGCAGTTTCTGTATTTTTTACAGCATATTTTTTATTTTTTAGATCATATTTGAAAGCTTTGACTGCATATTTTATGCGCATACAACATTTTTTTGGAGTATACTTTTAGTTGCCCTGATTATAGAAGTTACGTTAACGGTTTTTTTTTCGGTTTATAGAACAAAATCGATTATATATTTTATCTTTTCAAAAAAAATTATTTCAAAAAATATAGTGAGTGCATGCACATCTGCTTCATATAAAACTTTTTAATTTATTCAAATAGGTGTAGCGAAGCACACCGGAGTTTGGCTAGTCATTAATAATTAAAAACCAAAATCATCATCGTAAAGGAATATGAGATTAAATAACAACAACAGGAATAACTTTAAAAAATCTTAACAAAAATCTGTATTATTTGGAACAGTAAATCTCAATCAATGAAGAACACTTTTCTTGATTGATGTCAAAAATAAAAATAAAATAAAAAAATATAAAAAAACTAAACATAGATATGGATAAAAAAGGAAAAAGTATACAAAAATAAGTTTAACAATAACTGTTGTACAAAATCGTAGAACATTTGTAAACGATGAAGAGAAAAAAAATATACATTTAAGGATGGACAATAAAATATGTGGGTTTTTACTCAAATCAATGTTTATCTGTATGTGTAACTTTAATTCATTATTTATGGAAATGTAAACACATCAGAATACACTCGTCTTGATACATACATACATATGTTTGTATATGACCAATAACCTGCATACATAAAGTGACCATAGAAATGTTAAGGTATGACATAAAAAGCAAAATAACTAGTACTTATGTAGGGAGCATTTTGCACAAGTCTGAAAAGAACTACTAAAGACTTTTAAAATTCCCTTTTGGTTCTGAAATATACAATGGAAGTACATTATACAGCATGTCCGAGAACTTAACGTCAAGCCGAAACGGGATGAGAAGATTGAATGTAACCATCTTGAGAAAAGTCAGAAAAAAATCCATCCTATGCAGTTTGAAAGTTATGGGCATTTGAGAAAAACCTAGAAATTTGATCGGTTATTGTGGTTAATTTTAATTATTTTTATTTATTTAAACTTTGGAACTCAATTTTCTATTCGCACAAGCTCTTGGTAGGTTTTTAATTTTACAAGAGATGGATGATTGCAATGAGTAAGCGAGGCAGATGATGGCACGACTAATACCAAAGTCGACAAGAGTAAGTAAAATTAATAATATAATGAAAAATCTTGACTTAGCTTAGTTTAGGTTTATTGCAATAAAAGTCAAATAGGATAATAAAGTTTTTTAATACAATAAATGTTCAATTTGTTTACCATCAGCCTCAATATACGCCCTACATCTTTTTAAAAAAGATATACTTATTAACTAGGCATATCCTCGAGAGTTGATGTAATGCAATCAACAGGTCCAATTTACAAAAATCCAAGTCCAAAAAGAGAAGCTAAAATTGTCAGTACTAAATCAAGCGAATACTGAAAAGTGCGCAGTCAGACTAGTAGCGTAGCCATTTGCTTGGTATGGCTACTGTATCTGTTTCATTAGCAAGCGTTTAAACGACTACTCTCCTCCCAATATGTACGGGGCCAGTGCGCAGTGTTCTGAGCGAAGTAAAATCTGCATTACTATTAAAAATAATTTATTTCTCAATATAAACTCCTAAATCTACAATACACTTAGTCCAATATTTTAATAGGATCTCTCCATCTTGATTAAAATAATTTTTCTGAAGCTTCATAAATAATCGTTTACTGCACTGCCCTACATCTTGATTCGAGTTAAAACTTTAGCCAGCAAGAAATTCTTTTTAGATTTGGAAATAGGTAGAAATCAGAATACAAGTTGGGAGATCAAGCATTTCGTGCTTTTATTCGTTGAATTTTGCCATTGCTAAAACACTCTTGGTGAGTTGCCTAATTGAAAAATTCTTATTTTTCGTGTTGTTAACCGACTCGTTTGCCTTGAAATTTTCAATTTATTAAATCAAAAGCATACAATATCGTTCCCAATTAATCATTTATACTAAATATGTAGTAAAAAGATAACTCTGTACTTTTTTATATTATTTTAGGATCTCTGTGATAAAAAAAGACAGTTTTGTAGACTAATAATTGAAAATTGGGAAAAAATCAGACTTAATACTTATACAGGGTGTCCTCCGAGAAGGTATACAACTTTGTTTGTTTATAGTTTTTGATTAAATTAAAGGGAATGGATCTTATATTGATAATGATGATGATGATGTATGAAATACAATATCAGATAAATGTTAGCCTCTCTTAGTCTCACAAATGTCAGCCCTTTTGAGCACATTTTTCATTACATTTTTACACATTTCACGTGATATTTCATTAATTTCATCACGAATATTTTTTTTGAGTTGCTCCAGCGTTTCTGGTATGTTTACATAAACCTTTCTGTTCAGATATCCCTACAAAAAGACGTCTGGATTAGTCAAATCAGGCTACCGTGGAGGCCAATCAAGATAATCATTCCTTGAAATAACTTATTGTGTAAAGAGGTCTCGCAGTAATTCCATTGTAATCCTGGCAGTATGCGGTGTGACACCTTCTTGTTGAAACCAGATGTTAGTCAAGCCCAAAGTAAGTAAGTAAGAAATAAGGTCCAATGATTCCTTCTGAGCAAATTGCACCCAGACTGTCACTTTTAATGGATGTTAAGATGCCTGATGAAGAATTTAAGGGTTTTCCATTCCATTGTATTCAAATCCATTGAAATGAAAATGTGCCTCGTCACTCATTATGGTTAACTTTCTCATCGTCACAGTAATCGACTATTGATTTTCATAAAGCTTTTTAACAATTAAAATCGAATATTTTTCCATAATAATTTTGTAACGTCTGTACTTCACGACTACCAAATATGAACTGTCAAGACTAATGTTTACTAAATTGGCGGCAAAACAAAGTAGAATACCTTCCCGGCGGATATCCTGTATATAAATTTGGGGGCCTACCACTTGTGCATTGTTTAGTAAATAAATAAAAAAGATAAATCATCTTTTGCAATATGAAATCTAAATTTAATTCAATGTGTGTGTGATATACATTAACTTTTTTGTATGCCTTTGAATAGTTTTTCGCATTCCTTATGTTCAAAAGATAATATCGTTCTTTGACTTGTCAAGTTAAAGTAGAATAGAAGTGCTAAATTTTCCATGACTCTAGCTCAAAAATTAGGCTAAATTTGACCAAATTCCTTTGCTGCGTTTACTTGAATTGTCTCTGTGTTGTAGGTAACTTATTTGAAAAGACCTGTGCCATTTCAAAACACATCTTTAACACGCGACTTCAGATAGTTATCATAAAAGATATCTGTGTTTTTCTCCAATAAACACTCAGACATTTTAATTTTTGGCCATATTTTTTATTATCAATTTTATTTCACTACAATATGAAACATCCCCAAAATATGTGTCCTTTTCTGTATATTTTCCCTTCTACAGCAAACTGCTTATTAATGTGACATACTTACATACATATATCTTAAGAATAGAAAAGGAAATTCTTGTCACAAACTAAAATAAATAATAGGCAACATTATGATTGTGTTTGAATGATGGCAATAATGGGGAAGATATTTTCTATAATCAAATAAAGAAAATTATGACCATAAAGGATATACTAGTAACACATACTGGTACTCGTATTAAGGCTAAGGATTAAATTTTGCTAATTGTTAATAATGACCACAAATCTGATATATAATTGAAGTCTTAAACGGGTACAGGTAATTCTGGTAATTTATACCACCCACAAAATACGAACATCCATTAAACTTCAAATGATTAATCAGTATGAATGTTTACATTTCGAAGCAAAAATAATGACGTTTATATTGCCTGCCATTATAGTGTTTGTCAAACCACAAGGTTAGAAAAGTACAATGGCAGACAATTTGTTTTAAAGTAACGCGTCATAGTAATACAACACGCCAAGAGAAGTAAAAACAAAAATACAAGAAAAACTGCAATTACTCGTACAAGCTGTGTAAGAAGAACATTTTTAAATGCTTCTTATGCATTAAACACCCGGGCATTATTGCGTTCACATTGTTTGTTCTAACTCCACTGCACCTCAATAACACTTTAACATGACATTGCATTCGTTAATATTTCTTGTAAGTTTGTTAAGGAATTCAAGCTTCGGTTAGAGACATTTCTTACAAGTGGTTGTAAATAAATTTATTCGTCCTTAAAGCCATTCAAATATATGTTTGCCATTTGAATTTTAGCCAACAACTAAAACTGTCATTGCTTTTCTATATTAAAAAAAAACTCTTAACATTTGCTGAATATTTCTGCTTCAGAAAAAAATTCTCAAACTGCTAGAATATGTTGATTATAGAGAAATGTTAGCAAAATTTTTGGCGGGATTTTAGTTTCTATAAATGTTTTACCTCACTTTTAATTTTAGTCAGATTTCTTCTTCTTTTATAAAATATTTTGTTAAACAAAATTAAAAAACCATAAGCAGAAAATGAAAATTTTTGGCGCCGTTTGTTTTGTGATTTAATCCTTTACATGTTAAATCATTACATAACAATAATGGTATGCCGTTTTTAAGGTAGTCAAGGTAGTAACATAATGATACTTTTATCATAACTTTACCAGAAGGCTGTTTCATCTTGCAGACTTTGGATTCGGTCCATAAAGTTAATTTTGGTATTCTCATGAAGAATACCAGTTTTATGATCACAAGGCCGATTCAATAATTATAAATGAATACTTTTTTTTAAAATATATTCTAGAATTAGAAACTTTTACTATTAATCCTCTCAAAATGTATAAAAAAAATCAACATTCACTTTATATGGGAGCTACCAAAACTGTTCATTTTTTGAATATATATTTTAATAGATGAGAAAGTTGTTTGAACAAAATTTAGAAGAAGAATTTCAAACTTAAATAAAAATCGTAATAATTGACAGACAAGAAATGAGAATTTTATTTTTTAAAGAGTATGTGGTCTGCGACACAGGCTGCCGTAAGCTTGGTTCAATTCAGCTGATTTCTAGACGAATATTTTCCTTTAAAGCCCCAAAAGATTTTAGATATTGTCATGATAAACCCTTTGTTTGAGGTAGCTCAATAAAAAAAATCCATGGCAGTTATATCGGACGACCTCGGTGAATATGAAATGTCCTCAAAGCGATTGATAATTTTTTTGGGGAAATTTTTGATAATTTTCACTGTTGACATTAGCCGCCTGGCCCCAAAAATTTTCGAAGAAAAATGGTACAATTATCTCATGCGTGGATAAGGCACATCAAACAGTTCCCCTGGGACAATGCAGTGATGTCTTAATCGAGAGTTGAGGGTTCTTGGAGACCAGAGACCCTATTCTGTAACTCTCCTAAGCTAAAACTCTTTCGCTAAAAATTTATAAACTTGATTTAGAAGTTTTTGGCTACGCAGCTTCATGCCTATTACCTCTATAATGTTTCAAAACCTAAAAATTTCGCATTTTAGCTTAAGAGAATAACAGGATAGGGCCCCAGTAACTGCAGTTTAGCTTGTTGACGTGGCACTTTAAGTGAGCCACGTTGCTCCAAAAAATAAGAATTACAGTGCGAAAACGTTTCAACATCGTTTCACAATAATTTTTGCGTAAATCGAAGTCATTTCCTTCAGTTCTTGAACAATTTGAATTTCAGATCCTTTTTTAAAATTTCATAAATAATCGCTCTTGGAAGTCCCAGTGAGGCTGTTCTTTTTCGTATTGAAAACCAATGCAATGTTTTCGCGAATCCTTGAAGATCGACTGGTCCCTGGCGGTGAAACATTCATAGCCGAAGCAGTTGCCCGGAATCTCTGCATCCACGAAAGAATTAAATTTACACGCGGAACATCACGTATTCGCCGAATACCGAACTTTGAAAAAAATTGTTGACGAGCAATTACGTAAGAATCATTACTCCTAAAAAAATGTATCCACAGCGAATGCACGTTGATCACTAGACCACTAAAATATGGTGCCTGCAAATCCACACAATCGATAATTCCAGCAGCGCCACCTTCCCTCCGCAGTGCTTCTTGTTTTTTTAAATAATCGTATTTAAAAATATAAATCTGCTACCAGACACCCTGTACTATTACCGTTTTAAAAATATAAATGAAAAAAATATATATATTTTTTACTTTTATAGGAGACACCATAACCATTTGTCCACATCCGTCCACAGTTTAAGTCATGATTTGTTTTCACTGTAAAGTCATTTAGAACAAATTCACAAAACTTATTATTTAGTTTATAAAGGCAAACCTTTTTATTCTTAGCCCAACAATAATGTTTTTAAACTATTATAATATATTATGGCATTATATATGTAACAATATGACTTGATAGGAGACCATCTGAATCGCCCAATGTAAAGTGTCAAAGCTTTTGTATTTGTAAGCAAATTAATCATTTTAAGACTGGCAATATTATTGCTATTTACGAGTACTTTGGCCTGTTACTATAAAGAACATGTCGTATAGAAATTGATCTTTTTTGAGTAGTTGATAAAAAAGTGGAGGTACTATTCACAATTAATAATTTTGTTACTCTACCAATTCAAATATATATAAATTTCATTTTTGATTTAAAGGCAATATATTCTTAAATTTATATTTCACAAATTAACTAATAATTCCCATACTGCTTTTTATACACTAAACTAAAATGCTTTATTAAATAAATTAATTCAGCAATAGCAACCATAAGCCTTAACAATTTATCATTCTGTGTTGAGCATTAAATGTCAGTAAGACTTCTTAGTCATTATTTATTCAATAAAACATAAGCAAAGCTATCAAATATAAACGTAGCCAACCATACGAAAATTTAAATTAATTTTTATTTTTTATGCTTTTGTTAAATCAACAGAAATATCTGCTAGACGTCTTTATTAAAAGTTTAAATTTTCAGAAAGATTTTCTATAAAGCAGAAGAGAAAAAAAAAATGGTTTCATTATAGGTTGTAATAAAATTATTTATTAAAATTAATTTAACGCTTTACTTAATCGATACAAATTAATGAAACAGGGTATTAAACTTTAAGAGAAAAAAAAAGAAATTTGCTCTGTGCTCCAGCATAAATAGAATATTTGTAGTCAAATTTAATTAAAAATCCTTTAAAAATTAAAATTACAGCGAAATGTGTCAAAAGCAGTTGTCTACACTCTTGTTAAAGAGATTATTGAAAAGGAAACAATTAGTGGGTTTAACTCTCATGCAAACTAAGTAAAAAAAAAACATTTAATTTTTAACACGTTTCTGTTAATAGAGATTAACTTGATAAACAATTTTCAGTGATTTGTGAAGGAAATATTTAAATTAAGCATTTTAGCTTAAATTAGAAACTAATTTACAAATCGTTTGTTTATTACAAAGAAAAAGGGATTGTAATTTACTTTGACATGTCGTGTCATGGATACATAAACTAACTTGAGAACTCTAAAAATAAATTGTTCTAACTCCTCCTTAATAGTGCAAAATTAAATTTTTATTAAAGACTAAAAATCATTAATTTAGTGGCAATTGCAGGAAGTAGGCATACAGCGTAAGCTCATGCCAATATAAAGATTTTAATGTTAAAAAATGTTAGTTAGAAATTCTAAACTTACGTTGGTTGGAAAGAAAAAAAATATATATATAAATATTAAGCACTAACACGACTGACAAACAGAAACTTCTGATATATTTATTTTAATTTTTACATATACTTATACTAGCGGTGTCAAATAGTTTAAACAATTCTTACAATTATTTTAAATTCATTCTTTAGCTTATTAAATATTTCATAAAACTGTTTAACATTAATTTCCATTACCAGCAGGGCTCACAGATACTTTTTTCGCTGCTTAAAATTGAAAAAATCGTTATTTCACTCAGATTAGGAGATTTCTGCCCAAAATTACATTTGGGTATGGGGTATGTCTTTATAACTTGCATCTAGGAAGTCGGCCTTTCATTTACATATTACATATAAATATATTTTATTTTTAATGAGTCCAGCACTTAGAAGACCAAGCCTACTCATGCAGCACATTGTGCTGGCCTAGTAAAATAAGCGGGAAAGGGGGAAAAAAGAGTGTAGACCTTTGATTTAAACTAACTAACTTCATATCTGTTATGAGTTCGAAAAAAAAAGGTCCTACTTTAAGAATGCGAATTGCAAAGCAATCGATAGGTAATTGCATTAGTAAAATAAAAGCAAAATATAGATTTTTTAAATTTATTTTTGATACGTTTTGGCTTACACACATATTAGAAAATTGCATTAAAAAAATTTTTTATAACTTAAAAATTCAAGAGAATATTTACATTTATTAATAAGTAGAGTGCCCCACTGGTCTCGTGAGTTGTGTGCCAGATTGTTAGTGCGAGGATTCTGGGAAATGCAATGTCTTTGATACTACACCGAGCCTATGCTTTTTGTCACTCTGCGCCGTATAAGTATTAGAATATAATCTGAGGCAGTGTTGTTAAATTTGGGATTTTTACCATAGACTTGGTGTATTTTTTGTGCAATGAAAAATTTTGTAAACAAAAAATCTTTTAGGGAAAAATTTGGAGAGCAAACATTTTAGTCAGTACACTCAGAAAAAAAAAGTGGTAGAAGACTACCGAAATTGATACCATTTGGTATTAAAATTGAGTTAAGTCTGTTAGTGCTTATTTCGTTAACGATTGGTATTGATTTTTTTTTTAACTTATGATATTTCTATACAATTGTTCACGATTTTACTACCGGTTGTTCTTGATTTGTTAACTTATGGTATCTTGTGCCATTTGTTCTTATTTTAATAACGCATTAAGCCTGATTTGGTACCGAAAGTTAAAGAAATATCGTTCACAATTTGTTCTTAATTTTACACCCTTGGTTAATAATTTTAGAAAGCCTTTTTTCCCTCTGTGTATGAAAGTAAAACAAAACAAAATCTGCTAACCAAGACAAAAGTATTTTTGTTACCTACAAAAACAACTACGAGTTAATAAGGATTCAAAAAATTTAAATTTTCTGCACCTTGTGCAGCCAACTCACAAGTACCAGGTTAAAAGTTTTTGTTTTATCTAAAGCAGAGATACAATGTAATTATACACAATTGATAAAATATTAAGTTTGTTTGAAAATTCTTAAACACGTTAATCGCCATGTCAGTCATAAGTGTCTTACGCTAAGAAGCTTTACATGAGCCATGTCACACATATTTGGTAGAAGGCCCCGTCAATCACAGTTGTCCGACGCAAACGATACATTTGCATTATGTTTCGAAAGCTTGGCCTATCAGGTAAAAAACTTAAACATTTCTTGGCTTACTACAATAAAATAAAACAATAAAACGAAATAAACATAGTAATATAATGGTATATTGTTTTACTGTAAGACCATGTCACTCATATATGTGTGACATAAAAAATATTGGTTTTCCAGGAATTTTGGCAAAAAATATTTTTTTTGTGATACATTAGGTTTCCTTGATAGATCTTTAACTAAATTATCTAATAAAGTTACCATGGCCCATGTGATAATTTTTCTAATATTATCGTGGCGATTAAAGGACAAGAAACCTTCGGTATCCAACCCCAGCTCCGCCATCTTAAAAAAAAGAAAATTAAATAATTATGTATATCTTTCGGCGACTACCTCTCAGCAGTCTTCTGGCAAAAGCTGTGAAAGTAACTGATTGCCATGTACAAGATTATGCTAAAAGGTGGTCGCCGAAACAAATACACATTTCATTTCACACTTCTTTCTTTCAAGATGTCAAAGCTTAGTCAACACACTACATATTAGACTAAAGCGACCACAGTATACTTATCGGAAAAATAATATCTTTCCTAGGTATTATATTTTTTTTTATCACACCGTAATATTTTTTTGATAAACAAATTTCGACTGTTATAACATGAAAGCGATAAAACATTTCGTATTAACTATGTACTACAAAATCTTCATCTTCAGGTATAACAAAATTAAAGAAATTCATAGTTTGATTCAAGAAAAAAGAAGAAGAAAAAAAAAAAAAAAAACAAACAAAAAAAACACGTTAAAATACAAAAAATTTTCTATTATAAGCGTACAGGTTTTCAAAATTTCATTAAATAACGCATTTGTCTCATTGAAAAATATTATATGTACTCGTATGGTGTAATGGTAAATAAAGTTTAAATACTGTTAGCATTTAGCGTTATTTAACATCATTTCAAAAAGCTTTTTCTTATCTCTTTAATTTGGACATATTTTTATCTGAACCATAATTTTAAGATAAAATTAAAAATTAACGCCATTAACATTCTCTACAAATTATATCTGTACTAAAGTAACATTATCCACTAGATAGTTTGACAATATTTAGTACAGTTTTAAAATTAATTTTAAGCATTTTAGCGAATACTGCAACCTTTAAACTCAATGTTCTAAGAAATATTTGCTGAACTAAACAGCTTTAACCGATTCAACAACCTAAAGAAAAAATATACTCGTATTTCGCTGCATATACAAAAGAGGAACTATTATAATTCTATTTTTAAGACGTTCTTTACTGTGCTGTTGCGTGTTGATGTTTGCAAAAAAACTCTGTTTATATAAATATTGCAAATAGTCTTGTAAAATTTGTCATAACGGTTAATCATTTCGAACCGACAGTACAGTGACATTGTTTGGACGTTTGATCACATTTTGTTATGTTCTTTACAATGAGTAAAACAAAAACAATGACAGCTATTGTCCCATTTAGTTTTGCATATTGTTTTTGCTTTGAGCACTACAAATACACTAACACTAACTAACTCAAATGTGCGTAGGTACAACAAAAAATGAATGAGAAGAAAAAGAAAAGAAGAAGAGAAAAAAGAGCAAATTATACGAATGTAACGGATTAACAAAGCAAGCACAAGAGCAAAAAGCGAATTTTTTTCGTTTGCGCTCTTTCTCATTTAGAAAGTATTTGTTTTGGTTTTGCTCATGTACAATACGATTAAAAAAATTTTAAAAGTTTATGACTTTTGTGATCACGTTTGCGAAATGTTTTGTTTGTTTGCCCACTCTGTTATTTGGCTAGCTTTGGTGACATACATATGTATACATATGTGTGCATATACTAGCGCTGTCTATTTTTAGTTTTCAGAAAAACACGCATATTTTTTTAAAATAAAATAACAAATTTAATTATTATACATATTTTTTCGAATTCTAAATTAGAATATTTATTGGATCTATGTATATTATATTTAATGTATGATTTTTAATAGCCTTAAAATCCTAATACTGGTATTCTTTTTCAGTTTACAAAGAAAAATACTGAAAAGAATAATATTCAAATATAATTCGCATAATCTATTTCCAATAGATTGTTCTTTAAATAGTACTCGTAGTATATCCCTCACTGCATTTTATAAACGATGCATTGGGACAACTATAATTTTCTAAATTGATAAATAAATACTGATTTTCGGCTATAGAGTGTTAAAAGCTAACTTATATTAGCTAAGTGTAGTTAATGAGTAATACAGTACCTCATGTTATGAGAGTATTAATGACTAAATTAAAAGTAAAAATTTTGTTTTGTCTTTACATTTTGAAAATAATGAAAGAAAATTCGTGCATTTATAATAAAATCTTTCCATAATATCAGTCTTATTAGTTTGCAAATATTTGCACCGAGAACAAAAAAAAATTTTGAAATAATTAAGTCAGTCATGTGAGGAATTTTTTTTTATTTCTAAATTATATGTCTACGAAATACTTTTTCAATCACTTAATAAAATAGTTAATTACCACTTAAAAACGAGTATTAATTTTATTACAGCGAATGGTAATGGAATTCTATACAATTGAGTCATTTTGGGGTCTACCACCTGTAGAAAAAATTAATAAATAAATACAACAAAAGTTATATGAATGAAAACTCTCCTTTAGGTATAAGTATTTGATTTATTTTTGATTAAATTGTTTTGTATGCAATTAATTTCAATGAATTTTATAGTGTTATAGGAATTGTGTATTTTATTACCGGAAAATGTACTCAATTATTGGTATTTTACAAATACTTACTTCCAAATATTTTTAAAGAATTTTTTTTTTCAATGAGGCCAACACTGAGTGTATATGCCCTACTCATGCAGTACATTGTGCTGGCCTAGCAAAATAGGCGGTGAAGGGGGAAAAAGGGTGTGGACTTTTGATTTAAACTTACCAATATCTTATCTTATATCAGTACGAATAAAGCAAAGATACCACTTTAAGAATGCAAACCGCAAGTGAATTGATTGCTGTTGACTGATTATTTAATAGCCAGCGTTATATCTTTACCACTGAATAATCCAACAGCAATAAATCCCAAGAAGCCCCCAAAATAAAGTTTAAATTAGGGGGAGAATAAAAGATTATAATAATATCGGAGATGATCTTGTTGTTGTTCTCCTTGATCCTAACCCTGGGATAATTTAATAGTGAAGAGAGCATATTAAGGGGTAGTTTATTTCTTAGCCTATATTTTATTAAAAATAAGTAATTACACCATAGAAAAAAATTAAAAACTAATTCGTCAACCTACAGTAGTTCACTCAATAATAAAGTATATGCAAGGCTCGGTATAGCAAATCTTGCTTTAACGAACGGACTACCTTATATAGCGAATATTAAGCAAATTTAACGCACTGTACAAAGAGTGGTAAAAAAAATCACACAAATTGATGCAAATAACAGTTCTGATGTCAGAAAAATAATATGAATTTGTCGAAATCATAAGTACATATATACAAACATAATTGACCAATACCACCATGTTTCAGAGTACGTTCTAGCTTCTCGCAGCACTCATGTTGTGTGCGTCAATTTTTATCCATGAGTACCGGGACCTACAGTTTAAAGTCGATTCCGAATGACAGACAGACTGCTAAGAGGTAGTCGCAAAAAGAAATATTTTTTTATATATTTCTTTTTTCAAGATGTTAGAGATGAGGTTTGTAGTGTACGGTTTAGAAAATAATATAATTTGGTTGATTGTTAACACGATCAATTTCTACATTTAAATTTTTACATACATTTTATATTCTTATTAATTCCATATTTTTATTTGTTGTACCACTGTTTTAAAAGCTTTTTAATATGTACAAATGTTTATAACATCATTTTGTAGAACTACATTGTTGGATTACTGGTCTTGTAGCAACATGTTGCTTGTGAACAGTATGTAAACAATGTTGGTGTTTCTGGTATCATACATATCCAGGCAAGTAAATTGGGAAAATGACCGTAAAATTATTTTTGGAATAGAGGAAATCCTTTTTATATTAAAAAAAATGGAAATCTAATTGTGAATATTTTTCAAAATAATATAATAATATTATTCAAAATAATATGGGAATTTATTAGAAATTTCACAGCGTGGGTTTGTATTTGAAGTGGCAATACTTCTCATTTCTTTGTTTTCTATTACAAGAGAATAAAAACATATAATTGAAAAGGAAGAGAACACGAAAGATCGATAGTATGAACAGAATACTTATTGAACAAACCTAAAAATAACGTTTTACTTGTTTTTTCATTACACGATCATATAAAGGTTTAATGTTTAAAAAAATTCCATAAATCGTTCATTTTATTTGTGCCTTTGACAAAGTGAAGACGTTAAAAAAAAAAATAAGAATATTAATTTGGTGTGATTTTTAAAAAAAAATAGTACAGTTTTTAAAGAAAAGTAAAGTGCTAAACTGTAGGGATAATATTGTTTAAAGCGAGCCAATTTCATAGAACGGCCATTGTTAACATCTTCTGGCTTCTGGCAAAGAAATTACTCCCAACACTGGCCTCTAACTGTTGGGGAAAATTTATAATAATTTGGGTGAGGATCCACGTGGTCCTCAGACAATTCTGGTAGCTTCGCCGAAGAAGGTAAGAATTTTATACAGATAGTCTTACTTTAGACCAACTTTAGTAAAGCGGGGGAAATTTTAAATTTTTTTAATTTAGCCTTTTGGTAGTACTGAACAAAGGAATTGTTCTATTCGCCCTTAGTGAAATTCCGATCACCAGCGTGTGTAATTTATAGTTTGACCTCATGGAAACATAATTCTCACAATTAATTAATTCAACACATCATCACTTCATGAGGGAATCTAAAAGCTACAAGACAACGGGAGCATAAGTATTTATACACATTTCCATACATAAATTATAATAATGAAATATTAGACAAAACAAAATCTGCACAAATTTTTTTTTAAATAATATACACATACGACTATTAAGATTTGCTTTTTCGAGTGAAGATGAATTTATTTCATAAGCATTGTCTCCTCTTCTAAAAAAAAAAAAACAAAATTTTTCAAATTAAAATATCCAACCTTAAGATTACCTTCGTTTAAAACTAAAATTTCTCTAACTAAAGCAGAAAACGTAAAAAAAATGATCTTATATCACAATTTCCTTTAACAATTTTCCTAAAAATACTTTTTATTGAAATCTAATATTTAAAATTTAATTTAACAAATTTAATAAGCCGGCTATAGAGATCTTTACATATTCTTTAATAACTTTCATAATGAAAGGCAAACAAAAACAAATTCTCTCAGATCTTCAAAATTTATTGTTTCATTAGGCTGAAAAAAAAACATGTAAAAGAAACAAAAAAAACAAAACACTAAAAGACAGAAAAAAAAAACTAAAAATGAAAGAACAATCGTTTATACATAAATATTTTGTGATCATTATGATCGATAAAAATAAATTACAATTAAAATAACTGCTTCTGTCATTCTAATTAACAAACAATATCAAGTATTTTTATTATTTTATGAATTTCTAATAATGATGTTTTAAAAAAAAAACCTTTTTGCTTTATAATATAGTAACTATTAATTTATCAATCATAATTTTGTGCAGAATAGGGTGTGAGCTTAAAATTTGTGTATAAAAAAGCAACAACATTTTTATAACCTAATTATTTACAGAGATTACAGAACATCTACAGCATATGTATCCAACGAAATCTTGAAGGCCTTCCTGAAATCGACTAAAACATATGTGGTGAGTGTTAAAATTTATTTTTACCCTAAAATTTTTGTAAACGTAATTTGTGTGCGCAATAATAATAATCATAACGAACTTGTGTGCTGTGTTATGTTCGATCATACTTTACAGAGCGAACTTATGCGCTTAGACTTTTTTGTCCTATTATTGTTGCTGACCTACATTTAATTAAACAGAAAAAAGTAATCCTAAAAGAAATTTTGTTGCTTAAAATGTTGATAATGAGAGAGAAAAGTTTCAATTTCATAATATATTTTTTTGTCAATTTTAATATTACAGTGAACATTAAAAATAAGCTCTCACTTCATTCTTATTATAATCTTTTTGCTTATTTTTTAATATTTTTAAATTACTTAATACTAATTTACTTCTAAATTTACTGATTACTCTAAATTTACTTATTAATTCGGATTCAACTTAGAATATTAATTTTAATCATGTAAATTTAAATTTATTTTTTTATTAATAGTTATATATGAATTTGATTACCTTCAATAAAACTTTAATGAATCAAACATGTTAGTGTGAATTTGGTCAATGAATGTTTTCGTCACTTGGTAACTGAAAAGGTGTATTAACTTATTTGGGTTCCTGATAAAATGACGTCCTTAGGAACAAGGTTAGTGGAGGGTTTTGAGACAGGCGTATCGATGACATCGGATACCGCTTATTTTGTTCAATTTAGTTGCCGCCAATAAATTATGAGTTTTTTTATTATATAGTTTTTTTGTATTTCAGTGACTATAATCGGGCTGTAGGTATCATTATAGTCAATTGGTCCATCTAGTTTAAGAATAACATCCTCAATATAAAAAAATAGGGAGTCTATAATAACTATGATCTGTAATCAAATTAGATCTTGTTTAAGGAAGGACCGAACCCACCCACCCGACTGTTTGCTAGAGAGTTAATGGCTCCCACAGTCCTTCCTTGACAATACATTCCACCTCTGTGTCTTTTTATATAACTATAGTAACACCATCACCTCATTATGATCATCACAGACAGTTTTATGTGTTATTATTTACAGTAAGATAGTACTTTATTATGAGGTAATATTTTTTGCTGTTTTATATGTATGTAGAATTGGCTGTGTGTTCGTATGAGATTTTTAATAGACACGATTCAACATCAATGCTAGAGTATGGCTGTTAATTGGATCAATATATTATTGAAAGTATGCTGTGTACATTACAGATTTTTATGAAATATGTTGTGTACATTTCATATTTTGGTAATATGGCCATTTCAGATTCTAGAGAGCAAGTATGTACGTTACAGATATTTAGTAAATATGGTGACGTTACAGATTTTTAGTAAATATGTTCATTACAGATTTTTAGTAAATATGGCGCCCAACGTGAGACGCGAAAGTATTAAACCCATATTGTGCTTTCGGTTCCGCAACTGATTCTTTAATTTTTTTAAGTAAATAGTAGATTTCATTTACAGGCGATTGTGGAGTCTTCCTGTAATAATTCTCTCATACTGGATGAATAACTTGCAACCCCTGTTTGGAACTTCATTGACTTGCGTAGGCAAGCGAGTAAAATGACCAATGGGTTAGTTGTTTGTGCTTTCTTTTGGATTTGTGTTTTATTATAGGTTTATTCTAGAATACGCTAGATTTTTGTTGCTATTCGATTAGCTGACGATTTGACTGAATTCTCAGCACCTGAATAGATCTAGGATAACAGAAGCATTGCGGTGGCGATCTCTGTCCATTTTTATTTAGGCTTATATTGAACGGTGAAAATAAAATTTTTGTGGCTGTTGTTTTTTTTTTTTTTTTTTTTTTTTATTAAGACCAATACTCAGGGGCAAACCCCTACTCATGCAGTGCATTGTATTGGAATGTGAAGATTGTTAATAGATTTTTGTATATTTTGCGCCTTTATTTGTTGATGAAACAAGTTGCTGTAAATTTGTCCACTCAAGAGCCAGTGTTATACCTTCACCCTCGAATGATCAAACACCAATTGCCTCATCTGTCGGTGGATGTTTAATGTGAATGGTGAGCGTCTTCAGTAGATTAGCTGTTATCTTCCCAGAAGGTGGCGCTGTACTCCCGATCATTGGTTTTTGGTGGAATGGATTAGAAATGTGTATAATGCCAGTGAAGTCGAATTGTAACATTTATCTCCATAACCCAGTTTTTCTCCATCATATTTTAGTGGTTAATTTGGCAACTATTAGACACCTTTTTTTTATTACCAAGCAAGATGAAAACACTAATATACATTAATAATTTAAAGTAAAATTTTTTTTCTATATTCTGCGTAAGAATATTTTATATATATTGAGATCTTGTATGATTATTAGAAAATTTTTCTGAACAATACCAGAACGTAAAACTTAAATATAATATTATATTAATTTTCATAATTTTTTTTGGTTTTTTTTTCATCTATCTATTTTTTTTTAATTTTACTTAGGGAATAAAACATTACCTATTTTATTTTAATTGTGTATGGTACACATTTTGTTAAAATGTCTCTTCCGAGAACACCTCCAAATGAGGCTTCAGCTTCAAATGTGGCTTCGGCTACAAATTTATGCAGTGTTTGTAATTTGAGAATACATGCAAATGACGATTGTTTGACAATTTCAAAATGTGATCATTTGTTTCATAGAATTTGTATTGAGAATTTTTTGTCAAATAATTCAAATTGTCCTTCATGCAATCTTCAGTGTGAGTTGACTGACCTTAAGGGACATAATGTGTCGTTACGACAGAATACTATATCAAAATCTACAAATCGAAATAGAGGTCGTGGTGCGATATCTAAACAGCACTACACACGTAGTCAAGCTCGAACTCTGGTTCAGGATAATCAGCGTTCATTAATAGATATAAGTAATGATAGTAATGAAGTGGAACAAAATGTTTCACACAACGGTTTAGTAAATTCCCCTCATCAAAATAATTCGTTGACCCCAAGACCTAATAGGAATAATAATGTAATGGTAAATTATGATCAGTTGAATAAGATGATTGAGACAAACCTCACTCGAATATTAAATAACTTGAATATTGTGCCGAACAACAACTTCAGTAGTCAAACTGCAAGAGAAATTAACAATGCTACAGAACATAGAAATAGTTATATAGAAAACACTCAACGGAATCCTATGAACCCAATAAGCAGTCCACTTTCGTCTAACTCAAATATTTCTAATTTTAATATGGATAAAATAACAGCAATAATAACTAGCTGGAACATTAAGTTTGATGGTTCACCAACAGGCCTTAATGTAGAGGAATTTTTGTACCGAATTCGCTCTTTAATTATATTATTTTCTAAATTATATTATTTTCTAAACCGTCTTTTCTATCTAATAATTTAATGAAATCATAACTATTATCTAGTTTTGTAGTGTACGGTTTAGAAAATAATATAATTTGGGTGATTGTTAATACGATCAATTTCTACATTTCAATTTTTACATACATTTTATATTCTTATTAATTCTATTTTTTTATTCGTTGTACCACTGTTTTAAAAGCTTTTTAATGTGTTCAAATGTTTATACTATCATTTTGTGAAACTACATTGTTGTAATACTGGTCTTGTAGCAACATGTTGCTTGTGAACAGTATGTAAACAATGTTGATGTATCTTGTATCATACACATCCAGGCAAGTAAATTGGGAAAATGACCGTAAAATTTTTTTTGGAATAGAGGAAATCCTTTTTATATTAAAATAATGGAAATCTAATTATGAATATTTTTCATTTTTATGCAATAGAAAATTCTAACTATTATTCGAAATAATATGGGATTTATTAGAAATTTCATAGCCTGGGTTCGTATTTGAAGTGGCAATACTTCTCATTTTTTTTGTTTTCTATTAGAAGAGAATAAAAACATATAATTGAAAAGGAAGAGAACACGTAAGATTGATAGTATGAACAGAATACTTATTGAACAAACCTAAAAATAACGTTTTACTTGTTTTTTCATTACACGATCACATAAAGGTTTAATGTTTAAAAAAATTCCATACATCGTTCATTTTATTTGTGCCTTTGACAAAGTGAAGACGTTGAAAAATAAGAATATTAATTTGGTGTGATTTTTAATAAAAATAGTACAGTTTTTAAGAAAAGTAGAGTGCTGAACTGTAAAGATTATATTGTTTAAGGTGAAACAAGTTCATCGAACGGCCATTGGGAATATCTTTCTGGCTTCTGGCAAAGAAATTACTCCCAACACTGGCCTCTAACTGTTGGGGAAAATTTATAATAATTTGGGTGAGGATCCACGTGGTCCTCAGACAATTCTGGTAGCTTCGCCGAAGAAGGTAAGAATTTTATACAGATAGTCTTACTTTAGACCAACTTTAGTAAAGCGGGGGAAATTTTAAATTTTTTTAATTTAGCCTTTTGGTAGTACTGAACAAAGGAATTGTTCTATTCGCCCTTAGTGAAATTCCGATCACCAGCGTGTGTAATTTATAGTTTGACC
Source organism: Metopia argyrocephala (assembly GCA_963576795.1). Lineage (NCBI taxonomy): Eukaryota > Metazoa > Arthropoda > Insecta > Diptera > Sarcophagidae > Metopia > Metopia argyrocephala. Next base: position 66,922,634 of record OY756208.1, read on the forward strand.
TCATGGAAACATAATTCTCACAATTAATTAATTCAACACATCATCACTTCATGAGGGAATCTAAAAGCTACAAGACAACGGGAGCATAAGTATTTATACACATTTCCATACATAAATTATAATAATGAAATATTAGACAAAACAAAATCTGCACAAATTTTTTTTAAATAATATACACATACAACTATTAAGATTTGCTTTTTCGAGTGAAGATGAATTTATTTCATAAGCATTGTCTCCTCTTCTAAAGAAAAAAAAAAAAACAAAATTTTTCAAATTAAAATATCAAACCTTAATATTATCTTCGTTGAAAACTAAAATTTCTCTAAAAAAAAGCAGAAAACGTAAAAAAAATGATCTTATATCACAATTTCTTTAAATTAATAACAATTTTCCTGAAAATACTTTTTGTTAAAATCTAATATTTTGTAAAGTTGTTTCTTTTGGAATAAAAAGAAATGAATCAATTGCTGTTTGACAAATGATTACTTTATTGAAAAATTGTTGAACTTATATACTACTTATGAGAATAATTTCATTAATCTAGAATTGAGTGATTTACACATAGTTACAAAAGATCACTCAATATCCAAACACTGTATCATATTTTCTATGTGTCTTTCTTTCCTTTATTTAAATTACGTTTGACACACTTCTGATAGAATTCTGGTAGTGTATATTTTGCAAACAAAGAATATTCTGCAATATCAGCAAAACAGTGCATTTCGTACATTAAACTATTTCATATACAAGTGAGTAAGCGATCAATGACCGACCGTATTTTTACAAAGTATCTAATTTCTTTAAACAACATTTCTTTTTAAATTACTAAAACGTGGAGTAATTAAATTTGATACTGACCTACTCAACAACGATGATTAATTTTGTTTACATAGTTCGCATAGTTTGTTTTCTTTTATTCTTTTGCTTTAGATTCTTTTTAAATATTGAAATGCAAATACAGTGGATACACTACACCCCCACTCTTTCAGCTAAAATTTTACAATCTTGTACATTATCAAGATTTTAAAATTTTTATTTTATATTCATGGATATTAAGAAAGCGATGTCTGTATGATACAATATTTGGAAATTTTTTATCTTATCATATACTTATATATATATATATACATATAGTTACATATTTAAATTTATATAGTTATTAGTTACATATGCATATTAATTTAAATTTTTTTTTTTTTTTTTTTTTTTTTTTTTTTTTTTTTTTTTTTTGTTAAAGTAAAGTACGTATTCAAATTAAAATGTAATGTTTTTTTTTTTAAAAAAAAACTTTTTGTTTCTTTGATTTTTTTTTTTTTTTTTTTTTTTTGTATATGCTTATGATACTAAAAATTACTTAAAATCTACTTATAACTTAAATTTTTTTTTTTTTTTTGTTACTTATTATTTATATTATATTTCTTTAATAGATTTTTGTGTATCGTTTTTTCCTTATTATTGATTTTAATTTTTACATTTAAATTGTCTATTTCAATAACTTCATATGGACCATGGTATGGTGATTCATTCTTCTTTCTGTTTTCTTTTCTAACCAAAACCAAATCACCTAAGCTAAGATCTATTTTACTAGCTTTGTTAAAAGATTCTAATCTTCTATTATTCTTTATTTTTTCTATTATCCTTCTAGCATTTTCTAGTGAAATTTTTAATCTTAATTTTAATTCATTAGCGTAATTATCTATATTGTATACCCTATCTTTATTCATTATTTCTTCTCCTGGTAAGGTTGGTAATTTTCCAAAAACTAGTTCGAAAGGTGAATACCCTGTGTCAATATGAGGTGTTGTATTATATGCGAAAGAGTAATATGGTATCCATTCGCTCCAGTTATCATCATTTACGAAAGATAAGAAGTATTCATTTAAGACTCTATGATTTCTTTCTATAGTGCCTAATGTTTCATGATGATATGGTGTTGATAGTCTTTGTTCAATCTGTAATAAAGTACATATTTCCTTCATTAGTTCATTTACAAATTCAGTGCCTCTATCAGATTTTAGGATTTTGAATGTTCCATATTTCAGTATCAAATTTTCAACCAAACATTTCGCTATCGTTTTGGCTTCTTTATTTTCCATTGGTGCTGCTATTACGTGTTTAGTTAGCTCACATTGCATTGTTATTATGTATCTATAATTATTAGATGGTCGTAAAGGACCTACTGTGTCGATAGCTATTGTTTCAAAACTGTTATTTGGTGTATCTGTTACGCATAATGGTTCTTTTGTGTGCCTTATTTGTTTATTTCTTTGACAGAGATCACAGGTTAAAACGTATTCCTTTACCATCTTATACATATTTTTCCATATGTATTTTTGTTTCAATTTTATCATGGTTTTTCTTACTCCAAAATGTCCTCCGCATGGTGTGTTGTGATACAATTCAATTAATTCGTGTTGTCTTTTTCTATCTTTTATTCTTTGAGGATTGCTATATAATAATATTATGACGTCATTTTCTTTACTTTTATTAATTCTTTCTTTAAACTTTTCTATATTTATTCTTTTAAATATTTCGTCACCTTTTTCTAGTGCGAACTTATTACAATTTGTTCTGCCTAAAACAGAAAGTAGTTTCTCCAACATATTATCTAGATAATCGGGATTTTCGCTACATCTGATGCGCATTTCATTTAGAGCAGAATCTTTTTCAATTTTCATTTCCTTTCTTGATTTTTCCAATATAAACTTTATTTTAGTAGCTACTTTTATATCATTTATGGATGTACAATCCCATATTTTGAGTTGATCAGGCTCAATAGGATGTGTATTACCATTCGTATTTTTCTCTTTTTCTATATTATTTTTCTGTTTCTCATTTTCAATTTTCTTTTTATTTTCCTCACTTTTTCTTTTATATTCCTCATTCTTATCTTTCATTCCTCTTGTTAACACCAGTGCTTTTTTGTTCTTTTCATCAATGTTCGGAGGTATCATTGCCTTTAGTATATCGGAATCTATTTTTATTCTTGAAAGTGCATCAGCATTTGTATTATTTTGTCCTTTCTTATACACAATCTCAAAATCGTAATCCGACAATTCGAGTCTAATTCTAGTTAGTTTTGAGCTAGGGTTCTTGTGGGAAAATAGTGCTACTAATGGTCGATGGTCTGTAACCACGATGAATTTTCTACCATAGAGATATGGGCGAAAAAATTGTATTCCCCAATATATTCCTAATAGCTCTTTTTCTATAACGGGTTTATTCTTTTCATGTTTATTCAAGGAACGACTTGCATACGATATTGGTCTGTCATTACCAATATCTCCTTGTGATAGTACAGCACCTAAAGCGTAGTCAGATGCGTCTGTTGTTACTATAAATGGTTTTTCGAAATCCGGATATTTCAAAATTGGCGGCGTTATCAATTTACTCTTTAAGGTATCAAAAGCCGTTTGACATTCTTCCGTCCATTCAAATTTTGCGTCCTTTTTTAATAGAGAATTCAGACATGCTGCTGTGTTTGCAAAATTTTTGATAAATCGTCTATAATAATTGCAAAACGCCACGAATCTTCTAACATCGTCAGAATTTTTCGGAATAGGATATTTAGTTATTGCATCGAATTTTGAAGGATCTGGCTTAATTCCGTCAGAAGTTATTAGATGCCCGAGATAAATCACTTCTGGTTTCAGAAAACAACATTTGTTCGGATTGAGTTTCAAATTGTATCTATCCAATCTGTCAAGAACTTTCATTAGATTCGAATTATGATGCTTTAAACTACATCCAAAAACTATGATATCATCCACATAAAGGAAAGCTTCAGATTCCAACCCAGATAAGGCTATGGTTAGCATGCGCTGAAAACTGTTCGATGATATCTTAAGACCAAATGGTAATCTAGTGTATTGATAATGACCATTAGGTGTGGAAAATGCTGTATAGGGTCGTGACTTGTGATCAAGCTCGATTTGGTGAAAAGAACTTGTCATATCTAATGTGGAAAAATATTTAGCTCTACCCAACTTGTCCAAAACATCATCCAAACGTGTTAGTGGAAACTTGTCATTAACAATTTTGTCATTGAGCTTTCTGAAATCGACAACCAATCTCCATTTCTTCAAATCGGTTTGTCCCTTTTTTGGAACTAACAATAGTGGTGCGTTATACGGACTAATAGAAGGTTCTATCACATCATTTTTTAAAAGTTCTTGTACTTGAGAATTTATTTCTTCTGCATGTGTATGTGGTAAACGATAATTTTTTATATATACTGGGTTTTTGTCATTTAAATTTATTTTCTGTTTATAGAAGTTATTTGTTGTCAGGTCTTCGTTATCCATATGAAATGTTGATTGATATCTCTTCAATATTGAAATAAGTTCTTGCTTGATTTCACTATCCAAATCATCTAGATCAAAGCACTGCAATAATTTGTTGAACCGTTCTTCCGTATATTTCTTGTTATGTTTGTCAGTACCAACCGAACATATTTCGTAATTTTTTAAAGGAATGGTGTCTATCTTCATATTTTCTATGAGTATTTCTTCGTTTGTGACATTCAGTAACTTTATATGTTGGTTTCCTTTCCTGGGAATTATAGCATTTGCTAAAAAGACGCCTTTAAATAGTTCTCGATTTAAAACTACTACATCCTCTTTTAATTCTATGTTGCATGGTAAAATTACTTCACTTCTTTTAGGTAATATTATTTGATTAATTTTGAAAGTACTATCATGTATAGGAATTGTGATATTCTCGCCGTTCAAATCAAATGTTAGGACATATGTATCATAATTGATGTTGCATTTATATTTTGATAAGAAATCTCTTCCCAGAATTCCGTCGGTGCCAATGGGGATATTGTTTGCAATCAGTTGCACATCGTGTTCAATTATTGTATCGTTAAAAAGTATTTTGATATTAGTGGAACCTAAGGATTTAATTATTTCTTTTGAAATTCCTGTTAGATTGCAATAATTATCGGGATTTTCCTCATATCTATATAAAAATTGTTCTTTACACAGTGAAATATCTGCTCCTGTATCTATCAAAAATGTAAGTGGATTATCCACATCTAAAATATTTAATCTTACATAGTTTTTAAGGTTAGATGATATGCTAAATATTGCTTTATTATTTATTAAATTATCTCCGAAGATGTAGGTCTTATGATCTCCGGAGTCTGTGAGTTTCCCTGGTTTTGTACTTGGTTAACATTTCGACTTCTATTATTATACCCATTGTTTCTAGTATTGCCGGTGTTTCTATTATTGATTCCTCTATAGTTGTTATTATTGCTGTTAACGATAGTGTTATTTCTGTTGTAATTATTGCTGTTATACCCTGTATTGTTGTATTGTCTATTTCTTCTGTTATTGTTTCTGTTGTTGTTATTGTAGCTATTATTATTTCTATAATTGTTGTCACTGTGATTTCGACCATTATTATTGTTAATATTGGCATTATTATTATTGTTCCTGAATTTCATATTATTTTTATTATACTGATTTGGTTGAGAGTTTTGGTATAAAATGCTTTTTGGTTTTATACGTGATGTGTATTTCTCAGCTATTTGTAGTGCCTCGGAAAAAGTTTTTACCTGGCTGGCATCTATAGTGGATATTAATTGTTGGTCTTGCAAACCATTAACAAAAGTATTGAAGGCTATTTTGTTATTAGTATTAACTATTGGAATTCTATTTGCTTCACCTTCTTCACCTATTTGTATTTCGTTTAGTTCGGAAACCAGATTTTCAATTTTTGTGGCAAAGCCATTTAGATTGTTGTTTCTTTGAACCAAACTCGTGAGTTCATTCAAAATTGTGTTTGAACTCTTTAGGGGTTTGTATGCACTCTTTAGCGCTGTTATTAATTCTGCAACAGATGTAGGTGTGGTTTGTTGTTTTACCCTGTTTTGGACTTTTAAATCCAATCTTGTTTTAAATACGAAATTAAAGAAAAAGTTTTTCTTTTCTGTTGCTACTGATTGTTCTATCAATTCTAAATTTGATATGAAATTTTGTAGTTCCTCCCTTTTACCTGAATATATAGGTATTAGTTTTGCGATTGCAGCCAATTCGTTTGTATCCATGTTTAATTCTATAGATCCTTGCCGTTTTTCTGAAACAATCTTTCTTTTACTGTGTTGTTCTAACAATTCTAGAGATTCTATTTTTAATTTTTCAAATTTTTTTAATGCCTCTTGTTTACGGTTACCTTCTATGTTCGTATCAACTAAGATCTTCTCTAACTTTAGTTGTAAGTTTTCTATTTCTTCAAATTTTAATTTAATAGTTTCCTGAGAGTATGGGCGACTTAAAGATTTTTTTGCATTAACTATCAAGGTTTCTAAAGACTGAATCACTGTTTCCATTGGTAGCATATAAAATCGAAAATTTCTTTCTTATTTATTATATTTATTATATTTAATATATATTTATATTATTCAATCAATGGTTTACATATTTTATGTACATCTAGCATAATTGAATAAATACATATATATATATATATATATATTTTTTTTTTTTTTTTTTGTTTTACATTCTAATTTTAAAAGTTTTAAAATTTTCCACCACCGCCATGTAATGTGTTGTAGATAAAAGCAAAAATTGTATTTAGATATATTGTCCCTGCCTAACGTGTAGTGTACCGGCGCTAATAAACGCCACGGGTACAAAAAGGTTTTTTGCTGGCAAATTTATATGCCAAAAATAAAAAAAGACTAATGCCGATCAAACAACGACCTTTAAAAACGATGATGGACGTTTCGTAGTATCACTTTTATAAATTTGTGTATAAATTTATAAAAATTTGTGTATAAGTTTATTTTTTTGATTTTTTATATTCAAACAAATCGGTTTCAATTGCATCGATTTGCTTCCAAGTCTCTGATGCTGTTTGCCAGGATGGTGGAGGGTCTGCATTCACTGTTGCCCTCAATGCTGCCAATCTGCGCCTTAATTTTACTAACTTTCCACCTCTTCGATGTCGTGGAAGTATAATCTTCGGGATGCAGGTGAGTTCTTCCTCTTTTTTTTAACGCTTGTCGCTTCTTGTAGTCCTCAATGGACATGGGTTTGGGACCTTCTTTGGCTTCTTGTTGTTGTACCGGACAACTTTCTTCTTTGGGAGTTGCCTCTATTTTATTTGGCAGGATCGCCATGTAAAGTTGTTTCTTTTGGAATAAAAAGAAATGAATCAATTGCTGTTTGACAAATGATTACTTTATTGAAAAATTGTTGAACTTATATACTACTTATGAGAATAATTTCATTAATCTAGAATTGAGTGATTTACACATAGTTACAAAAGATCACTCAATATCCAAACACTGTATCATATTTTCTATGTGTCTTTCTTTCCTTTATTTAAATTACGTTTGACACACTTCTGATAGAATTCTGGTAGTGTATATTTTGCAAACAAAGAATATTCTGCAATATCAGCAAAACAGTGCATTTCGTACATTAAACTATTTCATATACAAGTGAGTAAGCGATCAATGACCGACCGTATTTTTACAAAGTATCTAATTTCTTTAAACAACATTTCCTTTTAAATTACTAAAACGTGGAGTAATTAAATTTGATACTGACCTACTCAACAACGATGATTAATTTTGTTTACATAGTTCGCATAGTTTGTTTTCTTTTATTCTTTTGCTTTAGATTCTTTTTAAATATTGAAATGCAAATACAGTGGATACACTACAATTTAAAATTTAATTTAACAAATTTAATAAACCGACTATAGAGATCTTTACAAAATTCTTAATAACTTTCATAATGAAAGGCAAACAAAAACAAATTCTCTCAGACCTGCAAAATTTATTGTTTCATTAGGCTGAAGAAAAAAAACATGTAAAAGAAAAAAAAAAGCAAAACACTAAAAGACAGAAAAAAAACTAAAAATGAAAGAACAATCGTTTATACATAAATATTTTGTGATCATTATGATCGATAAAAATAAATTACAATTAAAATAACTGCTTCTGTCATTCTAATTAACAAACAATATCAAGTATTTTTATTATTTTATGAATTTCTAATAATGATGTTTTAAAAAAAAAACCTTTTTGCTTTATAATATAGTAACTATTAATTTATCAATCATAATTTTGTGCAGAATAGGGTGTGAGCTTAAAATTTGTGTATAAAAAAGCAACAACATTTTTATAACCTAATTATTTACAGAGATTACAGAACATCTACAGCATATGTATCCAACGAAATCTTGAAGGCCTTCCTGAAATCGAGTTAACATATGTGGTGAGTGTTAAAATTTATTTTTACCCCTAAACTTTATGTAAATGTAATTTGTCTGCGCAATAATAATAATCATAACGAACATGTGTGCTGCGTTATGTTCGATCATACTTTACAGAGCGAACTTATGCGCTTAGACTTTTTTTGTCTTATTATTGTTGCTGACCTATATTTAATTAAACAGAAAAAAAAAGTAATTCTAAAAGAAATTTTGTTGCTTTAAATTTTGATAATGAGAGAGAAAAGTATAAATTTCATATTATATTTTGTCAATTTTAATAATACAGTGAACATTAAAAATAAGCTCTCACTTCATTCTTATTATAATTTTTTTCTTATTTTAATATTTTGAAATTACTTAATACTAATTTACTTCTAAATTTACTGATTTCTCTAAATTTACTTATTAATTCGGATTCAAATTAGAATATTAATTTTAATCATGTAAATTTAAATTTATTTTTTTATTAATAGTTATAATTATCTATGAATTTGTATACCTTCAATAAAACTTTAATTAATCAAATATGCTAGTGTGAATTTGGTCAATGAGTGTTTTCGTCACTTGGTAACTGAAAAGGTGTGTTAATTTATTTGGGTTCCTGATAAAATGACGTCCTTAGGAACAAGGTTAGTGGAGGGTTTTGAGACAGGCGTATCGATGACATCGGATACCGCTTATTTTTCAATTCAGTTGCCGCCAATAAATTATGAGTTTTTTTATTATATAGTTTTTTTTGTATTTCAGTGACTATAATCGGGCTGTAGGTATCATTATAGTCAATTGGTCCATCTAGTTTAAGAACAACATCCTCAATATAAAAAAAAATAGGGAGTCTATAATAACGAAGATCTGTAATCAAATTAGATCTTGTTTAAGGAAGGACCGAACCCACCCACCCGACTGTTTGCTAGAGAGTTAATGGCTCCCACAGTCCTTCCTTGACAATACATTCCACCTCTGTGTCTTTTTTATATAATATAGTAACACCATCGCCTCATTATGATCATCACAACCAGTTTTATGTGTTATTATTTACAGTAAGATAGTACTTTATTATGAGGTAATATTTTTTGCTGTTTTATATGTATGTAGAATTGGCTGTGTGTTCGTAGGAGATTTTTAGTAGACACGATACATTATCAATGCTAGAGTATGGCTGTTAATTAGATCAATATATTATGGAAAGTATGTTGTGTACATTACAGATTTTTATGAAATATGTTGTGTGCATTACATATTTTGGTAATATTTCCATTTCAGATTCTAGAGCAAGTATGTACGTTACGGATATTTAGTAAATATGGTGACGTTACAGATTTGTAGGAAATATGTTCATTACAGGTTTGATACCTGAAATCATAAGTAATGAGAGAAATCCAGGAAATTCACACTTTAATCAAAAGCAATCTTCAATTAAAGAATTTGTTCAATTCAGTTACTTCATAGCGTTTTTCCTGTCGTGATTTGACGATGTCTTCTTGTGATTTGCCACTTGAAAGTCCGATCTTACGGGAACAAATCACAAACAACTGACGCTCTGAAAAATGTTATTCGGCGATGTGTTGATGAGATAAGCGAAACTTTGTTGCAAAATATGGTGCCAAATTTTTCCACGTGCTAGAGATGGACATTTGACTGACATCATATTCCATTATATATTTTGCATATTTCTACTTTACCCAAGAGCAATTACCTCATCTGTCATTAGATGTTCGCTATGTATATGTTGTTGCTATTTCTACTACTTTCCAGTAGGTGACGCTGTTTCTCCTGATCATTTTTATTGATAATGGTTTACTGACTACTGGTCTCAGTAAAAAAAAATTTAGCAGTTGCAATTTATTGTACATGAATGTTAAGCATCGTTTTAAAGTATTGCAATAAAGTTTTTAATTAAAACTAAATTTTTGTTTTTGGGTTTGTGTTTTAGTTTTTATTAAATTCTTTTTTTTTTTTTTTGGCTAAAATACCTATAAATTATTTGTTTCTTAACTAATGCTAAATCTATAAGCTAAATATATAATTTGTTCGTTTTTCTGATTATAATACTTGATTTGATTTTTTGTCTTTTTCTGTTCAATAATAATAATAATAATTGGAATAAATAAATAAATTAATAATAAAAAAAAAATACAAAACATATAGAAATACGTACATACATTGACATAATCTATAGTAGTTATCACAGTAATTATATTGTGTGGCACTTATATTCTATTCTAAATTTATTTTTATGCAGATGAGAATAAATTAAATAAATAGTTAAATGACAAATGAAATTCTAAGTTTTTGTTAAGTTTTATGAAATAGGCAACTCAAAGTAATAAAAGGAGATTATAAAACTATTTTAGCGTACAATGGCCCAAGTCTTAAATTATGGCAAATGTGGGTAATACTCGTAAATGAATGTGGAATGTGTATGCTTAAGTACAGCTATTTTGAAGTAATGAAAATAGGAACTGTTTGTTATATTCTTTCAATACTGAAGAGTTTTCCTTAAATTCTTAAGCATTCTTCTTTTTATGTTGACGCCTTCTGTGTCCCACAGGCTTTTTGGTAGTTTTTAGCAGCATTTCTACACTCTCAGCCAGACTAAGACTGGTATCACTTTTGAATATTGAACCGAAATCAATGCTACTGTTATCATCACCACCCACATATACAGTATTAATCGAAACATCGTTACTATTACTGTTGTTGTTGCTGTTGTTGTCCACATAACCATATTTTTTACCCTTATGTTGTAATCTACGATTTAGTATGTTATGCATGTGTTGCAGGTATTGGAAGTAGGAATATTTGGCAAATTTCAAATCGACTGTATTAGCAGCTATCACTTGTGCACTGCCCATATTTGCCAACTGATGTTTGGTAACAAAATTCAAGCGATTGTTCATGGCTTTGCGACTTATGGTTTTAAGTTTTTTCAAATTATTATTGGGAGCTGAACCATTGATGGTTGTCTCCAACTCGCATAATATAAAGCGAGCACTTAACAGTAATTTATTGAGTTCCTGGGAAATGTCATCGGCAAAGATTTGTTTTTTCCTATCAAATTTATACTGTACGCGAGCCAAGTAACCGAATGAGGCCACATATACCTGCATGTTGCGGTACCAACGACTTAAAGCGATCTGTAATAAGCAAAAGAAAATGAAAATTAATTTCACATGTAAGATTTCAACACAAGACGAAAAAAAATGCTTTAAAAAATAAAGAAATATTTTTGTAGAGCGAAAAATTCATATCAAGCCTTTATACCTACAATGTTAACAGTGATTGATTGATTTATCTCAAGAAAATAAATATATTTAAACATGACACATACAAACTTTTGTTAATATCGTAACACAAGTTGAAGGGGAGCTCTGCCATATAAGTACTTGTACGAGTATGTTGCAAATTTTATGCAAATTTTTGCTTCCCTGCTTTATTGTCTGTATTTTTATAAAGAATCACTGCCGAAACTTGTTTGTTACTTTAGAGCTGCCTCTTTTTAGCCACCTACCATTAAGGCTTAAAACAACACACACACACACACAAGAAAAAGGCTTTAAGCCCTGTACAGCTGCAGTGAAACACCGTTGTGTAGCATAGTTTCTATGCTGAAAGTGATCACTTAAAAATGGCAGTTTTTATATGATGAAGTTAAGAGAGAAAAATAAAACTCATACTTGTTTATCATGCTGTCATGCTTTATTAAGCCCTGAGGGAGGTGATTGTCAAGTTAGCGCAGTATAAAAATGCATGTCAATAAAAAACAAAACTTAGTAAAGTGAAGTTGGGAAAACAAAAAAAAAAATATTTTTATACATAAAAAAATGATCATAATTTTAATAATTTAGAGGCAAGCTCAAACAATTAATGAGGTCTTGTATTGAAAGGGCAATTAAAGCATATTAGCATATTTTAAAAAATTCTGCAGAGTTAAGGCTACAGATGATATAAAAAAGCATATGATAAAAGAAAAAAATCATATCTTGCAAATTTGCAAACATATTGGTTTTATAAATATATTACGATTGGATTTGTAATTTATTTTTAAGCCTTAAGAATTTAACTTATTATGAAAGAAAACTATATACATATGTGTGTTTCATTTTAGAGGCATATATCTAATTATTTAAATAAATTTTGCTATGTATAAAGAAAGAATATATTTTTAAATTAAATTATATTCCATACTGTTGGTTACAAATAATCTCAATTTGCTTGAAGATATGTTGTAGAAGTGCTAAATGGTATTTAATTAATAAAAGCATATTTTGGTTATTGAAAGCTTATGAGAAAAATATTATAATACATGACAAAACGGTACTGATATTAAAGGTTTAACTCATGAGGTAAAAAATTCAATTGAGGTAAAAAATTTATGAAACTTTATCATGTCATTGGCCTTCATGTTTCAATGTGGATATTATTTTTATGAAAATTGCTTTCCAGGAGCCCTCTTAAATTACGTTTAAAGGCTATAATTTTGTATTTTTAAAATAAGCTGCTCATTAGAATAAGAAATATGTATAAATATTTATTGATGTTAAGTATAATAAGTTCTTTTTTGTATATAAAATGCAGACTTGAACGACCTAGTTGAACTACTGCTACTACTCTTTCAAATGAACTAAGTAAATTCGCTCTTTGCTCTCTTAGTTTAGAATGTCTTTTTAGGTTTTGTTATATTAAGTATATTAAGTTCTTTTTTGTTTATAAAATGTAGACTTGAACGACCTAGTTGAACTACTGCTACTACACTTTCAAATAAACTAAGTAAAGCCGCTCTTTGCTCTCTTAGTTCAGTAGGTCTTTTTAGGTTTTGTTATATTAAGTATAATAAGTTCTTTTTTGTATATAAAATGCAGACTTGAACGACCTAGTTGAACTACTGCTACTACTCTTTCAAATGAACTAAGTTATGCCGCTCTTTGCTCTTCATCTTTTTATATTTTGTTTCATTCTAATACACATTTTTTGTGGCTGTATTTTACTTATGAATCTCATTCGACACAGTTCTTTCTCGGTTACTTGTCAAATAAACGCAGTATGTATGACAGTGGATTGTCAAGAATCATTGAAGTAGTTCTATCATTAGTTCTATCATTCTTGGTAAGTTATTGCATATAATAAACACAAACTGCTGCCACTAAGCATTTTTTGTGAAAAATTTGTGAAAAAATCACTAAACGAGCTATAATGGATTATTGCACATCACTGTCTATGATATTTTGCCATGGATGCTTCAAGCGGTTGCTTTGTTGTTTGGTCATATTAAAGAAAAAATTTACAAAAAGTCGGGTTTTTTACAGCAATTTTACAGGCTGTTTTACATTCTGAAATTATAGGGAAATTCCAATTCATAGTTTATAATAGAAAATTATATATTACTGCTTAGCTAAAAATCTCAGCTTTCTATTCGTTAAATGGGTATAGTATGTAATTCGAGATGTAATAGAGCCAGGGTTTATTAAAGGATAGTAAAAGTGCGTTGTTTTGGAGAAAGTGTGAAACATATTATTTTTTTAAACTAAAATTGATGTAAATGAGTAAATAAAAAAATAAAATATCAAATAAAGTACTATATTGTAAAATAGAACTCAAAATCAGGGTGTGTGGCTTAGTGGTTGGAGCGCTGGTACAAAAAATAAAACGGCCCAGGTTCAAATCCCAGCAAAGGTTAAAAATGAAAAAGTTAATTTGCGGTTATTTCAAAATTATAATTTAAAAAATAAAAGGTCGCCCCCCCCCCCCTCCAAGAAAACCATTAACAAAGAAACCGCTCCTAGATATTCCACACTATTCCACCTTAATAAATGTCAACAAAAAACGAATAATCAGGAGAAAAGCGCCAGCTATTGGGAAGTAGCAGATAACAGCTAAACCTACTTAGCGAAGGCACTCACCACACAATCAAAATGCAACGATTAGGCAATTGCTGTTGATCATTCTACGGTGAATATTTGCTCTTTGAATTAAAAAGAGCTCTTACTTAAATAAACTATAAAGCACAAGCATTACATCCACTTTATAAATTTTTAGCGCAACAAAAATTTTAAAAAGCAAGTATAGTAAAAAATATTTTTTATTATGATTATTAAGTATATATAAGTAGTTTTCGAATTAAATTCGAATATTCTAATGGATCTATATTATACTTATTGTATGAATTTTAATAGCCTAAAATCCTAATACTGGTATTCTTATGAGAATTAACATCCGTTAAGGAATATTTACAAACACTAGCAGAACTGAACTAGTTTTCGACCCAGCTACGAAGGTTCTCATCAGAGTTCTTTGTTTTATACATACATATTCATATTTTGATATTTCTATTGGAAATAGATTATGTGAATTATATTTGAATGTTATTCTCACAAGTATTTTTCCTTTTGAACTGAAAATTTGGAAGTCTAAGCAAAACCCCAGTTAGATTGCTGATTATTTGACAAACAAACAAAAGAAATTTCAATTAAATAGTAAATATATAATTGCTCGAAATAAATTTTTTGATTTGAAAAAATTAATTTTCTTCTAACAAAGAAGCATATGGTTTGCTTAAGGCACCCTTACACGACATGTTTTTTACACTGTTACTGTCAACTTTTACATGAGTAAACAGTTACATGTCGTGTGTGACTTTTAAAACATTGCTTGTGTAAAAAACACAAGGAAAGTCTTATGACAAAATTTCAATTAGAGCATGCTCTAATTTCGTATGTACACACATATGATATTAAATTTCTATGCCTGTACAAACATTAGTCGGCAATGAATTATTTGTAAAATAGTTTTTTTTTATAAATTGTGTGCCTAAAAATTTATTATTTATTTACATATGTAATTGTACATATACGTTTGTGAGTAAAAATTACAAACCTCATGTAAATTGACTAATTTTGACAAACACAACAAAAAGCTTATGTATTTTAAATTTAAAAAACACGTGTAAAAAACATATCGTGTAAGGGTGCCTTTAATAAGCATAAATGCATAATACTATGAACTATGAAGTATGAGATTCACAAACAAATTATTCTTTCTATGTATTTAAAAATTACAACTTTATTCAATCCTTGTGAATACTCCAATTGTTCTTTAAAGAAGAGAAGTCTTTTTTTTCCGCCTTTTCAGGCCAATGGGGGAAAAAATACACAATTGCTTAATAATTATTTTGAAATCTTTGAAGAGTTTTCTAAACTTTTTTTTTTGTGCGTGATTATAATGGGGAATACCTTTATGATAAGACTGTAATGACTTGTTTAATTTAAAATATGCCTCTTAATGTTATCAGTTTGTAAGTCCCCTCTAAAAAAAGGCCGATCATTGCAATTGGCTTGTTTATTAAGCACACTTATCTTAAAGTACAAAAACAAAAACAAAACTTTGGTGGTCAAAATGCTAAAAATAAATACAACAAAACAGATTACAGGTGCTAAACTGTCTTTTCAATATATGCAATGGCACGTGTGAATATGCTGCAGAGAAAAAAAAATGTGTTAAGCTTTTGGCGGCTTTATTTAAACTGTTTTGAACAAATTTTTAAACATGCTTGTGCATGATAATCAAGACTTAAAATTTAAATTTCTCGCTTGTTTTTTTATGGTTTGAACTTGAAAATTAAGGAATTGGCTAAGGGCCTAACAAATAATATCTTTAATTTGTTTGTCTGCTTATTGGTAAGGTGTTGTGATAATTCCATTAAACGAACGATTATTAGTCAGAGACAGGCGTCTGTCTAGAAAATCTCATATAAAAGTGACACTAGTTTGGCGTATTTAATTTTGCTTTTTTTCTTTATACGCGTATTGTTTTTTTGTTTATCTGTGGTCAAGATTATTTTTAAATTTTATTTTGTTTGATCATCATCATGATCATGCTGATAATTATCATCGTTTTGAACATCATTGACTAAATGTGTCATATTAATTTCAATAGCTTTTGGCTCACATTACTCTATTTGTTTATAAAAACCTTAAACTTAAACTTGATATGAAATAGTATCCACCAGATACAACTGCTTTCAATTAAATAGAATACAATTAAAAGTAACAAATACTTACACTTCCATTTGCCATAAGTTTGGGTAAGAATTTATAGACCTCATCGTGTTTACTCCAGTCGGCAATGTCATTAATGTTAATTTTAGTAGCTGTGGCATTAATGAAATCATATTCCATACTTAAGTCATGTTCAAATTTCTTTAAATACTAGAAAAAAAAAGAAAAAGAAACAGAAAAACAAATGTAAAGAAAATTGTGTAAAAGAAAAGTCGTTTTTGTTTTTGTTTTCTTCTTCGTTTTGGTTTCTTATTAACTTACCTGATAAACTTGTTGTTTACTGACACGATGCATTTCTGTATTTGCTTGTATATGGTCAACATTACAGGGATTTTTCCATTCCAAATTATGGGAATTTTCTTGTAAATAATTTGTGATTATATAATCACCTGTATGTCGTTTACGTAAACGCATTCTGCGCTCTTTTTGGTATTCTCTTGTACGCTGTATATGTCTTAGAACATCCAAAGAAGTTAGAACATCCAAAGAGGCTGAGGATGATGAGGAGGAGGAAGAAGAAGAAAATATATCCTGATCTCTTGTTGCTGTTAATAATGATAATATTAATTTTGATGGTTTTTCTGGTTGCGGCTGTAATTCCATGGATGTATCAGCTTCTGAGGAGTCTAATGATAGTGATGCTAAACGAGATTCATCATAAATAGATTTTCCATATGCAAATGTTGGCATTTGCATTAACAAAATGCTTAACGACATTATTAATACGACTATACTAAGTGTTAAGGGGCGTGTCTGTTTATAATTATTGTTTTTATTATTGTATGTTGTTAGCGTTCTATCATTAATTGTACTACTGTTGCTGTGGCAGTAGTCTGTTGTATTGTGTTGCATAGGCTTATATTTATGACTGCTGTTGTTTTTAGACTCTACAACTTGTGGTTGTTGGAGCCATAAACAACAACGTACATTAGCTTCTGTATACTTCAAGCTGCTGCTGCTGCTCAAATTAGTAGCTTTCGTTAATCTATTAGTGGCAAAATGCAAGCTTTGGGTCTGTTTGCTGTCACTCTTTGAAAGGTTGTTATTAGAGCTGTTGTTGTGTTGTTTGAATGTTACTGTTCCTGCCATGCAAGCCACTGTAAATAGAAACAAAAAAATTTGGCATCTTTAGTGTCAAATAGAATACAATTCGTTTTTGAAAAATAAAGAAACACTAATGAATAGTTTGTGTTTTGTTTTGAACGGGCTCTTATTTTAAAATATCTTAAAAGAATTAAACAACTTTATTAAACAAAACAATTTTCATAGCTTGCGTTTTAAAATATTCGTTTTTTTATATAATTAAAAAAAAATTATGGCAAATATTAAGTAAATATTTGATGGCAAAAACAGTTATTTGACAGTATTTTATGCAAACATTTACTTTGCTTTTAATATTTGATAAAATAAATTTGCACAAAATGCACCTGAAATACTGATACGCATTTCTTGTCAAATATTTCCCTAATGTGAACATACCCTTAAAAGATTTTCAGTTTTAAAATTTTCAAAAACAAATATTGTTTACGAGCGTTTAATAAAATTTTTTTTTCCTTTTTTGATTTTTGTCAAAGTCATGTTTTTTTTTTTTTAAGTTATTTAGAATGTCTAATTAGAAGTGGGAATAGCTTTTTGCTTTTGTAATATAATATGATTTTAGCTGATAAAAAATAGATTTTTCTTAATTTTTCAAAGAAAACCTTAGCAACCTCCCAGTGCATTGAGCAGTGGGAACAGTTTAACATTCTTCTAACTGATTTCCATGTTACTTTTACAAAAAATTTTTTTGTAAATTAAGAGCACTTTTAAATACATTGTTCCATGTGATCATCTATTTCATTTCATTTTTAACAAACACTGTTTAACTGATTTGGATATATTTTAAAATATTAAGTGGGAACACATTTTTTATATATTTTTTAAGAAATTTTACTTTTTTATGTTTATAGCTTGATATATAAATATATAAATATATATTCTTAAGTGGGAACAAATTTTGTTTCATAAAGACACCAAGAAACGAGAAAACCGATTTCTAAAACCGTGTCGAACACCATGGTCGTAGTTTGGACATGTGTTAAGCCCTAGGAACAGTTAAAAATACATATAAAGAGAATATTTTCTAAAGTGAAGAATATCACAACTAATACTAATATTTTTATGGTGGAATTTAAAGGATTAAATTTCATATATTTTCAAAATATTAGGTTGGGAAGAGTTTTTTTTGTTTTCAATGAAAATTTGGTTATTTTTTTTAAATATTAACAATCTGTTTTTATGGATTTTTTTATAAGAATCTTAATACAAAACTGCTCTATTTATATGCATTTTCTGCCTGGGAACAGTTATAATAATGAAATATAATTGTTTTTAATATTGAAAAAAGTTAGGCAACTTTTTGCTCCTGACAAAGAGAAATACAAGTACTAAAAGCTAAACGGTATTGATAAACTATTTATCCTTACTTTTAAATTGGGAACAGTTTTATTAGTTTATGTTTAAATTCTTATTATAAGTTAACAACACTGTTAAAATTTTTAAGCTTTAATAAAATACTTTCCATTCATTCAATAAAAATAAAATTAACGGTCAATTATGAATTTAACCGAAGTTTAGTTGAGTTGTTAGTTGCTAAAAAAGTTAATACAGATGGCAGTTGGCAACTAGTATTTTCAATTGTTATTTGTAGTGTGAATTTTTTAATTGCCAACTGGCAACGCAACTAAAGTTCGGTTGTCATCTCTATAAGACCCATTAATATTTTTCACCTCTACTGGATGACATTTACTATTAAAAACACTACTAATTCTTTCATTCAATTTTAATAATTTCTTTTGTAATATGCTAACCTTTCACTATATACATAGTATGTATGTATATATTTTGTTAAGATTTAATTAATTTTGTAACTACTTTTTCAAAATGGGAACACATACAATTTGTACAAAACTTTAACTTATTGCTTAAGAGAAATTCTCATAATTATTGTAAAGTTTTGCACCCTGTATTAAATGTTTTATTCATGTGCATGTACATGAATTTCATAAACAATTATGTTGTATTTACCAAATTAATTAAATTCATACAATGATGCTTTAAATCAATAGATCATATCAATTCAAATGACCTGGCGTTCTATTGTTTTCTTAAGTAAATCAAATAGAAAAAAAATAATTTTTTTTAAGGTGACGGTTTCTAATCCGTAATACTTAAATGACACACAAACATACCTTTTTGTAAAAAATTCGAAATTTACATAAACCAAATTTGTGGATGAGGAAAACAGTTTGTAGTTTCTTTTTTATTTTTTATTTTTTTTTTTTTTTTGCTTTAATGCGACGAATAAGAGTCAATAATTAATTTTGTTTAATTAATTGTTTAATGGTATTTACATTTATTATTGGCGTTAAGTTTTTATTATTATTTTAACGTTAATCTTAAGCGTTTGCCGGACACACGAGTATTATTTGTTTATATCGCGCGTTTGATTAGATTTCTAGTTTTAGTGAAAAAAAAATATATATTTCGTTAAAAAAATTTCGTAGCAGCGTTTAATTGTTGATCGTTCGTTCGTTAAACAAAAATTTAATTTCGTTTATTTAAAATTATTGGAAGATAAAAAAAAAAGTAATACTAGTCAAACGCGTGCCGTGTTAACTTAACGATTGTTGAAAACAAACTAACTTTAACTAACAAGTGTGATGACAAAAGTAAACTTTTTATATAGACAGTTTTTTGTGTGTTTTTACAACAAATACCCGTTCATTTATTTATTATTATAAAAGCGCGGGCTTAAAACCACAATGAGAGATAAAAACACTTCAAACGCATACACAAACATAGAAGTACCAAAAGTAAACGTCATTATTATTATTTTTATTATTGTATAGTACATACCTACATATGTACATATGATGATGGTTCATCATCAACACTTAGTAATACCGGTGTACTTTCTTAACAATTATTAAACATTTATTAGTGAGTGTTTATATTTTACACTCTGTTTCAATAATGAGCACAAGCAAACATCTTGTTGTTAAATGCTGGCTTATTCATGTAAGGATATACTTATACATACGAGTATGCATGTGTGATTGTGCGTGTTTATGTAAACCTCTTTTTATAAGTGCACTCAAAGCCATAGCATTTTGTATATAAATGTGTAACTTCTTAAAAGAGCATTTCATGTAACTAAGTAAGTAAGAGAAAACTACAAAGAGAAGTGGGTGTGCGTTAAGATTTACGCATAAATTTACTCTTTTTGAGTAGATTTTCTTAAAATGTTTCAAAGAGTATTATTACGAGTATTTTCTCATTTTTCCATTGTAAGCATAATACATACGCTGGGTTTTTTTCATGAGTTTTCTTTTATTTGCCACCTGCATACTGCTATGCATAAGACATTGCTAATAGTTGGTACAAATATGTACATACTTATATAAATATGTATGTATATTGAAAGAAAAAAAAAGAAAAAAACTGAAAATAAATCTTTAATTGCACGGTTTAAAATATAATATTTTAATAAAAAAATCAGTAAGAAAGAGGTGGGCTCGATTCCCACCATAGACTCTGCTCTGTGATACTACAATCCGCTTGTAACAATTAGAATATAATGACGTTTATTCAGAAATGGCCACTAAGCAGTTAATTTTTTAAGTATCTATTTAAGTTATTCAGATACCTTCGGCCTTATCACGGTTGGCGTTTTTTAGTCGGATTTCGACATTTTTGTAAAAGATTAAAGATAGATTTTATTAATTTTCTTTAATATTGTACAAAAATGTCGAAATACGACAACGACTACGCCAACCGTGATAAGGCCGCTTTACTTTTAGCATGAAAATTTTTCACTTAATGATAGGCAAAGCTATAACTAATTGCCATCTAGCTGACACATTCAAAGAACAGCTGACTGATTTCATCTCATATTTTATACTTTATTTGTAGTCTCCGTGGTCTAGTGGTTAGTGTGTTGGTTTACTAAGAGAGAGAGCTTCGGCAGAGAGCTTGTCACACACAACATGAGTGCTGTGAGAAGCTAAGCCGTAATCCTGACACAGGGTCAGGGTTGTCAGATGGTTTCCAATTTTTATCCCCAATTTCGAAATTTATATCCCCAAAAATCCCCAAAACCTTGATTAGTTCAAACACAAAAATCCCCACACAAAGTGCATCAATAATTTTGCATTTATGTATGTATATATGTTTTATTTGATATGTAGATTTTAAATTTGGAGATTGTGCAGATCAACTTAAAATCTTGACGACATTCTTTTTAAACCAAGCATAAGACATCATGATGTCGTTTGAAATATTTGTATAGTATACAGCATCTATTTTACCTCAATTCTAAATAAATGTCCTGTGCCATATTATGGAAAACATAAAGTAAAAGTGGAGAAGTAATTGTGGTCGAACGAAACTAAAATTAGTTTGTTTGTCTAAGAAAGAAGTAATTTAGCTGTAAAAAGACCCTCTAATACTGAATTCCTCCGCAATAAAAACCATTAAAGAAGGTGACGGAAACATAATAATATGCGGATGTTATTATATATATGAGAAAATAAATCAAACACATTGCAAAAATTTTATATGATAATATGAGTTTTAAACAAGTTTATAAACAAAATTTGAAAATTAAAATTCTATTAAAATTCTTTCAACGTGTTAATAATATATAATTAAGCAAGCGAACAAATTTTAAAAATCGCCAAAAACTTTTCGATCATCCCCAAAAAAATCCCCATCCCCAAATGAATTTTTTTATCCCCATTTTAGAAAAAAAATCCCCAATTTGGGGATAAATCCCCTAATCTGACAACACTGCACAGGGTTTTAATGGTAAATTATGTATGTACATATGTATGTATACTCTATTTGAAAAGTGAAACATACTCGTATTTGATGTGATTATGAAATGAAAGAAAAAAAATATGGTGCAAAAAGTTACGACTTGTAAAATATTTTCATTTCATTTTCTAGCTTGACACGTGATTTGGTCGATAATATTTTACTGAATAATTATATTTTTCAGGCCCTTATTTTAATTGATGCATAAACAAGCCAAATTTTAGCTTTCTAAAGACAAATAAATTGTCATTTATATGAAGAGTTTGACCTCAAAAACAAACATTTTCAAAAGTTAAAAAAAAACCTATAGTTTTTGTTTTACCTACAAGTTTGTAGACGAACTCTATGGTGTATATTTGTACAACTGGTTTAACTTGCAACTAGAGTTTTCTCCCTGTAAATCTTGGGAATTTCAGTAGTAGAAATAACTCGCCTTCCCTTCTAAAAAACCTAGTTTAAAACATATTTGTAACAGTTATTAGTGACATGGTTTACACTTAAATTTTCACGGAAAAGCCTAAGTTCTAAGTTCATCTAAATGACTATTAAAATTTCCAGATATGTATATATGTTTCATAAGCCAATGAGCGGAAAAACAGAACACCGAGCTATCAAAGGCCAAATGTTATCCGAATGTAAATGCATATAAATGTGTTTGTCAAACACGTATGTTTTTTCTAGTAATTTCTATTACTACTTTGATTATATATTTTTGTGTTTAATGTTAACCTTAAGAAAATTATTTTATATTTTAATGTATAAATTTTTAAAGTTAAATAAATAACCTGCACATATGTATGTATGTATGTATGCATGTATACATATGTATGCATATGTGTTTTCGAGTGTTTTACATGAACTTTAGCCGGTAATTGTTCTATATTTATTTTATAGTAACCATTCATTATATTATTAAAGATTACAATGATAAATAAGAGAAATTTGCATTGATCATCAGCAAATATAATACAGTTTTTAAATATGATATGACATCATAAAAAACTCTTTTAATTTTCCCACATACTGGCACATATTGAAGTGCAAACTTTTCTAAAGGCAAACAGAGATGGGTATTACTCATAATAAATTTAAAATATCATTCTTACGTAGCTGTTATAAAACAAAAATCAGCAAAAACAAAACAAAAAAAGAAAAACAAAACAAAAATCAAGTTCAAGTAGTATATTAAATTGAAAAATAAAAAGTAGGTCTCTTACTTTGCAATGAACTAGTTTTTTTATTAAAGCTTTTTTGTAATATATTTTTGTGTTTACTCTGCAAGGGGGAGTTACTAAGGGAGGCTTTTAAACAATAAAAAGTTCGTTGACTTTATCATAACCCTTAGAAATCAGAAAAGAGCTTACAAAAACACAGTTATACGATAAGCTACACAATTATAGTTGTGCTGAGCTGAGCACGCGACCAAAGCTACACCTAAATAAGCAGAAAAATACAATACACGCAAGTTACTTTATGAAAAGTGAGAGCAAAAGCTCTTTTTCTGTATGCATGTATGTACTCGTATATTTGTTTTTACAAGCCACAGGCTTGATATCAAAAAGTGATATTCTTGTTTAAACTACATTAACTTATAAATAAATGATATTGTTGTTGTTGTTTATTGTTGTTATTATTATTTAATTATTGGGGGAGCACCTTGTTATCATTGTTAATGACTGAGTAAAATTGTTTTGGAAATAAAATGAAAAGAAATAAAACCAAAGAGGTCTGCTCTCTTTTTTATTCTTTCTAAAAAGGTTTTGCATGTGCTTGCTTCGTTGTGTTTATTTTGTTTTTTTTATTTGTCATGATTTTTTTTAATTGCTTTTATTTTACTGTGTTTGAGTACAAGTGTCTGCGTGTATTTGTTATTATCAATAAGTGTGTGGGAAAGTCTCTCATACCAATTATTGCCAATTTTTATGAAATTCATCTGAAATACCGATTAGTCACTTGTTTTATTTTCGACTGCTTGCGCCAAAAGTTTCCGTTTCTTGTGTTTTTTGTTTTTGTTTTTTTTTTCTTTTTGTGATATTCAATATAAATATTGAAATGTACTGTGGGGCACAAACATTCATACAAAGTATTAATGAATTGATTTTAATGTTTAGTTTTTATATAAAATCTAAATTCATTTCCATGTTGGTTTTTGCTTGATTAAACAGATTTATTTATTAAATAATATGCATAGCAAGTGGTTTTGATTTAAAGCATTATGCATGTTTAACTGTGGTGTCAGTAGTACTGTAGGTAAATGTGAACTAGCCAAAGAAAGGCGATGAAGGTCTTCTGCCAAGCTCTACAATAGTGGGAGATTTGCCATGTAAGTAAAATTTGTTTGTAGTTTTCACGCTTTATTGTAATAAAAATGAAAAATACAATTTTATCTCTTGTTTTGCAAAAATTCTTTACAAATTGTCTGCTTTTCTAATTACACTGTGAGAATTCTTTTTAGAAGTAAACATTTCAATGATGTTTTCCTTTTGTTTTGTAACGATACGTTCTCCTTTTTGCTCTGAGCTTTAAAAAACCTTTTCGTTTTGCGTCCTGTATAAAAGCAAGAGGTCTTCTGGTTAACAATTGATTACAAAAAACAGGGCAGCATTTGTTTTTTATACTCTCGTGTTTTATTCTTAATACAAATATAATCTTGCTAGTAGGGAGTTATTGTAGTCGCCGTGGTCTAGTGGTTAATTTGCTGGCTTACCAAGACGAGAGCTCCGGTTCAAGTCCCTGTTCTGGCATCTTGAAGCAAAGAAATATGAAAAAAAAACATTTTTTTCGGCGACTACCTTGTAGTAGACTTCTGGCAAAAGCTCTGAGAGTAACTGATTGCCATAAACAAGCTTCTCAAGTCTGTCCTAGGTCCAGGAAAAAAATTGACACAAACAACATGAGTACTGCGAGTAGCTAGGCCGTAATCCTGATGTAATTAATGTACGAGGCCTGATCAAAAAATAACCGTTATTTTCAAATTTTGTGAGAAAAAGAAGAAACTATATTAAGTTTTGTGTAAAAAATGAAATGCGCAAGGACATTTGAAATGTTGACTATGGCGGTTGGCGAGTCTATTATGAGCAGAATACAAGCAATTCGTTAGAAACGCACAGAATTGTGCACATCGATGCTTGTGCGTGACTTTTTGGCCAAAAACAAAACCGTTATCATGCTTCAACCACCGTATTCACCGGACTTGGCCCCCGCTGAGTTTTTCCTCTTCCCAAAACTGAAGACACCGATGAAAGGAAAACGTTTTGTTACGATTGAGGAGATAAAAGAAAAATCGAAATAGGAGCTGTTGGCGATACCAAAAATGCGCGTTCCAGAAGTGTTTTGAAGATTGGAAAAAACTCTGGCATAAGTGTATTATATCTGGGGGGATTACTTTGAAGGGGACAAGATAGTTATTTATTCATCATCATAAATACTTTTTTAAAAAATTGAAAATAACGGTTATTTTTTTATCATACCTCGTATGTAGTAGGAAGTTATTAAGGCATTGTAGAAATATAAACTTTTTTTCACAGTTCAGTCAAGCAATTAATAAATAATAACTTTGCTTTTGAATATATGATTTGAAGTAATTTTTTGTTTTATTAAAAATTTGACAAACATTTTTGGTGTATAAATTGTTGTTTCAAATTTAATTAATTCTCTATTTGTAAATCATTTTTGTAAAGAAACGTTCATACAAAATGAAATTTTCTCATAAACTAAACAATAACTAAACAGAGTCTAATTATGCTCCCTTCGTCAAATATATATTAGCCAAATGTGAACATAGCTTTAGATTTGAACAACCATCAAATAATGAAGGAGTATTATGTTTTAATGTTTTAAATTACAAAAAAATTTATAACCCAACTTATAAAGTAGACGAATACAACCAGCTTTTTGGCACGTATTACAATTTAATGTTTTTTATTCTGTTCAGCAGAACTACACTGGTTTGAAGTGGTTTAAAGTTGTGTGTTCATGTAAATTATGTTTAAAATCCAGGCATTTGTAATGTAATCACAAAATATTTACTCTATTTCAAAACAAAGTGTAATTAAATGAAATTGTTTACAAAAAAGGTCTTTCAACTACTTGTCAATTGAATTTGTTTCTATTCGTCATATGGTTCCAGTTTGATTTTTTTGTGGTGAGTGGGTGTCTGTTTAGCGCCTTTCATATGCAAATTAGTTGATAAAAGCTAAAGTGTTGACTAATCCATTTGAAAAACATTATCATAATGGTAATTAAGATTCTTAACATCATAATCATTGTCTGCAAGTTGAATGTCTTGAGGGGGCGTAATATTTTTTGAAAAAAATATTATAATTTTTTTTCTCCTGTTTTGTTTATTTAATTTAATTTGTTTCCATTTTTATTATAGCTTTTTGGTTTTTTTTCTGTTGTTGGGCAAAACTGAAATATTTATTTAATTTTGTTTTACTTTTTTGCTTCTGTTGTTTCTTTTTGATTTGATGTTACGGCAGGTCAGTGTTCGTTGTGTTTGAGGCAGGTCAGGTTTTTGTTTTTTGTGCTTTTGTTTTTAATATATTTGTTGCCATTCGCTTGTATTTTTCTGTTGTCTTTTCGTAGTTTTTTTTTAGCTCGTAGAGTTATATTTTATGATAAGCTTTTTGTATTGTTTTTTATTGCTGTTTTTATTATTGCAATTTTATATAAAACAGTTTGATAAAATATGATTTTAATGTGAATTTCATTAGAAATTTTATTTGAATGAAATAAGGATTATTGGTAAAAGAAAAAAAAAAGTTAAATTGAAGTGAGTTTTTATATTCAAAAATATTTTTTTTTATTAAAAACAGAGAGAAAATTACGGCATACAATAACGAGCAAAATTTCATATAATTTTCGAACAATTTAATTTTCCCTGTGGCTGGCTACGCCAGGTACCAGAAAATCATTTCATTATATAGAATCTGGTCTGAACTACTTCATGATCAAAGCAAATCATCAGTAAAAAATGGGCGAAATTCGATACGTGGGTATGGTATATCCCATGCAAACTAAATACTAATTTTTGTATAGCTTGAGAACGGTTAAAGCAAAAGTTATAAATTTGCTCTGAATGACTTTGTGAAACAAGCAAGTTGTGGAAGGAACTTAAATATTAATTTTCCTATATCTTTAGAACGGTAAAAGCGAATATATCTAAATTAAAGCTTTTACATACATGTATAGCTACCCATTACAACTCTTTTTTTCAGAGCCTAGCTTCTATCCATGAGTACCGGGATGTACAGTTTAAGGTCGAAACCGAACAACAGACTTGAGAAGTTTGTTTATGGTAATCAGTTACTCTTAGGGCTTTTGACAGAATTCCGAGGTGGTCGCCATAAGAAATATTGTCCATATCTTTCTTTCAAGATGTTAGAGCTGGGATTTGAACCCTAAGCTCTCCTCTTAGTAAGCCCACACACTACATACTAATATCTTATTAATTACTTAATTGTAAACACCAATTTCTATAAGTCAATTTAAAAGATAATAGACTCAATTTAAATTTATCTGTGAATAAATTATAAACTCTTAATTTGATTTAAAAATATTAGAAAATATTCTTTGGCAGTGTTTGTTTTTGTTCATCCATTGTTAACTTTTAAATTGCAAATGTCAATGCATTTGTTATTATAACGAGTGATTTTTTTTTGTAGTACCCGATGTTAAATACGTATAAATAGACCACCGGTGGTCAAATTAAATTGTCAGAGCACGTGTTGTAAGCGCCAGTTCAGTACAATTTTTAACATGTAGCGTTACACACCCAAAGAACACGATGAAATGGTGAAATTTAATTGTCAAAGAAATTCCTCTGTTACAATAACTCAACGTACGTACAGAGCAAAATATCGTTGTCGAAAAGTGCCTACAAGCAAGACAATTGTGCGTTTTGAGGGAAAATTTAATGAAAGTGGTTCTGTGGCAACATCCAGGCCTAAAATTAAAACACGTTCTTATCGAAGTGGTACTGCTATTAAGGCTGTACGAGCAGATGTTGCGGAACATCATATCGTTGACTTGTTCAGCAGTTTGGTATGACTCCAACCAAGTTGTGGAAAATTTTAAAGATTGATTTGCAATACTGGCTCCACCAAGACGGCGCTACATGCCATATCGCTGGTGAAACAAAGAATTCATTGAGGCAAAAGTTTCCGAGCGCTTGATTAAAAATTTGGTGATTATGACTGGGCGCCTCGATCACCTGATTTAACTGCTTGTGAGTTCTTTCTGTGAGGTTTTCTTAAATTTAACATTTATGCGAACAAACTGGACTCTCTTCAAAAATTAAAGACCAACATACTAGAAGAAATTGCAAAAATCACACCTGAAGTGATTAAAAATGCCGAGGAAAGAACTGATATGTATGTGGCAGCTGAAGGAAGCCCCTTACCAGACATAATTTTCGAAGAGTGGCTGAACAAATTGTACAAGTACAAATTATAATAAAATAAATCTATCATAAAGAATTTTGTTCATTTTATTCATTTTTTTAACTTCAGATACCACAAAAAACACCCTGTATTTTGTTTGTTTATATCTTGTTTTGATAAAATTTTAAACTTTTTGTTATTAAATCCGACTTTAAACTATAAAAACTCGCAAGCAAAATGCACAAGTTATAGAAAAAGTATTTGAAATTTACAATTCACATGAGATTAGAAAATGGCGTCAGTGTCAGAATATGATTAAAAAGTTTGAAGAGAAATGCTAAAGAATCCCAAATCTATAAAACATTATGATCCATGAAGCATATTTTTTGGAAGTTTTGTTATATGGAAAATAGTTAAAAAATCATGTTTAACTGGTTTCTAGGATCTGCAATATTTTCGTGTTGCCTGTGTTAAGTTAATCCATTAAAGTATGCATAAATACGGCCAGAAAATAAAATAAACTTTAGACCTTGTTACCATTGAGAATGTAGAGCTTTGTTGATAAATTTTCAATAAAGAAAGCGTTGCCACAAGTTTTGCATAAATGATAAAAACTTGGGTATAAAATATGAATTAAATATTTGAGTTTTTATTTCACACTCAAGTCTTGAAAAGAACATTTAATTAAAATTTTTTTAAATTTTTTTTCTTGTATTAGTATAACTTATAGTTAAAGTTTTAACAACATTTATTCAAACCTCAAAACATTTAAAACGACTTAAGAGAACTTAGTATTGTTATTGTTATTTTTATTTTTTTTTTTAATCTTATAAAAACAAACTTACTTTTTTCCATTCTTTTTTTAACAAAATTATGTTCCAATATATAAATATTTTTTTGTTTTGTTTTTTCAACACAATTATAAATATTTTGCAAGTTCTTTTTTTGGTTTTAGAAACTCAATTTAATGACGAGTACAATGTCTTCTTTTATTAGAATGTTTTCTAAAATTTTATTTTCTCTCGCTTGAAATTTCTGAATGCATTAACGTATTAAGTTGAATGCTTGAATGAAGACTGATCATGATTTATCGAAATACCGGTGATTTTATATATCGTGAATTTTGTTACGATTAAGGCAGCCTGCGTAATATTGAAATGTTTGCGGCAGACATGCAGACGTACTTCGTATCAATATGGTTTATCAGAAAATAATTTAGATAAGAAACTTATTATTGTACCATCTCATAATGTTCGTATTGAATACGCATACATTGAGGTGGCCTATAGAATATCGATAGAAGACAACAAACCTTATTCTCTCCCCAATAAATTTTTAACCAGGAGGCACAAAACAAAATCGTCATCAGAGCCACTTAAGTGGTTGTGTGTGATTGCTTCAACTGACACAGTTTTTATCTGTGTTTGAAGAGTAATCGTGTATAGCAGTATTAAAGTGCGCAGGGGACTTTTTTGTACTCAACCCGAAAGTTGTATTATTTGCTCAACACCAAAGCTTAAACATAATTTTAAACAACCGCATTCGCACGCATTTACTTCTACACTCTTTATTGCTTCCCCCGTATAACCAGTTAGTGTTTCTACGAGTATATTGAAAGTAAATCCTATTTGCTTGGTTTCCAATGACGTCAATTTGAAAATATCATACCAAACATGGTATGAAGTTTGGATTTTACGAGTATGTACTGAAAGTGAAACATTTTATTTTATTTCATTTTTTTTTTGGCTATTCTAAGGAATTTAAGTTAAAGTCATGTTTTAAAAATGTTTCTTCAATTTCCGTTTTAAGTTTTTCTGTTACTTTCAATGGGAAATCTTATAAATAATTTGGTGATTTTGCCAAAATTCTTTTTAAGATTATGTTTTGTTACGTAGTGAGTTGTGGCACAACATGAAGATTCATGCATTTTGTATGTTATTTATCAAGTTATTTTCTTATTAAAAATTACACCAGTTATTAAAGAAAAAAAAAAAAAAAAAAACAAAAGTTAAAGGTTAAAAAATCATTATAATTTCCAATGAATTATTATGATTCAAAAGTTTTAAATGAGCCAAAAAAAAAAAGTAAGAGTGATGGTACACTAAAAATAAAATTAAGCTCCTTGAGGTAGTTAATAATTGGAATTCCAATAATAACATTCCTTTAAATGAATTCCCTTGCTTTAGTTTTTAAAAATATTAAGCAATAAACTTCAGTTAGTAATAGTTTTTTATAAAATTATTAAAAATAACTTCAAAATTTTACTTAAGCTTATATAAAAATGTTCAATTCTACTAACAAACAATAATAGCAATCATATGATGCCTAAAAACTGAGAACACATAGCAATGTAGATTTCTACTTTTTTCATTTTAAAGTTTGTAAAACAAAAATTAAACACAGTGCGACAATGAAAAAAATACACGGAGACCACAGTATTGATTCGATTAAACTACCAAAATGATTATAAATTTTCTTTATGGACCACAAAAGATTTTGAAAATCACTGCATCACTCAAATATAGGTGTCTTCAGTTTTTGGCCAACAGCTAACTCAAACTTAAAGATACTGCTTAACTACTATGTGCGGCAATAATGTAGTGAAGATTCTAGTGAACAAATTTTAAAATATTTTTTGTCCAAAAAATAATTTTTTCTTGCACTTTTTTGCAAAAATGTGCGAAAAAATTTTAATGTTTTTTTTACTTTTTTCAGCACAACTTACAAGGACTCGAAATTTTTCACTAACACTATATGACAATATTGTAGCCATTGTAAATCTGAATAATTTTTGTGAACATACCAATACAATCTAAATGTGTCTAGGCATCCAAAATGTACCCTAAAAATGTTATTTTTCACTAGTTTTTTAAAATAATTTTTTTTTTATTATTTTATTTAGTATAATTTTTTTGTTTTTTTTTTTTTTTTCTTTTAATTTTTTTTTAATTTGGTAACTTTTTATTCTTTCTCTGTAGGGTTTTTTATTATACAAAATTTTCATAAAGTAAAGCTACGTTCAAATTAGCAGAGTTGGGTTTATTGCATTAGATTTAATTTTCCACTAACTTTAGTGGTAGTGGTAAAAATAGTGCATTATCGCCTCTAATATTTAGTGGTAGTGGAAATTTAATGCATTAAATAAAACGAATTTAGTGGTAGTTGAAATGTATTGCATTAAATATAAAAATTTTAGTGGCATGGAAGATTAATGCATTAAATATATCGATAGAAGTGGAAATTTAGTGCACTAATTTTTAATAATTAGTGATAATGGAATATAACTCCATTATCACTATAATGGAATGTAAATTTAGTTCCACTACCTCAGTTCCACTATCACTTTAATATACTTTCATAAATGGGTATAATATTATTATATGCATACATAGCTTAAATCAATGTCCAAATAAATTGTAGTGAATGTTATTTTCTTAATTTACTGATTCCGCCTGTATAAAGTAAATAATTGTTGTTAAGAGCTGAAGACTCGGGATCGAGCCCCAGGAAAGGTGTGATCAATTTTAATTTTAATTTTTGTTTCATTAGAAACGCTTTAATTAGATCTTAATTACCAAAAAAATGTTCATTGCAGTTAAATTTGATCTAATTAAAGCGTTTCTAATGAAACAAAAAGTAAATAATTGTTATTATTGTTTTAATAAGAATTTTAGTACTTTCAAATGTTATAATTTCTTCAGTTCACAATAGGTCAGATTTTAATGGCGCGGACTGTTAATATTGCGAGCCACTAATCATTCAGAATTAGTGCACTAATTTTCCACTACCACTAAAATGGTTTTATTTAGTGGTTAATTATTTCCATCTGCATTTATTGGTGGCTGGAATATTGCTGCATTAATACTAAGTCGTTTAGTGGTAGCGAAAGCGATAATGCATTATAAATTCAATGCAATAAACCCAATTCTGCAAATTAGGCAAATATTTGACGAAAACAAGGTAACCACTATTATAAATTCAGACTTTATACAAATCATCTCTCTTGTGTAAACATTTTTAGAAAAAATTATTTCAAATTAAATTTGCTTAAATTATTAAATCAAAATTATTTCTTTTTTTTTTGCTTTGTTAAAATGAAATCTTAAATCATACAATATTTTAGTATGAATGTTTGAATAGTTTTGAAAATTTTGTTTTTAAATTTTTTTTTATTTCCTCAATCATTACTTTGTTGCAATGGTTTAGCCGTTTCCTCTGTCTTATTGATCAATAATTATTTTGTTGTTACTCAATAAAACCAATTATTATAATATAAATAGTTTTACCAAATGGTCAACATTCAAAATAATTTATTATGGAAACAAATGAAATTGATATCAGTTTTTAACATTTTTTTTTTAATTTAGTGCAAAACTTAATTAGTTATTGAAACCTGTTAATGTTATATAGTAAAACAGGTGCTTCTAAATGTAGAGAACAACAAAAAATATATTTTTATTATATAGAACCACTTCATTTCACTATCAATTAACATTTTAATACTTTAAAAAAATTATTACTTTTTAGCATTAGCAACGGGCACATAATTGCGATAATGGCCAAAAGTGCTAATGTTCCTTAAAACATTAAAAAGTTGTTTAAAAATACTGATATATTATCGTGAATAAAATGCTGTTCCAATATTTTTCATTAAACATGATTAGACATGTTTAAAATTTAAAATATAAATACTACAAAGTGTTAAAATGTATTTTTACTTTTTGTTCTTTTAATTAAGAGTAAGATTTTTATTCTTAGAATATTAAATTTCATATTTATTTATTAATTTCTTAATAAAACTCTACCTACTTTGTAAATTTTCGAAATATCACTACAACAAATTGCAGTTGCCTTATATGAAGAACTTTTTGTAAAACCCCGTTTAAAAATTCAAATTATTTTATTTTATTTTAACTAATTGTGAAATATTTAATTGTTTTTCCCTGCGGTCGTCTTCTTAGAAATAAAAGTAATAAAATTTTATACATAATGCAGTCTTATATTTGATTTGTATTGTAATTTTTTCACACCTGATACGAGTATTTTGTTGTTTTGTTGTATTATCTTCTCATTATGAAATTAATGCAAATTGTTTAAATACGAGTAATTATTCATTGAAAAAGTTATGACGTTAATAAGATTTCTTTTTTGTCAATTCTATTAAACATTTGTAACGTTTGAACCCACATTTCTATACAGTTTTTTCTAAAAATTTTCTGTTTCGTATTTTTTGCTTTGAGCGATTACGTTTTTGTGCATAACAGTTTCTTCAATTTTAGAGTTTTATTTAACTTTCTTCGATTTGATTTTAAAGATAACATGCATTTAATTATTTATCGTCTAAGAACTTGCATTTTCTTTCATTTCATGCGGCACGTGACAATCTTTCTATAGCAAATATTTTGCAGGTACAAAAACAAATTTTTTTATAAGCAAGAAAAGTCCAAAAATATTTTTAAATACATCACAGAAGAATACCCAGTCCTCAAATCAATTTTAATATCTCCATAATTAACAAAAGCTCACCCGCATTGCTACAAAAACCTAAGTTTAACCGCCTTGTTTGCCAGGTATTTCTGTACCCTATTCTTGTTGGCTTTTTACCTATTTACCTCAATCTAGCACGGATTTGGCTATACAAGGAATACACTAATACTAACACAAGAATTTTCGTTTTTTTTGTTTTCGTTTTGGATTGAATTCAGAGTTTTTTATTCTGCTTACCTACATAAGTAGTAATTTTGTATAAGAAAAGAAAATGTATTGGCAATGATTTCTGAAAAACTCCGAAAAAACTATTGATTGGGTGACTTTGGGTAAACTCCTTCCATTTTATCGGAATTTTTGTGAAAAGGACAGTACATTATGATAACGGAACATATGTTTTGTTTTTTTCTTATATTATTAAGCGTCTTTGGAATGAGACAAATAATCAACACGTAATTGCCCCATCGTTGCATGTTGATTGGGGTTAGTGCTTTCGCTAAGTAATAAGTGGCGCTTTTGACTTATTGGAGGGGGTGGGGGGACCTCTTATTTTTAAATTATAATTTTGAATAAACCGCAAACTAACTTTTTAATTTTTCGCCTTTTGCTGGGATTAGAACCTAAGCTGTTTGAGTTTTAGTGCGAGCGCTCTAACTAATATACAACGCACACCCCTAATTAGAATCTTAGCTTCATTAAAAAAAAACTAAAAACGAAATTTATTTAGCGCCTAAAATACTTTACATTTCCTATATTCCCAATGTAATTGAATGGAGTAGAAAACTAAACAATAAATGTTTAAATTCTTTTTATAACCGCATATAAAGGGTATTTTATGACAGAACTTTATTATCTAAAAATCTTTATTCGTTATTTATTATGAGATTATAAACTTTTTTCTATTTGTACTTGGTTTCAGCCGTAAATGACAATTGCGTTGACATTTAATGTGCGTCTGAAAGCTACTTACCAATTTGAGGAATTAATAAAACATTTTATTTTAATTAACGATCCAGTGGCAGTAGGTGTAGCCTATTTAACTGTTAGCAATAATGTAAATGTCAAACTTTATTGTCGCTGTATGCACATTTACGTACATAAAATAATAATAATAGTAATAAAAACTCAAAGTGAATAAAAATATATCAAAGATAATAGCTTTTATTTGTTATCCACAAAAGTATTAAAATTAATCTATAATTACAAATTTCACAAAGCATATACACTAGATCCCCGACTTACGTCGTTAATGTAGACTGGAGAAACACGACGCAAATCGAAACAACTTACCGAATCATATTTTTCAATATAAATGCACTGAAATTTAATTTATTGGGGTAAATATTCAACACAAAGCAAAAAATTTTGTATTTTTGATAAAAACAAGTATGAATTCACTTCAACAAATCGTCGTGCGGGAATTTTTGTGTTCTATCCGCCTTTTCATATTTTTTATATATCTCGAGTTAATGATGCCACTGTAGGTTTTCGACCCAAAATTTTTCAAGTCTTCAATCCGTTTTCGTATATTTCGTCCAGTTTCAGAGATAAATAGCCGAAAACGGATTGCATATTTTAAAAATTTTGGTGTCAAAAACCTAAAGTGGCATTGTTAACTCGAGATATATAAATTGGCGGATAGAGCACATAAACTCACGCCCGACGAAATGTTTATAATTATTATAAAAAAACAAATAATAACAATTAATTAAGAAATAACATAACAAAATTTAAATTCATTTACATATATGATTATGAATTTATAACAAGTAGATGCATTACAAAATTGTAATTTATTTAAATACATTTAGCTCTCTTCAGATGATAAATCTAAATCAACAACACTTATATCCATTTGATTGGATAGTCTTACTGTTTTTTTAACAAAAATGTCTAAAGTTTGTTGAATTTTTAAAAAGTTTTTTGTTGATAAATTTCTTTGTGGCAACTAATGGATGCTGCTACGCCCGTGCTGCGGTTTTAGTCAGGATCGTTTTCAGAAAATATATCCATTGCATTGGAAATTAATTGCATAGCTTTGGAAATAATAGTGATTGTTAATTTTTTTCGTCTAATGTATCATTATATATTATGACATCTTCTTCTAAAACATGTTTAATATCAATGAGTAATAAATTTCCATAATCAAGCTCCTCATTGTGAGACCGCAAATCGGAAATAAAACGACGCAAATCAAAATCGAAAAGGATGCAAATGGAACGACGCAAATCGGGGTCAAACGACGTAACTCGGACCGACGCAACTTGAAATTGCAACGATGTAAATTGAATTTTTCCAGTTTTAAAAAGCGACGCAAATCGGGACGAAGCAATTCGGGGCTTTAGTGTATTGAAAATAAAAAGACTTGAAAACACAAACTTGAGTAGTGATACCATTTTTCTAATAGATATTGGCGATTATAAGCAGAGACTGTTTCAGAAATTTGCGAGGAATATACAAAATCTCGAATTACGATTCAAAAAACCTTGTTTTAAGCTTTTCTTTTTTTGTAAATTGCTAACAACTTCCTTATATCGTATATAAATTTCAAAACAGAGACCGAAAAAAAAAATCGGAAACTGTTGTTTTTTACCTGCATGAGAATTATCGTTTTCGATAAAATTCTATTCAGAAAATTTTGGTAAGTTGCCATCATTAATCGTTTAACTGTAGAACGACACTGTGAAATTGGAAAAATTTATTTTGAAAAAAAAAATAATAAATACGTTCATTAAGTTTATAGAGCAATCCATAGATTTTACGGTAAATTTAGACGGCTTAGTAAGCAAGCAATTCGTTAAGTTAATCTTACTCTTCTCAATTCATAACTATCAACAAGACAAAAAATTGTGGGTACCAAAGTTTTAATAAAAACACCGAAATGACGCTCAGTCGACCTTCTCAACTTATTGGCCTTTGTCTTTGGACTAAGTGCGTGGTATAGTGGTTAGAGCGCTCGCAAAAAACTCAAAACGGCCCAGGTAAAAAATTAAAAAGTTAATTTGCGGTTTTTTCAAAATTATAATTAAAAAAAAATAAGAGGTCCCCCTTCTCCCCTCAATAAGACCATAAAAAGAAACCGCTCCACGACATTCCACTCTATTCCACCTTAGCCAACAACAACAAAAAATAATAATTTTCAGGAGAAAAGCGCCACCTATTGGGAAGTAGCAGATAATAGCTACTTAGCGAAGGCACTCACCACACAATCAACATGCAAAGATTAGGCAATTGCTGTTAATAATGCAAGGTTGAAGGTATAACACTGGCCTTTGAATGGTCAATTCACAGAAATTTGTCTCATTCCTAAGACGTTTTATAATAAAATAAAATAAAATAAATATGTAATGTCTTTTAAACAATTTGAATACAATGCAAAGCATTTAGTAGGAGTCTACCCCTAAGTATTGGTCTCAAATAAAAAATAAATACAGCTCATGCAAGTGTGGAAGCGGTATGACCATAAAAACGATCTCTGCCGCCCAACGACAACCATATGTTGATTTCATTAGTGATTTACCAAAAATAGAGCTACCTGAGGTTTATGTCATCAATATTTCCACTAATAGTTAAAACTTTCTTTTTTTGCTGGGAATGTGTTCCTTTGTCAGCCATTTACGACCCAAATACAATATTTTGAAAAAAGAGATTTTAATATTGCTAAAAAAATAGAAAAATAATTTATTTTTAAAAAATTCTTCTCATTTTGTTAAATAAATGTACATTGAAGTAGTAATTATTTCACATTAATTTAATATAAATAAAATAAAAAATAAATCGAATTGAATAAAAAAAAGCTAAAAACTGTCTATATGGCATTTATAATCTTCACAATTTTCACAGGTTGTAAATTAATACAACTTGTTGAACAACTGCAATATAAAACGAAAAAAAGGCAGAGAAATATAAAACAGCAGTGAAGAAAATCACACAAAACGATTAATACCACCGACAACGTAGACAAGTTGGCTACCGACTACTGCTGACAATAACCAAAAGAAAGACAAAATAATAAAAAAAATTTTAAGAAAAAAATAAATATAATCGAACAGAATACTTAAATGTATCATATGCAACACAAAGACTTCACATAGATATAGACTGTGTTGCAAGCACAGCGACTGCATATAGACGACAGATGTGCTTTGGGAATGATTGACTTGAAAATGGCTCATGATGCGAGTATACGAGTATGCATGCATGTATTTAAGTGAGAAATGCAATATCAGCATTTTAACAAATATAAAGAGGAATCTTAAGATATTGGCAATCACATAATTATAATGAAATTGCAGTTGGTGGAGTACGCTGACATAAATAAGTTCCCTAGAGAAAAAAAATATTTTCAAAAAAATTCAAATGTTTAATTGTAAAAACTAATACAATTATAACGAGACACATATTTTTTTCGTTTTCTTCTGTGCTTAAAGTTTTGTTATTTGTTTTTGGGGGGGTATTGCTACTACATACATATATAGCGAAGCCGGCACATGTTGCACGTCTCGTTAGTGAAATTTGAGGCGCTTAGTTTTGGTTTTTATATATATTATTGCTACCACATACAAATCTACAATACTAAGTAGTATGCAACTTCTTAAGGAGTGTTTTACAAAGGCGCACACCGAAAGTAATAAGCGCGACATGGTCAGCTTGTAATGACTTCTTGTGGTTCATAAACCATTTATTCGTTTAGTTGGTAAGCGAGTGAGTGAAAATGGCATATGATAAATATTGGTTTAAAGTTATTTCAATTGTAACTTAAAAAAAACATATTTTTTTAAGTTTCCTTTTGTACTTTTTTATATTGATGTTGGATTTAACAACATGAAAACAGTGGCCACAACAACAACCGCCATATACGAGTATATACCATCTATACATAGTTGTTATTTAATACTTTATTTATTGCTATTTTTCATATGACCACTAACACCAGCAGTCAGTAGTAAAACATCGTTGTAGCCCACTTACAACACCACGCCGTTATTACTTAAAAACAAAGCCAACAAAAAAAAAAGAAAAGAAAAAAATTCATTTTGAAATGTTTGAATGCACGATTAAAGTTGAAGTTCTATAGACCGAAAACACTTGATGCTGTTGCACTTGAAGAATCATAGTTGTTGTTTTAGTTGTTGTTATTGTTGCTTTTGTAATTGTAACAAAGAAATAATAGTGCAATGTAATACGATATTGTTCTTGTATTTTAAACACGAAAATATGAAGAATATCATAATTCAGATAAGTTCAACCTCGTTTTGTCGTGCGGGAGTTTAAGTGCTCTATACGCCATTTAATATTTCTCGAAATAAGGTTTTTGACACCAAATTTTTTAAAATCTGCAATCCGTTTTGGCTATTTATCTTCAAAACTGGACGAGATATCCGAAAACAAATTGCAAACTTGAAAAATTTGGGGTCGAAAAAGTAAAGTCGCATCATTAACTCGAGATATATTAAGAGTATGAAATGGCGGATAGAGCACTTAAACTCCGGAACGACGGTTTACTTAATGGGGCCTAAATAAGCAATAATTCTTTTTAAAGCCTTTTTTAAGCTATGATTTTGGAACACGTCCTCCTTATTTTTCATTCGATTTTTTTCAAAATACGCTTAAAATATTGGTAATTAAATAAATTATTTGGTGAAAGAATAAAACATTCCAGATCTTCAATATAACGTAGGAAAAAATTGAAGTGAAAATTAAAAATTTTGAAAAAAAACCTAAAAAATAGGCAAATTTTGAACTTTGAGGAGCTATATCTTAGCGATTTCTTATCAGATAGAATTTAATAGCATATCGACGGAAAAGGCATTCAATTACCTTTCCATCGATATGCCACTTATCTTGATCGGACTTTTCGGTTGGACTCCACAAGGGTTTGAGTGGGGCCATACGCCGAAAAACACAAAAGTACCGTTATCTAAAAAACGGTATCTAAAAAACGGTACTTAGGAAAAAATTATAATTGCGTTTTTCGTGCTCAGGAGGTCCCAATTAACTTATCTAGGCATGTGGCGTTCTTGGCATTTTTTGGCTGTAAACCAGTGTTATTGAACAAAAAAGGTAAAACATGAGGGAAAATTGATATTCTTGCGACTAGACGCCCTTTTCTTGGGTAGGTTTGTTCTGCTTTTCTAGTTTCTTCTATTCAATACCTAAAGCTTTTTTTAGATACAAAAGATATATGCTCGTATTTATAAAAACTATATTATATTTATTGAGGGCTTATTTGACAAGTACATACATACATACATAACTGGCCTTTACAACCCTGCGTCAGGATTACGGCCTAGCTTCTCGCAGCACTCATGTTGTGTGTGTAAATTTTTATCCATGAGTACCGGGACTTACAGTTTAATGTCGACTCCGAACGACAGACTTGAGAAGCTTGTTCATGGCAATTAGTTTCTCTCAGAGCTTTTGCCAGAAGACTGCTGAAAGGTAGTCGCCGAAAGAAATATTTTTTTCATATTTCTTTTTTTTTTTGAAGATGGCAGAGCCTGGAGTCGAACCCAGGCCCCATGTCTCAGTAAGCCAACACACTAACCACTAGACCACGGCGACTACTACTACCCAAAGCAATACATTTCATATATGATGTATAGTAAAGTTAATTTTTTAATTTTTGTCCTTCGCTGGGATTGAACCTCGGTCGTTTAAGTTTCTGTGCGAGCGCTCTAACCACTATACCACGACCACACTATAATAATATAAAGTTTTCTTTCAAAAAAATAATTCTCTTTATAATGAAATGCAGAAGAAAACAATAAAACACGTCACAAAATAATTATTAAAGCAGTCATATTACGAACGTCTACACGATTAATTTATGATTCCACACATTAAAGCAGTTTTTGATCACCTAAGGGAGTCTTAAAAGACTCGATTTGGTGATATTTGAAAAAAAAATCTTTCAATTGCTGACAGGGAAACTGAAAGTTCAAAAACTGTTAGTGTGTAGTAAAAAAGCAATGAAATAAATTAAGTTATTCGTACTACGTTTTAGTACGTTTCCCAATATTTTACAATGGCAGGCTGTTGCAAACAGCAATATGTTACAGTTTAGATGCTTTTAATAGTTGATTCAGTTTATAATTTATGTTTTGTAGCTGTTCTGACAATTGCGTGAACTGACAATTTATGTAGTGATGCCAGATATAAAAATAAAGATTTGAAAAAAGCTTTTAGATATTACTTTTAATATTCAGTTTTTAGAAGCACTATTTAACTTACAAACTCACAACATAAATTTTATTGCAATATTATGAGTAGCGATTTATCAGCTAAAGCTTGTCGTAGGAATATACATTTACAGACATATGCAAGTACATATTTATATCTGCGGTTTTTAATTTGGCAAACTTCAAAACTGT
Source organism: Metopia argyrocephala (assembly GCA_963576795.1). Lineage (NCBI taxonomy): Eukaryota > Metazoa > Arthropoda > Insecta > Diptera > Sarcophagidae > Metopia > Metopia argyrocephala. The sequence goes on from OY756208.1 coordinate 66,964,022, forward strand.
TAAATATTCTTGGCTGTCTACATGCTTGAGGATTGAATATTAATACTTTTACTTGAAAAAACCTTTCTTTGGCCACCACTGCTGTATAACGACAGCCTACAATAGATGGTGCCTCAGAGAAGCAAATTGTAATATTTGCAGGAACAAAAAATGAAAAAATATTGACATATACATATATAACACATGTATTTAATACTGGAATCTAATTTTATTATTAAAAAAATATATAGCCTATCAATATTATTTAGAAGAGACTTTAAAGAAATTTTTTTTTTGATCCAACATAGCTACAAAATAGTGGAAACGGTGATATTAAAATTCAGTAATTCAGTCTCGTTGTTTTAGACTATAACAGTGTATGCTTGTTCCCAGTCAACATTTTGGGCCAATTTTTAGTCTCTTTTGACTCCTTAGGGCAATTAAAATAATCACTTATGATCTAATTTTTGAGGCGAAAATGAATGTTTTGCGGGAGAAAATGTACCCTTGCCCCGACTCCGCTGAACGAATCATTTGTGACTCCCCTGAACGAATCATTTATGACTCCGCAGACTAAACGATTACGACTCATGTTTGAAACTTTTTACAATCATATGGGGATTTATTACGTTTTAGTTTAATAGTTTTATCATGTTTTACTTATTTTTACAACAATGAACACAAAGCGATTTTTTGATTTTATTTTAAAATCAATTAAAACCAAAAAAAAAAAAAAATTCATAATGTTGTAATGCCTAAAGTGGCTCAACCGTACCACAAGCTTAACTGAAGATAGCTATAATTATGCGCCTTTTTGTTGATGAGGCAAGTTGCTGTCATTCACCCTTGAATGATGAACAGCAATTGCCCCCTTTGTCGGTGGTGGATGTTTAGTGGTGAGAGTCTTCAGTAGGTTTTAGCTGTTAACTTCCCAGAAGGTGGCGCTATACTCTCCTGATCATTAGTTTCTGGTGGAATAAACTGGAAGGTCAGGGAGCGATTTCTTGAAGACGGGAACCCACTATAATAATATAAAATTGTAAAACTCTTCGTCTTTCAAAAAAATAATTCTCTTTATAATGAAATGCAGAAGAAAACAATAAAATACGACGCAAAATAATTATTAATGCAGTTATATTACGAACGTCTACACGATTAATTTATGATTCCACACATTTAATCAGTTTTTGATCACCTAAGGGAGTCATAAAAGACTCGTTGTGGTGATATTTAAAAAAACAATTTTCCAATTGCTGACAGGGAAACTGAAAGTTCAAAAACTGTTAGTGTGTAGTAAAAAAGCAATGAAATAAATTAAGTTATTCGTACTACGTTTTAGTACGTTTCCCAATATTTTACAATGGCAGGCTGTTGCAAACAGCAATATGTTACAGTTTAGATGCTTTTAATAGTTGATTCAGTTTATAATTTATGTTTTGTAGCTGTTCTGACAATTGCGTGAACTGACAATTTATGTAGTGATGCCAGATATAAAAATAAAGATTTGAAAAAAGCTTTTAGATATTACTTTTAATATTCAGTTTTTAGAAGCACTATTTAACTTACAAACTCACAACATAAATTTTATTGCAATATTATGAGTAGCGATTTTTCAGCTAAAGCTTGCCGTAGAAATACACATTTACATACATGTGCATGTACATATATCTGCGGTTTTTAATTTGGCAAACTTCAAGACTCTTAAATACTCTTGGCTGCCTACATGCTTGAGGGTTGAATATTAATACTTTTACATGAAAAAACCTTTCTGTGGCCACCACTACTGTATAACGTCAGCCTACAATAGATGGTGCCTCAGAGAATCAAATTGTTATATTTGCAGGAACAAAAAATGAAAAAATATTGACATATACATACATATATAACACATGTATTTAATTCTGAAATATAATTTTATTATTAAAAAAAATATATAGCTTATCAATATTATTTAGAAGAGACTTTAAAGACATTTTTTTTTGGTTCAACATAGCTACAAAATAGTGGAAACGGTGATATTAAAATTCAGTAATTCAGTCTCGTTGTTTTAGACTATAATAGTGTATGCTTGTTGTTTGTTATTTTCATGAAAAATTTCTATACACTCATACAATTGTTTTTCATGTGTTTTTAAAAAGTTGTATTGGTTTTTATGCTATTAATGTGATGTGAATGCCTATTATTGAAAAGAAGAATACAAATTCAAAAATATTTATTTATTGTCAGAAGCAAATTTATTTAAAAGAAAAAGATAACTAAGTATTTAAATATTGAAATGATATTAAAGTTGAGAAAGTAATAAAAATATAAATTAAAAAGACATTAATTTATTTGTGAATAGAGCCTTTCTTCTTCTTAAGTGACGTTTTCGATACAACGTACATGAATACAATAATACCCTAGCTGTTTGCAAGTAAGTAAACAACAACTGTTTTTTAAAAGAATACAGTGATACAGAAACTTGTGAATTCGGCAATTGTTTCTTTGGCAAATGTAATATGTATGTAAAAAGTAATATCTTGTATCTATATCTATATATCTATATATACTATATAATCTCGCTGTTTGCTCGGATGTATGTCCATTTCTCTTTCCGAAGCCCTTTGAAGCCGTCTGACGTCGCAGATAGCTGAAATTTTGCATACTTAAAGCTTATTTGCTCCACATGTGCCAGATTTTTGATTTTCCGACTGTGGTCGTTGTGTTTATGTACAATATGTTTACGCCTGACAGGGACAGACTTTATAACTAGTATTAAATTAATAGTTTTGTTAACATTTTAATTTTTTATTACACGATTGTTCCCCTCTGTATACCATATTGCTTTGTAATACACAAGTCATATACTATCGTTACACAGTTTCTGTATTGATTCATGTTAAGTCTACGATCGCTATTGTTTATATGTTTTTATTTTTATTTTTATTTTTTACTTCTGCAATAAAAGTGCCATAATGTCTCAGATCTATAGCAGAATGTGTCGTTGCAATGGCAGTAATAATAATGAAAATTAATAATCGTAATTTTTGCATGATTGACATTTTTCCGCACATGCATGAACGCTGCAACTAAATACTTTTGTACTCGCACGTCAAACTAAAAAGAAAACCTTCTAGACAAATATTGCATTCAATGCAGACCGAAAGCCTCCTGATATTTTCTACTTCTGTTACTGTTTGATTATTTTGATTTGGCTGCTGTAATTGCTCGATAATAAACACCTGTTTTAGAGTTTTATTTTAAGCTGCGGCTTTATAGCTTTTTTTTTTTGTTATATTTAAGATTCCTTAAGACAAAATATTCTTGCATATGTACTTGTATGTGCAGCAATGTAGGGCAGTGAACCTTAATTATGTTGCAGTACAAAAATATGTCAGATTTTTTTTTATTAATTTAATTTAAAAAGAGCATCAACATGATTTTTCTACGAAATCAATTTAAAATTAACGATTAAGAAAACCACACAAAAAAGGGAATATTTGAATTTGAATGGAAGTTTGAAATCTTTGTAGTATTTTGTCAACTCTGGACAATTTTATAAAAGTAGAAAACCAGCGAAGGAAACATTCTTTTTTTTTAATTTGGTTTAAAGTAGCAATTGCACGGGTGTTAATTTTTAGCAGGTATGTACGAGTATTTAGACGTAAACTAGCCTTTAAAAAGGAATTGAATTCTTCTTAATCGAACTGCGAAAATTATTATCAGTAACGAAATTGAAATATTTGAATAGTGAAATATGTACATACACGCCTTAACGATCTTCTATTTCTAACATGAATACCTATCTATTCTTTTGCAAAGGACACCAACATTTGTCACCCATATTCAATTACTAGTAGGCCTAGTCTTTTGGTGAATAGAGAGAGAAGGCAAAATATGATAGACAAACTCATAAACGACCTGTGAGATGGGGTTGTTTACTGATGCATAGGCGTTGTGGTGATAATACAATCTTCTCATTTATGGCTATGGGTATTGTTAATGTTGAGCAAGGATACGCTTTTGTTGTTCTGGTTTTGAAATTTAATTGTGGTGTCCCCTGAAGTGATAATATATTTCGATTGTCTTGAGAATCCTTTAATTAAATGACTCCGCTATTTTAAAGGGTGTAAAGAAGACTTCACCTCATCGGACATTCTTAATATATACAAGACCTTTATCTGACCCAAAATTAAATACAAAAAGTACCCAACTCTGAATATTCTTTGGTACTACAATGGGAGGTTTTCTGAAGAAATAAAATGCTGGGTTCTTACTAATCGCATATTCTTATGTAGTACTCGTTCCTCTGATAGAGTACATTCTGTTGTAGATGATTGTCATTGAATCGCTCAATGAATTACAAAGAGAATTCATTCCTTCGTTAGCAGCACCCCAGCAGAAATTAGTGCTTAAAAATAAGCTATTTTGTAAGGGAGAAATTGTGAACTATTACTTACACACGCGCATCAATAATGTATGATTTTTATATGAAATGAGCTGCTAAAATGCAATACAAATGCAAAGTTATTGCAACCAGTAAGCAAATAAGTAGTATAAAAAATCAAAAATAATACCTTATCCAGTAGCATATTTGAAAGCTTTAAGTTATGAAAAAACAATAAAATTTTTATTGCTTCCAAATTTGAAAAATTTTCTGCTGGAACAGTTCATTTGTGATACAATCTTTGCGAAATAATTCTTCCTATATATTACCAAACAAACAATTAAAACTTAAGGCTTTTACAGACTCCTCTACTCCTTACAATCAGTAAATCGCTATTAGTTTATCAACTCTATTTATTTTGTATAACAGTTTTATAAAATTATATGTTTATTGCACAACCAATGCTATGTTTTAACACAATTATAAATCTTTTTGAGAATCGTATAGAAAAAAAAAAGTGTTTAAAAGGTGTAAATCGCCTTAAAAATCATAAAAATTAAAAACTAAAAAATAAGAAACACAAAACAAAACTCTAAATACCATTAAGATATTACGTTCGACATTAACAACTTGATAAGCGTAAAATCAGTTGAAAATTAAATATGTACAAACATTTTGACAGGATCAAGGATACACTACAAACACGTTTACAGTTTAAGCGACAAACAAGAGTTTGTGTTTGGCCACAGTCTTCTACAAAACACCATTTCCAATTGAGCATAAAATCAAAAATTCGTTACGGTCATTGTAGGCATAAGATATTTGTTGAAAATAATAGAAGTATTTTATAAAAGAATAAAAATTGAATAGACGTATTTATTGATGTAGGTCTTAGCTAGAAATATTTGCTCACTTTTTATTTTTGCCGCCTCTGAGAGAAGACGCAGCAGCATCATTGACTATGACACAGTTGTGATTATAAAGATGTTTGCATTGTTTTCAATACCGGAAGTAATTTATTATCTTTAAAATATCTTTTTAAATATGTACAATATGTACGTACTGTTCTCATTTTTATTTTTTATAAATTTTATTAAAAAGAAAATAGTTTTATAAAAAAGAATTGTTTTGGTTATTTTTTTAGTTTTTTGACACATTTTTTTTTCAACATCATCGTCATCAATAAATTGATTTGACACTTTTTGTGATATTTTAAATAAAGCATTGGGTTCTTTTTTTTTCGTAAATAAAAAATAACGCACAAGACGAAAATATATATTTTTGTTCTTTTAGTGAAATTCATTTAAACATATTGTCAAAAGAAATCAAGGTATTGCCGATCGTTATTGTTAAAAGATATTCGTAAGAATTATAGTGAAAGCAAAGTTACTGTATTAGTTATGTAAAGATAATTGTTGTTTTGATTAAAAATTGTGGATAAATATTAGGTTTTTCTCTCTCTTATCTCTTAAATAATTTTTGTTTTTAATTTTATAGTGTATAGTATAGGTTTTAGTGCCTATTTTAGAAAATTAAATTATCAATTCGAAGTGATGTCTGTGGTATAATCTATTCAATACTCGTTCTATTTAAATTATTCAATTTCTTAAATACTCGTATTAATAAAATGTGGTCGGAGTAGTTTCGTATATATCGTGTTGGCTTACTAGACGCTAGCTCCAGGTTTAAACCCCAGGTCAGACATTTGGAAAAAAAGAAATTTGAAAAAATATTAGTCTTAAAATATAGTCTTTTGGTAAAAGTTCTGAGAGTAACTGATTGCCATGAACAAGCTTCTTAAGTCTGTCGTTCGTATTCGTCGTGAAACTGTAGGTCTTGGTAGTCATGGATAAAAATTGTTCCACACTATTATAGGTGCTGTGAGAAGGTAGGCTGTAATGCTGTAAACGGTTTGTAACGGTCAGCTGTGAATATATGTATGAAAGGAGATACTTAGCATGGTGTATAGACTTTCCAGCGTAGGTTGTTTTATAAGTACGAGTTTGCTCTATATGAAGGGAGAACGAACGCGCTTCATGCCAGTGCTTTCAAACAAAATAAAAGCTAAGTTAATATAAGTGAGGAAATATGCATCAGATATAATAGATCTGTGCTCAAGGATAAATCACAACAAAGATGTGTATAATTCTTTTGACCAGCGTTTTATAACTTCTAAAACTCCATTTGCTTTGTTCATTATCATTGAAATATGTCCACAAAACTTGAGTTTTTGACAAGCTCCCAAGATCATTAATACTTAACAATTTGTCCAGAATTTCATTCTTAAAACGGTATGAAGTATCAATATGCAGTGAACGATAAAATATCATTAGTTAACCTTTATTAATATTTAAATCCAATAAGTTGACATCACATTATTTAAAAAAATATTCAATATCTTCCTGAAGTGTTGATTGATCAGATGTGTAATCAAACGATTTAAAAATCGTAACATCTTCCCCATGCATGAGGGTATTAGAATGAACAATAACAGATGGAAGATCATTAATAAATATTGTAAAACTGGATCAATATGGCTCCCTTTAAACACCTTAGAGCTTAGATAAAGCATTTTAAAGTTTTAGATGTCATTTCATCATTTTTGTCTTCTTTCCGCTAATATACGATAGACATATTATTGTAATTCTGATCCAGTACTGAAAATTTTTACTGAAATTAAAAAACTTTGTTTTTAGTAGAGTATATGGACTTTTCTGTGAATTCAAATTTAATTTCCTCTTTAAATAATAATTATAATCAATAATTATTGATAGAACTCTATAAGGACATTATATCTACAGACCTAAAAAACTAAATAAATCAATTGTGAAAATTGTCAAAAATTTTTGAATACAGTACTGATGAAAATAATCAACAAAAAATGTGTGAGTCATTTCAAAGTATTAATTAAAAAAAATATTGGAGTTTCCCCCACCTCCAAGAAGACCATCCTTCAAGAAAGCCCGCCTCCTCATATTCCACTTTATCAACCTTTGACCTATCAAATGAACCTTTGACCTATCAAATCAGGTGAAAGCGCCACGTACTGAGAAGTAAAATGTGATGTTTTAAGAGCTATAGGAAAATTTTTCAAAACAAAAAAAAAACACATAAAATTCAGAAAAATTAATAAATCTCTATTTGAATCGATACTACGGTCCATATAATTTAATGTTTGGAGATTATTTCATGCAAATGTTGACCGTGACTGCGCCTCAAATGGTCCCTGCACTTAGTCCAATTTTGACATACTTTGTCCAACATTTCGGCTGATATCTCACGAATATGTGCTTCAATGTTGTCTTCCAATGCTGGCTTGGCTGTATAGACATGAGCTTTAACATAGCCTAACAAATAATAGTTTAAAGGCGTTAAATCGCACGGTCTAGACGGCCAATTGATCGGTCCCGATCGTGAAATAAAATGTTCAGCGAACTCGAATCTCAATAAGTCCATTGTTACGTGTTCTGTGTGGCATGTGGCACGTTACGTTACGATTCGCATCATCTTTGAAGAAGTACGGTTCAATGATGCTACAGGCCCATAAACCGCACCAAACTGGATGAATTGGTAGCTCTTGCAATTCTTCTGGCTGGTCTTCACTCCAAATTTAGTCACAATAGCCCGAATAGCCGATTCAGTGGGTCGATTATACTGACCATAAAATGGAAGAAGCGCGCGATGAACCTTCTTAACAGAGCACGCATTTTGATAATGAAATTCAATAATTTGCAAGCGTTGTTCGTTTGTAAGACGATTCATGGTTAAATTATAGACCAAACTGAAGATGTTTGACAGTGAAACAAAACACGAAACGTACGTCAGCTGTTTAAACCAGTGTTGCCAAAAAGATATTAGCTAAAAAATCACCCTTTAATTAGCAGAACTAATCAAGGATCAAAACATCCAACAACAATTTAGCCCAAATCCCAACCACTTTACAACAAATAAAATGAATACCAACAGATAGGTCAATTGCTGCTGTTGATCATTTCAAGTGTAAAGGTATAACACAATCCTTTGAGCGATCAATTGACTGTAACTTGTCGCATTGACATAAAGCGCTTAATAGAAAATTAAAAAACTATATTCCCAATTCCAACACAATGCACAGCATGAGTATTGGTCTTAAAAAAATTAATAAAAATTAAAAACATTTAAGTAACTCACATGGATCACTTGAAACCCTTAAAATTTGTTTAGTTCTCTCATTGATAATTTGAATTGTGTACAGAAAAGAAAAATAATCACAAGAAATAATTTCCAAATTAATCATCAATACACAGAAAAAATTTAAAATCGATTTCAATTAAAAAATTTGTACTACCAATTAAATTGTTTACTAGTTTTGCCCCTACAAACAATATTAATAATATCAATTAAAAAATTAATAGTGTCGAGGTTTTTGAAAAAAAAAATTTTCAATTAAATATTTAATTGGGCCAATTAATCTTTTAATTAAAAATTCAGGCGTATTTTAATCAAATAAATTGATTGGTGTAATTAAAAAATTAATTGACGCAGAAATTTTAAACCGATTAAAATATTAATTAATAGAACTAAACTTTTTTTTGATCCCGCTGATTTAAAATGAAAAAGATATTTTAAATGCAACCCTTTACAAACATTTCAAATTATAACAATTTATTTATTAAAAATATACAAATAAAAACAAAAATACGATAAATACAGAGATGAGTACATATGTATGTAACCAATACGACAAAAAAGAAATGAACAACTTATTATTATTCTTTATACTAGAGCATATAATAATTGGAAATATTATTTATGTAAATATTTAATTATTGCCAATTCGTCATGTGAGAGTTTATGTGATCTATCCGTCACTTCATATTTTTATATATCTCGAGTAAATGAAGCCACTTTAGGTTTCTGACACCAAAATTATTAAAATCTGCAATCTTTTTTCTGCTATTTATATCCTAAACTAGACGAGGTATCCGAAAACGGATTGCAGATTTGAGAAATTTGGGGTCGAAAACCCAAAGCATCATTTACTCGAGATATATAAAAAATATGAAATGACGGATAGAGCACATAAACTCCCGTACGACGAATTGAACAACGAATAATTAACAAAATTTTAAAAAGACAGATTAAAAAAATAACAATATAAATACATATTTATTTTACCACACACCACAATTGCTTAAATTTGATTTTAAAGCACATTATTTACTCTAAAACATATGACCAGCGTTCATCTATTTTTCTTGCCATTTGAAACTTTAATGTAAAATCCATGTTAATCTAAAATACAATTTTTTTTATATACATGCATAACATAACAGACGTTTATAACCCTGTGTCAGGATTACGACTTACCTTCTCGCAGTACTCACGTTGTGTGTCAGCTCCGAACGCCAGACCTTAGAATCAGTTACTCTCAGAGATTTCGCCACATGCGGTAGTCGCGGAAAGAAACATATTTTTTTTTAATATTTCTTTGCTTCAAGATGTCAGAGCTAGGGGCTTGAACCGGAGCTCTCGTCTTAGTAAGCCAACATACTAACCACTAGACCACGCCGACCACATAACATATGTATGTATATTATATGTATTAAATATATTCATATGTATATTATATATATACATATATGTACATAAAAAAAAATAAAAAACAGACACATAAAACAAAAAAATAAAAAAATTTACGAATACATATTTTTTTTTTCTTTTCATGCTAGTGATATTAGATTTTTTATCGAAAAAATTTTCATGGTTAATTACATATTTTTAATTACTTAAAAAATTTTATTATGTGTCTTTTAATACAAGATGTTGTTTTTTTATGCGGACTATTTTTATGCTAATTTATTATTATTCGACTTATTTTTAAGACGCCTAAGTTCTTTTTTGTGCTATGTTTATTTTTATAAAAGGAATATACAGAATTACGAAATATTTCCGAAATTTTTAATAGAACGTATGTATGTTGTGGATAAAAATATTGTTTACTTTTCTTTATATCGATTACTGATATGTTGTTCGTCAAAATATGTAATGGTTTGTTCACACGATAATATGAACCAGTTGGTTTACTCTCTGAATCAGGGTTGAAAATCATAACGATAATAAAATCATAAATCATAATAAAATCGCATAAAAAAATAATTTTTATTTTGTTGCGAAAACTATTTTTAATACCGTTTTGTGAAGTTTTGTGTAATTTTTTTTTATGCGATTTTATTTATACGATCCCTATCTACCGCATTAAAACAGGCTTTTCTGTATAAAATATGTCTTCTTTATATTTTAATGCTAACATTTATTTAAATTACATAAATAACAATACGTATTCGAATTTTCAATTAAAAAGTAATCATATATTGATTTTTTATATAACATATTACACAACACTAAGACAAAAGAAAAAAAAACATACGCACAAACATTTTTATTTTTGTTATTATATTAAAAAATTAATTGTAATTATTAAAAATTTAATTGGAAATATTGAATGATACTAAATAATTTGTTAATTGAAATTATTTCAACAAAAATTTTTTCTGTGTAACTACTGATAGTTTTAATAAAAAAAAACAAAAACTATTTCGAAAATGCCAACATTTGAACAATATGTGTGAAAGTAGATTTTTTTCTCGTGCTATTTTTATAAATGCAAACGGAAACGGATTCTTAAGTAATAAATAAATCGAAGTATTTATATTTAGAAATAGCATTTTATAAGTGTTGTAGTATTAAACACCTCTGTTAGTTTTTTTTTTTTTGTGGTCTTATACAACCAAACAATTGGTCTACACGCTTAACAAAAAACAATCTCTTAAAAAAATTATTAAAAAGATAACAAAGCAAACCGAAAGATAGATACACAGACAGACAGACAGTCATCTGCAAGAGATTTTATAATAAATCTGATATTTTTGTATTTATTTAAATGTGTCTGTAAATTCATCTTCTTTTTATTTTTAGCGGATTAAATTTGTACCAACAAGAGATATTTCTTTTTTATTTGAGAATAAATGAATGAATGCGTGCGAGGTGTCTGCTGGCTGCTGTTTGGCTTCATCGTGGAATATGATCCATTTATTTCTTACAAAAACAAAACAAAACCAAAATACTAAATGTTGATTCACCACTTAAACATTTTGCCAACAACTAGCTTCAGAAGCAATAACATTAACAACAACCTTAACATGATCTACATCACAACAACATCATTATCACAATGATCATCATTTTAAATCAAAGCAAAAGCCGTAATACATAGATGGTAAGAATTAAAAAAAAAAAACTTCACGGAATCTGTGCCTTTATTTTGTTAATTATTGTCTTTTTCTCATGGTAACAAGATTGAATTGAAAATTTTTAAAATTTATTTTAGTGATTACTAAGCGTCGTTTTTTGTTTCACCAAATATAGCTTTTTAATAAAACAAATCATTCATTTTAAAAATATTTCATTTTTGTTTTGTTATTAATAGCTGATGAGCTGTTAGTTTTAAAATCATTTTACTTTTTTCTATTTTTGCATGTGAAATTTAATTCATTTAATTTGTCATTTTAGTAAATCTTGAGGGTACAAAAAAAGTTATTAAAAAAATTTTTTAAAATTTCTGGGTTTTTTAAATTAAAAACAAATTTTTTGCACTTTTGCAAAGATCAAAACAATAATCTGCATTTACAGGATCTGCTCTATATGGTAAATGCATCAAAACCCTAAAGCCAGGCTTCCTCAGTTACCTTCGTGTCATAATATATGCGTGTGTTTTGACATAATGGAACACCAGACATTTTCTGTTGACTAGTTCTGTACATTTTCATTTTTGCTTTAATCTACTTAAGCTATATTTACACCACCTAAGTTATTATCTGATTATAACAGATTATAACAGTTACAAATCAGACGACAATAATTTTGAAAATAGAAAATGTTCTGCTTTCAACTGAGCTCAGGCAAAACAATAAAAATTAAATTAGATTTGTAATTAAACTATCTGTGATATAAAACTCAGATGAGAACTTATGTGGTGTAAATATAGCTTTACTGACAGCAGTACCTGAGTGAGAGCTAATCTAACTTTAGTGCACAAAGTTCGAAAATTATTTGTTTTTTACAGAGCAGTGTTATAACACAAAAATAACATCGAGCATGAATTGTAGCTAAACGACTATCATTTATGTCGCATATTTGCTTATTGGACTCATTTGAGACTGTCCGAATTTGATTATTTAAATAGCATGGTGACGAAGCTCATGTAGGGAATAAACGCAATCCTCAAGGCGTTAGCGAGTCTCCATTTCATCCATTGAAATTACCGGTTCAGTGCCTCTTACACAGTTCTTATTTGTTTTTAAATTGATATGGTACTGCTTTACGATGAATGGTGAGCGCTATCGACTTATATCAGTACATCTAAGGGCGGATTGATATTGAAGCTACCTAAGTAGAAAAAAAACATTTTTTTTTCAAAAACCATTCATTTCTCAACATAGTGTTCTTTTAGCTCAATACACTTAGTAAGACGATTTTCCAACTTTTTTATACCATCTGAATAATACGGAACTTCTGGGAACTCCTCAAAATACGCATTAGTTTCGGTAATCACTTCTTCACTTGAGATGAATCTTTTTCCTGCAAGCCATTTTTTCAAGTTTGGAAAGAGGAAAAAGTCACTAGGGGCTAAATCTGGACTATAAGGTGTTTGATCAACCAATTCGAAGTGGATTTCTCGTAGTTTTAGCATCGTATCTAATGCTGTATGAACCGGTGCGTTGTCTTGAAGAAAGAGCACTTTTTTATTTTGTTTAAATGTGGTTGTTTTTCCTTGATTGCATCAAACAATTGATCCAATTATACTCTGCTGTGACTGTGGATCCCTTTTCAAGATAATCGATGAGCAATATTCCGTGTGCATCCTAAAATAGGGTGGCCTTAACCTTGCCAACCGATTTCGCTGTCATCGCCTTTTTCGGAGCACTTCCACCAGCTTCCACCCATTGCTTCGATTGATTTTTGGTTTCAGTTGTGTAGTGGTGGACCCACGTTTCATCAAGAGTTATTAATCTACGCCAAAAATCACCAGGATTATGCTTTATCATGTCCAAACACCGCTGTGAAGTGATCTGTCGAACTCGTTTTTGTTCAATACTGAGCAAACGCTACATCCATCTTGCCGATAGCTTTTTCATATGCAAATGTTCATGCAAAATGTTGAACACACGTTTATATGATATGTTTACCATTTCAGCAATCTCACGTATTTTGACCCGGCGATCATTCATAACGATATCGAAAATGTTCTTGATATTTTCTTCAGTAACCACCCCTTTTGGCCTTCCTGTTGATGGTATTGTTGCAGTGCTTGTTCGGCCCCGTTTAAATTCAGCAATCCAATATTTTACCATATAATTAGACGCAGCAGATTCGCTATAATGTTTATCAAGCTTTTCTTAAATCCAACTCTGATATCAACGACATTTAGTTTCAACAAAACTACGCAACTTGCCATGAAGCGCGCTTAACAATTGATTTAATGCAAAATCAGCAAGAAGTCATTCAACAAAAAAACAACTGCCTGACATTCCACTCTAATCCACCTTAACCATCGACAACAAAGACGAATGATCAGGAGACAAGCGCCATCTATTGGGAAATAGCAGATGACAGCTAAACCTACTTAGCGAAGGCACTCACTACACAATCAACATGTGACACAGTTGCTGTTATCATTCAAAGGTAAAGGTAATTGAATGATCAATTCACAGCAATTTGTCTCATTTCTAAAGGCGCTTAATAATAATAATAATAATATAAGAAGAAATAAATATATCTTTCCGTCCTTTCCATAAATTCCAATACAATGCACAGCATCAGTAGGGGTTTACCCTTGAGTATTAGTCTCAAAACAAAAAAAGAAAACCTTCTCTCCAAGAGTGTTCCTACTCAGTGGCCCCTTAATTCGTTTCATTTAACACTTCTGGACTACTTTTAGTGTGTCTATGTAAAGTCAGTCTTTGTTTTATGCTGACAAACCAGCAACACATTAACTGTCGGCAACTAATATTCTAGTCACCTATGATGCCATAGGGTTACATTTTTCAACAATCGGCCCTTTTTCACTTCACTTCTCGGGCACCATGCAAATGGGGTCTCTTTACATTGACGATATATTAATAGCTTAAAACACTGAGTCTGAAGTTGAGAAACTAATGAAATTATTGAAATATAATTTAAGAGTATTTCTTTGCATTACTACTAATTTTGTTGTCACTAGGGGGCGTGGTATAGTAGTTTAAGCGCTCACACAGAAACTCAAACAACTGAGGTTCAAATCCCAGCCAAGGATAAAATTTAAAAAATTAAATTTGCATTTTTTCGAAAATTAAAAATTAGGAGGTTCCCCCCGTCTCCCCCTCCAAGTAGTCCATCGTCAAGATACAGCTCTCTGACATTCCTTTTCCACCAACAGAACAAATGATCAGGAGTACAGGGCACAGTTGGATTTTTTTTTAATAAGTAATTTTTTCGACACATAAAATTAAAAAATGTAATGATGCAGTTTTGTAGGACTGATTCAGTATGAAAAATCCATAAATTGTATCCCAAAAAAACTTTTATTTGTCCTTGAAATAATGAAGTAAAGTCACATGTAAATTTATGATTGCAAACTTCCTTTGAAGAAAAAAAGATTGCTCGGTCGTGCTAGGTGCTCCCACTATAATAAAAAGAAAGGTAAGACTCCATACTATCAATTAAAAAAAAAAGTTTAAATAATTAATAATCTTCTATAAAATCATAAAACTTTATCTCCAAATTCATGAAATTTTTAATAAAAAATAAAAAAAATAAAAAATTTTAATTAAAATTTAATTAGTTTTGGTAAAGAAACAAAAAGTTGTGGGAAAAATATGATATGGGTTATATGGGCGGGGAGTTTGGGCGTTAATTGAGGTAATAAAGGCTATGTGCCAAATATTAAAAACTTTGGGCCAAAAATAAATTTTGGGTTCTATGTGCGGAGGGGTAGTGGGCGTGGCTAATTTTGATGAAACTTTATATTTTTCTTAATTGAGCTAATCAAAGGCTCAGAGCAAAATTTCAACATTCTACAAGCACTCCTTATATTTTTTGCCAAACAATGTATGAACAAATCTCACTGCGCCGCGCCACGTTCCAGGAAGATAACAGCTAACCTACATAGTGGAGATGGTCACCACTCATATAAAACATCCACCGACAGATGGGGCAATTGCCGTTTACCATTTAAGTATGAAGGTATAGCACTGGACTTAGAGTGATCAGTGGAAGCAAGAGCAAGTAAGTATACATGTGACCTGAGGGACAATTGTCTGCGCTATTCATAGCGTCCAAAACTTCACATAAAACTTTACTACCTGTGGTTTGAGTCAAGGACAAATTTAACTTTTTTCAAATGCTTAGTTGTTACGAGTATGATCTTTGTGCGAAAAATCGTAGAGCTGTTATCAGTTTCACTTTTAGTGTAATTGCAGACTTTCGCATATTGCATTTTAAATTTGTAAGAATTTTTTTTAGGACTTATGAAGTGTTTCACAAATTCAAAAAACAGTATTAATGCATTTGAAAATGATTAAAAATATTTTGTTGCTGATAATTTAAAAGTGAGAAATTAACAGCACGTTTCTTTTATCTTTTTTGCTTATGATTATTTTTTTTATTAATTTAAGCAAATATTTTCCACAATATTATTAAAAACCTAAGTTGTTTTTTTTTTATTTTCAAAAAGTGTATTCTAAAATTAGAAAATGAACTGCATATATTTATACTTGTCAGTTTAGATTGTAGATTTGTAAATAAACGTCAAAACTATCACCCTATACGATAACTTTTAATCACTTCCCGTAATCATTTAAATTTAAAAAATTAACATGATCGAATATCATATTCTGCGAATTTTAACGGTTCGTCTACATTTGTACTGTTTGATCACTTGTACAATTTTTAATTTTTTACTTTTTACAAAATAAAATTGTCACAAGGCAAACAACTGCTGCTTGTACGAGTAGTAATAAATATTTCTGTTTTTTGTTATTTGCTTTTAAATTCCATCATTAAATTCATTCATGAATGACCGCAAAAACAAAAAATGACGTCAAAAACTTGTCGTACGCCAATATCTATATGATTCATAGATTTTTATGAAATTTTATTTCTCAAATGTGAACAATAAATTGTCAGTGCTGTTGCTTTTGATCAATATTGACATTTAAAGCATAATAAAAAATACTTGAATGCATGCATTTACCATCACATAATAAAAACCATTTGTTTTCATTGTACTCGTATCGATAATGTTTAGTCCCCTCTTTTGCAGTACATGCCACTCACATTAGCACTTAAATTTCTGTATTCTTACGCACTTTATCACAATGCAGCATATTTACGAGTGCAATAATTGATCTTTTAATTTATAACCAGAGGTGTAATGAAAAGCAAATTAAAGGTGGATTTTGTTTAATATAAAAATAAATCGATTTTTATCTACTTCAAACAGATATTATTTTAAAAAAAAGGCAACTTAATTTCATTGAAATTTAGGGTCTTGGTTCTACAAGGCATGTTTTCGACGGAAAAAATGTTATTGTGAGTTTTTCTTAATTAAATAATAGTTAAAACAGTTGGTGTAGCTTATTTTTTATTAAATATATAAAATATTTATTTATATTCCAATTTTTGCGAATGGAGTGACTGAAACCATATGCTCAGTGTAGTGGCGCAGACCAGGTTTTCCATTGGAAATCGAGACCTAGAATACAAAACGCAGACGGTGTAAGTGAATTCCTTTTCGTCATAGAAATCTGGACCGGGTCCAATCGACGCGTAATTTTTTTCTGAAAAAAAAATGATGCAAAAAAGGTATTTTAGATTTTTTGTCAGTTACAGCGTTCTTTAGTTCTTCCGACGATATGTAGGAGATTTTTCTGTTTGATGCGAAAAACCCTGTTTTTAAACTGTAAAATTGACTTACGAAAAGTGTAATCCATTCAAGTTTAAAAATTGAGGCCTTTACGAGTTGTATTCGACTAATAATGCTGTAATACCGATAGAAATACTCGAATATCGATGTGCCGATGTTCTAGTGAATCGATAGGTAGGACTGCCCTTCCTGTACTTGATTGAGAATTAATAATCTATTTATATAAACACACAGATAATGTTTGAATAACAAATGTCCCTGCTTTACGCTTTAACCGATTTCATTACATTAATGTTTGGTTAACATCCGGAATCGCATGTATGCGATAAGTAAACCCCAAGTCGCCTCTAAAAGTAAAAATTCGTTTGGAAATTAAACTAAATTTGCAAAATGGGCGTGGTTCTTCTCATACTAACTTAATATTAAATTTTGCTTACCAAACCTGATACATGGCTCACTAGTATCTTATAAACTCAAAAGAGAAATTAATTGATGGAGTAGTAGCTTCGATTAAACTCAACCTCGGTATATAAAAAGTAGAATGAGCCATTGGTTTATCTGTTGATCTCCCTGACATTCTTTACTAAGACTTGTACTAATGCTTATGGATATGAACATTAAAACGATTGGTTTGCCCATTAACTCTCATTGTCTGCATTGTCGTAGCAGATAGAGGGATTCCAGATTAGCGCATAGAAAAAAGAACCACAAACATCTGGCATCTACACCTGGCCAACCACAGAGAAAATTACCAATAGTTCCCATCTCAGAAATAATCGAGCAATTTCTCTATCTATGTTTGTGGTTCTTTTTTCTATGCGCTAATCTGGAATCCCTCTATCTGCTACTTTTTTCAGACATCTAAGGCTACCTGTAGTTCTGTTTCTTTCATTTGTGGTATTTTAATGACACCACGGTGCTACTTGTAATTAAGCGAGTTTCTGATTAACTGGCCATCTAATCTACGTACCTAAACTCATGCCTATTTATGCGACCTATATAAGTTACGAATATGGTGACAGTAAGCCAAACTGCCGTAACACAAAGTTTTACATTTCATACAAATCTTTATTATTGTGGAGATATGCCAGTTCTCATTTATTAAAAATTTATTGAAGTTATAAAATATAAAATATTAGTGATAGAAAAATTAAATTCTAAGTGAAATTTCGACAATATTTTTCACTGTGCAGTTTTAAAAAACCCTGTCAAGAATCGGTAGTTGGACATTTCCTTTCCGTAAAGAATAAATTCTATTCTCTGCTTATTAAAATCTTAGAGCATTACATTTTTTTATAATATATAGCACTTCTTTGCGACCTTAGTGGCAAATTGTAACTGTAAGTTTTTCATTTGTTATCCGCAAAACAAGATAATGTACACCGTAAAGTAAGAGAGTTCCATAATTCGTAAAGGCTGTTATGCAAAATACCGTAAAGAAGGAGGGTAGAATAAAAAGTGAAGTGCATTATGTAGCCATGCATATCAACTCAATCAGCCGCAGTTGACATGACAATTTTTGTAAAGCCTTGTCGACGTCAACGACGTTGACTTGTCATCAGAAAATCAACTCTTGTGTAGTCCATATTGATAGCAATTGGCGACTATTTAAAAGTTGGTAGTTTTCTATAAACTGGTCATTGTTAGTGGTCTAATGTTATTTACAATTAATTTTATGCTATCAAGTTGAGTTGACGTCGATAACGCATTACATAATAAAAGGGATTATTTATTAACCTCATCAACTGCGTCTCTGATAATTTGTTGCTTTTTTACCTTTTCCACAAACATGTGTATCTAATCAGTTGGCAATTTAATGTTTCAATTGCTTTACAACTGTTATACTGACTGATAAGTGACTGCCTCAATTTGACGTTTACAATAACAGGTGTTTTTTGTTTTTAAACTAACATTGTTTTTTTGTTTAGATTTAAATTTATTATTACTTTCTGCTACCATCTTATTTGTTCTTGATTACAAATCAATATAACAACTTAATATAACATTATAGACACACATGTATAGGCAATTGAAATTGTGGCAAATATTTGCCTTATTTTCAATTCTAAGTAAGTGTGATTTGATGATTATCATATAATTTCGAATAGGCTTTACAATAAAATTGTTTGAATTGTTCTTGTCTTTATCACAGTTTATGGTTTATTGCTACAAGTATGACGATTTCTGCGCGTATTGTTTGCAGTCAGACTACTCAATCATTTAACTTAAATAGTTTTATCACACGAATGAATCATTCATGCATGGTCTACTCAAATGTTTGTTGACGCCACAAATGTGTATTTAAATCAATTAATTTTTTTTTTATTTATTTCCGTTTGCTATTATGCCATATAAATAGTAATCATGTATGGTTTATCGGATTTTATTATTAATTGGAGTAGTGCAGTTCTGATTGTGAAATTTTTGTTAATGACTTGGTAACACATTTTTCTTTCAATGCCCCATGAGTGGTGATATAAATTGCGGAAGTAATATTCGTAAAACTTAATTTTTACTTTCTTTATAGCCTACCACACCATAGCTTTAATTAAACGAAAATACTCATTAAATGTTTTTGATTAGATAGGAATATTGTATATCTTAGTTAGTGTATAAGTGCCATGATTTTTTCTTAGATTAGTAGGTTGTAGTTTTGATTATTTTCATATTAATTTGAATCAGCAAATAACTTTGGTTTTGCAAATCTATAAATAAAATTAAATGATATAACTATACATGATATATTCCATTTTAAATTTAATATTTTAATTTCTTTACTAGCTTTTGGTTATAAATTTTGCGGTAGATATTTAATATGTTATGTTGTTTTAAATTAAAAACTAGTGATTACTTAGATTTATTTTTAGTGTTTTTATTTTAATGTCAGTAACTTTAATAAAATTGCATATTTAAATATTTTATGGTTGTAATTGCTTAACGTTTATCTTCGGTATTTTTTTTTTTCAGTAACATTGTAAAAAATAAAAAAAATTCCCCTACAAACCCATATACGAGCATTTGTTCACTTAATTATCATAAAATGCATCTTGTTTAACAAGTAATCTTTTGTTATTTTTTTTTTATTAAACCTTCTTCTTAACTTAAACCCTTGGACAGGTAAGAAGAGATGAAATATTGGTACATAAAATGTAAAAAAAACAGTGAATCACAAACCGAATCGCATCTGATGAGTATTAGAATAGGCTTATTCCGTATCTGTTAGAGTAACCTGATAATTCCGCAGATCCTAAAATTTTCTTTCATGATGCCAGAAATCTACGCTTGTTTTTAGGTAGCACTAGACACTAGCAGAGAATTTTAATCATTTAACCATCTTCATCGAGCACAGTTGTTCGACACTGTGACCTATAAAATTGTGTCTCTTCAAGTCATCTATTGTAGTTATTCAACAGATCTACTGCCTTCTTAATATAACTTAAGTAGATGATATGTATACTATGATATGTAAACTATGTGTAATGGGAAGGGGAGTTTGAAAGGGTAAACTGAGGTGGATAGAGAAAAAGAGAGGCGAATACCCTTCTTGAGCCAGACAGGTCTGAGACCTTCCAAACTTCTAACTGGAAATTATGATCGACGGAGATTTGAGTCTTGCATTAAATACTTTAAAAACAACCTAAATATTTTAACGGGTCTTCTGACCGGGCACTACAGACTCAATGACCAATTAAATAGAATAGGAATCGCTTCAAGCGATATGTGCAGATTCTGAAATGAGGCGATCGAGTTATCAGAGGACATTAAAATTCGTCGAAGCGACAAAACTGGTGTTGAAACTACAGAAACTTTAGTTTAGTTGAGGGCTGTACAATAGATCGACATTAATGAATAAATGAATAAATGTATACTAATGAGGCCATGTGCATGCCTAAAGTCGACATTCTAAAACCCTGTGTTCCATTGTCTTTACAAATTTCAACATCTTGCACAGTAGATGTACTACAGATTCATGACAATTGTCTCCCTCACAAATTCTTGAGAACTTCAAATGGTAACCAGATTATTTCTTTTTTGTTAACTGCTATATAATTTCATCGTACTTTTTTTAAAAATATGATTTCTGGCATATATCCACCATGGCTACGAGTTAAATTATCTATTCGATAAACACTATTTTTTGCAATACATTCCACCATGCTCATTTCAATTTTATCTGATTTTGAAAAAAGCAAACGAAAGAACAACTTGACGGTGTTTATTGTTACCAATAATTGATAAATCTAAAGTTTATTATAAATAATTTAGAAATATAATATTATTTTTATATTATTTCTTCTATTTCTGTGGTTAAAGCCAGATCCAATGCCTTTTTAAGAAAATTATCTATAATGCTATAAACACATTCAAGGCTACAGTCCACCACGACCACACGACGACAAAAGGCACTACTTTTAAAAATAGCCAAGTATCCATTTACAAAATAAACATCTCAAATGTAACAAACAATAATTTTCTTTCTTCTTCTTCTTTTTCGGTTCTTGCACTAAAAACATGTTTTGCGTTTTTAATATTTTTTTTTTCATATGTCCACATTAACTTGAACACTGCGGCCAACAAAAATTAAAATTAGCCCATATTGTCTGTAGCTACAACGGTAATGGTCTTGAGACTAATATATTGGTTGGCAACTAAGTAATTGCGGATTTTTTTAGAAAATAAAAGTCAATTTTTTCATGGAACGAAATAACTTTATTATGTAATGTATTGCCCATTTTGAGCAATGACCTCTTGCCATCCTTCAGGCAGCATCATAATTCCACGTTCGTAAAACTTCTGGCTTTTATGAGAAAAAAACTGAACAAGCTACGATTTGACATCATCATCATTATTTAAATGTTTACCATTCAAGGAGTTTTGCAAAGATCGAAATAAAAAGTAATCAGATGGTGCAAGGACTGGACTATATGGTGGATGTGGCAAAACATCCCAACCAAGCTCTAATAATTTTTGCCGAGTGGCCAAAGAAGTGTGTGGCCTTGCATTGTCATGATGGAATACAACACCTTTTTGATTTGCCAATTCGGGCCGTTTTTCTTCAACTGCATTGTTCAATTTTGTTAGTTGTTCAATGTAGACATCTGACTTTATCGTTCGATTGGGTGGTAAAAGTTCGAAGTAGACAATTCCTTTGTAATCCCACCAAACTGATAACAGAACTTTCTTTTGATGAATATCAACTTTTGATGTTGTTTGCGCTGGTTCACCTGGTTTGCTCCACGATCTTTTCCGATTGACATTGTTGTAAAGAACCCATTTTTCATCACCAGTTATCAATCGTTTTAAAAATGGATCGTTTTCATTACGTTTAGTTAACAAATCGCAGATGTCAATGCGTTGTGTTAAATGAATTTCTTTCAGTTCATGAGGAACCCATACATCAAGTTTTCGTACATAGCCAAGTTGCTTTACGCGATTTCAATACATGTATGTGATACATGAAGCTTCCTTGCAATCTCACGTGTTGTACTGTGACGATCCGAATCAATTATTGCTTTGATTTGGTTGTCGTCCACTTCAACTGGACGACTGGAGCGTTTTTCATCTTTCAGTAAAAAATCACCAGAACGAAATTTGGAAAACCAATTTTGATACTGGCGTTCTTTTAAGGCTTCGTCACCATAAACAGCACATAAGTTTTTATGAGCTTGCGAAGCGTTTTTTTTCTTTCCGGAAATAAAAAAGCAAAATATGACGAAAATGTTCGTTTTGATATTCCATTTTTCAACAGACGCCAAACAAAAATCACGCAACCGATCAAACATTTTTTTTTACTGATTGACGGATGAAGTACCCACTATCAAATAACAAAATGTATTTGATATTTCAATTACGTCATCTAACCTGAAAATTCAACTAATGCCATCAATGAGTAAAATCCGCATTTATTTAGTTGCCAACCATAACTATCCTCGTATGTGCATTTGTATTTTATTTTTGGCAGCCTGTAGTCGATGGTCGGTAGTCTTTATTGTGTTTGAAGCATAATTTTAATTACATTTTGAGACTGCCAAACTAAACCTGTATTTAAATTACACTTCCATTTAAATTTTAATTTACTAATTTCATATTTAAATACAAATTTAAAACAGAGCTTTTATGAATCTACAGGGATCCGTTCCTGCAAGGGTTAATGATGTTACAAAAAATTACGTGACACCCAACGCACCTTAATGACACAGCGTAACAAAACTGTTTCCTTTTTTTGTTCATTTTTACTGCAACATTTTTAATTTAACAATCCTTTGTTAATAAAGCGGTTTCTTTATTAAGTGGAAATTTATGACATATAAATTGAACAACAACTACAAAAACAACAAAAAAAAATATATATATTTTATGATTGTTTTAATTGCAGAAATATTTACAAAAAAGAAAAAAATAATTACAAAAAAGAACATAAAGCACAAGGACAACATGCCATAATGAGATAAACAGTGGATTATAAAAAGTTATAAACAAAAGAACACAAATGTCGAATTAATTTATTAAAATTAAATACGCTTAAAAATTATTTTCGTTTTTATTTATTTAAGGTACATATTAGAATAATAAGATCCGCTTAAAATTGTTAAGGGTTTTATTGAAAATTCTTAAAGAAAAAAGAAAAAATAAATTTCACCTGGCCAGTTGATGGGCTTGCACGTTTAATTGTTACTTGATGATGGAACAATAAAAATAAGAATCTACTTTAACACCTTGTTCTTTTATAGCAATTTTTTCTTTAAATGATCTTTTTTTCTTTTTGTCCCTTTTTTTGGCGCATGTTCAACAAATCTTTAGTTTTTGTTAATCTTTTGTTGCCACAATTTCTTTTATTATTTTATAAGACACTTAAAATTGTTAAATAAAGTGGCCTTTCAAGAGCTCATCACAATACAATATGGCTTAGCAGACAAAAATAGAAAAATATCATAAAAGCCAGGTGCGCGGGCGTATGTGTTTGGGTTAGCACGGCGTTAATGGCAATACAAAAAGATAGACAAATCAAACTCTTATAGTCACAGCTGCAGCAAAGAAACGAAAAAAATCCAATTGAAATTTTGACACTTTACAAGAGTTTGCTTGTAATGACAGGCAGCCAGCCAGACAGCTACACTGGCTGATATTTCTGCATGACCAACAACAGCCTACATGACTTGATCTTATAAATTTTAGATTAAATCCTTAGTGTGGCCTAAAAAACATGTAAAATCTATTTGTTTTAAATATTGTTTACTAAACCTTAAAGGTTAACCAGTAATAACAATAAGAAACGAAATAAATTTTAGATCTAACAGGGATATCAACAGACAGTTATTGCAGAAATATTACTAAATTGGATATTTTCATACACTGTGGTTCATCAGGATTAGAAACAGGCAAATTTAGAATAAAAAAATTTGTATTTTAAATATATATTTTTTTTAACCAATACTCAGGGGGTACACTCCTACTCGTGCAGTGCATTGTGTTGTACCCCAACCTGGTCTGCGTGGTATTGTAAGCGAGTTAAAATTTGGTCTGTAAAATAAATAAAGATCAGACTTGGGCTTATTACATTAGATTTCATTTTCCACTAAATTTAGTGGACGCAGATTGAACATTGTGATTTTATATTCTAACGTTTTTATTGTCCATTTTCTCGAAAATTAGCATGCAAATCAGCTCTTATTAGTGAATTGCATGACATTCCCATTGGCCAATAATTTGTTGGTGCAGTTTTAAAATACTTCAAGTATTTGAAAAATATTTTTTTATGGCTGATATTTATAAAATGTATTTATTGTTTAAAGACAGTAATAAAAAACAATAAAATTTTTAATTAATTTTTTCTTTTATTAATTAAATTCACTGACATTTTTGTGCTAAATCAAGAATTTGCTTTATTAAATACTTTTCTTTTAAGGACAGCCTATAACAGTTCGGTGTACTTTTTTTTCAAAAATTCCTTTATAGTGTTAATTTTTTTTTTCTTTTATGAGAAAAGAAATCCCAATTGGCGCCTTGTTTTTGGTTTTAATATAAAAAAGAACAAAAAAAAAAAAATAAATAAAAAATTATTTGTTTTATTTTGTTTTGCTGGATCTCAAAGCTATAATTTTAAATTAGCGCCATAAAAATATCATCATTCTGTTTCTGAAACATACAAAAGCAAAAAAAGCCATAAATTGCTTAAGTGTTTTTATACCCTAAAGGAATTTAATCTTAATATATTAACTTAAAAAATATTTATTTAACGATGAATGTAAAAAAAATTTAATTCAGTTCAAAGAGTATGTACTCCAATTCACACTCACCGCCTTAATAGTCATAATAAAATACAAGTTATTTTCTTATTTCACTACTAACTATATCAGGTCCGCGATTTTGCCTGTACGAACTTGAATTTGCTGAAAGTTTTATTGTAAGACCCTATTTATGTAACAAGCACAACTACTCACAAATATCGCTCACGAACTTAAGAAGACGTCTATAGAGAGAATAAAACAGAGATTTGTGGATTTCGAACTCTTTGAGCACTATAAACTGTGCTCAATATTTCGCCAAGCATTTTAGAACTGTAAAGAGAGAAAATAAGAAAAATGTTAATCATTCCCATAGTAGTATTAGAATTTTAAGATAAATTTTAATACTCGAATACTTAGGGGCTACATTAAGGGTGACTTTTTAGCTATTATCTTTTCTGGCGACACTGGTTTAAAGGGCTGATGCACGTTTCGTGTTTTTTTTCACTGTCAAACATCTTCAGTTTGGTCTATAATTTAACCATGAATCGTCTTACAAACCAACAACGCTTGCAAATTATTGAATTTTATTATCAAAATGCTTGCTCTGTTAAGAGAGTTCATCGTGCGCTTCTTCCATTTTATGATCAGTTTAATCGACCCACTGAAGCGGCTATTCGGGCTATTGTATGGACCATTTGGCCGCAGTCACGGTCAACATTTGCATGAAATAATCTTCAAACATTAAATTATATGGACCGTACTATCGATTCAAATAAAGATTTTGTTAGTTTTTCTGAATTTTATGTGTTTTTGTTTTAATTTCCTAGAGCTTCTAAAAAATCACACTTTACAAGAGGGTGAATCGTAATGTCCATGTTAAATTATGGTGAATTCTGATCTAAATAGCAACACAACACACACAACACCCAACCCTGTTTTAACACGTTTCCTCGTTTTCTTTTACACACACAAGTGTTCCAAAATAAGGCAAAAAACAGCCACAAATTGTCTAAATTAAGAAAACTTTCCATGTCTGTAATAAAATTTAAATCAAAACTGTCGGTTAAGAGAATGAAGAAGATTGATTTTTTCATTCCACTGCAAAACTACATTATCACGCTGAACTATATGACCCGTCTTGTTTTGGAAGATTAATCGATGTAATACAATATATTATAATGGCCACGAAATCAATCACACAAAATTCAGAAACTTTAGGTTCAACACTTCTAGAGAAAACAATTAAATTTTAACTCGTATGAGGGGTGTCAGGACTACTTGTCCAATTTCGTCCACTTTCTATCTGTATATAGAGATAAATAGAAAAAAGTTGGCGTAAAAGTAGGTGTGGCAAATTTTTCTCTCGATGAAAACTTAAAATGGACTAATACTAACATATGAAAGAAATATTAGTAAAATCGATGGAGCCGTTTTCTGA
Organism: Metopia argyrocephala; assembly: GCA_963576795.1. Classification (NCBI taxonomy): domain Eukaryota; kingdom Metazoa; phylum Arthropoda; class Insecta; order Diptera; family Sarcophagidae; genus Metopia; species Metopia argyrocephala. Next base: position 66,990,976 of record OY756208.1, read on the forward strand.
CTTTAAGTAAACCAAAAAAAGTGAGGTTAAAGTTGGATCACGACGATCAGTAAAAAGAAAAAATCGACAAAATCGGTTTAGCCGATCTCAACTGGTGCGATGACCAACGAACAACATTGATTTTTATTTATATAGAAGATATGATGTCAATGTGTTATCTAGAACGTATTGGTCAAGTAAAAACAGAATTGTGTACTACTATATATAAGTAGTTGTGATCTGAGATCCAATCAGCTTTCTCTCGCCATGTTGGTGTCACATCTTTACTACCAAATTATTAAAAAAGTCCAGTCCGTTCGTTTCAGAAACTTCATAAGTAGATCAATGCTCAGATCAGCTTTCCAATGTCATCAAAGAGCGGTTTTCTTAAAGTAGACACTCTCTTCCTCCATAGGGCAGGGCATTCGTAAAGAAAATAAAATATTTGCTCGTTTTTCTCCGGTTGTTTAGAATGTTTTAAAAGGCTGGCTGCTTGCTTCCCAATGGCCTAAAAATCAGTCAGCATTGAATTTTCTCATACAGAAAAAAAAACGGAGGTGTTTACAAAGTGGAGTAGAATGAGAGGCCACAAATTAGCACATGGTGCCAATTTATATAAATGAGCACCCCACAAAACTGCAAGACTCTGAATGCTACACTCAGTCAATAACAGAGAAAATGGCCGATAGTATCCCTTTCAGAAGCATTTCTGTCAATTCTGCTGTGAATAGAGAGAAGTACCAACTTGCAAATATTGGCCAATTGCTACCAATATGGACTACACAAGAGTTAATTTTCTAATGACAGGTCGTGGTTAAAGCGCTAGCACAAAATCTCCAAAGGCCCATGTTCAAATCCCAGCAAAGGTGAAAAATGAAAAAGGCAGTTTGCGGTTTTTTCAAAATTATAGTTTAAAAATAAGAGGTCCCTACCTCCAAGAAGACCATCTACAAAGAAACCGCTCCCCAACATTCCACTCTACTCCACCTTAACCAATGTCAACAAAAAAACGAGTGATCAGGACCAAAGCGCCACCTATTGGAAAGTAGCAGATAACAACTAAATTACTTAGCGAAGACACTGCACCACACAATCTGTGAGGCAATTGTTGTTGATCATTCAAGGGTGAAGGTATAACACTGGCCTTTGAATGGTCTATTCACAGCAATTTGACTCATTCCTAAGGCGCTTAATAATAATATAATTAATAATAATATATGTACTGTCCTTTCCAAAAATTATAATACAATGCACTGCATTCAGTAGGGGTTTACCCCTGAGTAAAGGTCTCAAATAAAAAAAAGTCGATCTTTCATTTTGTTGCACTAAAAATATGGTTCTGCTGTATATGTGATTCCAATAAAATATTAAATTGTTTTAAGTTACTGACTTTATTTGGAACAACATGGAAATAATCAAAATATATTTAAAAATATATGATCGTTTATTTGTCAAAAGGTGCGCAAAAGATGATTTTTTTTCAAGACATAAAATTATTTGTTCTGTGTTCTTTTGAACGATGTTTTTTTTAGGTTTCTGTGATCATAATTGGGTGCTCAGCCTAATGATATTTAAATTGTGTTATCACAGGACATTTAAGTATTTTAAGATATCGCAACACTACACAAAGAGGAACAGAAAACCAATAAGATAAATAAGGCAATAATTTGTTGTCTAAAAAGGTGACTGGTACAAGATAAAAAACATGTTTAACAATTAAATTAAAAACAAAACAGAGATTTATAAATTAATTTTGCAGGAATGAGGACTAAACGATAAGCATTTAATTTTAATAGGAAAATAAAATGTAAAATAAAAAGTTTAATAATTAAAGACAAAAGAAGCATACAGGCATTCATATGACATGAAATTAATTGACAGCTAAACCCAATTTATTGGTCATATTTAACAATTTGGTAATAAAATCAACAAAATATAAATTACAAAACCACAAATTACTCATCAGAAAGTGATTGATAATTTTAAAAATGTTTGTATGTGCCTCGTGTGCATTTGCGAGTGAGTATTTAATTGTGTTTGAATTTAAGCAAGATTTATGTGTGTTAACAAAAAAAACAATCTGTTACTTTTTATATATAATTTTTGCTTCTTTTTTTTGGTTTAACTAATTTGAGAATAAAATAAAAGCAAAGCGAGCGGTCTCACGTTTGCTTAATAATTTATTAAATACCATACGTAACGTTCAAAACCACGAACAAATAAAATGAGTGTTGTGTGTGAAATAAGAAAACGTTATAATAAAACCACACTTATTACGGAAATGCCAAAGATATTAAACATATATTTTTTTTCTGTTTAATTGTGTAGGTGGGTGGGATTTTTATTTTCCTTAAAGTACAAAAATATATAATAAAACTTTCCAATCAGAAGATGTGCCTCAAATAAATTAAAAAACAAAACAAAAGACTTAAGAAATAAACCAGCATGTGAGTACACATTCGCGATGAAATAAATTAAGATTTACAATTAAACGTTTGCCATCAAATTTCAATTAAAACTTTATTAAAAATGCTACTATCAGACCACCATATTTTTAATTTAATTTAATTTTTTGTAACCAAATATGGGGAAAAAAAACCAAATTGGGCCAAAGATAATCAAAATTAGATAAAAAAAATTTAAGGAAATATTCATCAACCCATATTAACTAAATATACTACTACTAGTTAGATAGTCAGGATATATTTTCAATTCTGATTGTGTAGCAGAAAAGGCCAAGAACATACACATGGTTTAGTTTTATTTAAATAAATTTCTTTAACGTGTGAATTCACCTCATCAAAACTAATCATCTTCTCAAAACCCATATCAACCAAATTTTTTGCACAGTAGACATGATATACTGAACCACTCCAAAATTAATTTATTTATATATATTTATTATTTATATTATTATATTTCTTTCGGCGACTACCTCTCAGCAGTCTTCTGGCAAAAGCTCTGAGAGTAACTAATTGCCATGAACAAGCTTCTCAAGTCTGTCGTTCGGAGTCGACTTTAAACTGTAGATCCCGGTAGTCATGGACAAAAATTTACACGTACTATATGGGTGCTGCGAGAAGCTAGGCCGTAATCCTGACACAGGGTTGTAATGGGCAGTTAGTTATGTATGTATGTATAATCAGCACTTGTGCATTAACAATTGTAGCAAAAGTCTTGTTTGGTTGGTTGGCTAATATGGCCGCTTATACACAAGCGTCAAGTTGTCTAGTTTGTCAGATTGACGTATCTGAGTATATCTACTAGATCAATGCTGGACATCCCCACTATAACCTATATAGACTCAAAACGAAGAGCATCATGACACTGTTTAAGGTGGGCCCGGAAATTGCAAAACAGTGGTCAAATGTCGTCTCCTCATTTGCATCACCACAGCTGTCTCAGTAATGGTTGTATTGAATACCCATATGAAAAACATGGTTTCCAATCAGCTAACTTCCAGTACATGGGATAATCAACTTGTGGTAGTGCAAAGGCTTACACTACAAGAACTCAACTGGCTAAGCTGGCGGAGAGCAATAGCTCTCCCTTGCCAAAAGGGCAGTTGAAGACCAGTAATCAAGAATTATCCCAGAGGTTGGATTAAGGAGAAGAACAAAAACACCGTCTTCAATATAATTATAATCTTTTATTTCTCCCCTTATTTAAACTTTATTGTGCCGGCTTCTTGGGGTTGATAGTTTTTGAATTATTCAGTGGTCGAAGTATAACACTGGCCATTAAGTAGTCAACCAACAGAAACCGATTTTCTTGCGGTTCGCATTCTTAAAGTAGAACCTTTGTTTTTTTTCGAACTAATATCAGATATGGTACTAGTAAGTTTAAATCATTTCTTAGGCCAGCACAATGTACTGCATGAGTAGTTAGCCTCATTAAAAAGAAGTACAGTCACCAATCTTTTCTAATGTGTTACAACAGCGACACAATACGCATGATATTAAAAACAGGTTAAGTCAGCCATGATATCTTGCGGGAGTCAATTGCCCTTAACCTGGCATTTGACTTTCTGTAGAATTAGTTGAAGATATCTTTCCCCAGAGACACTATTGGAGGTGCAAATAATGCTTTCGAAATAAAAGGTGTTCAAAATCGTTTGTAGCATTTCCCAAATTATTTACGATGTTTTGTTTAAAGAATTATGAACTTCACAGACGAACTCTACACAAATAACTCTGACCTAACAGAAGGTATAATGCGAAGAAAACGTATCTATGCGTAGTTAAAATAAGTATACACAGGTCTTAACAAAACCTACACAAAGCTTTTCCTGTCAATTACGATATTAGTAAATCAATGATCACAACAACTACTCACTCTTTCCTCCTTCCCATAACATATTTTCCTAGACCAGTACTGCATAAGTCGGTCTCATTCCTTGAGTGCTAGCCTCAATAAAGAATAAGAGAAAATATGACAGATGGCACATATGTCTTGCTTACTCTATTCCCATTTACAATAATCTATTTTCATCAGTAGCTTAAATATTTTTTTTATATTTGACTGGTTGTCAAGATTTGCTTGCATACGTATCACTGGCGCTATGCATACTTATCCCTCTGAGTCTCTTAATGTGCTGCTGCATTTATTCGCTATTAACATTTTTATCCTTACTACGGCGGCTTATAGTTCGGTGAGATTATCCTCTCTGGAGTATAGAAAACTAAAGCATATAATCATTCTAGTGTTCTTCCTCCTCCGATTACTGTATTCCTAGACTTGACTTCTACAGGGATTTCATTTAAAGAATGGATCGGAATGGAATCTGGAAGACCTTGAACAGAATTTCAACATCAGTGATGTTCTGGTTTTTTTTCTGTTGAGGGTTATTTGAAGAAAATTAAAAAAATATGTGAACTTTTGTTTCTTAATTCGTGATGTGCTGAATTTTTATTTCTACAAATTGTTTAAGATCGACACACTTGTGACTTTTTTTTATTTTTTATTTGAGACCAATACTCAGGGGTAAACCCCTACTGAAGGCTATGCATTTTATTTGAATTTTGGAAAGGACAGTACATATATTATTATTATTTATTATATTATTGTTAAGCGCCTTAGGAATAAGACAAATTGCTGAGAATTGATCATTCAAAGGCCAGTGTTATACCTTCACCCTTGAATGATCAACAGCAATTGCCTCATCGTTGCATGTTGATTATGTGGTGAGTGTGCCTTCGCTAAGCAGGTTTAGCTATTATCTGCTACTTCCCAATAGTTGGAGCTTTTTTTCCTGATCATTCGGTTTACGTTGACACTGGTTAAGGTGGAATAGAGTGGAATGTAGGGGAGGGGTTTCTTTGTAGTTGGTCTTCCTGGAGGGGCGGGGGAAGCTCTTATTTTTTTTTAAATTATAATTTTGAAAAAACCGCAAACTAACTTTTTCATTTTTCACCTCTTCTGGGATTTGAACCTGGGTCCTTTGAGTTTTTGTGCGAGCGTTCTAACCACTATACCACATGTATGTACTGCAGGAAAAACAAACATACTGAGTTTGTTTATTATTATTATTCAAGCCTTAAATACAAAATATAATATTAAATAAATTCTATTTTTTGAAAATTAAAAAGTTAAGATTTTCATTTCAGCAAAAAAATATAAAGAAAAGTGTTTTGTAACCGTGACTTCCTTTGCTCAAAGTCTTTAACAAAGCGCCGTAAAATAAAAAAGGATCTGTATATGGCTTTTTTTAATTTGCCCAAAAACAAATGACGGCAATGAGTTTAACAAAAGACAATATTCCGCCATATTATTAACTTATTTATAACAATAATAAGATACAGCAACTCAAATCACAACTGAAAGAACTCAAAAGAGCTGAATGCAAAAAGAAAAAAAAAATAAGTAAATCTCATATATAAATATTTAAAATACACGTACGTGCTATAAATGTTATGTTTACGAATGGCTGGCATTGTGATAAAACTGTGTATACAAGTTGTGTTTCCCACAGCTATTTAAGCTTCACAACAAAACAAAAAAAAAAATAAATAAAAAATCTACTAAAAAGACAAAGAAGTTAAAGTAGATCTTTAGCACATCTTCAGCAGCAGCACCAAAAAAAAGAAAAAAAACTAGTAATTTTATTATCCCCACAACATCATCATTGTCTGTTGCTGTTATTTCTCTTTTTTATTGTTATTTTGTTTGCTGATCATTGTTGTTACAGTGTTTTTTTTAACAATTGTTTTGTGTTTTGTTGTTTCTTTTCCGAAATATAGTGCAAAAATTCATCACCATACCAACACCATTTACTGTTTAAGGCACTTCAACAGCATCCAATCAGCCATGCAGTAGACGGAACAGTAATATTAATAAAAAATAAAAAAAAAGTTAAGCCTACTTTTTGACTGCGTCTTTGTTTAAGTTGGCTTAAATCAGTAACAAGAACACAAAAAAAAATTAATAATGAAATGAAAAACCTTTTTATTATATGTACCTTTGCGCATGCGCCTGCATACAAGCTTTCACACACTACCATCAACACCACTAACAACATTACGGTCACTATCAAATCATACGCGCCACCACTCTTAAATTGCTCTGTGTGTGTGCGTTGATGAGCATTCATATAATTTTTTTTTTTTTTTTTTGTAGGAAAAGCTTTTGTTATTCTTGAGTTTTCTTTTTTTAATTTTTGTAGATTTTTGTGTGATTTGGATTTAGCGGCAGGGTTTGCTTAATTCGGTTTCATCAATCACCGCATTTTATGGAGATGAAACAAGCAGTGACTTGACTGACTATAAAAAAGACAGAGCAAAAACTCAAACGATTATTTTATCATTGCACAGTGTTCTGTATTTAATAGCAAGAATTTTAAACAGAATCTGAATGATAGCACATGCGAAAAATAAAACTAAAAACCTACTAAAACAAAATATTCTTTATTTCTTAATATATTCTCCTATTATCTCGAGAAGTAGGTGACCTAGTAGTCTAATAGAAAGTGTGCTTCACTACAAGTGCGACGGTTGTAAGTTTCATACAAACAAATACTATGATTGTTTCGTCAGAAACGCTTTATTTAGATCCAAGTTAACTGCAATGAATATTTTTGGTAATCAAAGAAAAGGAAGGAATAGTACAGTAGACAAACTAAACAATTGTTTTCGGCTCCAGTTACGATAGTCTCATCAGAGTTCTTTTTGTCCTGTGTATATTCAAGACTAAACATAAACTATTTAACTCACACTTTTCAAACACTATGATGTTGCCAGCAGATGAATCTATCTTCGACATTCATTATCAATACCGTACACTCGGGATAACGTCAACACCCGGTTTGTCAAAATTTCAAACATCAACGCTTTTCTAACCTTGTACTCATTTAAACGTATAATAAACCACAAAGCTGTAAAGCATCAATCGTAAATATCGTAAAACAAAAGTGAATATTTAAGGTACTCGTATGTTCACATTTGACAAATATTCAATGAAAGTAGCATGGCCACTATTTCATTGAAACTTTTATTTTGTTTATCAATTGTTGCTGCACATTTAATTTATTAAAAATTTAAATATTATTTCTTAATATTACAAATATTTTTAAATAATTTTTTAATAAAAGTTTACATATACAGAAAAAATTTAAAATTGATTTCAATTAACAAACTTTTTCTACAATTTAATTTATTTACCAGTTTTGCCCCTGTCGAGGTTTTTGACAATAAATTGTATCAATTAAAATTTTAATTAATTTCAAAAAAATTTTCAATTAAATATTTAATTGGACCAATTAAGCTTTTAATTAAAAATTTTGGAACTTTTGAATAAAATAAATTAATTGACGCTAAAATTTTAAACCGATTAAAAAATTAACTAATAGAACTAAAATATTATTTGATCCCACTGATTTAAAATGATAAAAATATTTGGAATTTATAAATGTCGATTGATTACTCAGTGGCCAGTGTTATAGCTTCATCACTGAATAATCCAACAGCAGTCAACCCCAAGAAACCCACACAATAAAATTTAAATTAGGGGATGAATAAAAGATTATAATGACATTGGAGTGTAAGCCTCTACACCACGACAAATTGATTATTCCACGTAGAAGTACAATTAGAAAACATAGATAAGTACTTATGTCTACGCATGTATTTCATGAAATTAATTTCAAATTTGGGAAATTTGGTACTTTAGCAACGAATGAAGCATGCAGTTAATTTGCTTAATTTAATAATTTTTTAATCTTTTGGGGCGTCGTGGTATAGTGGTTTAAGCGCGCACAGAAACTCAAACGACCGAGGTTTAATCACAGCGAGGGACAAAAATTATAGAACTAAATTTACGGTTTTTCTAAATTATAATTAAAAAGGAAAAAAATAAGAGATTATCCCCCCTCCCCCGTCCAAGAAATCCATCTTCAAGAAATCGCTCTCTGATATTTCCAGTTTATTCCACCAAATATGAATGATCAGGAGTACCACGCCACCTTGTGGGAAGATAATAGCTAACCTACTGAAGACTCTCACCACTCACACTCGACATCCGACAGATGGGGCAATTGCTGTTGATCTTTCAAATGCGAAGGTATAACACTGTCAAATTGACAGCAACTAGTCTCATCAGCAAAAGGGCACATAAACAAAAAAAAAGAAAAAAAATAAAAAATAAAATAAAAATTAAATAAATCTAGGCGTCTATGTATTCTTTAAATTCCAATACAATGAGTAAGAGTTTAAAAAAAGAAAAAAAATATTTATTAATAATATTGATTAAATACTTTTTCATTTAAATGAACTGTTGCGTTTCTTTGATGAAAATGTAGAGGAGAAAAAATTTGTGAAATCTTCATCATTAGAATGAGATATACCATTTATTTCCATTAAGGTGGGATATGATGAACCTTTCCGTTTGGTATTGACAAACTTATAGAATAGCTTTGGATTATGTTTAACCCTGCTGTTACGCCAAAACGAATCTTAGGTATAGAAACATTTTGGTTCATATTATTCTTTTTTTGTAATAATTGCCTGTTATAATGTCGAAATATATATAGTATGCACCCAGTTTGTCTTTGAAGTGCTTCAATAAGTTACCTTTATTTCTGGGATTCCCCTTTGTAAGTTTGCATATCATTTGTGGCAGTAAACTTTCGTCTATATTCAGTGTCTGGCTTGTTTTCTTTGCTAAAACAATGAAAAATCGACGATTAACTGCAACTAGAGAACATGGAATTTGCAGCTGCCGCAAAACTAAGTGTGAGAGCAAATACACCATGTGCAACAAATTTACATGTAAATTGTAACGAAAGATCATTTGCTCATCATGTAGTGAGAAGATTTAATAAAACGGACCAAAATGGTTCTAAACCCAAGATTCGTAATTTTTTATTTTTGTAACTTCCATTTTATTATTTTTGGTTGATAGTTTTTCAGGAGTAATAAAATATAAAAATACCCCAACAGCAAAGGTTTTAAATTGATATGTTCCACCATTTCTTAGTCGAGGCAAAAACGGAACGAAAATTTACCAAAATGTTCCAAACCTAACAGCAGGGTTAAACCATATATTCTCCAGTTCATAATTTTCAATAGCAGACCAATATTTTTCGGTTATCACACAGCTATGGAGTAAAGGGGGATGTGGGTTATAATAAGTTGTACTTACTCGTATCAGTGTTTATATAAAACGAAAACACAAAATCTTAATACTTTTTATCAATTTCGTAACACTGTCTCAGTGTCTTTTGGCAATCGTGTGACCTGACTTTGGGGCTTGGACGCCGGCTACAATAATAACAAATAGCAGTATAACAACAACTACAACGAAAATGGTTAACAAAAAAATTAATAAATGGGATACATTTCATTTCAGTTCGTCGTACTCTCTTAGATGTTTCATTCTTCTACTGCTGTCTGATTGCCGCTTAGTTTCTTTATTTTTTTTTTTTTTCCATCACTTTCATATACACATTTTGCTTATTTTAACAATCAAATTAATGATTTTTGTTTTGTTTTTGTTATTGTCATTATATATAGAAGGAGGATTCCTTAAGATTGTGAATGCAAAAATATTTTGTTTATTTTTATTCTTTTCATTCTTTTTTTTTTTTGCTCTCTTCGAGGTTTTATTATATGCTCGTTTTTATTTTGCCACAAAATTGATGGTCTTTATTAGCCAACATTAAATCGATAACTGCAAGGTTAGCATTTAATTAAATTATATATTAAATAGGAAGAGGGTGTAGTCGTTAACATTTTTTATTGCTGTTCATCTTTATTGTATTCGATGTGAAATCTTTTTCCATTTTTGTTTTTGTTTTCTTTTTGCGGTTTTTATGTTTCTGATGCAATAAAAGTATTAAAATGAGGTTCTGTTTTCTTTTTTTTTTCTTTTCTGTTAATTTTTTTATTGAAGTGATTAAAAAATCTTTTATCGGTATTTCGTATAACGTATAATTAATTGTATGCATTTAGGAAGTAAAGGATAATTCTTATGAAGAAATTGGCAATATTTATAGTCAAGCAATCGATTATAATTTTGCATATACTCGTGTTGTAAAAAAAATATATTTTGTAGGTAGAAAAATATCTACGAAAAGATTTGCTATTATTTATGAAAATAAATGATTTATAGATTAAATACTATAAAAAATAATCTTCTAAATAAAAATTAATATTTAAAATATTTTGCTTCTATTTTTTCGCCTGGTCTTGTCTGGCATATAATTATAAACTGAATAAAATTAAAATATAAGCACATATATATATATATATATATATATATATATATATATATATATATATATATATATATATATATATATATATTTATAATACCAATACTTAGGGGGCTACACCCCTAGTCATGCTATGCTTTGTATGGGCATGTTTGAAGATATAGTACATATCGTCGGTTGACAGGTAAAACTCACTAAGTGCTATGTTATATGACTACAGTTAGTGAGTTTTACTTGTCAACCGACGATATAGTTCGGTTTCAGCGCCTTATATGGGACAAGTTGCTGTCATTCAAAGGCCAGTGTTATACCCTCACCCCGGAAATGATCAACAGCAATTTCCCCATCTGTTGATGTTCATTTGCAATATACGACGTGAATATTTATTTGTTTGTTGGTTCAGCTCTACAACTCACTTGAAAGTGAATTACTTTAACATTTTTGTCTCTTGCATTTCACAAAAACATTAGTTTTCAATTCGAGCAGTAAAAACAAACCGTACAGACTTTTATTATAATATGTGATCATATTTTTAACAAAAACATAAATTTAGTTTTTTAACTAATTTTTTTTATTAAATTTAATAGAAAAGAAAATATTTAAACAAAATTTTTTTTTTCTTTATTAAGGCCAGCACTCAGGTGACGAACCCTACTCACGCAGTACATTGTGCTGGCCCTCTAAAATTTTCAAAGGACACTCAATTTATCTACACATTGTAGACCTTGCTTAACAATGCATGCTATTAGGACGGAAACATTACATATTTCTTTACTTCATATGTCATAATCCTAAAATCATATACCAAACCGTGTAATAAGGGACGAGGCTGAAATCAAAAAAGCCGTAAGTTACAAAAAATTCAAAAACGATTTTTTGATTGATTCTGATGCATGGTATCATATCATACCATATCAAATTTTATGTTGCATATATACATACATAATTAGCCATTACAACAATGTGTCAGGGTTACGGCCTAGCTTCACGCAGCACCCATGTTGTGTGTGTTAATATTTTTCCATGAGTACCGGGACCTTTTTTTATTTGAGACCAATACACAGGGGTAAACCCCTACTAAATGATGTGCATTGTATTGCATTTTGGAAAGGAGAGTACATATATTATTTTATTATTATTAAGCGCCTTAAGAATGAGACAAATTGCTGTGAATTGATCATTCAAAGGCCAGTGTTATACCTTCACCCTTGAATGATGAACAGCAATTGTTTCGTCGTTGCATATTAATTTGTGTGGTGAGTGCATTCGCTAAAAAGGTTTAGCTGTTATCTGCTACTTCTCAATTGGTGGCGCTTTTCTACTGATCATTCGTTTTTTGTTGACATTGGTTAAGGTGGAATAGAATGGAATGTCGTGGAGCGGTTTCTTTGTAGATGGTCTTCCTGAAGGGGGAGGGGGGGGAACTCTTATTTTTAAATTATAATTTTGATATTGAAATTATAATTTTTAATTTTTCACCGTTCTGGGATTTGAACCTGGGTCCTTTGAGTTTTTGTGCGAGCGCTCTATCCACTATACCACGCACCCCCCCAAAGTTTAAAGTCGACTTCGAACGACAGACTTGAGAAGCTTTTGTCAGAAGACTGCTAAGAGCTAGTCGCCGAAAGAAATAATTTTTTATATTTCTTTCTCTTTTCAACATGTCAGACCAATGCACAGTGCGACTTTTGCTACTTTTAGGATGCCAAAAGAAAAATAAAAAATGTTCTCCGATTTAAATAATTTTATGCTATGTAATACTAAACTGTACAACTATTACGAATATGTACTCAAAACAAAACAAAAAAACAACAATTAACATGATAACAGTTATCAAACTTGTGTTACTGTGAGAAGTGTAGTAAAACTGTTTATAGTTTTCATTTTTTGTTGAACTTTGCGGTGGCATTATTTTTTTTTTTGGTAAAATATTTTTACAAAAGTCTTTTTGCTTTAATTAAGATGAAACCTTTTCTATAAAGACTGGTAAGTTTCTGAAGCTTTAGCGTTATTATTTTAATTTTTAATCAATGAAAATATGCAATCACTAAAAATTGAGGGATTTCCAAAAATGTTTGTTTTTCGATAGAGAAAAACTTGCATGATTCTGTAGAATTCTGTTAAGTGATTATATGGAGATCGAAGGTTTATATATCTAGTTTCAGATTCAACAATAAGTTTTTGCTGCTTTTTGCTCCTTTTTGCGATATTTTAATTTTTTCGAAAAAAAAAACATGGCAGTTTCACGAAATGTGCTCTTTGAGCTTTGGCTCAGAAGCAAGAGAGAAAACACAGATGATGCCGTACATAATAACATTTGCAGTATCATTGGAAAAGATGTGGCCCACTTTTCAGATTACTATATGTTCTTGATGTTGGGGCGAATACATCTCGTGATAAATCGAAGACTTCTGAATCTTCTTTGCGCTCAAAGAAGCGAAAAGCCAAAGAATTTATGAGCAGTACTGATAATGACCAATTGTTAATGGCAGCGGAAACGAGACTCAGATCATCTGGAAAAAGAAATTCTGCAAAAATACTGCAAGACTTGGCCGCGAATTCTATATCGAGGCACTGCATTTAAGAAAACTCGTTTATCTAATGAGAACATGAAAAGTTTGTCCCCAGATTAAGCACTTGCGATGATTACTGATGCTGGTCTTTCATCACATGATTATAACCTTAACAGGCAGCATAATTTAGAAATAAACCAAAAAATATATTCTTCATACAACTGGGTAAAAAATCAAAGGCTTTATGCTACCCTGAAGAAATAACCGTAACGGAAACGTATGATGAGATTGGATTGCAATCGCAAATTGATCACAGTTTAAAAAGATTGTGTGCTGCACCAGAGGAAGTATTGCTTTCCGTTCGAGAAATTACATCTCCAATGCAATTATAAAATGGGGAAGTGATAGTGTCTTCCATTCTTCCTATTGGTCAACTTTCTGAAGAGGCTCAAGAGTCCAGAAACAAAGATGTAAGAAATTATCGAGAACTCTTTACCCGAAAAACATCTAGAATTGAAATTAATTTGGATTTGTTGCACAGATTACTCATATCGTCAGAATAATGTATATGCAGCTTGCGGAAAGCGACTAAGACAAAGCGACGAACATTACCAAAAGAAGTTATTGGCTTATTATCCGTACCGGAATATGGAAACGATATTGACTCGGAGTAATTATTTTATTTCCAGATTGTTTTTTTTTATTATGAAATTTAAATTTGTTTTCAAAAATATAGATTAATCATTTCAAAACAATTACTAATTGAAGGCAATTGTGTGTACCTAAAAATTTAGTGAAATTCAAATTATTTTTATTTCTTTCCGACTAAATAAGTATTATTAAATTAGAAATTACGATTTATTGAAAATACACCTTATATTGGGGAGTGGCAAAAAAAGTAGGCGGACCACGCCCATTTTTTGTGTCCAATGCTATATCGATTTCATTATTATTATTGCTAAATTTCATTGCCATATCTACTTTTATTTGACTGTAACGACTTTTGGCATTCCAAAAGTGACAAAAGTCACACTGTGCAATGGTTTGAATCCCGATCTCATAATACACTAACCAATAGACCACGGCGACTACAAATTACATGTTCCTGTACAATTTTATACCTCTACGACTAAAAACAAGGATTCTATGGATACAATTTTAAAAGTCCTAAGTGCAAGCGCATATAACTCATAAACCAAAAGATAACTTAAGTGTTTTGAGAAAAAGTATATACAAGCACTCTCCTCTTGTGCTGTTTGTTTTTCTATATACGGTTGGTTTTTTTCTTTTTTTGTCTTTATAATAGAAGATCTTCCTATATGCACATTTTGAGACCGCGTTATACCAAATTAAAACAAGTAAAAAGATAACAAAGTGTGCTTTTAAAGTCGCTTTTAAATTCGTGTAAAAAAAGTCGCGTAATAACACAATTAGGTGTATACTTTACATATTTCTTTCAATTTTTTTTTTTCATTTTAAACTATTAAACTTAACGAACGTTAATAAATACAGAAGCCAAATTGTTTAAGTAAATTTACATTTATTAAGAATCGTTTAGTACAAATTATTATATAAAACAAGACAAAATATATAAAAATTAAGCATTTTACAATAATTTTTTAAATACCTTAAAAGAAACCTTATAATTTATAGTGTTAAGGCATGTCTTTAGAATATTAAATAAAATTAATTAAATCATTCTCAGCTGGATATGAGGCGCTAAAATTGCCCATGATTTAATAGCGTTGTTTGAAAACAGACTTGATATCTACTTACCGTCTTGTGGTCTCTTGGCTTTAGGATTAACGATTGGTTTTCCCTTTTTCTTTTTATTAATTTTTTTATTAATCACAACAATTTGATTAAATTGTCGGTTTTATCTTCTTTTAATTTTTGTATTCTTTTAATATAAATTGTTAAAAAAAGAAGAAAAAAAAAAAACAGAAAAATAGAAGCAAAACCAAAACTCTACAAATGCCCTTTAAGTTTATTGTAAAATAAAAAGAAAAAAAGTAGTGGCTATAAAATTAATGCTTTTTATGAGATCACAGCGGTAGTCCACACTTTTCGTAACATATTCTTGTTTTTTTTTTTGTTGTGGCATCAAAACTGTATGTACTTAGTACATGCTAAACACCGGTGACTTTATCAGTAAATATTTATGTACAATAAAACCCAACTGAAATAATCTTAAACAATTCAATGCAACCAACCAACTTATGAAAGAAAACATGCAACAACCCCTTTTTGTATTGACAACAAAAGAAGTAAAAACAAATGATCAACGCAACATAAACATGCTAAAAACATATTTATAAAAATTTGCATATTATTGTCTTTGAACACAAAGAAAAAACAAAGAGTTGGTAAAAATACTGCAGCAGTTCTTTATTGTATAACAACTGGGAGTTAGACTCACCTTCTTCTGTTGTTTACCTTACTCGCAGTTGCCGTTCATGCAGCAGTATTCCATATGAATACATTCTTTAGTACCACAGACAGCCGATATACGAGTAAAATTCTTATATCAAGTCTGCGTATGCATATCAATTTAACGATCTTTAACAACAACTTGAAAGAAAAAAGGTTATATTTTAAGTCAACCAGTCGGTAAGTAAGTGAGTGAGTGGCGGTAGTGTTTTTTGTTTTTTGTGCTTTCATCCCACAAAAGCTAAGGCAGTAATAACAGCAGCAGAATTATGGAAATGATGAGTGTTGCTAAAGCTTGTCAGAGGGTTATATTGTGGCACCCCATGGCGCAAATACTTTAACCGATTACCCATCTTTTTAACTCATGGCACTCGCGCTTTTGTTTGCTGATATTTTTAATACGCAATAAAATGTAAAAAACTTAAAATGAAAAACAAAAATTGTATAGGAATTTTATCAAATAAAAAAGAATTTTTTGCATTCTTTTGTTTAAACTATTGTTTCAATTTTTCTCTGTTTGAATTTATATGTAGCGCACTGTTGAAACTTATGGTTCTTGATTTGAATTTTGAGTAGTTGTCATAGTTTTATCGTGTCATTATAGAGATTTTTTTTTAAATTTCAACTATTCGTTGTTACAATTTAAAATAATATATTTATTTATTTATTTCATCAAGGGGTTTATAATATCTTTGCAGGCTACAACTAAAATTAGTTCAAAAATTTATTTATTATTTTTTTCCCTCTTCTCATAACTGCAATTATTATCATAAAGCTATAACTTTTTATTAATAAGACAAACTGACCGCCTTAAATATTAAGTTTACACGGAGTCATTTGATAACATTTATTCACTTTTAAAGTTAAATTACACAAAACACACAAAGTAGATATCATATACAACAGACACAAGCAAAGTACATAAACACATGCATACATAATAGGCCATTACCACCTTGTTTCACAGTTACCGCATAGCTTCTCGCAGGACTCATGTTGTGTGTGTCAATTTTTATCCATGAGTACCTGGACCAAAAGTTTAAATTCGACTCCGAACGAAAGACTAGAGAAGCTTTTTCATGGCAAATAATTACACTCACTGCTTTTGCCAGAAGACTGCTAACTGCCATCCCTAAATAAAAGCGGCAAGCTTTTTCAAGCTGTCAAAATTTCTCATGCCCATACAATTTGTATGGAGCATCCGAAATTATCGCGGCGGCAACGCTTTGCAATTGGAAAATCCAATTTTGACATACCGTTTAATAGTAAAGTTGGTCACAAAAGGCAAATAAAATGTAAACAAATAGGAAAAAAATAGGGTTGTGATATAAAGATATGTTATTTGCATAACCATGACGAATTAAAAATTGTTATGCAAATAACCAGGCAAAAAATAAACAAAATAGAAGATAAAAAATATTAATATAAAATAAATAAATAAAATATAATAAAAATAAATAAAATAGTACTATAAAATTTAGTTTATGTTACAAATACCAATAGAGATATGCAGTTTATTATTAAAATGGTCAGAATTGTTCTATAAACATATGTTTTTGTATTACCTTGTTTTTAATGTTTTGACAAAACGTTGCCGCTTTTATTTAGGGATGACTCTAAGACGTAGGTGCTGAAAGAAATAGTTTTTTTCATATTTTTTTTTTTTTTTTTAAGAAGTCAGAGCTGAGGTTTGAACCCGACGCACACAGGGTTAGAATAGCCTGTTTTCTTGGATTAATTAAAAAAAAAAATTAAGTCACGTCAAAATTTTGTGTACCCGGTTAGAGTATACAAAATTCTACATCACTTGTCGTTAAAATAAATGTCAAAAGTGCTCTGGTGTTTTTATAGTGAAACTTCAAAGTCAAACTTTATAAAAAATTTTGTGCAAAAAAAGCTAAAAAAAGTGAAAACTTTCCCGTGGAAAATTTTATTTATTTTTAAAAGTATTGCAAAAGTTAACAATTTTTCAATGGAACCATCAAGTTCAGGTAATTTGGAAATACTTCGTTAGCACTTGTGTATCAAATTGTGTGTGGAAAGTGTTTTAGATTTAGTTATTTATATTGGAAGTGCCAAAAAAAATTAGCATTTTTATATTTTAAATGGACATATAGTTATTATTCGTCCACATTTGTGTCATAATTTTTAGTTTATATTAAAGAGGACATAAATCTCTATTATATTGCAAAATTTTACGCTGCCTTTTTGTGCCTTTTAGAAGTTATGCATTGTTTAATGCAAGTGTTGCAGCAGTCAAATAGCTAAAAATCACATTGATCTCGCGACTACTGCTGTTGTTGTGTGTTGTGTTTTGTTGTTTTTCATGTTACTTTTTTCTTTCTTTTTGAAAGACCTGCACATGCAGACAATTTAAGATTTGGCCTTTCCATTCTTCATGGCTGGATTCGATTTTTTTAATGTCTTTTGTACGTCTTATGCACGCAATACAGGACGACTTTTTATTGAAACGTATCCTTGGTACAATATGCCTCCCACTTTGTTTAAGTATTTTATTCACGGACCCGAAATTGTGTCAAATGCCATTTTACCTATTGGGCAGTTATCAGAAGAAACGCAAGAAGCTCGAAATAAAGATTTTAAAAAATATAGGGAAAGTTCATTCACGAAAGTTCAGTCGCGAAAAAACAAACCAAGACATTTTGAATATGTTTTTGATAACCTCTGATCCAATTATTTCAAGCATGCAAAAATTGCCTACAAAGAAGGTTCAAAGCTTGCCAGAAGAGAAAATTGATTTAATTGATCCAGCAGATCCGAACAAGAACTATTTGGGTGATGTTGAAGTTGCTGATGCTGCTGATGATGATGCTGCTGATGATAATGATGATGATGATAACGATGATGATGGTGATGACGATCATAATGATGATGGTGATGATGATGTTGATGATTAACTGTAAGATGTATAAAATCTAATGTTTAAATATTTGGCATTATTTAATAAAATTATACTAAAATATACTAAGAAAACATTTTGTTTTACTTATTTAAATGGTATTAACTGAAAAATAAAGAAAAATTATCCGAACATAGCTTCCCTGCTTTGATCCAAGAAAACATGCTATTCTAACCCACTGTGCGACGCTATCGTCTTAGTAAGCCAACACACTAACCACTAGATCATGGCGGTATGGATATCAAATTCAGAGTTTAAAATTATCAGCATTTAATAATATGTAGTATACTAGAAGTAAAAATATGAGATGAAGAAAGAAATTTGTCTTCGCTCTATATACAAAAATTCTGTTTATAGTGGTAACCATTTAACACAAAACGATTATCATCACTGAATAGAATTCTCTAAAAAAATGATCAGTTTTTAATCACGAGCTTTATTATGTAAACACGTAAGCAAAGACACTTAGTCGAAGTATATAGCCTAACAAGTCGAGAAATTTCGGTATCTTTTTCAAGATTTCAAGACACTTAGTCGAAGTATATAGCCCAACAAGTCGAGAAATTTCGGTGCCTTTTTCAAGATTTCATGATATAGCAGCAATATTTTTTTCCGTACACACATTTTGTTTATTTGTTGAAACGATAGGAGTAAGAGAAATGTGAAAACGATTAATAGACAGATCACGTTAACAGTGAAAATGACGAAGTGATCTGGTAACTTAACGAACAGATTTATTTTTCCATTTTCCAGTGTTACACAGATCATTACAACTTACAAAACCTTTTTGAAAAGCAATGTCAAAACATTTTGCCACAGCTGTCAAACCATAGTTATCGATATTGATAGTTTTAATGCTGCTAAAAAGGAAACATCATTCAAAACGTTGCAGACTACTGTTTCAGTGTCTGTGTATTTTTTTAAGAATCTTACAAAGTTCTAAAACAGATCCTTTGTATATCCTTCAATAGATATTAAAGAAATTGTCTCACTTCCTAGTCCTTTGTTTGCATTTTTTTTCCTGTCACACTTAGTTATCTAAAAATTAATGTATGTTTGTTTAAGTCCATAGACAACTAATCTGCTGAACCTATTTTCTTTAACTTTTTACTCTTACTGTTTGTGTGTCTGGAAGTAACTATAGGGCGCATATTTTTCAAAAACTCAAACCAGGCTGTGCCAAGCATATACTTATAGATAAAATATTTATTTGTGAATATCTTATCAAATAAAAACATTATAATTCACAAAATGTATTTCCGATAGATTGTGAGTTAAATAGATAATGTGATCTTCATAGAAACTAGTCGAAAACTAGTTCAGTTCCGCTAGTGTTATGATGATAAAAAGGATAAAATTATAAAATTATCAGTTCAAGAGCCGAATTATGATGAGTTCACATTGTACTTTCCATATAAAGTACTTCCCATATAAATATATGCTTAGATATTTTTGGTTCACAATGTGAAATATTGGGTATGTCCTGCATGTTATAAAAATAAGTAAAGTATCTCATAGGGCTGGTAGTGAATATGAATATGGTTTTTTACACAGAAAAGAAAAGCTCTTTAGCTGTCTCAGAAAAACAGTCGGTTTTTGTCAATTTTTACTCCATGCTTTTTCAGAAGACTATTTTCTCGCAAGCTCGCCATGCAATTATATTCTGAAGGATCAGAGTGCAGGATGATGCTTCGTAAGAATATGTCTACGAATACAAACGATACATTGATGTATTCACAGACATTACATCGGCTTTCGAATATGTGTATATACTTATAATAAAAAAAATATGTATGTCTAAAATGTATTTAAAATAAAATTGGTATGGAAAGGTTGATTTTTTTGGAGACTAAATGCTGGGCGATGTATTAGAATTTTTTGGAAAGGATATATTTTTTCTTATATTATTATTATTATTAAGCGCCTTAGGAATGAGATAAATTGTTGTGAATTGAGCATTCAAAGGCCAAAGGCCTTCACCCTTGAATGATCAACAGCAATTGCCTCATCGTTGCATGTTGAGGGTGTGGTGAGTGCCTTCGCTAAGTAGGTTTAGCTGTTATCTGCCACTTCCCAATAGGTGGCGCTTTTCTCCTGATCATTCGTTTTTTGTTGGCATTGGTTAAGGTGGAATAGAGTGGAATGTCGGCGAGCGGTTTCTTTGTAGATGGTCCTCTTGGAGGGGGCAACCTCTCATTTCTAAGTTAAAATAATGAAAAAACTGCAACCTAACTTTATAATTTTTCACCTTTGCTGGGATTTGAACCTGGGCCATTTGAGTTCTTGTGCGAGCGTTCTAACCATTATACTACGCACCCTGTCATTAATAATTTAAAATGCAATCGATTTTATTTCTTATAAAACTTTTTTTTTTGTTCTTGTCTAATACTTTGATCTTTATTATTAAATACTTTGTAGTGTAAATAGAAGTCCACTTTTATCGTTCAAGATTAATCGAGTGTTTAAACTTTAAACACTTTTATATTGTGTTTGATTTTAAGATTTACATGGCTGCTACAAATATTACTCGAACTCTTATTGTTGTTGTTGTTGTAATACGACATATAATAATTGTTTGTTTATTGTAGCAATTGTTGTTCAACTTTATTTCTTTTGTATTTATTTAAAAACTCTTATAATACGAGTGAAGAGATAGTGAAGAACACCTTTTTTTTTGCAAAACTCAACATGAGTTCAAAAGTTTTTTGCTTATTAAAGTTGTTTCTGTTGTCTTACATTTGCATTCAAAGTAAACTAAGGGTTTGAATAGTACTTTAATTTTTTTTTTTTTTTTTTTTTTGTAGTTGAGTATTCTTCTCATTATTATAGAGATATTTATTTTTATTTTATTATTCTTTTATTATGTTTTAATTTTGAAATTATTGCAAAATTTCAAATTAAAATTGGTTATTCTACACTCATATTTGGAAGTAGTTATTATAAAACAGATACTTAGTTATTCGTATTCAGCTGTTCTGAAAATGTAATTTAGTAAAAGCGTGACATTGAAATCGAATGATTTTTTCGAGACAAATAAAATTCAAATGGTCATCAGACCAATGAATAAAAAAAATTTACCAAAATATTGTCATATTTTGCAACTCGTATAACAATTTAAAACTTCACAACATTTGGAATACCCGAGAAATTTGCTTGAAATCCAAAATAGTCTATTTTAATTATATTCTATTTTAATTATATTCTGAGTACAAATTTTTTTTAATTGTAGGCAATGTAACAGTGTATTTTTAACGGTTTCATTTTGAGTGTCAGATATGTATGTACATATCGGGTTATTTATGCTTGCCTGTTATTAATATGATGAAAGGTTTGCCATTTTTAAATATATGGATCTTTTAATAAACAAAAAATTTGTGCCAAACTATAGTGGTGACTCAAACGTTTGCACTTTTCTGTCATTAGAAAATATTAGGGTCGTCATAATCGAGCTGCTGTGTTAAAAGTTAACAAGATTATAGACAAATTTTAAAAGATGAGATGCTTTCCATCGAGTATGATTTCAGACTTGTTCTTCATCGTAATAAGTTCACTGCCAAATTTATTGCTATTGTTACTGAATCTGTGGTGTTCTCAGCAATTGGGCTTCACTTATGTCTCATTATGGCATATTATATTTAGATTCAGAACTCCATTCATAAACTATTTATATCTAGACATTAACTGATCAAACTTTTAAATAAACATAAATAAATAAAAATTACATAGATATTTTGATCCAAGATACTCAAGAGCAGCAGGCATTTATGATGGATTTTATGAACGAAAGTTTCTTAAGGGATGAAGCTCAATTTTCGCTCTAAGCTTACATCAACAGGCAGTCGTGTATAGGGCTCGGAGTGCCTAGAGGTGTTTGTGAAAAATCCATAGCATCTGGAAAGGTGATTGTTTGGTGGTTATTTTGGTCTTGCGGTCTCATTTTGCCGTATTTTTCCAGAAAATTGCGCTTACCATAGTGTTACCTTCAAATCCCGTCTGAATATAATTTTTGGGCTACAATTGAACTGTGATCTGGGGGCTAATTCTGGCAGTCGTGATCGAAATTTCATTCGGATAGAGAATAATTTCGACAACGAACAATTTTCTAATTCTGTTATTCGATACGATACGAATCGAATTTTTGTTTAGTGTTGTAAAACATGCAAAAAAAGTAATTTTACAATACTGACAAAAATTCAACAAATAGTAAACAAAAATCTTATGTATGTACATACATATATACATACATACATACATACATACATACATACATACATACATACATACATACATACATACATACATACATACATATGTAAAAAAATTAAAAAAGGGAAAAAAATTTAAATCAAATTAAAAAAAAAAAAAAACAAATAAAGCAAGTTTACAATGAATCCATCATTATTTTTTTACTTATCATCTTCTGATAATGATGAGAATTTAAATGTGAATCTTGTTCGGCAAAAATGCGGAGTACCAGTGATCCCTTAAGTCTGCCAAGCAATGCGTAAATCTTGATACAAACATTTTGAATATGTATTATGTATCTCCAAAGTTCCTCATTACGAGAATGTATATCAACACCACTAGAAATAATAAATTAAAAAGAGTATGACGCTGAAACCAACGCAACATATATTGGAAAAAAAAATCCTCGAAAATATTAAAATTATTTTATGTAGGAACTAAAAATTGATTTAAAGTCACATTTTTTTATTTAAATTCGTATTGGTATACTGAAGCATTCAATTTTAACGCTATTTGTTCCCAAAGATGGTAAAGTCTTGCCTTTTCTTGTTAATTATTCGGCAATATGTTCTTTGCCAAGTCCGTAAGTTATGCCATGAAATTTCCTAGAATTTCTTTGTGTATAATTTATTTTTGACCTGAAATATATTTTATAATTTGAAGAAATTAAAAAAAATTTAACTTACATGTTTATTTTTTGTCTTTACTTATTGTATGTATATAGAAAAACGTTAATTCGAATGGCTTTTTGTTTGCGAGTAAAAACTCGCAAGACTGCATTCGAACAAACATTCGTTATCGAGTGGCATCATTAGAAATTTCGATACATGTTATTCGATAACGACTCATAGAATCCCAAAAGTAAAAAACTCGTACATACGAGTAAGAATTCGATCGTAATCGACTGACAGAATTTGCCCCCTGAACAAGTTGGTGGCATGGGTCACAAAGCTCTATTGCCTAAGAAATTTGCTGGTAATTTCTCGATTTGAGGATAACAAGATTATAAAATTAGGTGTCGTAAGACAGTTTTTATGAACATGCGTCCAAGACAGTAAAATTTGTCGAAATTTCTTTAAGGTTTTTTACAGAGACCGTAACTGTTATGACTTTTATCAAAAAAGTCAAGAAAAAAAGTTATTTTTTAGCTTTAATTTTTTAAGGCAGAAATAAAAGTTATTTCTTAACTTTTATGTTTTAAGGCAGAAATTAAAAGTTATTTTTATCTTTTATTATTTTACTCAAAAAATTAAAGTCATTTTTTAACTTTTAATACTCTAAGGCAAAAATAAAAGTCTTGAATTAAGTATTGCATAGTAATACAGTAGTTTTATTGCAAAATTTAATACAATAATTTGCTTTAAAATATTAAAAGTTAAAAAATTACTTTTATTTCTGGAGTAAGATAATAAAAGTCAAAAATAACTTTTAATTTTGCCTTAAAAAATAAAAGTCAAAATTAAAAGTTATTTTTCGACTTTTATCAAAAAAGGCACAAATTTAAAAGTCATACAAAAATTTGCATGTACATCACCTATGCATCATAATGATACCAACCAAAATTTTCTATGATCATTTTTTATGTGTGCTTTTTTGATGTAAAATTTTCAAAATAACAGTTATTTTCTGTCCTTGGTTTTTTGCGATTTTGGTCTAGAAGTTGAAGTTTTTTTTATTTTATATGTTCACAATTAGTGTTTATGACAAGAGCTACAAATTTGCCTCAGGATGTTGAACCTGAAAAAATTATCACTTTTTTTCAAAAATTACACCGAGACCCCAAATGTTTCATAAAAAAAATTTCATGACTTTTGGAAAACTGGGAGACACGGGAAAATTCTTACAATTTGAAAAGAATTTTCATACAAATTTCGATCGATATCGAAAGCTGTAATTTGCCCCCTGGTCTTTAATCACGTAGTGGTGTCCGTATATAAGTAGTTATATTTCCATAAAAACTTACACACAGTGTAATATAAACGATGGCGATATAATTTCATTTGTGTAATAAATGATTTAAGAAATGTTGTGAAAATAGAAAACAAAATTTAAAAAAATAGTTACTAAATACTGATAAAAATTCATAATTCCCAAGAATATTTTTATTAACAATTATTAAGAAACAACTAAATTATCAGTTAATTAACTTTAACTGTTATTTTTAAACTTTAAACATATTTTCATACAATCCTAAAGGTAATACATATACCTATATTCTTTAATTCGTATTCTTTAATTGATTTAATAATTTTTATAGCCTTTGAAAACTAAAGACTTAAGACAAGCACTAGCTAAGAAGGATGTAAAAAGAGTACTGTTTCTTCAAAAGCATTTTAGTGTATAAATACGAGTATTTTATAAAAAATAATAATCATAATAGAAAAAATACCCGGCGCCGTAAAATCCATAAAATTCATATTTTTGTTCAATAAAACCCAGACTATGTGCGAAATTCTAAAAGAAAATATATTTTTATGACCCAAAAGAAATGACACTTTCATTCTAAGCATGCAAAAGAAATGATCATAAAAATTTAGACAAAAAAACAAGCAACACAATTCAATACAAAGCACTTGTCTTAGTATATGCTTTACTATGCTGTGTGATCTAATAAAAGGCAAACGAAAAATGAAAAACGAAACTGTCAAAATAATCTTTTAAGGTCTGGGAAAATATTTACACTTTCTTCTAATTGTTGTTTTCATTGTGAAGGTGTTTCTAACGACATGGATGAGAAAATGACGGAAAATAAAATTATAATCCTTGCTGTGTTAAACTATTTAAACAGTTATATTCTATTGTTTGTCATTTTTAATGCTCTGGTATATTGTTGGTTTGTGTTGGTTGCTATACACTGGGAACAATGGCTGCCAATTCTAGCGATTATACCACAATGAATACTATTATAGTGTTGATAATTTAATAAAATCTTTATATCCTAAACACATATGAAGACCTCTATTTACACAAATTGAATTATGGCCAAATTGTTATATGTTTATATGTGAGAATATCTTTATTTTTTTGTTACAAGGACTTGTAAGGACACATTTAACTGGTCATCATTTTGAATTTTTTTTTTTTTTCTTTAAGCAAATACTAAAGAGCCGGCAAATCTTTTGTAAACATTAAAGTAAAGATTTAATTTTTTACAGCATTTCTATGCTTCTTTTATTGTTTTTGTTTTATTTTCCAATTTACGTGTAAAAATGTGGGAAAGGAAATGTTAAAACAATATACTTGTAGAAAAAAAAAGATACAAGTTGTTACTGCCATTAATGCTACCTTTACCTCTGACAAACATACATACTTTCAAGTTTGTTTCTTTTTTTTATGTATAAATATATAAATTGAATCTAATAATTTTACTTTCTTTTTTCTTTGTGGCTTAATATCAATCCGGGTGGCAACATCCCAACACTGTTATGAAGTGAAGAAAAAAAAAAAGAGAAGAAATGTTGGAAAAGTGTCGAAAACAAAAAGACAAGATGTCCATTTCTTAATAAAGATTAAATTCCAAGGAATTTTTTCGGCTTCTAAGTGGATGCATTTTTGTGTTCTTTTGTTATTCATATCCATTAATAGTTGATAGAAGGGAAACACAGAGAGAAGTCATAAAGAGGAAAAGTAACAACTCACATGATTTTATGGCAGTTCATTGTAGCTAGCTTGTTAGGGCAATATGGATTATTATTGCTACGTTTGTACAAATAAATCAGATACAAGTGGTGGCAAATGATTAGTTGCCTCCCAAAATAAAATGAAAAAAAAAATTCGTCTGTGACAATATCTTTTTCGTTGCTTCTAAACAGTTTCAAAAAAAAAAAAAAACGAGAGATCTTAATGTTATTATACGAGCATTGTGTAAAAGGATGTCTGCTTGGTTAAGCAAGTCTTTAATGATTAGGATTTTTGATTGTTTCTCATAGAGTTCTGGCAGTTCTATTAATGAATGAAATTTTTTGTACGTGACAGAATTTGTCATGAACATTTCTTGTATTATTTTCTCTTTTTCGTTTTTTTTTTTTTTTATGTTGTATTGAAAAGAAAATACGATTTTTTTAGGTTTTGTTTTTATTGCTATAAAAACTTGTTGAGATGAACAGATAAAAGTTTGTTTCTTTAGTCTTTTGTTTTTTTTGTTTTTTACTTATTATTTGTGTTTTAATTTATTTTCAACTCAGAAGTGTTTTGATATTAAAACAAGGCATAAAAAGGTTTGTTTATAGAAACAAAACTATATTATTTTCCATTGTTTCGTTTTATTTTATTATTATGGTGCAACTTTAACAATATTTGTGCAATATTTTATAATATAATTATAAAAAATATTACAAACTAGCTTAAACCCGATGTACTTCATTACACCTACCACTATCATTTCTACACATTTTTTGACTAATGATTTTTAGTAACTACGGAGTAATTCAGAAAACTTTAACTGTTACTGATTTCAAGATATACTGAACTCAATAGTTAGTTTGTCTGGAAGCTACCACATCTATTTGTTCGCCCTTTTTTCTACTGATAAGTTTTAATGACTACGAAATTCAGAAACTTTAGCTTCAACACTTCTAAAGATACGTATGTATAAAGAAATCAATTTTTAACTTGTATGGGAGGTGTTACGCCCACTTGTCCAATTTCGACCACTTTCTGACTGATGATTTACCTTGCCCATGAAGTCATTCAGGTTCAATTTCGAAGCTTTAGCTTTAATCGTTCTGAAGATATACAAAAATCAGAGATAAATGGAAGAAAGTAGGCGTAAAAGTAGGCGTGGCAAATTTTTCTCTCGATGAAAACTTAAAATGGATTAATACAAACATTTGAAAGAAAAATTAGTCAAATCGATGGAGCCATTTTCTAATTTTAGGTAAATCAAAAAAGTGGGTGTAAAAGTGGACGGAGCAAAATTTTCATTCCGAAAAAACCTAATTTGGATTACGGCGATCATTAGAAAGAAAAAGTCGTCAAAATCGGTCCAGCCGTTCTCAACTGATACGATGACAATGAACAATATTTATTTTTATTTATATATACCCAATTCACAAAATGTTATAGTTGTCGTAGATCGGTAGAAACTATGATAAACTACAACTATTGTACATAATGTTGTTGGTAATTTCCATGTCAAAAACTACTACAACATGTACGACAATTTTTCCTATGTTTCCAAAATGTCGTATCGATACATCAGAGTTGAAAAAATTTTTTTTTATTTTTTTTTATTTTTTTTTTATTTATTTATTTAATTATAATCTACAACATTTAACTATAATCTACAACAATATAACATTTTGTGAATTCATTAATAGATTTAATAAGATTTAAGGTAATTTTAGCAATATGTCTTTAATAAATAAAATATTTTATTTGATAAACTCGCTTAATATTTAAATACCTTTTGTAACATGGTTTTGTCGTTGGCAGAGGTCTCTCAACGGTATTCAGAGTCTACTTACGGGTCCACGAACCTTAAGTAAATAAAAAGATAGCACAATTTCGTTCCTTTTAATAATAAAAATAATTTATTACATTAAATTTGCTTAATATATAAAAAACATTTGTCCAACCCTTAATGGAATACTACGCTCATGGATGAATAATAAAACACCTTCTTTGTTAGTTCATTGTTTAATGTATCGCACAATGCATTACTTAAAGAATTCGTTCTTCATCTGCACTGTTTATTTCTCCAATGAAGTTCCTATGGAAGTTCTTATGTCGATTATAAAATCAAATATTCACAAGCACTACTTCTTGCTTTACAGCCCGTCTATGTGAGCCATCGGTTAGGTATATCAAAAACAAAACGTTGGCATCATAAACATCAAAATTTTGTTTTAATTTGTATAACGTTGGTCTCAGATAGAAAGGCCTTAACTCGCATTTATTTCAAAACTTACCTTTTTAGTGAATCCAATGCATTATAGAATTATTCACCTCCTCACTAGGAATGTTTGTAATATTATTAAAAATAATGATATTACAAGCAATTGTACAAAAAGCCCTAAGTCGTTAAAAAAAAAATTAGTTTTGCAAAAAGGCCTAAGTCGTCAAATGAAATTTCATTTTTGTTGGAATTTCATTAAAACTTGCATTTAATAAAAAGTTGTATTTTAATAATTACAGTATCTGTTTTGTTTTTACCTTCTCTTGTAAATTTTAGATTATTTGAGTTAGGGCCTTTCTACCTGAGACCAACAATATGTGGTGAGTACGCGTGTTTTAACAAATCATAATTATACATCAAGTGCCTTTTATTTATTTCTATGTCTGTGAATGTAAAAAAGATGGTGTCAAATTAAAAATTACAGTTGACCGTAACGCATTGTTGTTCGAATAATTGTCTAACCAATGATGGTCGACAGAGAACATGACATAGATTTGAAAAGTCTACACGAGCCAAGTTGATGATACACCAAAAATTTTTTCATGGTATACCAAATCTATGGCTCTTATAGGCGGGGTGTTATGAGTTATTATGACTTATTTTACGAGACCAGAGGCCTTATTCTGTAACTCTTCTAAGCTAAGTCTCTATCACTAAAAATTTATAAGCTTGATTTGGCACTTTTTAACTACGATAACAAATCTTGAACTCTTGTAGTATTTTTAGTTATTAAATTATCTTAAAATTTTTAATTTTATATATTCCAACTGGGCGTTGTTTTAAAAATTTTAGCAGTTTACCTTAAGAGAATTACAGATAGAGCCCTAGCAAAATAAACTTCATGACTTCATGAATTCTAAGCTTAACATGGGCATAGACTTTAATCACCGCCCAACGGGAGTTAAACTGTATCAACGCCCGTTAAAGCACTTTTACCACTAATTTTTTATACTTAAAAGTATCATGCTCCCTTGCCGAGGTGTTTGCATGCTTTCTAGCTTTTAACCAACAACCACTCCACGAATGGCCGTAACCAAGCATCAAATAAGAAACCTGCACTCCACTATCAATGTGATGAAATCTTGGTGCTACTGACGCCCGTAGTACCTGATTAAGGCGTCTCTGATCAGACCCTGAAGTTATCCATTTAGAGACGTTTTTTTCTCGCGAAAAGTAGCAGATCTTTCTTAGCTAGATTCACTTCATATTAATAGAAACCATGACCGTATGCCTGGTAGCAATGCTGAGATCAGTAAGTAATAAAAATTAATTTTTTGCTAGTTATCCTGGTAATATATGCAAAACAAAGAGAACTTTGATGAGAATATCGTAGCTAGATTCGCAAACATGTTCAGTTCGGCTAGTGCAAAATTCCTTAACGAATGTAAATCTCTTCTTCGATTGAGAAATCACTGCAAAAATGCTATAAATCCATTTATAGAATATGGTGTCACTTAGGCATTTTGTAATGCAACAAAATTAATTCTAAGCTTGATTGCCATCCAGTATACATCAAACCGGTAGTAGTTAAGTCTGTTTGACAAGAATGATTCATTGTTTTACTTTTTTAAAGTTCTACAAATTACAAGTGAAAGGAAATATAAGTTCAGTGTACAAAATATTGTCTATTAATTTAGCAATGCTAACGACAAAAAATTAAAAAAAAAATTTTTTTGTTTTTTAATTATTCCTCTGAAATAATTTTTCCACTTGAAAATTGTAACTTTCAACCTGAGTTTCCAAAAATTATTGACAAAATATTATTTCAAAATTTAAATAATTTTATTTATATTTATAAAAATATTCTAAAAGTGTAGCTTTAAACACATGCCAATCACACACCTCAACTACAAGTTACCATTGTTTAAAATAATTTTGATCAAAAGAAGTAAAAAAATACCAAATAAAAGACATTCCAGACATAGAAAGAAGAAGAATAAAGAACATCAACTAAATATTTGTTAAACTTGACACCAAACAAAAGATTTGTAAAAAAAAAAAACAACAAAATCGATGTTATAACTATAAAGAAAGGATTTGAATGAATTAAGAAAAGAATAAAAAAAAAGTTTCAAATATTCGAAAAAAAAACAATACGACAACAGAAAACAAAGTACAGATTGAATGTCAAACAGAAATGAAAAACAGCGCCGAAAAATTTCAAATCAAATAACGAGCAAAGAATTTTTATGCGGACAAACTTCACACGACGATTAACAGTCTTAACAAAAAAATAGACACACAGTCATACACATATGAGCGCCCTGCTAAAACAAAACAAAATAAAATATCAGAAAAAAATCTAAGGAGTTGAATACTTTGCTAAATAGATGGTGCAAAATCATAGTCATCATTGTAGTCGTTTTTCTTTAAACAAAAGAATTTTGGGTCATGGCAGATCGGCAGTAGAACCCGAATATAAACTGAACCATTTAAAAACATCAACAGAGCTTGAGTTATAAACATGAGCCACTACTGTCAACAACGACAACGGCGTCGGCGGCTGCTATTTTCTTCAAAACTCTGACAAGACGAAAATTGAAAGCGAGTAATAACAAAACAAAAGACTTAAGAAACATACATGAAAAACGAACAGCTTTAGCAACAATAAAAGGTAGAAGCAAACAGCCCAAATATCACACATCACATACAAAACACCGTTTGTCTTCTATTTACTTCTTATATTATAGTGGTGAAACAGCGTCATCAGCAACGCCATTTATATTTGAATGAATGTCTGTATAAAACATCACCATAATCACCAGCCATAAAAACCAGAGCAACTAAACTAATAAGAAACAGTGGTCCCATGCGTCTAAACGCAGTGAGAAATAATAGTTTTTCTAACAAATTTAGAAAATTTTAAATCACAGTTCGTGGTGCAGGAGTTTATGTGCTCTATCCGCCATTTCATATTTTTTATATATTTCGAGTTAATGATGCCACTTTAGGTCGTCGACTGCAAATTTTTTTCCGTTTTCGGATATCTCGTCCACTTTCGGAAATAAATAGCGAAAACGGATTGCAGATTTAAAAATTTTGGTGTCAAAACCTAAAGTGGCATCGTTAACTCTATACATATATATAAAATTGCGGATAAAGCACATAAACTCTCGCACGACAAGTTGTGTGTAAATCTGACATGCTTGATTTTGCTAAGTTTTGCAAAAAAAAAAAAAAACATACAACACTTTACAAAGAGAGTTCGTTTTTCAGGCTCTTTGCTCGTTTATGGAATGATACTTAGTTATGATTTGATAGATTTAAATCAACTGTCATCAAACACAACTAGTTCTGTTCTTCTATCTATAATTTATTTTCTTAACCCCAGCACATTGCATTGCACAAGCGCGGAGGTGCGGGGTATAGTAGTTAGAGCGATCGCACAAAAACTTTAGTTTGCGGTTGTTTTTTTTAAATTATAATTTAAAAATAAGAGGTCCCCCCTCCAAGAAGACCATTGACAAAGAAACCGATCCACAACATTCCACTCTATTCCAAAACCAAACCAAAAAACGAATGATCAGTAGAAAAGTGCCACCAATTGAGAAATAGCAGATAACAGCTAAACCTACTTAGCGAAGACACTCACCACACAATCAACATGCAATGATGAGGTAGTTTCTGTTGATCATTCAAGGGTGATTTTTTATTTCTAAATCTTAGATCAGCAATTATTATAAATCCGACCTCTGTTTTCTCATATTTCTCGTTATCTAGACCAGACGATTGTGCGCATATCCCGAGACCAACATCGTAGTCATAGTGATAAAACGAGACGATAGTATTCCTGAAAGCAGAGACAACATTACTGATAACACCATCCTGCAGGTCGTAAATCTGTTTTATAGAATAAGTAGTACATAAGTTAGCTTAAGGTTTCGTTAATAAAGCTTTGTTCATATTATATTACACGAAAGAAGTTTTGTGTTTTATTTAAAGGAAGCAGACCTTTAAGTTCGAACCTGGACATACTGAGTCATACCCCAGCTGGAAACATAAACTACATTACACTGGCCTTTGAATGATCAATTCACAGCAATTTGTCTCTTTCCTAAGACGTTTTATAATAAAATAAGAAAAAATTAATATGTAATGTCCTTTCCAAGAATTCCAATACAATGCACAGCATTTAGTATTAGTCTCAAAATAATAAAAAAAAATATGGCCAAAGAACAAACCTACTTTTAAATCGAACTAAATATATATTTCTAAAATATGTTACAGGTTCGCAATTAGATACGAACATGTATCTCTAAGTATACTGTATAATTCCGTATATATATTATAATTATATATTCTTAAAAATATATTATAATTCTTAAACATTTTTCCTTTATTTCGTATTGTTTTATAAAAAAAGGCCCACTGTAGAAGAGCTTGTTAACAGAACAAGCACAAGCTATAATTTATTGTAGTCACATTCATTCAAATATACAGATTTACTTTTTTTTATGACGACTTATAAGGTAAGTAATAGCTCCAAACAACATTGCTTCTTTGGTTTATGTGTTAGTAGCTGTTCCCTTTTGAAAATCTTCTCCTGCTTTAATTTTTTTTTATTTTTTATTTTTTTATTTTACTTCTTTGTTATAATCACGGCTGGCGCTATCATATTTGATCTCATTTAAAAATAAAATTAAAAAAGCAACCAATCACCAATACAAGACAACAGCAGCCAAAGCAGAAGCTAAACGCGGAGGTAGTAATAAAAATTGACTGTGTAGTGATAGTGATAAAAAAAGAAGAGACTGCTGGTGATGCCAATGAGTACCACTGCTGGAGGTTCTACAATTAACACAAAAAACAAGGAAAGAAAAAAAAAAAAGAAATGAATTGAATTGAATTGAATTAAAACGAAGCAAGGTGAGTTGAAGTAAAAGGATAATATTTTTAAAAAATTTTTTCTTGGCTTACTTTTATGTTTTTTTTTTTGTTTTTAAGCATTGGTATGCAATGAATTTCCGGTATCAAACTGTGTTAGAATTAGGGTAGTTTTTAGTAGCTTTTGTTAAAATTAAAGAGCATACAAGTATTATTATTTTTTAACAAGAAAACAATCTTTCTAACGATGTGTCATAACGAGCCACTTAAAAATAATCACATAATCTATATTCATTATAAAGAGTTTAATAAACAATACTTTAAATATTTTAACAAAATATTTCATTTTAATGCTTACCAACCATTAAATAGTCACGCTTTTATTTGCGGTTGACAAAAATGAATGAATTATTGTACCATCACAAATATCATAATTAAAATCCACAAATGTATGACTAATATTGTATTTATTAAAAAACGATACCAGTTATGTTGTAAAAGAGAGGTAATCCTTACTACTATAACTGTAGGCAAAATTTATATTTTATATAAAAATTTAATGAAAGAAATTATGATATCGTCGATGGAATTAAAGAACGCTATAACTGACAAAACCTTAAATGTTCATCAGAGCCAAAAAACTTGTATGGAAGTAGAACAAAGATACTGGTATTTTTCAAAACGCAGACGGCGTAAGTGAATTTATTTTCATCGTAAAAATCTGAGACCGGGACTAATCGACGCATATTTTTTTACTGATAAAAATGATGCAAAAAACGAATTTTCGATTTTTTGTCAGTTACAGCGTTCTTTAATTCCATCGATGATATGCTTATGAGTTATATGTCAGGAGATCCATAACGTCATCCAATTCGAGGAGCCCAGAACCTTTGAATGAAACTTATGTGTGGAAATCTATACAAGAGCAGTTCAAAGTATCCTTAGCTAGAAAGTTTTTCCAGATGTAATTCTTGATGCAAAATAAAATTTATTTTTTGTTATTTGAGACCAATACTCAGGGCTAAACCCCTACTATAGGCTGTGTATTGTATTGGAATTTTTGGAAAGGACAGTATATATTTCCTTTTTTTGTTTTTCTTATAATACTATTAAGCGTCTAGGTATGAAAGAAATTGCTGTGAATTGATCATTCAACGGCCAGTGTTATACCTTCACCCTTGAATGATCAACAGCAATTGCCTGATCGTTGCATACTGATTGTGAGGTGACTGCCTTCTCTAAGTTGGTTTAACTGTTATCTGCTACTTCCCAATAGGTGGCGCTTTTCTCCTGATCATTCGTTTTTTGTTGACATCGGGGAGTGGTTTCTTTGTAATTTAAGTTATAATTTAGAAAAAACTACAAACTAACTTTTTCATTTTTTCACCTTTGCTG
Source organism: Metopia argyrocephala (assembly GCA_963576795.1). Lineage (NCBI taxonomy): Eukaryota > Metazoa > Arthropoda > Insecta > Diptera > Sarcophagidae > Metopia > Metopia argyrocephala. The sequence goes on from OY756208.1 coordinate 67,025,883, forward strand.
GGATTTGAACCTGGGCCATTTGAGTTTTTGTGCGAACGCTCAACTACTATACCACGCACCCCCTATTATCATTTCAAATGGTATGGCTGTAGCTATTTTACTTATTTTCCTTATTTATTTGTCTAATACCATATCAGGCACTTTAGCTATGATTTTTAGTGTTGTTGCAGTCTTTGAACTTGCACTTCGGAGCTTGTACGACTACGCTTAAATTCGGGAACCTAATTTTATACCGGCAAATATGCAGAAGCACTTCGTTTTAACACATTCACCATGTCATTATTAGTTAATTTTCACATTAACATTTCTTATGTAATTATTGGTGCGTTTACAACGAATTTAAAATTTTTTTTTTTTAACAGAAAATCACTGAAATACCTTTTCTGAACTGAATTGATCTATTGAAATTTAAAATGTGTTCAAATGGCATATCGCTGTTTCCATTAACTGAAACAGAAAATTGGATGAAGACAAAAATTGAGCGCAAAAAGTGTGCCGAATTTACTCACAGGAGAATTAAAACAGCAATTTTAATTAACATTGTGTTTAACGATATTGTCCAATTATTATATAATGACCAATTATGTATGTATGTCTGTTTAACGATATTTCTGAGCTGAGTTTTTGTATCGATTAGTAATCTTAAATGAAATATGGGCCAAGCACATAACAACGGAAACAAGCAAAGGGAAAAACCAATGAAGTATAATGGGAGGCATTTTCTCACGGAAGCGAATACATTTATTCATTCATATAGGAGGTAATAAAAGTATTTTCCCCTGAAGATCTATTTTACTGCACAAATCAAATCTCCTTTGAACACAGTTGCGAAGTAAAAGTTTAGAAAGTCTAAGACCCAAGAAGAGTAACCGCATGTCCTCTTTTTTTGCTCTTCCAAACTATCCTTCCCATTTCACAGAAAGATTATGGTCCCATCAGTGGCATGGTTGGTCCTTTCTTGGTAAATGTGTCCACTATTTCATTTCCCTGAATACCCGCATGGCACGGGACTCAGTTTAGACTGACCCTATTGTGCCTGCCGTGCTGATTCAGTTTTACCAGGCAGTCGTATACCAACTTTTAAGAACCAAGTACTCAGACCGCGCACCCTAACTATCAAATAATTCGGCTATACTACACTTTGACACGTACCTCAGACTGGAAAATACTGGTTAGTTTCCTCATATACTTAGAGGTCATAGACGAGTATTATGTCATCTTAGTGCTGCACTTAAGTGATGAATACAAAAATAGCAGCATTCAACATAGTGCGTCAGATCACACATTCAATTTTACAGTGGTTAAAATTTATAAACTAAACTTGAATTTGCTTCACCACGCACTTTATTCACACGCATTTAGCTCGATGTCAAAATATTTTCAAGCGTTTTAGGTACCTTAACCCATTTGGCGCCTTAGTACTCAATTGAGTACTGCTAAACATAGGCATATATTTTAAAAGCTTTAAAATTTTTGTGAATTTTTTGCATTTCTATGTTAAAAGAAGGCTACAACCCTTTAAAAAAATAAAGAAGATTTTCTAGATTACACATCTACTCTCCAAAATGTACTGTTAAATTTACAAAAAGTTTGTGTGGCGAGATGAGTACAAATTTTGCCGTTTTTCAGTTTTCACAATATCCCTGATATCTTTTCTGCTTTATTTACCTGAAAGCGAACATTTCTCTTCATAAACTAAGCAAATAACAAATGACTTGCTAGCTAATTTTACAAAGTTACACAATTTCAATTTCAACTGTACTCAATTGAGTACAGCGGCAGAATCCATATGAAAATTGTGGCAACACTGTTACAGAAATAACATACTTGTTGGCTTGTTAGCTAGCAGCCAGTTCCATCGGATATTGTTATACTTTCGATTTTTATTGTAGAAAATCAGAGGAAAATTCTACTGATCCTTTAGGATCTAGAGTAGTTAAAAAGTTGATTACCAAAATGGAGACTGACCCAGCATCGCACGAAATACTTTTCAATAACTTTTTTACTAGTTATAATCTCATGGTGGAACTCAAGGAAAAATGATTTAATGGAACAATTAGAGAAAACAGAACTAAAAAAATTCCATTAAAAAGTTCTAAAGAAATGAAAAAAGAAAAGAGCGAGCCCCATATGACTATAGGTTTGACTAACAAAATGAAGTTCTTTTGGTAAAATGGAAGGCAAATAGTGCATGTACAACAAATTATGATACAATTGATCCTTTAGGAGTTGTCAAACGTTGGTCTGCTACACAACGTCAGTATTCCAAAAATATTTCAGTCTTACAATAAACATCTGGGAGGAGTAGATGAATTAGACCAGTCTATTTCATTTTATAGAATAGCCATTCATGGTAAGAAATGGTGGTGAGTTTTGCTTACCTATATTATATATATGACAATTTCAAATGCTTGGAGATTAAATGTTATGAGTCACAGCGATAACATGGACCAACATTTATTTAGACGTTCCATTGCAAGGTATTATTTACGCCAAAACGTTCAAACAAAAGCTCGACCTTCATCTTTATTGATACTGGGGTTACCTCAAGATAGTATAGGTCACTACCCCCAAAAACTAGAAAAACAGCTAAGATGTGTTTTATGTCATGCAAGAGTTCGCTGGTAATGCAAAAAATTTTCAAAAACTTTATGCATTGAAAAAAGATGTTTTGAGGATTTCCACCTGTAAGCCGCCGCTGTACTCAATTGAGTACACCCATACCACTCAGCCTACTTATCACTTTTAAAACTTTTTTCGTTAATTTGTATTAATTTTATATAAAATTAACTAAAAAATAAACTTTTTTGTTAATTATCTCTTCTCGTTTTATTTTGGCGGTAAATGGGTTAATATCGAGTAGCTGTATAGCTGGAAAAGTACATCGAGCTAAAAGAAAATGATGTTGAGCAACAATTTTTTTTTTTTACAAACTCGTTGTAAATACCTTTTAGTAAACAAATTCCGAGTATATTTGTTATAAAGGTTTCCTTCCCTCGCTGATAAATATGCTGTGGTACATATATTTTTTTATTTTTATTTTTATTGTTTGAATATTTTGGCATGGTTTGACAGCACTTTAACCACACTAAGCAGTCTTTAATATAATGACAACAAAAAGTAGTGTCTACACGGCAGAAACATACGCACCAAAATATACGAAAATGCCAAAAGTATGTGAAACTCCTGGTTAATTTTCAAAAGCACAAAAAAAATTTATAATTCGCTTAAAAAAAAATCACATATTTGCTAAAACAATTTCTTATTGTTTTAGAAACTCCCTTATAAAATGCCCGGTATTCTGTTATAAAACAACCAAACAATACAAATGCTTTTAGACCCTTAGAAGCTTTTGTATTATAAAAAATAAAAATAAAAAATGAAATGCGGCATCAGACTTTCTTTTTTATTTTCTGCTTTATTTGTGCGGAACATTTAAGCACACGTTCTATAAGTAAAAACCAATGCCAAATTTTTGCGATGATCTTCTTGAACAAGAAAAAAACAACAGAAAATTTAAGGAAAAGAATAAAATTCTTCGTTTGATCCATTCTTTTGGAATGGGGGATGGGGGAAAAAAGGTTTTCATAATATTTTGTTAATACGTTTGTTTTTGGAAACATGAATGAATATTGCACTTATTTGTTGTTTCTGCGTTCTTTTGTCTTTTTAACTGCTTTATTGTAGGAGTTGTTATTGCTGTGTTTTCATGTTGTTGGTTTGATGTGTCTGCTTAACAATTTGATTTCACACATTCGCGCGCATTGTTGTCCTTGCAGCCATCTACTGCCACAGTCATACTTCTCATCATCGACACTCAACGTTTTTGTTGATGTTGTCCTGAAAGCCGAATTAGTTAGTGTGGTTAGTAAAACATGCTACAACATGACATACAAATTTTTGGTGCTTTTGTTGTTGTTGTTGTTGTTAGATTGTTGTTTTCTGTTGTATGTCGCTTGTTCCATGTTTATACCCATGTTCTTTTTAAGCTTATGTTGCGGTTAATATTTATAACGCTTGTGGTCTAAATTTTTATGACTTTTTTCTCTTTTTGCTTAGAACGTATATTCATTTGTAAATAAGTGTGTCTGCTTGTGAACTTAACAGTGCACTGTGGTATAAAAACTCTAAAAAGAGGTTCTTTTACAAGCTTTTTAATATTTGTTCTGTTTTTCAGTTTTTTTTTTTATCATTAAAGCGTTTAATTGCTCAGATTAATATACATTTAGTTATTAGTGAACAGTACGGACCAAGGAAAACGGGTTTTCCGATAGAGAAAACACTATGAAAACATCTGGTTTGTTATAACCAAAAGACAGCACTCTAGGAGTGGAGTTGATGAATGCATGGTATTTGCCAGAACAGTGTTCTGTACCTTAATGAGCTGCTAGTTAAATATAATAGACGATACAGTGAGACAAATTGGCGGACCCTGAATAAAACTTCAAGACCAGATGGTATTTCAGCCGAGATCATAAAGCGCATTGCAGAAAACTGCCCCAATATTCTCCTAATAGTTTTTAATATGTACTGGACATGCGGTTTGTTCTCGGATATTTGATATTTGAAAAAGGCAAAAACTTGATTTGATGAAAAAGAAGAAGACGTTCTAGCTCAGCCTTCAGCAAATGGGGTCTGTGGATGATAGATATAGCTAGTAAGTTGTTTGAAAAGCTGATAAGGAGTAGGATTACAATGAAGATTGAAAGGTCAGATCTACAAAACAATATGGCTTTAGGAACGGCAAGTCAACATTTGTGGCAATAAAAAATTTTGGTTTTAGATCAACTACTCAAGAAACATTATTTTGCTAACTACACTAGATATCTGGAATGCCTTTAATAGCCTGCACTGAAAAGTCACTTCACTGTCTCTGCTTAATATAATCAAAAGCTTTCTTTGCAATCGTGGCCTTCTGTACGACTCGAAAAGCGCTAAAATAAAGAAAAGAACAATGTCAGGAGCATCCCAAGGTTCCATACTTGGCTCGGGCTTACGAAACATAACATATGAACAAAATTTCATTTTGGAAATGCCCGATGATACCTATCTGGTAGAGTATGCTGACAATATAGCAGCTGCTATCGCTGTCAAAAACCTAGAGACAGTACGGATTAAGTCTCGTAGCAGAAGGAGAAACATATTCCACTGACGACAGATTTAGATTAATTATGCAGCGAATAAAGCTGGAAAGATAGTGTGAATGCTGAGCGGTCTTACGGCTAAAGTTAGAGGGCCAACACAACTTAAGTGGAACAAAGTGCTACTATATGGGAGTGAAGTCTGAGGCCATTCAGAGTGGCATCAACTTACCGGAGAGAGTCCCGGTGTCATAATGAAAATCAATGGTTGTATACCAACAGATCTTTTAATTGAGCAAAGATGCAAGATTTGGACGAAATGAAAGTTAAGATATTAATTAGATATAAAGGAAATACAAACAGAATCTAATCGAAAATTTCAGGAGAAGTGGAGCAACTCTATTAATGGCAGATAGACCACCAGGTTTATTTCAAGTTTGGTATAACAGGGGAAATTAATACCCCTGCTATGACAGATGCTATTAGGACATGATTATTTTTGAAAATATTTCTTTTAAACCGGGAAGGATCCAATTTGTATATATGTTGATAGAATGTTTTGAATGTGGACGATGGAGTCATGAAAAATGTAGACTAGAAAGTAGCATCGGATATACTAAAGAGGAAAATATAGTGCAAATAATATTGCATTACACAGAATATTAGAATAAAATGGCAAAATTTGTATGTCGAAAATATCCTTAAGATGAAGAAAGTGGATATGGAAGGAAGAAGGATTCGTTTGGACGGAAGCAACTTTAAATAATGTTTAATCAACCCTAAGCCCTTATCGGAAGTAATACCAGAGCGGTGCCCGATAAAGAAACTCTCAGGAAAAGGTGTGATTTTAGTGAAGACTCCAGATACTGCATTCGTTGGTACCTACGTACTTGCGAGGGCTCTTACCGCAATCAACATGCAACTTGCTGTTGATCATTCAAGGGTGAATGTATAACACTGGCCTTTGAATGATCAATTCACAGCAATTTGTCTCATTCCTAAGGCGCTTAATAATAAAATAAGAAAAAGAAATATATGTTCTGTTGTCATAATATACTAAAATTCCAATACAATGCACAGCATTTAGTAGGGGTTTAACCCTGAGTATTGGTCTCAATAAAAAAAAACACTTTCATAATCAAATAGTCCCACTGTGCATACTGAGAGTGAATAAAAAAAATTACCAACAACAAAACAAGCTTAAAATGTTAAAGGAGGAAAAGAATTAAATAAAGATTCTTTCTTATCTGTTTATCTTGTCTTTTGCCTGTTCTTTTCACTTCTGATTATTCACTGTTGCTGCCTGATTTTATTCATGTTGTGACTTTTTTGTGAATGACTGTCTGTTTAAATGTAAAACTAAAGAGAAGAAAATAAAAACACAAATTTTTTGGCAGTGTTTGTTGTTATTATTTGTAGTAGTTTGAGAATCCTTGTTATACAGCCAAAACACAATAATAATAATAAAAAACTCACACATAAAAAAAAGAGAATTTATATGCCCGACGTGACACTTGTTAACTGCGTTTAACAGCCTTAAGTGTAAGCATGTTTGTTCTTGTTTCGAACAAAAAAAAATGTCTGTTTCTGTTGCATAGCCTGTTCATTTGTTTGTGTTTTCATTTTTCTTATTTCATTTCAATTTTGTTCTGAGCTAAGCATTGCAGTAAAATGCTGCTAATGATTTTGTATTTTGATTTTATGCAAATTTTTAGTTATATTTCTCTAAAGAAAAGGACAAAAAAAGTAATAACAAAACCTTCATTAATTCTGAAGCAAACATTTTTTGAAAAATATATTCCCTTCATTTTTCTCCTTTGTCGTCTTCTTCTTTTTCTTACGACATTGTTAATCAAGAGGTTCAATTAAAAGTTGAATGCCATTTCGATACAACTGCACTGATTTGTAAAAATATTTTAAGAATTTTTATTCTTCTTTAATTAATTTTAAGGCAGAGTGCTTTGGCAACAACAATAGAGAAGATTTGCATTTTTCTTATGGTTGTATTAACCGTATTAACCGTCGATGTGGTTGAAGGAGCAGATCGAACGTATTTTTATTTCTAAATATGACAAGCATTCGACAAAAACATCGTAATTATGAATTTTTCTTATTTTCAATATTCACAATAGCTGAATTTTAACAGCTGACACTAAAACATACGTTTTACCTTCTTTTAAAACTAATTTATATATTAAAAAAAATTTCGCTGGAGTTGGCGTGTGACGGTAATTAAATAAGTTGATTATAATTGGTAGTAGTACTAAAATTTTTGAAATTGATTTTCGAGTATGTTCGCCTAAGCAAAATACCCTACTTCACATCTAGCCTTATGCATAACGAAAAGTTACCAACTCTTTGTACACAACCAAATCGATATTCATAAAAAATTGTTTACGATCTGTTAACCTAAAAGAAATCAACTCTGAAAACTGTACAACCTCAATTTCCACATTTCTTCATAGAATTACAGCCAGACCCACGATTTCGAAAGAAAACTTAAGCGAAACAAACTCAGTCACTCACTGTGAATCTAAACTGCGGCCAACTAATTACCAACTTAGCGTTTGCTTTGCTTTACGCTTCCAACGTAATGTAAATAAACATCAAAGCTGCCATATCAACATATCACAAAATAATCGCCAATATACAAGAAAAAAAAAAACACTGAAATGCTTAAATTGTACAGTAAAAATGCAGTGATTTTGTTTATTTATGTTTATGTATATAAAACAAATTTGCGAAAAAAAAAATTTGTGAGGAAAATATAACACACAAATATTGTGAAAAAAAAAATTAAACCCATTTTACTAGTATTTTCAATGGGTTGCTGTCTTAGTTTCTTGCAAGTTGTACCAACTGTTCCTCAGTTGCCATTTTACTGCTGCCATAAATCACACTTCCTCGAGCAAAGTCAGGATGCTCCTCCATGCATTCCACAAGAGCTTGCAATTGATGATAATTTGACTTTTGCTACTGAAGTAGTAAATTTTTTTGTAACTAACATGTTATATATATCGCTCTTTTGCGAGAAGAGTGACATAACTCAAAAAACACATTTTTGAGTTAATAATGCAAAAATATAAGACGAACTGTAATCTAAAATATTTCTAAAAATTTTCTTTTTATCTCTTTTTCTGGCTTTTGGTCGCCACTTGACCAAAATTGTCTTGTACTTTTTCCATCAGTTTGGCTAAATTAAAATGTTTAAATGCATTTATCTCAGAATTGCTTTTTGGAGTTATGCCACTCTTCTCGCAAATGAGCGATATGTACATAAAGTATAATTTTACTTACATTTTATTTTTTATTTCTTCTATTTATTATTTCTTTTTACAAAAACACTCTTTTTTTATGCAAACGATAACAAATCAACTGGTGAGCGATTTTGACATTTGTGTTCGTACAAACAACGGATTTGTAACATTAGTGAGCCGCAATTTTGTACTACAATGCTAACATTACCAATCGCATTTATTTCTGGCAACACAAAAATTAGTGTGCCGCAAATCAGCTGTTTGTGTCTTAAAACTACAAGATTCTATATCGTGGGCCTGGCTGTTAATTTACAAAATTGTTTGTATTAAATTATTATTAAATATTAAAAAGGCCAAACGGTTAATGAAAATAAAAAAGATTCACATTTAGAAAGTACAAATTATATAGCGTAACAAATGGTCAGCATATCGTAAGAAAGTTATTGGAGTATCGTAAGCAATGGCTTAGCATATGCTTTGGGTATGTTGGTGAGACGGAAAAGTAAAAGTTAACTTTCCTAATGTCGACAGTCTCAAAGGGAAATTTCAAGAATTTGTTAAAGAAGCTTTCCCAATGTGCTACCAGTCTGGTCGTAATTAATTTATAAACAATTGACAATCACAATATTACTTTTTTATTGTAGAATTTGTGTGTAATTTTTAAGCAAAGCTATTCCATTAATTACTGTATATATGCTTTAAAATGTTATTAACCCTAGAACCATATCGCTAATTTTTACGCAATTTTTCAAGAAAATTTTCAATTTATTTATTTTAATTGAATTTATTTATTTATTTTAATTCATATGTTATAAAAAGAAAAGAATTTTTAGTATATTTACATTATTCAGTTATCGTTGTCCATACAATTTTGACAAATTTTAAAAAAAGTGCACGTAAAATTTACGTACGTTATGGTTCTAGGGTTAAATTTCTCTACATGACAATATGCACGGTTGCATTTCATATACCAGCTGCAAACAAATGCTGCGTTAGTTATGAATTACGAGTATAAATAAATCCTAGAACTCTGTATTTACTAACTTTTAGTTTATGTATAATTAGTTCCAATTTTTGTTATGATTTATCACAATGCGCCTTTATTTTCAATAAAATATATTGCTAATTTCTATATTATCTGGACATTTTTTAAGGTAGTGTTTAACAATCTTTTAAATCATTGAAATATTTCTTTGTTTTCAAAAACAAATAAAATCATTGTCTCTATTGTCGGTAAAGTTTTCACAACTACTTTGTGTTTTATTAAAAAAAATATATATTTAATCAAATATTTCCAACAATTAAATGTTCATTAAATGCATGCCTATTTATAGAAATTTACTAAAACTGAAAATGAGAAAAATGCAATTTGCTTCAAGTAAGTGATAGTAAGCGAACGAAAGGAAATAATGATCAGCTGTAATAAATTGGCAATTGTTAAACAAGAAAATATAAATAACAAAAAATAAAGTAAATTAAAACAAGAAAAAACAATTGCTAAAATTTATCTATATGGTACTATACAGTATCGCACAAAACGTTTGCAACTCATACTTAAAATAATAATTTAGTTACATAGATTGAGACTAGACTTTATCTCTCAAAGTCGGAATTTTCAAACAGAAAACTTGTAATCGATATCTTTTTTAACACTCAGGTTGAACTTTATACCTATAAGTGCAATGTCTGCACCTTAAGTACTTTCTTTTAACACCCTTAATAGTAAACTTCTCCATTAAGAATGCTCGTGTATGGTATTCCCATATAGTTGTGAGGGGGTTTATGTGCTCTATCCGCAGCTATTTCATATTTTTTATATATCTCGGGTTAATGATGCCACTTAAGGTTTTCGACCCCAAATTTTTCAGTCTGCAATCCGTTTTCGGATATCTCGTCCGTTTTTGACTAATTGTTTACTATTGGTAAGTAAAATGGATAGAAAGTAACCAAAGTTACAAACCTCTCATTTCTATGGGTATAAAAGCACATAAAAATAGTTCACAAACAAACTAACGCTGTCTTCTACCTACGCTATTAATGCAGAAACTGTATTCTGTCAGGGTAAAATTTTAATTTGCATTAGTTAGTTCTAAATGCAAATTAACGTTGTCGTCTGTCTACGAAATTACACTCACTTTTAGCAATTTTTAAAAGTGGATTATTTTAAAAAAATTTAAATGGATATTTTTTTTTTAACCTACTTAGCGAAGACACTCACCGCAATCAACATACAACAATGGGACAATTGCTGTTGATCATTTAAGGGTGAAGGTATAATACTGGCCTTTGAATGATCAAACAAACAAAACCAAAATTAATAAAAAAAAATTGATCACTCTTCCAGGGGCTCGAAATTCTGACCTCCAGTATACAAAATTGTAATGCGCTCGCTTCTGGCGCTGCACTCTAAACACCACGGCTACAGTCGTAAATGGCGTCGATGTCGACTAATATGGAGAAAATGGAATAAGAGGGCAAAAAGTATAATAAATTGTAATTCTGTTTCATCCAAATAAGATGACAATTACAAAAACTGCAATGATGGTGAGAAAAGGAGAATATGATAGAAACTGTTGTGTGACTTTACTTCGACTAACTCATACAAGTGTATGTACATACATATGGAAGAACATAATTTCGGTATGTGATTTCTTAAAAAGTGTGAGTTAAATAGTTGATGTTTGATCTTGAATATGCACAGGACACAAAGAACTCTGCTGAGACTACCGTAGCTGGGGTCGAAGACAGTTGTTCAGGTTGGCTAGTGTACTTTTCCTTACCGGACATCATTTTCTTTTGATTACTAAAAATATTCATTGTATTTAACTTTGATCTAATTAAAGTGTTTCTGACGAAACAAAAATTAATAAAAAAAATTGATCACTCATCCTGGGGCTCGAACTTCAGATCTCCAGCACATAAAATTTATATATTTTCTTTTGTATTTAACAGATGAACCAGCCATCTTTTAAATTTTTTGTTTTCCAAAAAACTGTGAAACGTTTTATCCAATACTGTATTGCAGTTTTTTTAATATATCTTTTTTTATTTTGTTCATGAAACTTATGTAACAATCAATCCAAATTATAACATTCCATTTGGAATTGTTCAATATGACTTTATTTGTTTTTTTTTTTAATACAATACGGACTTATATATACAAACTTATATTGGTATACAGTACAATCTTAATTTGCGCAACTCCCGATAATTGAAACATTGCGAATTTATAGCTGCAACTATTTCCAAAAACTAATATTTTATTATTAATGGTATTCACAACGAACTTGTTAATTTATTAAAGTTATCAACTGTGAACGACCTCCTTTTTCAAACGTCTGGTAACTTTCGTAGTAAACCTTTTGGTTACCCACTTTAAGAACAGTTTATGATTTATCAAAATAAAATAAAAAACTCTTTAATTAGCAATCTTACTCTCAATATATACGAAAATTGCCAAAACACAAATATTTTTTTAGAAATGTATTACAAATGACTTTTATTATTTAGAAACTTCAACAGCTGTTTGTGAATTACCAACTAACAACTATTTTATCAGGGATGCCGTGTCGTTAATTTGTTAAATGTGAATCCGGTAATGCGATAAATATACAAAAACAAAATTCGTGTAAAAACGTAACTATTAACGACTAACAAATTAACAAGCTCGGTGTGAATACCTCTATTATATTTTTTATTATATATTTTTCAAATGTATCTCTTTTTTACTACTTTCTCTTAAGAAACTTAGATTTATCAAAGTTATAATCCTGAGATAAAAAATCCCATTTCAATGCAAATAACATAAACTAAAATATAGTAAATACATATGTAGCTTAAGATCTGCTTTATAATTTGGAACTATTACAACAGCTACTCTCAGCTGGTATATAAAATGCAACCCTGTGGTTGTTATTAAACAATAAAAGTAAGCATTGCTGCTTGGTATAACGTTAATGCTTTTATTTAAGTTACTTATCGGTCCTGAAAGCCATACAACCCATACTATTGGTCAATTAATCATTTCGTAAGATCTTCAGCTAGAGAAGCCGTACAGGATATTTTAACGATATTATATTCCACATATAATGGCATCAAGAAGTATTTTGTGTAAATTTAAATGAAAACCGGCTATAATAAATAAAAATCGTTTACTTCAAATTTGTTGCACTGGGAACAGATTTTTTCAAGTTGCGCAAATCGAGCTTGCACTGTATATTTTTAATTCACTCGTATGCATGTTACCGATACTACAAATCGAATATGAAATAAATAAGCAATTGTCATAATTATATGTAAACACGTCAGATATTCAGGTAATATTTGTGATTTGCTAGTTCCTCAATTTTAAAAATACGATAAAAAGTAACACAAATTATACAAAAAAAAAAAATAAAATAAAAATGCACAAATAAATTGACCACAATGCGAAATAAGAAAATGTATCATTGCATTCGCATTATTATTATTATTGTTTCAGAGTTTTAAAGGAATTGTTTTTTGGTATAAATTTATTTTTAAATTTATATAAATAATTTTACAGTTTTTATATAAATGTATTACTTTAATTTACTGGTTTTATTTTTTCTTTGTAAGAAAATAAAAATACTAGAAAAGTCAAATGATGTTCAAAACCAGTAATTTTGCCTTTTATAGATATTTTCATGTATATTTGTATGTACATACGTGTATATTATTTTAATAGGAAATGACAATATTTACTATTCAAAAGTACTTAACTTTGTTACTCTCTACTATATCGCTTAGACAAGCTTAAATTAAAATAAATGTAAATATAACAATCATTTTTACATAAACAGTTTTATGTCTGCCCTGAAAATTTAAGTATTTTGAGTTGTGCCCCTTTTGTATTTAGGGTGCGATATATGTATGTATATGCTATAAACATGTATATACATATATACTTGTAACCTAAGGTGGAAGAAAATGTAATTCACCACGGTTTTCTATATTTGTGTTTGTCCAAAAATCGTTTTAAATTTGTTTGTACTGATCTTGTTTTTTTTTATGTCTTAATATTATACCAAGTAAATGCAAACACCAAACGAACCGGAATTGGGAGCAATTATAAGATATTAGTAACGATACAAATCCCGATATAAAATCGCATTTAATAATTTATTTTTGTATTACAAATATTTTATATTATTTTTACTATATCTACAGGTAACCCTCTTACAATGCGATTCACAAAAAGCAAATATTTTGTAATAAAGACTGTTTTCTTTTTAGTTACATTTTTTTAAAAAATTATTACTGCTAGAATTATTTACGGGCAAATAAATAAACCAAGCTGATATAGGGGCAATGATAAACGAAATACATTTATGGATGGGAAATAGCTATGATAATATTTCTAATATGGGCATTTCCTGGGGTCGCGAACGTACGTTCGTACGCTTTTGATGTACAAGAACATGGAAAAAAAACTTTTTCTAGCATATTTTTTTGCTATTAAATAGCATTTTGGAAGCTCTATGTGTAGTGCAAAAGATGGATTTATTTGAGTTGAAGTTTTCATAATAATAGTTAAAAACACATGGTCACGAACGTACGCAAAATAGAAGTCAACTTTGGCTGGCAGTAGTGAAATGTAAAATTCTGCGAAATGGAACGGAATATTTAAAAGCGATTAATTTATTTTTAAAGCATACTAATGTAGGTCTCTATCCAGTATTTTCACAATAAAATATCTCTATTGGTTTTTGTTTAATTGGCTTAAGTATCGGTCGCGAACGTACGGGTCGCGAACGTACGATATTTCCATATGTTTTTTTTACTATTACCACCATGCATTTTCCAATAAATATCTTCAAATGTCATTAATAAAAACTAAACACTCAATTTATAGCGTATAGTAACACTCATAACAAGAAATGTACCAATTTATTTAATATGAAATAATGAATTTTTAACAATATTTACGATATTTTTGTTTTTTTTTTTTATTTGAATTGGCTGTTAGAGCCATACTTTATTCAAATACCTAGTCACAGAAAATCGAATGAATTATTCTGATACCTGGAACATTCGGTACATCATTCCATTTTTCCAGAAAAGTGGGGAACATCTTACAAATTTTATCAGCTCCAATGTATATTATATTAATTCCAGTAATGTGGTGATGGGCACAGTTGTAAAAAGCCAAAGCATCAGTTAAAGTAATGCTTTCTGTTGTGGTTATTTGAAAATCCTTTCTCTTTACAATCGTTCCAACGCCTACGTTGGCACCTTTTGCATGTTATGTTGCAAAGAAATGCCACTCAAGTGTTTTAAAAGCAAATTTAGCCATTAAGTCGGGTAAGCTCCAAAAAATAAATTTATTTTGGAATTGAGAGCTACTTCCGTCCGAGAAAATCAATATGTTTTGAAATTTGCCATGTTGATTTATAATTTCTTCAATAATCTTCGTTATAAAAAAGTACACATCGATTTTGCATTTGTTCTATAACCTTTTTATTTTTTTTAGCTAACCGTCGTTTTCGCATCCTCTCAGCAGATTTTTCCCGTGAAATGTTTAGTTTTTGTGAATCGCTTTTGATTTTGTTTTTCATTTTGCGATTTATCACACGTTTTGCCCATCTACGAAAGTATATTATCGTGTAATGAAAATAAATATATATATTGTTTATGAAAAAATTTACTTACGGTCGCGAACGTACGAAACTTTGCAAGTAAAAAAAAAGTTTATTTAATTATAACACTGAAGTTTTTTTTTCATGTACAAATTAGCGACACCAAACTTAATTAAAATATGTTTTGTCCGACCCCTGTGGACGTTTGATGCAAAGCAATTACAATAAAATGATGTTTTCGGTCGCGAACGTACGAATAAAACTTAGATAAGATACAAATTAAAAATTAACCGTTAATCGAACTTTTTTTGTTCTCCATACACATTTTCCTTATTAATTAATTTGAAAAGAGAGGTTTTGGATAAAGAGTGCAAACATAACATATTTTTTGCATGTAAAATAATTAAATATAAAAATGTCTTTAAAAGTAGCTTAAAAAGAAAATAAAATATTTTCCAATTTCCGGTCCAATTTCCTCAAGTAAATACCAGAGATATGCCATGAAATCATTCTATTATAAAAATATAGACCCTTTTTTATAATTATTAACAATAAAAGGTGATTATTGTCAACATATTATTTTTCAAACTTGGTGGACCTTTCTGTGGAAATGCCCATATACAAAAGTTTTAAATATAGCAAATCAAATGGAGAGTATGTTTCAGAAAATTATCTTTAAAAAATAGGTTGGTCGTGGTATAGTGCTTAGAGTGCTCGCACAGAAACTTAAACGGCCGAGTTTCAATCCTAGCGAAGGACAAAAATTATAAAATAAAAATTTGCGGTTTTTCTAAATTATAATTTAAAAAAGGAGGTATTCCCCCTCCAAGAAACACAGCTTTCAGAAACCGCTCCTTGACATTTCCAGTCTATTCCACCAAAAACGAATGATCAGAAGTACAGCGCCACCGTCTGGGAAGATTACAGCTAACCTACTAAAGACACTCGCCACTCACATTCAACATACACCGACAGATGGGGTAACTGCTGTGTATCATTCAAGGGTGAGAGTATAACACTGGTCCTTGATTGGTCAAATTGACAGCAACTTGTTTCATGAACAAAAAGGCGCATAATATACTATCTATACATAAAAAAATATATCTGTCAGCCCTGAGTAGTGGTTAAAAAAAATAAAAGGAAGGAAATATTTAGAAGGAATCTATAAAATTGATATTGAAATCTGTGGAATATGGGATGAAGAAGACTAAGATTTGTAGAGACTTGTGGCTTTTCGTTTAATTTGATTTTTTAAATCTTAAAATTAAAATTATATTTGAAATTCCACTTTTATTTTGTTTATATAAATATGCCCGTATTCATAAAAAATATTTTAGGTTTACTGAGGGTTTATTTTACAAGTATTGCATAGAAATATGTCAAATAAACCCTCATTAAAGTTTTATCACATTATATGTTTTATTATGTTTTAGTAAATAAATAAAAAAATATATAGAGAATATATGGGCAATTTCAAAAATTTTCGACATTTTGATATTTTTTTTTCCAATTTTTTTTTGGATGACACGAATGATGCTTTGGTCACGTGAAGGGTGATATTTTAGCATACCAAAACAGTTCGCGTTAATCATTTATTGCAAACGGCGCGAAAGTTATGGAGGTTTTAAGTTAAAATTTCTTTAAAAAAAAATTTAAAGTTAAATTTATTGGTTTATTTTAATAAATGTTGTATGGATGCATGAAACTCATTTCAAATTCATCAATGCAGTCCAAATTCATCAATGCACTGATAAAATACATAAAAAAATATCAATTATAATTAAAATTCCTTGACATTAAAAAACGCGAATTTTTGCAAAAATATGAATGTTTCACCGATTGTTATAATATGTGTTTATATAACGCATAACTAATTAACAGAAAAACAATGTTTTAACTTGCAAATTTAAAAAATAAAAAAATTATATAAGAATTATTTTTGAGGTTAGAATTTTTTTTTTTATCTGTAAAATTTAAAATCATGAAAATTTTTTAATGCCTATTCGGTTTTATTATCAAGCTTAAAAAACCTTTCATTTGGTGTCAATCGCGGCGGAATCTATACATAACTGCAGATGTCACAAAGCAAAATGTGTTTGAAGAAAAATACCGCTGTACCCTCTAAATATGGACCGAATTCAACCGTATTTATATATGATCTTTAGTTCAACGCCGCACTTCATTTCCAATACTTTACATTGATTTTAAACCACGGATTAATTAAAAAAAACACCAAACAAAATCATGAAATTTCGCAAAATTTTTATTTTCTTTATAAAATTTTTCCGTTTCAAAATATTTTAACGCCTTCTCGACGTTGAGGTGCCATTTACTAAGAAGTTTAGATCATGCAATACATAAACCAGTTTTAAATAAGATTGCAAATGTCAGGCGCGAAAAACTGTAATTTTTGACAAATTTACGCCAATTCTATAAAAGTTTGAGGTCATCGTTCTCAGCAACTAGCAGCCTGACATCGACGTGATATGGCGCAAATTTTAGCAAATTACACCATCTAATAAATACTGTTGACGAAATGCAATTTTCTTTAACGGCGCAAAAACGCTATAGAAAAAAACTGCGAAAATTAAAAAATCGGAACATTTTGGTTTCAAAAATGAACCGCTGTACAACTTTTTCCCAAATAGTAGTATGGGCATAACTTTTATAGTGTAAATATCTACAAAGTCTAGTGACTTTATTTTATATCAGTGGGCATCGGAAGTTTAAAACTAAAAGTAGAAAAGTGATGAAATATGAAAAAACTCTTGTAAATTTCAAGCCTTTTTTTGACTTCTTCGATATTTGAGAGCCCATAACTTTTAAAAATAAAGAACTGATGGTCTGAAATTTTGAATTTCCCAGTTTTCTAGTGTGTCCTACCATTCCCTTTTGACCGTTTTGGTCAATTCGAAAAACTGAAGAAATAATAAGCATCTGAACTCAGTTTCATCAAATGTTGAAAATTTTTGAAATTGCCCATATATGTACATCAGACATAATTTTGCGATTATGGACTTAATGTCTCCTAAAACGCGATGGATTATAACGCGTCAGTTTTTAAAAACCCATCCATCCTGCTATAGGAGAGATACCTGTATGTTTTTTGTTTTGTTTTCGTAATTAAGATACTAAATAATAAAGAGGATGCATACATACATACGATAATAACATTTGTTTAATTATTGTAATGAATTGTTAAATTGTCATAATTAATAAACTTAGCAATAAACAATATATAAGTATTTATAAGAAAAAGTAGTTGTGAGTTTGAAAGTGTCTATTTCGTCAAAATACAATTTTTTCTGTTAATAAAATATTCACAATAAAAAATATTTATTTTTTAAGTTTTTTATTTATTCTGTTATAAGTATGTTGCTCTGTGGCTGTTAAAAAATAAACGTGACTTACCAGCATCCAGATAAATATTGCATACCAAACTTGCAATCACTGAAATTGAAGACAAAATATAAAAAAAAACTGAATTGAATGAAAAAAAAGCAAAGCGAAGTAAAAAAAATCTTTACCCACCAGCAGGATATTTGAGATGCCCCAAAAGAGCATAAACCTCAACCTGATGCTTAATGCTGATGATGATGACGATGACGACGACGACAATAGTTGCAATGTGAATGATGAAGATGATGCAAATAAAACAATGCTAACTGCAACATATATTCAAGTAATTCCTTCACATACACTACACATACCACGCAGCTTTTATATTCTACACCTTCACGCCGTTGTTCAAAAGTTGTTTCAAAATGCGGTGGCAATGAAGGCAATATTAATATGCTACACAAGTATGCTGTAGATTTGTTTCGAAAAAATTCTGATGTGTGATGGAAATCGATTTCGATCGAGATTGAAATCGAATGGAAGTTCAAGTTTTTCAGATTTAGAATTCCTTTTTTACTCATTACCTTAATGACTATTGCCACTACGTCCTTGATTTTTATACTTTTAATATAATTAAAATAGATAATTATTATATGCTGAAGACTCGAGTTCGACTTATATGACTTTGAAAATACAAATGATGTCAATTTCGAACAAAATCGTTCTGCATTACATACCTGGTTATTAAGTTGTTTAAAGTTTATGGTTATGCTATAAAGAATAGTAGGTAGAATAAGAAAGTGCTTTTAAATATTTAAGAAAAATTAGCAGATACCTAATAAACCTGTTATTAGATAACAAATTATATACATCCATTCCTGTTTTATACGGTTTTATATAAAGAAAAATAGGCACTAATTTAAATGTTTTATATATGTATATATTTTTTTTATTTACATAGACAAGACAAATGGCACTTCAACCACTTGTCTGAACTTTGATAAATTGTCATGCCTACGCAGATAGAAAATCAATTTTATTAAATAATTTTGTATTACGTTTGTACTACCCCTAACTTGCTATCCCCTAGCACATTACTACTGAGGACCCTAAGAATTATCATTAATTTTTGTCAATTTAAGGAAATTAAATATATGGCGTTTTGTTTTCCACAAAAAAATGATGTATTTTTTATGATTTTTTTACATTGTATTTCTGGAGAGTGTTGTTTGTATTAACACAGCATAAGGGCATACGTGTATTTTTTATTTTTCTATGTGTCTTAAGGTACTAACAAGTCGGATTCGACTCGGCAATTAAGTTGTACTTTTTTAACTTTATATGTATCACTCCATAAATTTTGTTTATATAAAAATGGTGAAAATGAAATGTTTAGAAATTAGAAAATTACACTCAATAAAACTGTGATAAAACACATTTAAGTCAGTACATGTAAGGGAATCTTTAACAGGAAATATGAATGTACATAGAAGTTTTAAAACCAAACTCCACTTATGCCGGTTGTGTCTAATAGAGTCGATGTATATAAAAGCACACCTCACTGTTCCAACAATTTTTGTCTCCATCTGCTTGGTTTATAACCCCTCAATATCTTGCTAGATGTATATCTCAGTGAGCGCCCTCGTACGGGAAATGCGTGAGCCAATCTTAAGTATTTAAATTGTGCGTTATCTATTACAAAATTCGTAGAATATGAAATAGCGTTGTTACAAGGAACACAGTGTTATGCTACTACTTGGATGAACTTTGACTCTTGATGTTTTTCAGATTTTCCGAACATATTGAACACAGACGGGGTTATTTGAAACACAGACGAGGTGTACACGATAATTAAATTTTATAACTTTAGTTATGAATATCTACAGGTTAGGAACTCTTGCATTGAATGCTGCTCAAAATGTAATCTATGGAATACACCATCACGTACACGACCAAGTCAACGCCATCATATTGAATTCATATAGGACCAAGCCAATGCAGACATCCAAGTAAGTGAAATTGCTAATGAAAACTCTTTTCTTCGGTTCCTTTTCGGATCTGGTCAGTACAAGTACTCCTCAAATAAGAGACAAAAATTATAAGTGGAATTCGTTCAGAAAACAATTATTGATTATTTTAAAAATTTATTTTATTTTGTAAATTAAATAATTCAAGGATATTATATTTCTTCTTAAGTAGTTACGGCCTTACAGAACTAGACCACTTTATAAGGGATAAAATGCGATTTCGCCATGTCAGGATTAATCCTGGCCATCAAGAGGTAAATAAGAATATACACTACACATGAAATAGCTTATTATATACGTTGCTACAGTGTCTATTGACAAATATTTTTAATTTAAAATTTAGCGTTTTTAAAGCACAGTAATCATACGATTTGAAGACACCGCACAGCGGTACGACTTGATACTTTTTTCTGCAAAAAATATAAGGAGTGGAACTAGAACCTTGAAACTTGGCACGGAGTATTATATTGACTAAATTAAGAAATTAAAAGAGTTTCATGAAAATCAGCCACGCCCATCGCCCACAGTGCACCGTTGTCTTGAAGTAGTCGCCGTGGTCTAGTGGTTTGTGTGTTGGCTTACTAAGACGATAGTGCCGGGTTAAAATCTCAGCTCTGACAACGTGAAGAAAAAAGAAATATGAAAAAATTATTTCTTATCGCGACTACCTCTCAGCAGTCTTCTAACAGAAACTCTGAGAGTAACTGGTTGCCATATAAAAGATACTCAAATCTGTCTTCCGGAGTCGACTTTAAACTGTAGGTCCCGGTACTCATGGATAAAAGTTCACACACAACATGAGTGCTGCGTGAAGCTAGGCCGTAACCCTGATACAGGGTTGTAATGACTAATTAAGTATGTATGTATGTACATATGTTGTCTTGAAGTGTAATCCCAACAATGGAAAGCACCATATTTATTAAAACAGATAGTGAATGTAATTTAAAATGTGTTTCCCTTCGAATTTTAGTTCTATTGAAGTAACTGGTAGTTAAGAGACAAACTCAATACTTCAAGATAACCAAATATAAGTTCGCATAACCAAAAGTTCAGAACTATGAGACACAACAAGCAAGGAAACAAAACAAAAAAATAACACATTGAAAGAAATTTGCATATTTCATTGAGAAGTTCAATCAAACCAACAATAAGTAGACGAAGAAGAAAAAAAAATCAATAAAAGAAGTTTTAAATGCTTAAACAAGTAAAAGGTTTAATGTTTTGTTGTAGGCTCTAAATGCCTGATGACGACGATGTTGATGCCGGGCTTAAATGATGCAAAAATTTGATTAAATTTTAAAGAAAAAATAACTCATTCATACGCAAAGAAAAATAAAAGTAGAGGACAACAAGCCGACAAAACCCTCAGAAATAAAAAAATAAAAAATAAAAACTAAAAATACACACCAAAAATCCTTAAAAAAAATTACCCAAGAACAGATATATGAATGTGTGTTCAAAGAGTTTCAGTTGATTTTTTGTTTTTTTTTTTTTTTTTGTTTTTGGTTTCTGGGCTGAGCCAAAGATGGTTTTTGGGATTTTTGGATGAATGTTGTTAATCTTGAATATGCCATCTCTCCAACAAAATTTATATATGAAGAAAAAAAAACCAAAAAACAAAAAAAGACACAAAGAAAATGAAAACGACAATGATGACAAAGACAAAAACAAAAACAGCGTAGACTAAGCCGTAGACATAAAACACATACCAAACTGAGCCGGTGTAAAAGTATATGACAATGTAGAGATGACTATGGAAAATATACGAAATATGCAAAAGGATATTTTACTTTTTTGATTTTTATTCATCTTGTATGCTACAACCCATACCAAAAGTGATGATGATAATGATGGTGGTGCCAAAAACACACAAAAAAAAAGAAGAAGAAGTTAAGATGAGACAAAAAATGCAAAAAAGACAAAAACAAAACTTTAGAAAGAAGCCTTAAATTGGTATCATTGCATATGAGTACCTCTTTAATAAATATGGCCGTTTGCGTTAAGACCTCACTGAAGTTTAACTTAAAATTGTGAGAAGTTTTTTTTAAACCTTCACTTTGTTTAAGCACTCCGTTTATATTTTGCATTTATAAAACGTGTAGATTTTAAGCAAATATGGCTTGATTAGTCTTAAAAATGGCGTTGCATATACAGACTTTAATAATATCGAAAGCCCAAAAATCTAAAACCAGCAAAGAAAATAAAAAATCATATAGAAGTATGTACATGTGTACAGACATATTTTAGTTATGGGTGGCTTTAAATTTCATTAAATCTTTGCAAAGTAAAACTTAATACTTTTTGGCGCCATATCAGCAAATTAACACTTCATATAACAACATCATTATTATCGTCAACCTTATTTTTTTTATATACTATCACTGCAAGAATAAGTGTATACATTTAAAAAAAAAAATTAAATCAAGTCTGCTGGAATTGGACACACGAAATCAATAACTTGGAATTAATTTATTAAGACATTAAGCAACGTGTGAAATTTGAAATCCTGAATGACATACAAAACCCTACAAACATTTTTTTACTGCTTTTTCTAAAGTGTTTATCGTTTATAAATAGTAAACCTTATTGGTAAATGAAAATCAATTTGAAAATCTAACATTAGAATACAACCATACGCGCGAGTCTATCAAAGAGAAAAATACAAAGTTAAACAAAAATATAAATATTGTTGAATAATTTAGAAATTCTAGTAAAATGGCTGATCATTTTTAATTAATTATATTTCGTTATAAAGCATCTTAATTATATCGGGGCTCATATAAGCCATCGTAGCTGCAATCGTTTAAACAAATTTTACGTGATAAGCCATAAGCTTAATTAAAAATTTTATTTTAAAATTTAATAAAAAAAAATATTAAAAACTATTGATTTCAGCGACTACCTCTTAGCAGTCTTCTGGCAAAAGCTCTGAGAGTAACTAATTGCCATGAACAAGCTTCTCAAGTCTGTCGTTCGGAGTCGACATTAAACTGTAGGTCCCGGTACTCATGGATAAAAATTGACACACACAACATGAGTGCTGAGAGAAGCGAGAAGCTAGGCCTTAATCCTGACACAGGGTTGTAAAGGCCAGTTATGTATGTATGCAAAAATGTAATTCAAAAAAAAAAAAAAAATAAGTTCACATAACACCTTACGCTGTTATTTTAACATCTTGTACAGCCTTTTATGTATTTTCTGTAAAATTTCATTCTGATTCTCCATATGAAAACACTCTCATAACGTTCCTGCTGTTCATGTTCGGAGATAACTAATAGATCAGTGAAATATTACAGGCCAAGTAATTAAAATTAATAACAAGGGTGGCTACAGAGAGAGTTAGGCTGTGTATACTCTCATTCGCCTCGTGAGCTGTTACCGTGGTCAGCTCTCCCTAATCTGCGTATTTAAATTTGAATCAAAGACTGTGTAAAACATAGATGCCCAGTTGTGGCTGATATCAGCAAATTAACTCTCACGTATACTTACGCTCTTTTGTTTGTCAATCAACCAATATATATATTATATATTATATATTTATATATATAATAAGACACAGAAGTACTGCAAGTGTAGTTTGTCTCTCCTACTCAACATGCTGATTTCCTCTTGGTTTATTGACGATCAAACATAAGAGCGTAAGTATACGTGAGAGTTTAATTTGCTGATATCAGCCACTACTGGGCATCTATGGTGTAAAATTACTTTGTTTTGATTGAAGTTTCACTTGTTTTTCTACAACTTTAAAGGAAATGTTTGTATAACATAAATCTGCATAAAATATTTTCATTAAATAGGGGTTAGGCTTTTTTAAACTAATACTTGACAAATTTGTTTATAAATGTTTAACAGCCTTAAGAATTTTTAAATTGCTTTGTACTTTTGTGTCTATTGATTGTAAGAGTTTACAAAAAAAAAGTATTGAATTGAAACATTTTCAATAGATCAAATTCCCTCTGTACACTTTCTATAGTTAATCTTGATTTTAAATCTTCGGGAGTAAGAAAAAAGTAAATAAAGATGTCAAAAATATTTATTGATATTTCGGTAATATGTCATCATCATATTAAATTTTATGGCCTGCGATTTTCAACATCTACGATTAGTTTTATATTTTTTTTTTTTTTTTTTGTTTCTTCCTCATATATTTCGATCTCTGTACCTAAACACTGTAGAGTAATGACAGAAACAACAAAAATACAAATACATACGACTATATATATAAAACTGTTATTGATATCTGGTTTATTATTCAATTTTAGTTTTGAACGAATAAAATTTTTGACAAAAAAAAAAGAGTAAAACCATAAAACAGTATTTGGTACACTATGAATGAAAATAATGTGATTGTCATATCGCCTTTTATTGTCTCATCAACTGTCAGATTTTGAACAAAAAACAAAAAAATCAAACACAAGAAAAAAACCAACCGAAGAACATTAAAAATTTTTTTACGAACCTGAATATTTTTTACTAAGTTTCTCTCCTTTTCAATTCTTAAAGCAACAAGTCTTTCAAACATTAAAAAAAAAGATGTGGAATTATGAATTGGCAAGTTTTTTAATATTTTATTTTCCACTTTTTTTTGCCTCATTCAGGTGCGGGAGGTCTTTATGGACTGGACGGTATCATACCGAAAAGAACACATCAGGGCTTGCATTTGTATGTGTTTCTTTTTGTTTTAGTGCATAACGACATATTTTTGATATGATTATTGTAAAGGAATGTGAAATATTTGTGTAGTGTGTAATGTAGTACGTTGTGTTGTATACCTGTGGCAAAATATACAACATGATGCATGCCACATAGCAGGTCACTTGTTTTTTGTTCACTTTAAAACATATTAAAAGAGTACTTGAGATTTTTTTCTTATTTTTTGTTTCAGTATTGTTGTCTTCCTTTGTGTAATTGTACACTTCAAGATGACAAAATAATGAAGACACACACAGAATTGGAATAAAAAAGGAATAATCATTCAAAATAAATACCAGGTTCTTTATATTCGTTAAATAATAATTGTTCTCACAGAAAATAAGCGTTTAACTATGAGATTGAGCTTAACTATGTGTTGCTTTAGTTTTTTTTTTTTTTTTTTTTTTTTCTTTTAATGCTGATAATTACTTTTGTTTCGGTCTTTGAGTGTGTGGTCCAATTAGTGATTCCTTTCAATTTAGTTCCATCATTATCATCATCATCTCCATCATAAAACATAATATGTGTGGTCTTGACCATGTGTTTATGCGATGTTTTGGTTCTTAAATTTAACACTTCATTTAAATTTTGTTCGTATATTATTAAACTTGAAGGCCATAAACTTTTTTCCAAATGTCATTCAATGAAATGCCATAATTTTATGTTTTATTCCTTTCATATGCATGTGTCATAACTCATTAATTTTGTTAAAACAACATGTCTGGTTTAGTCTCAGTGTAGTAGAATATGGTTTAAACAACAGATTATGTCTGTACATGTATTACAGGGAATTGTATTTTGGTTTTTATTTATTTGAATTTCTAACATATTTTTACAAAAATTTATTAAATAATGAAGAAAAGTGTTTGTGTTCCATTTCGTAATGAATCAGGTTCCATGTTGTACGAATTAGTTGGGAACAAAATCTTATAGAAAATTATTTTGATTGATTTAATTAAATATTTAATTAATAAACTATATTAGAAGAATAATAAAAATAATATTAATAAAATGATGTCGGCTATCAATTTTTGTTTATTGAGGCAAGCCGCAGGTGATGACCCCTCCTCAAACAGTACATTCTGCTAGTAAAGGAAAATATGAGGGGAAGTGACCTTCGATTTAAGCTTACTAATATCATTTCTGATATCAAAGAAATCCGATAGCAAAGAAATCAATTGGTATTGATAGATTATTTAATGGCAAGAGTTATACCTTTAAGCCCGCACAGTAAAGTTTAAATTAGAGCAGAAAAAAAAAGCAAAAAAAAAAAAAAACAAATAAAAAAGTATGATTTCTTGCTTTTATTTTTGTAATCAAAAACAATTGTTTATGTGGTTTACTGTTTAGGTTTCCTACATATCCACTTTGTGCTTGAGAAAATAAAGTTGGATAAAACACATTCAGATCTACGAGAAATTTTTATTTCATTTTAAGGGTTAAACATTGTCATTATATGAAATTTTCAACAACGAGATATTGCAGAAAATATATCTCGACAATAACATGACGAATATTGGCTCTTAGTTAATCCAGAGTTTAATGGTTGCTTCCGTAAACCGATCATTTGCTTAGCCCTACAGAAATATCACTCATTCGCGAAATTACGCCTCCTGCAAATGTCTCTTGTAGAACAGCTCTATTGGCCAATGTCGCTTGGCCTGTGCTTCTGTACTGTTGGACCCACATATCATCCAGATTGTAATTTTCGATCTCTCTGCCTCAAAAATCGGTTAACACTCGTACATATTGCTTAAAATTGACTGTTATGTCCCTTTCTTGAGCGTTTTGAAAAAAAATAGAGACGAATAGCATCGCCGGTCGACAATGCACACCTTGCGGTAAGTTTTTCGGAATGCAAAGGCCTTTCCGCGCTTATTTGAAGGTTTTGGGATATGCGGCAGTTATGTTTGTTAAGGTAATTACAGATCGAAAAATGATGTTCATCGCTGCATTTTGTACTTTTCCTAATATTTTTTTTTTTATTTAGAATAAACGAATAAATATTTTTATACTTCAGAGAATTGTGGGCAAATTTCATCAAACTGTATCTGTAGGAAATGTTGAAACATCTATGCATGCTCGACCATATCCTTGTGCGTAAAATGTTATTGTTATTCGCAATACTACCGAAAAAGAGCCGTCATATTGCTTAACAGTTGAACATCTCACGAATATCATTGATGTGAACTTTGAATAAAAATTTAAAGTCAACCCTCGTCAAATTACCAAATGGTTGGTTAAATAAACAGAAATGAATGTAAATTGTTAACGACAAGAATTGCCCCATTTGGGAAAATTACAATCGAGAAGTGATTGCTAGAAACCCGATGCATCCACACACAATGACTGTTTGATACGGTTTATAGGCTGTCGGCTTTATGGTTCAATACTTCTTTAAAAATAAGGTCTATTAAGCTGTTACCCTAAATAGTGTTTGCCATCGCAAATGGACTTCTTGAGGACAGAAATTGAGGATATGGATCTGGACAATATGTGATTTCATTAGCATGTTGCCAGTTGCTTTCTGTTACTTGAGACGGCCGCGTAATTTAATGTACTGCGATGTTAATTAGCCGCCAAGATCATGCTGTGATTTATCAAAGTTGGACTTCTTTGTTTAGGAAATTTAAAAAACAAGTGAACATCTACGTGCAAAGAACAATTCAAGACTTTAGGGATGAGCTGATTCGGCACATTAACGACATTGACATTCTCCTATAGTCATTAACAATATGGGCCATTGGATAGAACCCAAAATTTAGCACCAATTTTGCTTCACACACAATTGTCATAGATTCTTCTATGTATTATAGTAAAGAATTTGGAAACTTTTTGTTTTATTTACAATTAACATCGTCCAGTTGGGTTTGCTAAAAGCAATGTCGTGCGAAAAGAAGCCGTTCGAAGAAGTTAGACGTAAGAGGTCGTATTTAAAATTAAAAATAAAATTTTTTTAACTTGTAAAAGTTGACTAATTAGAACAACTTTAAATCTCAAAAGGAAAATTGTAAATAAAATTTGCAAAATGAATTCTTACTTTCCTTTTTTTGAAGCTGTCATACAAACTCACCTCGACAACTTCTCCCTGACAATGGAGATTATTATTTTAAAGATAAGCTATTGAACTTATCAATAGAGTCTTTATGAAATTAATTAAATAATTTCTTTATAAAATTGAGGCTTTCCTAAGGGAATATCGCCACTCTAAGTGTTGTGATTTTATTAATATTCTATTGTGTCGTTGTCAAAAAAAACAAAAACAAAAAAAAAAGAAATAAATTTTTAAACAAAATATTACAAATAGAGCAAAAGTAAAATGAAAATGACCAAAAACTCTAAAATGACAAACAAGAATTTCTATTCAAATCTATCATGATGATGCTGATGATACTGAAGATTTTGTAAATAATTATGATTTTATTTTTCAATAATTTTCAATTGATTGAATATGCACATGAACAGTGTCTTGATGAATGAGTTGACATTAATCCTCTTTACAAATCTTGTGCCGCCAATAAAGTAAACAAAAAACCCAAAATATTTTCAAAAGTAGTTTGTCGGTATGAAGCGAAAAGACAAAAAGGTTTATATAAAAATAATTAAATTCAAATGATTTACAGATGTTTGATTAACATCACAGTTGAAATCTCAAATGCACAACAATATTCCCAAAGCAAAAGAATGAAACAAAAACAAAAAATATTAATATATTGAACGAGTGTTGATAGTGATCTTGTACAACACTCGTATAATAAAATAATCCCCGACAACGCATGTTAAATACAACACAAGTAGAAGAAGAAAAAAGAAATTCAAAACAGAAAAATTCTTATTTGTATGGTGTGGTTGGTACAGAATTAATCCTTTGTTCGCATAAAAAGTATTTAACAGACAATACGAATAATCATTCACTGGAGTTTTTTCCTTTATTTTTTCTTTTTTTATTAAAGCCAAAAATCGAATTATAATTAATGTTGGAATTTAAAAGAAGGTGATATTTTATGGGTGTCGTTATTTACACATGCTCATACATACATATGTATGTATACAAGCGCATATAGTAATTTGGGTAGGCATTTTATAAATGAGCCACAATTAAATTATTACATTTTTAATTTTAATGATTGTTTTTGTTCATTCCTTGTGTATTATTCTTATTTCGCTGCTCATTTTAGCTGTTTGTCAGTCAGTTTAATGACAAAATAAAACATGTAGCATTTTATTTTTGGGATCTCCATAAGATCAGATTAAAATTTAAATTATGGCAACATTTTTCATTAATACAGAATATACGAGTAAATAAAATTGAAGAATCGTTGATTAAAAAGATATAACCAATGACCGACCACCATCACTGCAAGAGCTGGATTGAAAAAATTTGTTATTGTCATACTCAACACACCTTTAAAGGACTCATTGGGTTTAAATAATTAAGGAATTCATATTGGCGCCAATAAAACAAATCTATTTAATGAAAATAATTTTTTTATATTTTCTATAAATGAAGCTTCTTCCGACCTTCTTATATAAGTTTAAATAAAAATTACAATTTATACAGGCCCAGATTTTGTGATAATTTCGTTTATCTACTACTTCTTTGTGTAGCTTCGAGAGTAATTTTTGTACTTATACTTAAAAAAATTGAGAAATGAAAACATAATCGCGTATATGATAAAAAAAAGGATTTCATTCGAAATTGAAATCGTTTGTATAATTATTTTACAAATAACTCCTTGATTATTAAAAATTCAAGGAATAGTGGCAATGACCTTTAAGGTGACAAGTAAATCAGAATTCCAAACTCTTTTCAGATCGGGAAGTTATAAGAAATTGCAATTTCAGGCGATTTAAATTTCGATCGAAATCTATTTCTATCACATATCAGAATGATTTAGTAGCGAAATATAAGAAATGGAATTAAAAAATCTTCTACAAAAAACGACCTAAAGTTGAATTAATTGCAATATACGTGTATTTGAAGTACTCAAATAAAACAAAATTTTTAGCATCTTTCTGCTTGGCAACACTATTTTGGCCGCTCAGTTGTTCTCGTGTTAGATGTTGTTTTTTTTTTATTTTTTGAGATAAACCCCTACTAAATGCTGTGCATTTTATTAGATTTGTTTTTTTTTTTTTGGACAGGACAGTACATATATATTTTTCTTATATTATTAATAAACGCCTTAGGAGTGAAACAAATTGCAGTGAATTGATCATTCACTCACAGGCCATTCACCCTTGAATGATCAACAGAAGTTACCTCATCATTGCATGTTGATTGTGTGGTGAGTGCCTTCGCTAAGTAGATTTAGCTGTTATTCGCTACTTCCCAATAGATGGCGCTTTTTTCCTGATCATTCATTTTTTCTTGACATTTATTAAGGTGAAATAGAGTGGAATGTCGGGGAGTGGTTTCTTTGTTGATGGTCTTCTTGGGGGGGAACCTCTTATTTTTTAAATTATAATTTTTGAATTTGAACCTAGGCCGTTTGAGTTTTTGTGCGAGCGCTCTAACCACTATACTACTGTTAAACATGTTTAATTTGATCAATAATTTAATTTACTTATCAACTTCGCTTGCAGATTTTTAGAGCTTATAATCAATATCTATTAAGGAAGCTCATCGTGCAGTTTTTCCATTCAATCGTTCATTTGAGGACCGTCTAAGGCGGATATTAGAAATCCGGTAACTAAATTTAGCACCAATTTGTTGTTGATGACCGCCAGTTTTCATTGCGAGCAATTGGGCCTTTATTATTCCATCAAGTGGAAAATTTTGCTAACGAGTTTGCGTGTGAAACTATCTAAAATACTGCTGATGCAAGAATAAAAGCCATACGATCTGCAATAATGGTTAACTCTTTATGCATAAGAGCTGGATGAAGAAAATTGTATTTATCGTAGAAACTCTTTGCTAATAGAATAAAGGTAGCACAAGCAAAAACTGCCAATACGTTTTGAAAAATTCACTGTTTTGTGGGAATTATGAGCCAGTGGCATTATTTCACCGTACTGTTGCTAAAACGAAGAAGGCAGAAACGTAACTGTGTTTGTCAATTGGTTTTACGATTTTGAATTTAAGTAAATGCAAATTTTTTCAAATTAAAAGACATCTGCTTTCAGTAAAACGGTAACACATGCCCCACAGCACTCTGAATAAGGACACAATTAAAAATCGAATTCAATGAATAGTTTCTTTTACGTTTTTAACTGTTGAATTAGCCGCCTAAGGCCCATTATTACAACCTGCCGTTAGTTAAAGGTAGGATTTTATCAGACCGATAAATTGGTTTTTGTTATTACAAATAAATTTTAACCTAACTTGACGGATAAAGTTATTGGAAATATTGCCTTATCTTTAAGTAAAAGTTAAATTGCAGTAACACAAAGCAATTTATCGGTCTGATAAAATCCTACCTTTAACTAACGGCAAGTTGTAATAATAACCCTAAATCGTGAGATTTAACGATTTTAGACTATTTTTTGTGGGGCTGTATTAAGGCTTATGTCTATAGCATAGTTAACCAAAACTCTAATTTTTTTTGTCTGCAGCACAATTGTGTACAGAAAATGAAGATTTGGATTAGATTGATATATAGGCAATCCAATATGGAAGATTTCATTCGTGAGATATTATTCGTAAGATATAGAAGTCAGTATTCTCATTGTAAGAACGATACAAAGCCCACTAGTCCAATTCTGCCAATTTTTTTAATGCTGATTTATATTGATCAGGAAGCTCCGTGTACAATTATCTTTTATTTCTGATTTCAATATATTCCTAGTTTAGTATTTGGTTTGTGTAAAGAGTACCATGCTCATTTATTAGACTCCACCCACTCACTCTCTCTCTCTCTCTCTCTCTCTCTCTCTGATTTTCTTGTATTGACTATAAAGTTATTTCGACTAAATTTACAGAACTTTACTGACAGCATTTAACAGATATAGAAAAATAAATATAGCATGGACTATAGTTTCTTCTATGCATACAGAGAGATACTTTAAAATTTTTTAGAAAACCGGTTCAAACAAACCTACAAAAATAAAATTCCACATTAATTTCCAGACATAATGCATAAATTTCAGAGCACAAATTCTAGACTAAAATTAGAAAAAAAGTAATTTTTCAGCAAGTATCTACTATTTAGATAAAATAAACTGTTTAAAATTTCAAAACGTTTGCTAGCTGGATAGAAAGTAAATGAAAAATTTATTAATGCTTGTCTTGAAATTTAAGACCCATAGTGCATTGTTATCTTTTATTTTCAAATGTTTGAAACAGTCCAATTTTATATTAAAACACAATATTAAATATGTATTTAAAGCATTCATATACATATATTATCTATGATTTATTAAATAACTACCGTATAAATCAAAGGACGAGTAACAAAATAAAACAAATAATAATGCGGACCTCAGTCAGATAGTTATCGCAGTTAATTTAGAAACAGCAGAATCATAAATTTTATATTTTTATAGCCGAAGCATAAAGCAAATGCGAAATTTTTTAACGCCAACTTTTAGAAACGTTCTTTGGCAAAAACAACAAAATTTTTTAAAAATGTTTAACGCGCATTTAACAAAAGCGAAGCAAATATTTCAAAATTTTAGTTGTTGTGATTTTTTGGTCACCATATAAAATAATTATTTAAAAAAAAAGGAGAAAAAAAAAAAAGAAAAAAATGAGCGGCGTTATTTAAGTTTTTAGATAACAGCTGACTGATAGAAATAAATTATAAAATAAAAAAATATTTATGACCATTTAAGTAAATACCAGTAAAAAATGGTCAATTTATTTTGAATATTAAACATATTATAGAACATAAAGCATTTGTAACTTTTTATTTGCCCGTCTATTATACGAATATTTTGTCACATATGGATATTAAAAAACAAACAAACACAAAAACACAAACATATGTCACTTTTTTTTTATAGTTTTAAAGAAAACTTATTTATACGTATCTTTTTCCAAAATTTTCTTTTCCTAAATGGGAATTTAATCGACCAACTGTCTTCGTGTTCTTTTCGTAATTTGAAACTTTTTTTTATGATGGCGCTTAAAGAAACACGTTTCGTTTTTCTTTTTCCCCAGTGCTTGTATACGATTAGTGAAAATTATTATTTCCACTTCAGCAAACATTTTTGAAAACTAGTCCTTCCTGTTAGAGTATTTTTTTCTTGTGTTCTCCTAAGGTATGGTGAGAGAATCAAGTTAAACTATTGAATTTGATATCTGTGGGAATTGTAGAACCAATATGGCCAGTGGTCATGTTTAATCGTGTGTAGTTTTATTGTGAAATTTAACTGGCTATAAATAAGTCAATAACAAGGGTAATAAGCCACCATCTATGATGATTACCACCAACACCAATACCAATGCCAATAAAAAGCTGGCACAACTGATTATTCGTTCACTAAAAGCAACAGAAAGAGATAACATTTAGAAGAAGGAATCCTTAGTAACATAAGAGAGAAAATATGACTTAAACACAGCACTGCACTATAGGAAAGTTTTCCCATTTTTTTTAGCGAAAAAGCCAAAATTAGGGACAAAATTGATTTATTGTTACTTTATTAGTTTGTTTTCTTATAACTTTCAAATTAGTTATTAAATAAGATGGTAAATATGAAAATATATTTCGCGAATATATTACAAATAACATATTGATATACCATATACACCTAATTCTGTTTTAACGGGGTAGGCATGTTTCTGGAAAAGTGTTTATATAAAAAGAACGCTTTGGATTTTACGTAAAAAATAATTCTTGCAAAATGATACAATGCAATGCATTGTGCTGGTTTATTAAAATATGGTTTGAGAAGAGGGAAAGAGGGAGTAATGCTTGTGGACATTTGATTTAAACTTATTAATATCGACATTGTAGTCTCTATGGTCTATTGGTTAGTGTGTTGGCTTACTAAGACTATAGTGCCGGGTTCAAATCTCAGCACCGACATCTTGAAAAAAGAAATATGAAAAAAAATATTTCTTTCGGCGACTACCTCTCAGCAGTCTTCTGGCAAAAGCTCTGAGAGTAATTGATTTCCATGAAATAGCTTCTCAAATCTGTTGTTCGAAGTCGACTTTAAACACAACCTGAGTGCTACTAGAAGCTAGACCGTAACCCTGACACAGGGTTGTAATAGCCAGTTATGTATGTGTGTATGTATGTTATATCGTAATTGGCAGGAAAAACATTTGCTGAAAGATTGTTCTATAAACGAGCGGTGCGTCTATGGAATGAATTCTCTCTGTAATGCATTGTGCGATTGACTGGAGAATAATGCACTTATTTTGTATCACTTTCTGACAATCGCTTTCGTTTACCAAAAACGTAACTCTTAATTCTGAGATCGTCTTCAATTGCCGATAGTGGTTCAATGGCTTTTTTAATATCCCATAATTAATCATTGATTTTCAAATTTGATTACTCTATCATGTAATTTGCAGTCATTTCTCTTCAAACATTTAAAATCATGTTGATTTTTATTAAACTTTTTAATTAAATTTTTTTGTAGAGCAAATGGGATTCCTTCTCTTAATATTCGTTTTTATTTCTTTACTTTTTTTACATTTTGTCTAAATCAACAGCAGTTATAGAATGTATGCATAAGCTGCCAAATATTTGATTGCTCTTCTTTTTGCTGCTGCAATTTAATAAACCATTCAAAACAACATAAAAAATAATAAAATAACTGAAACAGAATTGAAGACTCCTTTAAATTTGGATTAAACAGCAACAGTGCGGCCAAAAAAAAAGTGCCAAAAGAAAAGAATCAACAGTGAATATAAAGTTAATATTTAAAGTCGGTCTTATTGCTTTATATAATGATCATGGGGTATATCATCAAACCTCCTACTTTATGGGTTGAAACGTACAATTGACGTTCATACGCACCAATGCTTAGTATGGTAAAGCGGAACAATAGCAATACAATTTGCAAAACGCCCTTCGTCATCGTTTAAATGTGAGAAAAGGGTTCATTTTAGAGCGGCTATAGTTGGCGATTTTTGTTGTCGGCATTGCGTAGCAATGATCTCTATAATTTTGCATTCATATTATCTGAGCAGGGAAGTGATTGAGAGTTGAGTGCGTGCATTTTGAAGTTGACCGACACAGGAATGCAAACAAAGGATTTAAGAAACAAACTAAAAACGCAGACAATTTTAAATTGTGTGAAATAAAACATTTTTAAATTGTACTCGTATTCCCTTCTAAGTAAGTGTGAGAGTGTTGTGCAAAGTTGGCCAAGGCGCTGACGTTAACGGTGATGGTGATGGTGATGTTGGCTGCTGTTGTCTGAGTAACTATAACGAGTTAACGAGTTGATTTTGTTGGATTTTTACTGATTTTAGTGCCGATACAAGTTAACTTTTTTGGATTGATTAGCTGAAGATGTGCATGCCACTGCCACTACTAACCATTCTTCTTTAACATCCTCCTTTTTATTATAATATATTGCTTGTGGATTTAAATGCCACTGGCTGTTACACAACATTTAAAATGACCACGAATCCAATGCCAGAACTTTTTCGGTAAAAGGGGATTTTAAACAACTTATGGCGGCTTAATTTTCTTCAGTGCTCTGTTGTAAGATTTTAAATGTTTTTTAGTAGTTTGAGCTATAAGTTAAAGTGGTTAAGCTTGCCTTGTTCTCATATTGCTTGTGGCTCTTTTTCCCTTCATTAAAATAAAACTACTTTTGATATCAACATCACCATCACCATCACCATCGAAATCATTTATACGTCTGCGTCATCATCATTTTCTGGCTCTAAAGCTCTGACGAGTGTAGGCAACACCATCTCACAACCATTACAATCACCATCATCATCATCGCACCATCACCATCATGCATCATTATATGCGAAGAATTCTTTGTCTAATTTTTTTCTTGCTTTTTAACTTACTTTTCAGTTTTCTGTTTTATTTCCATTTCATTCAATGTATTATTGATATTGTAGGACCTTTGTGCTACAACGTTCGTACGTTTATATTTATATGTGGCATAAAATTGCTGTTGGTATGAAGAAGATCTTGAGGATGAGAAAAATTTTGTTTTTAACGTTCGTATATTGGCGCTATGTTATGTCGGCAGGGGCGTTGCCAAATAATCATCACACGTTTTAATGCGCGCCTGCGTCTATGTGCAACTTAATGGGAGTTCACAAGTGAAATTATCCACATAATGGGCAAATATTTTCTTTTATATTTTTTTTTTTTTTTTACCACAAGCGTTAACAAATTTACACTTTGATGTTCATATTGCAGTTCTTATTATTGTTTTTATTTTTTTATTTTTTTTATTTTTCCTCTCATTGCTTTGCGAGATAATGTCTGATGATTGGCTACACTTTAGTGAAATTATATGTTCTTAAGCAAAAAAAAAAACGAAAAAAAAAATACATTTGCAAAAACAAATTATCATACGGGAATTTATGGCATTATTAATAAAATTGTTTGCAAAATACAGTGAGTATTCTTAATCGGGGGATTTTTGAAAGAATATTATTAATATTTTAATTATAGGCTGTAATTTGAGAATAATAAGCCAAAGAAACAGAAAAACACTTTCTCCACTAATTTGTCCGCAATTAAAATTCTCAAAATGTTGTATTTTTATTGACTACGAAAT
The DNA here is from genome assembly GCA_963576795.1 of Metopia argyrocephala. Classification (NCBI taxonomy): domain Eukaryota; kingdom Metazoa; phylum Arthropoda; class Insecta; order Diptera; family Sarcophagidae; genus Metopia; species Metopia argyrocephala. Next base: position 67,062,524 of record OY756208.1, read on the forward strand.
CAATCAAACTAAATTCAGAAACTTCAGCCTTCATGGGAACGTCAATACAGGTTCCTCAGTAGCCGGTTCAATGGTAATCTATAGTCATTAGTCGTTATAGTTTGATTGGCGCTCTTTTTTTTTACTCAGAGGTAAACCCCTACTAAATGCTGTGCATTGTATTGGAATGTTTTGGAAAGGAGAATATATATCGTCATGCGGGAGTTTAAGTGATTTATACGCCATTTAATATTTTTTATATATCTCGAGTTCGACCAAAATTTTTTCAAGTCTGCAATTTGTTTTCGGATATCTCGTTCAGTTTTGGAGATAAATAGCCAAAAACTGATTGCAGATTTTAAAAATTTTGGTATCAAAAACCTAAAGTGGCATCATTAACTCGAGATATATAAAATGGCGGATAGAGCACTTAAACTCCCGCACGACGATATATTTTTTCTTATATTATAATTAAACGCCTAAGGAATGAGACAAATTACTGTGAATTGACCATTCAGAGGCCAGCGTTATACCTTCACCCTTGAATAATCAACAGCAATTGCCTCATCGTTGCTTGATGATTGTGTGGTGAGTGCCTTCGCTAAGTAGGTTTATCTGTTATCTTCAATGTGCAGCACTGTAGAAGAAAACTTGACCATAGATTGAAAAACAAAGAGGAAAAAAAAAGTTAAAATAACTTGTTAACTGAAAATTCCAGATTAAATAACATACATACATACATATCTGGCCTTTACAACCCTGTTTCAGGATTACGGCCTAGCTTCTCGCAGCACTCATGTTGTGTGTGTCAATTTTTATCCATGAGTACCGGGACCTACAGTTTAATGTCGACTCCGAACGACAGACTTGAGGAGCTTTTTCATGGCAATTAATTACTCTCAGAGATTTTGCCAGAAGACTGCTGAGAGGTAGTCGCCGAAAGAAATATTTTTTTCATATTTCTTTTTTTTTTTTAGATGTCGGAGCTGGGTGTCGAACCCAGGGCTCATGTCTTAGTAAGCCAACACACTAACCACTAGACCACGGCGACTACAGATTAAATAAAATCATAAATAAAATACATAAAAAATTGCTATTAAAAAGGCAAGATAAATAAAAAATTTAAATAAAATTGTAGCGGTTTTTTTGTTAAAAAAAATTAAATCTCGCTGTATTAAACAAAATTTATTAAATGTTGTAAAAGTATTTGATTTTGAGCAAAATTTTAATTTCGATTTTGGGCAGATGTAAAGGAACTATAAATCTTTTTTTACAGGAATTTATTTGGTGTAAAAAGTGAATTAGTAATAACAAAACAAACAAACTGGTATATGTAATCCAAATGAAATCATTATTAAATTGTTCATATTAGGCCCGTTCGCAAACCTGTTATATCATTTAAATATGATAACAACAAAAACAATACAAAAAGATAAAAGTAACATATACACACAATCAATAGTAATTAACTAAAAGATAAAAATATATTAATTTCCTTTTAAAAATTATGTATTGAGTCAGGTTAGGCTTTGGTATTGCGGACTTTGAACTCTGCAACCAATTTTTTTTATTTCATCATATGGTTTAAAAGTGTTTCTAATATTTTTTTTTTTTGTATTTCTATTTTCGGGTTTCTTTCTTTTAGTTAAAAAAATAAAATAAAGAACTTTTTTAATTGAAAGAGATAGCAGAACTAAAAATGTTGTCAATTTCTGCTCGTAGGCGAACAATAAATTAATCTTGGTTAGGGCGAGTACTTTGAAACAAATTAATTGCAATCCATGAAAGTTTATCTGATGTTGGAGAGTGTAATGTCAAACTTGGCTGGAGAATGTAATATCAAATTACTTTCTCTAATCAGGCCATGCTGTCAGGCTAAGTTTAACCGTGTAAACTCGCTTAAGAATTCTTTGTGTATTATATAAATATATGTTTTGAGAATAAAGCTGTAATTCTCAACAAAAAAAAAATTATCACACCTACTATTTATTCATATTCACACAGGCTAGTCCATTGCCAACATTCTGCTAAATGTTTTCTAACGAGCTGCACATCATTAACTAACTTGAAAACAAGAATATGAATGACACACTTACAAATGACCTGCAGATTCTCTATTAGTGAGGTCGCGCAAACAGGGTCGAATTTAATGCGCGCAAGACTCAGTGTTATTTTATCACACATAGGCGTGATGGTGATGATGCAATATTGTCCCCTGTGAATATGGGTAATGTAAATAATGAGGAGGCGAACGGTCTTGATGTTCTAGGCATAAGAATTAATTGTGATGTCCGTTGGAATGATCACATATTTCGAGTGTCGAAAGAAGCATTCAAGTGCCTTTGTTTTTAAAAGGGTGCAAGGAATAATTCACTTTATCCGACCTTCTCAGTATTTGCAAAGCCTTCATTCGAACTAGGATGTATGGGCCGGTGCTTAAAGGTCTACATTGGGGCTTCTCGACCGTGTGCAGGAAAGGGCGAAGGTGCTTATCAGCGACGGTAGGGTATCTAACTCTTCCGATTCGTTGAAGTATCGGCGCAATGTGACGTGCGTTTCTTTGTTCTATCGCTACTACCATGGGAGGTGTTCTGTTGAAATAAAGGACTGGATTCCACCTAATCGCGTAGTTTTGCGAACTACTCATACCCCAAAATTTTTGTTTCAAGTATTTGATACACATTTTCTGTACAAAATTTTAAAATATTTTTTTTTTTTTTTTTAATGTGGAGATGGTTGATAGAAGGTTTTTTTTCATAGATGTTTGTATATTTTGCGCCTTTTTTTGTTGATGAAACATGTTGTTGTCAAATTGTCCACTCAAGAGCCAGTGTAATACCTTCACCCACGAATGATCAAACAGCAATTGCCTCATCTGTCGGTGGATGCTTAAATGTGAATGGTAAGCGTCTTCAGTAGATTAGCTGTTATCTTCCCAGAAGGTGTCGCTGTACTCCTGATCATTGGTTTCTGATGGAATGGATTAGATGTGTCAGGGGGCGGTTTCTTGTAGATGGTCTTGCTGGAGAGGAGAGGGGAATCTCTTATTTTTTAAATTTAATGTTTAATTTAAATTGTTATTTTAGAAAACCGCAAATTTTTATTTTTATAATTTTGTCCTTCGCTGGGATTGAACCTTGGTCGTGTGAGTTTCTATGCAAGCGCTCTATCACTACGCCACGAAACAATTTTTTTCTTTTTTTTAATATAAATATCAAAATCAGTAATGATTTGTAAGAAAAATGGTTACCTTTGAAAAAAAAAAAAAGAATATGGCAATATTAATTCCACAGATGGTATATAATAAGTTGTCTACTGGATTAAAGTTAATTATGAATAAACTCTGTCGGAACCATCTGCTAAGCTAAATCAGTATTACAGTTAGTAGCTCGTTAGCTGCTGTCTACATCGAGCTGATATTTATAAGTGATTTCAAACACAACAAGTATTTAAAATATATCGTAGACTTTAAACCTATTATAAAATCTTTTTCCAAGTCAGGCTGCTATATTTTATGTTTCCAATTTACAATTTAAGTTATTAAATTGACTAGCTTATTACAACACTCCATTTTCAAGTTTATCTACAAGCTTTTTCATAAAAAAATAAAGAATAAATCAAAAAAGTATTAAAATTATTTTTTTAAATAAATATTAGTATATCAAAAATAAAGCTGTGTATTGTATACAATTGTACGTTGAATATTCATAACCATACTGGTTCTTAATAGAAGTCAATAATCTTCCATATTAACACTCATATACAATGTAAGTAGAGTATTTATATCTTCGCTGTTGATTGACTTATTTTATATGTTTGGTTTTAACAAATTAGTTAATAAAAATGTTTAACAACAACAAAAAATTTCTCTAAATGTGACTCATTCCCAAAAAAAAAATAAAACAAAATCATATTAATTCCTGAAGCTCTCTTAATTATTAAATTGCTTCAAATAAAAAACGGTTTAAATATTTGAAATGAATATTGGCCCACTTTTTAAAGATTATAAACAAACAAAAAAGAACAATTAAGTGATAAGGAGAAGAGGGCAAAAAAGTAAGAATTATTTGATTACATTTTATTGTTGAAAATTTTTGAATGAATATTTTTTTTTGTTATTATTTTACTACTTCAAATACTTTTGTTTTTTTTTATTTTTATTTTTTTTATTGTAATAAAAAAAAAGAGTATATTTTAAGAGAGTATTGTTTGTTAAGTTATAAAGAGAAATCGCTTAATACACATATATAGAGAAAACAAATGAAATGAATATAAAAATTCGCTCATCTTGTATACTTGCCTAAAGCAAAAGCAGCCATCCCATCGATGTCTGTTCATTGCGGCCAGTCTAGACTCTAGACGTATGAGTAATAAGATTTTCTGGTGAAATTCAACGGAAATTACAACATATGCCGGCAAACATGTTGGTGGGGGTCTTATTATTCACTTAACATGCTTGAAAGAATAAGAGCACACACAATATTAAACAATTTATTTCAAATGTATTTGAATCAGTAATCAGTTAAAGAATTTTTGTTTATAAATTTTGTTTTTACTTGGGCGCAAATAAGTGGCAGTGTAGGCTATGTTGAGTATATTTTGAAAGGATTTTAATGTTCTTTCAAAGCGTACTATAGTTTGAAATTATTATATACAGATGTACTTATTCTACAAATAAGTGTATAATTCTACAAATACTACTTTTCAGCAAACGAATTTCTACTGCCAATTATAACACTGTCACATGAAAAAAATATAGTAGAGATAACTGACAAATTGCGAAATATTGATTTATGGATAAAAAAGAGTTTTTAAAGTTTTAAAAGACAGTTTTTAATTACCTAACTGTGTTACGATAGATTTGAAGTTTTTATTTTCTATAAAAGTTTTGAATTAAAAGCTACTTTTTTTTAATACAGAGTTTTACATTTTGTACTTGATCGTGCGGAGGTGAATAACAAGCCCTCATTATACTAGCAGATGGCTACACTACCTCTTATTCTGTCAAAGAGTCGGGGTACTTATTTTAATTAAAATAATTAACAAACAAATCGATTGTTTGTTATGTAGTTTAAAACGTAAAGCCGTTTTTGTTTTTTTCCTTCTTGTTTTGATTGATATTGAACTAAATTTTGAATTAAATTTCTTATTAAGTGCATTAAAACCATTTCAATTCGTCCCAAATATTTGAGAAAATATAAAAATAAAACGAAAACCATTTTTATTGTTCCGGCTAATATCTACCAATGCAGATATTCTTTAATCTAGTTTTATATATTAATATCATTAAAATCAGTACTAAAACACAGGGTGTACTCCGAGAATGTACAGTTCATGTTTGGCAGTCGGAGACGTGGCAAATTTATTATGGGAAAATATTCCGTAAACTAACCTGTTTTAATCTTTAAAACATTTTATCAAAATCAATCATCAATTACTGTGACCATGGGAGAGTTATATGAAATTTCTTGTAGAAACAACGTGCCAACAAGACGCGCTGTTTATCGTGTAGTGAATGATTTCGAAGAAAGAGGGACTGTAGCTGATAGGCGCAAGAATGGACCTCAACGTACTGCAAGATGTTAAAACAATTCATCAACCTCAATTCGACGCCGTGCTCAGAAGCTTGGTCTTTCAAGAACAAATTTAGCCACAATTTTGCACAAAGATTTGCATTTGTTTCCATTTAAGACAAACTCCAGCAAAATATACGCGATTTAATTAATGAATTACCGCATGAAATGTGTGAGAATGTAATGAAAAATGAGTTCAAAAGGGAGCGCGCATTTGTGAGGCAAACAGAGGCGGACATTTATCTGATATTGTATTTCATATATAATTACGGATAATAAATAAAACATGTATCAATATAACATCCTTTCTCTTTCAATTAATCAAAAATTATAAAAAAGTATTATACCTTCCCGGCGGACATACTGTATTTTGACCAAACAATTTACATTTGATTGGTATTTGAAAAACTTAAACAGTTTTTAAATTAGGGTCTTATATAGTCGAACATCACCTCTAATTTATTTTTTAAATATTTTTTTTATAATTACCTCAGCACGAGATTTAATTTTATGATGGTGTTAAATCATTTTAACGAAATAGCACTCATAAGAATAACTTAACTATATTTTATTAGTAGAATTTATTTAATTTTGCATTAGAAAATTAAAAAAAAAAAAAACAAAAAGTTGCGCAAAAATATTTTCTGTATTGATAAGAAAGCCGAAACCTTGCGTATGCTCTATAAATAAATGCCATCAAAAAATAGTTAAAGTAAATTTCCTAATGTTTTTTATCTGATTTCATATCTAATATTTGCACTGGTGACCAAATCGCAAAAAAATATAAAAAATCACTCATTAAAATGTGTGCTCATAAATGACTATTAAAAGTTTCGTAGCTATTAAACATTTAAAGTTAGTAAAGCTATGCACTGTTGATTTATTAACTCGGTAATCAATCATCATTCCTATATACAGTGATTTCCACAACTGTTCACAAAAGCATTTAATTTAGAATTTCTTTTAATAAAAGTTGTTTATAACTAAATTCTATGTTTGTTTATTGTATATAATTTAAGTTTCAAAGAAGTCTTCTCATGTGTTGAACATAATAGCACATTTTTTATTGAATAAAATAGAAGCTAAAGAATCATTATATTGTAGATCTTATCCATAATTCATAAGTAACGCAGAAACTGCTTTCAGTTGGTATATGAAATGCAACCTTTTTGGCATGTAGGGAATACAAAATATCGATAACATTCTAAACTATGCTTATATAATTCAATTAATGCAATTTTTTTTCTTTAAAGAGCGCATAAAAAAATATAAAAAAATTTATTTAAAAAAATAGTGAAAAACAACATTTTTAGGGCACAAATTGGTTTTTGTTAACTATTTTAGATGCCTAGACTTGTTCAGGTTGTATTGATATGTTCACGAAAGTTATTCAGATTTACAATGGCTACAATATTGCCATATATTGTTAGTGAAAAATTACGAGTTCCTGTAAATTATGCTGAAAAAGGTAAAAAAATTAAAAATTTTTTTGTACATTTTTGCAAAAAAGTGCAAGAAAAAATTATACTTTGCACCAAAAATATTTGAAAATTTGTTCAGTAGTGTATTCACTACATTATTGCCGAACATAGTTAAGCAGTGTCTTTAAGTTTGAGTTAGCTGTTGGCCATAAACTGAGGACACCTTTTTTTGAGTGATGCAGTGTTTATCAAAATCTTTTGAGATCCATAAAAAAAATTAGTAGTCAATCTGACTAAACCGAGTACAGGGTTTTACTAAGTTTTGGTAAAACAAACGAACCTATACTGTGAATTCCGTACATTTTTTCGCTGTTGCAATGAAAAAATGCAACGTTAGAACTTGCAGAATAGTAGCTTTACTAGCATTGTCAAGAGCGTTTCAGATCGTTAACTGTAAATGAAAGCAATATTTTCTTTATAGTATTCTGTTAGTTCAAGCCACACATATTATTAAACATTTTCCATAGAAAACTTAATTTGTTATATTTGTTATTGTTATATTTTATGTTTGTTGTCAATGATAAATCATCATGCAAATAAACACAAAAACAATTATTGCCGGAAAATTTTCAACTACAAATTTAATGGGTATCAGTTAATTTTCTTCGCTGTAAAAAGTTTCCAAGCAATTGATTTGAGATGCTTAAAATATGTGTATTTGAAGAAACTGAATTAAATGAAACATATCCACGTATTTGATATATAAGCATTAGTATTAATATTTTTTTTTTTTGTTAAAAAACTACAGCTTTTTAAACAGTTTGTCTGTCTGCCACACCACCTAATACTCATACAAAATCGATGAGTATATTGAAATATATATTCTCTTTATCTCTCTCACTTTTGTTTATTAAAATACTACAATAAAGCTAAAACAGCTGTTTTGATTATAACGTCATGAAAAAGCCGGCAATTTTATTGTGAATCTTTAAAATTAAAATTCTTGCTCTTTTTATCTGTTTTTACCGGGAGAAGTCAGCTGATACTCGTATTTGACCATGTGAGAGTATAAATTTTTTCATTTGTCATGGCTATTGTATATTTTTTGAGTTGACATCATTTAGCGTTTAAAAAAACGCGTAATGAAAAATAAATAACTTTCAGATAAATGTTAACATAAACATAAATGTTAACATAACAGATCTAAGTTAGATTTTATAAAAATTTAAATTTCCAAATACTTCACTACTTTAAAAGTATCTGTGTCTAATATAATACCTCCTAAGGGTATATAACTTCATACGTAAAAAAAATATTATAGAACATAAACAGAATTTATTAGATTGTATCAAACTGTATTCAAAAGTTTAATTATAGCAATGCAATATTTTTTAAGTGCATTAAATATAGTCGCCGTAGTCTAGTGGTTAGTGTGTTGGCTTATTAAGACGGGAGCTTCGGGTTCAAACCTCAGCTCTGATATCTTGAAAAAAAAAGAATATAAAAAAATTATATTTCTTTCGGCGACTACCTCTTAGAAGTCTTGTGGCAAAAACTCTAAAGTAAATTGATTGCCATGAAAAAAGTATGTCGATTGGAATCAACTTTAAACTGTACTAATTGATAAAAATTAACAAACACAACATGTGTGCTGCGAGAAGCTAGGCTGTAACCCTGAAACAAGGTTGTAATGTCCAATTATGTATGTATGTATGTATGTGTGTAAAGATAATATTTATGAAGAAAAATAGTTTTTCTTAAATGATCTGAAAATGAGAGATCTAGCATAGATAGTTTAGTGATTATTTTCTTAATACCTTTTGATTATTCATGGAATTTAGATTATATACGTACATATTTTTGCAGTGATTTATAATCAGATGATAAAATGCCATTAATAAAAACATTTGGCACCAGCTGAAGTAAACATGTTTTCGACACGAGCTACGGATAAACTCAAAATAGTTATTTGTGACTTCTACTGCTCGTGCCCATACAATTTGTATAGTGAATCACTGGGGGTTGTTATAAATATAAGCAGAAATTTTTCTGGTAACACTTTTTTCAATATTATAAAAGATATGGCAGTTCAACCTAAATGTTGAGTGTAAGTAAAGGTTTCACGTAGAATGGCTTTAAATCACAATTTTTTTTAGAAACCATATTTTTTCTTTTGATTGGAATTATATTATTTGTAAAGTCTTTGACTTTGGCTAACCCATTATAAAATAGGTAGAAAAAATTAATTTAGCTAATTTCAGCCGATTAGCTATAATATGATTTTAATCTATCTATACAAGTACAAGATGTTATATAAAACTATGTTGCAAAATGAAGTTTTAATCTACAATATGCAGAGCACTTACTTGAGTTGCTCTTTTTATTTTTTTTTTAATTTCAAATAAAATTAACAATTATTATTCAGACTTTTGGCAGTGATGTTTGCCGAACATAGTAAAGCTTCTTAATTTTCTATTAAATTTTTATATTATTTAATAGAATTTAACAATTTATCACTGTCAGGTGTACATTTGACCGTGCCTCCAAAAAAAAAAAAAAATTCCTCGTATCGCCTCTCATATAAAGATTTTTTGCAAGGTGATTTCGAAAAACTAATTTTTTTTAACCGAACGTAGAGGTCTTCTCATCAGTTTTTTCGGTATTTATTAGACCAAAATATTGATATATCATTCTTAAAGATCGGATTTTAAATGCCAAAGATATAACTAAAAAACTAAAAAATCTACCCCTATGTTCGGCAAAAAAATTTGATATTTCAATGTTTTTGTCTCGAAAATACTAATATTGGGGTCAAAAGCCCTTAAAGGCAACACATTAGTCTTCTCCAGACAAAAAAAAAATTTTTATATCATACTTTAAGCTCAGACTGTAAGTACCTAAAATATAACAAACAAACTGAAGAAAAAAATTTTCGAAAGCTTCTTGCAAGAATAATTTATATTAGAGGCGGCACAGGAAAATCTTTATTTCCTTGTAAGGTGGTATTCTCTCGTGTACATACATACATACATATATCTTATCTTTTAGGAAAATATTACAATATAAAATAATGCTCTGTATACAAGATACAAAAATCGCTACATTGTCAACACTTATCACTAAACACATTACGAATTCACTCTTAAACGAATCAAAGAGACAGTATGGCAAATACAAATGAGCAAAACTGTATACATATATACTTGCTTAATATATTTTTTATTGAATAAAACAATCAAAAAACATGAAAAATCTACTCAAAACACCTTTAAAATACTCTCTTACTGTTGGTTTTTATACAGTTTTTTTGCACAATACTTATATATTATTAAATTCATATTTCATACATGCTCAAGAGATATTGTTGCAAATTTTTTAGTATGAGACAAGTTATTGAAGTGTTAACAACGTTAAAAAACAAGGAATACCTAATACCTGCAATTTGAGATATAAAGTTTCCATATAAAACTAAAAAAAAAATAAATAAAATTCGTTACTTTAATAGCAATAAAAACAAAGTGTTAAGTGTAATAATTTTTATGTTAAAAAAAACGAGGACATTGAAAAAGGAGTTGTTGAAAGAATATTGCACAAAAACGAAATATTAAAAAAAAACTTTTTAAGAAAAATTTTTAGAAAAATTTACAAAGTTTTTTATGACTTTTTTATTTACTTTTATATTTTTAATGGTGAGTTATATTTCATTTTATTTTTCTTTTTATATTTCTTTTGGGTAGCTTTTGAATTGGTTTCTTCATTTACTAATTGAATTGATTTTATGATGAAATTCATGCATTGCGTATAATGTGTGGTGGTTGTGAACTTCTTTTTTGTTTTTACTTTTGTGATGAAATCAAAAAAGCAAGTAAAAGTTAATCTGAACTGAGTCAAAATTAAAAACAAGACATTTTATAAAATATGGGACTTTTCCCTAAGTTTAATTGGCGTTTTAATTATTTTTCCAGTTGATTTTATTTCTATAAAATGTAAATTATTAAGGTTGCGTTATCTTATAACATATTTTTTAATAGAATCATCGTTGTTTTTATAGGCTTGCCGTCTAGAACTAATTTAAGTAGAATTATCATTGAACTTAGTCATGCTGCTTGGGCTCTAGGTCATAGCGGTTAAAACAATTTTGTTGGTTATTTTGTAGGTTGATCTTAAAAGTTACAAATGTAAAAAACAACTATTTCTGACGTCAATTTCTAAGTTGACCAACAGGCAAAAATTCTATTTAATTAATTACTTACAGTTTAAAGTCGACTCCGATTGACAGAATTGAGAAGCTTGTTCATGGCAATCAGTTACTCTCAAAGCTTTTGACAAAAGACTGCCTATGGCTTAGTAAGCCAACACACTAGCCACTAGACCACTGCATATAAAAATTAACATATTTTTAAGTACTCTTACCTCTCCTAGATTTGTTTATTTTGGCTTAATCATAATATCAAGTGTCATCCAAAACAAGTGTACAACAATTTATTAGGATTTCATTAGATGAACTGATAGATATAAAAGTTGGAATTTATAAAAAAAATTATTTATTTATTTAAATTAGAATACAATATTAATATTATACTTAATTAAACCGCGATGAGTGACGAGTTTGAAAATGCAGACGAACGAAGCCTTTGTATAAGTATACTTGCAATGATCATACTTGTGATGTTCTTCAAAAACTCACAAGTAACCCAACTCACTTTGCATGGTTGTCTTTTACCACGTGCGGTTAATAAGATGAGTCATCAGTCCATAATTTTAAAAAGTATTTTTATAGTAGTAGTTTATTCAGACTTCGCTTGTCCCCTGCTCTTTTTTGATCGGAAATTAATTCTAAATTTAAAAGAAAATTACAGTCGGGCCTCGAATATTCGTAATGGTAGGGACCAGAAGCATTACGGATAATCGATTTTCTCGGTTAATAGAATAACAACTTTTTTTTTCACAAATTGATTAACAATTTCTATAAATGGCGAAATGCTAAATTAGTGTGAAGTTCAAATGATAAATTGTTTATGTTATCACTTAATGTAAAGAATTACTCAAGCTCAAGGGCTATTTTTAAATAAAAATCTTTAATTGTCGATATTTTGCTATTAGTTATTTAGAATATCGATCATTAAATAAAAGATTTTTATTTAAAAATAGCCCTTGAGCTTGAGTAATTCTTTACATTAAATAATAAAGTTTGAAAAACCAGAATTAAAAATTAATTTTTTTAATAGATTTAGAATTGACCCTTTACTAAACTTGTTACAAAAAGCTAAAAAAACTTTATTATATCACAAGTAGTCGCCGTGGTTTAGTGGTGAGTGTGTTGGCTTACTAAAACAAGAGTTCCGACTTCAAACCCCAGCTTTGACATCTTGAAAAAAAGATATGAAAAAAATATTTCTTTCGGAGACTATCTCTTAGCAGTCTTCTAGCAAAAGCTCGGAGAATAAGTTATTGCCATGAACAAGCTTCCCAAATCTGTCATTAGGAGTCGACTTTAGACTGTATGTCCCCGTACACAAGGACAAAACTTAGCACACATAACATGAATACTGTAAGAAGCTAGGGTGTAACCCTAAAACAGAGTTGTAATGGCCCATTACGTATGTATGTAGTATTTTCTTTTATTTTTTGAACAAGTATTCCTCCCTAAATTGCAAGCTTATGCCTTAATTCAGTGACCCATGAATAATCCAATCAGCCTACAAACAATGTCATAGGAATTATTGAGAGACTAAGGTGTATTTCCGATATTTAGACCTATTGGGTCCAATAGTATATCAAAAGTGTAACTAGCAAATGAAAATTATAAAATTTTCTTTTAAATTTAACTTTTTTAGGAAACTTTTTTTTAACAATGCTAAAAAGTGCTTTCGTTTATGTGCTGCACTGTAGCAAACGTATGGATTGAGTGACTCATGTCTTTTAAATTTTAATTGAATAAGGGGTATAGAAATTTAAAAATTTAGAAAACACTATTGCTTTTAATCTTCAAATTTTGTTAACACCTTGTAAGCTTACTGTTCTATTCGTATAAATTCGAAATTTGTTTGAAATTGTTTGTCAAATAAGCTTTTAAAAAATACAAAATATAATTTTTTGAAAACAGAAGCTATACTTTATGAATTATTCTTTAAAAAAAAAAAATTTAATCCTTAGAAGTTTTGGGATAGTTCATAAATTTTGAAAGCAAGTAAACTGGCGAAGTAATAAAATCATAATATCATACTCTGATCAAACAAGTATCCTCCTCTTTCTTATGTGATCTAATTATGATGAAATTACAAACGTTCAATATGAAAGCCACACTTTTTCATGACATTTAAATTAAATTTGTAAAAAAAAAATCACGACCTTTATGGGAATACTACAACACAAAACACTTGGCAACAAACGAAAACAGAATAACATATTTGCAATAATAAATTACTAATGCTGTGACGTCATTTGTCTTTGGCCAGCATTCATTTACACATTTTTAAAGCCAAAAAAAAAAAATAAAAAAAAATGTGTATGTATAAGTATAGTAAGTCAGAAAACCACAACAATAAAATTCAGAATCAAATTATTATTGAAAAACAACAGCTAAACCATTAACACCTTTTAAAAAATAAGTCTATTAAACATCTTAACTGGCCTAAACTAAATACAACAGGCAAATATTAAAGATATTTTTTTGTGAATGATGTGAAACTCAAAACTCGTTGATTATATAAAAAATTGATTAAAAAAAACCAAAAACTACATCAAACCAACATGATAATTATAAGAAGTTCATGCTCACTTTAGTCAGTAGCGGTTGTAAATTTATAGCCATAAAAATATAGAAAATCAACATGTGAACTTAATTTACATTTTATTACTATATAGGAAAAAGTTTTATTTAATGATTTTTGGAGGCGTATGTTATATTATATTTTAATGATATTGAAAGCAGTTAAATCAGTGGGTAAGAATTGATCGGTTTTAAATTGGTTTATTGTTACAAGGGCATAACTTGATTTTTAACAACATTACAGGCAAAAGAAAAACTTAGAAAATTCTTTAAAAATTTATGTACAAAAGAAATTTTAGCGGTAATCACTGTTCATTGCATACGCCCTTGCAATCGTAGCATATCTGCTTACATTTTGTTACATTTCGTTACGTTTTGTTTGCTACTTTTACAAGACTTGTAAACCTGTTTGCCTAGAAGTGTGATTAACGCAAATGCAATTTTCTTAAAAATTTTTTGCTTCTTTTTATTAAAAATGGTATTAAAACTTTGTTCTTTTGCCTGTAGCATTACCTATATTTTTAAACGTTTTATTTTTTTTACTTTAATTCCACATAAATATTCAAATATTATTAACCGTACCTATATAAGGTTGTATGACTTCTTCACATGATTAATTTTATGACGTTTTTAACAAAAAATATTGTCTAGAAGGCACACTTTATTAATCGCAATCAATTAGATATTTAATGTGATTAAATTTGAAAAAAAGTGATATCGAAAAAAAAGCTTATCATGTGAATATTCATAATTTAATAAACATTATACGAAGGCGGTGATTGATTGAGTTTGACAAATGTACGTTAACAAATTACTTTTTTTTTGAATAGGATATTCTAAATTGATTTAAAATTAAAATTGAGTTTTGTTTCTTAATATTCCTTAATTGCATACGGTTTTATGTTTCCATTATAAGTTTTCTTGAAAAAAAAAGAAAACAAGTATACAAAATGTTTAGTGTAAGTTGGATCCTACTGAAACATTTCTGCATTAGATTATAGCCGTTGGCCAGTAGTTTTATAAATTTATAATAAAATATTTTAAACTATATTTTTTTTAATATTGAGCATGAGTGGTTTATTTCCCAAAAATAAGAAAAAATCATGCACTTGGAGTTGTTAGAGCGTTCGCACAAAAACTCAAACGGCTCAGATTCAAATCCCAGCAAAGGCGAAGAATAAAAAAAGTTAGTTTGCGGTTTTTTCAAATTTTTAATTTAAAAATAAGAGGTATCCCCCCATCAAGAAGTCCGCCTGTAAAGAAACCGCTCCCCGACATTCCACTCTATTTCAAATTAACCAATGTCAACAAGCAAACGACTGATCAGGAGAAAAGCGCCACCTATTGGGAAGTAGCAGATAACCTCTAAACCTACTTAGCGAAGACATTCACCACACAATCAACATGTAACGATGAGGCAATTGCTGTTGATCAGTCAAGGGTGAAGGTATAACATTGGCCTT
Organism: Metopia argyrocephala; assembly: GCA_963576795.1. Lineage (NCBI taxonomy): Eukaryota > Metazoa > Arthropoda > Insecta > Diptera > Sarcophagidae > Metopia > Metopia argyrocephala. Next base: position 67,077,732 of record OY756208.1, read on the forward strand.
TGAATGATCAATTCACAGCAATTTATCTCATTCCTAATTCGCTTAATTATATATATAAGAGAAAATATATATGTATTCTCCTTTCCCAAACATTCCAATACAATGCACAGCAGGGGTTTACCCTGAGTATTAGTGTCAACTAAAAAAAAAGAAACTTAATAATGCTCGATAATGGATAATGATAACGTTGGGAAAGTTTCTTTTTTGGATAATTTATTTAAAATATTTTAACAAATTTATATAAAATTTAGTAATTTAGAGAAAAATTAAACAAAACTATAACAGCAGGATAAAAATATCCTCTCCAGATAGGTAAATCAGTTTCAATTAACGTTTTTAGTTTATAATAAAAGCTAAAAATATTGAAAAAAAAACTACTTTTTTGAATCAGACTGAAAAAAGTGCGCTTGTTCTTAAAAGTTACTACAATGGAAATGTGAAATGGAAATCAATTACTCTTAGAGTTTATGCCAGCAATCTGCTAAGAGGTAGTCACAGAAAAAAATAGTTTTTTGTTTTTATATTTCTTTGCTTCAAGATGTCAGAGCCGGGGCTTGAACCGGATCTCTCGTCTTAGTAACCCAACACACTAACCACCAAACCACGACGACTACAAAGTAATGTGTTTAATAAAAATCGTTGCGGCCACAAAATTTTATTCTCTAGAAAAATTTTTTGTTTCTTAATAAACTTTTTAGCCCCGAAAAATATATTTTTTTAGGTTATCCTTTTAGACTTTAAAAGTTTATAACAAAAAATTCTTAAATAGTAATTATGTGTACCCAAACTGTTGCAATGAAAACAGTACTCGTACAACATGTTGCTGCAATTACAATTCATGAAAATATATATCTAGTATTTTATTAGTATAAATTTAAATTATATTTGCAAAACATGTTAATTTGTTATATGTATGTGTTAATAAACTTCAAACACGTATTTTAATTGGTTAATAAAAATACAATAAATCTTTAATTTTAAAAAACTACGAGTATTAGAAAAAAAAAATCCCCCAGACAAAAAGACGACACTCAGTATGAATATTAAGTAGTATGGTTGGTATACCTTTGTATTTTTTCAAATTAATTTTTAAACAATACATTTTCAACAAATATAAAAGTAGAGAAAACAATAGAAACATTGTTAAATTCAAATTTAAGTTTTTAAATTTGAATACAAAAAATTTTGTAATTTACTAAAATCATCAAATAAACACTTAAGCCATCTACAATAGTTTAGTAATATTTTACATATTCTTTTTCTATTTCTAGAACTATTGCTGTGAATATGAATTTTAAAAGAAATTCAGAAATTTTTTATTTTTTTTTTTTTTCGTTTCTATCAAAATCAAAAATTCAATTATTTATAAACATAAATATGAATATTAAAAACTGTTTAACAATTAATTAACAAGTAAAATATGTGCCAAATACTCAGTGAAAATTCACGGAGGCATGGCATGTGATGACGTTGTTAACAGCTTTTTTTCTCCCACATTTTTTTTGAAGATTTTCATTCAAATTAAAAGAATATATTTTTAAATGTTTTTATGGCGATTATTTATTAAATTTATTTGCATTAATTATTATAAAAAAAGTACACGTATTGAAAAAAAATATTGCATGATGGAACTGAAATTGTTTTGAAAATAATAGCAATCGTAGTAGCAAACTGTTTAATGTCTTACCTTTCTAAATGAAACTTTGGAAAAAAAAACACAACTATGAGTACATTATTATTAAAAAATGGTAATTCACAACCAACAAAACCATTTCATTAGACAGACAAAAATAATAATTAGTTATGGAAAATCCCAATATAATAATGAGGGGATTTTTACCTATTTTTCTCTATCTATGACATAAAAATAAAAAACTTTTCCACAAAAACAAAAAGAAAACTTACAAAACTTTAGAAATTATGGCAAAAACTAGAATCAAAAAATTTTCCGATATAACTCTACAACATATGTGGACATTTGTACATGCAAATTGGTGCAAAAGTAGTCCTCCGTTGCTTTTGAATGAAAAAGTTTAATTTTAATCTTGAAGTGTGTTTGGTTGGTTGGTTTCCGTAATAACTATATCCAGTCCGTACGGTAAGGAAACTCTAAAAATCGATCAATGTTCACATCACATAGTGGTTCACCCATAGCTAATACTTTTTTCCTCCACAGGGTAGGGCTTTCAATGAGGAAACGGATTGTTCTTATTTCATTCAATTATTTTTCTTTTTAAATTATTTTTAAAGTACGAGCAACGTCAAAAAGACCATTTGCTTAGGGCAACAGAGCACAGTAATATTTTCAAATATTTTCAGTTCTAGATGTGCTGAATGGTTTTTTTAGCAGACGATGTTTTTTTTCAATTTTTTACAGTCATGTGAGTGTTTCCCATGAGGCATTTAATTTTTATTTACATAAGTTTTCTTTATACTGTTTTCACCGCAGTTTATTGTGATATTATTGAAATTTTATTTGAGAAGCTGATATGCATGCATATATTGTGGTGCGGGACTTTATGTGCTCTATCCGCCATTATATATTCCTCGAGTTAATGATGCCACTTTACGTTTTTGACACCAAAATTTTTAAAATCTGTTTTCGGCCATTTATCTCTAAAACTGGACAAGATATCCGAAAACGGATTGCAGACTTGAAAAATTTGGGGTCGAAAACCTAAAGTAGCATCATTATTTCGAGATACATTGCCGATCACTTGAATAGGTTTATTAATTTTTGCTCTTATATTTTAATTTTTTTCATATAAATAATAAAGAATAATTTTTTTTTCACTTAAATTAAGAGATATTATGAATGGTCATATTTTAGAAAAAAAAGAATAACGTTACAATAAATCAAAATTTATTATTTTTTGCTTTTATTTCAAAATGCTGCGAAAACAGGTGTAGATTTTGGTTCACTTGAATAGGTTCACTAGGCCTAAAATTTGTTTGCTTTTGACCATCGACAGTATAATTAAAATTTTAAATATTTGTGTGTTACTGCAATAATTTTTTACATTTTTTATGTAAAATGAGGCGCAGCAAGCGATTAACTGACGAAAGAAGAGGTAAAATTAAAGCATTCAATTAAACTGGCTTAAGCCATAGAAATATCGACAAAAAAATTGGTTGCAGATAGAATGTTGTAAGTAATTTTTTAAGAAATCAGTCCGATTATGGAAAAAACATGAAAGGTCGGAAGAAAAAATCCGCAACAGAAGCGGACAGAGGAGCTATAATAAGAGCTGCCTCAAATTCGAGCGATTCTGCAGCAAAAATTAGACAAAAATTGGGTATCACAGCTATCATAAACACTGTAAGACATGTTATTCGAAGTTCTAAACATTTAAGGAGATTGAAAATTAAAAAAAACCTTATCCTATTGCTGCTCGTAAAGCGACACGGTCTCATTTTGCACGAGAACACATGAACAATAAAAATGAATGGTATCGTGTTGCCTTCTCAGACGAAAAAAGTTTAATTTGGAAAGTCAGGAAAGATACAACTACTATTTCTACGACCTACATAAGAAGGAACGCTACCGTAGTCGTCTCGTCTCTGTGAGGGAAGTGTAATGGTGTAGGGGGTGATTTCATATTATGGTACATTTGAGCTTCAATTCCTCACATCAAAAATGAACGCGAATAACTACAAAACAGTACTTGATGTGTTTCCATATTTTTCTACTATTTTTGACCAATTCTCTGGATAGCTCAACAAAATAATGCCCCGATACCTAATGCCAGGGTTGTAAAAGTGTGGATTCAAAGCCAAAATGTCAATAAGTTGGAGTGGCCACCATATTCCCCTGACTTAAATATTATAGAAAATTTATGGGGCTTGCTTTCTCGCAAAGTCTACGAGTCCGGCAGACAATTCGAAACCAAATAGGCTTTCATTGGAGAAATTGAAAAAGCTTGGTCCAAAAATTTTATTATCATTAATTGAAAACCTTTATAGCTCCCTCCCAAATGGTATTCTTGAAGTTATATCGAATAAAGGAGGATATACTCCTTAACCCTTATCGGACGCGACTTTTCACACGTTTGATTCTCACCAGGTTGTAGTTATTTTTAACAAATATGAAAAAAAAACAATGAATGCATTTTAAAAACAAATCTCATCAATAGACAGTATGTTTCGACATAATTCGCCTTGTCACTTCACACGTGCCATACGACCGTTGCAGAAAAGTACTGTTGTCACGTCAGAGGTGACTTACGACCGATAAGGGTTAATAAATCATCAAACATTGTAAGAAATCTTAAAAAATTTAAAAAGGTTTACAAAAAAATTATTCTTTTCTTTAATTTTTTAAATTAATGATAGTCAACCTATTCAAATGACCCAAAAAATTGTGCTGAAAATCATATTCGTTTTGGGAAAAAATTACTAAAATTCAGTTATTAATTATTGAAAAAATTTTTTTTATTATAAACACACATAATCCAATATTTTACCATTTTAGAAAATAATATAACTAAAAAATTAATTATTTTTAGAAAAAAATTAATTTGAATGTAATGAAAATAGTAAACCTATTCAAGTGATCGGCAGTGTATATAAAAAATATGAAATGACGGATAGAGCACATAAACTCCTGCACGACGATATGTATTGAAGCAGCTGATAGATATAAAAATATAAAATTGTATAATAAAGTTTTTTTAAAATAAAAAATGAATCAGTCGTAGAAAAAGTCGAAAGTCAATGTTTTATAAGTATATTGGCAGTAACGCTGAACATACTCAAAGTACATACAAAGTACTACATATGTATGTACTATTAATGTATGTACTCGTATATCCACCCCTGAATTTCATCATGATTTTTGATTTGTAAAAAAATCTCGTGAGGTTATATTTTGTAGGATTTCGAAAAATTGTGGAATTTCAAAAATTTTACTGAAAATTAAACAGTGAAAATGTACAATAAGATTGTCTTGTGGATAGTTGTCCGCCTCTTAGTTGTCCTTGATTTTTCTATACCTTTTAAACGGTTGAAAAAAAGTTTTTGTATTTAGTCTGTAGACTCCATAATCAATGCAAATCATCACTGAAATTTGACAGGAATTTAAAAAGTGGGCTCTATATCTTTAAAACTGATAAAATTCATTAATAATGTAGAAAATTTAGGACAAAGCAAAATTATTATTCTCTCGTTATGATGTTCTGGCAACACTAGAGTACAATGTGTTACTGAAAACTTTTTTTTTTAAACCAGTACTCAGGGCTAAACCCCTACACATGATGTGCATTGCACTGGAATATGAAAGTGTGTAGATAGATTTTTTTATAAAGCTTCTTTTTTGTCGATGAGACAAATTGCTGGCATTTGATAACTCAATGGCCAGTGTTATACATTCACCTTTGAATGATCAACAGTAATTGCCCCATATGTGGTTGATTGTTAATAATAAGTGGTGAGCGTTTCCACTTTGTAAGTTAGCTTCTATCTTCCAGAAGGTGGAGCTGTGTTCCTGATCATTAATTTTTAATGCCTGCCAAAGGTGGAATAGAGTGGAAATGTCAGGAAGCGATTTCTTCGTGATGGACTACTTGAAGAAACTATTGACTACATTGATTACCTTGTATATATTTGGTTACTATTTTTTTATTTTAAAAAACAAAAAATATTTTTCGCCTTATTGGCAAAATACATTCAATATAATTTGAAATGTATGCTTTTGGGGATAAGCATGTCTCTATGTCTCCTGACGAGTCTCTTAAGCAGAGACGAAATGGCCATAGAGACATGCTTATCCCCAAAAGCATACATTTCAAATTATATTTTTTTATTTTATTTTATTTTTTTTTTTTTTTTTTTTTTGATATCGGCCACTTTCCATTGTTAATATTTTGAAACTTTTTTAAGAAACCCTACAAAATAATATTTTATAATATGAAATGAAGTGCCATTGCCATTCATCGGTACAAATGAGTAAAGGAAAACGACTTAGAAATGCAATTTTTACGGCTGCAGCTTCAAATGTGAAGCATCGCTTTTGAAAATTCGAAATTGACAGTCGACTTTTTCAAAAATCCGATCACTTATATATAGTTGTCCAATTGTTTTTCTTTATTGTATACAAATTCTTAATTTATTTTTTAAGACTTAACCACTAAAATAGAAATGAGACTCGTTACTCATGAATAGTTGCACTAAAAAATTGCCTTCTTTGTCGTTACGATTTCAACTGTCTTGAGAGTAGGATATATCCGTTTGACAGTCAACACTAAGCAACAGTTGCACTGTTTGCAGTTATCCAGCAGTAAATAGTGTTTACCAGTAAGTTAATTGTAAACAATAACTTACTCGTGCTCAACAATAATGCAAAATTTGTATATGAAATGAGCCGCTAAAATGCCATAGAAATGTAAATTTATTGCAACGAGTAAGCCAATAGCACAAAAATTAAAGATAATACCTTATCCTGTAGCATATTTGGAAGCTTTAATGATGGAAAACAATTTAGCACTTCCATTATTGCTTACAATTTTATTTATTGCTTTCAAATCTTAAAAATTTTCCGCTGGAAGTTTAATTGCATGACACGTCTTCTGGTGGATACCACAGTGTGCTCTGTGGTATATGTATTTAATCACAGCTTTGATCTAAGCAGAGCGTCTGATCCGTGATCAGTCACACCTGATAGCATAGCGTACAGAGCTTAACGCCGAAGAGTTTGTAAAGTTGATGTCCTATATTTCGACACTATGTATTGAAAAACTTTGCTACATAAAAATCAAAGCAATTATTGCTAGTTCCTGAGAAGTATAGCGATTCGTATCTTATTGAAGAGTATTTTGCTTCTGTTTTCACAACTGTTTACTCACAATATCTTTTATATAACACTAAATATCAAAAATAATACTCGTAATCAACTAATTTATTTTAATTAACTAAAAAATTCTAATTCCTTTCATAATTTTATTTTTTCATAAATATTTATATATTTTTAAAAGAATATTTTTTGTTCTCTTCTTTCGCATATTTGCAGGTGTTGGTTGCTAATCTAACGCAACTAACCGAAAGCTACAGACAAAACGGCCAACTTAAAACAACAACATTTACCAAAAGGCGAGCCGTTGCCAATAAAGCGGTATTTGCAACAACAGCAACATATAGCACATTATAGCTTAGCAAAGCAGCAAAAGCCGCCATTTGCAGCAGCTGCTAATTTAGTTGTATCAACCCAACAACAACAGCAATTACATACTCATATCAAAATCAATTGTTTTAAAGATATACTTGATTGTTATTGTGTTAGTTGTCGTTACGGTAGTTGTATGTTAACACAAAATCTTACACATAAAAACTACAAAATTACCACCTTAACAATAACAGACAGTTACAAACAATTATTTGTTTTGATTACTATATTATTAACAGTATTAAGTCTACAACCAACATCAACATTAACATTGGCAGCACCTTTGCAATCTTATCGTTATCAACATCATTATCGTACACATCAACAGCAAATGCAGCAACATTCACAATTACATGATATCTTGTTGGCTGGAAGACAACATTATGATCATCATAATAATTATATTTACAATAATCATCATCATTATCAACAACAGCAACAAATGGAGACTGATTTAAACAGGAATTTAAAAATGTCTAAAGCCATCATAAATGATGAAGAAGATCGTCTACATAAACGTGAAATAAGTTGGCACGACTATTACAACAGAATAATGCAATCTCAGGCCATTAATTGGTATAATCCTTGTGGTGGCATTTCGTTAAGGAATGACATACCAGTAAAACGTAAAAGACCACCGCCAATCAAAAAGGTAAGTTAAACTGAAAGTAGTGTGTTTGTCTTTTTCTTAGTGTTTATTTTAAATTTAAAAAGGATGTATATATGGAAATATTAAAATTACAATTGGTTGTACTTGTTTGACAGAAATATTTTATATTAAATGACAATATAATTTTAGAGTAAAATAAGCATGTAAATATGTACAATATACTGTAGATATGGCCATTTGTTCCGTTGTTGGACGTGTTGAAAACTTTAGTAAAAGCAACATCTTTTTCTATATGTTTTATTTGAATTTTGTTTAGTTTTGGTACGTTTTGTTAGATTACAAGGAAGGTCTTAATACTAACCGACATGACGTATAGCTCTCAGGCTCTGTGAGAAAGTTGTTATTTGAGAGTAACTTTTGACCTGCTCTTATATATACAAATGAGTAATATTTAGGCCGTATAGTACCGATGGATGATTATGGTTAGACGAGCATCTTTTGCGATTAGCTTAGTACTGATGATTGAGTAGAACTGATCATATAGGATCATCATTCGTGAATACATTATAACGCAAAAGATTCTGTAATTTGCAGTACCTGACTTTGGGTATATTACTTATGGAAATAATGAAAATAAATACAACGAGACTGCAGTGTTGTTTGAAAAAAAAATTATAATTTTGGTGAATAGTGGCACGTAGTTCAGCATTTTATTCGAAAACTTCAAAAACAAACGATCATAATAAATTTATAAACCACTAAAATTTTGGTCATCACTACGTTAATTTAAAAGTTATCAGTCCAACCAGCTTTAAGTAGATCTAGATTTTAGTCTAAAGGTATCTGCTACAAAACATTAGGTGGCAGTAGAGCTGTCAAAACCTTTAAACGTTTAAAGAAAGTAAAATTGTATTGGTCGACCATGGACTGAATCTGCTAGCTGAAATGAAGGTGGTATATATGGCATATTAATAGATAATTCGATGACAGAAAACTGATTGCCGTGTGTCTTTAGAATAGAATAAAAAGAGTATCGTAAAAATGTTTGAGTCTTTTTAGATTATGGTGTGGTGATTGCCGAGTTTCGGCATCTATTTGAAATCATAAATAAGACCACGGACAAAAAAAAATTGTGAACCAAAATTTTGTTCACATATCGGAATTGCGTTCAAAGAAGATGAGCCCATAAGTTATGCATACATACATACATAACTGGCCTTTACAACCCTGTGTCAGGATTACGGCCTAGCTTCTTGCAGCACTCATGTTGAGTGTGTCAATTCTTATCCATGAGTACCGGGACCTACAGTTTAATGTCGACTCCGAACGACAGACTTGAAAAGCTTGTTCATGGCAATTAATTACTCTCAGAGCTTTTGCCAGAAGACTGCTGAGAGGTAGTCGCCGAAAGAAATATTTTTTTCATATTTCTTTTTTTTTTTTTTTGAAGATGTCAGAGCTTGGTGTCGAACCCAGGGCTCATGTCTTAGTAAGCCAACACACTAACCACTAGACCACGGCGACCCATAGGTTATGTGTTGAAATTCAAGTCCAATAAAACTTCATGTTTCTATAGTTTACAAAACTGATAAAATTTCGAAATAATTTTTTACAAATACACTCCGACCATTAACATAACAAAGTTGATTATGGAAACTTTAAACCAATTGGGACATCAAAATTTTATATGCTTTTGAACATTTTTTATTTACTTACATATATAATATAATACTCTCTTTCAATATATTTGAGTATATATCCAGAATATAGGGAAAGAGGAAGGCAGTTCAATCTATAGGCAAAGTCTTGCCATTTTTATTTTTTTTTTTTGGAATGCATGTGTAATAATTTTTATTCATTAAAAACATTCAACGGAGAGCATTTTACATATTGAAAGGACAACTAAAATTTTGAAATTAAAGAAAAAACCATGTTTTAAGAAAAAACACTGTGATCATTGATTACACTGTGCTCGTCGCAAATTTTAACGAGCGGAGCACCGTGATGGTAAAAATTAATTTGAGTACACTGAATTCAATGGCATATACCGTTTTTAGAAGTCAGCGCTCGTATCCTCTATAATCGCGATTTAAACTTTGTACCCTAAAGTAAAAAAAGATGGTATTTTTATATTTTTGGAATAATTTGTAAATTTAAATCAATTCAGCTCTGTTGAATAAACACAAGATTAGATGACATTCTTATTTTTTTTTCTCCAAGAATCTATTTTTTCGCCAAAAATCAATACAAACTGCTATGCTGCTCTTGTCATGTTCCATATTTAAATTTTATCAAAGTAGATTGATTAAAGCCAAAGTTAGCGAATATTGCTAACACATATTCGAATTAATTTCAAACTCAAAGCAAAAAAAAATTTGCAATAAAAAAAAAATCAGAAAAAAATTCGCGTAAAATAATTTTGCTAAAATTTCCTATTTATTGATGCGCATATTTAATAAAATTTCTAAATTTAAAATTAAAAAATTGTTAGAAAAGTATAAAAATATCGTTTTTGTAGTGCCCAGCTTGTTAAAACAAGGTGTCAAAATCGAGCACAGTGTTATTATTGTGACATCAAACACCAATAAGTTAAAACTTGATTTACTTCAACGATCACCAAATTTAGCTCCTTCACATTATTTTCTATTTGTAAACTTAAAAAAAAATCCTGCGTGACAAAAGATTTGTTGACAAAGAAAAGTTAAAGTCTGTAGTTAAAGGCTTTTTAAAGACGTAGAGACTTTCTACTATAAACAGGGCATCGTATGTGTTTTTTCTGCCTAGAAAAGTGAGTCGTACTAAAAGGAGGTTGTGCTGAGTTATAATAAATTTCTGTCTCCAATCGAAATGGCCAATAGTCTTTGCAAGTCTTGTAAACGTAGCAAACCAACTAAACCAACAACAAAATGTTGGCACCTATGGTAGGTTTACTAGTTTTGCAAGACTTACAAACTCGTTTCCAAGAAATTGTGATTACCTCTTATAATACTAATAATGTACCGGTTTTATACTTTAAGAACCTGATGCCAAAAGTAAATTTTAAATATTTTCTATATACTTGTACTTGTAACTGCATATTAACTAAGTAGTACTTAACGACTTGACGAAATGTAATTTCAATTATTAAACTTGCCATATTTAATAACAGTTTGAAGTTAAATTAAATTATAACTGTTGTTTCAAATTAAACACGTTCTAACAGATTTAGAACAAAAATTTTAATTTTTTTTTTTTTTGTAAACAAGTTTTAACTCCATATTTTTAATTTGTCAATAAAAAACATAAATATCAAGCAGTATTAAGTAATTTGTCACAAATTATTGTCAAAGTATATTTTAAGATAAAAAAAACCTACCAATTAAGCTATCGAGCAATTAAAGCACAGCTGTCTGGTATTATTGTTAAACCACTCACTGTTAAAAAAAATTTATAAATAAAAATATTGACAAAAAATTAAATTTAACATTTATTTTTTTTTCTTTTTTTTAGGAACTGCGTAAACTTCAAAGTACTGTAGCAAAAAATTATAATTTTATTAAACACACTTTAAACACCATAAACATAGAGGATATGAATCAAATGGAATATTTTGCAAACAAATATACATTCTTGCCAAAACTAAATGCCAATTCAAGTGTAAGTAAAACATTTTAATTTGAATACTTTTATGTTTAGATTTACAGTGTTTAGTTAGCTATCGCACTCACAGGCTTTATTTAGAACTAGTTAAACTTTAATTTATCATTAGTTAACACTACTAATTAACTAGTAATAAACAGAAGTTAAACTAAGTTTAAGTCAAAGCTTTGAATAACAAGGCGTTAACTAAACGACTTTAGTTAGCTAACTAAAGTACTTGGAAGTTGGTCATTAAACAGAAATTTAACCAAATAAAGTTCTAAATTTATATTTTATTAAAATAAAAAGACTAAATTATCAATTGAAATTTTATTGCAATTTCTTCTCCTTGTTGGTGATATTAAAACTAAATAAATAATTAACTTTTGATATACAAAATACTTTTTCATATTTATATTTCAATAATTTTGAAACACCACTTGCTTTTTTTGCTCTGAACTTACTTCAAAAAATTATAAAAAAGAAAAAAAACTCAACTTTATTCTTTGTTTTAAATCATTTTTAATATTGCCTTTTGTTGTTTTTCCTGTTATTGTTAACTTCCCAAACCATAATTGTTGGCACGTTACCCTGGGGGCGTTGATTGAGTAGTTTATGAATTTATTCTTTCATTCTCTCTCAACATCATCATTTATCTTCAGAAAAGTACTGTCTGATGGATGTACAAAAGACGACAGACACTTGCCTATATTTCTTATACGAGTACTCATATGTAGCTCATGGTACACATACATACCCATACCTACATGCTTATATAGTGGTAGCATGAGAGTTGTATGTCTCATTTTGTTGTAGAATTTAGGTGTCTTGTTAACCAGTTGTGAAATATCGTTTTTATTTCATGTGTACCTCTTTTGGCAATACATTCCACCTCTCCTTTTTTTCAGTTTTCTTTATTATATTTATATATTCTTTTTTTATGCTTAAACACTTGGGCATATTTAAGAATTGTATGTCTTCCTCATTCAGTTGACTGCCTTCCCAATGGAATATTTTTTTTTATTTTTTTTTTTTTGTTTTTTCTCGTTATTAAAGGATGTATTTTAATAATGTGAAAAGTTGTTCTTAAGTAGTCCAAAATGAGGAGCTATAAACTTTAAAGAATGCCGCCGTTTATTAAATAGTAGTCACATTACTTTTTACTAAAAAAATTGTTATAAAAACTAAAGGCAAGACCTGTATTATCACAACTTCACTTTATGTTGTCATAGCATTGTAAATAAAAAACTTAATAAATATTTAATCATATCAGACCATTAAATTTATAAAGATTTTGTTTTAATACCGATATCACACTATTCTTTTATATTTATTTTTTTATTTGCAAACAATCTCCTCCTTATTCTTACCCTTTTTCATTCAACTCCACATCGAAGTCAAAAGACTATTTATTTATTGCGAACGAAATATAAAATACACACAAAATTATTGGTGTATTATATCTTATTATTTGGTAACAGCGTCAAGGATAAGGATTTAATATCCTGAACATAACTGAGTTCTTAGATTTGTTCTATCAGGTCGAGATTTCTTGTATTTGAAGTGGAAAGGTGACTGCACTTCTATATTACAACATACAGTTTATCGCATTTTAAACAAATGAAAATTCAAAAGATGATACGGAAAATGTGAACTCAGTTTTATGCAAAATTACAAGTTCAGAGTTATTTATAATCTAGAGTCGAAAAAAGAAAAAAATACATAAAAATTTTCAAGACGTTTTCGCTTTTTTTATAAAATGCCAAACAAAATATATATTCCCATAGCATATCGTCCGCTGAGTGCTGAGTCGATTCTTGTTCTTTAATAATATTATAAAATGAAAAAAAAATATATTTTCTCATTTTTTTATCGATTAAGGCTAGCACTCAGGCGATGACCTCTACTCATGTAGTACATTATGTTGATCTAAGAAAATATGAGGGGTAGGGGGAAATCGTCTGCAGACCTTTGATTTAAACTTACTGTTATCGTACCTGATATCAGTCAGAAATAACGAGCAGAGGTCCTATTTTAAAAGTGCGAAACACAAGTTGCCAGTGTTAAATGTGCCTTTACATCTAAACAATCCAACAGCAATCAACCCCAAGAGGTCCTCCCAGTAAAGTTTAAGTTAGGGGAGGAATAAAAATTGACTACAATATCGAAAATGATGTTGATGTTGTTGTCCTCGATCCAGCCTATGAGATAATTATTCGTTTTTTTTTTTTTTTCGTTTTAAAACAAATTCTCAGGTACATGCAGTGCATTGTATTAGAAATTTATTTTTTTTTATTATGCGCCATTTTGTTGATGAGACAAGTTGATCAGCCGCAATTGCCCTATCTGTTGGTAGATGTGGAATGTGAGTAGCGAGCGTCTTCAGTAGGTTAGCTGTTATCTTCCCAGAAGGTGGCGCTGTACTCCTGGTCATTCCCATTCATTATCCTACTTTGACTAATTATTGGTAATTTGCACAATATTCCCGTTGGTTTAATGAAAAAGTATTTAATGCCAAGTGTAGCCGTTATACTTTTGCATTCATGCTACTCAACTTCAAATATCATTCAGAAGCCAAAGACATACTGATTTAAGTCTGCGTTGAACGGTAAACGAATTTTTTATTGCGAAAGCCGGCACCGTAATAGTTCCATGACATAATCGTCTATTAATAAAAGAAAAAATATTTCAATCATATAAAATTTATTTTAACCTTCTCCCAGAATGAGAATCAAAATTCATATATGAATTACACAAATGTCAGCCTTGTCTGTTAAAATTATTTCGCCATAAATATTGCTTTAAATATAACGTTAATTTTCTACTTTGCAAAAAAATTATTGCAAAAATATCTAAATTTATAATAGAATTCAACTTTGATCCAATTAAAGCGTTTCTAAGGAAACAAAACATCAATGTATTCTTAAATATGTAAGCGATTTTTAAAAACTAAAAATATTAATGAAATATAATTTTTTTTTTATTATAAAAAAAACGATTTATTAAGTATTTTAGTAAAATTTGTGTAAAAGCCTATTTCAATAAGTCCCTTATTCTTTTTCTTCTTTTTTCAACTTTCTTTTTTGATTTGTACAGAAATAAATTATATATTAATATTGCAATCATCATCTATTTACTAAGACATTCTTCTTTTTGACATTTAAGTGTATTATGACTTTTTTATAGTGTGTACAGAACTGACAATCGAACATATGATACTTACAAATCACAAGTAAGTGGGCTTTTTTTAAACAGTGATTAGGCTTTTTGGTCTAGTATTGAACTAATGTGACTACACATACCTTTATTAACGATTTATTAAATATAACAATTGTTATAGCAATGCTTATATTTTTTTTATTTCTGTTTTTTTTTATCATATTTTAATATTATTAAAAAGTAAAACAAAAAAATTCACTTTCAACAACTGTTAAGTGCTTTCATAAATAATTTTTTTTTTCCTCTTTTTGATTTGTTTTGTTTTGTTTTATTCTAAACAAAAATTAAATCGAAATATCAATTGTTTAGCTGTTAAAAAAATATGCCTTGTTTGTCTATAAATAATTACTAATAAATTTATTTTTAAGCCTTGTGATGACATTATAAGCATTTATTAAGAAACCAGTACACAAATCCTATAAAATAATTTTAAATAAACAAATAAAATAATAAAATGCAGAACATCGAAAGCGCCAAGTCTTATAAACAAACATTAAACTCTCTCAGTAAACACAATTAAATATTTAATTATGAATAGTCCAGTCATCAGCATTAAAGTGGAAATTCAGAGAAATTCTAAAATACACAAATTGACGTCAATTCCATACAAAACTAGGTTTGTTTAACCACAAAAACCAAAAACCAAAAAGTGGAAAAATATGGCATTTTACACCCTTCTCACAAAGCCAAGCAAAAATTCCCATTACAGAGAATATTACAAAAAAAATATTCAAGTACATGAAATTGTGATTTGAAAACAAATTAGCCAATATTGTGTATTTCCATAAACACATTTATTTAAATTATGGGCCCTTTAGTTATAAAGCTTTCCCAGCTATTAGGGGTGATAATGAATCATCATCACTTACAAGCTAGTTCAGTGATGATTTGTTTTAATGTGTGTAATATTGTACTGATGCCCATACTTTTTGCTTTGCTTTGGGGAATACCCCAACAAAGAACGCTAAAGGGGTTCAGGCTGTGTGGGGCATAAACAACGAATACTTATTATCTATACAGACACCGTTATACACAAACGTTTAAAAGCAAACAGACTACAAGTGAATTGAGTATTTTTGTTAAGCAAAACAAAAACAAAAATATTCTATAAATATTACACCCAACACTTAATATACGGCAAAATTAATTATTTGTAAATAAGCTACAACTATGTTACACATATTTATTTAAATATATAATACAAACTAAATAAATTATTCATAAATAGTTTTGCTACGAACTATTTTATTTTTTTTTTTGTAATTATTAAGCGTTGACAGAGAACTCAGTGTATGATAAATAAAAAAATAAAGGCAAATAAAATAACATACTTATATCGCATGAATGAAATTGTTATTGTTTGTTAATTTAATTCCGTTTCAGTTTGAATTTGCCGCTCCCCACCCCTCTTTTAACAATACAAAAAAAGAAAAAAAAAATACTAAATGTATGCCAGTGAAACGTCATATACGTTGTACTCTTTTTTATTTCATTATCATATTATTTTTTTTTGTAATCAAAATAAATAAAAACAAAAAGTGTATTTGTATTTCAATAATGACGTTAAGTGCTACCGCAATATACGAGTTTTTTTTTTTTTTTATTTAAATTTTTATTTATTTATTTAACGAATTATTACCGCATTATTTAATGGCAGAGAACAAAAAAAAAAACACATTGAAAATCACAACAGTGTACACGTTTTCCTAGTAAATAATGTTTATTAAGAATAGTTAAATAATGTAAATAAGTATGCAAATAGTAATTAATTAAAAAGTTGTTTCGATTGTATTGTCTCTGATTAATTTCTATAATTGCTTTACATATGGATAATAAGTTCATTAAACTTTTTTTCCCTTTCATAATGAAATAGAAATTATATTTATAAAAAAAGTTTCCAGTAAAGGAAAGATTTTGTAATATGTATTTTTTTTATATAATAATAAATACAGTTGCATTGCAGTATTGTCACGTGAATAAAGTCTTATGAGGTATTTTTTTTTAAATATTCTCAAAACGATCATGGAATATATTGCACTGCAGTGAATTGTGGTTTTAATATTTAAACAAAATTATTACCTAATAATGAATTCATCTAATAGATATTATGTATTATTTTTTATGCAAACTAATTTACTTCTACCAGCTATATTCATAAAATAAAATTTTTGAAGTAAATTTCCACAATAAAAGTTTTAAATTAAGTCAAATCACTTCACATAGCTTACTCCTTTGCAAGATTTTAAATGAACCGGTTTGAGAAAAATAAATTTAAGAATTATCCAAGGGACTCGATTAGAGAAAATTATGGTATATTATTCCTCCCCTTATTTAGACTTTACTGTGTGGGCTTCTGGGTGTTGATTGCTGTTGGATTATTCAGTAGTGAAGGTACAACACTGATTATTAAATAATCAGCCAACAGCAATCCATTTCCTTGCGGTTTGCAATTTTCAAAGTAAGACCTTTGTTTTTTTCTGTCTGATATCAGATATGATATTAGTAAGTTTAAATCAAAAGTTCACACCCCTTTTTCCCATTTCCCCTAGGCCAGCACAGTGTACTGCATTAGTAGGGGTCATCCCTAAAGTGCTGGCTTCAATTCAAAAAAGAAAAATAAAATTTTCCCCAAACCATTTTCAAAACTAATAGAAGTTGTGAAAAAGATATTATATGTGTGGCGTTCACAAAGTGTGCTATTATGATTTATTGTCATAGAGGCATAAGTAATTTTGATAGCTAGAAAACGTTTACCGCCTTTATAAGTATTTTGGGATGGCAGATAAACCGTTTGCAATACTCATCGATATTTTTTATTCGTTCAAAAGGCCTTATGATGCCATTATGTATGGAATATAATTTTCTCTCTACTGGTGGAGCTCATGCAAAATGTTAAATTTAAGCTGAACATAAGTTAGGCTGAACTTGACAGATAATATGGGTTATGCTGACTGTGAGCATCATAATAGTTTGTTTCTTATTCGCACACACCTGCAACTTATGAATAAACCACAAGAAAAAGTCTATTCTATTAATTCCTGCAATCTCAGTCGCCTATTCACACCACCTCTGTGGCATGCTGTGACACGAACTGAATGGCATGTAGCGTTGTCCTGTTGAGACCCCATGTCATTGGTGTAAAAATCATCCAATTCAAGCCAAAATAAATTGTCTTATTCCGCTCGTCGTTGGCAGTGATGGTGTGAATAATGTTTTTCTCAAAGAACTATCGCAAGCTCAAAATCCACAGCAAATAGTGACTTTTTAGTACGCATTCGATGTTCCTGGATCCCCTGCAAATTGTCAATGTTCCAAATTCAAAAATTTTGTTTGTTTACATGCCCATTCATCGAGGAGTGTTTCTGGGATATTTTTTGCAGTAAAAGAGAAGAATTTTAATAATAATTTCACAATTATGCTTCTACAAGTAAAATTTTAAAATATTGGTATTTTTTTTAAATTTGGTTACTGGAAACTCAACTAGAGTTTCGCTGCCATATACTTTTATAATCGTGTCATATAGCTTTTTCCTTTAGGTTTCCCTTATATTTTTTTACATACATATTATGTTCTTGTATTTATATCATCAGTTCTTGCATTTATTTCCGTACACAGAAAAAAATATTTCTTTCGGCGTCTACCTCTGAACAGTCTTCTGGTAAAAAGTCTGAGAGTAAATGATTGCCATGAACAAGCTTCTCAAGTCTGTCGTTCGGAGTTGACTTTAAACTGTAGGCCTCGGTACTCATGGATAAAAATTAACACGCACAATATGGGTACTGCGTCTAGCTAGGCCGTAACTCTGAAACAGGATTGTAATCGCCAATTACATATGTATGTATGTTTTTAAATATTTGGCTGATTTTTAAAACACAACTGAGAGTTATTTTTTGGTATTTCGAAAGAAAATATAAATTATAATTACTATTTTTTCCGTTTGAGTTGGAAAATACATTTGTGAATTCGCCGTCGTCACAAGCGATAGGTCGGACTCCATCATTTCGACAATACCAACTAAAAACCACCTCCACTTTCTATGGTCTACCCTTGTTTTTTCTTTTTTTTCCGCGGGAAGGAGGGAACAAGTTTTATGCTTTCGTAGAGGTCGTCACCTCGCATGATATGTCGGACTCGCCCAGAAGGGTATACCGACTAAAAACCCCCCTTATCTCCTCACCAGGGGAAATACCACCTCGGAACCACATTCGCATTACTTCAAGGTGGACCCTTCTTTGGCACGGCCAGTTCCTTCTAGGTTGTCCTGCGTCCAGGACCTGACCTTCAAATGAATCAAGGTCCCTCTTCTTTCGCCTTAGGATACGTTCGAAGTATCCTGCAACGGCGGTCCAGTTCGCCACATTTGACGTCATAATATCAACGATATTCTCAACCGTAATTCTTCCGACTTCAGACACCAGTTCCGCTCGATGGCAATGCCAGCGCGTGCATTCGAAAATGGTATGCTCCGCGTCGTCAATCACATCTTCCTTGTCCTCATAAATGCAGAAAGGGGAGTCACACTTCTGCATTCGGTGCAGGTATTTTCTAATATATCCGTGACCCGATAACATTTGTGTGGTGTAATAGTTCACCTCTCCGAATTTTCGATTCATCCATGACCCTATAGTCGGTATGAGTCTCGCTGTCCATCTTCCTCGTTCTTCAGCGTTCCAGCGTTGTTGCCATTTGAAAATGGTACTCTGCCTGATGGAACTGGTTACGGGAAGGCCTCTCGTTTTGGCACTATATATTATCGTCCGCTCTTCGGCCAGAAGATCCACAGGGATTGTGCCGGCTATGACTAGAACTGCAGGTCCTGACACTGTACGATAAGCCGATGTGATTCGCAAAGCAGCGATTCTCTGGACAGATGTCAGCAAATAGGCGCGTCCTTTTACCTTTAACGTCTCGGCCCAAACCTTGGGACAATTTTCTCACTACTTCGAACTGGCACTCTTTGGCGACACAAAGTTCTCATAACTGTGTTTTCTTTACACCCAAACCCACTGTTCGCGTGCTATCGATGTCAATTTTCTTCATTTTCAGATTTTCTACACAAAAACTTGCCATGAATTTCCAATATTCTTCTTTTGCTGTCTTCTTTTCCGTAATGTTTTTAGGTGTTATTAGTTCAACTCTTAGTTCTACAACCATTTATTCGTTTTATCATTTTGTCTTGTTCTAATAGCTAAATCCCATATTAAATTGAATTCACTTATATAAGTTTCAAATAAATCCCTTCAATCAAAAATGTTTTGTGCCATCTTTTAATTTTTATTAAATTTTACGAAATAAATTATTTTATTAATTATAGAATTTTTTTTTTTATTATTGCAGATCTCATTACGCCGTTGGCATCGTCAACTACAAATTTATGTTGCTGCCTTCGAATACTTACGTCGCGCTGAATTGCATTTCAATAACATTAAAGCCAGTCAAGAGAGTACAATAGCGCAGGAGCTAAATGAACTTATGAAAGATGCCCGTACCATATTGTGTAACATAGAACATGCCATCAATAATACAACAACACGACGTAGTTTTTCAACAATCGATTCTCTCTTCATAAGTCGTACCAAAATGGAAGAGATACTGAATTTTGCCACCGATATTAAATATGTTTCACCATTAAGATGGAATCAAATAAAAGATGACATGACTCTGAAATTAGTAAATCCGATAGATTTAAAATTTGCAAAATCTCATTATTTTGGTTTTGTAAGAAAATTATTGAAAATTTTAAGAACTTCTACAAAGAAACCGGGTCCTCTGTATTTGGGTGGAAAGGCTAATAAATTACAAAACAAACAAGAACAGCAAGAAAGGCAACAGCCGGAAAAACCTCCTAAACAATATAAACAAGAACGCAAACGTGAAAGGAAGCAACAACAGGAACGTAAAGCACAACAACAGCAACAAAAGAAGCATAGAAATCCTCAAGCAACTAAAATAAGGCATTCAAGAAAAAATCAACTCGAATCAGTATTAAAATTAAATTAAAGTTAAAAAAAAAAACAAAAATTAAAATCTCATTCTCATGCATCATTAGCAACCATCAATCACAAGCTACAATGATAAGTATTTTTCTTTTTTTAACTAAAAAATTAAAATTTTTTCAACATTCAAGAAGTATTTTTTATTTATTGTAATATATTTCTTTTTAATATTAAAATAGTTTATTATATAGCATAACATTTACTTATATAATATTATTTTTATAATTTATAGAATTTTTTTTTTGCAATTACAAATATTCTCAGTTTCCTTACAATAGCAATTAAGGGATGCTCTGAGCTGTTATTGATATTATTAAACGATTTTCCATTTTTTATATTTAAAAGCATCATTTATTAACATTTTAAAATATTTTTGAGTTTTCGAAAGTAAGCATTAAACTGTGATATAGTTGTAATTTATATAATTATATATATATTTTTATAAACTCTTGTATCTATATTATTAAATAAAAACATTTGTATAATTAAAAAACAAAAAATAAAATCATGCATTTTTATTTGCAAAAGAAGTCAGACTCTGTATGAGATATGGTGATTTATATGTGGCTTAAACGTAAAAAAGCTTTACAAATTTGTTATAAAAAAGAAAGAAAAAAATGTTCATATTTTTGCTAACCACTCACATATATGTATATATTACCTATACATATATAATATCCCACATATTTTTAAGATGATCTATTAAAATATCTCTTCAAATTCAGTTTTATTGGCATTTAATTATTTTTAAATCTTGCTTTGGGTAACATTGCTATTTATTTATTGATAGATTATCACATAAGAAATTGCAATAATTATTCTGGCAGACTTCTCTTTCTGCCTGAGTCATGTTTCGAACTATTTTTTTTTTTATAAGGACAGCACTCATTGAAGAACCCCTGCTGATGTAAAATGTCAGTAAAAAAAGATACTGCATTGTATCATTTGTAGTCGCCGTGGTCTAGGGGTTAGTGTGTTGGCTTACGAAGACGATAGTGCTGGGTTTAAATCTCAGCTCCGACATCTTTAAAAAAAGAAATATGAAACAATTATTTCTTTCGGCGACTACCTCTCAGCAGTCTTCTGGCAAAAGCTCTGGGAGTAATTAATTGCCATGAAAAAGCTTCTCAAATCTGTCGTTCGGAGTCGACTTTAAACTGTTGGTCCCGGTACTCATGGGAAAAAATTAACACACACAACATGAGTGCTGCGAGAAGCTAGGCCGTAATCCTGACACAGGGTTGTAATGGCCAATTATGTATGTATGTATGTATTGTATCATTCGATGGACAATCAACTATAAAAGGCTTTGCTTTAGACTTAGTGTCGAACATGAAAGAACTAGTTCAACTGAACTATTCACACAAACGAACTGAGAGAGCCGTTATTAACAATCTCCTCTTTTAGTTCGCTAGTTCTTTAGGTATTTCTAGTTCTGGTTTCTTTTTAGTTCGCATCCATCCAAAAAAATTAAAAATAAATATATTTTCCAGATTAATTATAAATAAAATCTGGCTGGGGCAATTTCATTTGATTTTGTGTAGACTTGTGTAGTACATGAACGATTTAGTTCAGCTGAACTACTTATACAAAAGAACTAAAAGAGCCGGTCATAACAATCTGCTCTTTTAATTCGTCACTTCTTTAGGTTTTTTTAGTTCTGTTTCATTTTAGTTCGCATCCATCCCAGAAAGGGAAAAATCAAGATTTTTTCCAGATTCTTTACAAATAAAATCTGGCTGGGCCAATACCATTTGGCTTAAAAGGATCAGATAAACATTTGTATTTTAAGCTTTTTATTTATAATTTTTTTTTTTGCAATAAATTAAATAAATTTTTTAATATACTAAATTTTACACACTAGTATACATATATTTGAACTATATGACATTGCAGCAAGGGAGAAGTTGAACTAGAAGATCAAACTAGTTCATTTTTTATCTCTGAACTAAAAAGAGCGCTCACAAAAATGAACTTTTGAGCACAAATCTGGTGTTTTCTAGGCGCTCTACGTAAGAATACAAGAATATGATAGTGCCGATAGAACGGCAAAATTTTCTCCATACATCGTCGGTACTCCAATGAATCAAAAGAGTTTGATACCTTGCCGTCATTGATAAACACCTTTTTTCTTTAGCAAATTAGACTTTCTTTCTAGTCTATACCAGAGAGTTACATTCTAACTTAGGTCTGATACATTACTTGTAAAAATCTAATTATAATTAATATATCGGACCTAAACTGGTATTATTTATGAAAATTTACATCCCTTAAGATATATGTGTAAACACTATCGGAACTGAACTAGTTTTGAACCCCCGTTTGTATATACTCAAAAGGCCAAAAAAGTAAAATATTTTTTGTTCTGTTTTTTAAACTCAAAGCACTTGAATGCTTCAGATGACACTCACTAAGTCTTATCATTCCTTCAAACAATACATTTGATTCAAATGACCGAACATCGAAACCGTCAGCCTCCTAAATATTTGTGACGGATGGAAAGATCACATCATCATCACCTAGAGTATATTAAGTACGACCTCGTTCACGCGACACTAATCGTACTTTGTTAGCGCATCATTAGAAAGTGTCCTTCCTGTATTCAGTGAAAAAGTACGAAAAACTGGTTTAACTCAAGATTATGAAAATCTTTCTTCAAATTCCAGACAGGGATTTGTGTTATATCAACCATCTAGTTTCCAAATTTAAGATTTTTACTGGATAAAAAAATAATTTTTAAGTTTCAATTGTTTTAAAAGTAAGAAATATGAAATAAACTTTTTGGTCATATCGGACAATACAAAAAAAAGCAAAACGTAATTTGGAACGCAAAGAAGTAAGCGGGTAAGCAGTCAATTAGGCCAGTCTAAAGGTGGTTTCTTTGAGTGCTAAAGGATTAAGTATGTTTCACATATAAAAAGACGAATGTCAAAACCCATTCGTGTTCTATGAACAAGCTGTAAATATTTTTTTTTTAAGTCTAAGAGACTGTAAGTCATACGCTTATTCTGTAAAAAGAAATTTGAAATTTGACGACGTTTGAAATTTTTTTCTTTTAAACATAAATTTTGAAACTTTTATAAATGAATTTTTTACAGAATTAGGATATTAATTTTTACTATTTGGTTTAAAGTTTATTGTTACCTTTGAATACATACTTTCTCACAGCGCACATTAATATTTTATTCAGAGTAGTTTAAAGATTCTGGTGATACTTGTTTGCTTTTAGTGAATAATTTTTTACCATTTTTAGGCGCATATTGACAAGGTTTGCAATATAATTTGAATCGTTATTTTTTTGACAATATGACAAGCTCATATGCTTTCGGAATATGTTTTTCAACAATTGTTCTATCATTGTCATTATCAGACACTGCGAAATCATAGTTATCTTTTAAAATTTGATCATTATTCCAAAATTCGCTGATATCAATGCTGACGTTTTAGAACGGCATATTGAACATAAAATATTATTAACTAATCCGATTGTTTAAGTTTTACATGAGATGACTTTTTGGGGATACTACTGTACTACATTTTACTAAAATGAATACTTTTACTTTTTTCCTGTTTTTAGTTAAAACTCAAATATGCAAAGCCAAACTGATTAATAAAAATAAGTATCGTCATTAATGTCACATATCTTTTCAAACTCTTACCACTTTTTTTCATGCAAACACATTGTGTTAATATTTGCATTATATGAGGAGATTTTTATTTCTCAATTAAAAATCATTAATGAACTTTTCTTATCAGTTTGTATTGAAATAATAAAACAATGATGATGATGATGATGATGATGATGATGATGATGAATAAATAGACTCTATGGGTTTAGAATTTTTTTTTTTAATTTTCTTTCAGTTTCATTATGTGTGTGTGTGTGTATTTTTGTGAATATTGACGTTTGTTTCTTAAATCTTTTGTTTTTTGTTTCTGTACAAATAGTTTTACGCCTTAACAACAAGTTGTTTATCAATATTTGTTCATTTCAATATAACAATTGAGCATTTAAAACACTCAGAACAAAAAAGAAATTGGTTTTAATACCCAAAAACGTTTTGTTTTTACTTTCTTATTCCCATTCTTTTCAAACAGATAACCCTTTTTTCACACTTGAAATTATATGGCAAATAAATGCGTTCATAAATTGTTCTGTATGAGTTTAACAAACAACGAGTTTTTCAGATTTTTCCCTCCAATTAAAGGACTTTGGCTCACCGCCTTTTTGGTTTTGTTGATTTAAATACTTCTATATGTCCTCTTTTCCTTTTTTTCTTTTTTTCTTTTTTCTATTATGTTTGTTATTTTTTTTTTCTTGAGTTGTATTTACTTTACTTCTTTTTTTTATATAACTAGTTAAAAAAAAACAACAACTCTTTCTTTATTTAATTCACATTTAAATCACACTTAACGTTGAAATGTGAAGAGCAAATAACTTTTCATAGGGTTGAGTAAAAGTAAAGTCTTATATAATGAATTAATGAATACGAAATATGTCTCTTGTATACTCTTACAATGAAAAAAATAATTAAAACATATTCTAGAACTGTAACATTTTTATTTTTGTTCAAACAGAAATCAAATTGGTTGATAAAATAAAATGTTTGTTGACGAAACTTATTAATTATTACAGCAATTGCAAATGTCAAATTAAAGCAAATTGTCAAATTAAAGCAAATCTGAACCAACCAATTTTTACACACACATATATACATAACTGGCCCTTATAATCCTTTTTCCGAGTTACGGCTTAGCTTTTCACAGCAGTCATATTGTGTGCGTCATCCTTTATCTATGAGTACTGAGACCTACAATTTAACGTTGATTTGAGAAGCTTGTTCTTGGCAATCAGTTGTTTTTGCAAGTAGACTTCTAAGAGGTAGTTGCCGAAATACTTCCTTCTTCCAAGATGTCAGAGCGGGTATTTGAACCTGGAGTGACAAATAATATAACCAGATTGACGACAATACGGATAATAGTAATTGATAATTTATTCCTTGAGGATGATCAACGAGGTTGATCGAAATATCGGAAAAATTAATTAAATAAAAAAAACACAAAAGAAAAAGTGGTATAATTTTTTAATTTATATATAAGAACCTCAATCCGAAAGTTTGTATAATTTGCATAGATAAAGAATTGGTTCACAATATATAAAACTTAATTATAAGAATGTTAACACAACCCTCATTAAAAGAAATATTCATTACAATAACTGAGTGCGTATACGCATAAATAAATTTAAAAAAATTATAATATTTTTCTTAACTTTATAAAAATTTAAAGATCGAAAGTATTTAAATACTTATAGGTTGATGCTACTTCGTGGCTTAGGACATTGTGTTCCATTAAAAGATACATTTTTTAAAGATACTCACATCATACTTCTCTATTTATAATATTTTTAAAAAATTGCATTTGTTTTACTTCGTTATATTGTTCTCTTGGTCTTTAGAGTAAGTAATCTATGATGGTATGCACGATGGTAAATTCGAAGTCTGATTCCATAGTAAGTTCCCAAAGCAAAAGAATGGAAATTACTTTTGAATAGATTCAATGTGATCAGACTGAACATTATAAACAGGATTCTAAACCACTGAAAGATATTCAAGTATAGGCCTAACTAACGAAGCAAATGGGTTCTCACATTCCGTTTCCCATCTCTTGATAAAGGCAACTCTCTTCAAGAAGTTCATCTTCAAGAAACGGCTCCCAGACATTTCCACTCTATTCCACCAGAAACGAATGATCAAAGGTGAAGGTATAACGCTGTATATACCATCTATGAAAAATAATCTATCTATCTTTAAATTCTAATACAATGCACTGCATGACTAGGGCTTTACCCCTGAGTATTGGTCTTTGAAACAAACAAAAAATGTATATGCGGAATAAAACTTTGCTTCATACATACATATATAACTGACCATTACAACCCTGTGTCAGGGTTAGGGCCTAGCTTCTCGCAGCACTCATGTTGTGTGTGTTAAGTTTTATCCATGAGTACCGGGACCTACAGTTTAATGTAGACTCCGTACGACAGACTTGAGAAGCTTATTCATGGCAATCAATTACTCTCAGAGCTTTTGCCAAAAGACTGCTGAGAGGTAGTCGCCGAAAAAAATACTTTTTCATATATTCTTTTTTTCAAAATGTCAAAGCTGTGATTTGAACCCAGCGCTATCGTCTTAGTAATCCAACACACTAATCCCTAGACCACGGCGACTACTTTGCTCCACGTCGATTTTAATACCCAGATGTAGAAAAAATATTTCAGTGGTTTTATTAAATTATTAAATAAATAAATAAATAATAAATAAATAATAAAATTAAAATATTTTGACATCATCGGCAAACATCTTTTATATAGAAAATTATTCAACTTTAACGCTTCAAAGAAAAAACAATGATATATATGTAGCTTAGGGCCAAGGACTGATGGTTATTCATGTCAAATATTTTATATGGAAAATACAGCTTTAGTTTGTTGGTCATTTACAAATCTATTGTTAATTAAAATAAAAAATTAGTGATGCTGTGTTACTTGGTGTGATAATTTGTGACTGTGGAACTTGATGATAAATTTACCAAAAACCGTGAGTATAGATTTTAGCATTAATCAGATCTTAATAACAATATGCAAGTGAAGAGTTATAAGCATAACAAGTGATGCCTTAGTAGGCAAATTGAAATAACATCCGGCCCGTGATTATTAGTTGGCTTTAAGTTGAATAATTTCAATTCAATTTCAAGACCACTTATAGATGAAAAGTTACTTGATGAGAGAAACAAATTTTATGAGATGCATCAGAATATTTAAAATAAGAATTATTTGACCAAAAACAATTACGCAAACATACTAGCAATTAGAGAGCAATCATCAGAGTCATTATTTTATAATTTCATACTTGGTGGAAAGTTACAAAATTTATTATTGGATTTATTCAAGCTAATGTAAGATTTTGGATAATTTTTTAAAAATTGGAATTCATACTAATGAGAAAATTTTTGTAGAGTGCAGTATGTAAACAACTGTAGCTTGCCATAGTAATAATACTATTGTTTAAATTATCAATACTTCTAATTAAAATAAATTTGATATTCCAAATAGTTTTTTAGAGTTTGGTTTTGTGTCAAAAGTAAAACAAAAAAAAATTAATAACAAATTTTAAAATAAAAAATATTACGCACGATCATCAAATTCGATTGGGAAAACATTCTGTTGTTGCAATGAAAGAGTGCATACTTACATATATAATGACATAATATTCATTTTTCGGACTGGATATTTCTATGGAAATCAGTTAGTGCTCGTATCAACCACATTATATATAGGATCTACAATATCACTATTCGACAAATGCAGACTTTTGGAAAAATGCACGAACTACAGTATAGGTTCAATTGTACTACCAAAAGTTAATAAACCCCTGTACTCGGTTTGGTCAGATTGACAACCAATTTTTTTATGGCCCTCAAAAGATTTTAAAAATCACTGCATCACTCAAAAAAAGGTGTCCTCAGTTTTTGGCCAACAGCTAATTCAAACTAAAAGATACTGCTTAACTCTACTCTACTGACTCTACTGAACAAATTTTAAAATATTTCTTGTGCAAAAAAATTATTTTTTCTTGCCCTTTTTTGTAAAAATTTACGAAAAATTTTTACTTTTTTTACATTTTTCAGCATAACTTACAGGGACTCGTAATTTTTCACTAACAATATATAGCAATATTGTAGCTATTGTAAATCTGAACAACTTTCGTAAACATATCAATACAATCGGCAAGTGTCTAGTCAACCAAAGACCAATTTGTACTCTAAAAATTTTGTTTTTCCTATTTTTTAAAAATAAAAACAAATTAATTTATTTTATAAAGTTGTGAAAAATAAAATTTTTAGGGTACAAATTGGTCTTTGTAAGCTATTTTCTTAAATTTTATTTTTTATTAACAATTATGAAGATGTGGTTCATAAAATAATTGGTCATTTAAAGTATTTTTAGCTTTTTAAAGGTAAATGCAGCTTTAATTATTTTTAGAATTATTTTCATACAAAATTAATCATAATTTTTTCACAAATCTACAGCTGTTAGCTAGAAATTGCACATAAAATTAGTTTTGAAAATAATTCATAATTTAGAACAGATGTTTTATTCGAAAAAGGTTTACTTTCTATATTACAGTGATTATTATTACACAATTTTCTGATGTTTCTTAAGTTTTTTTTTTCCATTTTTTTTTTCATCAATAAAATAAAAATGTTGACCACACAGGCGCCACTTATAAAACAATAGACAATTGTTGTTACATTTGCTATTGTTTTTCAAGTGCCTCTTGTATATGCCTCTCACATCTATTCAATTGTTGTACTACTAGGGATCTAATGAGCGTTATAAATCTATGTCTAGGATAACAATTGCCTTCTTGTACAATGTATTCTTCCTTTTTAGTAGTTCTCAAACGTATTCATTGACAATTAAATATTATATTGTCGTTCTGTGATTATTATTGTTGTTCTTAAACAGAATTGAATTGAATTGAATTGAAATGAAATGAATTGCATTGAATTGTTATAAAATGACATATGAGAGTTATAAATGTGTATGCGATCATGATAGTCACGATCATCATCTGCTTTAAAGGGGGTAGTACGTGCTGTGTATAATTCAACGAGTTTTCCTTTTTTTTTTTCTCTTTTATTCGGTCTATTGCGACAAATCACAATTTACCCAAAATAATTTTGTTTTTGTTGTGTTTTTGTAATATGTATTTACAACAATAAAGTGGCCATTGGATAAATGTGTTATAGAAAGGGAGAGTTTAAATTGTTTTTTTCAATTTTTTTTTTTTAATTTTTGGGCGATCGAACTCGATTTTTCACACCTTTGATGTGACACCGCTATTGTGGATGAATTATTGCCGTTTTAGTTTACACAAAAAAATTAAGGATACGCATTAGGAACCTTTAAAAAGTTAAGCATAAAAATATTTTTTCTATAAATTGCATATTTTTCTGACCTCTACTTTTGAACAAATATTTAATTGGGCACTTTAATAAAGAAACAATACAAAACAGTATGTACAAAAATTGACTCCATCAATATGTTTCAGTATCAAAACAGAATCACATAAATTAAATCTATCAATTATTATTTTTTTTTTTTAAGTTTTTGTTTTCAATATTAAAAATACCCAGTGCAACAGTGAAAAAAATGCACAGAATCCACAGTATAGATTCGATAGTACTACTAAAACTACCCTGCACTCAGTTTGGTCAGATTGACTACCAATTTTTTCATGGACCTCAAAAGATTTGGAAAATCACTGCATCACTCAAAAAGGGTGTCCTCAATTTTGGCCAACAACTAACTCAAATTCAAAGATACTGCTTAACTATATTTGGCAATAATGTAGTGAAGACTATGCTGAACAAATTTTAAAATATTTTTTGTGCAAAAAATAATTTTTTCTTGCACTTTTTTGCAAAAATTTAGAAAAAAAAATTATTTCAAGGTCCACAAAAATTGGTAGTCAGTCTGACCAAACCGAGTACAGAGTTTTACTAACTTTTGGTAGTACAATCGAACCTATACTGTGGAGTTCGTGCATTTTTCAAAAAATTTTCATTTGTCGCGAAGTGTTATTAATCAGTCACCTTTGCATTTACTAAAGGGACAATCTGGTTTGCAATTTGGTTAGGAGGAATAATAATATTAGGACTTTAATAATTTGCTGTCTGATAAAGCAAGGAATAATTAAATATAATAGAATTTATACAAATTTGGAAATATTTCAGAATTTAATTTTTTGCTCATTTTAACGCCTCAAAAATAATATATTTTTTGAAATGTTAATAGTGTTGTAATTTGAACTACATAATTAGTATATATACACATTATAGTAAATATACACCTACATACCTATTTATATATTTAATTTCAAACATTTGTTTCAATTATTACTTACCACAGTGTAATCGCAAATATTAGTTTATAAAGCTTTTTATAAGACAACTTAATTTATATATTTTTTTAATGTTTCCAAAGTGCTTCTTAAGTAAATAATAATTAGCAAATCATTAATTCCAAAAATATGAAATATTGTATATGTATGTATATGTGAATATTAAAATAAAATAAGACAAAAAAAAAATACTCTACAAAGCAAAAAAAGTATTTTAAAAGGGGAAAAAAACTCAGCATAAATTATTATTTTTTTTTTTCTTTTTTTTAAATAAACAAACATCAGCATGAGAAACCAAATTAATGATTTTTAGCTGCTTATAAGTGTTGATGAAATTTCATTAGAATTATTCAATTTTTTTTATAGTTTTTCGACAGCTTACAGTAATTCTATTTTTGTTAATTGTCATGAGAATTAAAAGATTTGTTGAAAAATATGGGTCACTTTTGAGGTTGTTGTGTAGCTTCGGATTACAAAACATTTTAATCTTTGCTTGGCAATTACTCGTAAGTAGTTTTTGCAATATGGAAAGAACTAGAATATAAAAAACCTTGTTTTGATTTTATGCTTTATGTGCAAATTAAACAAAATATAAACGAATATGTGAAATTTGCAATTTTTCTAAAATATTTTAAATTAAAAGCAAACCAAACCAAACCAAACAGTAGAAAATAAAATTTGTCCTTTCTCTTTTTATAAGCTGAGGGATGTCAAATAATAAAACTTGATTTTTTTGTGAAGTTTATTTACCAAACTGTGGAAATTAGTTATCTTGACCCAAATTTTTTTTTTATACAATAGAATATAGTATTGTTCTGGTGAAGCAATATTAACTTTTCCCGCATATCTTAAATTTTTTCCCTAAGGTTTACATAGTACAGTGTAATTAATAACTTAGATAAAAAAGGCGTGCAGTAGAACACACAGAAACATATTGAACATCATAGCAAAATGAAAAAGAAATGGAAATTATAAAATCAAATTAAGATTGTTTTCAGCAATCCTTAAAGAAACGTATTTGAATTATGCATTTGCCATTGTTTTAATTCATTCATTTTTATAATTCCCCTATAGTCACATGATCTTCAATGACAGGCTACATGAAAATCATACATAAAATGAATTACTTCATCATGTATGTATTGTAAATTGCGATTTCAATATATTTTTGTCACATAACATTTTACTGGGATCATTGGAAGAACTTAAGTTCAATAAATTTTCTTCAGCAAAGGTATAACACTCTATCAATCAACAGCAACCGATTTCATTGCGGTTCGCATTCTTAAAGTAGGACCTCAGGTATGATATTAGTAAGTGAAAATCAAAAGTCCACATTCTTTTCCCCCTTCCCCGCTTATTTTCCTAGGCCAACACTAGGTACTACATTAAAAGAGATGAAAAGTCATCCTTGTATATCTGATTATGCATTAGTTCGACTCACTATCTTTATATGATTTGATCTATGTCTGATTTTATTAAAATCATAAATTTTTCATCTAAAATTTGATAACTTCAATTTAATATATTTTTTTCATTTAGTGGGGGCCATTGTCTAGTTGTAGTTGGCTTAGTAGACTAGAGCTCCGGGTTTAAAACTAAGCTCTGACATCTTGAATGCTATTAGCAGTTTTCTGGCGAAAGCTGAGACAGTAACTGATTGTTACGAACGAGCTTCTCAATTCTGTCGCTCGGCATTGACTTTAAACTGTAGGTCCTGGCACCTAATGGATAAAAATTGAAGCCTTTAACTTTCATATACGGGTATGAGTGCCTGATAATCTAAATTCTGTATTTCCAATGCATTTTAATATGTTTTGGTTAAAAAAATTTATTTATGATTTATTACAAATATTTTATTTAAAAAAAAATTAAATATGTTTTTAAAATACAGTCGAATCTATGTGCAACGAATTACGATAATAATCAAATATTTTTTATGCAAAATAATTAGTTTTGCCACAATTAAACTACAGTACATATGTATATCTGTATATGGGCAATTTCAAAAATTTTCAACATTTGTTGAAACTGAGTTCAGATGCTTATTATTTCTCCAGTTTTTCGAATTGACCAAAACGGTCAAAAGGGAATGGTAGGCCACACTAGAAAACTAGGAAATTCAAAATTTCAGACCATCAGTTCTTTATCTCTAAAAGTTATGGGCATTCAAATATTGAAAAACTCAAAAACAGGCTTGAAATTTACAAGAGTTTTTTCATATTTCATCACTTTTCTACTTTTAGTTTTAAACTTCCGATGCCCACTGATATAAAATAAAGTCACTAGACTTAGTAGATATTTATACTATAAAAGTTATGCCCATACTACTATTTGGGAAAAAGTTGTACAGCGGTTCATTTTTGAAACCAAAATTTTTCGATTTTTCAATTTTCCCAGTTTTTTCTATAGCGTTTTTGCGCCGTTCAAGAAAATTGCATTTCGTCAACAGTATTTAAAAGATGGTATAATTTGCTAAAATTTGCGCCATATCACGTCGATGTCAGGCTGCTAGTTGCTGAGAACGATGACCTCAAACTTTTATAGAATTGGCGTAAATTTTTCAAAAATGACAGTTTTTCGCGCCTGACATTTGCAATCTTATTTAAAACTGGTTTATGTATTGCGTGATCTAAACTTCTTAGTAAATGGCACCTCAACGTCAAGAAGGCGTTAAAATATTTTGAAACGCAAAAATTTTATAAAGAAAATAAAAATTTTGCGAAATTTCATGATTTTGTTTCGCTTTTTTTTTTAGTTAATCAGTGGTTTAAAATCAATGTAAAGTATTGGAAAGGAAGTGCGGCGGTGAACTAAAGATCATATATAAATGAGGTTGAATGCGGTCCATATTTAGCGGATACAGTGGCATTTTTCTTCAAACACATTTTGCTTTGTGACATCTGCAGTTATGTATAGATTCCGCCGCGATTAACAGCAAATGATAGGTTTTTTTAAGCTTGATAATAAAACCGAATAGGCATTAAAAAATTTTCATGATTTTAAATTTTACAGATCAAAAAAAAAAATCCTAACCTCAAAAATAATTCTTATATAATTTTTTATTTTTTAAATTTGCAAGTTAAAACATTGTTTTTCTGTAAATTAGTTATGCGTTATATAAACACATATTATAACAATCGGTGAAACATTCATATTTTTGCAAAAATTCGCCTTTTTTAATGTTAAGAAATTTTAATTATAACTGATATTTTTTATGTATTTTATCAGTGCATTGATGAATTTTGACTGCACTGATGAATTTGAAATGAGTTTCATGCATCCATACAACATTTATTAAAATAAACCAATAAATTTAACTTAAAATTTTTTTTTAAAGAAATTTTAACTTAAAACCTCCATAACTTTCGCGCCGTTTGCAATAAATGATTAACGCGAACTGTTTTGGTATGCTAAAATATCACCCTTCACGTGACCAAAGCGTCATTCGTGTCATCCAAAAAAAAAATTTCGAAAAAAAAAATATCAAAATGTCGAAAATTTTTGAAATTGCCCATATACATATATTTCATTCGTAATTTCTTTATTTTTTTGTAGAATTTTGACAAATTCGCAAACAGTTAAATATTAAGGTCGTAATTTAGTTTTCCTTTTTGACTTCTTTATAAGTTGATACAGAACTGATATAAACGTCCTAGTCAAAAAACTTTAGATTTATTTAAATATTTAGCGTTCAAGTATATTTCAATTTCACAATGAATTCTCTGTGAAAATGGTCTAAGTCAAATTTTTCTTGTTTTGAAATATATAGTGCATTGCTATTGAATAAATTAAAAAAAAATATTTTTTCATCATGCGACATTTAAGTTTATAACGTTATTAGTCTTAATTAATAGAAATTTATTGTGAATATGAAATTTTGTGTGAATATCATAGCAAAACATTCTTTTTAAAGTTTGAATTGATTTAGACCATTTTCAGAATTAAATGAATCCCCAATAAAGGACTTAAAACAATAAAGAACTATGAGTTTTATTCGAAACAGTAATATTATTTCTGCCAAATTAATAGTCCATTTTTATCACTATTTAGAGTAGAGAGGATTCTTGAGATGTTTACAAAAAACTGAAGGGATGTTTATTGGTCAACATACAATGTGTTTGTTTTTCTTTACCTGTGTATAGGTGGTGTATTGTGAAAGTAGTTTAATATTTCCATATATTTTCTCTTTTAGGTGAAAGTTCCAAAACGTGAAATTTAGAATCATCTAAAGAAATTTTATATAACATTTTAGAGAGTTCAGTTTTCAAGAATCCATATTTGCCATATTCTTTATATTTTTCTTTAAAAACAAAAAATATTTTTCGCCATATAGGCAAATACATTTAATATACATAATATATGAAATGTATTGCTTTGGCAATAGAGACATGCTTATCCCCAAAGCAATACATTTCATATATTATGTATACTTTATATTTTTCTTTTTATTAATTCTTCTAGTGATATTGTTAAAATAAAATGCGTCTGCGAACTTTATCTTCTGCTAGATTCTTCTTCTGCACTTTTCTATCACAGTAATAATGCTCGGGATTGTATAAGTACGAGTAATTTGTGTTTTTCATTTTCATTTTCATCGACCCAAAATCTTAGTATTTGGTAGAAAGAAATAAACCGATACCAAAATTTGTGTGATCTATTGTTCAAATATTTCATGACTGAGGACTGAACAAGTATTACTTGGTTTTGAGTAGTTATATTCTGCATATGCGCTAATATGGAATAAGCTTCTTCATGTGCAACTCTTGAATATTCCATGCGTACAACTTCAAATTGTAATTCTAAAAATTATCGAATTATGTCGTTTTTATAGTTCATTTCTTAAATTTTTTTTCAAACTTACATTGAATAATATCGGTGTAAAATAAAGTGGTATGGCATAGCTAATAAACATAATAAAATTTTTTATTCAATTTTGAATTAGACCAGGGATGAGCAACACGCGGCCCGCGGGCCGCTTGCGGCTCTTTCAACCTATTTATGCGGCCCGCCAAACAAATGTTGCTGCTTCTCAAAAATACACATAATATATAGACACATTAATCAACGAATTTCAATTACGAAGAAACTGAGAAGAGAGCAGTTTCCATGAAAATGTTTTCCTAACCATTAATTATCGATGTGGATACAGTTCCCGAAGACTTTCAAAGGGAAGTGATGGACATGCAGAATAATACTGATGTAAAAAATGTATTTCTCTCAGTAAACATCGAGAATGTTTATAAATCCGACCACCGACCAATTACCACAGATAAAGACTGAGTAATGCACGATTAGAAACTTGTGCATCTGTACCTACCTCATCAATTCCGTCTGATATTGATCAGGTTGTATCGAAAAAACAGTGCCAAATTTCTCATTAAAAATTTCAAGCAAATACTTTTTTTTTTTGGCATTAAATTTTATATTTTTTATTCTAATTTTTATTATAAATAGAGTTTTGTAAATTATTAGTATTTATGTGCGGCCCGCCAAAAAATTTTAAAATTTATAAGTGGCCCGTTGATTAAAAAGGTTGCTCACCCCTGAATTAGACCATTTTCATTATTATGGGAACATACATACATACATAATTGGCCATTACAACCCTGTGTCAGGGTTACGGCCTAGCTTCTCGCAGCACTCATGTTTTGTATGTTAGTTTTTATCCACAGTTTAAAGTCGATTTCTATTTTTATCTACAGTTTAAAGCCAACACACTATCCACTAGACCACGACGACCACTATATTTCTATGGGCACATAATAATAATTTATAAGCAACTTATAAAAAGTTCGTTAGTTAGTTAGTGTTCGTTATAACCAAACTTCAATGTCTACATATTTTTTATTTCAATCAAAGAATTATTTAAAATGTTTGTCACACACTCGCTTGTTTTAATCCTTTTTCAATAGATCAAAAGCGATAACAGATCCCCAAAAACAATTCATTTATATAAAAAAACGGAATGGCTAAATTAACTCCTTTAGGAAAAAATTTAATATTTTTAAAAATAAAAAAAATAAAAAAATATTTAATGAAGTAATGGCAGTCTCTTTAACGTTGACATTTAAAGAAGAACATTAATTTCACAGAGATTATCAATATAAAACCATCTTTAACGGAAACGATAATTCAAATTATTAAACATTATAAAAGAAAAAAAATAATATGTGTTTCAAATGCAGCAAAGAGTGAAATACATATTTTTTTATGAATGTAGCTAACATGTTACCAATTTTTATGAGTTTTTCTTTGGCAAATGTAATCACGTATTTGTGGCTAATGAAAAAGAAAACTAATAAAACATTTTAGATAAAAATCAAAAGAAATCAAGTAAAACAATGCCCTCTTTTGATTCAGAAATACATACTTACTTTGGTACATATGTGCTTGTATATTTCAAAGTATTTTAAAAATTAAGAAAAGAAAAATTAAAAATTTTGTTATAAAGAGTTCATTGAGCGCCACCAAAGTAACACCCATGAATCGTGCGTGTTCTGAAATTAAATATAAAAAAAATATATTTAAGAAAAATACATGCCCATCTAATAACTTTTTCCTTAATGTTTCCGTAATAGATTTAAACGTTCAAAATAGAAACATTTAAGGTTTTATTTTTCCGACATGCAACTATTTTTATGTGTTTTTGTTTTTTATGTACATACTCTAAATACAGCATCAGTGTTAGTTTATTAATGCTGATGAGCTAGTCGTAGATTTTAAAATCCGTTTTGGTTAAAGTTGTAAACGTACAAAAGCAGAGTGTTGGATTCGCTCTATAATTGAACACCTTGAACTTCATATACATACATATGTGATGCTACATTCAAGACCGTGTCTACGAGTGCGAAACCAGCATTCGCCAAATTATCAGCGGGGTGTTGCTTTAAGTTTGTGATAAAGCAGTTGAAACTTTCTTAAAATTATTAAATGCTAAAACCAACCACACAGAAAAAATTTAAAATCGATTTCAATTAACAAATTTGTACTATCAATTAAATTGTTTACTAGTTTTGCCCCTACAAACAATATTTATAATATCAATTAAAAAATTAATAGTGTCGAGCTTTTTCCAAAAAAAAATTTTTAATTAAATATTTAATTGGGACAATACATATTTTACTTAAAAATTCAGGTACGTTTTAATTAAATAAATTATTTGGTATAATTAAAAATTAATTGACACTAAAATTTTAAACTAATTAAAAAATTAATTAATAGAGTTAAAATTTTATTTGATCCCGCTGACTTAAACTGATAAAGATATATTAAATGCAACCCCCAAATTTTGCAAATTATATTAATTTTTTTATTAAAAATATACGACTAAAAACGTAAATACAATAAATACAGAGAGGTTGCAACCTTTCTACAAGTAACTTTACATTTCAAACCGAAAAATGGTTTTAAAAGAAAGAAAGTTTCTAAGGATATGATTTTCAGGAACTACCCTGTTGGCATTTGTATAAGCTAAACTGATTTATTTTCATTCATTACGATCTATCCTATCCAGTTTGATTTTCTGAAATGAATTTTCTTCATTTTATAAAACAAAGTCTTGTTTACTTACTTTTTCTCTAAATTCAAAGCATTGCAAAGAAAACTTTGAAACGCATAAACATTACAGATAGAAAGACATAAAGATTTAAAACGAGATAATTCAAACAGAAATTAAATAAAATGATATTTAAAGTTTTACAATAATATTGAGGCTGTGATACTCTGCACTTGTACGAGGTTTCTACGCATGTGTACACGGGTAATCGTAACAATGCGTACGTGTGGCACCTTAAGTACTACAAACGCTATAAAGTGTATCATTATAAATTATACAAAAAAATACAAAAAAAATAAATAAAAAACATTTGTTGCATAAAAAAAAAAATAAAATAAAATACAAATGAGTTTAACTTTTATATGATGCACTGGGTATCTTTATTACGATTTGTCATAGTGGTTGGTTTGTTTTTGTTTTTTATGTTATTGTTGTAAGATAAGCATCTTTTCCTTTTTGATTTGGTTGTTTTCTAGTCTTTTATTCCCTTTTAGCAGTTGCATCACTTGCATACTAAATACTTGAAAAGACAAAATCTTTTCAATGACTACTATGCTGCTTTTTCGTGCCACAAAAAAGATACTCTATGATATTTACAGAAAACAGCATTCAAAAAGACATCTTATTAGAAGAATGAATTTAAAATCTTATTTATATACGACAAAATACAGATCTTCTGAATGAAAATAGTGCAACAATTGTTAGATGTGATAATGATAAGAGCTTGTGCATCCTTTTCTTTATACAAGTACATATATACATATGTTAGTGGTTTTAGTTTTCAAGTTTGTTATTGCTTTTGTGATTTTATATTACTTTAACAAAATGCTTTGAAATTAAATATTTTTTTTTTAATTTATAAGTAATATTAACAATTTAAATTTTTTATTAAAAATTTTTTTTAATTAAAAAAGAAAATAATGCCCGTGAAGGAATTTTACATAAACCGAACTGAACATGTTTTCTTTACCAGCTAAATTCTTAATAGAATGATTACTTTTACAGAGATTCGAACTCTGATTTCCAAGCCACATAACAACACTGAAATTGTATTGTTTTTTAGGCAACCCTTCAAGAACAGTGCTAGGCCATATGACCGGTGATACGGCTGAAATTGCTGACTGAAATATTAATCGGAAGATTCTATCTTAGGAACAATATAAAAATACTTTTAGAAATATTTGTTTTCCTATTTCCTACTTTAACCTTTTGATTCTGTCGACTTTTGGAAATATATTTGAACTCTAAATTGCGTTTTTCACTTCAGAGATAATGTAAATAATATTCACAGCTCAGTAACAAGCGTAATGAATACATCTATCAAACTGATGTATACACCCATCAAAGCTGACGCGTATTTACATACATACATACATAACTGGCCATTACAACCCTGTGTCAGGATTACGGCCTGGCTTCTCGCAGCACTCATGTTGTGTGTGTTAATTTTTATCCATGAGTACCAGAACCTACAGTTTAAAGTCGACTCCGAACGACAGATTTGAGAAGCTTTTTCATGGCAATTAATTACTCCCAGAGCTTTTGCCAGAAGACTGCTGAGAGGTAGTCGCCGAAAGAAATAATTGTTTCATATTTCTTTTTTTTTTTTTTTTTAAGATGTCGGAGCTGAGATTTGAACCCAGCACTATCGTCTTCGTAAGCCAACACACTAACCACTAGACCACGGCGTATTTACTAATTTTATATTTCAATATTATATAGTACAACTCATTATTATTAAGATAAAAGGGGAAGTTTTATAATCTGATATAGTTTAATTTCTACTTGTTTCACTCTATCAGATTTATTTTTTCTGCCTATAGGTTTAAATGTATTGATACAAAAATTTTTGAAGAAAAAATGTTTAGCATTTTTAATCAAGTTAACCCGTATGTCTACACCCACCTCTCACTTACACTTACCCAGCATAACCGGGTATGTCTTGCTGGGTACTATTCTATTTTTACTTTAAAGAATCGCCTATTAAAAAACGT
Source organism: Metopia argyrocephala (assembly GCA_963576795.1). Taxonomy (NCBI): domain Eukaryota; kingdom Metazoa; phylum Arthropoda; class Insecta; order Diptera; family Sarcophagidae; genus Metopia; species Metopia argyrocephala. The sequence continues at coordinate 67,117,851 of OY756208.1, forward strand.
CACTGTTGACAAACAACTTTACCTTCACTAGATTTATCCAATACATTTCTTCTAAACCAGCGAAATATGGAATTAAGGTTCGGTGGGTAAGTGTACATAAGCTAATAAAGGCAGATTCACCCATGAGTTTCTGAAACATTTTTGGTTCGGACCAAATGTTTTTTATATGGTCAATGGAATTAAAGAACGCTGTAACTGAAAAAAAAATCGAAAATACGTTTTTTGCATCATTATTATCAGGAAAAAAATACGCGTCGATTAGTCCAGGTCCCAGATTTCTATGATGAAAATAAATTCACTTACGCCGTCTGCAAAATGAAATATACCAGTGTCTTTGTTCTACATTTATGAAAGTTTTTTGGCTGCCACATCATACAAAATTTATACAAAAGTCATTCCATATTGCTTGGCATTTGTATTAAAAAATTAGTATGGTAAAGTGAAAAATGTAAAGAAAAAGCAAATGAAAAGTAAACTTATTTGAAAATAAGAAGTAATGGCAAAAATAAAAAAAATTAAAATTAAAAAATACATAAGGAGGTAGTAGTATTAAATAAATTTACTGTATAATTGTTACAAATGATTTTTATCCATTTCATTCATCACAAAACAAAATCTTTTTATTCTTGCTAAATAATTCGTCACAAATACTATTAATTCTTTATTTACTTTAGTTATAAATTCGAATATTATTAGCTTTTTATTTGGTTAATTTGACACAAATATAATTTATTTTCTATTTCGTTATGCACATACGTATGTAATTTTTAATTGAATATGGCAGCACTGATTTTACGAACAAAATTTCTGAAATGGGTAAATCGTGGTGCAGAAAACTCTTAATAAACAAAAATTTAGTTTGCACAAAAAATGTTTCAGAAACTTATGGGTGAATCCGCCTTAATGTGTTCGATTTGAGCTTTACGAGGATTGTGAAGATTTGGTTCCCCTCATTAAAGGCTCTGAGCTATAGCTCTACTTCGTCTTCGTCGCTATATTTGTAACTAGAATATACATAATTTAAAATTGTATTATACTCAGAAAATAAGAATAGATTAAAAACACAACATTAGTAAACAGTAGATTAAGAAATATAACTCGCCAATAAATGCTAAAATTTTTAGTTAAACTTCATAAAATTCAAAAAATTACAGGTCTTATCTGATTTTAGGAATCACACTCATATATATTTATATATATATTTTTTTTATATATCCCACGTCATAAATATAAAGAACATTTTTATTATGATCATTTTTCTTTGCAACAAAAAACCGAAAAAGAAAAAAAAAACGAAAAAATAAAAAGGGTTACTTGTACACACACGGCCACCATTTGGAAAATACTCGTATAAAAAAGAAACAAATATTTTAGAATGGCAACAGCTTGCATTTGAGGAAGAATCATTTTACTCATCTATGGCTTTATTTAATATCGTACACACTTGTTGATTTCATCAAGTGAGGCTATCAAGTGTTAATAATTAGAAGAGATAATTTTAGCCTTTTTTGTGGTTTTTGCACACGCCATATTGACTTGTCTCCTGACAAGCCAACCATTAACAAATACCAACCACTATTGGCACTAATTTTGGAAATTTGACACCAATTACTTTATGGTGGTTGCTTTTTAACTCCATTTCGCTCTCTGCCTTGGTGGCAAATTTAATACTTTTACCGTCGCACCAATCACTGTTTAAAGTTTAGGGTAAATTTAACAAGTGTTGCAAACAACCTTTGGAGTAGAACATAATTTTATTTTCTTTATTTTATATAAATGATGTTTCATAATGAAAACAGCTGCATGTCAAAAAAGGGATGAAATGATAATTTTTTAAGGAGTTACTACACGACTGTATAGGTATATGTGTTCCCAAACCATTTATAAAATAAACATTTAGCAAAGCCTGGTGTACGTAAAAACAGCTTTATTTGAAAGGATTTTACATATTTAAAAATTAAAATTTTTTTTTTTTTTGGAAATATTACTTTCTGTTTTCGAATAAAGCTCCCTATCCGTTCATATAAAAATAAATTGCTACTAGTATTATCTAACTCTCTATTAAAAGTTGCCGTAGTGTAGTGGTTAGTGTGTTGACTTGATAAGATAAATGGTCCGGGTTCCAACCTCAGCTCTGACATCTTGAAAAAGAAAAAATTTTGACAAAATATTTTTTTCGACGACTACCTCTTAGCGGTCTTCTACCAAAAGCTCTAAGAGAAACTGAACGCCTTCACAAATTCGTCGTTAAGAGTCGACTTGAAACTGTAAGTCACGGTACTCATGAATAAAAATTGATATACACAAAATGGGTGCTGCGAGAAGCTAGGCTATAACCCTGAAACAGGGTGCTAATATCCCATTATGTATGTGTATAAAAAAACAACGATCAATAAATATTAAATATTATTAGGCGCACATCTTTTATAAACCAATATTTTTTACAGTACCAATTTTTATTAAGAAAGTTTCTTATTCTGATAAAAATATCAATGAATTTTTTTAATAACAATAGGACTAGATTAAAAACTGATCGTTATCGTTTAAACCATCTTATCTTCCGGCTCCAAAAACAATTGTTAATAATATTTGAAATTATTCTAGGCATTCATTGAATTTATTTTCGCATACAAATCGAATTTAACAAGAATTTTCTATTCAGGCAGTACTTCGACTAAATCATTACAAGTAGGAAATAGATAATTCCAATATATGATTTCAGAAAAATTATGAGTTGAAGATGATTGTTATAAATATGTACAGAAAACAAAGACTCTAAGGAGACTAAAAGCTGGGGTGTAAAACATGTCTAGTTGGGATGCACACGAAAAAAATACATCGATGTTTTTTCCGATGCGATGCATTGTGAACTTACATCGATGATTTGCGATGTAATAAATAAAAACATCGATGTTTTCGATGTTGTTTTATAATTGCAAAATAAACAAAAAAAAATATAAAAATTTAACGAAATAAGCATTTTGTTTCTCTAAAATTTAGTATAATTTAATAAGTCCCAATATTTTTTGTTTACAGTTTGTAGATTTACGGCAGTATGTATAATTATATAAAATTTAGAAACTCGTTAGTATATAGGACAAAAAACTGGATAGTTTATCACCCGCTATAGACTGATATTATTAAAACTTTCCAAACCCTTTATTTGATAACTAGTCAGATAATCCAAAAAATTAAATACCTTGAACTTTTGAGTAAGAATTTCTATGTATTGGAATGACAAACTTATCCACTGTGTACAAGGACCTGCTACTTTTTTATTATACATAAGGCTGTTAATATTTTATTAACCCTTTTAGCCTGCACTCTACTTCTTAGCTGTTCCAAAACTAATGAAGCTTTTTAAAAGAGTTTTTCAGATGGTACGGAACTGGCAACCATTGTTAAGCGATTGTACGCAACATTGAACAATTTGAGGAATTGTACCTTATAATCGCCTATACTTTTAAAAGGTTTTAATTAAATCGACTTACAGGACTATGTTAATAAACAGAGAGCTCGTCAGACAGGCGTTCTTCATTTCTATTTGTTTTCCCATTTTTGTGAACTAATGATCGCTCCAAAAACTAAAGTCGTCAGTTACCTTATCTGAACTGACCTGATAACTAGAAATTCTTATTCTGACTTAGTTATATAAAAAATTTTTATGGCAACATTATCCACTAACATTTACGAATAAATCATTGATATAATACACAATTATAAGCAGCGTTCAAGCAGGGCTGTCGGGCGAAAACTCCTCAAAACTATAAATATGGTTTTTGATGCATCGAAAAATATATTGGGGATATCGTATCATCCAATGAATCGATATTTTAACTTTGCATCGAATTAAAAACGTCGATGTTTTCGATGAATTGATAAACATCGAGCATCCCTAATTTCCAGTTCGGCTTGTGTATAATTTCTGCACAAATATCATTTTCTCCTTTGATTATCAATAGTAATTGTAAAACAATTTTAATTCGTAATAGAATTTACATACATACATACATAAGTGGCCTTTACAACCCTGTGTCAGGATTACGGCCTAGCCTCTCGCAGCACTCATATTGTGTGTGTAAATTTCTATCCATGAGTACCGGGACCTACAGTTTAATGTCGACTCCGAACGACAGACTTGAGAAGCTTAATTACTCTCAGAGCTTTTGCCAGAAGACTGCTGAGAGATAGTCGCCGAAAGAAATATTTTTTTTCATATTTCTTTTTTCAAGATGTCGGTGCTGAGATTTGAACCCGGCACTATCGTCTTAGTAAGCCAACACACTAACCACTAGACCACGGCGACTACAATATTATTTAACTTTTATGTAATTAAAACATTTCTGAAGCAACAAACTTAATTGAAAAAATGATAACCAATCTCACTCAGATTCGAACTCGGATTTCTAGACCAATTAACAACAAACATAATTGTTCTTTGCAGTTTATTATGTAATTCATTTAGTAAATTTAAGATTTAGTCGACAACTGTATTTTTCTGTATGTTTAAAAATATAAATTTTGTTTTTAGTTAATGACAACAGCTGATACTGGCTATGCGAACATTAGAAATAAAGTAAGGAATAGCAAAATTGGCAATTATATGGTTTACTGTTAAAAGCATGCTACTGAATCGCTTTACTAAAGTTTAGTTGTCATTTATAAGACTTATAATTTTTTAAGTTATTGCTATATAACAAACATTTTTTTTTCTCATTATTATTTTTTATTTTTTTCTTATTGAATTTAGTGCTTTTCGAAATTTGAAAGTTGAGTATGCTGGTAATAGACTTCCAGAAGAATTATGAAGCTATTTATCGCTGTTCTGTTTCAATTATAATGTTATTGCTTTGTGAATTAGCACTTTGTTAAGGTCCGTTTGTGCCGATAAGAAATTTATTTGCATAATTAAATATTTAACAAAGTTGGGGTAGTAATAGCTAACAATTTGTAATTTTTAAAATTTCTAGTTGTAGCCAAAACAAAAAAAAAGTAAAATAAAAGTGTTAAAATAATTTCAATAATATGAGTGCAAATAAATTGCAAAATAATTTTTGGTAAATTTCCATTCATCAATAGAAATTTTTGAGCGGAAATAGAAGAAATAAATTAAATATAATCTAAACACTCCCTGTCTAGGACTTAATATTTATGTGTCAATAAGTGATAAAGTATTCAAAAAACAAAACAATTTTTGCATTAATTTTTTGCTAAACAAATTTTTGTTCAAAACAAAAGAATATTAAAAAAAATATAACAATATATAAACTTTTAATTAAGCTTCAGGTCAATTTAAACAATTATTATTTCGATATTTCGCTACTTCTCTGCGTAGCTTCTTCTTTTTTTTAATACAATAAATATCCCCTGAAGAAGCTACGCAGAAAACTAGCGAAATATCAAAATAATAATTATTTTAATTGACCTGAAGCTTAACTAAATATTTATATATTACTCAATAATAAGGTCAACTAAACTTATTGATACAAAAAAATATAACATTTAATAAATACGTATAAAAACAAAACTGGTTCAATATTTTTTCTCTCCACGCATAACATCTTCTAGACAAAAATTATAAAAAAAATAAATAAAAAAAATGAAAATACTTTTACAATTCAATATAGCGTAATGACACTTGAAAGTTGTTTACATTTAAAAAGTGGGTTTGTATGTAAAAACAAAACAAAACAAAAATGTAAATGAAAATCACATTTAAATACACACACTTCATCTAAATAACTGAGTACACAAATGTACGGGTACGAGTATGTGTTAAAAACGGCTTGGATCAAAGTCCGACAAAAATAAACTGAAAATATAAAAGATTGAATGAATGAAGTTCATTAAAAACTGATTAAATCGGTTAGGAAAACAATCTGTACAAAAGCCTACATGATTTTCTACAGTTTAATTCTTATGATATGAAAACAATTCCTACAAAACATCAGCACGATAAAACAAGCCATGCAGCCAACATGTCAGCAAACAGCATCACTTATGCACATCAAGCACACTAAACACACTTCAGTTAAGTGTATTTTTTATTATTATTATTATCTGTTTTAGACCCAGCACAAATGCAAGACACTGCGACCTGTAAGATCTATTGTGTCCCTTTGAGTCTACTGTTTGTTTAACAGACCAACTGCCTTCCTTACGAACACCAGCAGGTCCGAAACTTTAGTGGTGGATATATCCGTCAGTGAGACCATATGTCTCCCTAAATACATCCATCTGAATCTATCAAGAGCCACACATTCACACAATATGTGCTCTGCTGTCAGTTAAGTGTATACATATGTTTACTTTTTTCTCTTTTTTTTTGGTTTAAGTAATCTATGCATGTAAACAATACATAATGTATACGTAATGTATATAATGGAAATTATTTACAAATTTCATTAAGTAAATAGTTCTTTCAAAATTTCAATAGAGCGTTATTTGAAAGAGGAAAAGTTTTGAAAACAAAATCCCTGTGAGTCACTCCGTATTTAATGTGGTATGTGTCCTGCTGCATGAATATGTTGTATGTCTTTTGTATTGATTGTTAAGAAAATAATATAAAAAATAAAGACAAGTAAAGACATTTCCTGAGCCTTTTATTTTAATTTTTTGTTTGTTTAAACTGTCATTTCAATTCCCATACACATATAGCTCTATTATATCTCCTTGAATTATAAAACTTCATTGTTTTTAACTGTTTTTTTGTAACGTCATCATTTTTGTGTAACAAGCCAACACCTGAATCAAGAGGTTGACAATTGTAATACACAGTTATGCGTATTTATTTAAAGGTTGTTTTTTGTATTTTCTTGTCTTAATATTCCTTTTTATTGCAGGATCCTCCTTAAAAAAAAAAAAAAAAACTAAACAGATCCTTTTTTTGCTTTTGTACTCACATATTGAAGAGGCTCAACATAATTTAATTTCCCAAATATCATTTCCGGCATTAAAATAAATGTTTTTTTCAATATCTGGGCCACCATAGTTATAATGCTTGATATGCACTGTGGATTAAATATCAAAGAGAACAACAAGAAATGAGGCCACCAAGTCATTTTGTTTAATTATTTACAAGTATTTGTTATACATATATTATATACATACATATATATACAAACGATTAACATATAATTGAGAGAAAAAAGAGAGTTATTTTTAGTTAAACAGCAACAATAATAGAACTTAAACAAGTTGAAAAAACATATGTCTGCACTATGGGTTCGTCATAGAGCTTTTCTTATAAAAGATATTTTTAATTTAGGCGCCCTATATCACCAAAAGCATAATTGCCTTTCTGCAAGTTTGACCTTGCAAATTCTTTCATCGAATCATCAGACATAAGTACATATGGTGTTGAGGTATCAGAACTAAATGATTCAATGGGTTTAGACAATTTTATGTATTGAAACATAATATTATCTAGGCGTCAATATCCCTTATCTGTCATAAAGTACAAGCTCAAAATGTATAAATTCTATTCCTGCAAGGGGTAGCGAGTTGTAAGCTTATTTAAATAAAGTCGAATTCGGTTGTAAAAAAATGTAAAAAAAACAGGATTTGTTTTTCTTATAAGCGGAAGTTTCCTTTAAAAGGAAAATTATTCAAAATTATTTCGTTTAAACGAAACTCTTAAAATATTAATGAAATAAAAATAAAACAAATCGATACGTTTTAGAAAAATTCAAATTCTGACAAGGTTAACAGACAAATTATAAACAATTTAAGCAATAATTTAACATTATTGTCATAAAATGTAATTTTGAAAATGCAGGTATGCACAAATGCAGGTATGCTGCCCGACATTCCAATCTATTCCACCTTAACCAATGTCAACAAAAAAAAAAAAAACAAAACAAAAAAAAAAAACGAATGATCAATGATGAAAAAAGCGCCACCTATTGGGAAGTATCAGATAACAGCTTAACCTACTTAGCGAAGGCACTCACCACACAATCAACATGCAACAATTATGCAATAGCTGTTGATCAATTGCAGCAATTTGTTTCATTCCTAAGGCGCTTAATAGTAATATAAAAATAACAAAATATACTGTCCTTTCCAAACAATTCCAATACAATACACAGCATTTAATAGGGGTTTACCCCTGAGCATTGGTCTCAAAATAAAAAATATTAAAAAAATAAAAATAAAAAATAAAATGAGCCGGTACCGGTTTTTCTTTAAAAAGGGATCTTTTAAACGGAGTTAAATACATTTGAATTTAAAGGAAAACAAATGCATTTGTTTTGCAATTATCCAATTTTTTTATTTAAAAGGTGTTCTTGTATCCTAATTTGACTGTATTGTAACACATCTAAAGGTATTTTTTACTAAATGAAGGCTTTTGCTACTTAAAAGCGCTACATTCATCACATACAAATTTTGTATAGAAGAAAAAGATGTAATAGATGCATTAGCTTTCTATTACTAAATTGAGAGAAAAAAAAATGGCTAAAGCGTAAGGATGTTTTCCATTACCTCCTCTTAAAAGCATATGGCTTCAACATTTATTATTTATATGCAATTTAAACATTACATATAAACTGTTTTTTCAGTATAACAACAGCCCTTTTAATGAACACCACTAGCTCTGCAAATTTAATCGTTGTCCTTCTGTCAAGCTATGAGCGTCCTTAGTCACATACATTATTACATACTTTGTAAGCACAATCTACAAACATATTCATATTTGATAGACAGTCTTCGTAAATGCACTCTAAAACTACAAAAGAAAATTTACCAGGATTTTCAAATCGATGTATTCTATACGACAAAAGAGAAATACAGAGGAGATTTTATATCGTCGATTGAATTAAAGAACGCTGTTACTGACAAAACCTTAAATGTTCACCAGAGCCAAAAAACAAAGACACTGGCATTTGTCAAAACTCAGACGGCGTAATTGAATTTATTTTCATCGTAGAAATGTGGGACCGGGACCAATCGACGCGTATTTTTTTTCTGATAAAAATTATGCAAAAAACGTATTTTCGATTTTTTGTCATTTACAGCGTTCTTTAATTCTTGTGACGATATGTTAGTATACGGCTTTTGCTATGAGACGGCGACTGTCTTAGGTCTCTTACTATATTTCTTGATTGAATTCTCCACAATAAGAATTACCACACTAGTAAGATTTATTCTGGAGTCACGCTAACCTACAGGCGCCAATGGATCCTTGGGTAGAAGAGAATGCTTATTATGTATATTAAATGGCCATTACTTCTAACCTTAGGGCGGTACTTTATCTAACCTATTTGAAGTTTAATTTAGAAACGACATTGAAATCGGGTAAAAATTGTTTAAATTTCAATTTTATTAAGTGTTACTCTTTCTAAAGCAGTACGTACACTAGAGTGTACCATCATGCAAGCAAAACAAAGGTTTCTCCGTACGCCCTCTAATATAAAGTATTTTTGCAAAGAGATTTCGAAAAAAAAATTTTCTTTTAGCCAAGCGTTCTCTTCGTTTTTTCCTTATATCTTAGGCACTTACAGTCGGATTTTAAGGTATTATATAACAATTTTTTTTTGTCTTGTAAAGACCAATGTTTTGGCCTTAAGGGCTATTGACCCCAATGTTAGTATTTTCGAGACAAAAACATTAAAATAACAAATTTTTTGCCGAACAGAGGGGTCGAGGGGGGTCGGACAAAGTTTTTTTTTTTTTTTTTTTTTTGAGAACAATACTCAGGGGTAAACCCCTACTAAATGCATTGCGTGATATTGGAATTTTATTTGTTTATTACTTTTTTTTTTTTTTTTTTTTTTGAAAACACCAGTACATTTATGACAGAACATACATTTTTGTTTTTTCTTATATTATTATTAAGCGCCTTAGGAATGAGACAAATTGCTGTGAATTGATCATTCAAGGGCCAGTGTTATACCTTCAGCCTTGAAGGATCAACAGCAATTGCCTTATGATTGCATGTTGATTGTGTGGTAATGAGTGTCTTCGCTAGGTAGGTTTAGATGTTATCTGCTATTTCCTAATAGGTGGCGCTTTTTCTCCTGATCATTCGCTTTTTTCTTTTGTTGACATTAGTTAAGGTGAAATAGAGTGGAATGTCGGGGAGCGGTTTCTTTGATGATAGTCTTCTTGGAAGAGGGGCCTCTTATTTTTTAATTATAGTTATGAAAAACCGCAATCTAACTTTTTCATTTTTCACCTTTGCTGGGATTTGAACCTGGGTCGTTGGAGTTTTTGTGCGAACGCTCTAACCACTATACCACGCACACCCCCAAGTATGATATATCAGTGTTTTTGGTCTTCTCGAGACAAAAATACTGATATAAGATCAAACTGTAAATGTCTAAGATATAACGAAAAAACTGATAAGAAGACCCCTACGTTCGGCTAAAAAAATTTTATTTAGGGCATATATTATATTACAGGGCATACGGGAAAACTTTTTTTGAGGTACGGTCTAATGTATAATAATAATATAATGCTTTGTAGTATTTTAATATCTGTAAACCCATAGTGCTCGCTACTATTATCTGCATTTAAAAATGTTTAAGATTCTTAAGACCACCTTGATTTATTTGCTTCCTTTATTCTGGCTTAAAGGTTTGTGTCAATATTGATCAAATATTAACTCATTCATTGTTAAATTATGCATATGAAATTCCTTATGCAACTTGAATTGTTCATATCTCAAGCAATAGCAACAACAACAGCATTATCAATAGCAACAAATGTAAACAACAAAAGGAAAATTTTTTGTCTCCAATTCTAAACACAAAAAAGCAAAACTCTTTCACACACTTGTATTATAAAAGAAATAAAATGTATTTAAAAAAAAATAATAAAGAAACAAACGGTCAAGACAAGAAAAAAAATTCCACCAACTATTTACTGCAAATAAACAAAACACACAAGACAGACATTTAGGCAAACCAAGTCCCACCACGTCTAGTATTTTGCCTCTTTTTTTCATTTATTTCTATTCGGTTTTCTGTCAATATATGTCTCTGGACTTTAACTTTTTTTTTTCTAGACCAGGTACTAAACGGTGTTTATGATTTTTTAATTTTTATTTTCTGTTTCTCTTACTCTGTGTACTTATGATAAAAACGGTGTTTATTGTTTTAACACATTAGCAAAGTTGTATTACAAATAATTTTCATAAAACAACACAAAAAACTCAAAATGAAATAAGAAAAATATAAAACAAAACAAAAACAAAAAAACTGCTAAAAGTCTAATGAATAATATTCCCGTTGATGAAACTCGTGTATATTATGTTTACATACGTATGTATGTATCATATAACCATAAATGAAAAAATTAAGTAGAGCTCTTCCCTTAAATACATAACCATACTATCAAATAAAATGGCTTTAAAAATGTTATAAATCTGTACACAAAAAAAGAAGAAGAAAAAAATTAAACACGAAAAAAATGTTTCTGTTTCTTTTACTTTTTTTTAAGTTGTTGTAACAAATTGTCACAGGAAGATAATATTAGTTTTTGTCATTAACCAAAAACAAAATATAATAATACATACATACATACCCATGTACTTATAAAAATTTAAGACAACAAGTAAAACAGAAAGAAGAACATATATACCTATATATGGACGTATGTACTTATCTATATACATATATGTACATACATGTACATATGAATATAATTTTTGTTTTAAGGTAAAGAAATGAAGTTTTAATCATCAACACGGTTTAGGTTAAACATAAAGCATTCATCCGGTGTAATATGCTTTAAAAATACTTTCTTGTCTTAATAACTAGCAAAACCCAGGCGTGCTTCGCTACACTGAGATTTGTACATATGTATAAGTACTATATGCATTAAATAAGAAGTTTAGTATAAAAAAGTATATAGAGAGCAACTTAAAAAAATTCTATATCATTGATTTTTAGGCCAACGATGCCTATTGAGAATGAATTTACATGTCTTAAATTTCAAAACTTTAACGATTACCGTTTCAAAGACACATATATAGGTATGTATGTAAAAAAAATCAACATATACCTCGTATGAGAGATGGTACTATGCCCACTTTTTCAAATAAGACCATTTTTTAACTTATGATTTGTATCTGCTACAAAGTCACATGGAAAAAAATAAATACTTCGTTTTTAAAATATAGGCAAAATACAATTTATATAAAACGTACCATGCCCACTTAGGGGGGTGAGTTGTATAATGGTTAGAGCGTTCGAACAAAAACTCAAACGGTCCAGGTTCAAATCCACCTGCAAAAGTGAAAAATTAAAAAGTTAGTTTGCAGTTTTTTCAAAATTATAATTTAACAATAAGAGGTCCATCTACAAAGTAACCGCTCCCTGATGTTCCACTCTATTCCACCTTAACTAATGTCAACAAAAAACGAATAATCAGGAGAAAAGCGCCACCTATTGGGAAGTAGCAGATAACAGCTGAAAACCTACTTAGCGAAGGCAATCACCGCAATCAACATACAACGATGGGCAATTTCTGTTGATCATTCAAGGGTGAAGGTATAACACTGGCCTTTGAATGATCAATTCACAGAAATTTGTTTTAAAGAAAAAAAAATATATATGTTCTGTTGTCGTAAAGTACTGTCATTTCCACAAAATTCCAATACAATGCACAGCATTTAGTGAAGGTTTTACCCCTGAGTGTTAGTCTCAATAAAAAAAATAAAAATAATTTCTTAAGATTAGGGACAGAAAATAACAGTTATTTTTAAAACTTTACATCAAAAAAGCACACATAAAAAATGATCGTAGAAAATTTTGGTTGGTATCATTATGATGCATAGGTGATGTACATGCAAATTTTTTATGATTTTTAAATATGTGACTTTTTTAATAAAAGTCGAAAAATAACTTTTAATTTTGACTTTTATTTTTTAAAGCAAAAATTAAAAGTTATTCTTGACCTTTATTATTTTACTCAAAAAATAAAAGTAATTTTTTAACTTCTAATATTTTAAGGCAAAAATAAAAGTCATGTATTAAATTATTATTACCTATAAATTGGAGGCAATAAAACTACCGTATTACTATGCAATACTTAATTCAAGACTTTTATTTTTACATACATACATATGGGCATATCCGAAAAAATGTTAACCAACAAAAAATTTTTAAAGTTGATCAAAAATTATTCTTGATTATTTAGAGTAATAGACTATATTTGTACTCTTACAAATATCATCATAAAATATTTTTCTGGCAGTCCATATTACGAAAATCAGGACTTAAGCTTCATCAACCTTACATTTTTAATATTTGGCCAAAATATGCATGTTTTTTGGCTGCTCTTAAACAAGCTTTATCCAAAACACGGCTGCTCCATCTTCGAAAAAGTTTTTTTTTTTATTAATTTTCTGCAACTTTATGAAAGAAGCGCTTTAAATACTCTATTGAAACGTATTTAATAAAACTGAGTAAAGTTACGTCCACGCTTTGTAACGTCCGCAACGGAAAATAAGGGTTTTTATATATAACGAAGAAACTAAAAATTTTTTTGACACCATATTAACATTCCAAACAAAACTAAAACTGTGCTTTAAGTAAGAAAAAAAAAAATTCTAAAATATACAAAAGTATGTTTCTTTTTTAATATCAAATTTTGTAACGTCCGCAACGGTATCGATTTGTCCTAAAATTAAGTTCTGCTAAAAGTTGTTTTGTTTTCACAAATCTATAATTTTAAACCGCATACATCAATACTTATGAACGCATAAGAATTGAAGGGTTAAAGAAAATTAAAAAAAATAATTTGAGAACACAGTAATCTTATTTTGAAGGATGCACACGATTTTTACAGACTGGCCAAAAGTAATATCGATGGAGTTAAACTAATATACGTTACAGAAAACGATATAAAAACCAAACTCAATATCTAGGTGAGAAATGGCTATATATAAAAAATATTACAGGCGTAAAATCTCATCATCACTTTTCTTCACTTAATGAAAATTTTATCGAAATGGCACGCACTGCAGTATCTCCTAAACATAAACTACAAGTTTAAAAAGAAGAATAAAATTTATATTTTTTGAAAATAAACACAAAAATATTTTTTTATTTATATGAGTAGGACAGTACTCAAAAATGCAACGTCCGCAACGTAACGTCCGCAACAAATATAAGACAAAATTGTGAATAAACTAACAATTATTTTTTTGCCTCGATAGTGGGTTTGAAATGCTTAAACATTCCTCTTTCTTTAATGTATTTGGAGTTTTTTTTGTTTATACTGTAAAATTCGCTAAAATTTATTAAAGTTTGCATTGATCTCCACAACGACTTCTGTTTTGTGTAACGTCCGCAACGGCAATTTAAGTACAATTATATCGTAACTGATAAAACTCAGAAAATATTTGTAACTGCCATTTGAAAGTACTCTCAAAAGCCAACGTACCAATGTAGGTTACTTAAGAATATAACGCTCAGACCGCCAACAGTATTCAAAAATATGCGTACGAACGTAACGTCCGCAACGCAGGATTAGCCCATATATAACTGGCCTTTACAACCCTGTGTCAGGATTACGGCCTAGCTAGTGTGTGTAAATTTTTATCTATGAGTACCGGGACCTACAGTTTAATGTCGACTCCGAACGACAGACTTGAGAAGCTTGTTCATGGCAATTAATTACTCTCAGAGCTTTTGCCAGAAGACTGCTGAGAGGTAGTCGCCGAAAGAAACATTTTTTCTTTTTTTTTTTTTTTAAGATGTCGGAGCTGTGTGTCGAACCCAGGGCCAGGCCTGCCATATTTGCCGATTTATCGGCATTTTGCCGATTTTTAATATTAAAACTACCAAAATGCCGATTTTGCCGATTTTTGCTTTAAAAGTGCCGATTTGTTCATAAAAATTTAAAATACGGCAACTTTAGTTATTTTAGTACAATTTACAATTTTTAATAACACTGAAATATTTACTGCATAAAAAGAAACAACTGTTAATAAGTCATCGCTTCTGCAAAAAAGACAAAAATGTTACATTTATTTAAAATTAAGCGTATGTATGTTCTGTGTGTTCGGTTAGTACATTTTTGTTTGAAAATAAAAACAAGAAAGAATACTTTTTTTGTACCAAATTTGAAAGAACAAACAATTTTTCAAGCGACAGCAACTAATTCTTATAAGAAAAATGTAAAAAAGTTAAATATTTGTGTTTTAAAATGGATAGATAGATATTTACAAAAGAGTAGAGGTACGAAAAATTCACTATATTTAAATTATAAAATTATTTTTTTTTAGATTATATCGAAAAGGAAGATAATGCAAGTACATCAGATAGCCAATCTTATGTGAGTATACTTTAATTCCAAACACAATAGAGGTACTAAAATATTGATAACAAAGTCATTTAAATTTTTTAGGATGATAAGAAGAAAAAGCACAAGTTAAAGGAAGAATGGATTTCTGACGATATAAAACTGTGGGCTGAAAAAAGAAACAATACTTTTTTTTTGCTTGGAGTGCAGATAATGCCGATTTTTTTTTTTCTAAATTTGCCGATTTTTGACTGAAATCATCTGGCAGGCCTGCCCAGGGCTCATGTCTTAGTAAGCCAATACACTAACCACTAGACCACGGCCTTAAAGTATTAAAAGTTAAAAAATAACTTTAATTTATTGAGTAAAATAATAAGAGACAAAAATAACTTTTATTTTTGCCTTAAAACATAAAAGTTAATAAATAACTTTTATTTCTGCCTTAAAAAATTAAAGTTAAAAAATAACTTTTTTTCTTGACTTTTTCGATAAAAGTCATAACAGTTACGGTCCCTGCTTAAGATATAAAAAAATCAATACCCACTTAGTATCCCATTACTAATTTGCATTAACTAAGAAGCCATTGGGGCTAAAGTATGAGATTCTTACTGTTACCATTTTAAAGATATAGGCAAATAAATATTTAATTTGTACGGGCGTGACAACGCCTAGTTTGAATTTTTTAAATTTATATTGTGTATGATTCAGTCAATCAGCTGTCTATAAACTTCAAAGAAGCAAACGAACAAACAAACACATATTAATTTTTATATAAAAATTAAATCCATATGGTGATTTCTATAATGAACTTTGCAATTAAAAAACTTGTATATAATTTTTTTTAATACGAACGATTTATTCATTTTTTTAGTTTAAATTCAAAATTATAGGGTCATAATTCCGTTCCAATCAAAAAGTCTTAATTCCACTGTACCACAAGTTAAGATCTTTTGTTGTATCAGAATACATACATACACAGATAATTGACCATTACAACCCTGTGTTAGGATTACGTCCTAGCTTCTCAGAATAGCATCCCCATAATTCTGAAAAATCCTGCTACTCCGAGTTTTATACTTAAGTGTTCTCCGTACTTTACTATGAAGTGTGTTGGCTTACTAGACGAGAGCTCCGAGTTCAAACCCTAGAAAGAAGGAAATATGACAAATTTATTTTTTCGGCGATCACTCCTTAGCAGTCTTCTGGCAAAAACTCTGAGAGTAATTGATTGCCATTAACAAGCTTTTTAAGCCTATCGTTCGAATTCGAGCTTAAACTGTAGGTCCCGGTACTTATGGATAAAAATTGATGCACACAATCTGGGTGCTGTGAAAAGCTAGTAGACAATTATGTGTGTATGTATTACTCAAAATTATACGAGTATATTATTACTAAATAAGAAACAAAACAAAATTATGATGTTTGGTGCTGCCGTTTAAGAATTAATGGATTGCTATTTAATATTGATTCACTCTAGAGATCAGTTGAAAAAACAAACTTACTCCCATGACAGAAATATTTTATTTTAAAAATATTTTTAGACTTAAGGATGAATATCTTTGATACTTTTTAATGATATGTTAAGTATATAAATATAAATATTATTTATTGTATAAATGTTTATTTATAAAAATTAAATTTTTTTTATGGTTTTCAATGATTTTTACGGAATTACTCTCCATAAAGGAATACTCGTATGTAGTACTAATAGTACTAAGTATGTTTTAACTACAGCAATAACAATCTCAGAGAACATCAGGTGCTGTAAATGTTCTTAACGATTATTAATTACCAATTTATGACTTAATTTACTAGCCATTGCGTATTAAAATAATTATATTTTCGAAATAAAATTGTAAAAAATTAATCATTACCAATGGAAAGTAAATATCCAGTATAGAAGATGTGGTAACAGCAAAACTAAAAATGTTCTCCAAATCTTCGGGAATGTACTATACATACACTATCCTCATTATAGCACGATGTGTTTTACTTTTAATGCTCATAGAGCCAATAAGGAGATCAAGTTGGCCATTTGTAACATTTTACGATTTAATTTTAGAGTTTGTATATCGAAATAAATGGTTCGCCTTTATAGAAAAAAATCTCCACATACGTAACGTTATATGTGGAAAGCACCATAACTATTATACCATATACATCAACTTGGGTGAGATTGTTAAAGTTGAAGAACAAAATTGTTTTCCTTTTTTCTTCTTGTCTCTCTATAAACTTAAAAAAAGTACTTGTTAATGATATTTACAGATGAAAAAGACAAACGAATATACAAAAATGTACGCAACAACAGATTTTTTGTGTGTATTTTAAATACTTATTGCACTTAAAACAAAACTGGACTTTAAAGCACACCAGCAATAATAATCTACAGAAAAAGGAACATAAAAGTTCAACAACAATAATAAAAAAAAATGTTAAAATTTTTATAAATATTGTTTTTAACGACATTTTGTATTTGTGGGAATATAAAAAATAATACAACAGTGTTGTTGACCCAAAGTACTGGATGTTAGTCGGCCAGCAAATAATAACAACAACAACAAAAAAACAAAAAACAAATCATCGTCACCATTATTATTATTCCATCATTTCATATTTTGGATGCCAATTTATGAAATGGAAAAAAAAATAAAACAAAATATCTTTTAGTTACCGAATAAGTGTGTGTGCGTGTGTATAAATACTCGTATCAATACATGTTCAGAAAAAATAATCTTTTGAAGGTAAGAAAAAAATATTGTGGCAAAAAGGCTTTAAACGACACGTAATCGTCTTAACAAGCGCCACACTTTGTTTTTGCTGTTTGTTAAAAATGTTGCAGCGGTATAGAGAAAAGAAAAGGGAACAGTATGCAACGATCAATAAATGACACTGCGTTGTGTGATCAATGCATAAAGGGTGTAGCCAACGTAAATATTAGTGCTTGATTTGATTTTTTATAAAACTACAAAGCAGTCAAGGATTTTCATGAATAAAAAAATAATATGAAATTTAAAAAAAATCTAATGTTGAGGTAACATGATTATCATTATTAATTTTGCCAATGGTCCTGCTATATTCCATAAATTAAGTCGCCATTAACCTCTAAAAATTGCTTTTCAAATATTTTTGTTTTTGTTTTTTATTGTTAATTTTTTTTTTATTTATATAGTAGGTATGTCAGACCTCACCTTTTCTGACACAATAGTGACTGACTTCGCTGAAAGAAATGCGAGGTCATATTTTTTCAATAATAGATAATAATATTAGTCTTTTTCCAATATTTCTTTTTGTTTTTTTTTTTTTTTGTTCCCGTAAAGATAATTCCACATTAGGAAAATATTTGATGACAAAAGCGTAACCACTATTGTTTCTTGTATTATTTTACAATATATATTCAATATTTCTCGTAAAAATTAAAAACAAAATTTTGTTTTTGTATTCGATTTTTAAAATTGGATTTTGTATAAAAAATTTCAAAGTAATAGCTATAGTAGTATGTAAAGTAATTGGGGTATTCATAAAGTGTGCTATTATGTGTAATTTATTTTCATAAAGTTGTAAGTTTTTTTTTGTAAGAAGAACAAAATTAGTAGTAAATAGAACATCCTAATGACAATACGACACAAAAGCACAACTTGTGAATACCCCAAATAGTATATAAATTAAATTTTGAAAGAGGTAAAACAATTGTTTTTACAGATTTTATTTTAAAAAATGCATATTTAAATCCATGAATCATTCAAAAGGCAAAAAAAAACTTAATTTTTAAATAACTTTGAAATCCGAGTTTGAATCTCAGTATGATTTTGGTCAAAAAATGCCTTAATTAGAACAAAACTTTATTTTATTAAATGAATTTAAACTGTCTTTGTAACGAATTCTAAATTAAATTAAAAATTAATATTTATTTAGAGATTTTCATAAATCGAACTGAAAATGTTTTCGGTTTCTGCTAAGATAGTCTCATCAGAGTCCGCTATGCTCTGTACATACTTATAAACTATTTAATTCACACTTTCTTTTAAAAATTATATATTAGGATTATATACATTACTAGTTAAATTGGCAGACATTGTTTTGCCATATAAATTTGCTAAAGGAAACACTTTTTTAGCTCAAACATATTTGATGCTCTTCACCTAACTGCAAAAGTCAATATTGATTTGAGCAATCAATGTCTGCGTTACTAATAATTTTAATAAATGATTATCCGCCATTTTCGGTACCTCAGTTTGATAGTTGGGGATAGTGAGAAATATTCCCTGTATCGCCCCCTCTGAGTACTTCTTAAAAACAAAAACGTAAACCATATATGTTCTACGGTACGCAGATCTATCTAGTTTAAAATTTCATCGAAGTCGGTACGTTATTTAGGTGAGATACAAATTTTCTCTTGGGTGGGGTCACCTTAACATTTAGGGGTATGAAAAGTAGAAGTTGACCGATTCTCAGACCTATCCGATATGCACACAAAATTTCATGTAAATCGGTAAAGCCATTTCTTAGGAGTTTGGCAACAAACACTGCGACACGAGAATTTCATATATTAAAAGATATATTTATATATCTCCTTTTCTCTTACTCATTGCATTTCTGTGATGAATCAGAACTACCACAGTTTTTCTTCTTATAGTTTTTTAGTTCCATTTGTCCTCATTAGTCAACATCGACGAAGTATACGACCATACCACAGCATCGTTAAAGGCATAAAACTTTTTATTGTTTCGTCACAAACCTCAAATCAAAATTAACTATATAAGTTAAAAATGTTTTTATACATAAAAAAAAATTTCACGATATCTTTGGATTTACTGAATAACCTGCACCAAGTCATTTTAGAATCTATTTTGTAGCATAAAGTAATATTTAATAAAAATAAATTTCTTGTATCAACTTTTCAAACTTTTTTAGTAGTTTCTATAAAACTTAAAGTTTAAAATATTTCATAAAAATATTCAATTTTTTAATATTTCACTATTCCTTTGCGCAACAGCAACAAAATATTGAACAATTTTTATATTATACAACATAAGTTGCTAAGGTAATCATTTTTTGGGTTCGCCCTTTAAATATCCGTAACGGATTTGAGTTCATACAAAACATGGTCCAAAATAAAGAATTGCAAATTCTTTAACATGTTTGGTATTTTTACGTCATTTACAAAAACACAAAAAAAAAGGAGTAAAAGGCAAAAACTATAATTTTTTCTTGTTTAAGTCAGAACCTGTAATCTTAACGAGAAACAAATTAAAAATTAACGTCGATCATATACGATTAAATGATACCCTAGAACACATTCTGCAACATCAGTTCTACAGACAAACTAAAGTTTTGGCCAAAGGTTATGAAAGCAGTGTTTGAACACTCTTGGACATCACATAATTATTAAAAAAATAATTTATAGGATTTACCATTTGCCTGCAGTTATGGACTTTCTTACTTAGATGGTCATAACAACCCGTTAACGGATTTCGGTCTGCCTTAGAACTAGTCTCCAGGCGTCTCTGATAAGCCCGCGCCTTCTCCAGTTGGTCACACCAATTGATGACAGGGCTTCATCAACTTGATCCTTCCAACGTAAACATGGTCGTCCTCTATGTCAACGTCCAGTAACTTTCGCACCGAAAACTTTTCTCGCTGGAGCAGATTCTTTCATCCGAACAATATGGGCGAGCCAGCGTAGCCGCTGGATGTTAATGCGCTGCACAACGCCAACATCGCCGAGGAGCTCATACAGCTCATGGTTGGTTCTAATGCGAAACTCATCGCCATGCCTTAGAGGACCAAATCTTACGATCTTACGAAGAACTTTTCTCTCGAACACTCCCAGAACCTCAGCATTGGCACAAGACAGCGTCCATGCTTCCGCACCATAGAGAAGCACCGCAAGAATAAGCGACTTATAGAGTGTTAATTTCGTCGCACGAGAGAGGTCTCTGTTACTAAACTGCCTACCGAGACCGTAGTAGCACCTGTTGGCCAGTGTAATTCTTCGCTTGATCTCCAGACTGACATCATTCTTGCTGGTAATGGCGGTGCCAAGGTAGATGAACTGCTTGACCACATCGAATGTATAGTTGCCGGCTGTAACCTGGGAGCCGATACGTTCAACGTCCCTACTCGTCGACAACATGTACTTCGTCTTGCTCTCATTTACCGCCAGACCCATTTTAGCAGACTCTCGTTCAATAGCATTAAAGGCTGCGGTGACATCTTGCTTGGTATGCCCAATGATGTCTATGTAGTCTGCGCACGCAAGAAGCTGGACACTTTTGTTGAATATAGTGCCATTTCGATGTACACCCGCCTTTCGCAAAACACTCTCCATGAAGAAATTGAAGAGGTTGCAGGATAAGGGATCACCTTGCACGGTATTAAAAGGCTCGGAGAGGTCCTTTACTATCTTGACGGAGCTGCACGAGTTGCTCAACGTCATTCTGCACAGTCTTTTTAGCTTTGCAGGAATACCGAGCTCAAACATTGCGGTATATACGCGGTTTCTTATCGGGCTATCGAACGCTGTCTTATAATCGATAAAAAGGTGGTGTGTGTCTTTTTGGCTTTCATGGGTCTTCTCCAGGATTTGGCGCAGTGTGAATATCTGGTCAATGGTGGACTTACCAGGTCTGAAGCCGCACTGATAAGGTCCAATCACTGAGAGGGCGAATGGCTTCAGTCGTTTACACAATACGCTCGTAAGAACCTTATAGTTATAAGGTTATGAACTTAGCTTGACTTAATTCAGGTGCTTATACATAAGAATTGAGATACAGATACACATAATCCTTAGACTTATTGTTAGTAACAACCAAAAATTTCCATTTCGATAAGAAGATTATACAAAATATAATAAAATTATCTCATAGACAGTGTGTGGTTAACAAATAATGTATACAAGTATTAACAGAAAGAATATCTTAATTATAAAATACTTTTGCATTAATCATACATACAAAATTACTACCTAGCTCTCGCAGCACTTATGTTGTCTGTGTCAATTTTTAACCATGAGTACAATTTAAAGTAGATTCCGAACGACTGATTTGAGAAGCTTGTTTATGGCTATCAGTTATCCTCAGAGCTTTTGCCAGAAGACTGCTAAGTCGTAGTAGTCGCCGAAAAAAAAATATTTTTTATATTTCTTTTTTTCGAGACGTGAGGACTGGGGTTTGAATCCGCAGCTCTTGTCTCAGTAAACCAACACACTAACCACTAGAATACGGCGTTACTAATCCTTCTTATATAAAATAAAAAATTATTTAAGAAGTTACAAATATCAGCAAAAACACAATATATTCTCATAACCTTTGGAAGGTGTAGGCTATAAAAAAAAATTCCATCAAAAGTATTCGACATATAAAATATAAACAAAAAACAGTAATAAAAACTGAAACTGTTACCGTTTAACGTTTACCGTTGTTGGTAATACATACCTACAGACAGACATACAATTATCATGTCTTGGACCTTTATAAAAAAAAAGAAAACCCCAAACGTACGCATACACTCACTCACTTATAAGTAAATATTTTTTTTTTAACCGGTGATCGTAGAATATGAGCTCTGGAAGTTGTTCAATTATATTTCTAAGAAATTTGCCTGAATTTCTCGCAATTTTATATGAAATTCATTGAAATTTGTGGCTTACGAACGCAAGTAAGTTGTTTTTCATTTTGTCTAAAGTATTATCAATATTATTTATTTATGGTGTAAATTAAAAAAAAAAAAAACTAAAAACTGAAAACAAAATGATGACTAGTTTTGTATTGGCAGAGTAATTATTATATCATGTTGATGTATGACTACTCAACCAGAAATAATAAATTGATAAAGAAATATACATATAAGGTATATATACATACATATATATAAAGTTATTCACAGGTTTTATGGCATTTATTTGTTTGTTTTTTTTTTTTTTTTTCTTGTACAAACGTAAATACAAATTACTATAACCCACTTGATAATGATATCAAATATGCGATTGATAGGAAGGCATACTCGTACGTATTTTTCATAGTAAATAAGTAGTAATCAATTTCATTCATAAAATTACTAGGCGCGCGTAAATCAAAACGGTAATATGTAATCAAAACAATTTATTCACTCACTTCCTCACCAACAGTCAATAAATATTGGTTATGAATAACTCATCCACTTATGTAGAACTAGTTTGATTTATTTAAATGTTAAGTCAGCAAAATATTCATATCAATCATATTGTAAATAAAAGAAATACTGTGTTAGTCAATAATATTTTATTCAATTGATTTTTTTATACATTTTTATATATGATTTTTTAGCTCATATCTGCTTCATTCTGCCATTTATTGTAATATAATTTTTCTTTTATCTCATTAGAGAAACTTTCTGTGTACTTTATATTTATTATAAAAAATCCAAAATATTAAAAAACATTTTTAAGACCATTAATGAGTCAATTAACCGAATATTGACTCAATAAAAGTACAGGTCTGAACATAGTAAAAGACAGCATTATAATACAATTTGGGGTGTTGATAAAGTGCCATACAATTACTTGTGCTATAATAATAGCATGGAAAAATAGAACTGTTGTAAACAACCCCTCAAATTACAATAGAATGTGTTATGCAGATTTTAAGGCAGGTACGCTTAAACCGATATATTTTTGATTAATTCAAATGACTGCCGAATAAAATTTTATTTGTAATGAACGGCGATGACATAAAAAAACTATTGCTGCTTAGTCTAAATAATCGCTATAGAAATCTGCCTCATATTTAAAAAAAAACTTTGTTTTAAAAATAACAACAATATTTTAAAACTCTTTTAAAATTGTATATGACATGATAACATAGCACAACAATAATTTATAACACACTGCCAAAATAACTCAAAAGTGGCTCACTGATAGCAGACTGAAAGTGATATCACGGTCACCCCAATCAACTGACCTCAAATCCCTAGAGCACCGCTTGGAGAGCTAAGAATGAGTGTGGTGGGAATCCCAACTTCTTTGAATGAGTTTTGAAGGCATGAGGTTAAGCTTTGGCTATAATTGCCTATAAAATTATGAGTTTATCGGCATGATAGGTAAGGAATTTGGCATTAATTACTCCCTTCTCTCTAAAAAACTCTAGAGGCGGATTGATATTGAAGTTACCTAAATAGGAAAAAAACATTTTTCTTTCAAAAACCATTCATTTCTCAACATAGTCTTCTTTCAGCTCAATACACTTAGTAAGACGATTTTTCAACTTTTTTATACCATCTGAATAATACGATTTTGGGAACTCCTCAAAATACGCATTAGTTTCGGTAATCACTTCTTCGTTTGAGATGAATCTTTTTCCTGTGAGCCATCTTTTCAAGTTTGGAAACAGGAAAAAATCACTAGGGGCTAAACCGGTGCGTTGTCTTGAAGAAAGAGCACTTTTTTCTTGTTTAAATGTGGTCGTTTTTCCTTGATTGCATCAACCAATTGATCCAATAATGCACGATAATACTCTCCTGTGATTGTGGATTCCTTTTCAAGATAATCAATGAGCAATATTCCGTGTGCATCCCAAAATACAGTGGCCATAACCTTGCCAGCCGATTTCGCTGTCTTCGCCTTCTTCGGAGCACTTCCACCATCTTCCACTTATTGATTCGATTGATTTTTGGTTTCAGGTGTGTAGTGGTGGACCCACGTTTCATCAACAGTTATTAATCTACGCCAAAAATCAGCAGGATTATGCTTTATCATGTCCAAACACCGCTGTGAAGTGATCTGCCAAACTCGTTTTTGTTCAACACTGAGCAAACGCGGCACCCATCTTGCCGATAGCTTTTTCATATGCAAATATTCATGCAAAATGTTGAACACACGTTCATATGATATGTTTACCATTTCAGCAATCTCACGTATTTTGACCCGGCGATCATTCATTCATTAATATTTTCTTCAGTAACCACCTCTTTTGGCCTTCCTGTTGATATTATTGTTGCAGTGCTTGTTCGGCCCCGTTTAAATTCAGCAATCCAATATTTTACCATATAATCAAGCTTTTCTTTTGTCATTTTCGTCCTTTTGCCTTTCAAATAATAGTGTTTAATAATGTTTTAAAACTTGATAAAGCTGTCAACGATATAACCGGCAATATGTTATGTCAAGTTGTTATTTAATTATTAAATAAGTGAATGAATAAGATCATAACATTTAAACTATATTGCCAATGTATGCATAATCTATACATGATTTATTAAGAATAGATTGGATAATTAAGAAATTAATAATAAGGGAAAAATGGATATTAAGTAGCTTTAACTAAAGTATTGTAGTTTATATAGTTAATAGTGTTTGTATTATAACCTCTATTTTACAAAGTAGAAGCTTAGAATCAATACCACGGCACAGCTCTCTTTATTAATAAAATGTTTAATAAAATAGTTCTGTTCTTAAGAGTTTTTAATTTATTAAGGTTTCCATTAAATGATAACACTATACTCGGATTTTTTTTTTGAATTAATGTAATGTTAAATATATGAATAACATATTACGGATTCCAGCCAACAGATCAAAGATAATATAAAATTATAAAATACTCGATTTCCTTTAACTGAACGAACTGATTATCTTAGGATTGATTTAAATAGTGTCACATTCCCGTCTGAATAAGTCAATAATCTGGTTAAACACTTCAGTCTTGAAAGTAAAGTAACTCTTCCTTAACTGCTTGTCGCTTTATTTGATCTTATGGTTTGTGATCGGTTCTAGTTCTGAGTTCTGCAAAGTTCTGGGTTTGGCTCGCTGTTTTCACCACAAATCTTTGGAGGTTTGTGAGTGTAAGACATAGCTTAAGCCGATGATATATAACTATTGTCAAAAGGTAATAGAGGTCGTTAGTAGTCTTAAGTAAATATGTAAATAAAATTATTATAGAAAATAAAATGTTTTCCACATATTCTTTAAATATGTTTGTAATCATTTTTATTCGAAATTTAGAGCATTTTCGTTAAAACGAAAGCAATTAAAAAATATTTCAGGAATTAAAAAAAAAATCTGTCGTTAATGTCAACTTATTTTATTATTATTTTATTTAAAACTTTTCTAAAGACTTTTTTATTGTAATTTATTTGCGCTGTATCAAATAAAAATGAATTTTTAGTTTCTATAAATTAAATAATCTTTCCTTACAGAAAAATTCTTTTACTCACAATCGTTTATGCTTTGGAGATCAATTTATTATATTAAAAGTATGTATTGGCCTTATATTAGAATCTCCTTTTCTCGATATCTTGACTGACCAATCGATCCTATCAATTGCCAAATTCATTAGGGTCACTGGCTAATTTCCAGAATAATTTTCTGGGGAAGTAGTGCTTCTTGTGTGAAGCCTCTGGCTGTCAGGCTTCTTTACATCATGTGGTATTATAACGGGCCACTATGCATGCTCAAGTGTGTCTTGTTAGTACAAGGCTGCCACTTCCTCCTGTCCTATCCTATGTATTGGCTAATATGCAAATAAATTCCATAAACTGTTGTTCTTAGTATTGAAAATTCATCATGTCAGTAAGTATTCTTCTATACACTCATATATTTAGTTGGTAAATAATATTTTAATCAAATTTTGTCGAATAATTACAAATCATCAGCAAATAATTTAAATTTACAATATCATCCTAAGCATAAAGAAAGTACAACATTAGCACTAATAAATCGGTTTTAACTTTTATCAAATTTTGTTACTAATTCTCGTACTCTAGAATGCATCTATAAAAAGTACTTAAAAAAGATCAGATATTAGAATATCATGGCTAATCCTTTAAGCAATCATAGAAATCAAAACCATAATAAATACCTATTGCACGATCTTTCTTCAATACAGCATAATGCTTAATTGAATGACTGACTGAATGACTGCTGAAATGAATCAATGAATTCATCATTACATTAAACAAAGCGTTAAGAAAAGCCCACTTCACAAATTACATGACGTATTACAACGGGAGCATTTAAAATTATATCCATTATTGTTTGTTTTTTAATCTTGTTGAGTTTTTTTTCTATTTTTTTTTTAATACGGATTATTGACAAGTATTGAGTGCATGTGAAAATATTTAATATTTTTAAAATTGTTCTTTTGTTGCTGTTTATCTTGACTCTTGTAGTGATTTGTTAGTTTAAACAATTCAAAACGTATTTGATTAAGAGTCCTTAACAAAAGAGCCTTAATAATGTAAAATCATGTTAAAAACATAAAAAACAAATAAAACAAAAGCAAAATACTTGAATAGTAAATGAATAGAAGAATAATAAGCAGGAAAGAAAAAAGGATATGCCGCTATGATCACTTAACGCTTATTGTATAGGAAACTTGGAGTTTTAGAAGATGTCAGTAAAGTATATTGGAAAATTAAAAACCGAGAAATTAAACCTTTGACTATATTTACTGTCATACGAGTATGTATAAATGTATTGGTATGTTTATCTGTTTACTTGATATTAAATGACTCTTAAACCCCTTGCTAGAACGACGTGTTATTGAACATATGATTGTATTATTCCATGGATTAGCTTTGTAGATAAATTAGAAATAGGCGAGATTAAAAGAGGACCATTAAATTAATGAAAACTTAAGAAACCCTTTTACAACATTTTTCGGTTTTCACATAAATCAAGATATAGGGCAGGAATATTTGGCATTAGGCTATAAGTTAGTATAAAACTGCTAAAGGTTGAGCAACATTGAAGCCATTATTATAAAAAAAGCGGAAGAACCGACCATGTTAGAAGAGCAAATAAAAAAATAAAGGCCACGTAGCATTTATTGCAGGCGGTTCTATTTGCCCTGCATCATACATTTTTACTTCTTAACTTGTGAAGGAGTGCAGGAATGCACTGAATTCTCTGTGCCTTCTCACTGCGACGAGATTAATTTGGATTCCGGCTCATCGTGGTTTTAATAGAAGTGAACGAGCAGATGAATTGAATCGCGAAGTCTAAAGAAAGGGGTTTTGTCATCTACTTCTATAAGAAGGTAAAGGGCTGTGGATGGTAATAAACTTCTGCAGGATCTGACTTGTCTAACTTGTGTTCCACTGGGGGTACAGTAAATGGGTTCTGGTGATGTATGTCACATCAGGGGCTTGTACTCATCGGGGAATATGGAGTTCACCTAGATCTGGGTGGCCTAGCGCTCGCTATAGGCAGAGAGGTGGGTAATTTATTACTGACCATCTCAGGGACTGGCCAGAGGAACCTATCTAATCTGGTATTACGGGCATCAGGAAGCCCCCGGTTATGCCTGTTCTCCCCTATCATTAGGGGAATGAGGAAAATTGGCCTGATGGTTTGGGTGCGGCACTTCGGGGAGTGGTAACAAAGGTTTCTGAATAAATTTGTAGTCGGTACATGTCGCTATTCGCACAGTGGGTGAAATCAAACAAATGGGAATGATATCTTCCACCTTGGGAATGTTAAAAGGCGAAGTTTTTGCATGTGAAGTAAAAGTTTACACATTTTTGTTAGATCAGCTTAATATCTTAAAGAACCCTATATATATTCAAATTGTTTTAATTTTAATTTAAGTTTCTTAAGCCTATATTTAAGGATAGATACAAAATTAAAAACAAATTATTTATATAAATTTAAATGACAAGGACATAATAAGGAAACAATAATTCGGAATTTTATTAAATGTCTTGTCAAAACCTTCAACTTATAATACTTTTCACATTTTGTTCAATGATATGAAATACTTTGTGTTTTGTGTTATCGGCGCATGAATGGCAGTTTTACTAATACCCGTCTCTGCTACACACTGAATTATGTTTTGATGTTGAATTCACAGACAAAAGGGTACCGTCACAGTTTATTTATTTGCTTTTTTTACACTTAATATGTTGGATCTGTTGCCTCTGTTAACAATCGCCATCAAAAGAAATGTTATTATGACTACAAGTGTATAAGCAAATAACTCTTCTTTCTGCCACATATTGTTATAATAAGAAACAGACAGTGTCATCACTGTCTGATGGTGATGATAATGAAAAAAGGGTCTACTTAGCACAGCTCATTTTAAAAAAGAATGGAAAAGAATAAAATGTTATAAAAGTGAGGAAAAAAAGAATTTGAATGAAGTTAAACAAATAAGAGATTTAGCTATTCAAACGGGGCTGCTCTATCATTGTGTTTAATATTTGTGGCATTCAACAAAAAAAAAGAAAAAAAAATTAGTTATAAGCGCTTGACAGTTACGGATCAAAGCAAGTGCCACAATAATAATAATTATCATCGTTGTCAAAATTCATTGAATGTGTATAATAGAGTGTAACACTCGAAGATCAACTTAAAAAAAAACATTTGATTGTGATGTACCTTCTTCACACAGCAACTTAGTTTGATTGTACAAACAAAACTAAGTATATGTATTTATGTACATATATAATATAATAGAATACAAGAAATGCAACTATTTAATACTCGTATTGTTAAAACAATACTTTTATGCATATAAGACAAACGACATTTTTAAATAACAAAAATATAAACACGGTGATTATTTTAATTTTAGAAAGACCTGTTATAGCAGTTGATTAATGTAATCCATGTGTTTGTGAATCCCAATATCTAACGAATTTTGTCAAATTTTAAATAACAACTAGAAGATTTTTCCATAAATTTTTGGTTTATTAAGTCTTAGTAGTATTGTATATTGCCAAGGATTTTATCGTTTTTGTATATATCGTCGATGGAATTAAAGAACGCTGTAACTGGCAAAACCTTAAATGTTCACCACAGCTAAAAAACCTGTATGAAAGTAGAACAAAGACACTGGTATTTTTCAAAGCGCAGACGGCGTAAGTGAATTCATTTTCATCATAGAAATCTGGGACCGGGACCAATCGACGAGTAGTTTTTTCTGATAAAAATAAATGCAAAAACGTAATTTCGATTTTTTGTCAGTTGCAGCGTTCTTTAATTCTTGCGGTTTAGGCTAGTATATATTAAAATCAATGCTAATCGTAATTTCAGCTTTCTATCCATTCGATTTAGTTATCAATGCAAAAAAAAAAAAAAAACAAGACAAATAGTTGACAAACAAATAGCTGCACAGTAAATGCAGAAAATTGTGATCTGTCAGTGTGAAATTTTAATTTGTATTAGTGAGTTTTTAATGCACATTAACGCCGTCATCTGTCTACGGTATTAGTAAGCCAAAACACTAACCACTAGACCACAACGACCACTCTTTCTAAATAAATATGTTATTCAATAATTACTGTTTTATTTAGTTTTTTGTTAATAAATTAAGTAAATAAACAAAATAAATTATTTTTTA
Organism: Metopia argyrocephala; assembly: GCA_963576795.1. Lineage (NCBI taxonomy): Eukaryota > Metazoa > Arthropoda > Insecta > Diptera > Sarcophagidae > Metopia > Metopia argyrocephala. The sequence goes on from OY756208.1 coordinate 67,148,411, forward strand.
TATATTTACGAATTAACCCGGCAAACGTTGTTTTGCCATATAAATTTGCTCTAGGACACTTTTTTTTAGTTCAAATATATTTGATACTCTTCACCGTACTGAAAAAGTCAACATTGATATGTGTAATAAATGTCTGCATTACTAATAATTTTAATAAATGATTATTCACCATTTTCGGTAGCTGGGAATAGGGAGAAATATCCCCTGTATCGCCCCCTCTGAGTACTTCTTAAAAAAAACGTTAACCATATATGTTCTACGGTACGCAGATCTATCTAGTTTAAAATTTCATCGAAGTCGGTTCGTTATTTAGGGGGGGCATAAAATTTCCCTTCACGCGAGTCACCTTAACATTTAGGGGTATAAAAAATAGATGTTGACCGATTCACAGACTTACACGATATGTACACAAAATTTCCTGAAAATCGGTTAAGCCATTTCGGAGGAGTTTGGAAGCAAACACCGCGACACGAGCATTTTATTTATTAGATATAATTTTTTTATTAGTGCTTTTTTACAGCATTGGTTCCATAATGCTCTCTTTTTTATGGGTTCTTAAGCTTTCTTACGTGGTTTTTTTTTTAGACGAGTTTTCAAGGAAGTTATCTAGGGCATAAAAACAGAATTAGGTGTAACGATAATTAATATATTAAGTAAGTACAATGAAGTTATTGGTTATAATGCAAAAAAAAATAAATAATAAAAAAATGAGTTTTAAATAATATCAAAGGGAAACAATAAATTCTTTGAAATTATTATACCTTCGTTACCAGAGATAATTTCAAGAATCTCCAGGTATCTGCCTCAAATAATGGGATGGCTTGTCATTAGTTTTATTTGATTTAAAACAATTTGGTTTAATAACCAAATGGCTTTGTTTAAGGGGCGTAATAAATTTATTGTATTTATACAACCAGCGCAGCGTTACCATAGTTTTCTTTTAATATTCCTAACACTGGATAATTATAAGATTTCTACATATTTCTTATATGCTCTTGCGATTAACTTCATTATTGTTGTCCTCTAATGTTTGTGCAAATAATATGACCAGCCTTTGCTTCGACTACTTACACTTTTGTTAATATAGATTTCATGCAATAAATATATATTTTTTTTATATTCAGCCTGTGGATACATTATTTTTGTTGTTGTGTTTTTCTTTCTTTTTTATATTTATTTATTTGATTTGTAAAAACATTTTTATGCCTCATCTTATTGAACAAATGCTCTTTTCAGTTTTGATAATTTTTTCTTAATGTTTGTATTTATCTTTCTCTCTTGTTAGCCTTTTTTATAATTTTTTTTTTCTTTTCTTTTGTGTAATTTTTTTATTATTTTTGTTATATTTCATTTAATCGTTTAGTTTTTATCTTTATTGTGTGTGTCATTTACTGCTGTTTTATTTATTTTGAAACATTTTTAACACGGCATGTGTTACTCATTTTTAAATGCCTTTTTCTTGTTTGAGAATTTTGCCTTTTGTTGGTAGTTTTGGTAGTAGAGAGTGTTGTAATGCGTTGAACCATCTTGTTTCCTTTGCTGGGTGGTCTCAATTGACCTCTACAGACATTTGGTCTTTTTGGATTTGCTTGTTTTCTTTCTCTTCAGCTTTACCTAATTTAGGTCTTAAGGTTCTTTATCTTTTGGCCAACATGGTTTGGCAAAGTTAAATTCTCTCTTACATTTTATTTATTTTATTTGTTGTTGACTTTGAAATCTTAATTTAAAAACTTGTTAAGTGTCTGATTCTTTTCAAACCAGAAAATGGATAAGGTTTTTAATATCTTAATTGCATTTAACTTGCAATTACATTCAAGGACTTTTTCTTAGGATCTTAAGCAAGTTTGGTGAAAAATATAAAGACGAAGAATTCAGTGCAACGAAATTTAGATAATTAAGATATATTTTCATAAAAATAAACAGCCTAACCACTATTTTATAGAACGATTTTATGCATAAATCTTCATTCTGAGATAAAAACACAAATAATTACACTAGCATGTGCATCTAAGGCATATATTGTCATATAAAATCCAAAAGGCTTTTTCCTTAGCAAAGATCTCAACCTAAAAAACACTAGAGCTGGGGGGAAACTGTAGTAGTGCAACCGGTTTTGCAAGAATTCGAGCATGTCGTGGTATAGTGATTATAGTGCTCGCACAGAAACTCAAATAACTGAGGGTCAAATACAAGCGAATGGGAAAAATTAAAAAAAAATAAGTTGGCGGTTCTTTGAAAAAGTATAATATAAAAATAAAAGGTTCCCCCCCCACAAAGAAGTCCGTCTTCAAGAAACTGCTCCCTGATATTTCCAGTCTATTCTACCATGAAACGAATGATCAGCAGAACAGCGCCACCTTCTGGGAAGATAACAGCTAACAACTTAGTGAAGACATGCACCACTCACGTTCAACATATACCGACAGATGGGTTAATTGCTGTTGATCACTCAAGGGCGAAGGTATAACACTGGCCTTTAAGTTCTCAAATTGACAGCACCTTGTTCCATTGACTTAAGGCGCTTAACATCTTAACATGCACTGCATGTGTAGGGCTTTAACCCTAAGCACTGGTCTTAATAAAAAAAATGTTCTAATTTTCCATTCTCACAAAAATTATAGCCTCACGGCACTACAAGATGCCTTAGAAAGGATAATACTGTTAATTGGTAGTAAATGCAGCATCATATTATATGGCAGATCCGCCCCAGTGATGCTTATGAAAGCGGATTTTTTAGATTTTGCGGTCGTCATATTCTTAAAGGGAAAAGAACCTTAAGTTTACCAAACAATCTGCTACAAGTATAATAAGCCTCTAGAGCCTTTTTCGCCTGATTTTCGAAATTAAGTTTCCACATCAGCTTCAAAACCACTATCATGCACAAACACTTTTACTGGTTAGGAAGACATGAAAGTGTTGGAGGCAGTGTAGTTTACGGCAGAACATACAGTTTTCCTTGTAAAAAACGGTTAAATTCCAGTGGACACAGGGGCGCGGAAAAAAATGAGAACCTCAACATTAGTTCCGTTGAGCTTAGAACCCAGACAATACAAAGATGGCAAAGCAGGTGGAACGCCAGAAAGCAATACAGATAAACGGTGAAACTTACCCATTGTATAGAGAGATGGATTCGATGAAAGTTTAGGAAGGTTAACTTCTTCTTGACTCAATTTCACTCGGGCCATGGTTACTTTGAGAAATAACTTAACTTAACGGCATAGTCAAGTGATTAAGCCCACTTCCATCTTCGACAAAACGATTGACGACTAAGCTAAATACACGCATTTTCATATAATAAGGGTAAGATGCTGAAATTCGATAACCTGAGCCATATCGACGGTGGAATTAAAGAACGCTGTAACTGACAAAACCTTAAATGTTCACCAGAGCCAAAAAACTTTCATAAATGTAGAACAAATACACTGGTATTTTTCATTTCGCAGACGGTGTAAGTGAATTTATTTTCATCGTAGAAATCTGGGACCTGGACCAATCGACGCGTATTTTTTTGTGATAAAAATGATGCAAAAAACGTATTTTCGATTTTTTGTCAGTTACAGCGTTCTTTAATTCCATCGTCGATATGTAACTACGTCGAACGAAAAAAGAAGAGAGGTTTAGACATATACCAACAAAATGATATAGGAAATCGAACAGATAGTGAGAATTGCCGTCTCTTTGGGACTTCCGAAAGTAAGCGGTTCCAGGTAGGAGTTCTCAGCAAAGCAGGCAGAAGATTTACTACTCGCAACAAGTGGTAATAACCACACGCCAAAATTAAAATAATTATTATAAAATCATTCCAAGAATTAAAATTAACGATTTGTCTTCTAACCGCATTCTCTTAGTTTCACATTTAGCTAATATAAATATTTCTGCCACCAACACAAGTTCACATAACATTAGAATATGATCGAAGGAGTTACATTTAGATTTCTCGTAATTGCAACTATTTGTAGTGTCCTTTAGTAGAAACTGAAATTAATCACAAAAATATTTGTCTCTAATTCTGGACATGTTAGAACTTGCTTATTAATGGGATTAAGAAACCACATATGTGTGTGTTTATGACGAAAAATTTTTAGTACAATTTCATAAACATACTTTTTTAAAAACGAAGGTCAAGCTAGTAAAAGTAGACCAACATTTTATAGTTATTATGGCAAATATAATCAAATTTTGTGTTTAAATCGACCTTCAGTAAAAAAGTAAACAAAACCATAAAACAAACCAGTATTTTTAAAGGGAATTTTGAAATCGAATTTTTTTTTCAATACTTTAATCCTCATATTTCATAAAAATGACATAAATTTTCTTTCATTCCTTTCTTGTTTTGGTGAGCAGAAAGGAACAATTTTACAACTTATTAGCGAATAATAAAAAAATATATATTCACGTACATATACAGTATCTGAATATACAAAACATATATTTTTTAAACTCTATTCCCGGAAAATGAACCTTTTAAATATATCACAAACACAAAATAAATATGTATTTTCCAAAAATTCCTCAAAAACAAAAACAAAAAAAATCTATTCACTTTCAATTCTTTCAACACAAGAAAGGAAAATATGTATTAAATGTTGAAGCACTAATTACCATTTTTATTATAGTATACCATACATACAACCATACATTGGTATTAAATTTAGGGAAAAGTACAAGGCCAATTGACAAATTTTGTTGTCTTTGTTTGTAGGAAATAAAAGTGACTAGAGAAACTCAAACAGCCATATGACCACCGCAATAAAAACGCGACATTTAAACACGTTAAGCCATTGACATTGTTTCAATATTTAACAGCTGAAAATGCGAGTTACGCCCCTACAAAAAAACAAAAAAAAAAGAACAAGATAAACTACTGCAATAAAATAAGATGCAAGAAAATTATTAACAAGATATACGTACATACACACATACATACACACATAGGTTAAATAGTTTTCGTACATATATGAATAGAAAAATACCAATGCTTGCGTTTATGAGTTGTAATAAATCTAACAATTGACAGAGATCATACATATATTGAAATTGGTTACACTTACTAAAATATATGTACGCAGGCCAGTACGCAAAATCTTTAGCGAAGACCATAAAAAGGAAAACATTTGAATTTACAAAAACATTTTATTTTATTTTACCTGATGTCACATGCCATCATATTACTTTTACTGTATTGCTACAGTAGTCGCGGTAGTAGAGAAGTGCAAGAGGGTAAATATGTCGTCGAGATTTTTACCATTTTTATGGCAGATCATAAAATTGACAGAAAATTTAAATGACTACCTACATACATACATCTATGGATGTACATACATATATGCTCCTTAAGTTTAGTTTCAAACAATAGGTGTGTTTCTTTACTTTTTGGATAAAGTTCGGTAAATATAAAATATTCATTAAATTCTCTTTACTCGCATAAGAGAGAATAATTATCAAATATTTTACACAAAATATTGTTTTACCTACTTATAATATATGTTTGGATGTTTCAATTTAAATAAATTGCATCCGAGTTAAAATATATAAAATTATGAAAAAACAAAAACTAACAACTTTTTTGACTTTTCTTATATATGTATTTATATATATACACCTATCCCCCGATTTGCACGGAAGATCGCTTCCTGAAAAAACCGTGTAAATCGAAATAAAATTTTTTGTATAAAAAATCGTGTAAAACGAAAAAAGTCTAAAATATGTAAAATCAAATTAGTTTTCTAATTAAATTAATTTTTGTTCTATTTAAAAATTTTGTTCATTTATTTTTCTTTCATTTACGTTAAATAAAACTAAAATATACACCTAATAAAGAAACAAAATATCTATTCAGTTTTGTAATAACAAATATGTGCATGTAAAAAAGAATTACATATTTTGAAATAAATTAGAAAATTACAAAAAATATATCAAAGATTTGAGCAAATTTAATCATTATCGATGACTCTTAAGCTTTTTTTCTTGATTGGTGACATGTCACTTTCATCACTTGATTGTATTTGAGGCGATTCTCTAGTTGATGGATTGGTACCAGTTTTTTTTATGGGTTGTACTCAGTGCTGTCGTTTTACAAATTTGGGATGTAGTGTTTGAAATAAAAAAAGGTGTAGCAAAAAAAAAACACAAATTTTTTTAACGGTTTTATTTTGTACAATTCGTTCAGTTTAAAAATCGTGAAAAAGCGAAAAATAACGTTTAAATCGGGAGAGAGATCTTGAAAAAATCCGTGTAAAAGTGAAATCATGTAAAAAAAAGTACAGTGTAAATCTGGGGATAGGTTTACCTATAAATAAAATTGATGAAATTGTTAACTGCTTGGGGCCTTCTAAGTCCCAAGAGATGCTAAAGTGTAGCCGAAACTCTTGATCACTGTATAAAGGAACAACTTTCCAAATAATTTGGGACACTGTTCCTTTGGTGGACTTTAAAACTTTAAAAAACCTTTAGGAATGCTTCCAAGTCAGAATCATCATCGATAATGTCTAAAGAAAAGATTTTGTTTCGGTACTTGAAAATTTTCCATTGAAAACGAAAAGTGTGCCTACCCAGGAAATTTTAGGGATTAGTATGCTCTTAAACTACTGATGGTCATTAAGGCGAGGTACTGGCAGCGATTTATATAAAAAAAGGACACGGACCCATTTCTAAGAAAAAACAAAACGAACAAAAATGTTACCACAAAACTTAGCATATCTCATTAATTTTTAAGTCGATTTTAACCTACTTACGTGTTTTCAAGAGCTACTTCAGCAAGCTTTCTTACAAATATAATAAAACAAGAATATTTTACTTCACGGCCAACTTAGAACATGAATAAAATGAAAATTTTTTGAAAAAGTTTGTTTTGTTTAAAGTGAAACTTCAGTAACTCCAACCAATTTTCGAAAGCATTATTTTGTTTAAAAAATAAAACTAATAACTTCAAATTAAAAAAAAAATATATATAAATATAAAAATATAATTTTTGGTTTATATACATACATAACTGGCTTTTACAACCCTGTGTCAGGATTACGGCCTAGCTTCTCGTAGCCAGAAGTCTGCTAAGAGGTAGTCGCCGAAAGAATATTTTTTTAATATTTCTTTGCTTCAAGATGTCAGAGCCGGGGCTTGAACCGAATACCTCACGTTAGTAAGCCAACACACTAACGACTACAACTACTAAATTTTGGTATGTTAATGAATACGACGGTAACTTCAAGCAAAAGCGAGTCTCAGAGAAAAATGTGATAACATTGTTTAGAGAACGTGTGTCCCAAAATAACAGCCTAAGGAAAGTCGCTGTCAAAATAAAATAGATTCTATATCACGACTGCATTCTGTTTTTATGTGTTTCATCATTTATTATTTACTTTTCAAACAGCTGATAGTTTGGCAATTTACCCAATTTACCAAAACAAAAACACGAGTATAGTTACGTGCATAATAAAAGTCTGCACGGCTATGTTTGAAACGATATTCAAGACATTCTAAAAATTTCAAACACACTTCCAACTCTAATTCGTAAAAGCGAAACGAATTAAACAAACATAAAAAGTGGTTGTTGTCGTTAGAATATAAATAATGAGAGAATAGAGACAAGAGAGTATGGAGACATGAGAGACATGAAACATAAGAGTTAGAATGGAATGAATAGAGTGAATAGAATGTCTTGTTTGTAATATGATAGAAAAGAATTTCTCGTACTGGTATTATAAGTACTAAAGAACTGAATAATAAAAGTAATGAACACACTATTCTTCTTGCTAGATTTCAATTTCTTTGTTTTCATTCGCTTGTTTGTATTACAAACTATCGCGTTTACTTCATTACATGCTTTCATTCACAAAGGAAATTCAAGACATTCCAAGACATTCGAATGTCTCTATAATAATTTAGAATTATGAGAGTAAATTTAGATTTATTCTATTCAATTCTATTCGTTTTTTGAGGCTGTTCGTTTCGTTTCGTTGGCTGCAAAACGAATAGAATGAATATTTGTTTCTATGCTTGAATATACTCTCAATTAGAGTACACTTCTCGAATCATTCTAAACTGGCAGAAAAGCAAAACATTCATGCAGACCTTTAGTGCATAAAGAAGAATAATGTTACTCTCTTATAATGTCTCTCTTTTACCCAAATTTCGTTTACGGGAACGCTTTTTGGTAAAATTCGTATACCGCGAGCGTGCAATATAGAGTAAAAAAACAGACCTTATAAATGGAAATTTTGTTTACATTCAAATATGTTTACGAGTATTTTGCTTTCAAAATATTTGCATACTCTTAACATGCCGAAAAATTAAGAACTTATTTAAGAACACGAGGATATAGAGATTAGATTGTAGAGTATTAATCAATACAGTTATACATATATAAGTACAGTTATGAAGCGGAACGCAAATATTCTTTTTTAATTTACGAACATAATACATGCGGATTATAAGGTGTAGCTCAGGTAATACTTGTAGTTATCATACTAATCAGCTGAACTTAGTTTAAAAGTCTTCACTCAAACAACAACAATATGGAGGTTTTGATTTTTCTACAATTTCTACCTAAACGCTTAAACAATGTTTGGGACATTTTTGCAGACCTTACCGGCAATATTTAATGGTTGGAAAATTTATTTGAAATATATTTTCAATATTTGGTTAAGGTACTCGACTTGTTTTGTAGTTTTTTTTAACAATATTGTCGTCATAAAGTACTTAAATACGCTTGTATGTACATGTAGGCCTCATTTGAATTGTTCGATTAAGAGCAAACGAATAAACTCTACGTTGGATAATCATTTTTTTTTTGAAGAGCAATACTCAGGGGTAAACCCCTACTCATGCAGTACATTGTACTGGAATTTGGTATAGAGGCTTAACTAGCAAAAACTTAATTCGCTAAACTTTCGAAAAGCAATAGCTCTCTTCCTGGGTATCCCATGCCAGAATGACAGTTGAGAAACAGTAATTATCCTAGCGGCTAGATCAAGGACAACAACGTCATCTTCAATATCATTATCATCTGTTAATAAAAATAAATACCAGGAACAACAACAACAGCCGTTGGCTTTACAAAAATTGTACATGTTTAAACGAAAACATAGGACAATTGTTAGCGCCGCTTTTAGAGTTAATGGCGCCATAAGCGGTACGGAGTATCAATTGAGTTTAGTTTCGAAAGATACATACATACATGCATACATAACTGGCCTTTACAACCCTGTTGCAGGATTACGGCCTAGCTTCTCGCAGCACTCATGTTGTGTGTGTCAATTTTTTATCCATGAGTACCGGGACCTACAGTTTAATGTCGACTCCGAACGACAGACTTGAGAAGCTTGTTACTCTCAGAGCTTTTGCTAGAAGACTGCTGAGAAGTAGTCGCCGAAAGAAATATTTTTTCATATTTCTTTTTTTGAAGATGTCAGAGCCTGGAGTCGAACCCAGGGCCCATGCCTTAGTAAGCCAACATACTAACCACTAGACCACGGCGATAGATAGATCGAAAGATACCTAAAAATAATTTTGTTTTTCTAATCGAAGTACATTTGTGTTTCCTTATAAAGTGTATATAGAAATGGAATCTAGTAATTGACATTACCTGTTTCAGGATTACAGACGAGCTATTCGCAGCACCCATGTAGTGTGTGTTAATTTGTATCCATAAGTGTCGGGACCTACAGTTTAAAGTCGACTCCGAATGACAGATTTAAGAAGCTTGTTTATGCTGAGAGGTAGTCGCCGAAAGAAATATTTTTTCATATTTCCTTTTTTCAAGATCTCAGAGCTAGGGTTTGAAGACAGGGCTCATGTTCACACTACCAACTGGACCAACGGCGAATAATTGCAAGGCAATTAATTCTATTGATTGAAGTTGATTTTATTCACATAATCACTCTCTATAGACTGAGTAGCTATATCAGTGCTGGGAGAAAAGACAACTTTCATTTGGCTGTACGTTTTTCTATGTATAGCCGATTACACTTCTGCGCTTGAGCGTCTACATGCCCAACCATGGTCTACACACACGTATAAATCCTGTCCTTAATGTATATATTTTTTTGTTAGTTGACTAAACGCGATTAGCATATTAAATAACAATATCGTACAATAACGGTGCTTACGAACGCTATGAAATATACATATACCCTCTCATTTACCTTAGTGCACTAAGAACGTGATTAATGCGTGTAACATATTTTATGCATTTGAAGCATTTAGTTTTTTCCCTTTTTTTTCATTTTCGTACTCACTTGAGATGAATGTGACTCACTGCTCAGGGCTGCACTGGGTATATTAAATGCATACTAATACTTCATGTGATTATTTTATGAGCATGAAAATCTGTATTTAGTTATTGCAGATGTTTTACTTTAACAATCTTATTAGGACTTAATGAAAATTGGCAAAAATGATCTCGCTTTGTAAACTGTTAAGTCGCTGTGTTAAGCCTTTAGTCGGCAAAGCTATTGATAATGGTTGTGTTGTGTCCTTTAAAAACCATGCAATCTTTTTTAAAGTTTTAAGTTTTGCAAACATCTTTATTTGCCTCTGCAAATTGATTCACATGAGTGTGTGTATAGTTGGCTTCACACAGGGAAACCGCATGCTATGTTTGGGCGTTTGGCCAAAAATGCAACCATACCAATCTCCATAGATTATTGTGATCAATTTAATATTCATTTCTCGTTTTTTTGTTTTTTTTTTTTTGCTCTTTACTAACAGTCACAACTTTATTATTCAGCCGACCGTGTAATTGCAATTAGTTACGATAATCGTTGGATTAATTAAAGCGTAACTTTTGGCCACATTGTGAACTCTAGCTGGCAAACTCAATCGCCACAAAAAAACAAAACGAAAACAAAAAATAGCCAGAGTTCAAGAAGTGAGCAAGAATATTTAGTTTTGTTGTCGTTTTAGTCGTGTTGATGGTATTGCTGTTGTTTTTATTACCTTCGTTATGCGCAGTAGGATATGATTTTTTCTATTTAAAAAAGTGCTTACACGTTTATGGCATGCGTTTAAATATTCATCGGTCCATTCTCTAGAATAACTTTATACAACTTTTGACTGTTAATATTATTACTTCCGATTTGAAATTAAATTAATTTGAAAAGTATTTAATAATTCCATTACTAAATTACAATAAAATATTAAATGATAATATTATTAAAAACGAAGTGACTAGGACTATAAGTGCAGCGTAAAGCCTCTGATTGGAATCGGACCCACAATCCTGGCACTAGCAGTCTAGCACACTATCCACTAGATTACTGGTACACCCAATCTGAAAAGTAAATGACAGTAAATATTCTTCGCCATATAGGCAAATATATATGTAAAAGAAGTTCATTGATTATGAGAACAAGCCATTCTTAAAGTCCATTTCGTTCATATATTCTTTACTTGTAGGATAGGATAGGAGGAAGTGGCAGTGTATGTATATTAGAAATAAAATATGAAATTCGTTTTTCAACAGCTAAAAAAATCTCTTGCTCTCAATTATCTTTATAGCTTTCTTAGCGACATTTAAATTAAATATCCATTCCTTTCACATTTTCTTATTAAAATTAATCAAAATAATTATTAATTCTCTGAAAGTATTTCATACAAAACTAGACTCTAGACTTTCGTTAAAGAAAAACATTTGTTTCAAACATTTCTATCCATATTTTCTATTGTAACTTTCGCATACCCGTAACAATAAATTCTAATTCAGAAACCAAAAACAAAAGACCATAAGAAAAATGAAAAAAGCTTAAAAATATATACATACTCGTACATATGTACTTATACGAGTATGTATATGAAAAATTATGAATGGCTCTGGGCTATTGATAACTACCCACAACGTGTAAAAGAACTGTAAACGTTAAGACAAAGCCTCTCAACACAAATGCGACATGCAGCACTCAATGAATCTGGTGAAACAACATATTTTATCAGCAGAACTACTCGTATGTGAATGTGACGAGACTGTATAAAATGTAACAACGCCAGTTACAGCGTAGTAGGTAAATCAGGCAGTTAGTCAGTCACTCATTTATCTCAACATTTATTCAACTCACCAGTCAGCTAGTCAACAACAAACTATTCCACAATATATACCTCAGTAATATATATATATATATGTATGTATGTATGTAATAAAATCATATTGCCCCACGTACTCGCTGACTCGCTGTGTACATAGCGGATAGTAAGGGCAACAATTAAGTTGGTATCAATAGCATCCATATGAGAGGTCCAGGCAATAACTTGTTAATGCTTGCAACAACTGCAACTGTAACAGAATAAATAGGGTAACAAGTTAGTAAACGGTTGCCGCTAAAGTGGAGTGTTGATAAGTCAAGAAGCTTTAACAAATTACCGCCCAGACGCATCACCAACAACACTACAATGTTAAAAGTAGCAGTTGTGCAACAAATAAAACAGGCATCAACGTTTGTCTGGTGTAAATATTGAAAACTACAAATGTATATATGGAATGTAAATGTGTGTGTTTGCATTAAATCAAAATATGACTGGCGGTTGTAATGAATATAAGAGGAGTAAATAAGCACAACAGAAAGTCAGCCAAACAGCATACATCGTTAGCAAAACCCAGCTTCTCGGGACAGAAAATTATGGGGATAACAACTTCAGAAATAGATAGACATTATGAGACACAAAATGTATGTTAATGTGTGTGTGCGTGAATGTCTGCTGCACTATATGCGATTACAATTTGCCCAACGGCATGACACTTTACGCTATATGCTAAGGAAAAAGTTACAGCTATAACTATATACGAGTATAGTTAAGCAAACCATGTTACGAGTATGTTACCAGGCGGCGGCTATAATTGTTATAGACTCATATGTGGTGGCATACATTGTTTGTCTTTGGATATTCCTTTTAGTTTTAAGATTTTTATTTCTTTTTTTTTTGTTTCTTTCGTTTTGGTTTTTAAGCGGCAAAACTTATGACTCAATAATTGCTGATGATATTTATGCGAGGAAGCGTTTTAGCAGTCAATGTGTGTCTATGTATGCTTTCGAGCAACAACAAATTGTTAAAATAAAGGCAATGCAACATACTGCAGCAAATGTTTTAACAGCAAAAGGATGTTGTATTAACCTTTTTTGGTTTGCTACTTTTTCCCTTGATACTTTCAACTAAAAACTATGAGTATATTTCTTTAAATAGAAGAAATAAAGAAAAATATCACTCAAATTTGTTTGAATTTTATAACATTATTTGGCCAAATTATTAAGTGAACAACCGCTATCTCTATCGGAAGTGTTTCAAACTATATTCTCTGGTAGACAGCACACTCACTATCGTTTTTCTGGTATAGTGGTTAGAGCGCTCGCACAAAAACACACACGGCCCAGGTTCGAATTCCAGCAAATAGGAAAAATGAATAAGTTAGTTCGCGGTTTTTTCAAAATTATAATTTAAAAATAAGTGGTCCTCCTCCCACTCCCTCACCAAGAAGTCTATGTATAAAGTAACTGCTCCCTGACATTACACTCATTCCACCTTAATCTTTGTTAACGAAAATCGAATGATAAGGAGAAAAGCGCCACCTATTGGGAAGTAGTAAAAACCTACTTAGCGAAGGCACTCACCGCAGTAAAAATTGCCCCATCAATTGCTGTTGATCATTCAAGGCTTAAGGTATAACACTGACCATTGAATGATCAAATCACAGCATTTTGTCTTATTCCTAAAGCGCTTAATAGTAATATAAGAAAAAAAAATATACTGTCCTTTACAAAAATTCCTATACAGTGCACAGCTCTAGGGGTGTACCCCTGAGTATTGGTCTCAATAAAAAAAATAATTCCTTTTTATCATTATACGCGGTTGTAAATAAAAATTAAGCTCCAAAGAACTTTCTTTTGAAAGAAAGAATTCTATTTTAATATCTGGAAATTACCGATTTGTAATGCTCATGACGCACAGTGTGACAGCCCCATAGTAACAGCGGCAAAAAATAGTTTTTGGCGTGTCGTCCACTTTGAATGAAATTTTCACAGTATATTAACAGGTATATGAGTAACAATTCCCTGAAATTTCAGCCTTATAACTTTATTACTTTTTGGTCTAGAGCAAGTCAAAGTTGAGGTATGCCAACGCGATTGAAATATGTTAGTTCAATATGTAATATTCAAAAGCTTTTTAATAAAAAAATACATAATAAATATAACTTTAAACTATTTTTTTATTTAATTTAGTTGTTGTAGAATGAGTGCATGAAAAAATAAACACAAAAAAAATTTCTTAACAACAGAATTGTGGTGTAAAAATTGAACATTTTGCATTTTCAATGGACTAGGAAATATAGAGCAGCCCCTCGCCCTAGGTTCAAAATTATATCAAATGAAAGATTGAAGTCTCAGCTTTCATCTAAAGTAAAGAACATTTAGCAAAAGTTTGCAAAAGTACTTTAAAAATACAAAAAACTACAAAAAGTATGCATTCTGTCGCTATACGTATGTATGTATGTTAGCATGCAATAGCATGTTTACAACTTTTTCTTTTATTTTTTTTTTAATTGTTTACAATTGTTTATATTAACTCATTCAGAATGAGAACGAAATTGAAAAAATTCGAATACCATGATGATATTAAAAAATTATTGATAGAATGAAAAAAAAAATTTTTTCTTTTTTATTGCATTTCAATGGGAGGTGGGCGTAAAAGTGGGCGTGTTATTGTAATTTTTGCATGAAACATTTTAAATGATATAAATTACAGTAATATCAAATTTGAAGATTGTACCTAAAATATTTTAGAAAATATGGCACTTTTTATGTTGAGGTTGTATGGGTGGTAGGGGTAAAAGTGGGCCAAAGTTCAAAATTTTTTTCCGATAATGTTTGTAACAATATAACATTCAAGTATACCAAAATTGAAAGTTATTCCTAAAGTATTACGGACAACACGGCAGTTTACAAATTTCGATTGTATGGGAGGTGGGCGTAAAAGTGGGCGGATTTTATTAATTTTTTTTTAACTGCAATTATCTATAAAATAACCTGTGCAAAATTTCACAGCTCTACAATGACTCTTTGTATTTAATGCCGGCGTTGTCACACTGTGTGACGTCTTTAAAAAAAAATTTGAAAACAATTTCACTTTCCAATATCTTGAAATATGATACCAAATGATTAAACCAAATATTTCTACCCATTCACCGCCCCCAATGGGTTAAATTCAATATTTGTCTGCTGATGAAGAATGTCTGCTTATTTGTGTCTGTGTAATATGAGTGACTCTTCAGCTTGATTTGTAAGTTGAATGATGCATTTCATTGTTGTTATTGTTATGGTTGTTACTGGTTAATGTTGGCCTATAACGTTTTACAGGATGATGATGATGTTGTTGACGGTTGTTGTTTTTTTTCTTCAGTTTTTTTTTTGCTGCTTTTGCTTATAACATAACATCACATACATGAAAGCGGTGTATTTGCTGTCTCTTGGAATGTAAATCATTCGTTAAGTGCTCGATTTAGGTGACCGTATTTACGTTTTACGTATCAAAACGACATACAGTACGTGCGCGCATGCGCACATACGACAAATGATAATGGTTGTTAGTGAACAGAACTGTTAAATTCAACAGGAAGACAGACAGGCAGGCAAGCAGGCAGGCAAGCAGTAAGTTAAGCAAATCAACAAGTGCAAAAGTTGTTGCCGACATTTGGGAAGAGGAGCACACGCTGCTGCTCTATGACAAAAAGTAATGCTCTGCACATAACTTATAGCACATAATGGGACTGTAATAATTCATTGGTTGGATGGTTCAAAAATAAAATCCTCACTCGCTTAGATCACAACAAACTACCAGCAATTCATCACAAAATACTGATGGAAATTCAACAGCAATGGAATGAAACCATTGTCATGCACATACAAATCCATATACACTGAGAGTTGCAAAGTAGTCTTGAGCTTTTTTTAGCCACTATCTTACTAGGCATCTTAAAATGACGATATGCATGCAGGCTTCTCAACACCATTTACTATTCATACATACAAACTTGAGGAAATCTTTTATGCTATTTTTCATTTTTTCTGTGCAACTGTGAGATCCTAGTGGCTACTTTAGCCAGCTGCTAAAGCTGTAACAACCACTATGTACGACTATAATTAAGTATAATGGGCATAATTGCTAATGCACTCATATACATACATACATATGCAAGTATATACACTTTTTTATCATATAATGATTATATACATGCATATGTACATATATTGTATGTAAGTTTTTGCTGCTGTTATTGTACGTACGCAAGAGTAAAAGAAAAAATTAAAATGTATGACAAAGTGCGTGCAGTTATGCCTTGTCAACTAATGAGTCTCGACAATGTTAATATTTACGTACTAATTACACGCAATGAATGATATCGATACTTTAATTGAGCGCAAAAATTGTAGTAGTAAATTAATCTTACAAATGCAATAAACTTTTGTCTTTTACTTTTTGCTTGAACGCTGTATCACTTGCTTTTGACGATCACAAACAACATTTGTTTGTAAATTTCGTCCAGCTATTATTTGTGTATGTGACCAACATTACTGATCATGGCTATACTGTATTGGCGCAAGCAATCGTCAATTGCTAAAAGAAAAAAGCGGAAATCCTTTAAACCTCTGATATTCCCTCTCAATGTTTAAAAAAGAATGATCACTATCAGTTGCATCAGTTATTCTTGTTGTGTGGCATTTATTGGTTTTATTTACAGACAAAAATGGCAACAGTATAAAATATATTTTCGTTCTTAAAGATTTTTTCACACAGAATTATCATATTGTTAATGATGTTGTAAAACAAATTGTATTACGAAAACTGAATTTATAATAATGGGGAGTCTTTGCAATAGTTTTACATATGAATACGCCTGGCGTCAGTTGGTCAGTTAGTATTTCCATTTTTGGCTTAGAGTTTTGTATAAGCCGGCATCAAATACGTATAAACTATGTTCAAAAACAATTATAGACTTTAGTACTAATCTATAAATTTATACTTTTTTATGCAATTGATAGATACTAACCGATCTGATCTGAGAAAGAGGAAAGGTATGAATGGGGTTTATATACCCCGGCTCTGACATCTGGGAAAAAAATGGTAATATTAAAGAAAATTTTTTTCGTCTACTACCTTTTTGCAGTCTTTTGGCAAAAGCTCTGAGAGGGTTGTAGTGGCCAATTATGTATGTATGTATGTATGTATGTATGTATGTATGTATGTATGTATGTATGTATGTATGTATGTATGTATGTATGTATGTATGTATGTATGTATGTATGTATGTACGTATGTATGTATGTATGTATGATATAAATGTTAATGTTATAATGTTAATGTTATAAAAACTACTAAGTATGTGACATATAAACTAAGTATGTACTAAATAAGAATTATTCTGTTTAGTACATAAAACATCAAACATTACTGTTTGTCAAGTCATATTTATCCCTATTAACAATACATTTCATATTCGTAATATGAATCTTAAGCTATATTTACATATATATATTTGAACTCAGGCAAAAACAATAAAAATTAGATTAGATTTGTAATTAAACTATGTGAATGTACATATCTGAGTGCGCTTCTGATAAAAAACTCACTTGAGAAACTCAGATGGTGTAAATATAGCTTTATCTATTGGATCATTTTGGTCCCTGTTATTCTTTTTTTGTAATAATTGCTTGTTATAATGTAAAACTATATATAGGATGCACCCATCCTATATATTAATGAGTTACCTTTATTTCTGGGATTCCTCTTTGTAAGTTTACATATCAATCGTGGCAGTAGTTAACTTCAGCCTATATTCAGTGTCCGACGTGTTTTCTTTGCTAAAACAATGAAAAATCTACGATTAACTGCCACAAGAGAACGTGGAATTTGCAGCTGCCGCAAAACTAAATGCGATAGCATATGCAACATATGCAACATATTTATATGTAAATTGCAACAAAGGATCATTTGCTCATCATATAGTGACAAGATTTAAAGAAAAAAAAAACAATAACGGACAAAAGTCGTCCTAAATCCAAGATTCGTAACTTTTTTATTTTTCTGGCTTCTATTTTATTAATTTCGGTTGAAAGTTTTTCAGGAGTAATAAATCTAAATATATAAAATTGAATGTGTGTTTGTTTATTTGTTTGTTTGTTTGTTGGTTTGTTTGTACCTTTTAGGAGACCAAACCTCTAGACCGATCTTCCTGAAATTTTTACAGCATTTAACTGGGACTCTGACATGTTTAATAGGGTACTTTTTTTCGACTAAGTCCACTTTTACGCCCACTTTTTTAAAACTATGTAGTTGCTTCCATATAGTTTTTAACAGATTTACTTCAAATTGTATACACATTATACTCCAGGCGAGTTAGAAATACACATTTTTACTCCACGCCCCCTTTCACGCCCCTTTTCACATCAAATTTTGTTTGAAAGTTCTAAACTTTTTGTTCTATATTTAGTGCTTCTTTACTACGTTTATTAACGACTTTAGCTCAAATTTATAATGCATTAGAATTAAAATAGTGAGGTAGCCTCACTCTCTTTCTCTAACAACTGTCTGCAAAATATATAGATACTTTAAATTATATTATATAACAAGGGGGTAGCGAAGCACAACGGGTTCAGCTAGTAAAATATAAAAATACCCCAATAGCAAATGTTTTAGGTTGACATGTATGTTGCAACATTTCTTAGTCAAGGCAAAAACAAAACAAAATGTGACCAAAATGGTCCAAACCTAACAGCAGGGGGCAAATTACGGCATTCGATATCGAGCGAAATTTAATACAATTTAAAAACAATTTTCATATAAATTTCGTTCGATTTCGAATGCCTTAATTTGCCCTCAGGATTAATATTTACCATAAATCGAGTTACTAGCAGAAGTATATAATTCCGCTAACCGAAATTTTCTAAACTGTTTCTGGAGTAGACACTTGAAGTGATAGTCTCTGTAGTTTTTATGGCCTCATTTAAATCCAATACATTACTAGGACCTCGCATTGTTTTAATATTAACAGTTATTAAGGCACATGGTAACAAATTCACTGATCGTTTATTTATTTTTTTTTTTAATCACTAAAAACAGAAAATACTAAACAACCTGGTGCCTTGCAATTTTAAACATATTTTTTATAAGGTTTTCACTATTCCTCGCATCTACTTATATATCAAATGGGCTAGTTTTGAGACCATCCTCCTACAATATACTTGTATAAGTTAGGACATGCTGGTTTGCTTTCGAAGTTGTGGATGTAAATTAACAAAATGGGTGATTTTTATTTTTTAACCGTTTTAGTGCTAAGCAATTTTGGCAAAAATAAATGAAAATTGCTATACACATATTGATTAATTTAGAGGAAAAAATAATGGTGTCAAATAAAACACTCTAACTTAGACAAATATCAATCAATTTTCTTAATAATTTTTGCATTACAAAGATAAAATGTTTATTGTTTATTAATATTTATTAAATATAAACATAAAAGCAATTTTCGATACAAACGATCGCAGCGCTTTTGCGCCGCGTAGCATTCTAACGGTTAATATATCTATTGTGAGATGTGTGACATTAAGCAAAACAGATGTAGTTGATTAAGTTCCCCTCTAGAAGCAATAGTTTTCTTTAAAACGACAAAAAATTAATTTAAGACTTTTTGTTAAATAGATTTAAAGAAAAAAATTAGCTTCCACCACACAAGTCGTTTTTTTTTAAATCTTTTTGATTAAATTTAAAAATTATCTTAATAGCTTAAGTCAAGACAAGTTGTTTTGTTAAGATGGAATATGAAAAAAAAGTTGAAAGAAGTTGATTTGGAAAATATATTTCGGTTTTATTAAGTAAAAAAAACTTCTATTTTTCCCTACAATATGCAAATACTTAATTAAAAAATAATAATAAAAATTAAATAAAATTTTTTATAGACATTCAATTTTTCAAACTATTCTTAATTCTCTGAAAGAAGTCGTTTTGTCAAATTGAAATTGAGGGAAAGTCTAAAAGAGGTCGATTAGTCAACTGCATATCTTGCTTTCCAAATGTCTTAGAAATACGGGGATTAGAGCAAAAGAAGGACAAGGAAATTCTATATTTACTATAAAAATCTTGGAAAATTGTCTTATTTCGAGAGAAGACGTTTTTTCAAAATTCCACAGATATATATGTATGTATATATATATAAGTATAAAATGCAACATACGAAATTTAACAATTACACCAACAATAAACTGGCGATATTTTTCTACAAGAAAAACCGCTCCCTGACATAGCCAGTCTATTCCACCAGAAAACGAATCATCAGGAGTACAGCTCCACCTTATGGGAAGATAACAGCTAACCTAATTCGAGGAGACGGTAACCACTCACTATCAACATCCACCGACAAATGGAGCAATTGGTGTTGATCAAGGGTGACATTCGAACACTGGCCTTTGAGTAATCAACTGATAGCAACTTGTCTCATTGATACTCGTATATGGCGATCAATAAAAATTAGAAAAAAATCTATCTGTCTATGTTCTATGTTCAATATTCCAATACAATGCACTGCATGAGTAGGGGTTTAGTTCTGAGTATTGCTCTAAAAAAAAAAATAAGATGTTTAGCGCACTTATTTACAGTTTTTACAAACACGTCAAATAAACTAAAAAATTTCAATTACTGAATAAAATAAAATCTTTTGCTTTCTTTATGGCTACAGCGTTAAATAAACAAAGTCGTACGAAAACCAAAGAATACATTCTATGTTACCCTATTTCACTACAATACTTTCGAATTTGACATCATTAACAGCAGCAAAAGCGGTGACAGAGGCAGTTAAACTTTGTTGATTTAAAACATAACACTGACAGTTGTCAAAACAGTTACTTGTTGTAAACAGAAAGTATTATAAATAAGATATTATTATATGCAACAGAGCAAATGTTTTATAAGTTTTATGCCACAGAATAAATCAATAGACCACAACCCTCATATGATTTACTGCATGAAATACATGAAATTCATGCAACTAAAGCAACAAACATTAAATATGAAAATTGTCTAGACGGATTACAACTACAATATAATAAAATGTAGGAAAAGTGTTTGATGATAAATCTCTTTGCTAATTGTATGATTTTAGCTAGTTTAGAGAGAAGCTGCAACATAAACACCAAAACAGCAGCAAATAAGCAAAAAAATTGAAGAATAGCTATATGGCGTATAAGAAGTACATGCATAAGACTATAAGTGGATGGATGGTGTTTTGTATAGATTTAACGATGATTTAAATACTTCAAAAGAGATTTACTACAAGAGAGTGAAAAGCTGTGATAATACTTAAAAATCATGTACACAGACATGAATATTGTCAAAAACCAAAAAAAAAAACAAAAACAGAAACAAAAACAAAAAACCTGACAATAAAAAATCACTTAAAGATTTATAAATGTTTTTCAGGTGATAGTGATTAATGGTCAGCAAAAAGACTGACTGATAGGCTGACCGGTTGGCTACTTGCTACCGAAGAGTTAAGCCTGAGTTTAACAAGTGATATTTTACTGTTATAAAGAGTTTTAAATTTAAATCTATGAACACTGGATTTGAAACACTCAAAAGATTATCCCGATTTATTATTGAGATAATATATATGAACAGAAAATAAAAAAGAGAAGAAGGAATAAAGGATCTGTTTTGTATGTGACTGGTAATGTCTTCATGACTACTACAGTAAAACTGCGTAATAGCCAAAGTTAAAGCAAAGTTGCTAACGGCAAAAGGATTAAAATACAAAAAGAAAAGAAAAAAAGAAAAGAAATCCATCTAAAATGTTAACTCTTGTCTATAAAGACTCGTCCTGCGTCAAAGAAAAGATTAGGGGAATAGAACAAAATGTATGTCAGTTGTTTAGCATTACAGGAAATGCTGTTGGTTAGGCATACAAGCCCTTTATTGATTACAAAAGATTAACATCTTTTGTATTGCTGACACTCTTTAGCATACGAGTACAAACATCCATCCATTATTCACTAAAATATTTGGTCAATTTTTCAATTTCAATTTCTTTGTTTGTTTTTTTTTTTTCTCTCTTTTTCTTTTTGTTGTTGTACGTTTTACCTGTTTATTTCCCTTTCTATTACTCAAGTAATAATATACTCGTACTACAAGTGTCAAGTGTCACTCAAATCAAGATATTTTCGTTTTTTTCTTTTTTTTCATTTCTTAAACAATTTATCTTCTAGTGTTTTCTCTGTTTTTTTTTTTCTATTTGTCTTTCCAAAATACATTTTGAATATGTCTTAAGACATACACACACACACATTTTAATCCCAAGCAATTGCAATTGTAATGATCGGCTTTAATTGTTTGAAATTTGAATATGAAATTCAAAATACTATATTCGACATAAAGATTAGCAATATTTTTTTAATAACTAATAATCTTTCATATTATCCTATATTATTATTTTTGTGGTATTATATTTAAGGTGTCGTCTGTATTTTGAAAGGTTTGTTTTTTAAACAATTTTTTTTGCTCTCAGACCTTTTTTTTTAAGGCTTACTTACAATCAGAATATGTGTTTTCATTAGAATTATGACTTGCGAAATTATTATCACTATATATTGTTTTTTTTTATGGACAGCTGTGATAATTATTTGTATGTTTTAAATTATATACCAAAGGAATATGTCGTAAAAAGGACACACAAATTTGTTTTTTTAAAGGATTTTTGCAAAAAGTTTTACAAAAAAACAAGACATCCTTTTATATATGCATATATTTGAGAGTAGTTCAAATGGCATTATAGAGAATATTAAATTTAAATCATATTGTTATCCTTTTATTCTGCATATAAAAGTAACAAATTTACATTAAAATATAAATATCTATCTATGTATATGGGCATTTCCTGGGGTCACGAACGTACGTTCGTACGCTTTTGATGTACAAAGAACATGGAAAAAAGACTTTTTCTAACATATATTTTTACGTTTAGTTTTGGAAGCTCTATGTGTAGTGCAAAAGATGGATTTCATAGCATTTAAGTCTTCATAATAATAGTTATAAATACATGGTCACGAACGTACGCAAAATAGAAGTCAACTTTGGCTGGCAGTAGTGAAATGAAAAATTCTGCGAAATGGAACGGAATATTTAAAAGCGATTAATTTATTTTTAAAGCATACTAATGTAGGTCTCTATCCAGTATTTTCAGAATAAAATATGTCTATTACGATATTTCCATATGTTTTACTACTACCGTGCAATTTTTCTATAAATATCTTCAAATTTCCTTAATAAAAACTTAACTCTCAATTTATAGCGTGTAGTAACACTCATAACAAGAAATATACCAATTTATTTATAATGAAATTATGAAATCTTAACAATATTTATGATATTTTTGTTTTTATTGAATTGGCCGTTAGAGTCATGCTTTATTCAAATACAATCGCACCAACGCCAACGACGGCACCTTTTGCATGTGATGTTGCAAAGAAATGTTACTCAAGTGTTTTAAAAGCAAATTTAGCCATTAAGTCGGGTAAGCTCCAAAAAATAAATTTATTTTTGAATTGAGAGCTACTTCCGTCCGAGAAAATCAATATGTTTTGAAATTTGCCATGTTGATTTATAAATTCATCAATAATCTTCGTTATAAAAAAGTACATACCGATTTTGCATTTGTTCTATAACTTTTTAGGTTTTTTTTAATTCTAAGCATCGTTTTCGCATCCTCTCAGCAGATTTTTCCCGTAAAATGTTTAGTTTTTGTGAATCGCTTTTAATTTTGTTTTTCATTTTGCGATTTATCACATGTTTTGCCCATCTACGAAAGTATATTATCGCGTAAAGAAAATAAATATATACATTGTTAATGAAAAAATTTACTTATGGTCGCGAACGTACGAAACTTTGCAAGTAAAAAAAAAGTTTATTTAATTATAACACTGAAGTTTTTTTTTCATGTACAAATTAGCGACACCAAACTTAATTAAAATATGTTTTGTCCGACCCCTGTGGACGTTTGATGCAAAGCAATTACAATAAAATGATGTTTTCGGTCGCGAACGTACGAATAAAACTTAGATAAGATACAAATTAAAAATTAACCGTTAATCGAACTTTTTTTGTTCTCCATACACATTTTCCTTATTAATTAATTTGAAAAGAGAGGTTTTGGATAAAGAGTGCAAACATAACATATTTTTTGCATGTAAAATAATTAAATATAAAAATGTCTTTAAAAGTAGCTTAAAAAGAAAATAAAATATTTTCCAATTTCCGGTCCAATTTCCTCAAGTAAATACCAGAGATATGCCATGAAATCATTCTATTATAAAAATATAGACCCTTTTTTATAATTATTAACAATAAAACGTGATTATTTTCAACATGTTATTTATTGATCTTGGTTGACCTCTCTGTGGAAATGCACCTATACATAGTGACCTCCTTAGTATAGTTTGTCATGTGTTGGTTTACTAGACGAGAACTCCGAGTTCAAACCCTCAGCCCTAATATCTTGAAAAAAAAGAAAAATTAAAAAAATTAAATCATTCGGGGGCCACACAACGGCTACACTGAGCAGCTCATTTGCATCGTCCACCTCGTGCTCCGGATTCGCTGAGCAGAAGAGTTTCAGTTGCACATTTCTAATGCCAAAGCGTAGCTTATTATCCTCCTTTTTCAGCGGCTGTTCTCCGTTATTAGCAATAGGAAGGACGCACTGTTCTTTTGCGGAACCTACGTCTTGATGACACTTAAGTCAGTCATCGGGATAATACTGATAATACTGTTGCCAGGCTGCAGATATAGAATTTGGTGCTTGGTATCAAACTGCATGTTCGGAATCCAGATCCGAGCCCTCGGTCATTGATTTATCTCATTATCTGGGATGAACTTGATTCTTAAGTATTCCCAGACATTCTGAATTTTCCCAAGAGCATTCTTGAGAAACTTCAAGGACAACTCGGTGACTCTGTATACACGGACTACCTCCACAAAATCAAAACCGGGTGGTTGCCCCGCCGGGTTTACTATTATATGGTCCACAACACTACGAGACAATTTTCTGTTTTCTATTTCTGACCATCTATCAATCACATGTTTACTACCAACCAGTGCAATCTGTAAGTGATCCCTTGCTACTTCATAGAGTTCTTCTTTGTTGATTTGACTACAGACAGCGGGGGTTCATTCATTTTGAAACTTTTAGATGCCCTACCACTTAAATCCTGCGAGCGGTTGTGTTTTGTGGTCTCCAATTTGCTAATGGATTGAGACCCAAGGTGTTCATCAACAATCTTCTGGCACATTGCCTTGTCGACGGCATTTTTGGGTTGTACTTTAGCTTCGGCCTTATTCCTACTTACCCTATTAGGTCTAGCCAGAGACGTCCGATATATTTTATATATGGACAGACCTTTCTTTTCAATATGCCGCCTCTGCCCCATGGCAGACTCAGAAGTCGATGGTTGATTTAGAGCTTTTGGCCTGCTATGGCCCTCAACTTTGCCAACAACCCAGCAGAAAATAGTGCTCACCAGTAAGTTATTTTGTAAGGAAGAAATTGTAAACAATCATTATCAAAATCAATCAAAACATTATTTTTATATGAAATGAGCCGCTAAAATGCAATAGAAATGCAAATTTATTACAACCAGTAAGCAAAAAGAACAAAAAATTCCAAACAATACCCTATCCTGTAGCATATTTGGAAGCTTTAATGTATAAAAACCATTTAATACTTCCATTATTGCTTACAATTTTATTTATTGCTTTCAAATCATAAAAATTTTCTGCTGGGAACTGTCACTTGGCTAGATGCCAAGAGTTCCTCTTCCGAGTAAGTGGATTTTTATTGTTATTAGTTTTAAATTTCATAAATTTGGGGAATAATATTGGAGGAATTAAGGCAACCATGGTAAGGCCACAGATACAACCTGAGGTGGCCAGGCGTGATCAGACAGCCTTGGCTACCAAACACACCCAATAGGCATGGGTCACGTAACACCATGGGTTAGGGGAGATATTTGAAAGGGTTTATTCCCTTCGCCTGCGGATTTTAGCCAACTACGCATTGATACCCGAAACATCACGTTACCATTAACCTTCATGTGCCAGTTGTTTCCAGCCGTAACCGCATGGAGGTTAAACGTCAGACTTCAAAGAGCTTCTTAACTACGGCACGTATAAATATAAATACGTGATGGTCCCCTTAAAAATCTGAAGGCCCTTGAGGGAAAAAAAAATCTGTCTAAAGAAATTAATTTATATAATTTCTTTAACCCACTGTCTACCATACGGGTCTGATGGCCTCGAAGGTGAATTGATTTCACTCACATCTAATTTATTAATAAACCACCTGCTTTATCCCTTTTATCTTTATTTCTTTATTTATTTTTATTGTGTTTTACGAGTATATTTAATTAGAAACATACAGCTTTCATATAAACACACTCTGATGGGTTTATTTGACTCAGTTTGGTAATTACGGCAATATTTTTATTTTGCGGTAGACAGAGGGTTAAAGTAATATTACTCATGCATTGGAAACTGCCGTTTAACTTTTTTTTTAATTTTTATTTTAATTACGGTGTAGTGCGTTATATTTTGTTCAAGATATTTTATTTCTTTGGTAGATTATATAACTAAAAGAGCCTATAAATGAATTTTATCTTAAAAATATTGTACGAGTATGTATCCAGAACCGTTGTTTTCATATACAAAAAAGAAATTCTAATAATTCTAACTCGTATAAAAATATTTTTTTAATGTCTTAATACTTAAGCCGTAATTTTATTATAAATTTTTCAATAATTAAAATAAATTGTTTAATCATGTTGGTAAAATCTTTAGAACCAACTTAACCAAGTCTACACAGGCGCAAACTCATTAAAAACCCACCAACTTTAGGTTATTATCTTGAATATAATTTTGGTTTTTATGACACATTTTACAATTTTTATTATAAATAAAAAATTTAAAAACAAAAAAACAAAAATAATAATAAATGAAGAATATTAGATAAAAGAACAGTGACCAAAAATATTACTACACACAAATATAAGGCCAACTGAAAACAAAAATTATGAACAAATCTCAAGTTCATTGCGAAGCAATTAAAAAGGCAACAATTCAAACCGTTTAACCAGTTTTAATTACAGCATAGCTAGTTTAGTTGGTTTAACTTAAAAAATCATATAATAAAAATAAAAAAACATTAAATAATATTTTGCCGGCATATTCTCTTACAATAGACTTAAAATCGTACATACACGAGTAAAACCTTTAAATTATGTGCGTAGAGAATAGGTATAGGTATGTTTGCATTTAAGCCATAATAAAGAGATTTAATGTCATTTAAACTATTACTAGTTAGTTGCTTGGTTGGTTAGTCAGTTATTTTATTATTTGGTCAGTTGTTTAGTTAATTTAATAATAGTTGTTGTTGTTTTTTTCTTTTCTTACACAGTTTTAACTGTAGTTCAACGACATTTTTACTGTTGTGGGAATATTTACTGAATAAAAGTCATAAAATCTAAACGCTATAAATCCAAATAATAACTAAAGACATGTTAAGAACATTATGGGTGTTATCAGGTAATTTAGAAAAAAATTATATAACTTTCATATTCTATACTAATCTAGAAGTCGGCATATTATACGTTCTATTATAAGCTAATGTTTGAAATATTAATCAACGAATACATATGTCACTAGATATTCTAGTTTAATTCGCAACCCTGAGAAAGGAACAATTTGACAGGTTTAATAAAAATGACTGTGAACAGCGAAAAGAGTTCTTGAAATGGATTCCCAGCGGGAAATGATAATCAATGAGATTCGAGAAGGTAATACAAAGATTGCATAATTTATGAAAGTAATAAATGTTTTTAATGTCCCACCGTAATAAGTATTAGAATTCATTACTTGTATTGCATAAAGTTATTACTCGTGTTTATTAATAATTTAAAAGAATGTAAAACAATGAATTCCTTCTTCTGAAGATGTGGGAATACACATAGGAATCAATATTTACTTGTGTTCTAAATGAAATTACATTCTCGATTCCAAAAGTAATAAATTCTGAAGTAATATATTATTTAATTGATTATTTAATAAGGTAATCTTGTGGTTGTTAGCCATTTATCATGTAGATACTGATTTTTTAAGCAAAATGATCCTAAGCCAGGAAGCACATTTTTAATTGTTAATACTCAGTAAATCATATATTAATAGTATCTGTTTATTTATTTTTTTTATTTATTTATTGAATTTGTCTTAACAGTGTCCTAGCGAAAGCGAGGTCATCAACATTGTGGAAGACAGTTCAATACTTCTACTACAAATTCGTGCGGCATTAACAATATCTCTATCGCCAGTGTGGCCACAATTTTCGTCTACGCTGCTTTGCTCATGCCCCCAAAAGTATTCACCCATGTCCACATTCTCACCTATGTTGTGACAAAGGCTCTACATAAAAATTTAAATCGTACTATATTTTGAAAACACAAAACTCATTTGAGTATGTTCTGACAAGCGTGCGAACAGACAAAGATTAACATCAACAGATGGGGCACTTGTTGTTGCTAATTTTCAAGGGTGAAGATATAACACTGGCCTTTAGGTGATCAACTGCCAGCAACTTGTCTCATTTAAAAGGCTTAAGAAAAAAAAACTCACTTTCCAAATTCCGATACAATGAACAGCATGAATAAGGGTGTAGCAGTTACATAATATGTATGCATCAATACATGCTTCCATTCACAAAGGAAATTCAAGACATTCAAGACATTCCAAGACATTCGAATGTCTCCATATTAATTGAGAATTATGAGAGTAAATTTAAATTTATTCTATTCGTTTATTGAGGCTGTTCGTTGGCTGCAAAACGAATAGAATGAATATTTCCCAGCGGGAAAAGATTGATTACCTTATTTTATAATCAATTATATAATATATTACTTGAGAATATATTACTTTTGGAATCGAGAAGGTAATTTCATGTGACACACAAGTAAATATTGATTACCATGTGTATTCCCACATCTATGAAAAAAGAAGTTATTGTGTGTTGGTTTTTGTCTTTTTCGTATATTTTGTTAAAAAAAAACTGTAATTTGGTTTTTTTCTATTTTACATATCGATTACCATGTACATTCCCACATATATAGAAGAAAGAAGTTATTGTTTCTGCGTATATTTATTTGTGGATTTTTTTGTTTTTTATTTTTTTTTTTTTTCATAGTTAAAGAATCCGTTATTCTTTACGCAAAAAAAAATGTATTTTATTAAAAAATGCAGTTTATGTTTAAATGCGCAGAAGTGCAGACACAAAATTAATGTATAAGATTAAGTAATTAATATGTATATTAGTAGCTATTCGGGAATACTTGTTTTACAGTTTACTATTTTTGTCACCTATAGCTTTTCGTATCCTTTTTATATTTATTTTAAAACTTAAATGCTTGCAAAATGTTTTTAATATGAACGTGATAAAATTTGGATAATACAGGTGAAATAAAATGGTAAATAGTGAAACGAGTATTACCAATTAGCTACTATTATTTTATTTCTAGTGGGGGAAATTAATTTAAATTTATTATTAATAATGTAATTATAATATATACATTAATAATATAATACATTACAAATAATGCATCATAGAATTTATTCCTTCAAATTATTAAAAAATAATAATTTTATGCATTACCAATAATGAATTCTAATACTTATTACGGGGGGACAGTAAAAGAATTTATTACTTTCGTAGGACATGATCTGTGTTGAGCGTAATGCTTTCCGTAATCAATAGATTATACATTCCTTGTATTACCTCCTCGATTCTTATTGACTACCATTTCCCGCTGGGTTGTTTCGATGCTTGAATTTACTCTCAATTAGAGTTCACTTCTCGAATCATTCTAAATTGGCAGAAAAGCAAAGCAGTCATGCAGACTTTTATTACATATACTATATACATATGAACGTATGTAAAGCGTATATTTAATATGTATGTATATAATGTACAGTTCTATTTTATACTTCTTTAATAAGTTGTAAAACGGCTTTTTATATGCGTTCATATGTACATACGTACATACATAAATTGTATAAATCAAATAAACTCTGTTTCTTTTATGCTCTTGTTACCAAGCAAATTATATCATGATTGAACATGCACAGTTTTTTGCGATAATTCTGCATTCACTTCATAAATATTTTCATTTTTATGTTACTATACGTAAATCTTTTTTCGCCTATACAGTGTATATATATATATATATATATGTATGTATGAATGTAAGATAAGGAGGTAGTAATTGCGTTTTAATTATTTCAGCTCTTTAAATTTTTGTTTTTGCTTGGAAGTTTATTGCGTTGTTATGTGATCATGATTATGCATGTCCAAACTTGTTGTTGTTATTGGACATGCACAAACACGATCATTTACAATAATAATATTAATTTGAGTATATAATAATTTACACTTGTGTATATGTTTAGTGTATTGCAATATAATATAAATAATTGTAATTTGCGATTTGAAGACAATTATTAATTCTGAGTTTGAAGGTGAAAGTTCTCATATTAAAGAAAACTTAAAACGCAAATTTAAGTAAAAGCTATTTCTAATATATTAAAAGTTAAAATAAAACTTGTGTTAAATTGAAATAAAATAATTTATAGTGACTAACTAAATATAAATAACTAAATATAAATAAATAAATAACTAACTAAAATATAAATAAAATTTTAACAAAATATATTTAGTTAATAAATAAAACAAAAATAATTTGTGTTTCATTTAAAAACTAAAAAGAGAAACCATTTAAAAACAAAACTTGTAGCCCCTGCATGATCAGTGTCTCATTACAAAAAAAAAATGCAGATAATCCCAAATTAATACTCATCTTTAAAATTATTTATAAACTCCTTTTAAGACTGCTTTTTTAACTTTCTATTCTAATTTTCACATTGTTGCATATATTTTAGCTATAGATTGTGTATTGAGTGGATCGTAAGTAAGTAAGTAATTGATAGAGACAAGTGGCCTAAAAAAACAAATTTGTAAATCGCAAATTTTTTCTTCTCATTAACAGAAAACATGTTCAATTTAAATTGTACATCATTGTTTTTACTTTTAAAGATGAGAAGCTAGGCCGTAACTCTGAAACACGGTGGTAATGGCCAGTTATGTATGTAAAAATGAAATTTAATATCTTAATGCTTATTGCTTAATGCTTATTCGTTTTGCAAATATTTTTTTGGAGATTTCAAATTGAAAGTGCAAAATTCAAACGATTTACGATTTTCATGCTAATGGGTTGTTTGAGTTAATTCCTTTAAATGAAAGCTAAAAAGACAGCTTCCAAGTTTTAAAATCAGAGTAGGAAAATAAACAAAACTGAACGATTTCTCATTTTGTTTTATTCCTTACAATGAGTAAAACAAAACAGAAACAGTGAGAGCGATTGTTCCTTTTAATTTTGTATATTGTTTTTGTTTTGTGCACTACAAATACACTAACTCAAATGTGCGTAGGTACAACAAAAAATGAATGAGAAGAAAAAGAAAACAAGAAGAGAAGAAAGAGCAAATTATACGAATGTAACGAAATAACAAAGCAAACACAAAAGCGAAAAGCTGATTGTTTCATTTGCGCTCTTTCTCATTTAGAAAGTATTTGTTTTGGTTTTGCTCATGTACAATACCATTAAAAAAAATTTGAAAAGTTTATGACTTTGTGGTAACGTTTGCGAAATGTTTTGTTTGTTTGCCCACTCTGTTTAAAATAAACCAAAAGCAAAAATGCTCTGAAATTAGAACCGTCAGTTACCGTCAGAACGGTCTAATCACCGAAGTATTAAAATTTCAGCGAGTTTTATATACGAGCGTCTACTGTACTGTGAAAGGAATGTATGAAAAAAAATTTCGTGCTTTATTGACGCGCTGCTTTTTGACGCAAAAAAACTACTGTTGAATCCAAGACTTGGCTTCATAAACATTAGTCGGAGTCTACACCAGAGGCCTTGTTCTGTAACTCTCCTAAGCTAAAACGTTATCGCTAAAAATTTATAAACTTTTTTTTTGACTTTTTGGCTACGATTAGAATTTTTAAACGCTTTTTGTAATTTAAAAACTTGGTACCTATTACCCCTAAACTTTTAAATTTTATATATTCTAACGCCCAGTCTGTTTCAAAAACTCAAAATTTTAGAAAATTTAAGGGAATCATAGAATAAGTCCCCAGGATATTCAACTGCTGCTAAATATAGACGAATTTAAATGGTCACACAGAAGAGGCTGTCATTAAAAAAAAATTTCAAAATAATCCACAAAATAATATTCACTGACCGTTGTGGAATTGATGAAGATCTCTGAGATGAATTTAAAATATTTTAACAGTTACTGCATGTTTACAATCTCTCAAAGCGCCTTTACTTTAAACATTTGCATAGCGTGACCGCACCTATAATTTTGTTAGCTTACACCAAAGGATAACGCATACTACGAGTATTATTCAGTTTTTTTAGTAGTATACTACACACAGTAGTATATTCGACTGCTACTACGAGGGTTCTGGATTTGAATGTCACCATTCTTAATAAAAAAATATAAAGTTAACAACAAGCTTCAGCAATAATAAATAAAAACACATTGTATTTAAAAATTGTCAAACATTTTAAATTTGCATATATTTTAGGTTCTATTGGTTTGTTTATCAGTTTATTTACAATATCTTATTAATTAAGCATTTTATTGTCACACATTTTAATGTAATCGTAATACAAAAGATAAGCATTTTACAAATTAACATTCTTAAAAAACTATTAAGAGTATATACAATAAAAACCATGATCATTAGAAACATTTTTCGTTTAAGGCTACATACGGTCTTACTCGTATTGATTCGAGTATAAGTAGAAAAGAATTTCGGAGAATTACAAACTTAATAATAAAAACACTTATAAAAAACATACTTTTTTTTAATACTTCTTTAAGTTTTATTTTAATATTTAAAATTAATATCACAGTTTTAATTTTTCTTTTTCTCTTTTTTTTTTTTTGTTTTTCTTTTTTTTTTTTTTTCTTTTTGATTAACTTTGAAATAAAATTTGATGCCCGTATTCATAAAAACTGTTTTAGGTTTATTGAGGGTTTATTTGACAAGTATTGCATAGAAATTTGTCAAATAAGTCCTCAATAAACCTAAAATAGTTTTTATGAATAAGGGTATGAATGTTTAAAAGATGAAACGAAATATTCTCGCATATGAATGTAATAGTAGTATATAATGTAGTATAACTTAAATTAAAGAGGAATAATTGGATAATACTTTTAAAATATAAATAAATATTTACAATATATTGAGGATTCCATAGATCATTTACACAGTAAATTTATTTACAACTGAAACTAAAATTTGTAAAATTGAAATTCGTTGGTGAAAATATTTTAAAGGACGAAAGGCGAAAATAAAAATGAAAATGGTGACTTTGTTTTACTGAAATGACTAGACTAAATAAAGTTGTTTGCAATTACATTCACACAAGTGGCTGATGGATAAATGAGTGAGTGCTCTATAATAAATAATTTTTCTATGAAAAAACTGGTGGGTGATAAAATTAATTGGAATGTTTGGTACGTATTGCTACTAACTTTGACGAAATCATTATTTCCTTTTTCCGTTTAAAACCATTCTCAAAGTTATTAAAGTCTTACACTAACTTATGTTTAGATTTTGTATTCTTCCTCTTTTTAGTCCTTTTTGTTGGATTTTTATTCACATTTTTCTCAACTTCATTGAATTGTTTATTCGTATTGATACTCGTATCGATATTTGTCTGTCTTCTATTCAATTGTGGTCTTCGCTGCTGAACCAACTGCTGTTGTCTGCGTTTATTAAAATTTCTTAAAAGTTGCCACATACTTTTCAAGTACTCGAAATAATGAAATTTAACAAATTTCAAATCAATGGAATCCGTTTCAGCCAATACATCGGCATTATCCTTAAACCGCTGCTTAGTACGCAACTTTAAACGTTGATTCATATCTAAACGTGTTACGTGAGGTATTTGACGATTTCTAATCGTGTAAGTCTTATTAACAGCTGTTTCCAATTCACACAACATATTACGGGAACTTTTTAAGAGTTCCTTTAACTCCAGAGAAGTGGCTGATTCTCTTTGGGATTTTGAACGATCGTATTTGAATTGAATGCGATGCAAATAGGCAAATGTGGCCACATAGGTTTGCATATTGCGATACCATCTTTTTAAAGCGATCTGAAATTATAAAAAGAAAAAAATTAAAAAATTAATTAAAGTAATACGAGTAATTAATAAGACAATTAAATTAAAAAAGTTTTAATAGGTCAAAAATTACTTAAAGCAGGCTCAAGTAAATTTTTAAAACCAA
Organism: Metopia argyrocephala; assembly: GCA_963576795.1. Lineage (NCBI taxonomy): Eukaryota > Metazoa > Arthropoda > Insecta > Diptera > Sarcophagidae > Metopia > Metopia argyrocephala. The sequence continues at coordinate 67,182,830 of OY756208.1, forward strand.
GTTTTTTATTTTTATTTTATTTATATTTTTCGGCACAGCAAATGTGGCGACTGCCTGGTCTATGGTCTACAAAATCATAATTCTCTTAACTTAATTGTTCTATTAGAGGAAAAGAACTATCTTGTAAGTTAAAATTAGCTCATGTTGACATTTTTATAATAAAAGTAAATACTTTATATATGAAGCTTGAATCCATTGCACTAATCTGCCATATTAGAAATTAGTTAATAAAGGAAGTCCAGAATAACTAAGTTGATCTGGTGGAGTATTTTGAAATCATTCAATAGATGAATTTAATTGTTTAAGATAGTAATTGATAATGATTGATAGATAGAAGCAAGTAAGAATTGCCAAAATAATTCCAAACAAAAATCTTGTTTGAATGTTATTTTAATGTTTATGAGTTTTTTACTGGTTTCCTAAATATTTTTATTTGACATTTTTCCTTTGTCGGGGTTTACAATGTAGAAATAGAAAGATAGACAGACGAAATCGGTAATTACAACCCTGTGTCAGTGTTACGGCCTAGCTTCTCGCAGTACTCATGTTGTGTGTGTTAATTTTTATCCATGAGTACCAGGACCTACAGTTTAAAGTCGTCTCCGAATGACAGATTTGAGAAGCTTTTTCATGGCATTTAATTACACCCATCGTCGAAAGAAATAACGTTTTTTACATTTCTTTTTCTCAAGATGTCACAGCTGAGATTTGAAACCGGCGTTATCGTCTTAGTAAGCCAACACGATGGGGAAAATTAGAAGAGTGTAGTGTTTCTACCGAACATTTTTCCTCCATCCTTTGTACTCTTCGTTATATTTGCTTATTCTCTTTGTCTTCTAAATTTTACATTTCAAAAGTTTTGGGCAAGAGCAAAAGATAATTAAAATTTTTTGTTGTAAATGTCAACTTTCGAATTTTATAAGGTATTGTATGAAAAAAAACTAAAAACTACGCTATTGTTGTTACAACTAAAATAAAAAAAATTTCATACATATTGAAAACTTTAAATTTGTACAACAAACTTAATACCTCATAATAAACAAGAATAGAAACAAGTGAGATTGTTGTACGAATGTATACAGTGACGACTGTACACTGCACATCTTAAAAAAAAGAATAACTGGAAAAAGTTAAGTAAATAAAGTGCTGGTTCGAGTCACCGGGCTTTGGTGTAGCTTTTATACGAATAATTAAAAAAATTCGGAAATAAAAATAAATTAAAATCAAAAAATAATTTATATACAGAAGGAACATTATATATTCATACAACTAAAGTAATGCCTCAGAGTAAACAAAAATTACACTGACGTTTGTAAACTGTACGTATTCGTATTAGAGTTGTGGGTCGAATCCCAGTCAATACAAGAAAATATGTCATCATAACTTTCGGTGTTTATAAATAATTAGATTAGGATGTACTTTGATGACAAAATTTATGTTTTATCAATTTTAGCTACAGTTTTTATGCTATTTACAGATTTTTTAATGGTACTAACACTAAAAGGTTTTTTACTTAATTTCTTACAGTTGTGCCATTTTATAAAACAACCGCTTAAAGAAATGTTATGTATAGACTGGCATAATACATTTTTATTTTACACCAAGTGTGCTAACAAGCCGCTTATTATAATTAAAGGTTAATGTGTATCCACCTCTACCAGCTTAAGTACTTTTATGTCACAATGATTCATAAAAGTGAAATTGTTTAAATTTTTACTATCGATAGGAAATTGTTAAAGATAAGATAATAACTTAAAGTGACCAATAGTACATTTAACCATCTAATTATATGTATGTGTAGCATATTATGAGTACTTACAAAAAAAAAATGTCATATGAAATAACAGTTAAAAATCAATTAATACTTCAATCAATGAAAAGTAATGATCAATTGATATGCACGAATTTTTTTCAAAGCATCCCTCTCAATTATTCGTGTCTTATTTCTGCTGTTTTTAGTGTAATTATTTAAATATTTTATGACTCATAGATGGTTAATTTTTTTGTTTTGTATGTACTAAAGTCGTTTGTTTTTCTGTCTCTCTTTTTAACTATTGTCATTATTCAGCTAACCAGCCATGCTTACTATTACGATAACTAAACGTAAAATTTTATCATGTTTGTTCAAAGTTCACTTGTGGGAGAATTTTTATGACTATACCCTTTGCATGTCATTCTCATCTTTAATGGAATTTCCGTTTATAGTGTTTTTTTTTAATATTTGAAGTTTTTTTTATTTAATTTATAGTTTACAAACGTAATTAGACATATACTTACACTGGAGTTCATTTTTAATTTTGGCAAAAATTTATAAGTCCCATTGTGCAACCACCAGATTTCAATATTGCTAATATCAATATCTTGTTGATGACTGCCATTCAAATAATTAAAATCATTTAAGGCGGTTTGTCTTAAATTGTTGTAAATCTGAAAAACAAAACAGAAATCATATAAATTTTTTTATTATCAGGGTAATCTAAAATATGTTATTTTAAAAAAATATTTAAAAAATTTAAAGTATGAGTGTGATAGTATAATAGCGGTAGTCACCATTCGTTGCAAACGCTGTTTGCAAAACTTGCAAACAAGCAATGGTAGCATATATTCCTATAATTTTTTATTGTTTGACATTGTTTGCTACAAAGTTTGCAACATTTCCCAGGGCATTTGCAATTTTAAAATATTGATCACACCGCTAATTACCCCTATATATACAACAGCTAACGAATTATATGTTCGGAATCTACCTATATATGTTATATAGTGGGTGTTTGTTTGTATGTATGCTTGTACGCTTGCTTGTTTGACTGACATTAAATAACTTTTAACCGCTAAACAGATCAAATTGTTCAAGGTGAAGGTATATTAAAAACAGGAGAAATGGATCTGGCAAATTATTAAAAACTAAGTTACTCGGCTATGAACGTATCTAATTATGGTATCAGAATACTTAGGATAGTTACCGGCAATTCTCCTCAGGTATCTGTAGACTACTAAGTATGGGTAGAATGATGCCACGCCACATTTATTAAAACTAAAAACTCAGTAATTTAAATAAGCACAGGCAAATATAATATTATATATCAAATGGAATCAAATGTCGTTTTTAAATCTTAATGTAAAATATTGGATTCTTAAACTGTTTTGAACTTTCACTTTTAAATTTTCATTACTTTCCTTGGCCTTTTTATTAAATCCAATAAATTATTTAAGCTTAAAATCATTGAGAATCAATATTCATTATTTTCGTTATGAACGCATTATCATTAGATATCCAAAAAAAAGTAATAAATTCAGTTACAATACAAAAAAACAGGCTCTCAAATAATTTGTAAATTTATAATATTGGAAACCGGTCGTTTTTTTTTTTTTTTAGGAAGAATCCACGACTTTCGATTGTTAAAAAAGTAAAACTTATTTAAACCAGTCTTTCATTCTTCTGAAAACAACACATTAAATTAATTTTTATTTGAAATTTCATGGATGAACAAAATTTGTCTAAACAATTAAAAAATTGATTGAGTAGACAAATATTGAACGGAAAAAGCGCAACCACTATTTTCTGCGAATATTTAATTTTGCATTGTATTACTTTGATTGATTTGTTTTTTGTAATTTTCAAATGTTTACAAAAAACGAAATTTATAAAAATAAATAAATAAAAACTCTGTGCTAATGCTTTTTTTACCAAATGTGACCGTAGCTTAAGAGAATTATTATATTGATCAAAAGAATTATTGATTTAATTAAAAATTAATAAATAATAATTCAATTTTTTGCTAATGTTTTTTTATTAGTCAAACTGTTTATTCTGTGCTTCAGCACAATCATGTAAAAATATTGCTCAAAATTATTGAATTAAAAATATTTTCTCTTGAGTTGTTTTAACTTTGTCGCCATTTTTGCCTATGCATACATACATGATTTGAGAATCTAACAAATATAAATAAACCTCAAACACCTGCAAATTGATACCATTTTTCTGATAAGTTTGGTTGATTACAACAAGAAGCTGTTTTCGAAATTTAAACAATTCACCCAAATATTAAAACTCTTTTAAAAAATCTATTTTTATTTTAATTATTGCGAAATTGAAGTAAATTTGATAAATCTGTATGTATTTCTACAAAAAAATAATAACTTCCTTCATTTCTTGTTAACTATTAATGAAATTTATCAGCAAGAATATTTCATACTTTTGGCAGTTCATATTAAACTTTAACGACTGATTTATTAGTTTACTGGGTAGGAAGATGTAAAGAAACTTTTTAATTTTGTATTGTAAACTTAACTAACTGCTAGAAATAGGTTTTATATGAAATATTTAAAAGATAATTAAAATGACTTTATATTCCAAAAAGTAGTGCTCCCAAGCGGAAACTCGCCATATAAAAATCATGTTTTTAATGATAAGCTGCATATGTAGGGGGTAATTTAGCTTATCTCCCTTTCTAAACTACTTAAAACTGAGCACCAATTTTTGAAAACTGGTTCTAAAAAAGGTGTTTAGAAATTGTCTGTGGTTTTAAGCATTTTATTAAAGGAAAGTAGAATAGGCATTCCGATTAGAAAATAAGTTGCTTAAGGGCTATAGTTATTAACAGTAAGCTTAATAAATCATGATTTTCAAAACTGTAATCTTAGTTTATTATTTATTTATAAAATTACAATACAACGTTAATAATCCAATTAATTATTGCGAATGGAGTTACTAAGACCATATGCTTAGTTTAGTGTCGAAAATCAGAGTTTCTGGTAGAAATCCAACCCACAACTAGCAGTTTAGCACACTATCCACTAGGCCTTAAGGCGTTCTATAAACAATACTTTTCTATAAAATTTACAAATTCTTTAGGAAAAATAGTATTAAACATTTCTAAATTTGTGAATAAAACAAGTAGAATTTTTGTTTTCATACAACTTCCTTAAATTTATTTAAGAAATTTCATTCAAAAATCGTTCGAAAGATTACGGCAAACTCAATAGACATTTAAATAATATAGGAATCGCTTCGATCGTTTTGTGCAGATTATGTGACCATGCAATCGAGTCATGACAGCATATGTAGAAAGTGTCAACTGGGTAATTGTGAAATATCGGATAAGGAACTGTGAAGGCCGACATTTTTTTAAACCGTCAAAGCTGCATAACTAGGGAAGACCCTAGTTAAGCTAAGGGCTATACAATAGATCTTTAGGTTAAAGTATTTTCATTACCTCCTATATGTATAAATTAATCATTCGAAAGGTCTTATTTATATTCGTGTTTTAGACTTTGATATTTAAAACGAATTAAAACTTGCGAAAGTTATTACCCATTTAATGGAAAAAACTCTAACTTAACTTAAAATTTTGTAGATTTCTAATACAGATTCTTGTTGTACTTGACAATACTTCATAGAAAATTGTTATCACTTCCTAAGAGTTATATTGTAGTATTTTGTGTGACACTGTGTAATTCTAATATAACTCGTTGCAGTAAAAATCGGAAGCAATTTATGACATAAATATTGTAATTCTAACTATAATATAAGTTTAAATGATTTAAGTGTCTATGGTCTACGCTTGTAAATATCATCATTCTTTAAAACTATTGTTAATTTTTTATAGAAATTCGAATTATATTTTCCCCAAATGAAATTAAAAAAAAAACAATTAATTACTTCATTCCATAATTTCTTCTATAACATTAGCAATTAAGAACTGGATGTGCAATTATAAAACGGATAATATTTTAAGCTTTCAAATATGTATCCCTTAATTACCTCTTGATAATTTAAAACTTATACAATTTTTAAGTACTTACTCGTTTCTGTTCTTTTTTGGTGGGTCGCTTGGGTTGTTTAGCATTGGGATGATATTCGCCACCACAAGGATTAGACCATTCCAAAATGGTAGAATTTTCATTGTAATATAAATTATAATCATACCAAATGCTATGACGTTTACGATGGCGTTTGCGCAAACGCAAAGCATTGCTCCATATTGATGAAGATGATGATTGTGCTTGTGGTGATGATTCATAGAAGGAGGCAGCAGTTGTTGCTGCCATAAATGTTGTTGATGCTAAAGTTAATGGTTGTTGTTGTTGTTGCTGATTATAATCTTCAGATATTTGTGTTATGCTTTGAGCTAAAGTTGCTGTAGTGATGGGTACCGAATCAACAGCACCCATTATCACTAAAAGTTTAGTGATAGCAATCAAATTATTTAATAGATACATTTGTAAACGATTAAATGAAATGTTTTTAATTTTTTTTTTTTAATTTGTAACACACGTGACTGTGGATTGAGTTAACATATGTTTAAGTTTTTATTTTTATTACTTAAACTTGTTGAAATTAAACGAATTCATTTGTATATTTTAAAAAATTTCTTTAATTTTCCACAATTTGCAAAAAACTTATAATAAATAAAATCTTGCTTTTAAAAAACTGTTTATTTGTTTTGTTAATCAATTATGCCATTTATTAGTTTTAATTATTTTGTCACAAATTTTTTTTATTAAATAGGTAGGTAGGTAGGTACGTACTTATTTTTCTTTTTTATCTTTTAGAAAATAAACAAACAAAAATTAAAACGAAAAATAACAATCACTGCTCTTAACACGTCAAAGTTTTAAACTAGACTGACTTGTCTGTTCCGTTCATGTTGACTACCTTTCTTTGTTGAGACGATTTTTTTCATTATTTTTCTGGCCATCTCTGTATTGTAGCTGTACAGCCGACGCGCTAGTATTTGTGTGTAATTCTCCTCCTCTATACATAAACACCTACAAATGGAGACCATTGTTTACACTAACAACACTATTTTAGTGCAAGAACAAACACGAACATAAGCATTAAAAAACAAATTAGAATACAATTTATGCACACCCTGACATATCCTAAAATACATACACACTCACACACATCTTTTAAAATTGTGCTCAAAATATATTTACCCGTTTTTACTCTTTTTATGTAAGGTTTCCAATGTTGTTGTTATTGCTTGCTAGGTAAGAATGGCCAACGCCATCAACCTTTTGTGAAGAAGAATAACAATAAAAGAAGGAAAAAAAAACACTATTCCATACAAGTATAGCAGTGACAACACAATGGCAATAAGAAAGAGAGATACATAACTACAAACCAATCTCAACAAACAAATTAATATGTATTAAAAGAACATTCCTTAACGTCATTGTTAGCACGTCATTGCTGTTTGTTTTTTATTTTCTACCTGCTATAAAATTTCCATTTTCTTACTCTCTCTCTCTCTCACACTTGGTCTTTCTCAGCAGTTATTATCTCAACCAATGATATAAGTTTTACTCATTTTTCCCCTGAGCATAATTTTTATTTCACACCAAAAAAGACTTTGAGCTTCAATTTCCATTATATGTGTCATACTACACAGTGGGCTTAAACACTTAAACATGATAAAAAAATGTGTTAAATAATATGTTGCAAATTTTTACTAAAACGAAAATACAGCATAAATTGTTTATTAAAACGCATACATATTGCACTATGCAAGGTCATTTGTAAAACTTTGGTTATATGATAATGTTCAAATTGATATTGTGGAATACCATTTGCATACTATAAAAACCACCTTCAGTTGTCAGAAAAAAAGTTGTAACTCTTATATGTAGTATTATAATTAATATTGTTTAGTTTATTTAATAAAATCACTTTTATTTACTTGTGTGGACTTTAAATTACAAAAAAAAAAAAAAAAAAAAAAACACAATTCAACTTTTTGGTATCATTCTGAAAGAATTTTTCGTTTTTTCGTTTTATTTTCAATCGGAATTGAATGATGTGACAGGCCCCTATATTACATACAAACATAACGTCTTATTATAGATAAACGGACGTAACTATACTTTTTGCTTTAATTCACGGAAAAGCAAAAAACTTTGAAATCATATAACTTTTTGATCGTAGAAATCTAAGAGTTTACACGAATATGTATTTTGATAAAATTAACCATAATTAATGAAAACTCAAATTCGAAATTTTGTGTTGTTATGTCCGTTTGCATTTAACGATATGTAAATACATAAATATTTAATTACTACTACACCATGTTTTCTGACCCACTGTTATTGCATTTTAAGTATTTATCAAAATGAATTTAAACTTGTTGTTTTTTGCTTATATTAGTCTCTATTGTTTTCTAATATTCTTGTTTCTTCTTTTATATTGAATAAGTAAAATGCCACAAAAATTAATTTTTAGCTCTTAATTGTAGACTATCAGTATATCGTCGTATCGTTATATAGCCGCGCCGCTCGTTTATGGTACAATTTGGCGGTGAAGGATTTTCCTGCCAATTACGATATCAACAAGTTTTAATCAAATATCCACAAGCATTACTTTCTCTTTCTCCTTTCCAATAACATATTTTCTTAGACCAGACAATGTACTGCATGAGAGGGGTCCTCCCCTGAGTGTTGGCTTTATTTGTATGATGTATACGATACTCAGTACCTATGCCAACTTTTCTCTTTTTATGCCTTTTGTAGGTTTTTTTTATATGTTTTTAGCCCTTTTAGCCCTTTTTTTTAAATATAAGTGAAAATTGCTATCTTGTTTATAGTTTTGAAAAAGCTTACGCAGATTCGAAAATATTTATTAAGGACCACTTTATAAAATTTACTAAATGTTCAGTTAATAAAATACAGTGTACATTAAGTGTAAAAAAATATATTTTCCTGCAATATGAAGGATACTAAAGCTGTAATTAAAGAATTTTAAGCGAAACTGTGCAACTTAAAAATTGCATTGAAAAATTTAAAACTTGAAAAGTTTAAAAACCTGGATAGAAGTGATGCAACGATAATCAATTTCATAAACTATAATTTTCTTTTATTTAGGAACTTTGATACTGCCTTTTTGAAAGGCATAAGTAGAAGGCACATTCAGTGTTATGAATTTGTTTGAAATAAAATTCGAAACATAATTCCTTTTAATATATCGAATAGCTTAATTTCCATAAAATGGTTTAAGGAGAAACTTCTGCTGTTTGGATTACGAAATACCAATAAAAGTCTGTTTAAAAATTAATTCAAACGAACACATAAGAAGTTAAAATATTATTAAATATGTTTTGTGGACCAAAGAAGAAGACGAAATGGATTGTTATGTGAAAATATAGAATTTTTGTTTTTTTGTTTTTGTTGGGTTTACACCCGTACTCTGAAGATATAGTTCATATAGTTCCATTTAAGAGCCTTATGTCAATGGGACAAGTAGCTCTCAGTTGATCACTTAAATGCCAGTGAAGTAATCAGCAGAAATTCTCCCGTCTGTTGATGTTAATTCTTTATCTGTTTCCAAAGTGGTGAGGATCTTTGCTAAGTTGAATGTTTGTTTTTAAAAATCATTGTTTTTAATATACTTTTTTACATACTATTCTCATAAAACAAATTTTACCTGGAAAGTACAACTAAAATTTATTTTAAAAATGTTAAATTTAAATTGAGCTCTTTTTGGCCTTTTTTATTGTGCTTTTAGCAGTTTTTGACTCTAAAAAGTTGTCATCGCTGGTATTCACCAAACACAATAATTTTTTTACATTTTCTTCTTTTACCTATTCAGTGTTGCTAATTTAGTGCTTTTAAAGTTTCCAACATGAAAAGTTTTAGAGTTAAAGCCTTGTGCTAAGAGGTGATCGACGAAGGAAATATTTTTTGACATTTCTTTCTAACAAAATTTCATTGCAGTGATTTGAACCCCGAACTCTCGTCAAGTAAGCCATTAGACTACATACTAAACTAATATTGCATATGCAAGCCATAAACTACTTAATTTGGGTTCAAAGCAGTGACATAACATTAAGCCTACAGCTGATTTTTATACTTAAGAATAGATGAGGTAGTGTTGCCACTTTTATTTGTTAAATTCAAAAGTTAAGCTCATTTTAATGAAAGGATTTGACACAGTTTTAAACTTGAATATTTTTTCTTCCATTTAAATTTTTATTCTTAAGGTTTATAGACTGAAACTTTTTTTTTTTTTTGAAATTTGTTTTAACGGAGGTGCGTAACAGATTTAAGGGGCCACTTCTAATTATCGAAATGATAAAGTGCATAATTTGTAGTTGAATTGTTTCACTGGTTGTGTGCAATATTAAAACGACATCCACGGTATCCCATTTCGGCAGAAAAAGCCGCACCAGTAGCAGTTGCTGCGGGAACAGCTTTGTATCAGAAAAGAAAAAACAAGAAAAATATTTGCGTTCGCTGGTATTCAGTGCTTTTTGAAATTAAAAAATCGACTTTAGAAAGGTATCATCTTTTATAGCTTTTTTTTTTTTTGTTTCTCCGACAACGGATAGCTTGTTAAGAGGGTTTTTTTGTAGGTGTGATTGTATATATTTGGTTTTGAAGATGTGTATTTTATGATGATTTAGCGTATTTTATGAGTTTTATTTACCAAAAGATCTTTTTTATAAGCGTTTTTGTTATTCTTTTACTTTTACAAATTAAATCTATGGGATTAATGTTGAAGGTATTAGTTATTGCCTTTTTTTGCAAATGAAGATTAATTGTTTGTTACTTTCGGAGCGTTATTGCAATTAATGAATATCGTATGAGGATTTCCTTATTTCGAATTTCATCATATTATATTCGCCTGAATTGCTTTTTTTTTCTTCTTAAGTTTTGCATATCTAAAGCAAAAGAAATAATAATTTCATAATAGTCGCGACTAGTTGTTATCGCTGCTGTTGTGGCGACTTACTACTATTGATATTTTATTCAGAATTTATAAATAACAATTAAATAAGGTCAACACACTTCATTTGTGCTGTATTAAGAGTTCATTAAGTTTTTGTACTTATAAAAATGGTCTTATATTGTGGTCAATTAGGGTGGTCTAGTACTCGTAAGTGATAAAAAAGTTTCGCAACAGTTGTCTTGTTTCTTTTCTGTCATTATTATTTTACTATTCTTTAAATACAAGTACTAACTAATTTTAGTTAATCACTAATATGGTTTTTTTATGTCAATTGAGTTGTAAAATATAAACACTTTTTCAGAAAACATCTATTTTAAAGCATAATATAGGTAGAAATATGATTTACAGCGCATTCACATTCTGAGGTACCCAAGCAGAAAATCTATTCGCAAATAAAAATAAGATTAAGTAACTAAATGATTTTAATTCATGTTCTATTAGTTGTTCCCTACTTACGCCATAACGTTGTTGCCTAAGTTTCAAAATTCGAATTCTTTAACAGAGTAAAAATGACATAATTAAAATCTATCCAAAACGAAATGTCAATCAAACTAGTATTTGGAATGCCAAAATCAATCACACATTATACCGGGATTGGATCTTAAAATCCTATATAAAAAAATTTGTTATTTTTATGATTTATTTAAAAAAAACATGGTTCGTTAGAGCTTTTATTAATTCGAGTTTCAAAAAATAAAATTTTTTATATCAGTAAATTAAAAAATCTTAAATTAAAGGTCTAGTGATTAAGAAGGTTCGAAAATTAATAGTAATGTTCAAATGATGGCCAATAACGATGTATGTCGCGGTTAAATTTAGAAAACAACTATTTCCAATAAAAGAATGCAAGACTTTGTAGAACAGAATTTTGCTAATGCTGGAATGCGTCTATGTATTAAGGAGTTGTATACGCAAGACCTTAATATAAAATGCCGTATAGAGCACATAAACTCCTGCACGACGATTTGTTAGTCCAACTGAAGGTGAATATTGAGGGATGAAATTAAAATGGTATCCTTTATAACTTATGCAGCAGCCGCCGCCATTTGCCGACGGCATATCAATCTGTTCATAGCCAACGTTGCCAACGTTGCCTGTAAAAAAACTTGAAACATTTAGCAATCAGCTCTTATTCATTGTATGCAATCAAGTATCTGCACAATGGTGTAACAAACTTTTAGTCCGAATCCGAAACAGAGTTCATAACGCTTTGCGCTGCCATGAAATGCAATAAATTAATAGTTGACACTTTAAATCCAGCTACATCACTACTATATGAGTAATCTGTAAAAATTTTTTCAGATTCTTCTAAGCTTCTATTTGAATCTCCTTCTTGTTGCAATGAAGTTATATAAAAGCTACATTTGCCCATTATATGCAATTTGGTGTGAGCTTTTGCCTTTAAAAATTGTTTCTATTTGGAAGTAGTGGAATGCAAAGAGCATACGATGTTTTAATGACTATCAAGTCAAAAGGTGAAACTTCAGAGGTGATATTGTTTCTCAAAACGTATTTTAAAAATAATATAAAAAAACATTACTTAAAGTATTTTATCCATAAAAACAACATTTTAGAATTATTTTAAAAATGCATTCTAAATTCCGGGATTGAATATATAGAACATGATTGCCTAGTCTAAATTCAAATTAATGAAAAGTTAAATGCGTCGTTTAATAAATCATTCCTGCTATTTGAAAATTGTGAACCTCATCGACTTCATGACACATAATTATTTTTTAGAGTCCACACTTCTTTAAATTGGCCCTTATTTTGTCTGTGAAGTGGTAACCACAGATCTCCATTCATGATATGGACACAACATCTCTGCTTTATTGCGGTGAAACAACACCTTCACGGCTCTGTTTGAGTTCTATTGTTTATTAACGTGACACACATTTCCGTCAATATGCGACGCACTATAAAGCACGTTTTAAAATGTTTGTAATTTCAGCGAGCATAAGGAATTCTAAGCGACCATAATACCATACTACTTTAAGAATTTTCGTAGCTTTTGCTTGTCACCTGTAGTGCAATTCAGTAACTTTAAATGATTTTTTTCTCTTAAAATTTAAAGCCGATTTTATTGTTTGCATTAACGATAGCGCCAGGTTAACGCTTGTAGTTAAAAATATAAATAATGTGGCATCTCTATAAGAACAATTAAAACTTACCGAAAAAACAGTATGCAAAGTCAGTTTTCTTACAAACTTTAATATTATTTACTTGAATTTTTTCATATATAACACATATTTTATTAAAAATTATTTTTTTATATAATTATTACTATTCTATAACAAAGTAGTAATTTTATAAAAATTTAAGTTTTAAAATATGTGCAAATAAGGATCTGGTACATTGTATTTTACATTAAATTAAAATTTTTTTAATATTTGTTTTTTTTATTTTTTAGAAAATAATTAATGAAATCGCCGTGGTCTAGTGGTTAGTGTGTTGGCTTACTAAGACATGAGCCCTGAGTTCGACACCAAGCTCTGACATCTTTAAAAAAAGAAATATCAAAAAATATTTCTTTCGGCGACTACTTCTCAGCAGTCTTCTGGCAAAAGCTCTGAGAGTAACTAATTGCCATGAACACGCTTCTCAAGTCTATCGTTCGAAGTCGACATTAAAAAAAACTGTAGGTCCCTGTACTCATGGATCAAAATTGACACACACAACATAAGTGCTGCGAGAAGCTAAGCCGTAATCCTGACAGAGGCTTGTAAAAGCCAGTTATGTATGTACATATGTATGGAATTAATGAAATGAGTATGCCAATTAAACAGCCTATTAATAAATTTACTGATTAAATTCCAGTTATTCTAGTTACACTGTATTATAGAACATTTTATTTTTATTTTATATCACTTTAACAACCCAAATAGAATTCTTGTTCAGAAATAGTAAAATCGTTTATTTTGGTGTAAAAAATATTTTAACAAAACAATTGTCGTTAAAATTTCGTAATGAATTGCAATACTGAATGCTCTAATGGCAATATTTAAATTATTTTATTTAATAGTTTAAAGTCGTAAACGATGTATCAGAGTGTCCTTTACCCCAGACTAATATCTACTCTGTCTACTGAAGGAAAACAGAAACTTTCAGTAATTAGCAAACTGGGTCAAATGGTTCTTATGGATGTGACTGCTAGTTTGCATTAAAAAATGTATTACACAAAAGGATAACATAAAATAAAAATTAGATATAAACAACAAGCAAAATGAGCAAACTAATGAAGTCAAGAAGGAATTATTCAAAGATTAATTAATTAAATATTTTAATTTTTTAATTAGATACTATAAATAAAATCAATTTGCCTTCGGGTCCATCAGACCCATATGGTAGACAGAAGGTTAATATTGGTTGGACTGAGACATTTGAAATGACAGTATTGAAAGTACTTTGAAGTTTGAATATGCTTTACAAGATTACGGGTATTCATTAAGTACTGGTACTTAATTTGTTCTAACTTTTACTACCATCTCTAAGGCAGCTCTGTAAGTTTTGATACCATTCTCGTTCATAACTGGAAAGCTTAAATTTTATTTTAATTTTAAAGACGAAATATGTATGAATGTACGTTGTACTGAATATAATTCCCAGCTTTTTTTCTTATAATGATTGTTATCTTTCTATTATTAAAACCCTTTATTTATGATTCCCTAACAGTAGATTTCATGATGTTACGAGATTGCTTTAGAAAACCATCGATATACTCAAAAATATTTCAAAAAACGAGGGGAAAAACATTTATTATCCATATCATGTGGCATAAAACACTATAATTTCATGGTTTTAATGTGTTATTTTATTTGCCACATAAAACCATTTGTGCTGCCTGCAACAAACAATCAATTTAATGCTCAGGTTAAAATGTTGAAATGAATTCCCTAATTTGTTTAACTGTTTGTTATGGGATTTGCCGCTTGTTTTAAACGGGTAGCAACCTTTTACGCCTTTTGAATTTAAGGAAATGTTAACATAGATTTGTTTTTTATTTGGTAAATTGAATTAAAAATTGTTGCTTGTTAAAGAAGCGTGTAATACAAATGTGCAACTTCTCCTTGTTTTTTTTTTTCATTTGACTAAAAATACTTGAGGCTTAAATGAGTTGTGAATGAGACCTGATAATAGGATAAAATGTCCGGAACCGAGTTGGAGGCTTTACAAAGATAGGGAATGTAATGCAAGTGTTAGTCAAAGCAATAGGCTTCATGCGAGGTGTATAAGTTACAAGCGAATCAATTTGATTCGTTACGCCAATTTCTTATCTGTAAACAATCTATACAATTTAAATTTTCTATGCACCAAATATACCTTTGGGAGTGTAATACTGTGAGGTATAAGTAAGTTGATTTGTATTTATGTATGTACGTTTTGGCAGCACGAATGAAAAAGGGACGAAAATGAAAGAAAACATGACGAAGCACTAATTCGTTTAATGAACAAAAGGATATAGCTATAAATAACAAAAAAAAAAAAAAAAAACACAAAAAAAATAGAAAGGAAACATTAAAATACGAGTATAGAAATATCTTTATTTAGATACTTTGGCATTGTATGACAGGCCCTCTGTGTTGGTGTTTGTTTTTACCAAAATATTTTGTCCATAACGAATTGTAGAGGCAGAGTACGAGTATTAAAACAATGAGTACATATGTCTTTGTGGGTTTTTGTTATTCTTGCTTTAATCTTCATTTAAATATGTATGTGTGTGTGTGTTTAAGACTTTTCCATTTCTATGCTGTTTAAAAAAAAAGATCTTTTTGAGTTTTGCGCACTTTTTGTATACCGACAACAGCAGCAGGAGCCAAATCAAAAGTAATCAACATTGTAGGTGTTGTTATTTTTACAACATTTTCTATACTCGTATATACATACATACATATGTATTTAGTATATTCATACTCGTACACACAAATATTGTATATTTCTCTTTTTACCATATTTGGTTAACAGTGGTTAAATTGGATTACAAATTTATAAAAAAATTATTTTAAAACACTTGCAGTAGCCGTGATCTAGCAGTTACTGTGTTGACTTACTAAGACAATAGCGTCGGGTTCAAATCTCAACTCTGACATCTTAAAAAAAAAATATGGAAAAATTATTTCTTTCGGTGACTCCCTCTCAGCAGTCTTCTGGCAAAAGCTCTGGGAGTAATTGATTGCCATGAAAAAGTTTCTCAAATCTGTCGTTCGGAGTCGACATTAAACTGTAGGTCCCGGTACTCATGGATAAAAATTAAGCGAGAAGCTAGGCCGTTACACACAGGGTTGTAATGGCCAATTATGTATGTATGTATTTTAAAAAACTTATAGTTTTTGTTCTACTTCTGTAAGTTACGGTTTGGCACATTTGTTAGATGTATGTCTGTCATATTATGTCATCCAATATTGTGGTTGACGTAGTCTAGTATAGAGTGTATTGCTTTACTAAACGAGAGTTGGAAACACGGCCGTTTTTTGTTTTTTTGAGTCTGCAATCTGTTTTCGGATATCTCGTTCAGTTTCAGAGATAAGTAGCCGAAAACGGATTGCAGATTTTAAAACTTTTGATGTCAAAAATCTAAAGTGGCATCATTAACTCGAGGTATATAAAATGACGAATAGAGCACATAACCTCAAGCACGACGATATGTTCTTAAAACAGAGATAAAACAGTATTAGAATTGAAAGTATAACGAGCAAACTTTAAAAACTAATTCCCCTATTCATAAAAAATTAAATTGGTTTATAGAGTGCTTATTTGACTTGTTTCTATGGAGTAATAAACAATTAATAAAACTGTTGTATTTTTTATGAATATCGGCATTAGGTTTTAAAATATTTTAAAAATGGAAACCATAGTTCAATTTAAAATTTATTTTTGTTAAGTTCTTACCGTAACTCTTGATGTAGTTTTGTAGTCTCAACATAATTTATAAGTTCCGTGGACTAAAAGTTTTGTTTGGGCGCAAAATAGCATGAAAGCGCAAAATAGCATGAAAGCTTTGAGCACAATTTTTGATTAACCGTCAAATGCTTTTGGGCACAAATATGATATACAAATAAAGTGGATTCTTCAAGTAACAAAAAAAATAATAATAATCGAAATATGAATAAAATAAAAACAAATAAAACACATTGATCTTATTTCATTTTCTCTATTATCTGTGTAAACTTGAAAGAAATCATTTATTTCAGTTTGAATAAGTTCCCTTTTAGTAGGCGTAGAGTATGTTTGCATAGGTGTGGACAAATTGACCATTTTCTTTTTGAACTTTTGAACTCTGACATGATTATTTTAATTTCCAAACATTTTATTTCTTGAATTCCTAATTGGAATTAATAATTTGATATTTACTATATTTTAATTTATGCAAAAAAAAAAAAAAACGATTTGAAGCCATAATGCGCGGTAAGAAACTGTGTCATAATCCCTTAATTGGGGATAACAAAGGGTTATCCATTTTGGGGTTTCAAAAGTAGACGTAAATGAAACACATATAAAATATTTTTTTATGATATTTTTTTTATTATAAAGTTTGAACGTTGACATTATGTGTGAAACACTACATCATTTAAATGACCTCCATGCGAAGTGTTGCAAGCATTGATTCTTTTGAGGTAATTTTCGACCACTTTTTGACACATATTGGGCGGTATCTCAGCCATAACTGGATGAATGTTTGTTTTTAAGTGCTCAAGAGTTGAAGGTTTATCTGCATAAAAAAGTCTAATAATGCCAAATCGCATGATTTTGGTGGGCAATTGATATCGCCACGACGAGGAATTACGCGAGCAGGAAATGTCTCTTGCAATAAAGCCATATTCGCTCGAGTTGTGTGGCGTGTGGCCCCATCTTGTTAAACCACATATTCTCCAAGTCGTATTCTTCAATAGCAGGCAAAAAAATGTGCCGTAAGACAGTCCTAATTCCTGAGAACGAAGAGGAATCGACACATTCGGGTCTTCGGCAACAGTTTCACTTACAGCAGCGATATTTTCGATTATGATTATGTAAACCATAATCTCCTCTTAAAGCACGATATGTTGCTGTGGCAGAATTACTATTTTTGTAGTAAGCTTTGATTATTTTTATGCGTTGTGTGATAGTTAAGCGATAAATTTTCGTCAATGTCAGACTTTCAACTGGAAAAAAATTGGTTTAACAACTTAATTTGACAGATGTCGAATTCCAGTTCCATACTTTTGAAACCACGAAATGGATAACCCGGTACTATACTTTGCTAACATGTTCGTTGGCCTTATCACTTGTAATATGAATCATAGTGCCCCTTAATCCAACATAAGGCAACTTGCTTGCATGACTCCAGACCAGACCTGACCACGGTGGAGTGTGTACGTGGCCAAGTGAGCGCGAAAGCACCGAACTGTAACCGCCTTAAAATAATATAGTATGCAGCCGAATGGCTTTAATATATTATTTATTAAAGATTTGCATCTCACAAAAACCATATGGACTCAGGAGATTTATTTCAACCTAATTAAAGCACTGAAACATTTTTCGACAGTTACGTTGTTGTGTTTTAGCATATAACGTATTCTAGTTGCAATCTACTCTTAGTTAACAATTAGACATATTTTAACTACATAAACCACTGTATTTCGCCATTTTGTTTTTAATAAAGATATTATATTCTTCTCTCGGGATGTGTCCAGTTAATAAACAATGGACGCAAAATTATTTTTGAATTCTTCTTTTTGCTTTTTTAAAGGTGCGTGTGAGAGAGTCTCTATCAAAACTCTCTTGGGTCTGGCAAATTCATAAAAAAGACCTCTAAATGATAATTTATTACTTTTTTTCTTTCTACTGCCTAACAATTATTGGTACTTTTTTATGTTCTGGCATGTTTGTGTACATATTTTGGTGGGTGATATTTTCTATTATTTATTTCAATGGCGGTCAATATCAAGCAAAATGTCCTGCTGTTTGCAAGTAATAGAGAAATCTCTTAAAGCGATGTGTGAGTCTGTAAAATTTTTGGCCATAATTGCCAACCAAACAAGCGTATCAGTGAGACTTAAACCAAAATATTGGTTTGACTGTAATATCTTCGAAGGACAATGAAAGAAGTCCTTTAAAAGAAAAAATATTATTTTATGCATACTAAACAGGAATTAAAAAAGAAAAGTTGTATTTACAACACATTATTTATAATAAAATTATTATTCTTTTGTTTGCTTTATTGTTAACGACTGTTATTGGGTTTAAACAATATACGCAAATTAAGAATCAAAACTTTTATTATTGATTTTTGTACAAAATTTGAAATATTCAACTTGAAACCACCTCTTCTATCTACATATACCTATATGATCATAAAATTATTTAAAAATTTATCATTTAAAAATTATAATAAATTTGTTTAGATTTCTCCAAATTGCTTATAAAAAACATGATTTTAATTTCAAATTTTCATTTTTATATCCTGCTGTTGACTGAAAGGCGCAAAATTTCCAGACCACCCAAAAAGTTTCTTTTTTTTATAAAACAGTCTTTGTTTGCTCTTCCTGAAGGACCCGCAAAAAATATAATAAATAAATAAAAATTCTTTTGGCAATTATGGCCAGCTGAGTTTCAAACAGTATGTGTAATGAATGATACTCGTATAAAAAGAATAAAAAAAACTGAACTCATTATCTAATTTTGCTCATTTTGTTTTGTTCAAATTGCACAGTCTATTCTGCATACTCTTATTATACAATTCAGCAATTCATACTTTCATTTGCAATGTATAAAGTTGTCATTCAATCTTATTGTGCATCGATTTTTCACAGAATGTGGTCTAATGATCAGCAGCAAGTCCGTTCTACTATTCCATTATTTCTTCTGTGTTTGTAAATATTGTCTTACAATGTGTTAATGGGACAATATATGATTTTATTAGAGTCGACTGTGCAGCAGAATATTAGTTGCTGTGTGTCCGTTTGAAATCTTATGTCAGAATGCTAAATTGGTTTCAAGGGTGGTGCGGAAATTATAAACATCAAAGCAATGTAGCCCCCAATGGTTTTTTCGTTTTAAAAATATTTGATCGTACTTATGCCTGCATGATAGCCACTACAGATATTTGAAACGAAAGCTTGAAATGTTCTTTATCAAACATTAGCGGTGATCACTTTTCGTTGCAATAGATACTTTTATTTATATCGATTCTTTTTTTTTTCTTTACTTTACTTACACTTACATACATACAACCCTCTGTCAGGATTACAGCCTAGCTTAGAGCAGCACTCATGTTGTGTGTGTCAATTTTTATCCATGAGTACCGGAAGCTACAGTTTAATGTCGATTCCGAAAAACAGACTTGAGAAGCTTCTTTATGGCAATCAGTCAGAAGTCTGCTAAGAGGTAGTCGCTGACAGAAATAATTTTTTTTTAATATTTCTTTGCTTCAAGATGTCAGAGGTCAGAGTCAGGGTCAGGCATGATCCTTTATGCACTTCCTATCTTTAAGTTCAAACAAAACAAAGGGTGTGTTAGATATTAAAGAGTTGTTCTTTTCGTTTGAAAGGTTAATAGCTGCCATTCTGTTCTGTGGGTGTAGCGCATCCGCTATGTAAAATTTTTTTTATAACTCTGACGCATCTATCAGGCTGCATTTATCCGATGACATGTGTTATGTTGGCTTTGAGGACCACTATTGTTTGTGGTTTATTCGCATACACCTGTGAGTTAAGAAATTCCCACAATAAACGGCTAAGGGCGACAAATCGCCTTATTTCGTTGGCCAGTTTATATTACTTTCTTCCACGTAAAATGATCATCCCTCAAATCGCTCGTGCAGAATATCTAATATGACATAACATATGGTTTGGCACTTAGCGCACATCACCCTATGTCGTGGGTATCCATTTGATTCAATTCAGGCTAACAGAAGTTAATTGACCTTCATTGCTGGCCTGACCAAAGTCATTCTTAAAGAAATATGGATCAACGACGCCGTCAGCCTAACATCCATAGCCAATAGGGACTTTTTCGGCATGCATTGGTCGCTCTTAGCTTTCATGTGAATTAGTGTGTTACCAAATTTTACCGTTTTAATTATTCTCTCATTTATTCCTTTATGAAGTGGACTCATTGCTGAAGATGAATTTTCGATGAGTTGTGGCTTTTCGGAGCATATTATTGTTTTGCATTATTGTTCAAGAGCAAATAGTACAACCATTGCTGTAAATGCAATGTAATGTACTCGGGCTCGATCAGAGTCTTTGCGTTGGTTAATGTATATATTTTTTGGTTATAGGAACACAGCGGAGAATAAAAGTCAAAAGAACTTTCTAGGTGGGCCTCGAAAGATGAGGAATCCTATCCCTATCTGCAGGATTTTTCGTGGGAAAGTTCGCAATATATAGATGACAAAATATGACGAGAGAGAATAATACACATTTTAATGCTTTCCCGACACTCTTTATCCAAATTACTATGTAGACAATTAGTTCGCACGCTGTGAAGCAAAGTTTGCTCTATAACCCTCATTAAAAATATTATGGGATTACATATTCACTACAAGAAAGCTATTCATCATATTTTTTGTGATGGCCTGAGTATGACAGGCAAATGGTTGACGTTTGTAGTGTTGCTTTTTCCTAAAAGTTCTGTGCATTCGGCTAATCTGGAGTTATTCTTTCTATTTCGCTATAAAGCCAACTAATGGTATCAAAACGGCACATCCATACAAGTTAAACGAAGTTCTAAATACCTAGTCATTGAACCTACCTGCCTCCCTCAATACTGAATTCGAATTTAAACGATCGAGTTTCTCAACATTATTGTTCTTGAATTAAATATTACACCTCTTTTTTCATAAATTGTCTGTCCAATGACTTTAATTTATATCATGATATTGTCATGATAATACCTATTCTGATTAAGATCTGAATTATTTGTTCTTGTGTGCGTATTTGTATTTGCGAACATTTTGTAAAAAAATCCTCCAATGCTATTGGTTTATTTAACGACTCTAGCAATTTAGCGTTTGTGGTTCATTCTAATATAATAATAAAATAAAATACTAAAATAATAATACTAAAATTTATATACAGACGACATAGTGCATAAGTTCTAATAAGTAAATAAGTAAAGAAGACATTTGACTTTTGCTTTAGCTGAAGATAATGGGCTGAGATGCAGCTGTTATTTCTATTATTTTTTTTTTATTTGACATTCTTCATAAGCTTTTTTTAAATTTTAATGCCCGTATTTATAAAAAATAAAACAGTTTTATTAATTGCTTATTTGACAATTACTCCATAGAAATATGTGAAATAAGCACTCTATAAACCAATATTATTTTTTATGAATACGGGCATAAATATTTAAATATTTGTGACTTCCTTTTTTTATTTATTTTTTTTTTTACATTTACATTAACAACAGGGGGACTGTTTATGTTCTTTTTTGGCATAAAACAGGTTTCAATTTAATGGGGTGAGGGCAATGCTCTTAAATTGTCCATTTTTTTTAAGAACAATTTTTTTTTTCAGAAAAGAAAAGGCCATAAAATTCACAATTTCTACTCCCTCTTTTCTCTATCAAATGTTATGTTAAATGCATTATAAAAATATCCTGATTACTTCTAAAGTGCTGGAAAAATTGGAATTATCCGCTTAGTTATTAAAATATTTTTAATTTATTAAAGGTTTTTAAAACACAATAAAGTGTGTTTCGCGTCATCCTTGAAATTTTTACATCGACACCAAATGGACAGTGA
The DNA here is from genome assembly GCA_963576795.1 of Metopia argyrocephala. Classification (NCBI taxonomy): domain Eukaryota; kingdom Metazoa; phylum Arthropoda; class Insecta; order Diptera; family Sarcophagidae; genus Metopia; species Metopia argyrocephala. The sequence goes on from OY756208.1 coordinate 67,205,278, forward strand.
ATTCCCTTTAGTAACTGCTTTCTACTATAATTGTAAAAATATTTACAATCTGTGGGCTCTATAAGAATTTTCCACTAATCAGCAATCTCTTACAATAAGATTTGTATGTACTCTAAAAATCATAACACTCAGACAACATTTAAAAATACTCAATTCTCTTATATATGTATGTATTATTTTTAAATATACATATATCAAATAGAAGGAGGTGTTTTCTGTTAAAGATGTGTGAGTTTATGTGGGGCTCTCTATTGGCCAGTGCTTATATACAAAAATTCACTCAATTAGTTATAAATAAATTTTATTTATTTTTACCCCATATGAACAGTACAAATATGAAGAGTATGAGTACAAACCAAAAGAGTGAGCAAAATTGAAACACTTTTAAGAGTAAGTAAATTCTTATTCTCTTAAATACTGTTTATATATGTATAAGAGATTGTCAGAGGAATTTTAGGGAATACCATTTTATTTATAAATTATGTACATGAAGAATCAAGAATGATAGAACTTGTTCTATAATTCTTAATGAAGAATATTATTTAAATATAAATATGCACTTACATATGATGTAGTATATGGAAAAACCTCTCATATTAAAAAAAGAAATTATTAAAAATACCTATAATAAAAATAAAATGCAATAATTACATAAAAAAATTCAACAATTATGTATGATTTTGTAGATCAGTATATACACACACATTGTTCCTGTTTTTTTTTAAGTTTTTTTGAGTTTAAAGTCTAGTATTGTGTTTTTTTTTTCAAACTTTGCTTTACTTCATCATTCGATTTTCGTTGTTTTATTGCAAAATTAATTTTTTTTCATTGTAATTGTGTTTTATCTTACAAAGAAGTAAAAAATGCAAATTTTCATTTGTTAAATTAAAATATGTCCCTTTGTATTAAAGGAAATTCTAATTTTATTAAACGACGAGTCGTTTCGATTGACGTTGCCGCTTTTTAAAACCAATCGGGACGTCAATCGAGGGATTACTGTATTAAAAAGATAGAAAAACTCAAAAATTATGATAAAAACAACATTTAATGAAAAAGTAAACGCAAAGAAAATTTTAATCCAAAATATTTCTAAATTTAATAATTAAATTTAAACTTTTATTTAAGCTACAGGTCGATTAATAGTAATTTTATTACCAATATTTCCCTACTTCTCTGAGCAGCTTCGTCAGGAATTTTTTATATATTCTAATTAAAATAAATTTTATTAATAGAATTAAATTTAATAATATATGACATTTGATTGTGTAGGAATAAGTCAATAATAAAAACTCATATCAAGCTCAAGTAGGGTGAGTTCCAAATACAAAATAATCAACCGTGTTGTTTACTTTGTAATAAAAACATATAGCATTGTTTTTACATTAAGAAACACTTTTTGTAATCTTTTGCTTTAAAATGGAGTTGACAATAATAAAATATATCGTCGATGGAATTAAAGAACGTTGTAACTGAAAAAACATATAATGTTCACCAGAGTCAAAAAACCTGTATAAAAGTAGAAAGAAGACACTGGTATTTTTCAAAATGCAGACGGCGTAAGTAAATTTCTTTTCATCATAGAAATCTGGGACCGGGACCAATCGACGCGTATTTTTTTTTTATAAAAAGAATGCAAAAAACGTATTTTAGATTTTTTGTCAGTTACAACGTTCTTTAATTCTAGTGACGATATAATCTCAATAGATTTGTTGTAAGGAGAAGCTACTTCCACTCAAAAGCCCATTTGCGTTAAGGAATGCAAGACATTATTTGGTTGCATTGCAAATGTCGTTTTGGAACTCACCCGTAGTTCTTCGTGAATTAATAAGGAATTTCAATATTGACTTTTTCATAATAGAGCAATATTTTCTTTAAATATTACAATAATTTTACATAAACAGTTTTATGTCTGTCCTGAAAATTTAAGTATTTTGAGTTGTACCCCTTTTGTATTTAGGGTGCGATGTGGTTGTTATAGAAAAACAGTGATTCCAAGACCTGAATAGTATTAATTTTGCTGAAGTTAAATTTAAACTATATTTTGTTAATTATTTTTTCAGAAATATTAAGTAATTAACATTACCTATCCTATATTTAGTTATAAAATTTTTCTTTTTTTGTTCATTTATAAAATTTAATTTTTTGATTGAGAACTGCATGACATATTACTGACCAGTACTATAATATAAGACTTGTTCTTGTTGTATTGGTTTAACGAAGTAAATAAATAAACAAAATAAATAAATAAAAAAATAAATAAAATAAAAGCTTTGTGATATAAATTAAGAATTGATGTTCAATGAAAATGCAATAATTTTAGAAAAACTTTCATTTAATTTTTTTTTTTGCTGGAAACTTTTATACAAACATAAACAATTGATCGTCGCAACTCTGTTTGAAAGTTGCGACCTAGCTTCTCGTAGCACCTATGTTGGGTGTGCAAATTTTTAGCAATGAGTCGACTTCGATTTGAGAAGTTTATTCATGGCAATCAGTTACTGTCAGAACGAAAAAATGTTTTCATATTTCTTTTTTAGATGTCAGAGCTGGGGTTTGTAACCCGCACTAGTAAGCCAGCACACTAACCACTAGACTTTGGCAATCTGGGGTCCTATTCTGTAATTCTCTTAAGCTAAAATGCTAAAAATTTGGGTTTTTAAAACAGGTTGGGCGTTAGAATATATAAAATTAAACATTTTAGAGATAATAGGCATGAAGCTTGTAATTTTCAATACCAGTTCAAGAAATGTATTCGTAGCCAAAAAGTAATATATCAAATTTATAAATTTTTAGCGATAGAGTTTTAGCTTAGTAGAGTTACAGAATAAGGCCTCTGGATTATTATTAATAGCCTTAAAACAAATTTTTCAGAACGTTTGAAAATTTATATTTAAAACCAAAAGAAATTTCGTTTTTATTTTCAATATAAATTTCAAAAAAGGAATCAATTATTAATTAAAAATAAATTTCAAAACGTTTACAGATGATTTTTTTATACAGAGTGGGGGTATAAAATCACTTAAGCTTAATTAACTTGGGAATCACAGATTTCTTTTAAATTTTGAATATTTGAGTTATAAAAAAAATAATACTTTTATTCCTAAAATATTATAAAACATTAGACAAAAACCATTTTTTAACCACTTATGCTGGCAACTGTAACTTGCCACATATTCTGTATGAAAACATAAAACGAATGCAGATGATATGCTCCTTTTCGGATCCCTTAAAAATCAATCTCTCCATTGTTTAACATTAAGCGCCATTGCTAAGAAATACACCGCAAACCGTTACGATACATGAGACTTTAAGGGCCGTTATTAAAAACCAATAAAACAAGACATGAAACACACTTTACAAAATAATGCTCAGCTTACATTTCTTGATATTTTATCATTAAAAAAAAGTGAATTAAATAAAATAACATAAAATACAACTAAAACTTTAATTACTTTCAAATAAACACTTGTTTGGCTTTAAAATCAAATAAATTTAAGACAGATCTGACACAGAGACAGTGGTGGCGGCATAGCTGTAGTCAGTGATGGTGGTCATGTTCAAATGAAATAAAAAAAATAAAAAAAAACTTGCAAATTATTTAAGGCCAACTTGTTTTATTAAAAATACATTGTATGTACACAGAATACAATCGATCTGGCCTCTATAAACAATTTACGAAAATGTAATTTTTTTTCTTTTCTGCTTCATGTTGTTCAGTTTTATTTGTTTTGCAGAGATTTTTTGGGACACACTGCGGAAATGCCATTTGATGATGTTGAGTGCGAAACCAAATACTCGTAACAACTACACAATATGTATTTACAAGTAGAAAGACATAAGAAAACTTTAGTACTCCATTTGGCAAAGTTAAAACTTAGCACCTGAATTATTTGAACAAATTCAAGATTTGATTTCTTCATAAATCTCTGTTGTAAGCAAAGTAATAGAATTTATCAATTTGGAAATGGATAACTGGAAACTTGGAAAAAAGAAGAAAAAACCAAAAAAAAAAAAAAAAAAATCTTAATCCAAAAGGACACAAAGAATTGATAATTTTTGCCCAGTAAGTTTTTACTCAGATAATATAATTTCATTTAAAGGCCGCTAAAATTGGAAGGACAATATAAGTGCAATTCAAATTAAAAATTCATTTGGCTAATTTGTGCTTCCAAAGAGTACGAAATTTCTATTATTATAAATTATATAAAGTAATTCAATTGTTAAATTGTTTTTTAATGAGTATTAATTGGTAGATTATAGATTTGTAGATTATACATTTGATATTGCACATGTGGAATAGCTTGCTATATATTAATTACGTGAAAATGTTGAAACACTTGAAAGATATTTGGAATTTTTACCAAATACGATTTGCAAATCCATAGATATTGAAATGGCAGCATTAAACTCTTTTAAAAAACCGGCTTAATTAAAAAAATTAATCCTAAAGCAGATCACATTCTTTTAAATTTAGTGCGCACTTCTGAATCTATACACGAAGTAGTGGATTTTTTTTTTTTTGCCACCTTGTAAGAACTTTATCATTTTTGTGGAAAACTTGTTGTATATCTGTAAAACTTGGTGCACGCTGTAGAAAAAGAGTAATCTACAATAACTGATGTATTAGAGTTTCTTGTAGAAAACAATACCGATAATAAAGCCATTGGATTGCAAACAAAAATTAGAGCATCTAGAAACAACAAGCTTGCATTGCTTTAAAATTACCAAAAGATTGGAATAATTATGTAGGAGTATATCAAATTAATAAAACTATACACAATACTTTCATTATTAAAAAGTTAAGTATTTTTGACATTCACATCGATATAATCAAAAGGGCGGCATATGGAAAAGTGCCTAGGAAAAAAGCAGTCCTAAATCCGACACTGTCTTTTCTAGGTACTTTTTGATATACCGCCCTGCCTTGATTATACGGATGTGAATATAAGAAAAAAGAACTATTATTTTAAATAGTTCAAGAAATTATAGTTTTTATTAATTTAAATTAATTTGTTCCATTAGTGGGGATAATAAATATTTGTATGAGAATGTTCTTCTACAGAAAAAGATCATCTTTCATTTATCCGTAATTAAACTGACTGAAGTTTTTTGGTATTTTTGCGCCAAGAATCACAAGTATAATAGCCCTCGAGCGAGTTTAAGAGACGATTTTGAGGCGTGCTAAATTTGTTCGCTGTTCCAAATTTAGCCAAAAAATTAAAAATTCCTAAAAAATTGAAAAAAAAATCGACTCTTAAAATACAATATCCGTGGCTAACCAAAAATTACAAAATTGAATTTTAGATTGGTTATTAAACTACAAATGTTTTAACAAAATTTTATATTTCTGTGATCAAAAATAACAACTAAAAAGTTGATAGATTTTTTATATACAAATTTTTATTTCTCCTGAAAATTAATATTATGTATTATTAGTTACGCCTTTTTGTATTTGAGCCAACAAGTGTTTACTGAATTCAAAGATGAAGCATTATTTGTTTTTGTTGATTTGTTTAGTTGTTTGCATTAGTTGATTTACTACGGCAGTCCAAGACATTTTTTCTAAAGAGTTCAATAATATATCTGGGTTTGCGATCAGTATTTGGCAAAAACTTCAAAAGTCTTTCAACGGTTTCGACATTTTCACGTATTTAATAATTATACTATGCTATCCGATATATAATCTACAGTGACACCAAAATACCCAACTAACTTGAAATGTGTTGTAATATTTGTAATTTAAAAACTAATCACAGTTGAATTTCTTCATATATCCTACAATAATAGAAATGTCGTATACGTCTGAAGCAAAAAAATCTCAACTGTAAATTTAATTTGAACTGCTCTTTGATTCTATTACTTTTACATTTTAGCACCCTCTAAATTGTGCCGCCCTAGGCCAGGTCCAAACAAGCCTAGCCTATTTGTGTTGGTATTTTGGTATTATAATGGGAGGTATTCTGATGAAAGAAAGGCTTTAATTTTATATAATCACATATTAATACGTACTGCACATACATACCTCCTTTGGAGCACATCTTTTTGTTCAACGTCACCATCTACCGAAAGATGGGGCAATTGCTGTTGATCATTCAAAGGTGAAGGTATAACACTGGCCTTTGAGTTATCAAACTGATAGTAACTTGTCCCATTGACATAAGGCGCTTAATATCTACATATCTATCTACACCTTCAAATTTCAATACAATGCACTGCATAACTAGGGGCTTACAACTGAGTAGTGGTCTTAATAAAAAAAAAAATTATGTGACTGACTATACGACGTAGTATGCTGTTTTCTATATTCTTAATTCTTCATTTTGGCCTAATAGACAGAAGATATTTTTTTATTAATTACATACTCGTACATATGTATACATTACTGATTAGTAGGTCGAAATCGGTTAAAATCGACAATCGATTTTTGGTGACGATTAATCGAAATAAATGCTCTTAGTCTGTATTCTTCTCTGTTACCAACAAACTCCAGACTTTATAAGGACAACTTTCCCAATGTGCGACGTGTCTAAGTAAAGCAATAAATTAAAAAAAAATATGAAATGGAAAAAATACATATTATGAAACTGAGTTCTTATAAATAAAATTTTAATTAATGGCCTGTTTCTGTGTGACAAACAATTTCAAAAGATTTGAAATTTATATTAAAATTTCAAATAATTTTGAGCATTTTTCATAGAAATTTTCAATCGTTTGAAATTGTTTGTCATACAGGAACAGACCATTAATATTAAAAAATTAAACCGATTTTGTATTTATTTTATTTTTTCTTTAATAAACGAAACAAGATAAAGTTGTAATCGATTTTTAACTCGGATTAATTGATTAATTATTCGTAATGAAAAATAGTTGATCGAATTACTTATTCATACCAATTCCTAGTGTACATGTATGAGTTATTTTCCTATACTATTAGGCCTGTCACGCATTCCGATCGGAATGGTTTTAATTTCATATTTTCAATTCCGTTCGGTTTAGTTTTACCTTCTTCAGATTCCGATCGATATAGTAAGTTCCGATTTTTTTGTTTTTCTCTTAAAATATGGCAACATAATGTATAGCAAAATAAAAATCATGTGTTTTAAGCAAATAAGAGCAAAAATTCGAAAGAATTGAAACAAGGGAATAAAAAAAGTTATACAAATTAAAATAATTAATAACACAGGTTTACAAATTTTTAATTTGGAAAAATACCAAGAACACCACATGCCTAGGTAAGTTAATTGGGGCCTCCTGAGCACGAAAAACGGAATTATTATTTTTTTGTAACTACCGTTTTTTAGATAACGGTACTTTTGTGTTTTTCGGTGTATGGCCACACTCAAACCCTTGTGGTGTCCAATCAAAAAGTCCAAACAAGATAAGTGGTGTGCCATATAAGTGAGGTGCCATATCTCAGAGATTTTTTATCAGATAGAATTTTCCAGCATATCAACGGAGAACGCATTCAACTACCTTTCCATCGGTATGCCATTTATCTCTATCGAACTTTTCCGTTGGACACCACAAGGGTTTGAGTGGGGCCATACACCGAAAAACACAAAAGTACCGTTATCTAAAAAACGGTAGTTACAAAAAAAAATAATAATTCCGTTTTTCGTGCTCAGGAGGGCCCAATTAACTTATCTAGGCATGTGGCGTAATAAAAGAAAAATGCCTGTAATAGCTATATGTTCTTATTTTGGTTGTAATATTCGTATTGCCAGAATGTAAACTTTTTAAACAATTTTAATTTTGGTTTAAAAAAAATTTGTGGTTTGCTCGAAACCAAAGGGTGGCAACACTTCATTTAAAAAATGGTTTCTTTCAGAAATAAAAAAGTGATTTTTTTTATTACAAAAAATTTTTTATTTTTAACCAAATAAATTAAAAAACAATATTTTTAAATAAAATAAATCAAAAAACAATATTTATTTCCCATTAAAAGTGGTTTTAATTAATTTTTTAAAATTTAAGTTACTGAAAATATCAATTCCACTTAGGAAGCTGGAATTGGTTTAATTCTGCAAAAAATTTACATTTTACGTTTTCTGAAAAAGCAAAATATGGAATTCATTCCACTTTCGATCGGACTGGATTTCTTTAAACAGTCTTGTATATGTATTACTCGTATCTATTAAATATAATTATATTAAAGGAATAAAGAAAACACAAATATTTATATACTGTTTTTGTATATTTATGTGTATAATTACTTTTGTTTTTAATTTTATTGTACAAAATAAGGTAAAATATATTAAATAAAAAAAATAATAATAATAATTTAAACAATAGGTGGTTGCAACACTGTAATTTGTTGATACAAATTTTTAACATTTTACAGTGTCAAGTGCCAGGCCTCATTATTTGTTCAAGTCTATAAATTGGGAATTAATATTAAAAAAAACGTTAATAAATAATTAACTAAAATACTAAATAAATAATTAAAATGAAACTAAAAATACTAGAAAAAAATTAACTTATAACAGTACATTTTTATATATTACAAGTACGAGCGATACATCATGTAGAATATGAGAGAGTCATATCATAAATTAATAATACTATTAAAATAAATAAAATAATTTAAATTTTATAAAAATGCAACTTAAAACGAGAAACGTAATTATAAAATAAATAAACTAAAACTAAAATTAAATAAATTATACAAACAGTTAAATAAATTAAAGGAAAATTCGTTAAAAATTAATAGTTTTTGGTGGGACAACATAAATTCTATACAAAATGAACATGAAAAGAGCGGGAGCATATATAAAAGATGATAAAAGATTGCTAATAAATAAATGGTCTAAACGATCATATGATTTAAAAATATTTATACATGTTTTTATAATAAGAACAGCAATAATATCAGATTTTTTATTTTAAAATTTTGTTTTTTTTTTTCTTTTAATTTTTATTTGATCATAAATTCTTACACACTGTTTAACTACTATTCTTCACACAAATTATTCAGTTTTACAGAGAAGTGATATATTATGTTTTAATTTTTTTTTTTTAATTTTGTATTATTAATGCAAATTTTTATTGATTTAATAAATTATTTTGCTGAAATATGGCTGCGTTTTTGTTTTGTTTATTTTCAATAAATAATGTCATTTGGTTCTTTTTTAATATCTAAACAATTTTCATTACATAGTTCTCTATAATATATAAGAATTTGTAAATAATTAAGTGTTTAAAGGTTTAATGACTTATGGCTCTTTTAAGTAGTTCTTGTCATAAAACATTTAAAACTCTTATAATTAATGAGATTTAATTTAATAAAATAATTTTGTTCCTGCTTTCTTTTCGCTGCTTAGCATTTGTCCAATTTACTCTTCAGCATTGTTTTCACAATAATTTTGCACCAGTTGCAAAACACGCTCGAATTCTTCAATTAAATTTTTTATTATTAAGAAATCACGTACCCGACCACTCACTTTTCTATCAAATTCTATTTGATGATTACTTAAATCGGGTTTTTCAATTTGTAAATATTCCATTAGTCTATCGGCTTCCAGCATATTGAATCTTATTTGATTTCTCACCGACTCAAAGAATTTCAGTATGGTGTCAATCGATATATTCTCGGCGTGTTTAATTTTTCCCTCATTACTTTTGGTGTCCTTCTCAGCGTAGACAAGGAGTTTATCAAAATTGACAAGATTTAAATAGAATTCATAAATTTCTCGATGCAACTGCATTAAAGAAAACAGAAGTTTTTTTTTTGTTAATAAAAATAAAACTATTAAATTGGAGGCAGATTAGAAGTAGTTTAAGAAATCACACTTTTAGAGTATTTTTCTTAATTGTTATACAAAAATGTTTTTCTTTTCTCAAATTCAACTTAAACTCACCTCATTTTCAATGGCTGCAGGTTGTCGATTTGGATTTCTGGTTTGTAAACTTATCAAATGCCAAGTTTCTGACATAACTTCATATGTTTCCTTATTACGATCCCTTAACTGTAAACATAAAAATAATAATTTGTTATTTATTAATAAATATACACGAAAAAGAATAATACAGAAAATCAATTTTAGACAACAAATTTGTTTTACTAGTTTTGTCTTTCATTCTTACATGAGTCCAACAATAAATAAAAATCCCCCGGAAGTTTTTGTTCCACTTTACAATTTTTATAATCGAATTTATATGCCAAAAATAGAAGGGAAAAAACTCGGCAAATGTTTATTGATAATTAGGCTGTATTACGTAACCTTTAACTTATATAGTATTATTATAGTATCCCACTAGTGTTGTCACTTTGACAAAATTCAAAATGCCGGCCGGTACCAACCTTACCAATTCCCTATCACATATCTGTTAACAGTGGAGTTACATATTCCTACTATGCGTCATTGCTACACAAGTGCTCACTATATGTTCTGATAACTCAATTGAACCCTCACAGAATCCACACAAACTACTAGAAGCGATTCGATTACAATTTAAATGTCCACTGAGTCTACAATGACTTAATAGGAATGCCGGCATTATACCTAGAAATAACTTTGATTTTACCTACATCCATAATTGGCCATTGTAGTCATACGGCCTAGCTTCTAGCATGTTGTGTGTGTCAATTTTTATCAATGAGTACCGAGACCTACAGTTTAAATTCGATAGCGAACGACAGACTTGATAGCAATCAGTTACTCTTAGAGTTTTTGCCAGAAGCTGTTAAGAGGTAGTCGCCGAAAAAAATATATATTTTGATATATTTTTTTTGCTTGATTTGAACCCGGAGCTCTTATCTTGGTAAGCCAACACACTAACCACTAGACTATGAAGACTGTCTTTTGTTTGCTTTTACAAAACCATATTAATAATAATAAACGGATTACAAGTTTTGTTATAAAATTATAGTCATTTAATTTTATCAATTAAAATTTTAATTGTATTAACCAAAAATGAGGTAACATTCCACCTAAACCATCGATAAAAAAGGACAAATTATCAGGAGAAAGGTGGCACCTATTGTGAAGTAGCAAATGAGAGCTAAAACTATTTAGTGAAGGCACTCACCACACCATCAACATGAACGATATGAGACAATTGTTGTTAATCATTTAAATGTGACACTGGTCTTTAAATTATCAATTCACAGCAATATGTCTCATTCCTAAGGTACTTAATAATAATATAGGAAAAAATATATCTATATACTGTTCTTTCCTAAAAACATTTGGAATACAATGCACAACATTTATGAATAAAAATTGCTCTGGAAGTTTTTGACTTTTCCATTTATTTTATTTTGAATTAAAATAAACATCGAATAGTTTTTGTAAAACAAAAATTCTCAAAATCTTGACAAATTATTCTGGTTTGCACCCACCCTCCCGTAAAAAACTATACAATGAGTTCTGATTTGTTTCATTATTTGTTTTTTCTAATTGGCTGAGAGAAAATATTTACATACTGGAATATTTCTACTTGGGCTGATAAAAGATTTTACATTTAACCAAAAATCAATCAAAGCTTTAGTTTAAATACAGGGTGTTTTTTTTAGAGGTATAGAACTTCGAATTTAAATAAAACACAAGAAAATCGTTTTCATGTCCATCAATTTGGCTTTATTGGAAGGATAATTTTATGCCATTAATGTTTAAGTATGATTTCGGGCATGTGGCCGCCGCGGCTAGCTCGAATAAAGCCAATTCTACAGGTCCAATTTCAACCACTTTTTCGAACATATGGGGCCGTATGTTGGCAATAACTCCACGAATGTTGGCTTCCAAGTCCCCTAACGTTTCTGGTTTGTTGGCGTAGACGAGCGACTTCACATATCCCCAAAGAAAATAATCCAATGGTGTCAAATCACACGATCTTGGTGGCCAATTGACAGGTCCATTCCGCGAAATTATGCGCTCATCGAATGTTTCCTCAATAAATCGATTGTGACGTGCGCTGTGTGGCATGTAGCGCCGTCTTGTTGGAACCACAACTCATCCACATTCATGCCATTCAATTCGGGAACAAAATAGTCGGTTATCATGGCTCTATACCGGTCTCCATTAACGGTAACTGACTCTCCAGCATTATTTCGGAAGAAGTATGGCCCAATGACTCCACCAGTCAGTTTTTGTGGATGTAATGGCGTCTCAAGGGTCTCATGTGGATTCTCTTCACTCCAAATGCGGCAAGTTTGCTTGTTGACGTAGCCATTCAACCAAAAATGAGCCTCATCACTGAACAAAATTTTGCGATGAAAATCAGCATCGAGATCAATCTCATTTTCGGCCCGTACACCAAAATCACGACGCATTGCATGGTCTCGCGGCTTTAATTCTTGCGCAAGCTGGATCTTGTAAGGTCGCAAGCGAAGATCTTTGCGCAAAATCTTCCATAAAGTTGATGGACAAAGCTCCAATTGCTGTGCACGGTGGCGAATCGATTCATTCGGGTTCTCTTCAACACTTTGCTCTACAGCGGCAATTGTTTCTTCGGTGCGCACTGTTCGACGTCTCTGCTGATGCGTATTATCACATAGAGTAAACGTAGTGCGAAAACGATCCATGGTTAACTGTATTAATTGCTCCGATGGACGATTATGTCGACCATAAAATGGACGGAGCTTGCGGTAAACTTCGCGAACTGAACCATTATTTTCGAAATAAATTTGCACGATTTGCAAGCGTTGTTCTTTTGTCAACCTGTTCATGATGAAATGGCAAACCCAACTAAATTTTAATCACTTGACAGCTGACAAAATGGCCGCCAGTTAAAAAAGTGATGCCAACTTAAAGTTCTATACCTCAATAAAAAACACCCTTTATTTATATCTTTTAAAATTACCACTATACTCTTAACGTACGTTCAAATTTGTCAAATATTTGATGGAAAAAGCGTAATCACTGTTTTATTGAAACAATTGTGCTGTTTACTGTTTGTTGCACCAATTTTCATTATTTAAATATTATTTCTTGTCTTTTTTTAAATATTTTTTTAAAAAATGGTTATATAACACAAAATTTTAGTATAATACGAGTATGTTTTCATAAAATAGTGGTTACGTTTCAAATATTTGACAAATGTGAACGTAGCTTTATCTGTGTGAATTGTCGATTTAGTATAGATTAAATCAATTAATAAAGTTATGATGTGATAAAACTTACATATTCTTTGCATAACTGCTTGATGTGTATCAACGAGGCAAACATTTGCTGTTGCAAATTGGAGTAAATTTCGTTGCTATTGCAATTACTCATTTTGAATTGTTGCTGCTGTTGATGGTTAACAGTTGAGGAGGCTATAGGAGCAGCACGTTGATTTAAGTGATGATGGTAATTGAGTTGTTGTTGAGGGTGTTTTCTTAAGTGATGCACTGGTGAAAATATATGATTCTTTTGTACTTGATAATGTTGCGGCTGAGGCAGTGAACGTAGCTGTGGTTGCGACTGCGGTTGCTCTTGTAGATGTTGATCTTGTAATTGTATTTGTGTCTCTAGCTGACGCTGCTGTTGCAGTTGTTCTAATTGTAGTTTTTCCTGTAATTTCTGTTGCATTTGCAATTGATGTTGCTTGTGCTGTCGTTGCTCTTCTAACAGTTTTTGATGGTAACGCTCTCGATAGACATTTGTGTGCAATATAAGTTTTCGACCTGACGCTGTTGTACGACGGACTGGAACTGCTTGTGTTGTTTGTAAAAATATGGCACACCAAACAAATAATAGGAAAAATATAAATTCTAAAATGAAGGCAAAGAAAAAAAAATGTATTGAGAATTAGAAGAAAATATGTAATATATATAAGATTAAACAAAATCTTCTATAAAAATAAATTAGAGTTAAATAATATAATAAGAAGTACAGTGTACTAAGTACAATTTAAGCGGTAATAATTTTAATATACAACTTATGTTTCTGTGACACTAGGCAATAGCAGTTTAAGTCATAAAATGAAATTTTGAAATATTCCCAAATTAGTGTAAATTCTTCTATAATTATCTCCTGAAAATAATCTGTAATTTATCATACTGATAAGAGAGCTATCACAAAAGTTACAACCCTAACTTACATATATGAAGCTCTCAAAATAGCCTTATGTCGACTTAAGTATTTTAACAAAGATATAATTCAATAAAGAAAGTCGGTGAAATTCAGTTATAAAAATATAAGCAGGTTCTAAGTTGTTTGTTTTTGTATTCTTTCTTACATCTAAAATAAACTGAATTTAAATTAAGGATTAGTATGTAAAAATCAAAAAAATATAAGGTATTTTCCCAAAAAGATTTGGAAAAAAAAAATTTTTTAGCCGTAGTTAGAGGTTGTCTTTTCAGTTTTTTTTTTTTTTGTTATATCTTAGGCATTTACAGTCCGATTTTAAAGTATGATATAACAAATTGTTATGTCTCAAGAATAGTGATGTTTTGCCCTCTAGGTCTATTGACCTCAACATTAGTCTTTTTGAGGCAAACACATAGAAATAAAAATTATTTTGCACTCTGGTATATATACATACATATGTACGTGAAATATATTTATTGTTTTTTCACAGGTTTTTTTGCCAGCTAATTGGTGGCTGACTGTAGAGAATCAGGAAAAATAAAATTAAAATTTTTTTAAAATCGAAATGTATGGGTTTGTAAAAGCATTTGTTTGTTTTTTATAAATTTTTGTATATAAGTATATATAGTTTTGATTACCATCTTTGGAAAAAGTCTCCTGAAGAATCGCTTAAGCAGAAACAAAATGGCCATAGGAACATGCTTATTCCCATAAGCAATACATATGTATGTATAGTAAAGGATTAGTATTTAAAAAGGAAACAATTTTTACATTAAGAAGCATTTGCTAAGAATTAAAAAGGATCTAAATATTATTAATTGGAGTAATAAAATTTATTCGAAACTTGGGATATAATATGTGCCTCTGATTTTAAAATATAAAACATTACAAAGCAATATCTTCATACATACATTCATAACTGGCCATTACCACCCTGTTTCAAAGTTACGGTCTAGCTTCTCGCAGTACTCATGTTGTGTGTGTTAATTTTTATCCATGAGTACCGGGACCTACAGTTTAAAGTCGACTCCGAACGACAGATTTGAGAAGGTTTTTCATGGCAATCAATTACTCCCAGAGCTTTTGCCAGAAGACTGCTGAGAGGTAGTCGCTGAAAGAAATAATTTTTTCAATTTCTTTTGTTTTTTCAAGATATAAGAGCTGAGATTTGCACCCGGCGATATCGTCTTAGTAAGCCAACACACTAACCACGCGACCACGGTGACAATATATTATTTATACAATATTTTAAAGAGTGTTCTCTTTTGTATTTAAATATTGCTTTAAAATAATGGTTAAGAAAGAGAAACAGCAAAAAAATTAATCTGAAAATGGATATAAATAATAATATAATTTAACAATATTTATATGAAAAAAGTTTCTTAACTGGAAGCCTAAAAAGTGAATTTTAAATAATATCATATTGATATTAAATCTAGAAAATTTTGAGGAAAAAAAAAGTTTCATTTTCAAACTTTTTTTTTAGTATTCAATGCTTTTCTAGGCCTATCCCACTGTTAAATATATTATGCGTGTGGTCTTAGTTTTACTGTCAGCCATTCAATAAAATCATTTTGTCGCATCATCAATGAATCTTTAACAATTATGATGATCTTGTTTATTATTTTCTTTTTTTCTTGTCTTAACGTTTTATCTTCCACTAAGCCAACATTAATCAGGTAAAATGCAACAATAATTAGTACGAAATCGTTCAGTGCACATGATTTATTTTAAGAATTTTTTAATTTGTTTTTTATTCAGTTGTTTTATTTCACTGCCATCTACTGTTGGACAAACCATTTGGGCCATAAATAACATATGTATGTTTGTTTGTATATTTATAATGGTTGTATTTGTTGGTGTTTGTGTTTATGTGTATTACATCTGTTGTACAAACTAAATTTGCAGTTTATTTATCCTATTGTTGTTGTTGCTAATTAACCGGCCGGCTTTATAATACATAGTCTTATACGATATCAGCTTCCTCAATTGTTTCGTGTCGCTTAGTAGCATAAAATCAGTGAAACAAGTTCAAGGTGTATTTAAGTTGTCTAGTTATAGTCATAAAAAGACATATGGGAGTTTCCGTATAAATAAATATTTCTAAATTTTTACAATTTTATTGAGTTATGGCGGCGGCTACCTCTCAGCAGTCTTCTGGCAAAAGCTCTGAGAGTAACTAATTGCCATGAACAAGCTTCTCAAGTCTGTCGTTCGGAGTCGACATTAAACTGTAGGTCCCGGTACTCATGGATAAAAATTGACACACACAACATGACACACACCCTGTGTCAGGATTACGGCCTAGCTTCTCGCAGCACTCATGTTGTGTGTTTCAATTTTTATCCATGAGTACCGGGACCTACAGTTTAATGTCGACTCCGAACGACAGACTTGAGAAGCTTGTTCATGGCAATTAGTTACTCTCAGAGCTTTTGCCAGAAGACTGCTGAGAGGAAGTCGCCGAAAGAAACATTTTTTCATATTTCTTTTTTTGAAGATGTCGGAGCCTGGAGTCGAACCCAGAGCCCATGTCTTAGTAAGCCAACACACTAACCACTAGACCACGGCGACTACTCAGGAGTTAACCCCTACTAAATGCAGTTCATTGTATTGGAATTTTTGGAAAGCACAATACATTTTTATGACAGAACATACATTTTGTTTTTTTCTTATATTACTATTAAGCGCCTTAGGAATGAGACAAATTGCTGTGAATTGATTATTCAAAGGCCAGTGTTATACCTTCACCCTTGAATGATCAACAGCAATTGCCTCATCGTTGCATGTTGATTGTGTGGTGAGTGTCTTCGCTAAGTAGGTTTAGTTTTTATCTGCTACTTCCCAATAGGTGGCGCTTTTCTCCTATTCATTCGTTTTTTGTTGACATTGGTTAAAGTGGAATAGACTGGAATGCCGGGGAGCAGTATCTTTGTAGATGTTTTTCTTGGAGGAGGGGGACCTCTTATTTTTAAATTATAATTTTGAAAAAAACGCAAACTAACTTTTTCATTGTTTACCTTTGCTGGGATTTTAACCTGGGCCGTTGGAGTTTTTGTGCAAGCGCTCTAACCACTAACAACTGTATATTTAAAAAATATATTTGATCTTTTTTTAATTTTTTAAATGAGAATTGTTTTTGTAATGAAAATAAACTATACAGAAATAACGTAACGCAAAACGTAAGTGATTTATAACTAAGTATAACTACTAGTAGAACTTGTAACGTTTACTCAAACCAAAAAAAAAAAAAATATTTTTCCACATGCAATTGAGAAATTTAAATTCCCAAAATTCCTTTCCTTTTATATTTTTATCTGGTGCCTGTTTTTTGTTAATTGTTAAAATTTTTAATCATTAATAAAATGTCCTTTCTGCCCTTTAATTCGCACTGCAGAAGTTGCGTAATACCTCTGAGAGGGAGACCATAGGTCATTTTCATTGTGGTTGTCCAAGTCTGGCAGCCAAACGTTTAAGGTTTTTTGAGGTCCATTTTTTTTGATAGCTTGGCGCAGTGTGCTAACTTAGATCCACTTGTTTTACTCCACTTTTCTTATTTGGGTGATTTCAGTTTGGTTGTGCAATGGTATCAAAACGGCACTTTGTACTAATTGTAGTTGATCACGTTTTTGGCTGACTACCTACCTAAAATATTCGTTTTACACTTGTAGTGGATTACTCATAATTTTGTAATATATTTTTTTTTTTTTTTTTTGCAAATATTAATTAATTAATTAATTGGAAATAAACAAATAAAGCAAAATTTAAGCACGCCTCGTACATGTAAATATATTTTAAAAACAATAATAAAAAGTAAAGGAAATACATTTTTATCTTTTATAAGAAAACGCCTATATTGTCGTATGTGGTACTAAAAGAGATGTTACAATTAACATTGACAATAATAGCCACTACATGGTTGTTACACATACCAAACCTACCGCAACGTTAAAAAGCTATTAAAGAAAAGCATGGCTGTAAATCCAGCAGTCAACAACTTAAATAAAATTGAACATGCCTTGAAGTCTGCATTATTGAAATTTTACAAGATAAACATTAGAAATTTTCCTAATTATCCACATTCTTGCACATAGAAACAAACGCATAAACATTATTAAAAAAAAAAAAAGAAATAACTGACTGACTGAGTGACCAATTGGCTAAAATACAAATACAGAGGAGTTGTGAATGCCAATGAATATGAACATGGAAACATGAATGCATGGAAAAATACAACAAATAATTGACAAGTAAAAAAAAATCATTAAACTCGTATATTAATAAAAGAAATGATGAAGAGAAAGGTTTTGATTATTATTATTTTTTTTTTATAAAACATAAATGTGTGCAAAATTTAATTGCTGCCAGATATCTTGGCTTGGCTTAAATAAATTCAAACTAATTAAGAAAAAAAAAGTAATAATTAAAAATCTCTATATATATGTATGTATGTGTGAGAGTACTTGTATTTTTTATAATACCAGTACATCCAACACAAAAATTATTGCTGTATAGCGAGGCGTATGATTATTATTTCTTATAACACTCACACATCTGTTACTTTAGCAGCAACAGCTTTAAACAGCAGCTTTAAACTCCTCTAAAACTTAAGTGAAAATAGTAAAACTGAAATTAGAAATGTCCCCTTTTATATAGAAAATCTAGTTATTTTGTTAAATCCCTTCCTTTTTATTTTTCCACCCACTTACATCAGGCACTATTGTGTTGTCCTCAATCAATTAAGATGTTTATATATGATTTAGAAATATTTTATTTTTTCTTTTTAATTAGCTTTGATAGCAAAATAAATTCAATATTATTACACAAGTGCTTGGGAGA
The DNA here is from genome assembly GCA_963576795.1 of Metopia argyrocephala. Lineage (NCBI taxonomy): Eukaryota > Metazoa > Arthropoda > Insecta > Diptera > Sarcophagidae > Metopia > Metopia argyrocephala. The sequence goes on from OY756208.1 coordinate 67,224,129, forward strand.
AAAACAGGGAATTTTTATTTTTATAATACGAGCATATATGTTTTTTTTATATTCATTCATTCAACAAAGCATAAAGCTAATAAATATATCAATAACACGCCTTACAATATATCTGCTCATTATCTTTAAAAAATGCCCACGCAAAAATATTGTCCACTTTTCATTTTTATTGTTCTTAATTAATGTGCTGTCCACTGACCTGTATTATTTGGAGTTTTTTTTTTTTTTCTTTTTTTAATATTTTCTCAATACGCATTTTCGTTTTCTTTAGAGATTTATCTTATTAAAACAACACCAAACAAAAAAAAAACTTTCCTTAAAATAGTTATTAAGGAGTTATTTTGTAAATTGCAGAGTTTTACAGTATTTGCTTTCAAAAGTGATGACTTTGACATAATTTGATAAGTAAAAAATTATATGTATGCATTCATATGTATATTTATGTATATAAGTCCATGAAAAATTCTAAAAATAAAACAAATAAGAAGACAGTTTTTTATAGCAGCTAGTGCTAATTATTGAATGGCAAAGCAAAATACTATTTTTATATAAAATTCCTAGGAATTGTGTGGTGAAACTATTTTTTTTTATATTTTTTAAGCAAACACGAGTCCCTACTGAGAATCAAATCAATCAAACCGAAAATATTCACCTTTGCGAATTAGCACGCCTACAGCACTGAAATCAAATGCCAACTTAATAAAGGTAATTATTATTATTTTTTGTATTGAAAATTCGAATCTTAATTGGATCTGTATTACATACATACTTTTGTATAATTTCAGTAATCTTAGGGCCATTATTACAACTTGCCTATAAAGTGTCCAATAGTTAAAGGTAACTTTCGTTAACGGGAGGAATAAAGTGACCTTTAAATGCTTTTCGTTATTACAACTTACCTTTAAGATAAAAGTTATATATTTTTTAAAATACGGCAATACCAGAACAAGAACCGATTACTTTTTGCATTAAATTCGTGTAAAAGACACCAAGTGACAACAACACGCATGTTTACATGAATAAATAAACAAAAAAATTTTGTAAATTGTGCACTAAAAAAATGTGTTTTACTTTTTATTGAATTTACTTCTTTGTTGACAAAATAAATAAAATATTTTTGTTAATAATTCAACGAACAAAACAATATGGCAGCCTCAATAAAATATGGTAAGCTCAAACCTCAAACCCTTAAACCTCACGTTAAAAGTTAAAGGCAAGGCAATCTTCCCAATAGCTTTATCGATCAATTTTAGGTTAAAGTTTAATTGTAATAACCAAAAGCATTTTATCTGTCCGATAACATCCTACCTTTAACTAAAGGCAAGTTGTAATAATGGGCCTTAAGATCCTAATACTGATATTCTTAAGGGGATCCCCCGCAAGGAGGAGAGAACCCTGACAAGATCGGTGGCACCATAGGGTCCAAATGGACCGGAACATAAGGCTCCACCCTGAAGTAATGTTATAAACTGATGGCACTCAATTACTGCGTGGAGTCCGGTACGACGGGTGTCAAAAACTACCCAAGTGAGTAAATGCATTTCCCTTCTCACCAAAAAAAAAAAAAAAACATTCTTAGTGGACTTAACATCCTTTAAGGAATATATATAAAACAAGCGAAACCGAACTATACATATTAATAAATACCTTTGTAGAATATGAGAACATGTACCCATTTTTTTACATTTATTTTAAAACGCGTTTTTAGGAAATGAGCTACTTTTCGTTTTAATACTTAAAAAAGTTTTTCTCTTTCACTTATCTTAAAACAATTACAAATAATATATTGAAAACCTTCTAACGAACTATGGAAAATATCGAATGGCTTGACTATCGAAGTATAGGTGTCTCTTCGAGCAATTATTGCAGATTCTGTGACGTAGCGATCAAGTCATCAGAATAAGTACTAGTCAATTATGCAGTATTAATGCACAATAGCAAGAGATACTTTCGAAATTATCAAATATCGGATGGCGGTTGTCAAAATTGGCACCGACCGTAATTTTGAACTTCGTCAAAGCGACGAAACTGGGGGAAATGCTATAGAAAACCTAGTTCAGTTGAGGGCTGTACAATAGATCTACTAGTCGAATTATTTTAGTACCTCGCTTATCAGTGATTGAATGACCATCGATAATTTACTAGCTCTAATTCTGCATGATCGATTTGAGGAAACGGTTATCTTACGTAGAGGTGATGCGAACTGACCATTGGAATTGTGCGATATGATAGATTGTGATAGACATTTTCTAGTGGAATTTTCGTAAGTTGCAGTTGGAGCCAATACGACACTAACCGCAGCTGTCCTCAAAGTCGACACAACCCACGCAATCGATCAAATTCGGCTTAATTTATTTGCCAAAGTTTTAGGAGATTGGACATATACAAAGAGCTATACGCAGAGAATCCGTGGCGAACATTTAAACGATATTATACTCCACATTTCACGGTATCAATAGGTATTTCAAACGAATACAATATTTCCAACAAACACTTTGTTTTATTTAAATTTAAAGACAGAAAGAGTTTAATAAAAGACCCCATATTTATTTACATATTTATGTACTTTGACACAAAAACAGCTGTTTTTCTAACTTTTTTGTTTTTACCATAAGTAAAGTAAATAGATTACAAGTTAAGTTCATACTAAATGTTTGTTCGGCTGAATTGATTACACAGTTCTTACGACATGCAGAGCAAACTGACAATGTGGAGTTAATTCCCTTTTAGACGACATATATTTGTCATCTGACATGCCCAATTTTTTTACAAACTCGCACATATGTTATGCCAAAATTTTCCGTGTGTGTGTCAAATTTGCACTTTTACAGACGAGTTCTTCGATTAATTTTTAAACGCATTAACATATGGTATAAAATAAACCAACTGACAACAACGAAATAGTAGCTTTTGACGCCAATTTTTTTTAAGAGCCTTTACTGATAGTAGTTGCAATTGAAAAAAGTGTTAAACTGTTAAGCGTAATTCTTATATAAATGTATAAAAAAAACATTAGCCTCTGTAATGCGTAAAAATTAGCATATTGTCTTTAAATTAATATTAAAAAAGTTAAAATTAATTAAAAAAGTAATTTTTTTTATTTTTTAAACAAACTACAAGTTGTGATACCGTCAATAGGTAATAACTTTAAACGCCGCCAAATATTTTCTTATGGTTTTGCTCAAAATATAAGCATGTCAGAAGAAATTAAAAAGTACTCTTCTTTCCATTTTTACGGATGCTTTGCCAAACGACTTTTGCAGAAATAATGTTTAAATATTTTTTGCACTGAGAAATTTTACATTCCAAATGAGAGAAACATAATGCTAGTCCTTGACTTGTACAGTTAGTTCACCAACTTTTTTAGCCAATCAATCTGCCTATAAAGCAGATCGAATAAGCCCTATATGTATCTCATGTAATTGAATTTTTACTGTTGTATTCATAATATTTAAAATAAGTTTATTAAGGGCTCATTTGACAAATATCTATGCAATACGAGTATTTGTCAAATAAGCCTAAAAAAACCTATAATATTACGATAAGAGTTCGGCAGTTAGAATATTACCAAATAAAAATTTTAATTTTAAAATTTTTTTTAATAGATACATACAAAGTATACATACATATGTACTTATATACGAATAAATATTTATATTAATTAAAGAAATATCTTCATCAATTATTTTAATAGCCCAATTCTATTTTTAGATATTTATTTTGGTAATAAAAAAAAAATTGTTTATAGGACAACCTACTGCATATTTCGCTGATGCATGGGCATCAATTACATGAAAACAATCAAAATGATTTAAATATTTTTGAATGAGTATAAAATTCTATAATTGAAAGTTATTACGAGTATTTTAGGCATACATACAATGTTTAAAGTACTAGTGATTCATATTAAATGTTTACACTGACTTAGTCACTATAGCAGAAAAGAAATATTAAAGAATTCTTGTAAAAAGGCGTTCTCTTTCTCATTAAATGTTTTTATAGTTGATTTGTGTAATAAAATTAATACGCTATAGACTTTATCCATTCACATGTTGCATTTCTTATTACTCGGACAAATAATGAAACTGGTGGAAAAGCTTTAATATCAAGTAGCAATAATTAAATTTCTGTAGTTGACTTTTATCTTTTCTCATTTTACTTTTAGAAAAGGATACAAGTTTTTTATAGATAATCTATATGCCAGTACGTAAAGAAAAAACTTTGTACACCTATTTTAGAAAATTGGAAGATTATGAATATTTGTTTCAGTTTATATGAAGAGAAACGTATAGAAAGTACTTTTGTTTTAATAAAAGTGTTTAAAAACTATATTACTTAATTTAACAAAGAAAAAATAAAATATGTATCAATATCTTAATTTTTAATTTGGAAATAATGTTATTTATGTCATAAGTAAATTTTTCATTATATATTTTTTATAATAATTCGAGATCGAATCCTTGGTAGAATGTTGAAAGTTTCTTACTAATTAATTCCTGTTTTTTCAATAGACAGATACTTTAATAAATCAGATAAAAAATATTTAATCTCAAATGTGTTGCTTGTGGGGATAAGCCACGGCCATTTATTCTCTGTTTAATATACTCATCAGCAGTATCAACAGGTCAACCCTTGGAGAAATAAAAAAACATCTGTTGTTTTCATTTTATTTAAAATCTGATACGGTAAAAGCAAAATGAAATAAAAATATTTTATGTTTGATTGTTTGACATTCAGATTTTCTTTCGACAAAATCCAATGGAAATCATAAGATTTGGAGAATAGTGTAGTAGTACCTTTAATAGTATTTAATCCTCATTTGTTAATTGTTAATAACACAGTAGTTTTTTTTTATAAAAAAAAATTTTTTTCCGGTTTGACATTTAAGAATTAGACAAACAAATAAATAAAAATTGGGCATCCCAAAATAGTTACACGAAAATAGAACAACTTGTAGCTTTCATATGAATGTGAACTAAGTACGTGTGTATGAAATAGAACATTTATTTTGTTTTATGAAACGTTTTTTATAGTTTATTTGAATAAAAAGTGTGTTGATAAAACAAAAAAGTGTTCTTTAAAGCTTTTGTTTGTTGTGCCTGTCTAAAGCTACGGTCACATTAGGCAAATATTTGACGAAAAAAACGTAACAACTATTTTTTTGAAATACTTATATAATGCAAATATTTCTTATTATGTAAACATTTCTTCAAAAATTGTTTAAAAACGATATTAATAAGAAAAAATATTTGGATATATAATTAACTAAACTTTAAGAAATGAAAAATTGAAAAATAAATATTTTCATAAAATAGTGGTTACGTTTTTTTCGTCAAATATTTAACCAATGTGACCGTTGTACCCAATGTTGTGTTTTTAAATATTTCGCACAGTTCATTTTGTATTAAAATATACTTATATTGAAAACAAAAATATTTTTTTAAACCTTCTGTTAATGCCTATCTAGGTAGACAGAGCTTTACATTTAGAATACCATATTCATAATTGTTTTTCTAATGATAACTTATTCATAATCACAGCGTGTTATGTTAGATTTAGATCTTTATCTATTTACGTGTTCATTTTTAATAAAAATTTAATGTTGAATATTTAATGCCACGTAAATCTATGCTCCACATACTTATATAACTGATGTTCGTTATAAAAGTGTTCGACTTTAAATTAAAATACGGTTTGAAATTTCAATTGGATATATAATGGAATCCACTTCGTTCATATACTTAAATCACCACTTTCTCTAATCAAACTACCATCTTTAATTAGCCCTAGAAAAATGTTAAATGTTATGCTTATCTTGAATAATTGGGAATATATTTTTATGTATTTCACAGCGTCCTACACGAAATTATATACTACTATCCATTTAAGCATTTAGGACTAATTTTGCTAACTCTGATCCTTTTATTTAATGCTGTAGAGACTTTAACAGACTCTTTTTATATATCAATGTTTCAGTAAATTGTAATAATAATTAAATGTAAAATTTTATTTGCTTTAAATAATTAGAGAAAAGGGAGAAGAATGTTATTATATTATTATGTTAGGGAAAACCCTTTATGTTTATTACATATTTATTTATATAGTATATGCCTGTATTCATAAAAAATAAAATAGTTTTATTAATTGCTTTTTTGACAATTACTCCATAAAAATATGTCAAATAAGAACTCTATAAACCAATTTTATTTTTTATGAATACGGCCATTAGTCTGTAAGAATTGTAAATTCATAGACTCTAGATAAATAAATAAATAAAAAAAATTAATTAAAAAAAAAAAAAATAAAATAAAAAATTATTTTCAAACTTTCTTGAGTTTCATTTGATATAAACCAATGCGGTCAAATTAGACTAAATAAACTAGGTATCCGTAATAAATTTATCCTTAAATCTCAGAAAATATTTAATGCTTTAGTACAAAACCTTTGAGGCAACACTTCAGTGTACCTTTCTGGATATTGCAACAACATGGTATTGAGTGTCATGCTTATAGTATTTGATTTATAAAAATATCATCAAATGTAACTATAAATACATTTTATTGAATGTGAAGACTTTGGTAATTAAAAAGAATAATTTATTTGCAAGCACTAAAAAAAGTAATTCCTGACGAAGCTACAAAATATAAAAATTAAAAGAAACTAATAGACCTAAACACGAGATAACGTTTTAATTTAATTAAAATAAGAAGGTCAACAGAAACCTAATACTCGAACCAGTAAAACTAGAAAAATAAAAAATCACAGTAATTTCAGTGTTTGCCCGTTAACCTTTAAGAATGAGCCTTTTAGTTTATTAATTGTTCTAATTTAATTCCAAACAAAAACGCACTTTGTAAATTTAAGCAGAAGAAATTTAAACGTTATTTTGAATATGAGATCCCTCTATATTATGTTTTATTACAATATTTGCTACTTCTTTGTATAGTTTTCCCAGGAGTAGCGAGTTATTGCACTGAATAAAATATATAACGAATCTCAAGCTCTAAATTTACAATTGAAAATTATTTAAAGTAAATGATCAACAAAACAAAATAATGCAATTTATTAAAGAGAATATTTTGAAAATATTTCTTTCAAAATTTTTTAAAATTATTTTAATTTTAATCAATTTACTTACTTGTGTTTTGTGTTTTGTATAAATAATTATTAAAACTATTCTTAAAATGGCAGGATTTTAAAAAATTAACTAAATTGGAGGATAATATTGTTGATAGCACAGATGTAAATGTTGTTAAGGATGATGGCGTTGATGATGAAAATAACGCTGATGATGATTTTGAGGATTGATTTTTTGTTGCAGCTGTTGTTGCTGTCTTTATTGATGTTGTTTTTAAATATTTACACATACTATTTATGGTAACTGTATCACAATTTGCTATTGATGGTATATATTTTGAAGAATTCCCATAATAATCTTGTATATGATCTGATGATGATTCCATAAAATTTCTTTTATGTAATAAAACTGTACGTGGATCAGCTTTTGGCTGTTTTAATGCAATTTCAGGACAAATAATTTCCATTTTATATGTGTGAGTATGTTTAATACTTTTAATGCTTTTTTTTTAATACTACTTTGTTTTTTGTTTATTAAAAATAATACTGTTTTGGTAGTGTTTACTTTTTCGTTTTTATTTTGAAATATTCTTGTTGCACATTTATAGTTTAAACACTTGAGTTTTTTCTAATATGTATTCATTTTTTTGTATCAATTAAATTTTTTTCTGCTTTTCCTTATAAATTAATTTTAATTTTTCTTTTCTTTTAAACTTATTAGTTTTACTTTTTTTGATTCGATAATTTTTCTCTTGTTTTAATTTTTTATTTATATTTTATTTTTTTATTCTTTATCTAAATGATGTGTTTATTGTTTGACAAGCAAATTGAAATTAATACTCAAGTATTACTAAACCCTGTCTTATAAAAGTCTTCGGCTAATAAGTATTTGTGTTGGCAAAACTAATCGTTTAAACGTATTTACTCTATTGTTGCTGTTGTTTGTGTTGTTGCTGTTTTAGCTTACTTCGTCTACATTAATAATAATATTAATAACGTATCACTGTATTCTTTTTAAATATAATAAACTTCTATAGTAGCTCACTAACACTCGTATATGTAAAAATTGAAATCACAGAGATTTACAATGTGTGTGTCGGGTGTAAATCATAAACAACTTCTCAATAACCAATCATTAAATTGCTTTAGTGCCCACACATGCATAACTTGGCAATGGCACAGTGGGCTTGAATGTAAAACAGTTACTCTCGCTCTCTCCCATTATTCACACACACTGACAGGTTTAATACTTTGCGGAATGATCAACATGTGTAATAAAGCGGTATTTACGATTTTCGCCGTGCTCACGCATACTCAGTGTTTTGCTTCTGTTTTGTTTATATTTTCTCTGTTGCTAATCTTGTTAATAATGATGATGTTGCTGTTTAATCATATTGTGCAATTATAAATGTTAAACACAAATTATATGACGACAAGAGAAACTTTTACGGGAGAGTATTAATGGAATGATATAGTAGTCATCGTTTTTTAAAAATACAATCTTTATCCTCGTGTTAAACGTACGTGGTTTTTGCTTAAAATCATTTTAAAAACAATTAATAAAAATAAAGCCAAGAATCAGTTTGTTTATATTTTTGCCTCTCTTCACACACAGCTACCCACAAACACAATTTCAGGTACTTGTAAGTCTGTGTAAAGAGGAAAAATTATGAATGAAATCTTAAATTTGTAACTGCACACGAAGCGTGTCATTGATGATCGCGTGCTTGACCGACTACCGTAGCTGTTTAAAGGTTTAGAGGTTTCAAACAGTTTGTCACCCTTTTTTTATAAGTCATTTATATGAGTACAAATGTATTGGTTGTTGCTTGTGTTTGCGTTGTTTGATAACAAGTTTTTAATAACCTATATACAATGTAGGTATGTACCTTGTTTGTAATGGAAAGATTTATGGGTCCATTATGGATGGCAATTTAACTTGAGTTACATTACCAGTTGCCAAAATGGTGATACCGATGGAAATTCTGAACGGAAAGCTAGCAACTGAGGTGCTAAATGGTGAATATTTTGTCAACTGTTTTATTGTAAATAAGTTTAATGGCACCGAAAACTAAAAAGTATGTACATATATATGGTCGCAAGAATTAAAGAAAAAATCGAAAATACGTTTTTTGCATCATTTTTATCAGGAAAAAATATGCGTCGATTGGTCCCGGTCCCAGATTTCTACGATGAAAATAAATTCACTTACACCGTCTGCGTATTGAAAAATACCAGTCTCTTTGTTCTACTTTCATACAGGATTTTTGGCTCTGGTGAACATTTAAGGTTTTGTCAGTTACAGCGTTCTTTAATTCTTGCGACGATATGTATATTTTTTGATTTCATTTCTTATTATACCAAAAACAACGTGGATTGAGCCATTCTCAAATTAAAATCATTGACATGGGAATTCTGGAAATTGTTTTCTACAATAAACCTTATAGCCTTACATACTTTTAAAACTGGCTGCAATAGCTCCAATTTTGTCTGAAAATATCTTTTAGAGCTATAAAATGTGTATGAATATAAGTATATAAACTAATAAACTAACTTGACATTTCTATACTGAAAGTGCAGGCAGTAATTCTAGTAGAATAGAATAATCACTTATATGCCACCTAATAAATGTTAATTTAATTTCTTCTTCATTATCATTAAAAAATAGATCCACCAAGGCTATCATATTATAAGTTTATTTCTTTTTTAATTTTCAAAATATTCACACCACAATTCAATTATTTATTCTTATAGTTGTCTATATGTCAAGAGGGCAACTGAAAACTTTGAATTTTTAATTCAGTAACGTTGCCAACAAGCTCAAATTAAGTTGCCATCTATAAACGTCTCATTAAAAGTAGCACATTATGTGAAAGTGTATTGAACAAATTTCATAATTTCAAATATCATATTCTATTCTCAATCAGTTGTAGAAGTTGTCTATTGTTTATATTAAAATTATATATAAATGTTGTATAAATACAGAGGATGTCCTAAAATTAACACACAATTTTAATTTGCCGCCATTTTTAAAGTAAGTTTTTGGCAACCTTGAATGATACAGCAGCATTTTTTCATTTTTAACCAATATTTTAAAATTCCATACAAATTACAGATCATTTTAACAAATATTTTAATAAATAACGACTTTTAATCAAAAATTAATGGGAGGCAAATTATAGCATTCGATATCGAGAAAAGTTTCATAGAATTTTAAAACACTTTACGAAGAAAATTTAATCGATATCGACTGCCCTCATGTTGCCTATAATCATTTTATATATGAGTGTTGGCAAATTTGTAAAAATTACAAAATAATCCTTATACGAGGGTAGTTTGAAAGTTTGTAGTTTGAGGTAGTTTTGTTAGTCTAAGATTGAAAATAAGAGCCTGGTTATTAAAATTATTTTATTTTTCAATATAATCTTCTGAAAATTTAATTGGGGTATTCAAACGGTATCCTATCAAGTCATATTGTCATAATATCATAAAATTTTAAAATAGTTTAAAAAATTTGTTGTTGGTCTTTAAATAAAAAAGTCATAAAACAATGAGACTTTTCAACCTATGTTTATCATTTTGTCATAAATCGGAAAATAAAAAATAATCGGGTATCTTTTGCAAAACGAAACTTAGTGAAAGTGAAAAAATTAAAATTCGATTTGATATATTTTTTTTATTCATTGTATTAATGAATATTAACATAACTTCTTTCCTTAATTATAAAACTTTAATATACCAGTAATTTCCATAATACAGTTTTATTTGTATATAAAAATTACTCGTTTTCAATTTCACTACTTTTCGTTTTGCAGAACATGCCCGAATAAAAATAATAAAAAAATAAAATGAAAAATATTAATATTTATATTTTTCATTTTATATTTATTATTTTTCATTTTGCATTTTTTTTTTTCTTAAGGAAACCTACAATTGTCGTATTTGTATTTACAAAAACCGTTGTTAGCGCAAAATTGAATAATATTTTAATTGTATATACAAAAAATTTTTGTTGTATTTACAATCTAGTTTTTTCTGTGTTATACTAAACTATGACGGGTTGTTCACAGCAATCATATTTTGTCGTTTTATTGTTTTATGATATATGACTTTAAAACGATCATTTGAATCTCCCAAATATTTTTCTAGCAATTTTATCCCTTGAGTAAAGTAAATTTAAATCGTTTACGCCAGCCATAGCATCTTCATTTGTGATAAAACATTTGTTGGTTAGAATTTAGTCAGAGGAAGCTAGTTAAATCAGTAGAGTAACGTTATATTTTCTCTTTGTAAAACACTGATTTGATTTGAAGTACTTAGAAGGTTTGTCAGCAAGAACTTCTTTTTTTTATGTGGGAACAGGCAGAAGTAGAGAGAGCCAAATCAGAAGAATAAAACTATCTTGTGGGATGGTCCTTGTGTGAATGTAAAGTTATTTTTTTTTTGTAACCCAAGTTGTTTTCCTCGAATTTCCAAATTCAATTGATTCAAAAGGTTACAATAATATTACGAATTCAATGTCTTACTTTTCTGAAAATAGTCGATCAATAAAATACCCTTGCAATATAATAAATCCTTGCCTGGACCTTACTAGCCAATTGGACTGTTTTTTGTTTTGAATTATTCTTTTGCCGTATCATCAACGTTATAAGACGATGATTAAAATGATTACATAATACATAACATTAAAATTAAAAAATTAAAATGATTAATTTTTTTTTAATTCAATATATTTTATTCGTCTATCATCTAATATCGTCATATCGTGTACTTTAGCTATGATTCAAAAGCTCTGTTGGGGTTTTTGATATCCTCAACTCTTGGTTGATTTTCAATGCATTCACGACCATGTTTAAATTCAGCAACCCAATCCACTACTTTTAAATATAAAGGAGCACTTTAGAGAACATAAATGTATACTCGTATGAAGCTTTTAGTAAATTTTTAGGGTAAAGTGTTTCCAACTCAGAATCAATCTTAATTAAATTAATTATTTGGAGTTATTATCTATGGACTCTTGGTAATTTTTAGGAATATATAAATTCTGTGGCTTTTCGACAGCAGAGATTAACTAAGAAATATTCAAAATCTTTTCATTTTCATTAATTTTGTACCATAGTTTATTAAGTTTGCTAGTCAGATAGTTCTGTGATTTAAGTTGAATGTATCAAAATTTCTCAGTCATGCGTAATTATTTTATTTTGGATAGGTAACCAAAGGTGTGTGTGACTTGCCGTTTTCAGGATGGAATATAATATATTTGTTGTTGACTGTTTTCTAACTACTTATTCATACTACGTATTCAAAATTTATTTTATTAGTTTGCAGCGGTTTCATTGTGGACTCTAGATATGTACATATGTGTGATCTGCCTCTGTACGCTATTGTTTTTTCCGATAGGAAAATTCTTTACAGTGGTTTTTTATCAGGTTAATACTAATCTATAAATCCACATTTTAAACTCATTTCTGCAGGTATGTATGTCCCTTTTACACAAGAATTACTCAATAAAAATAAACCGTTACAGGTGTGCTATGAATGGTGAATAACAAGTCCTTCAAATTTGTTTTTTGTTTTTATGATTTCCAAAATTTATGTAATACAACTTCTGTTAAAATAATTTCAGCACTTCTAACAATATTTTATGCTTTCATTAGAGTTGATTTGCAATAACAATATCTTAGAAAGTGATGATACAGAAATGTTAACTGATTGTTAATAAAGCAAAAGTAAAAACAAAAAGTCATCGTTATACCCACTATTGTCATTAATCTGTCAAAAATGCTTGTGGAAAAGTTGGCAAATTGTTATTTTTTTCACCGTTTTTAATTTATTTATATTTAGTTGGCATATCTTGTCTTATTTTAGTTTTTATTAAACTGTAATGATGAATCATGATCACTTGTCAAAAATAACTTGGAAGCACCCAGCCTTGATATTTTACTTTTCCGTCTCTCTTGCACACAACAACAACAAAAAATCAATAGTGAATATGTGCCGGGAATTTCCAAAAACAAAACTACCAAGAAATGAATATTTTGTAAAACTACAACAGCAGCACCAACTATATATGTAATATGAATTAAAAAACAAAAAATAAAAGCAAATGTGATTGAAAATTAAATATTAAACAACCAACAATCCCCGGTGTAAAGGTAAAAATAACAAATTTATAATCAAAACATTGTTATACTCTTGCAAGATCACAATACCCATTACCCAGATTAAAGCTTTGTTAAGCACAATTTGGTTTAAAGTTTAATTCTTAAAGGTAAATTGTGTTTGGAAAATAACTTAAATTGTTAAAGTCTGAATCAACTACAAAAAAACTAACCAGACAGATTATATTTTTTTTTTTAATTTTTTTGTAGGTGATTTACATATAAACCGGCTATTTTTTATATTAAACATATGTACATATGTGACGTTCAGTAATACTATTAATAAAACACAACAACAAAAACAACAAATATGTTAATATTAATTTAATTTTTTTTTTTCATTGCTGTTGTACATTTATACACACCCATATATGAATTATATGGAGCGTGCGGTTAAACACTCGCTGAGTTTGCGCAGCAATACAAATTGATAACACGTTTCTTCTCACGTTTTACATTTTAATTTTTTTTTCTTTTTTTTATAGTTGTTTTAGTAGTTATTTGATATTGAAATTATTGTGTTTTTTTTTTCTTTTTTTATACATTTTAGTTTACTATTGTTTTTGTTTTTAAGAGATATTGTATTTATTGTATATGATTATACACTCAGCGGTAAAATATTTGTAATTCTTTAAAGTAAGATCTTTAATAGAAAATTTATATTGAAAAAGTTTAATAAGGTATGTTCACATTAGGCAAATATTTGAAGAAGAAAGTGAAACCACTAGTTTAATGAAGCGCTTATTGTGTTATATACATAATTGGGCATTACAGCACTGTGTCGGTGTTAATGCCTAGCTTCTCGCAGCACCCATATTGTGTGTGTTAATTTTTTCATTCTTGAGTACCGGGACTTATAGTTTAAAGTCGACTCCGATCGACAGACTTGAGAAGCTTGTTCATGGCAATCATTTACTTGCAGAGCTATTGCCGGAAGACTCCTGAGAGATAGTCGCCGAAAGAATTAATTTTTCATGGACGACAAGACGTGCAAATAACAAAAGCGATTTATCAAAACGGGTGTTCTGTTCGGGTGACTTAAAAGAAAATGTTTATTCGAAAAATCATCTTTAGCACTGATGTCCATTTCTGGATGGACGGGTACATGAACAGACAAAATTAGGCGATACCAATCCACACAAGATCTAAAAGCGTACAATGCATCCCGAAAAAAACGCTGTTTGGTGTGGATTTTGAGCTGGTTCTTTCATTGAGAACGACTTAGAACAGACTTTAACTGTCAATGGTGAGCTCCCCCCGGGGATATAGAAAAGGCTGCTGGTGATTATCTCCATCAGTGGCCTCTTTTCTCCGGGGAATATCGGGTTCAACCTAGCCCTGAGTGTTGGTTATGTTTGGTGCATGGCCTTTATGCCACTCTTACTTGGGGTACTTGTCCCTTTAAGTACGCGTGGCTGGAATTTCTGGCGTTCTCAAGAACTAACCAGAGATCCCTTAATCTGGTACTACGGGCATCAGGAGCCCCCGTTTAACCGGGGACTCCTTGTCATTCAGGAAGTGAGGTTAACCGGTTAACCGGTGCGGTCCTTGGGGAAGTAGACGTAGTGGTTGTGTTAGTACTAGGTAGAAACCCCTCAGCAAGGGGGGTATCACTACCCAGACAGTGGTGGTGTTAAATTGCCAGCTCGGTGCTATGGGCTCTCTTTTGAGCGCCGTGCCCTCGCTCATGAGTGAGATTAGAGGGCACCGGCATAGAGTGACGGTGGTTGGGTGCATTGAACTCAACTACCGCTCCGGCAACGGGCGGCGTGTGATATGTCTACGGACGGTGCGCACGTTAAACCCATACACAGTTGTCAATGGTGAGCGCCCCTCCCCCTCCCCTCGGGGTTGCAGTAAATGGTTTCTGGTGATTTGCGTCACACCAAGGGCCTGTACTCACCGGGGAATATGGAGTTTACCTAGCTCTGGGTGACCTGGCGCTCGCTATAGGCAGATAGGTTGGTAGTTTATTACTGACACTCTCAGAAACTGACCAGAGAAACCTACTCTAATCTGGTACTACGCTCATCAGGAAGCCCCCGGTTTGCCTGTGCTTCCCTGTCATTCGGGGAGTGAGGCAAATCGGCCTGATGGTTTGAGTACGGCCCTTCGGGGAGTACACGTAGTGGCATTGGTATATGCTGGGTAGTAGTTTTAACCTCAACAAGGGGGGTTGCTACTATCCAGGCAGTGGTGGTGACGAAATTGTTAATCGAATTTCCATGGGCTCTCTTCTGACCGCCGTGTCTTGGATATGTCCGAAATTAGATGGTACCGGCTTTAAGTGGCGTTGGCCAGACGCTTAAATTTGACTACCACCCTTTACAAAGGGGTGGCATGTGGTAAGTCTCATGACAGGTACGCACGATAAACTCACTATAGTTGTCAACGGCGAGCACTATACGTCGATGATTCCAACTTCTTTTGGACTGAACTGAATGATTTAGACACCAACCCACATGTCGTTCAACCGGATGGCACTAAGTACCACATAGTTCATGCAACACTGAGTATTCTGCACCAGTTATTTCAGGGCATAGTAATCTCACATGGAAGTTATGTTAACTGGCTCTGACCCAGGTAGATTTTTTCTTGTAGGATTTTCTTTGATAGCAGGTGTATGCAAATAAGACGCCTCATCTGAAGTTAAAGTTATTCAAGAATTTCTAATTTCTAAATATTTTTGTTTGTTTTTTTTTTTTATTTTTATATAGGTCAAGATTGAAAAACTGAGCAAATTTTGCCCATTCTAACTTAATTTCATTAAAATTTTCTGGTGTAACCACTTGATGAAGAATCAATTTCACCGTAGATTGAATTTTGACAGAAAAATGTTGTTGTTGTATATTGTTTTTATTACTATTCGTACTCTCTTTCCTAATTAATTATTGGCATTGTTTGTTTTGCTGTATTTTTGTTTTTATTATGATTTTTATTTATATTTTTATTTTTTCTTCCTTCTACCTTCCACTGAAATTCGTTGTATTTATTTGTTTATATTTTGCAATTCGTTGTCTGTTGTTTTTTTTTTAATTATTTTTTTTTTGTTTTTTTTTTCTTTTATTTCTTTTTATTGATTTATTATTATAAATATAAATTTTTTTGTTTTAATGCAACAGTTTGTTTTCGATACCACATTATACGGGCATGTAGTAGACTTATAAAACGGAAGTAACTCCGCCGCCTTTGCGGCTACGACAACTTTCGTCTGTATATGGTTAAGCACATGCATATGATTTTTATCTACAAACATATAAGTGTGTATGATACGCACTTGCTGTGCTGCTCAATGGAATGATTAAACGGGTAAGAATACGTACGTTTCTTTTGCAATACTTTTGTTGTCAGTTTTTCTTTGTGGTCTTCTTTTCTTACACTCTTGTTATTTATTCATTCATTCATAAATAAAGTTTTTGCTTGCAGTATGTAAAACTATTAAGAAATAAATTAGATATTCAGCAAACATAGATTGAAGGTTCACAAGTCGTCATGGCATATGTAAATACATGTAGAACAAATATTTAGTCCAATTCTAAATAAAAAAATCCCCGTGCTGATTACCTTCAAACCAATTGGTAGACCAATTTTTTTATGGAAAAACATTTTTAGAAACAATTCTTCTTTTTAAGTTAATAAAAAAAAATCACATAAATGCCTACAGTGGATAATATACCAATTTGACTCTTGGTGGGTTGGTTCAGGTGGCGCCTGAATTAACAATTTACACTACGCTGTAAAATAATGTGATCATGATCCATATTGATCCAAGTACTTGAGCAAGTTTATTGATGACCAACAATTTTGGCAATAAAAATTCTTGAAAACTTTGTTCATGTACAGAATTATTAAATTTTATGAAATGGTAAGCAAAGATATATTTAAATACTTAGGCTTAATTTAAATATTTTGAATTTTCAATTTTAAGAGTTCATAACGGCCATATTGTTAAAGCCACATCCGCCAAATTAGTTTTCATTAATTCAATGTGTTTTACCAAATAACCGCGGACATATATCATTCAACAACATGTACAAATAACACAATTGTTTTGTCAACATGAGTGACTAAACTGGCTCTAATTTTTTTTTGAAAAATCATCCTCAGTGTCAACAGTGCCTATTTTGGGATGAATGGGTAAGTAAATTAGAGAATTTGAAACGATACAAATGTTTGATTTGGATTATGGGCTGGTGCCGTTATCAGTCCACATATTTTGTAAACCACGTTGGCCAAACAATCGCTATCTATCACGAAAAGTGCTATAGATAATAATTATTTAAGGATATCATGATCTCAAGTGATATAAATTGGTCACCACTGTCAACAGCGATGTCAATTAATAATTACCATATTCTTTATGCTTAAATTGGATGCTCTGGACACCAACGACATGAGGTTTCAAAAGGATGGCGCTACGTGCTACATCGCTCATACCACTTTGAATATTTTACACAACCGATTTGAGAGCACGATCATCTCACGTCGAAGTGATGTGAACGAGCCACCGAAATTATGCGATTTGACCCCGCAGATGTCACAAAAGTCCTCAAAGCTAAAATAACCTATGCCAGCGGTCAAATTGAACCTTATTTATATGCCACAATAATGTATAATTGGACTTTCTACAGAGATAAGCTTGTGAGGGACATCTGAAGAATGTTATAGTCCACGAATAAAAAATATTTATGATATGTCACACACATTTTGTTTTATTTAAATCTAAAGATAAGAAGCGCTTAATAAAAAACTCGATAGTAAAAATTTTATAGAGTACTAGCTGAACCTGGTATGGTTCGCTACCCCCCTCGTTATAAAATTTATATATTCTGCAGACAGTTGTGGGAGAAAGAGAATGGGGCTACCCCACTATTTTAATTAAAATGTATTTTAAATTTAGGGTAAAGCCGTTAATAAACGTAGTAAAGAAGTAGAAGCAGGAGTGTGCATGGTCGAAAAATATTATCATATAATAAGTGATCCACTTTTCTTTCATTACCAATACCATATATAGCAAATACTGCCGTCGTTGGTCAAAAAATGCTCAAAATATGACGATTTTAAATGTTGGATTATATGGGCGGTGCCACGCCCCTTTGTCCAATCAAAACCTCATATAGCCTATTATTCCTTCTAGAGTCACAGCAACATTCTGTGAAAATTTCAGGAAAATCGGTCCAGGGGTTTGGCCTCCTATAAAGCACAAACAAGCAAACAGACAGACATTCATTTTTATATGTATGGATTTATTGGTAGTAAATACGAGTACACAATTGGGATATTCACAACCTAGCAGAAAATAGTGTTTGCCAATGAGTTATTTTGTAGAGGAGAAATTGTGAACAATCACTTTCTCATGTGCATTATTGATACATGATTTTTATTTGAAATGAGCGAATTGTATAACAAATCAAAAACAATGCCTTACCGTGTTGCATTTTAAGAAGCTTTAAGGTATGAATAAACAATATAAGGCTTCCATTATTGTTTACTATTTTATTTATTGCTGCCAAATCTTAAAAATTTGGAAGCCTTATATTGTTTTTATTATATTAAAGCTTCCAAATATGCTAGAGGATAAGGTGTTATTTTTAATTTTTTGTACTATTTACTTACTGGTTGCAATAAGTATGCATTTCTATTACACTTTATCGGCTCATTTCAAATTAAGATCATGCAATTGATTCGCACAAGTAATTGGTTGTTTACAATTTCTCCCTTACAAAATAACTTACTGGTAAGCACTATTTTCTGCTGGAATAAAGTTATTATTTTTTATTTTTTTTTTTATTTTTTTTTTATTTTATTCTGTAAAGTAAAAAGTAACAAATTTTTGATAACCAAACATCATAGCACACTTTGTGAGTACCCCAAATATAAATATATTTTAATTCGTTAACTATATTCTTCTATTAATCCTACCAGGAGCCGTAAAAGTTGAGTTCTAAAAATAAGTAAAGGAAACCCTTCATAAAAGTATAGATCAATAAAAATTTGGATTTTAACATTTATTATTTCAATACCAAAAAATTAAATAATTATGTTTTTAAAGAAGCTTTAATGCTCTTATCTCATATAGAAGATTACATTCTTTTACATATCTGCTTTAACATTAAGTTAAATGATTTATAAGTTCTTGTGTGGTATTAACAAGATAGATCGTTAGACAGCTTGATTGGAAAAGTGTTAAATATTTGGTATTAGAAACACAGAATTACAACAACTTTTTACAACATGATTAATCCATGTTTTCTGTACAACAACAATTTAATATTCATAAGCAGCAAAAATTAATTGACATCTTAACACTTTTCTTTTAGTCTTCTTTTCTTTCTTTTTTTAACAATAAATTTTATTTTATGTACACTCGTTTCGTCACTTAAAACTATTTAAAGCGATAATTTGCACTATATTTCTGTAAATACATAGATCAGGTATTGTATGAACGATCATATTTTAGGCATTTTATTATAAATTTAATTTTTTGTATTTAGACGATAGGCGTTGAATTGTTTTTTAAAAGGTATATTTTTCTTTAACCGCTCATTTAAAGGAAAAACAGGTAATTTTATTTTTAATTTTTATTAAACACCTTTCTTAAACGATCATCAACGTAAAACTAAAAATTGTTCAAGAACTTGCAACTTTAATTGAGCACCACCACCACCACCAGCAAATACTATAAATGCCATAATCAGCTCCCCTGTCCAGTAGTGTATGTTCATTATTTTCAAAGCACCTACAATAACAGAATGCAACAATGACGGCTCAACGTTTCCTACCAATTCTTACTCTTCTTCCTGAGTTAAACTTACCAAACGCAGGTACATTCTCAAAGTAATAAAAAAAAATTAAATGAAATGAAATGAAATATAAAAAAAAAATATTGCAAAAAATGCTAATGAAATGTTGTGTAATGCAAATGTTTCAATAAACAATAATCAAAAAATAAAAAAAATCATTGCCCATACAATGCAAGTATTTAAAATTTATTAAACAATTGGTGACATTCTGTCTGTGTTGCAAATACAAGTTGCAGTTGAATATGATTTAAGGCAATTAAAATTCGTTTAATGCTTTCCAGATTTCAAATTCCTACATATTAGCAACGTTTTTAGATATATATGCACTCGCAAGCTTTGTTTATGACTGCATTCTCATACTTCATACATTAAAATGTGTGTAAAGAACAGAGAAATTAAATAAAATGATAAAAATTAAAGTAAGATTTTTTGTAATTGATTTGCACATGTCAACTTGACAACAAACAATATTATAAAAAACAAAAAAAAAAAACAAAAAAAAATAAATAATATCGTATGTTTAGGAATGTTAGTTAAGAACACATGCCGTACTAAGCTTGCAGAACATATGCACAAATATACCTCAAATGTACAAGTACATTAATTACACTGCGCTAGTCGCAAATTTTAACAAGCTGGGCACCCTGCTGGTAAAGTATGAGTTCGAGTACGCTGAATTTAATGGCATTAGGCATTTTAAAAATTTTGATTGAATATTCACATACGAGGGCGGATTGATATTGACGCTACCTTAGTAGGAAAAAAAAACATTTTTTTTTTTCAAAAACCATTCATTTCTCAACATAGTCTCCTTTTAGCTCAATATACTTAGTAAGACGATTTTCCAACTTTTTTATACCATCTGAATAATACGATTTTGGGAACTCCTCAAAATACGCATTAGTTTCGGTAATCACTTCTTTGTTTGAGATGAATCTTTTTCCTGCGAGCCATTTTTTCAAGTTTGGAAACAGGAAAAAGTCACTAGTGGCTAAATCTGTACTACAAGGTGGATGATCAACCAATTCGAAATGGATTCGTATCTAATGCTGTGTGAACCGGTGCGTTGTCTTGAAGAAAGAACACTTTTTTCTTGTTTAAATGTGGTAATTTTTCCTTGATTGAATCAACCAATTGATCCAATAATGCACGATAATACTCTCCTGTGATTGTGGATCCCTTTTTAAGATAATCAATGAGCAATATTCCGTGTGCATCCTAAAATACAGTGGCCATAACCTTGCCAGCCGATTTCGCTGTCTTCACCTTTTTCGGAGCACTTCCACCAGCTTCCACTTATTGCATAGATTGATTTTTGGTTTCAGGTGTGTAGTGGTGGACCCACGTTTCATCAACAGTTATTAATCTGCACCAAAAATCAGCAAGATTATGCTTTATCATGTCCAAACACCGCTGTGAAGTGATCTGTCGAACTCGTTTTTGTTCAACACTGAGCAAACGCGGCACCCATCTTGCCGATATCTTTTTCATATGCAAAAGTTTTTGCAAAATGTTGAACACACGTTCATATGATATGCTTGCCATTTCAGCAATCTCACGTATTTTGACCCGGCGATCATTCATAACGATATCGAGGATTTTCTTGATATTTTCTTCAGTAAACACCTCTTTTGGCCTTCCTGTTGATGGTATTGTTGCAGTGTTTGTTCGGTCCCGTTTAAATTCAGCAATCCAATATTTTACCTTATAATATGACGGAGCAGATTCGCCGTAATGTTTATCAAGGTTTTCTTTTGTCTTTTTCGCCGTTTTGCCTTCCAAATAATATTGTTTAATCACTACACGAAATTTACTTCTTTCCATTTTCCAAGAAACACAAAAGTTGCTTACTTCATACGACTGCAACAAATAAACTAATTGATGAATTTGGCTAAAATTTTAACAGCTGACATTTGAGAGATCGTAATTTCTAAGAAAGAAAAAGTTTTTGTGTTTGTGCTGCCATCTAGCGCTAGGTAGCTTCAATGTCAATTCGCCGTAAATAAATAGGAAATTTTAACGAATTTTTTTTTGCAATTTTTTACCCGATTTTGAAATTAATTCGAATACGTGTTAGCAATTTGTATTGATTTTTCGTGAAAATAGATTTTTGGAGAAAAAAATAAAAATGTCATGTAATCTTGCATTTATTCAACAGAGTTGAATTGATTTAAATTTAAAAATTATCCCAAACAATATAAAAATACCATTTTTTTTCCACTTTAGCATACAAATTTTAAATCGCGAATGTCACGAATACGAGCGCTAACTTCTAAAAATGGATAATGCCATTGAATTCAGCGTACTCCAATTAGCTTTACCAGTAGGGTGACCAGCTTGTTAAAAAAAGTGTCAAATTCGAGCACAGTGTTATGGATGGCTCTAAGAGTGCTAGTTTTAGTATTCAAATATTTTAAATCAAATTTCCACTACCACTAAAATCGTTTTATTTAATGCACTAAATTTTTACTACCACTAAATATTATAGATAATATTACACTATTTCTTCTTACCACTTAAAAAATTACCACAGTGCAAAATTATTTATAAATCTAATGCAATAAACCCAAGTTATGTTTTTGTTAAATCGTAAACACAAAATAATAGTTCTTTTCACTGTAAAAAATTAAATAAACACTCTAAATACTCGTAGTCGCCGTGGCCTAGTGGTTAGTGTGTTGGTTTACTAAGCGATGAGCTCAGGCTTCAAACCCCAGCTCTGACATTTTGAAAAAAAAAATAAATATGAAAAAATTATTTCTTTCGGCAACTACCTCTCAGAAGTCTTCTGGCAAAAGCTTTGAGAGTAACTGATTGCCATGAACAAGATTCTCAAGTTTGACGTTCGGAATCGACTTTAAACTGTAGGTCCCGGTAGAGAGGCTAGGAGACAAGCTAGGCCGTAACCCTGAAACAGGGTTGTAATGGACAATAATGTAATAACATATGTACTCTCCGTACTCTAAACTAAGCTTGTTTATTAATCTAGTAACTTTAGTTGTTTGGTTTGAAACTCTAAATGTAGTACAGGGAGGCTGCCAAATGCTGAAGTTAGAAATTACATTTAAATTAAATATATTTTTTATTAATTTGCGGTTTAACAACTATTCAATTATGCAACAACAACAAAAAATGCAATACTGCTTTGAATTTCTATAAAAAAATAATTTTATCTTAATATTATGGTTTCTTAAACAGTTTCCTAAATATTAAAATCACTGTTCTGTGGTAAAGTACCCACGTCATTGTAAGAAAAGTATTTTATAGAAATATTGCTTGAAAATTTCCCATTGCTAAACATTATGAAATGCCATAACAATTATATGCATATACTTGTACAAAAAAACTAAAAATTCCATATATAAAAGTAAAAACAACTATCGACGCTACGCAACAATAATTGCAATCACAAGATCCCCCAACACTACGTGTAGCAATATTCATCGCCAACATCAACATCATCAGCACCAGTACCACTAATGTATCAGCAATGGATAATTTTCATCACATTTTAGTTTGAAAAATATTATAATTTTCTTAATAAAAAAGTAATATTTTTCTAATTAAATTTATTTACAACGCTTCTGTACTCGTACTCGTATTATCGTTAAATTGTTTCAAGTCTGGTGACACAGTAGTCAATAGCTGTTCATTAATATGCCAGCAGTTAAGTTGATGATTATAATTAAATATTCTGTAATTTGGCTTAAAGCACGAGGTATTGACTAGTTTATCATTCATTAGTCAATCATTCAGTTCATTCATAAATGTTTATTTATCATCGTAGTTCTGAATGCTGGCGTACTGTTTGATGTAGAAAAATAAATCTCTAATTTGTGAGTACTCACATATTGTATTTTAAAAATATTGAATAATTTTGTGGTCATTAAACGTCATTTAATTGTTGGCTTTTGAATAATACTTGTAATCTTTATAGGCAGAACGAATGTAAAACTAATAAAAACAAAAATTATATTTTAATGTAATTGTTGTTATTGCAATGCTAAAATAAATATTAATAATTTACTTTTATTTTTGTTTTTACAAAAAAAATCATGGTCTGAACTAGTATAGTATGTAACAATTATTTGCTATTCCTATATGCACACATACGAGATATGATAAAAAAAATAACTGTTATTTTCAATTTTTTCAAAAAGTATTTATTTATTCATCAATAAATATCTTGTCCTCTGCAAAGTAATCCCCCTCAGATATACTTAATACACTTAAGCCAGCGTTTTTTCCAATCCTCGAAACGTTGAGGTATGACAACGGTTTTGTTTTTGGCCAAAAAGTCACGCACAAGCATCATTGTGTTAACTGGTGCGTTATCATGGTGCAAAATCCATCGTAATTTCCATTTTCACAGCCTTCCTTAAACCGGTTATACCACAATTGAACATGTGTTCTGCTTATAGTAGGCTCGCCAACCGCCACAATCAAAATTTCAAATGTCCTTGTGCATTTAATTTCATTTTTTACACAAAACTGAATACAGTTTCTTTGATTCATTTTTTCGAATAGTAAAAAATCGAAAAGCATACCAAAACACCACTAACCTTTTTGTCTGGCAAAAATAAACTGACAATCAAAAATTGCTGATATAACCAACATATATAATAGATATGTGTACCAACATAATAAAACAAAAAGTGCGAAAATCGAACATACGTAACTTACGAAATTTTAAAATAACGGTTAATTTTTTATCAGACCTCGTACTACATACATATTTAGTTATTACAACCTTATTTCATAGTCACGGCCTATCTTCTCACAGCACATATATTGTGCTTATCAATTTTTATCTATGAGTACCGTGACCTACAGTTTAATGTCGATTTCAAATGACAGGTTTGATACGATTGTTCATGGCAATCAGTTACTTATAGAGCTTTTGCTGAAAAAAATTTTTCTCTCAAGATGTCTAGTAAGCCAAAACACTAACCACTTGCCTTTTGATCCCTTGTACACAGAAATGCAAGTCAGTCATCCAATCGTAAGAGACACCCCACCAAACCATGACTTTTTTTTAGATGACCGGGCATATAAGCCCTATCATTTTGTTTGTTAAACTTTTTCTACATGGTAAGAATTTTTCCAGACATTTGGATGATTTTATCCAATTTATTCTTATTTAAAAAAAATTGAGGGAATTTTAAACAAGAAACAATAAGTTGAGAAAACTACGAGTAACTTGATATTAACAAAGTCTATGCAAAGAAACAGTTAATGGGTATGACTTAAAACTTCCAATTTATTTCTAAGTTTTAACAATTAATTAAAAGTATTCATTCATTCATTCATAAAGGAGGTAGTAAAGTGTTTTGACCTGTAGATCTATTGTACATCTCTTAACTTAACCAGGGTCTTATAGTATTTCCCCCAGTTTCGTCGCCTTGACAAACCCCCATCTTATATTTGATATGTCTTTCTACTGTGCATTAATGCTGAACTGTTGCCCAGTATGTGCTCTGATGACTCGACCGCCTCGTCACATAATCTGCACATATCGCTCGAAGCAATATTCCTCTCTTATTTAAGTGTAATTAAAAGTATAAATGTTGCACAAAATTTTTTTTTAATAATTAATACTACTTTTCATATACATATATTTTTAATCATTTGAAATTGCTTGTCTTACGGAAACAGGCAGTAATTATCTGTATTTAGTGCCAGAGAAATGAATAGGGTTTCAATAGTTTATAATAATAATTTACTATACACATCGGTTTTCGTAATTCAACTTCTTTGGCGTAAAATTTCACTCCTAAACAATTGCCAAAGTCTTCTGTAAACGACATTAAATATATACAAGACATAAAGTTTAATAACTTTTGGCTTTAAGTGTACAAGACAACAATAAACATTATTATATTTATATACATATCTTTTAAAAGAAGCAAATGCCACTTTATAAAAATT
Source organism: Metopia argyrocephala (assembly GCA_963576795.1). Classification (NCBI taxonomy): domain Eukaryota; kingdom Metazoa; phylum Arthropoda; class Insecta; order Diptera; family Sarcophagidae; genus Metopia; species Metopia argyrocephala. Next base: position 67,250,098 of record OY756208.1, read on the forward strand.
AGTCATTTCTTTTAGAAATTTTGCAAGCCTCTTTAAAGCAGATATTAAGTGTTGGGAAAAAAATGTAGGTCAGTTACAGTTTCTTTGGAGGGATATGAGTATTCTCTTAAAACAATACTGATAACAATTACAGTCGGACCTCGATTATCCATGATGGTAGAGACCAGAAGAATTACGGATAATCGATTTTCACGGTAAATCGAATAACAATTTTGATTATAAAGATTTTGTTTAATAGTTTTATTATTTAACAAGTGAACATTGGTGTACTTGCATTCATATTTACATTAAAAAAATTAATTCCATATAACAATGTCATAGACGGTCTGTTTCCCAACTTCGTATTTTTCAGCTAGTATTTTAACACTCACATTACTTTTTGAATGCTCTTCCATTATTTTAACTTTATCTTCAATATTTAAAACGTTTCTTAGTCTCTTTACTGCTAGTAACGATGCACTTTTTAAATTTCAAAATTAAACAAATAACTTGTTTATGCTTCTGACCCACTGTATGCAAATAAGTGAACTCCATGTTTTCATCACAGATAATAGAGATAATCGCGGTTAATTGAAGCAAACACTTTGAAAACATTGCAAACAAAAAACAATAGATCTGTGGCTATCACGGTTAATCGTGGTTACCAGTTAACCGGATAACGGATAATCGAGTCCCGACTGTACTTTTCTTTTTTATTTTTAATTATGTTTAAAATATTATATAACAAGCGAATTTAGAAAATACGAGCGCAAACTGACAATTTACATCACGTTTAAGGAAAATAACTTAAAGGCTTGTCATTAAAGTTTTATCGCTTTCAAAATCTTGGGCAAGATTTAGTCATCAGTTTTATTTTTTATTTTGTCAATTTTTTTCTTCACATGGTTGTAGGTCATGTGCTAGAAAAATGCAAAAAAAAAAAAATCACCGATGGAATTTCTGCATGGCATTACATTATTTTAAATCGGAAATATTTAGTGACGTTTAAATAAGTTCCCTGAACTTTTCAATACAATTAAAGGTAATCTATTGCTTTTGTGGATAATCGTTTGGGTGAAATACTCAAAGTGTATATTTTTTTAAGAGTAATTTTGTGCCGTTGAAATATTCTAAGAAATGTTGTAAAATAGAAAAATACTCCCAGTTAGTTAAACGTTTTTGGAAATATTGAAAAAGAAAATAATTTTGTTTAGATTTTACAATTAATTAAATATTAATCATATACTCGTATATGCCATATTGTTTATAATAAATATTTTATGATTAGCAGAGAAAACCATTTCATAATAAGTATGTGTGTGTAGCCTTTAAAACAATCCCACCTTAGTTATCTTGAAGTTATTTTTAATATTAAGCAAAACATAATCACAAATCATAGAGAAATTATTGTTTTTTTCGGTAATTGGTGCTAATTTAACAACTCAGTCATACATGCAATTATTTGTTACATATGAATGAATACACAAGCGACGTCAATCATACTCGCACATACCATCTGTGTATTGGATGTAATCGTCATGTATTAGCTTTTAGCTAAGTAGTGTGTTCTAATAATGAGATATTAGATATTTTTAAAATGACTTTATCATGTAGAACTCACACCCAATTCCTTCATATTCATTCACACTTTATTCCAAATATTCAGATATAGACGTCACAGCTGTGTCGTAGGCATTGGGCTAAATTCGTTAGTGTTTTTGTTTTTTTTATTACCAAAAAGGACCAACAAAATATCTACAACTAGTATGTGAGTTATTGTTTGTTTTTCTTTATTTATTTATAAAGCAATAGTACTCCCCTCTCATCAATATTCCCTCCTCCTCTTCCTCCCACAATCATTTAAAAAATGTGCGAAAATATTGTCTTTTTCGTTTGTCATTTGTTTGTAAATCATAAAATGTGTTAAAAAAAAGTAGAAAAAATATTTCTTTGATTGTTTTAGACCCCCTTTATAGAATTTATCGTTTCCAACCATCCCGCCATCAACAATAACGTCATTTATTTTTAAATGTAATTGATTTATTGTTCCTGTAGTTGTATTCCAAAACACAAAATATTTATAAATATACGGAACTACGAGTAAAATTTATTTTTAGAAACGAAATTATAAAAATAGATTTTAACATAATAAGTTCAACAAAGTGTCATATAGCCGGGAAATAACTAATTAGAGTAGGAATTATTATTTAAAGTTAGTAATGATTAGCAAATAATAATGCAATGTTAGTTTATGATGTGAGATTTCCCGAAATTCATTTTAAAAATGACAAAAATATATTATGACGATAATAGTCATATTTAGAATTCTCTAATACTACATATATGGCGCGTCAGAAAGTGGGTGGAATTGGACAAGAACGAGTGGTATCTCCCATAAAAACTAAATATCGATATTTGTATACCGTTGGAATTGTTATTTTGTTCTGCCTTGCAAAACAGACACAGGATCCTATAATTTTAATATATGTTTGTACAGGGTGACCGCCGGGAAGGTGTACTACTTAAACATGGTAGTCCTCTACGCCAACGTCCAGTGACCTTAACATCGACAACTTTTCTCACTGCAGCAGATTATTCCATCCGAACAATATGGCCGAGCCAGCGTAGCCGCTGGATGTTAATGCGCTGAACAACGTCTACGTCGCCGAGGAGCTCATACAGCTCATGGTTAGTTCTAATGCGAAACTCATCGTCATGCCTTAGAGAATCAAAGATCTTATGAAAAACTTTTCTCTCGAACACTCCCAGGACCGCTGCATCGTCATAAGACACCGACCATGCTTCCGCACCATAGAGAAGCATCGGAAGAATAAGCGACTTATAGAGTATTAATTTCGTCGTACGAAAGAGGTTTCTTTTGCTAAACCGTAATAGCGCCGTTTGGCCAGTGTGATTCTTCGTTTGATCTCCAGGCTGACATCATTCTTGCTGGTAATGGCGGTGCCAAGGTAGATGAAGTCCTTGTCCACATCGAATGTATAGTTGCCAGCTGTAATCTGGGAGTCGATGCGTTCAACATACCTACTCGATGACAATTTGAACTTCGTCTTGCGCTCATTTACCGCCAGACCCCTTTTTGTAGAATCGCGTTCAATAGCATTAGAGGCTGCGGTAACATCTCGCTTGGTATGCTCACTGATGTTTATGTCGTCTGCAAACGCAAAGAGCTGGACACTTTTGTTAAAAAAAGTGCCATTACAATGCACACCCGCCTGCCGCAAAGCAGTCTCCATGACGAAATTAAACAGGTCGTAGGATAAGAGATCGCCCTGTCTGAAAAATCGCACGGTATTAAAAGGCTCGAAGAAGGTTTTTTCTACCTTGACGGAGTCATCGTCAAAAATTTATAATGGAAAAATATTCGGTAAACCCAAGTGTTTTAATCGTTAAAACATTTTATCAAAATCAATCATTGATTACTGTGAATGTAAATAAACAGAATTGTCGGTTCTGGGCCATGGAAATCTCTAAAGTTATTCATCAGTCACCTTCGCCTTTATTAAGAGTCACAGTCTAGTGTGCAATTTGGTCAGGAGGTATCATTGAGTCTTCCTTCTTTGAAACTGAAAATGGCGTAACGGTAACTGTCATTGGGGAGCGATATCGTGCTATGATTGAAAACTTTTTAACGCCACAACTGCATGCTTTGGGTTTTCAACAATTCAAGTTGGGCCCTACTAAACGCAAGCAAAGCACATATTTATTTGTCAAAATCTTTAAATTGCTGACAGTAAGAGTCTCTTACTTTGGTCAAATAGCTCAATATTTAATACAAATAATCAGTAAAAATCCTTAGCCAATACAAATTATCACTAAAACTTTCGTGAATTGTCTTAATTATTCAAAAATAAATAAAAAAGCATGTTTTGCTCTGCAACTCCTCAAGTATGCTGCTGGAAATTTCTTGTTGCAAAACCACACCGTAAAACTGTTGAAATGTATGCTGAAAATTTTTTCAATAATCTCAGAACCCCAGAATTGGAAATTTCTTATCTAACACGGTAAAACAATATATAACTTAGGTGCATATTCAAACTAACTCAGCTAAAAATAGTAAAATATTTACTTCAGTAATGTGACTCAAATTTAATATAAATACGTCTGATATCTCAACTGCTTAAATGTTAAATAAAATTATTAATTAATAATCATCTAAAGAAATATTTAAAATAAATTTATGATCTTATCATTTCATATTGTTGAACTTCTTGTGACAACATCAATAGTAGTGATTCAGTTCTGTTGACTCTTCTTTTTATAGAAAAAAGACGAAATAAGAAAAAAAAACTTACTTCACATACAGTTCAAGTGGTGTAAACATAACATAAGACAAGTACTTGTGGTGTCATCATTTTATCTGTAAATATCAGGCACTTTTTAAAATCAATTGATTGTAAAAAATTAAAATTTTTGTGAATAAGTTTACTGTTTACTATCCGTTTAAAAAGCAAAGATTAATGCTATTATTTGAGCATGATTAAGTTATAAGTCACATATAGAATTTTTTAAGTTAAAACAAGTGAATTTGGTGTCAACATTTAATAGTGTTTGTGGGTGTGGCTTGTTTAATTTAAATTCAATGGTGTTGATTTTTGAGCTTTATTTTAACTGTTATATACATAAGTATGAATATACAGTAGAATATCGAAAAAGTTACCTAATATATCTCCTATACGAACGAAACGAAAAACGCTTAGAGTTTTTTTATTTTTTTTTATAATTAAGACCAAAACTCAGGGGTAAAGCCCTACTAAATGCTGTGCATTGTATTGGAATTTTTGAAAAGGACAGTACATATACTTATTATTAATTATATTATTATTAAGCGCCTTAGGAATGAGAGAAATTGCTGTGAATTGATCATTCAAAGGTCAGTGTTATACCTTCACCTTTAAATGATCAACAGCAATTGCCTAATTGTTGCATGTTGACTGTGTGGTGAGTGTGCCTTCGCTAAGTAGGTTTAGTAGGTTCAGCTGTTATCTGCTACTTTCCAATAGGTGGCCTTTTTTTTTTGTTAAGGTGAAATAGAGGGGGGGAAATTGAAATTGATAATCTTAAAAGTTATTGAACGCTGTTTGACAAATATTACCTATAATTTTGTCAAATAAGCCTTAGATAAACCAATTTTATTTCTCATAAATACGAAAACAATTCTTTTTAGCTGTAACATATTCAATTTTCACTTGTTGACTTATTTTCCCATCACTATAATGAAGAAAGCTTATATCCAATATGCACGATGTATTTTATGACATCCCTTGTTCAAACACTTTTTATATTTGCGAGTGAAAGTTGTAAAGAATAGGGAGGGGTAAACAAAACAATTTGTTTTGTGTTTTTCATGTCTTTTTTTCATATTCGTATTATAATTTTGCGGGTACCTAAGCGCTACATGAAAAGAATTTTAAAAAGTTTTTTACTATTTTGGTCTTGAAGGTGAAGTCTTTTTAATTTTATATTTATTAGTAGTCGCCGTGGTTTAGTGGTTACTCTATTGGTTTACTAAGACTATAGCGCCGGGTTCAAATTTCGGTTTTAACATCTTTAAAAAAGAAATATTTCTTTCGGCGACTCAGTCTCAGCAGTCCCTTGGCAAAAGATCTGGGTGTAATTGATTGCCATGAAAAAGCTTCCCAAATTTGTCGTTCGAAGTTGACTTTAAACTGTAGGTCCCAGTACTCATGGATAAAAATTAACACACACAACATAAGTGCTGCGACAAGCTAGGCCGTAACCCTGACACAGGGTTGTGTTGGCCAATTATGCGTATGTATGTATCTTCACAATTTTTGTTCTTAATGATAAGAGCTACAGCTGAAGCAAACTCAGAAAGTAAATCAAAATTACGCATTGTTTGCAAAATATGAGCCTGAGAAAATGATTACTATTTTTTCAAAAATGACACCTAGCTCCAAATGTTGGGAGGCCCATAAAAAAAAGTTCATGACTTTGGGCAAAACTGGGAAACGCAGTTCTTCTGTTTTTTAGTCTTTTATGGTTATATTTCCATGAAATTAAAAATTATACAGAGTGTTATTAAAATCTGTAATAGATAAAAGTTCCAAGAGCCTATGCAATGAAGGGTGATAACCGCTAATATCAAAATAAAATATTAATTTATTTTGTAGAATTGCATAAAGTAAATGAATTTTAAATTTAAGTAAATACTCATATTTGGCTAGCTTTTGTTCACATGTCACTTTAAAAAATGGACTTCAAATAATTCCGTCCGAATTCGTAATACAGAATTGACTTTAGAAAATGTCCGCACTTTTGGAAAGAATGTGGGAAAATCATATTACGTGACACCATTTGTACGAAATCTTACGAATTCGTATATTTTTTCTTTAAATCCTAGACCCACTAAGGTTAAAATCCTTCTCAATCTATCTGTTGTGAGTTTGGATATTTAAATAAATTATTAAGTAATAACTTTGTTGTTTCAAATATTTTTGAACTGCTTGCCACATTTTAAACTATTTCAAATATGTGCCCATAATTATGAAAGTAGTCTAAGTCAAAATTTAAAAAAAATGAGTTTATCAGTTATTTCATACCACATTATCTTAAACTAAATTTATTCAATGTAATTTTTACGAAATTGTCAAAAATTAACCATTAGATAGTGTTTCTAATTTCAACATTATGGCTGACTTCCAAATGTATATTGTTTCATAAAGTCGCTATACAAAATATTTACAATGTATACGATTTCAAAATGTCGCCAAAAAGTATTTTTAACGCAGTAAAAAAGCAATCAAGCATCGGTTTTATAACTGATGCTTTGTTTGCTATTGGTTTGTTTACAAACATTAAAACGTTTGTGTTATAAAAAAAATATATATATAAAAACAAAAATTACAAATAATGACTGAATTACAAAAGTAAATTAATTTGTTTTTAATAAAAAATATATTAAAAAACAGCAAATGATTATTTGTTTAACATATTTCAGCGAAAAGAACCCGACTTTAGCGCAAAACGCAAGAAGCGCACCATTTTGTGGGAAAAAGTGTTGAGAGAAATTAAGGAGGTGGATGACACCTTTTCTTTCTCTCGGGATGATGTCATGATAATCATTTCTGATAATTTAAAATAATTATCAAATAAAAGTTTTACAACCGCCGTTTCCATTTTCTTGTTTATCAGTAATAAAAATGGTGCATTGCAACATTTCTGTTTCATAATGAAAATGTAAACAAAGCACATAGTTGCATTTTTTCGGAACTTTGCATATGTAAAAAGTTTATATACCGCAGTAGAACTGTATACAAACTTTGTATTCATACATTTTGGAAGTCAGCCTATATGAAATTCATTTAGTGTTAATTATGAAAGTGGTCTAAGTCAAAAATTAGACCACACATTTTTGGTATGGGATCATTCCTTTCTGCCGAATAACCGTGATTTTGGCTTAATAGAAATGAAAATAAAAAAGCAAATTCCTAATACAACCCTGAGCTTTATTATAAATTGATAGAAAAGTGCAGAAGAAGAAATAAATTTTCGATAAAGCGAATTTCGCAGCCGGATTTTATTTCAACGATATCAGAATCAATAACAAGAAGAGTAAAAAATATCGCGGGTGAACTTGTCTCTTAGCTACAAATTCAATGGATGAGATTCTTGAAAAATGAACCTTATAAAATGTTTTATACAACTTCTTAAGATGATTCTAAATGTCACGTTTTGGGTCTTTTTCCTATAAGAGGAAGACCAAAAACATACGGAAATATTAAATTACGTCTATTATACAGCATCATTAGACCAGTATCGGAAAAAAACAAAGATATTTTGAGTTTACTACCGTACATCTTTCCAGTTTTTCAGGAACATTTCAAGAAGCTTAAATACTCGCAATATTGATAAAAATGGATTACTGTTGAAAAATAATTAACAAATGTTCAGTTAAATTATTGTTTTAAATAAAACTCAAAGTTCTTTATTGCTTTAAGTCATTTATAGGACACTCAGTTATTTTCAAAATGGTCTAAGTCAATTTAAACTTTGAAAACAATGTTATCGAATTAAATTCACACAAAATTTCATATTCGTAATAAATTTCCATTAATTAAGACTAATAAAATTATTAATTAAAATGTCATATAATGTAAAAACATATTTTAATTTATTCAAATGTAAATCATTAAATATCTCGAAACATGAAATATATGACTTAGACCACTTTCATAATTATGGGCACATATGTAGTTTGAAATATTACTGGACCAACTGTGTGTCTAATTAATTATTAGTTATCAATATCAGGGATTTTCACAAGGTGTTTTTTTGGGAGCCGCTCAGGAATTATCAATGGACTCACAAACTTTATGATATTACACGTAGGTAGTATTAAGTTTAGACTAAGGCATGGTGGTGAGTATTTAGGTATGATTAAAATTAATCTCAATTTTCGAAAATTAAATAATTAAAAGCATAAAATAATAATTATAAGTTAATAATAGTTAAAAAAATAGTGAATAAAATATTAGAACATCTTCGCAATACAGAGTTAAGTGTTTATACGAACAGCAGTATGGAAAACCCTCATCTATATTTAGAATATGATAATGCACAAGAACACAAAAGTCTGACTTAATTTCATTCAAATATAAGTAGATTCAACTTGAAATGAGTATAAAGTTTAATTGTAGTTTTCCCATAACGTTTAAATTAAATTTAAACAAAAATTCTAAACATGACCACAGACACCATTAGGTGTTAAATATTTAGATATACAATAACGTTATTGCCTAGCACCACCTTCACTTGTTCAAATACCTATACTGTCTATACCTTCCCCCTTTACATTGTTTAGGCAATAATGTGCAATTCACACTTGAAATTCACGCTATTTAACCGCAAAAGATGCGTTAGATCATAAGCGAATTTCAATTTAATGACTGTCAAAATATAAATTGATTTTTTTTTTTTAATATTTAAATGGTTTTTTTGTTGACTTAGTGAATAAGACAAAATTTCAACTGGTGTCAAGAAAAAAAGCTTAAGCCACATAATAAAAGAAAGTGACGTCAAAGAAGTTAAGTGCTATAAATAAATACAAAAAAAATTTTTTGGACAAATTCCATATGGAAAGGGGATTTCTTCAGACCATATCAATGCAATTTCTACGAACTGGAACACTTTTCGATTACTGTCACAACAAAAATAAAATGCACATACTCGTATGTATGAATGTACATATGTACTTACTTGTATTGACATAATGCTGAAGGTAACGGCATAAATTTTGTAAAATTTTGGCCCCATGGCAGAGGTCTTTCGTGCGCTGCCATTGTTTAAGAATCTGTGACGTCTTGATAAAATGTTTGTTTATAATTGAAAAGTAAAATTTAATATCACACGCTTGTAATGGTAATCTGATTTAAAATTTTTATATATTTTTTTAATGATTTATAGAAGATTGTTAATAGTGGCTTTAGTAAACAATTTTCCAACTTTTTATTTCAAAGTCCTCGTTAATATTTTTAGTTTTTAATTGAAAAAGCCAGCCAGTCAGATGTTATTGCACTTTTAATTTGATTTTCTTGTTAATATTTCTTTCATCAGTAATAAAAGAATATTTTTTTATTTTGATGTTTCAAAAAAAAAAATTAATAATAAAAAAAACAAATAAAACAAAACAAAACGTAAAAAATTATAGAAAAACAAAACAAAGTCGTTCGTCGATAAAAAATAAAAATAAAAAAAAATTTCAAAATATAAAAATTTTTATCAAAGAAGATCAGCAATGACAACGAAGTAATTTGTTTACGTATAGACAGGAATAATATAAATGGCAATTAAGAATATTGTATAATACAGTACCAAACAGTGGGCCTAATTATGTTAAAAACTCTAAAATGTTTTTATTACAAAACTTAAACTTTTAATTAAGCTTTAGGTCGATTAAATAAATAATAATAATAAACTTATTGACACAAACTTGATGTACGTAAAAAACTTCTTACATTTATGAACCATTAGTTAGTCAACGAAGTGGAAAGTGCACTTTACTTACCTTCAGTCAGTTATATATTATAATAAATGAGAATCATAAAAACACAGTACATTAATTAATTAATTAAAAAGCTCGGTTTAAAAAAACAATTTTTGTTTAAAAAATGCATATAAATTCTAAGAAAAATGTTTCTTTTATTATAAGGGCCTGTAAGAACTAAATTATTCGATTGAATATTATCGACGAAAGATTATTGTATTACCGTATTTTCAGCTTTGTGTGGACGCTTTTTGGGCGCAGTAAAAATTATGAAAGTTATAACTTTTGTCACCTTATTTTTAACTGATAATTATTAAAAATCTATAGAATTTTTCCCATTTCTTAAGTTTTTCTTTAGCGCTTCAAAAATTTTTTATACTTTTCAAATAGAGTATAAAATATCGGGTTGTTAAAATTTAAGGGCCGATTTTGAATGTGAGCCACACCTAACGCTTTTTTGCATTTCATTTGACATTTCGTAATTTCAGACTAACTCAATTTGTACCATGGAAAGAGACACAATCGAGCAACGCGTTAAAGTTATTCAGGCTTATTATGAAAATGGGCGTTCAAATCAAAATTCAAACCGTCCAATTCGTGATTTTTTTCGGTCAATCTAATCGTCCAAATGTGCGTACAATCGGAAATATTGTGCTAAAATTTGAGCAAACCGGGTCTTTAGGAGATTTAAAAACACCAGAAAAAACTAAATTGTAAATACAATAAATTTTTTTGTATATACAATTCAAATATTATTCAATTTTGAGCTAACAATGGTTTTTGTCAATACAAATACGAAATTTGTAGGTTTCTTTAAGAAAAGAAAAAACGAATGCAACGATACCATCTTTGGGATTTGAACCTGTGCTGTTGTTTGTTGTACGCAAGCGTCACTCATAACGTTTGCTATGTTATTTTTGTACAAAATATGCGCAACTAACCTAAACTAAAGAATTCAACAAAAAAATTATTCAAGCCATTTAATTGAAAATGTCAAAGTTTACTTTGAGAAAAAGAAAAAAATGTAACGGTACCATCTTTTTTCAATGATTCTGTTTAACAACTCATTTTGTTGATTGAATTTTTGTGATTTTTTTTCTGTGTACAGCTCGTACTACAAAAAATATTGCTGCTCTTCGCGATAGTGTGGCTGAAGAGTCATCCCTCTCAACTGGCCGTCGTGCCCAACAATTGCACATCTTATGATGGTCGTTGAGACGATATGTGGTTTAAACAGGACGGTGCCACTGGCCACACAGCTAACGTAATAATGGTTGTTTTACGTGACAATTTCAATGCCGTGTTATCTCATGTGGTGGCGATGTCGATTGGCCGCCAAGATCATGTGATTTGACACCGTTGGACTTCTTTCTTTGGGATTATTTGAAAGAAAAGGTGTACATAGATAAGTCAGCAATAATTTAAGAGCTAAAGGATGAGATAATTCGTCACGGCATAGAACCTCAACTATGTCTCCATTTGGTCGATATTTTGTTTCATAAATATTTGAATTTTACCAAATTATCAGAATAAAAAGAAATGACAATAATTTCCTAAATAATTTGTGTTTTATTCAAAATCAATATCGGCCCTTATAATTTAACCACCCTTTATAAGAAAATATGTATGTATGTATATGTAAGTAAACAAGTGCATAAAGCTGTTCTTTACCCATCATTAAATTTAAACTTTTCGTTCTAAATAACTGAAATATATACTTGAAAAAGTTACCGCTTAGTGATCATTTATGTATGTATGTGCGCCAACTTCTGCGCTTTCTGTGGGTCTATTTTTAATGATTAATGAACAGCGTACTTCTTACAAGGGTAAATATAACTGATGATATAATATTTCTTATTATAATTCTGACATGTAAATATGTAAATATGTATATACCTTATGTATATAGGTAAATGTAAACTTACCTTAAATGTCAATTCAGGTAGCTAAAAACAAAGAAACAAGAAAAGAACAATCCATTATTTTTCATGAAATGTGTAATTTGTTATTAAAATTAAATAAATATATATTATAAATACATATTAGTTATTTTGATGTGCAATATTCCTTTTAACCCCTTAGGGTCCGTATTAGAACTTACCGATAAGCAGTATCATAACAGAAGTTAACTTTAGTTTAACCCCCATTTATATTTATCATAATTTTAACGTTAAATTAAATGTTCTACTTTACTTATAATAATAAAAACCAACTTATATGTTCTATAAAATCTTATCTTTTGCTTTCGATAATTTGCAATAATGAACTGCAACTCGTAAAAATATATGAAAATTTAAGAGCTGAAGAGAGAGGCATTTATCAGATGAAACGAATATCCCCATTAGGACATACCTATTAAACAGTCCGTTAATGTTTCTTATTGCTGTTCTAAAAATACTTCAAATACAATATTAATTAACTTATCTAGGTAATTATTTAATTATATTAATATTAAATGACTATTTAAAAATCCGTATTGAATAATTTTTAAAATATTTATTTTAAAACAATATATCGTGAGCAAATAAAAAAAAAACTCAGATTTCAAAACCGCAAAACATGTTGATTTAAAACAAGTAATTAACCAGCAAATCATTTGCGGTTAAATTAAAACAAAAAACAAAACAAAATTTATACTCATACTTCTTTTCTGTCTTCCGTTTTTTTTAACCAATTTTTTTTTTTTTTTTTTGGTAATGATACATTTGGTAGGAATGTAAGAAATTCCCTCTATATGTTTTTCTGTTTTGTTTTTATCTTTGAAATTAAAAGTAGAGTACGAGCGTGAAAACTTCAACTGAACCCAACCAAATGAACAGAAGACGTTGTGAATAAATGAAGGAATTGTTTGATTATTGTTCTCTGGCTGTGTTGTATCTGTGTTTCGTTGTTGTTGTTAATAAACGGTTAATTACTCATACAGTAAGTATTCGCAGATGTATTGTTATTGTTATTGTTGTGTTGTTCCGTTTTTATTTTTTATTGTTTTTTTTTTGGCTTTTGCCTCATAAAAAAAAATAAAATTCATTGAATTTCGCTTTTTGGACAAAATTTCCCACATGCATTGATTAACACCAACAACATCCACTGATTGTGACGTTTTTTTATGATTCAACAGGTTTGTCTGCACTTGTGCTGTTTTCGGCTTTTTTTACAGCATCACTGTGTCATGTGACGTCACAAGTAGAGTTGCCAGATTTTTTGCCAACTTCAAAGTGAAGAATCGCCAAATTCGCCAAATCATTTTTATTTTAATATTTTAACGATGAAATACACAGGTTTTAAAATTATTAAAATACAAGGAAATTAAGTTTATTTTCAAGTGCTTACATGCGCTAAAAATTAAATAAAGTTGCTCGGATATTCATTTTGTTTTATTTAAAAAAAAACAAAGATTATTAATGCACACTTATTTGTATATGCTTATGCTAATGCAGTAAATACCTTGAAGCAAATTAAAAATACGGTTAATCGCCCCTGTTTTAGCATCTCATTGTGTTCTGACTCAGAATTCAAATTTTGTGTCATAGAAACAGATTTAATTTTCGATTTCATATTCAAATCAGAAATAAGTATGTCAGAAATTAGTGTCATAGATTATAATTTTATCCATTTTGTTTTGTCAGAAATAATCTGATTAGCTAACAGCTGACAGATTTGTATTGCTGTTAATTTTTGGCACAATATAGAACGAAGTTTAATAGGAATAGTAGAGGAATTAGGGATTGTCCAAAAAATTATTGCAATAAAATTGAAGGTAACTTTTTGACTGAAACCACGTCTACTTACGCTGACTCCTGTAATTCCAATGGATTGCTGAATTCCTTTTAAATTTATCTCTTGATTCTTTCACTGCTCTATTTATTCATTAATAAAAATATGACTACAGTCTCAACCAGGTTATTTGTTATATACATATGCGTATGCGTGTTTCAATTTATAAATAACAAAATAGCACAATAGAAATATTTTTGTAAACATATTCATGGCTCATCATAAATAGTCAGTTACATACTTTATAAATCACTAAACCTAAAATTTTAACTCCAAATAAGTTTGAATATCACCACTATTGACAAGAAACCACTAGATCTGACAACCCTATACCCAAGGTCTTTTGTTATTATTCATAAAAACAAGAGAATTAAACTTTTTTGTTTAAAAAGCTTTTTCACACTTTTAAATAAACTTAATAAAAGTTTAGGCATAATATAAATTAGTATGCTTCTAAACCTTGAAATTATATAGTGCATATTAACACCACAACATTTAGTACAATTTTTCGTAGCTTAGCATAGTTTTCAACCTAAAATGTAAAGTAGGCAGAATGTAACACTTAACTTTACACAATTCAAATTTAGAAAAAATATCTTACACTAGGCCTCAAAAGTATACACTCATATTATGTGATAATATTTATTTAAAAGTATCAAACATTTACTCGTATATTCTATACTTAAGATTTTATTTTATAAAAAAAAATACAATGTAATATATATAATTTGTTTAAAATTATTCGTGGTTCTAACCCCCCTCTCACATTTGTGTGAAAAACCAAAATATTTTTTTTTTCAATTAAAAAATTAAAAAAAAATTTAAGTGATGCTCATGCTCGTATTATATACGATTTTCTACATAAAGTGAATTTTAAGTCTACTTACTTTTTAAAGAATATGTCCCTTAAACTTTGAGAACCTCTTTGAGTTCGATTATCGCTTATTAACATAATTTTAATTTTCTATTTCTCTTATCGAAGGTGGCTTAGTGTTATAGTGTGTATGTGACCCATACTGGTAGTTTAATCTTAAAGTAGAATTGTAAAAAATAAATGAAAATGGGTTGATGATTTTTTCATTAAAACTAAACCAAATAACAAAACATAAGATACATACATTTTAAGTGCTGAAGGCTCGGGTTCGAGCCCTAGGAAAGGTGTGATCAATTTTAATTTTAATTTTAATTTTTGTTTTGTCAGAAACGCTTTAATTAGATCAAAGTTAACTGCAATGTATATTTTTTGGTACACTAGCTAAACTGAACAATTGTTTTCGACTCCAATTGTTTTCTCTTTTAATTACCAAAAAATATTCATTGCAGTTAACTTTGATCTAATTAAAGCGTTTCTGACAAAACAAAAATTAAAATTGAACACACCTTTCCTGGGGCTCGAACCCGAACTCCTACGTACGTCTAAAAAAATATTTTTTTTCGAAATGCTTAATATTAGAGTGATCAATTATATAATTATTGGCACTACTTCATTGATTACTAAAATTTTTAAGTAACCAAAAGAGATACGTTTTATAAGTTTGAAAATACAGACGATTTCAATTTCGAACCAAATCGTTTTTCATCACATGTCGGATTATTTATTTAATTATTTATTCTGTAATAACAAAACAAAATTGTAAAAAATATATGACATCTGCAAAAAAAAGTTGAAACTTCAAAAACATAAAACACCATTTTTACCAGATTAATTAAATCTTAGATTAAGAAACTAAATTCTTAACTTGAGTTAAGTTAATGTAAATGTAAACAACAGCATGTACAATTTTGCTTTATTTACTTTTAAAATGCGCAACAAAATATGCTTTAAAATCTTTAATGGTTCGTAATTGTAAGTTCATATAGTCTGTACTGTTTTTTCAATATTATTTGTTTCTTTTCTCTTACATCGCTAAGTGGTGCCATGTATTTTAAATTTTAATATTTTTTTTTTAATTCAGTACAATATCGAAAAAGGGCCAAGTAATGGATTACTACGACGCATTATTTTTAACAAATTTTTGGGTACCCAATACTGAGTATATGTCAGCGTTGGTAGAATTCTACCAAAACTGGTAGAAAATTTTTAGTTTGGTAGGATGGTTGGCTGAAAATGATTTTGGTAGATTTTAGCAGAAGCTAAAAAAAATCTTAATAAGGAATTTCAGTCGGAAAGTTCAAAATTGGTGAATTTATATTCAAGCATAAAATCTAAATTTTTGCTCATATTAAGCAATTTTATCAAAAAATATTTAATACACAACACTGACACTGATTTTAAAAATACTAATTGATTGATGTTTCAAAAATTTTTATCGGTACAAAAGCCGAAATGTATCTAAAAATCTTAACCCGGAAGAAGTTTTTGATGTTAAACATGAGATTTAACAATTTTACATTAAATTACTAAACCAAACAAATGCTAGATTTGATTTTAATCGAGAAGATTTTAAGTTATTACAAATAATTGCTCCTGAGAAAGTATTGTCAAAAGAAAACTTGCTTATATTTTCCCATGTTTTAAAATGTTTTCTAATCTTATAGACTGTGATCCTGATATTATTATCACACAGTGGAATATGTTGCCAACAGAAACAAATCTTTCAACGGAATTAAACATTAAATTATTTTGTGCTAAAGTTAGTTCAATTAGAAACGCTATGAATGAGAAAAGTTTTGGTGAATTAACCAACTTTGTTCAGCAGCTGAACGTAAATTGTCAGTAGTTGCCTTAATCAAAACCAAATTTAGAAACAAACTCGAAATAAATACAATTAATAATATAATCCTCTGTAGAGAGCTTGTAAAAGCTAATTATGGTCACTATATGTGGTCAGAGAGAGAGATTTTCGTAAGAAGCAATACAAATTGTTGGAATTAACCCATTTATTGAAATGGACATGGCATTGATTTTTTAAGATATGTACATTTTTATAAATAGCACATACATATTTATTATTATTAGCATTTAGTTTTTTAGTGAATATTTATGTAAATAAATTAAAATTTTAAAATAACCTTTTAAATTTTATACCTACATATGCACTTAGATTATTTTTGAAAAATCGAATTGTTTTCTTTACATTTCTTGTATTTATTTATGTATTTTCGATTTTATTGTTTAGAAATGTTTATTCTTTGTATTTTCGAAGAACTGAATTCTTTTCTTTACATTTTTTATTTTTTGTTATTTATATGTACACATAAAGGTCGTAATAAAAATTGTTTTTCATCTCAACAATGTGTTCTTAAATGGTTTTTAATTAATAATGGTTTTTGGTAGATTTTGATAAATTTTGGTAGATTTTGAAAGAAATTTTGGTAGAATTAGAATTTTTCAGTGGTAACACTGGTATATGTACATTCATATGAAAACTATATTGGAACTGAAACAGTGGAACTAAATTTGCATTCCACTATAGTGTCAAATGATATCTAGTCCATTAACACTAATCATTCAGAGTTAGTGTACTAAATTTCCACTGCCACTAAAATGGTTTAAGCTAGTTGATAACTATGTATTTCCATCTGCTACTAGTGGTGGTTGCAATATTGCTACATTAATACTTAGTCTCTTAGTGGTCGTGAAAACGATAATGCATTATAAATTAATTGCAATAAAACCCAACTCTAGTAAAGATACGATCACCTTAAGAAATATTTGACAAAAGAGACTATAGGCTTTTTTTATTTATATTTTTTTTATTTGCTGTTTCAAATTTAATTAATTAAATATTTTTTTTATATATGTAATATTTATATGTATGAAGTCGCCGTAATCTAGTGTTTAGTGTGTTGGCTTACTAGATAAGAGCTGTGGGTTCAAACCCCAGCTCTGACATATATATACATACATACATACATAATTGGCCATTACCACCCTCTCTGAGAGTCACTGATTTCCATGAACAAACTTATCACATCTGTCATTCGGAGTCGAATTTAAACAGTAAGTCCCGGTACCCATGGATAAAAATTGACACACAAAACATGGGTGTTAGGCTGTAAGCCTGAAACAGGGTTGTAATGGTCAATTATGTATGTAATTCTAAATTGTTTACACATACGTAAGTGCTTTCGCAATACAAACCATTTATATGAAGTATTTATTTTCCCGTTAAATATTTGTCCAATGTGAACATACTTACATAATGAAAGTCTCTCAAATATGTATTAAACAAAATACTTCGAGCATGTGTGGGGGCTAATTCACCTTTTAAAATTTTTAAGCCTACACCGGTTTTTTTCCTTTGCTTTTTAATTTGGCAGCAAATAATTTAAAGTATTTAAACAATGTTCCATAAGAAGTATACTTCATTGTTAATCTAAATTTATAAAATCAAACGTTTTTTTTTATTTTTTTCTTTTTTTTATAAAAACGTTATTTTTAATAATGTACTGTAATATTTAAATATTAATTAAAATAAGGGTTTTTATTGAAATAAAAAATCTTTTGTTGTATAGAGTGCTTTAATTTATTCAAATGTTTTAAAAATAAGCAATTTATTAAACAAATCTTTTAATAATTTATTAAAAATACTTACCGGTTTTTTTGGTCTATATTTATTTATTTATTTATTTAAGAGTGTTGTCTAAAAAGAGAAGCGTTAACAAACATATGTTTTAAGTGAGTCATTTAGGTACGAAAATTAAAATTATATTGTTTATCGTCGTTTAGATTATTTTCCACCTTTTCTTTTCAATTTTAATTAATAAATTCAAACTAAACAAAAAACCTAAAAAAATAAACAAATTTTGGTTGTTAGATTTTTTTACACATGCTTTTGCTTTTGTTTTTGTTTTTGTTGTTTTTTTACCTAAATAACTGTATGGTAATTATTTCAGCAACTAATGTTGTGTGCGTTTTTTTTTAATAAAACATATGTTTTACAATAGTTGCGACCAAACGGCAAGCGACAGAAATTGTTTTCAATTATTGATTTATTGCTGTTGTGTGTGCGAGTTTAATATTGTTTTTTTTTTATGTTATTTTTTTTTATTTGAGACCAATACTCAGGGGTAAACCCCTACTAAATGCAGGGCATTGTATTGGCATTTTTGGAAAAGACAGTACATATACATATATTTTTTCTTATATTATTATTAAGAACCTTATTAATGAGACAAATTGCTGTGAATTGATCATTCAAAGGCCAGTGTTATACCTTCACCCTTGAATGATCAAAAGCAATTCCCCATCGTTACATGTTAATTGTGGTGAGTACCTTCTCTAAGTAGGTTTTAGCTGTTATCTGTTACTTCCAAATAGGTGGCGCGTTTCTCCTGATCATTCGGCTTTTTTTGTTGTTATTAGTGAAGGTGGAATAGAGTGGAATGTCGGGGAGCGGTTTCTTTGTAAATGGTTCTTGGAGGTGGGAACCTCTAATTTTTAAATTATAATTTTGAAAAAACCGGAAACTAACCTCGGCCATTTAAGTTTTTTGTGTGAGCGCTCAACCACTAAAAGTTTTAATTTTTTTGAATATACAAATAAATTTTAATCATTGGAACTAATAATGTGATTGTTAATTGTGTTTTAAATTGCTATATAGAGGAATTTACAGTATTGTTTATATGTGTTAATAAATAGATATGCTAAATGACAATAAAGGCGGGTCTTTTTGAATTTACCTTCCTAACTAAAGGATAGTATAGACTATACGTCCTTAAATAAAACTCTTTAGGCAAACTTTTTTGTTTTTACACTTAATTAATTAATTATCACTTTAACTTTGGCGAAAAAGCCGAAAATTGCCTAAGAGTGCAATAGAGTTACAACAACCTCTTGGAAGGGGTCGTGTTATAGTGGTTAGAGCGTCTGAACAGAAACTCAAACGATCGAGGGTCAAATCCCAGCGAAGCAAAAAAATTAAAAAATTAATTTGCGGTTTCTCAAAAACTATAACTTAAAAAATAAGAGGTTTCCCCCCCCCAAACCCCCCCCCCCAAAAAAAAAAGTCCATTTTGACTAACTCGCTCCCTGATATTTCCAGTCTATCCGAATGATCAGGAATTCAGCGCCACCTTCTGGGGCGATAAAAGCAAATTAACATAAAAATGCTCACCACTCGCATTCAACGTTCAGATGGGGCAATTGCTGTTGATCATTCAAAGTTGAAGGCCTTTGAGTGACCAAATTAACAGCAATTTGTCCCATTGACATAAGGTGCTTAACATTTTTCTATCTATATCTATATCTATATCTATATATTCACAATTCCAATACAATGCACTGCATTCAGTGAGTATTGGTCTTAAATAAAAAAAAAACATCAATAAAAAATATAGTGTTGTTATACCACAAAATTAATGAATTTTTGCGCCATTACGTAGCAGTGGACAAGACGAAGATTTAATATAATAACAAGAGAACATTAACGAGCACTTGAGAAAACTGATTGAATTTCATGATAAAAGTGCTCTTGCACTTCAACTATAAAATGGTGAACATATGCAAATTGCTTCCTTATCTGCCTTCTATAGATTGAATCTCGACTCACTTTTTTATGTTTCCTAAAGAAACGGCTCGGAGAATAAAATATATATATACACACACAGCAAAGAATTGCATTTTTTTTAATAGAACAATTATTTTTCAACATAAAACTTTTTCATGCTTTCACACAAGGACAAATTCGACAAATATTGTGTTCCTTTTTTGAAAATTATGTTTTTTTTTTATTTAAAATCGAATGTTTCATTTAAAAAATCATGTTTAGAGTTTTTCCACCATCGCCTGTCGCTTGCAGCTTTCATTGTAAATTCTTTTTTTATGAAGATTTTTTTGTATGTATTATATGATAACCTTTTTTTTAAACTTATTGTTTGTTTGTTTGCTTGTTAACAACTAAATACTATATTTGTACAAGTTCTTTGATGTGTCATTTCTCATTTTTTAAGTACTAAATTTTCTTCTTTTATTTTGTTAGTTTATCTTTTATTATAATTTTTTATCTATTTTTCTGTTTTCGTCTTTTAACAATTTTTTTGAACACAAAATTTATTGTTTAAAAACATTCGACAACCGATAACATCGACAACCAATATTAAACTGAAAAGATTCTGGCAGTTGCTTAAATATTGTAGTATTTAAAGAATCTCATTTTTTTTCTTTTTGTCTCTATAACTCATTTAAATAGAGATTTCTTATTTGTTTAATTTTTCTCTTAATTTTCGTAGTCTTAAATTAATATATTTTTGCTTGAAAAAAAAAAAACTGAAATACATTTTATATGGTAAAACCATTTATTCATGTTTCTAAGATGTTTTCTGTTAAGAAACTAATTTGGTTCAGTTTTATTAAGTCCTGAAATCACCACTAAATTTGAAATCCTTATTATTCTGTATATTCTAATCGGATTGAGAGGGTTCAGAAAATATTTGTAAAGTACGACGATCGTGAAGTACATTTCTCATTATATTCTCTTTGCTTGCCTTTGGCCTTGAGACCAATTTGTATGAAAAGGTTTGTCCATTCTGGGATGATAATTTTTATTCTTCTTAATACTTTTAGTATTATTGATTGTGTTTATCTCCATTATTATTAATAATGTTAGATAGTGTAAAGGCTATTTTAAAGTTAGATTTTTCATCGTCCCGAGAAAATTTTCAAATTTATTTAGAAAATAAAGAGGTAAATTATTTATTTTTAAGAAAATATCTTTCAGCTGCAACTAAATTATTTGAAAAATATTGAAATAGTCTCAATGGTTTTACTATTTGAGATAAACATGCGTGTACTAATAATATGTTGCATTTGCAGAGCTATGCATCATTAACATGATGATTTAATGTTATGGCAATATAATTTCCTTATGCAACTTTAATGTTGAATAAATTTCAATTGATTTATTTGTTGTCGATCATTCACGATTGAACAACATGATCAAGTCATACAAATTTACTTTAAAAGTAAAAGAAACAAAACTTATGCAGATGGATGTGTATTTACATTACAACCCTGTTTCAGGGCTACAGCCTATGGTCATGTTTAAAGTTTAAAGTCGACTCCGAACGACAGACTTGAGAAGCTTTTTCTTGACAATCAGCTACTCTCAGAGCTTTTGCCAGAAGACAGCTAAGAGGTATTCGCCGAAAGACATATATTTTATTTTTTTTAATATGTCAGAACTGGGGTTTGATCCCAGAGCTCAGAGTTGTAAATGAATCATTCTTTTTTGATTTCAATTCATTATGAATTAGCTAAATTTTGAATTAATTCTTTTAAACAAAAAAAGAATTGAATTAAATTTGAATCAATTCATTTGAATTTAACGAACATGAATTGCAATTCATTTCCAATTCAAATAAATTGGGCAAAATGAGTTGTAATTCATTTGAATTAGGCAAAATGAATTGCAATTTATTTTTTAATTCAAAAGAATTGGTAAAAAGAATCGCAATTCATTTCTAATTCATTTGAATTGAAATGATTTGGAATTAATTCAAATGAATTAGAAAAGTAACTTGTAATTCAAATTTATCAAATCAAAAATGAATTGCATTCAATTGAAGTAAACTTGGTGTTTGGTTCTTCAAGCACTACTTATGAAATAAATGTAACAAAGAGAATTATTATAAATAAGTAATAAATACTTGGATTAAAAGTAAGAGATATAGATAAAGTACAGAATAGAAGTACTTCGAAAAAGGGTGATGCTTTTGCATTATTGCAATTGGAAATGTATAACAAATTCATTTTTCGAGTTAATTCAAATGAATTGGTAAAATGAATTGCAATTCATATTTTAACTCATTTGAATTAATTTAAAACCAATTCAATTGAATTGGGAATGAATTGCAATTCATTTTTTCTAACTCATTTATATTAATTCAAAATTAATTCAATTCAAATGAATTGGAAATGAATTGCAATTCTTTTCACCAATTCATTTGAATTGAAAATGAATTGCAATTCATGTTCGCTTAATTCAAATGAATTGATTCAAATTTAATTCAATTCGTTTTTTGGAGAAAAGAATTAATTCAAAATTTTACCAATTCATTGCATGAATGATTCACGAATTAATTTAAAAATGAATGATTCGTTTACAACTCTGGCAGAGCTCTTGGCTTAGTTAGAACACATACTAAGCACTAGACCACGGCGACTACAAAAATTAAAATTATAAAATAGTAAAAAATATATTTTATATATTGCCAAATCCTGATTTTCAATACTGACTCAACGGCTGTACTATAAAATAATTCATCCGATCAGAGAAATTCGTTTAATATATTTTAAAAAGTGGAAGTCAAAATAAACACAGATAAAACACAGGCAATTTTATTCCCTTTTAACAAATCTCCAAAACATGCTTCTACAATCCCATTACAGCACGAATGATGCTGTTATATATCTGGGAGTGTATTTGGACAGAAAACTAACGTATGCAACACATTTTGAGCACATTGTGGACAAAGCTACTAAATGCTGTAGAGCTCTCTACCCACTTCTAAGCAAAAGATCACCGCTGAATCCGAAAAACAAGATTATTATATATAAAACTGTTATCCGGCCAATACTACTTTACGGGTGCTATGTCTGGGGAAATACAGCAAAAACGCATATCGGGAGAATAGAAGTGGCTCAAAACAAGGCATTAAAAATTATACACAAACTTCCACGCTTATACCGTACTCGGGACCTTCACCTGAGATACTCACATCAGACAATTAGGGATGTAACTGACACCCAGAATCTCGCATTTATCAACAGATGCAGGAATTCTGAGTATTATTTAATCAGAACACTATCTGAAGACACTTTTTAGTTTACTGTAGTAAACTAGTAAAGTGTCTATATGTACCTCTGGTACAAATCAACTTCTGATAAATAACAAAGGTTTTTCTTTAATTTTTTCCTTTAAATTATTTTTAATTCTTTTTAACTGTTTTGCATTTTAAATTTTACTTATGATATATATAGATAGTAACCCATAAATTTAGCTTCTAAAACTTGTAAACTGTTCCGTGATAATAACAATAAATAAATAAAAAAAAAATATATATAAAATAATAGAATTTGATGTTCAAAAGGCGGAAGAAAAATATAATATTGAATTATTTTTGGTGCCGATTGCAAATAATTTTTTTGTAACATATTTATTAAATTAAAAAAGTAATATTTTCAAAATGTTTATATGGACCCCTCTTTGAGAACCGCTGATGTAAAGAATTGAAGACAAAAAAAAGTATGCATTAAAATTTATTTTTATACAGTTAATAAAGAAATGTGTTTTTTTTTTTTTTTGTAGAGTACTTCCGAAATTGGTTTATGGATTAGCTATTTGTGTTTATTAGTGCTTCTTAAACTGTAATTCAACATTATGGCGTTATTAGCTTACTTTGAATTAAAGTTTGTGTTTCCGTGAATAGATAGTTTGGTTCTTTTATAAGATATTAGAAACAGAAACAGTGTTAGTATGAAAAGTCTTTTATGTGTCTCAAGATATAATTGCCGAATTCACAAAACCCTTTTATTCATTGTATTCGTTGTTAGATTGTATGGCATTACAACAGCTGTGCGCTTGTTGTTGGTAATTTGTATATAAACATTCGATACAACTCATACACTTTTTTTTTCATATGTTTTAAAAAAGTTGTATTGGTTTCTGTGTTATTGTGAATGAAAAATATTGACAAAAATATAAATATAAAAAAAATTGTTTTTATTGTCAACAGCAAATTAAATAAAATAAAAAAATATCAAAATGGAAGAAAAATGTATTTTGTTTGTAAAAATCAACTTTTTAATGCAGTTTTTCTTTTTCTCATTTGGTTTTTGACGTTTAATACACAAAATACATTCATATATGTACATACAATAGATGTTCACAAGCCAACATTGTATGCAATACATGAAACAACGATACAAAACTTTGTGAATTCGGTAAATATATTTACTTTTTTTTTTACTTTAAACTTATTTTTTATTTACCCATATTTTTTTCTTACGAATACCTAATTATGTACTTAAAAATTTAAGTAATGATTTTTCCAACATCTAAAGTAAGAATTATATTGTTTTTGTTTAAAGTTTATTGCCCGTATTCATAAAAACTATTTTAGGTTTATTGAGGGTTTATTTGACAAGTATTGCATATTTGTCAAATAAGACCTCAATAAACCTTAAATTATTTTTATGAATACGGGCATAAAAATATAATTTTGTTTAATATTTAAGGATTCAGTTCCAAAAGCAGGCATATTTTTAAATATAGAAACTTTATATATGTAGCTTTATATGTATAGCATTAACCTAATTAAGGATTGTAGTATTTATTGAATATTTAAATTGTTAAAAGTAGTTCAATTAACCACTACACCACTACTCTTAGCCTTATTTGCTTTAAACTCATATGTTACCATCGTGTTCTTGATTACTTGTACACAGCTGTGTATGTAGTTGAATATGTATATGACCTTTTAATTAACAAATAATTTTACATTTTGGGTGAGTTTGTGTAAGCAAACGATTTCGAATGTTCCTAATCTAATACGAAAAACAAAAACAAAAATACGATAAATAAATAATTAATATTAATAAATTGATAATAAATTATTTATTATACAATATTTTAATATAGAACATTGGAATTTTATTTTTATCAGCTAAAATTCTATAAACTTAATTAGAAAAGTCAAGAGTTGCAAAAAAATATTTTTTTAACGGATTTTTTTTATTGAGACCAATACTTAAGCTACGGTCACATTAGGCAAATATTTGACGAAAAAAACGTAACCAATAATTTTTTGGAAATATATTATACAAATATTTCTTTTAATGTAAACATTTCTTCAAAAATTGTTTAAAAACGTTATTAAAAAGAAACAATATTTTTATATATAATTAACTAAACGTTAAGAAATGAAAAATTTAAAAATAAATATTTTCATAAAAAGGTGGTTGCGTTTTTTTCGTCAAATATTTAACCAATGTGACCATAGCTTTAGGGGTAAACCCCTACTAATGCTGTGCATTGTTTTTGAATTTTTGTGTAAAGAACAGTACATTATGACAGAATACATATTTTTGTTTTCTTATATTATTAAACGCCTTAGGATTGAGACAAATTGCTGTGAATTGATCAGTGAATGATCAACAACAATTTTCCATCGTTACAATGTTGACTGTGGTGAATGCGTTCGCTAGGTAGGTTTTAGCTGTTATCTGCTACTTCCAAATAGGTGGCGCTCCATCTCCTGATCATTCGGTTGTTACTGTCAATGGTTAAGGTGGAATAGAGTGGATTGCTAATTTTTAATTTTTTACCTTTGCTGGAATTTGAACCTGGGCCGTTTGAGTTGCGAGCGCTATAAACATTTTTTTTTTCAATATTCTGCTTCTAAACTAATGCAAATAAAAATAAAAGACAAATGCTTGAACTTTAAGAGCCATCCCTAAATAAAAGCGGCAAGCGGAACGTTTTCTAACGCTCAGCGCTTACTCTGAACCGTCATCCTTAAATAAGAGCGGCAACGTTTTGTGAAAACATTAAAAACAGGGTAATACAAAAACATATGCTTATATAACAATTCTGACTATTTTAGTAATAAAATGCATTTATCAATTGGTATTTGTAATATAAACGAAATTTTATAGTGTTATTTTATTTATTTTTATTATATTTTATTTATTTATTTTATATTAATATTTATTATCTTCTATTTTGTTTATTTTTTGCCTTTACGATTAAAACATGGTTATGCAAATAACATATCTTTATATCACAACCCTGCTTTTTCCTATTTGTTTACATTTTAGTTGCCTTTTGCGACCAACTTTACTATTAAACGCTCTGTCAAAATTGGATTTTCCAATTGCAAAGCGTTGCCGCCGCGTTATTTTGGGATGCTCCATACAAATTGTATGGGCATGAGAAATTTTGGCAGCTAGAAAACGCTTGCCGCTTTTATTTAGGGATGGCAGTAAGGGAATATACGCGTAGACACGAGTTTTAGTGCAGCCAGACAAAAAAAGTCAAATGGCGTCAAACGCATGATCTTAATGGCAAATTGACATCCCCAAAATTGAGTAATTAGGCGATCGGAAAATTTCTGATATAATACAACAAAAATTTGTTTATTATATCTGCGGAATTGCAATAAATTTAATAAAATAAGAAAAAAAAATAATGCTTTGCTTTCTTGAACTATTTTAAAATTCTGAATATGATCTGAACATTGGTTATAATTATAATTTTGCATTAATGTAACAGATGAATTGTTAGTTTTTTAAAAAAATGGCTGTATTTTTTTAAATAATTCATAGCTAAAAGTAAGTTGGATGGCTTTTAAAGTGATAGACGGATGTAGGGTATAGTTTTGGATACATTTCACCCGTAGGTACATATTCAGAAATTTGATATTGTGACATTCATTACATTATTCCATTGTTACAATTGAATAGGATGATATAGAAAACTTCGTAAACATGTCAATTATTACTTCAATATATAGATAAAAGCATGTATTTTGAAAATACATATCTTTGGATTAAAAGCTGCAAAAAGTTATTTTTAATATTTATCTTCTTTTGCTAATGCAAACAAATGCAAACAAAGTATTAAAAAAAGCCTTTAAGCTGTGCGCCCTTTGAAAGTTGCACAAGTACAAGAAGACGTTCTCATTTAGAATTTTGTTAAATGAGTGGAATTTGATATAGATTTCAGCTACAGAATTTTACTGTGTTTTTCAGTAACCATATTCAACAACTTGCCCTCAAAAAATAAAACAGATGCTTGCATATTGCACACAAACAATACCTCACAATGAATTTACATACAGTCTAACATGTTTATGATGAACATTGCAATGAACAGATAAATTATTAGGTTTTTAATAAAACCAAACAAAAATTGTTGTAATAGTAATAATAACATTGTAGTTTATAACTAAAAGTACCCTCAGCTTTATGACAATTCCAGTATTCATACTTTAAATTTCAAATTTTTGCACTATGGTACTGCGTAACTCGAAAGTCAGAAAAATACAACCCTCTGAACAATTCTTTTACAATTTGTTGTACTACGGTTCTCAAAATCGTAGTCAAAAAATACTAGCAAAATTGTAAGTCAAAGAAGTAAAAAGTGTTTTATGTAATGAAAATAATTTTATAATAAAAATACTACAAGAAATCATTTTTAAAAAATGGTAATGTTGAAAAAACACAAAATTGGCACAATCGTACCGCAGTGGCATTTTGAATTATTTTTTTATAACAAAGTTTTTATTTATGGTTGTCAGTTCATAACAGACTATTTCAGGGTTGTCAGATAGTTTTCAATTTTTATCCCCAATTTCGAAATTTATATCCCCAAAAATCCCCAAAACCTTGATTAGTTCATCCCCAAAAATCCCCAAACAAAGTGCATCAATAATTTTGCATGTATGTACATATCGTCGATGGAATTAAAGAACGCTGTAACTGACAAAACTGGGACTGGGACCAATCGACGCGTATTTTTTTTCTTATAAAAATTATGCAAAAAACGTATTTTCGATTTTTTGTCAATTACAGCGTTCTTTAATTTTTACGACGATGTATTTTATTTGATATGTAGATTTTAAATTTGGAGATTGTGCAGATCAACTTAAAATCTTGACGACGTTCTTTATAAACCAACCTCTTGCTCGCTTCGATGTGTGTTTCGGGTCCTTATTTTGTTGAAATACTGATCGCTGTGCCATTTCATATTCAGCATAAGACACCATGATGTCGTTTGAAATATTTGTATATTATACAGCATCTATTTTACCTCAATTCTAAATAAATGCCCTGTGCCATATTATGGAAACCATAAAGTATAAGTGGAAAAGTAATTGTGGTCGGACGAAAATAAAATTAGCTTGTTTATCTACGAAAGAAGTAATTTAGCTGTAAAAAGATCCTCTAATACTGAATACCTCCTCAATAAAAACCATTAAAGAAGGTGACGGAAACATAATAATATGGGGATGTTATTATATATATG
The DNA here is from genome assembly GCA_963576795.1 of Metopia argyrocephala. Taxonomy (NCBI): domain Eukaryota; kingdom Metazoa; phylum Arthropoda; class Insecta; order Diptera; family Sarcophagidae; genus Metopia; species Metopia argyrocephala. The sequence continues at coordinate 67,278,844 of OY756208.1, forward strand.
AGAAAATAAATCAAACCCAGAGCACACATTGCAAAAATTTTATATGAAAGTATGAATTTTAAACAAGTTTATAAGCAAGATTTGAAAACTAAAATTCTATTAAAATTCTTTCATCGTGTTTATAATATATAATTAAGCAAGCGAACAAATTTTAAAAATCGCCAAAAACTTGTCGATCATCCCCAAAAAAATCCCCATCCCCAAATGAATTTTTTATCCCCATTTCAGAAAAAAAAATCCCCAATTTGGGGATAAATCCCCTAATCTGACAACAATGGACTATTTCATTATTATTTAATTATTTTTTTTTTATTATGCTACAAAAATTCTACATTTTTAAACTAATAAAAACTCAAGAGCAATGGTGTAACCATCTTAAGGTAGTACTGCTTTACCAAAACAATTACAGCTGTTTACTTGCTATTGTCAAAATCTTATTCTTCTTCTTCCTTATTTATTTTGACGTTAAGCAAATTTGAATTTAAAATTTTTTCTTTGACGTTTAACAATTTATAAATTAAAATTAAAAGTAAAAGTGATGAAATGCAATACCAAATTATCAATACGCAATTGAGTTTCTTATTTTTGTTTTAAATATAAATTCTAAAACGTTTTATACTATTAAAAACAAAAAATATTTTTCACTATACAAACGTACATACTCAATATAATGGATTTTTTCAAAATAATAATTGCAAATTTATTAAAATATAAATTTTTACAACAAAATTTATCGTTTCATTCAGAGCTACAACCATCTAATGCGCCATGAGGTAGCTTCTAGATAATTATATTTTACAACGGGCGAATAAATATTCATTTTAAATTGTATATAAATTATTTTTTTGCAGAACGAAAGTAAAGTTTTCAACTTTTAAAAAAATTTTCCGCAAAAAACAAAATAAAAAAGAAAAGAATAACATTGTTTACTATAATATACTTATTTGTGTACAACGGTCAACCACAGTGTTGCTTTTATTTGACAATTGTAAGAGCAGCAGGGTTGCATAACCACAGGGTTCTATGCCATTTCAAACTGGGACTACCTTATGATTATTGTACTATTTTCGAGAGCCTTTACTACTAGTCGTAACCGAGAGTCATAATAAAGCTGAATATTTACAACAAATATAAAAATGATTTGCGTACAGAAAAAAAGCAGACTGAAAACTCATTGAACAGTTGTTTTCATAATACACAATAGGAACTCACAGTTTGTTCATAAAAAACTTCAAGATTAAGGAACATGCATGTACGAATGCATAAAAATTGGGTCCATTTTCCGTCCATCTTAAGGTACCGTCTGCTTTTTTTTTCTTGTGTTTTTCACAATTATCAGATGTTAAATTTAATTTTAAACACAAATGAAGCCAAATTTGCTTCACTTTTATATAAACGCGTGTGTTATGGCAATTTGTGTTTTGTGAACAGCCTGTAAATTTTGCAATCTCTTTTGTTATAGTCGTGTTCGTCTGTACGTTCACTTACATACATATGCATGAGCGTTTGGCATGAGCTAAAGACTATTTTTTAATTTTGTTTTTTTGTTTTCTCCTTTAAAATGAATGCAATGTTTTAGGGATGCTGATAATGCTGACGATAAGGATGCTAATTAGTTAAGACTCTGTAGTTTCAAATTTCATAAACACATTTCTGATTTATTTGGTGTTACGTTATGCATCATAAAGTAGAAAATAGTTTTTGAAATTCCTTTATATCTAATGCTGGTTTGTATATGTACGAGTATAAATATACATATGTACTTACATATTTTTGGTATTTCTATGTAAATCTTAATTTAGATGATACACCCTAAAAAACATTGTTAATGTTTTACGCAACAAGTCCTTTTTCATTTATGAACTAATAAATCGAAGTATATGTATGTATGAGTTATGTATTATCAGGATGTGGGCAGAGTAATAATCGTTTTTTAAATATTACTTGAGTGAGAGAATGAAACGAAGAGTAAATAGAAGTGGGAAACTATAATTTTAAAGTATGTGGGTGTTACCATGGTGTTGACAGTTTAATTGGTATTTATTGCTACTTAAAATTCAAGGATCTTGTTAACAATTTTCACCTCATATATTACAAGAATGAAATATTTATCAGGAAATACATATTTTAAATACAATGCCCATTATGTTTTGTGGCTTACAGGAAAACATGTAATTTCGATTTCTTTTATATATTTGTTTTATATGAAAAAAAATAATAATTCAAATAATTTTATTTCATTTCAAATGTAATTGAATGAAAAAGCTTTTCAGTTAGTAAATAAGAAAGAATGTTCTACTGTTATGATTGATAGAAATTTATAAGCTTAATACAAAAAATATTCATAATTTAAATAAAAATTACAATTACTAAACTGAACAAAAACAACAAGCTTAAGAGGAAGCTGCCAGAAGAATCATTATAGAGACAACTAAAAACGCCTCCATTAAATAAAAAAATAAATAATTAATTAAATTAAACAGAAAAAAAAATTAAATTTAAGATTGTTATGGATTGACTGTTCGGCGGGAACTTGACTTTGTTTATATCCTTAAGTTGATATAGTGAAGGTATAAGCAAACACAGTTCCGAATGCATGTGTTGAAACATTTAATTGAATTTTTATGTTTAATCTTTGGGAATGAGTTACAGGGAACCAAAGTTTCGTTATATTGTTCAATTTCTTCATTGGAATCATCAGTATATCAATCATGCAGATACTCAATAGAACAACATTGATTTGAAAATTTTTATTAGTAAATTTAAGCAAAATCTCTGTCACCAGAAATAAATAGTTTGCCAGTATTTTTAAGCAATCATTGGCATCAAATTTATAAATATAAATTTATCTCATTGAGAGATTGTTGAAAATCCTCAGATGAGGTCGTAATTTTCAATACCAGGACTACTACTATACTTAAGCTTTAGAAATCTACTCGAATTCTGACAATTCTCTGGAATAACAATCTAAAAAAAACTCTTTTTTAAAAAGAGAGGCATTCATCCAAGTCGATATTATGCTTCCATAAGCAACAGGCAAATTTTTATTCCGAAAAGATCTGGATTTTTGTGCTTTTCCAATGCAGCAGAAAAGGTTAAACCTTTTTGTTCCCTCAGCATTGGCTTAATTAATAACATTATTCTCTTATTTGAGAGTTTTTTACCAGATGCAAAATTCTTTTTCTGCCATTTTGTCCGGCAATTATTTCTAATAAACTCCGGATTTATCAGCATTACTAACGGCTTCAAGTGTAAAGCCGTGCTCCTAAATAACACCGTCTAATTTATAAATAAATAAAGCAACAACTTCCTAAGAAGACGAATACTTTTCGCCAGATTCTGTGAGTAATCTTATGCCATAGCGTTTTTGGTAAAACAGCCATCACTGGAAAAAAAATTCGGCGGAATAAAACTGTTTTATTTGGCATAAAAACCATTTCTATGGCAGGTTCTCCATTTTTTTAATTTTCCAGTTACTATTCTGATTTTTTTGCAAAATTTTTTTCAACGATAAAGAAAATTTTCACTTGGTGACTTTAAAATAACCACCAATTAGCTATCCATTGCATGCAGAAAACGTATCTGTTTGCTGCACAATATGCTCTGCCAGCAAATTGGTAAAGCTAAATTGTAATTCACTTTTATGGGCTGACTATAAGCTAACTACATTGTAATCCAGAACTTACCAAAATCAAAGTGTTTATAGCTAGCTACAAAAAGTTAACTTTAAGTTAACGGCTAGGTAACTAACTTTAAAGTTAATTGAAAGCAATGCAGAGTCGGACAATTGACTACTTCCTAGACATCGCAATGTTAAAATAGTTAGTTGTTTTCATATAAAAGTAATCCAAGTGTTAACCACCACTACTTGAGAAATAGTTAGTTTTAAATTAATTGAAAGTTAATTGAATTGCCTGCAGGGTGGTTTAAAGGTGTGATTGGAAACGTATTTTTTCGAAAATTGTCGATGTACCAACTATGGCCTTATGATAAACCATTTGACGATAAGTGGTTCCAACGAAATGAAGACAGAGACCACAAAAGAGACCAATTTTGGCATTTTGAGAATGAGAAATTTCTCGTTTGCACTATTTATCGATTTGGCGATGTCAATTTATCACCAAGATTTTGCGGTGTCAAGGCGTTAATCTTTTTTCCTCATTACTTTATTAAAGACCGTGTCTACACGGATAATGCCCTAATATTGTAGCAATTGGAAACAAACATTCATCAAGTCATCGTCTAGTTACAATTCGAAATGTGTGAAAAAGTAGTCGAAAACTACCTCGGAAAGTTAGACTGATGCAAACATTCTTCAGACGGTGGATTAAATGAACTCATATTTCGTGTGTAACTAAAAGTCTAAGCATTGTTATGAAATAAAACTTTGTTTTTAACTTTACTTTTGTAATCAATAAAAAGATTACATCCAATTTTTACGATTTATAGATTTGGCGTATTATGGACAAATTTTGGGTCGATTATCGATTTGGTTTGTGCAAACTCTTCAAATCCATTATTACCATTGTTGGTAAATCAATTGTTCGAGTAATGGAGTATAGATAAAATGTAATCCATTGTGACTTCTTCGGAGATCAAGCGGCTTTTGAAGATGACGGGCCGGGTTAAGGTTTAATTTTCTGTGCTTGTTCTTTTGAATTTAGTTTTCTTTTGTTGTGACGACACTAAGTACTAATTGGGCATTTGTTTCTGAAGGGGGTCTACTTAAACCAATTAACCAATCCTGGGGCTCGAACCCGAGCATTCAGCACTTAATCAACCACTATTTTTTACTTTGGATCCTGCAAATAACATTTCGCCATATAACTTCTGCACGGTTTTGGATGTAAAATTATATCAAATGGTCACTTTTTTGAATTTCTCTTACACCATAGTAGTTTAAACACAATAAAAGCATAAATTGTTTTATATTTTCCAGTTATTGCATTTTTAATTGTAATCCAAAATTTATTTCCAAAAATTGTTTTCCTTTGTAAAAAGTAGAAAAAGAAGAAAGCGTTGTTATCACTTGTAAGTTCAAACTATTTCTGCAATAGTGCAAAAGTTTTTGCATCTACAATTTAATGATTTCTTTGCAATAAAAACACACCCAGTTTGCGATCACAACCACACCATAGCCAATCAAACTTCTTCAAAAATTCTGATGTTCTTAAAGACAATAGGAAGGAAAAAGATACACACCCGTAGAAAGGCCATAAATGATCTTGTGATTATAAAAGAATATAAGACAGAAGAGTGCCACAGGTTGTTTGTTTTTTTGTTTTTATTTTCTTTTTTTTAAGATATACAACCCCCCAAAATCGGATATATGGTACACACATACTACTCGTATATTAAAGGGGGAAAGTGATGAGAACATACTCATGCCTACCCAATCTTTTAGCATCTTTAAAATACAATTATTTTGAATTACTTAAACTCTTGATGTTTGAATGCAAATGATAGAGAAAACAAAAAAGAAAAGAAACAAATAAGTAAAAGCCTATGAAATACATTTGTAAGGTTGAAAGAATTGATGTACATGATGACTTTTGGTTTATTTTCTTCAGTCTCTGTTCGAAATTTATTTATTTTCTTTCTTAAGTTTTTTGCTGGTCTTTTTTCTTTGAAAATAATTTCAGTAGTCAGTTGACTTTAGTTTAGTTTAGTATTGCGATAGCAATTAACTTAATTAACTTAATTGTGTATTTTGCTAATTGCTAATTGAATTAGTTAAAGAAATAATAAAAGAAAACAACAACAGACTACAATATTATCAACAACAAAAATACACCAAAAGTCAACAGCTGATTTAAATTAAATCAACAGCTCCCTATACAAAAATATATTTATTTGCAAAAAAAAAAGAAAAACAAATGAATTATTAGAGAAAAATGCGTGATTTTCAAAAATGTTCGCAAAAAATTTTATTTAAAAAATAAAAACAAAAAAAAAAAACTGTTACGCATTTTTTGTTTCAAATTTATAAATAAATTTAAGAACAGAGGTGTTCAGACCGATGAACATTTTATTTTTTTGTACAACCAGTCGTTTAATTCTTTTTTGATTGTGTGTCTTTGCCAATAGAGGCGTACAAATAACACCGTGACAATTTCTTTAATTAATTGCTACATAATTAAGTTATTTCTAAAGAAATTCTACACTAATTTGTTAATTTGAAACATTAAATTAAAACAAAACAAACAAAAAACGAATTATTCATTCGCCTAGACAGGCAGTGGTTTATTTTCATTTGCGCAACAACATACTTTATAAGCGGACTAAACAAATAAAAATGTTAAATTATCAGCAACAGCAACAACAACAACAAACGCAACAGCATCACAAACAAATGGCAACAAGTATGACCACAACATTATCATCTTCATCCCCATTAACAATATCATCAACGATAACAGCCACCTCAACAACAACACCAACAACGACTTCTGGTGGCATACGGTCAACGACAATAGAAAACAATACAATGCCATTAAATTTTTACTCTGTTGCCCATCATAACCTTCACAATCATCAACCGCAACAACAGCAACTTTCGCCCATAATGATTGGCAACAGTATAACATCATCTACTTGCTCATCTTCGGCTTTACAACATTTGCATACTTTAACGAACAATAACAATAATTTAATATTGTCAACATCTCTGGACAAGCTATCACTACATTTGCCGCCGCCACCACCACCACCAGCACTGCCGCTGCCACATCAGACATCTGCTACATATTATCACAATCAAATATGCCCAAAACTATTATCACCAGCCTCAGAGTCTTCATCATCTACATCACAGTCCACCCTAAAAATGTCACCGAATATTGCATCACCCTCCTCATCCTCATCAAACGTAATTTCTTCTTCACTTTTAGCCATACCCATGGCGACCAACTTCCTATTTGAAAAAGGTTCGGAAAATGTTAAACGTTTTTCCGTTAATAATTTATTAGAGTTGGCAGCGGTACAACAACAAGATTGTCAAAATCAACATAATACACAACAACAGCAACAACAACGGCAACAACAACACAGTCACAATCACCAACATAATCATCATCACCTTCAAAACATTTCAACTAAATTACAATTGCATCATCAACAATTGCAGCAACAGCATCAACAGCATCAACAGCAGGACCAACGTCATCATCACCAATCAATTTTATCACATGGGGATAATCTGGGTAAGTCCTTGCTAAACTTCATATTTAATTTTGGAAAGCACTAATTTGTGAAATGCTTTCAACAATATCTGCAAATTTTAAAGCAAAATTTGATTATGATGTGTCATCACTAACTCTCACATTTGTTGAAATGTTACCCTACATTATTGCAATAGCTTTGTAGTGCTTAAAAGTAAACCTTTAATAACTAGACCAATCATTTCGTAAATACAGGTAGTTTGGGATTTTTTTTTATTTTATATGATTATGAGTAGATAGTGACTAGACCAGTACTTTACAACACTAAACTGTTCTAGCCATTTGACAAAAAAAGGGGTACAATTGCCGACAGTGCTTATTGGGAACTTTTTTTTAAATCTTTTTGGTATTTTTTGTTTAGACAAGTAATATGACCAACTATAGTTCCTTTATGTTTTGTTTTTTGGGTAACAAATGCTGAATTGCACAATAATGTTAGGTGACATTTCAAATATTTCACAAATTATACCGACGGGTTTAATCTCTTTACAGAACCATGTATTTCTAAAGGAATTTAATACAAAAATTGTTGGCCAAATTTTTAAAATAATTAAAAAATAAAAATAGCAATGCATCTGATGTTAAACAAATATATAAAATCTATATTTAAAAAATCTCTACAATAAAACTTTTAGATTAAAGAGAACCTTATTATTTTTTTTTTTTGTTAAGACCAATACTCAGGGGTAAACCCCTACTCATGCAGTGCATTGTATTGGAATGTGAAGATGGTTGATAGGTTTTTTTTTCATAGATGTTTGTATGTTTTGCGCCTTTTATTGTTGATGAAACAAGTTGCTGTAAATTTGTCCACTCGAGAGCCAGTGTTATATCTTCACCCTCGAATGATCAAACAGCAATTGCCTCATCTGTCGGTGGATGTTAAAATGTGAATGGTGAGCGTCTTCAGTAGATTAGCTGTTATCTTCCCAGAAGGTGGCGCTGTACTCCTGATCATTGGTTTCTGGTGAAATGGATTAGAAATGTCAAGATCGGTTTCTTGAAGATGGTCTTGCTGGAGGGGGAAGGGGGGGGGGACCTCTTATTTTCTTCAATTTAATTTTTAATTTAAATTGTAATTTTTTTTAGAAAACCGCAAATTTTTATAATTTTGTCCTTCGCTGGGATTGATCCTTGGCCGTATGAGTTTCTGGCGAGCGCTCTACCACTATGCCAAAAAGAAAATTTTTTTAAGAAACTTCAGTAAAGGACGAATACCAATAAATTCATACTGAAAAAAAGAAATTGTTTTTGCCGATAAGTTTTTTGGAAAAAAAAATAAGCAACTGGACTAACTAAGTAATCTATTATATGAATGAAATGTACCGCAGATTTTTTTTATTGAAGACAGCACTCATTGTGCTGGCCGAGAAAAATATGTTATACAGAGGAGAGAAAGAGACTAGTGCTTGCAGACATTTGCTTTAAACTAACTAATATCGTAATTGATAGGAAAAACTTTTACGGGGATATTTTTCTATAAACGAGTGGTGGTGTGGCTAAAGAACAAATACTCTTTATAATGAATGGTGCAATTCACTGGACAACCAACGACAAAAGGATGTGCTATGAGAGAGGTACGAATAGTCTATAAGAATATGCGACCATCCGGAATTAAGTCTTTATATCATCAGAGCACTTACCATGCTCGTACCGATAGAACAATGAAATGCACGCCACATTTCGCCGACGCTTCAACGAATCATTAGAGTTGGATGCCCTACTGATGCTAATAAGCACCTTTGTCCTTTCATGTACGCGGTCAAGAAGCTTCAAAATAGACTTTGAAGCACCGTCCATTTATTCCATGACGTTGTATTCCATTCTAGTTCGTATATAGGCCTTGTAAATCTAGAGAAGGTCAGATGGGGTGAAGTATTTTTTGCACCGTGTTAAAAATCCGACAAGCTTGAATGCTTCTTTCGACACTCGAAATATGTGATCAATCCAAAGTACATCACATATCGTCGCAAGAATTAAAGAACGCTGTAACTGACAACAAATTTAAAATATGTTTTTTTTTTTTCATCATTTTTATCAGAAAAAATACCCGTCGATAAGTTCCGGTCCCAGATTTCTATGACGAAAAGAAATTCACGTACGCCGTCTGCGTTTAAAAAAATAACACTATCTTCTTTCTACTTTCATACGGGTTTTTTGGCTCTTGTGAACATTAACGGTCGTATGTATAATCAAAAGTTAGCAACTCGTTAGCATATAGGAAAAAATCTGGAAAGTTTATCACCAGCTTTAGGCTGATTTTATTGAAACTTTCCATACCTTCTATTTGATAACTAGTCAGAGAATTAAAAAAAAATTAAATACCTTTTACGTTTAAGCAAGAATTTCCACGTATAGGAATGACAAACTGTGTACAACGACCTGCTAATTTTTTATTATAAATAAGGCTAAAAAAGTTTTGTTAGTTACAGCGTTCTTTAATTCTTGCGACGATATAATTCTCATGCCGAGAACATCAAGAGCATTCGCCTTTTCGATATTAACATTACCCATAATCACGGATAACAAGATTGCATTCTCATCACCACGCAAATGGGTGATATAACAACATTGGATTTAGCGCGCATTAAATTTAAACCTGTTTCCGCTACCCCACTCAGAGATTATTTGCAGGTCATATGTGATTGTGTCGTTTAAAGTCTGCCTTTTTACCTCAATCTCCAAAAAGTTCGGCCTATGATCAAATAAATATGAATGACAAATATTGCTGTTATCTGTGAAAGGGTACATAGGATTGGAAGTTGAAAGGAGAAGATCGTTTAGGAAAACTAGGAATTGTATAGGTTCTCCCGAATTTAACTTGAACTCGTTGGAAGTAGCACTGTCTATAACCAATCTTATAGCCCAGTTCCTGGGAGAGCTCGTTCTGAAATGACAGAAATGAATGAGAAATGAGTTTAGAAATAAGCGTCTCGTGACAGACTCTATCAAATGCCTTTGAGATATCTATGCATTCACCAAAGCGGTGAATAAATCCACTCAACCTCTCAGAGAGTAATGCCAACAGATCACCAGTGGAGCGGCCGCTGCGAAAGCTATACTGACCATAGCTCAGCAAGTTGTTGGACTCTAAAAACCTCCTAAGGTGATGTTTTATTAAACATTCTATAATTTTGAAGAGTGTTAGACATACTGCTATTGGGATTTTCTGGATTACTAGCCTCACCTTTTGTAGGGATTGGTGTTCAATTAGCAACTGTCCAATTAGATGGAAGCGCACCGGTACTATAAGCCGCACTGGATAGGTTAGCCAATGGACGAGCAAGTGTCAAAAGGCATAGCTTTAGCACTAGTATTGGTATACCATTTTACAAAAAATTTAAAATAATATATCGTCGCAAGAATTAAAGAATGCTGTAACTGACAAAAATCGAAAATAGGTTTTTTTGCTTTATTTTTATCAGAAAAAATAAACGCATCGATTGGTCCCGGCCCCAAATTTCTATGATGAAAAAAACTCACTTTCGCAGTCTGCGTTTTGAAAAATTCCAGTGTCTTCTTTCCATTTTCACACAGATTTTTTGGTTCTGGTGAATATTATGATTTGTCAGTTACATACATACATACATACATACATAACTGGCCTTTACAACCTGTGTCAGGATTACGGCCTAGCTTCTTGCAGCACTCATGTTGTGTGTGTAAATTTTTTTATCCATGAGTACCGGGACCTACAGTTTAATGTCGACTCCGAACGACAGACTTGAGAAGCTTGTTCATGGCAATTAATTACTCTCAGAGCTTTTGCTAGAAGACTGCTGAGAGGTAGTCGCCGAAAAAATATTTTTTTTCATATTTCTTTTTTTTAAGATGTCAGAGCTGGGTGTCGAACCCAGGGCTCATTCTTAGTAAGCCAACACACTAACCACTAGACCACGGCGACTATAAGTTACAGCGTTCTTTAATTCTTGCGACGATATGTAAGCGGTAGGCTGTATTTTTTTGAACATGTTGTTTCAGCAATGATTTCATTGTAATGTTTCCTGTAGTATTTCTACCTTGAAACGTCATCTGCCATATCTTCTCTTTGAATTTAAATGCTGTTCTGGCATTGGATTCCAGAACTATCCAGTCGCGACTACATTTAAAACATGGTTAAAAGTAAATCCAGCCTTATATTTCTTGGGCAAACTTGTAAATTTGTTTTGTGTGCACTTCTAGATGCTACTGCATTGTTTATGATATAATTGTCTTCTGACTTACTCTAATGGGAATCGAATCTACAACCCTTGTACTAGTAGCGTAGTACACCACCCTATAATGCTTTCTTCTCATTATATACAAAAATATAAATTTAACCTTATTTTCTTAATACATTTCCATTCATTACAGATGTAATTTCCTATAGACCAATAAAAATTCGTTTTGTCTTAAGAATAAACATTTCGACAATTTTATACGGATTGTCAATGAAATAAATCTGTCACTTTACAACTGATGGCAATTTGTCAACAATCATCAGTGGCCAACCCTCTCAATAAAAAAAGTGGAATTTTATTAAAAAACAAATCTCACACATATTGAATAAACTTTAAAAAATCTCCGGTCCCTGGAGATTAAAATTAAAAAAAAACACGAACGATAAAAAACTCTTTCTTTCTTTTTTCTGTAGGAACTAATAAAAAACCAGACACACATACTAACAGCGTAATGTAAGCGGGTTGGAAACATGCCCCTCCAATAAATAAGAATATTTTCTTGTTTTTTTTTTTGTACAACTTGCAACTTGAAAACATAAAAAACATTTCAGAAAAGTTTTATTTTGAAAAGGATACACGATAAGTTGCATGATTGCACATGCTCTGCTTGCCTCAACTAAATTAAGATAGACACGGTGAATGCAACAAGATTTTAACAACTCTCAAGGGGCTGCTGTTACAACAGTCACGGTAGCAGAAAAAAAATTAAAAAAGAAAACAAACATCAGAAAATCAAGCAACATGCAACAAAACCAGCAGTCATTCATAACCGTGCACATAAGTTTTTCTTTTTTCTTCACCACTTCTTTAAATTTTCCGTTTTCTTTCGTGTTTGTTTTTATTTCATAAAATTTTTGATTTTATTTGCTCTCTCTTAATAGAAGCAATTCAAACATAAAAAACAATTTTTTTACATTTCAACATAGGAGTACACATACAAACCTGCTACTAAATGCATAATTCTTTAAAAGAGTATTTGTTGCATATTGCGGTTGTTGTGTTGAGGAACGAACAACGTACGATTCCTGTGTGCGGCCGCCACTGTCAACACAAATTAACTTTATGTCATGTTGCCGATGTCGGGATTGTCATGAAAACCACAATTGGTTGACGTTTGTATTACAGTTTTATTTTTCTTGTTCAGAAGTTTTTGTTTTATTATTTTGTTTTTTGATGTTAAAGTTGAGGGATTGATGTATTTTGATGACGGGGCTCGCTAGGTTTGCTCACTTACTTATGTGTGTCTGTTTTTTTAAATTTATTTTGGGAAATTTGAATTCAGAGTTCATTTTATGGATGAAAATATAAAATAAATAATTGAAAAAGAAAAAAATAAAAATAAGAATTTAAGTATTAAGAAGGGAGTCTGTGAAGTCATTCAAGTATTTTATATGAATAAAATTATGTGATTTGTTTCAAGGTTGTTATTTAAGTATGTTGACAACGATTTAAAAATATTTCTGGATAATTAAAGATATTAAAATTTATTTAAAAAATTAAAATTTCATTTATTTAATTTAACAAAATAACTTACTGGTTGCAATTCATTTGCGTTTCTATTGCATTTTAGCGGCTCATTTCATAAAAAAATCATGATGCGCACGAGTAAGTGATTGTTTACAATTTCTCCCTTACAAAAAATAGCTTATTGGTAAGCACTAATTTCTGCTGGGGAGCAACTCATGCAAACTGTATTTTGTCTTTATCTTTTATTTAATATATGTGTGTATGTATGTGGAGTAAAATATTTATCATTAATTCCTATTGTAACCAAAGCGTTCAGCTTTTCCTGTTTTCTATACACCAAGAAAGGTTTATGGATTGATGATGTCGAAGTCGCCGTGGTGTAGTAGTTAGTGCGTTGGTTTACTAAGACGAGAGCTCCGGTTCAAGCCCCGGCTCTGACATCTTGAAACAAAAGAAATATTACAAAAAAAAATATTTCTTTCGGCGACTGCCTCTTAGCAGACTTCTGGCCAAACTCTTAGAGTAACTGATTGCCATGAACAAGCTTCTCAAGTCTGTCGTTTGGAGTCGACATTAAACTGTAGGTCCCGGTACTCATGGATAAAAATTTACACACACAACATGAGTGCTGCGAGAAGCTCTTTATTTTGATAAATATTTTAAATAGCTCTGATTTCCGCATAACCTTTAGTATATCAATAACACGAATACCGAATTGCATGAGGCAATCCAATGCTTTATTTACAGTATGGCTTGATTAAGGTTTTATCTGATTATATTAATATATAATTAAAATATTGATTACAGATTTAAGAGATGTTAGTGGAATATACTGAATTCAGTATAACAAGTTTATAACGAACATCTAAATTACGTTTATGGCAAATACAATTTCGGTACTTTAAGAGACTTTGAATTGAATCTTGAAATCGACACGACCCAATATTGATCAACTCTGTCATGTATTTGCCTTAGTTGATAAACATGCTGAAGTCATGTAGTTCAGTTGAAAATACAGATTACATTTATTTATGTCTACGGCGAGGTCTTTGCATTAGGTAATCCTGAATGATTTTTCACTGTAAGGGTATTTGGCGCTATTCTCTTCAAATAACTTTCCTCAAAGTATTAGCGTTTGTCACTATTAGAAAATTTTAATTATTTTGAATACTAACTCGTATATATGAAAGAGTATACGACCAGGAAATTTAATTGTCTGCATGGCACGTAGCACACATGTCGTATCATGTCTTTTTTCAAAAAGAATTGCGTTATCATGTCACGATGTCGTGCATCAGTAACAGTTGCTGTTTAATCTGCCTCATTTTCACTTTATACATTAGTTTCCATTTAATACATACCGCAACAGTTGTAAGCAACCGGCATTATGGAGGGAAAGAGTATCAACTTTGGGTAAGCCGCTTTTTGATGACATTAAGGAGCTGGCTGATATTAGCCTTGAATGACTTATGAAGTTTTTGAATCGCACAGAAGGAATATAGACGTAGTTACCTGGTGCATGATCGTCTTTTTTTAAAATTGGTAGCCAGGATGTTCCAACAAAACGGCGCAAGAGCGTTAATTGAATCTTTAGATCACCACGTGAAACCAACCGCCTCACTTTCAAAAAAGCAGTAGGCTAGTATGCATTCTAGCCAAAATGCGCACGAAGCAATGACTCGTTGTGTGTTAATTACAGGTGGGTTCTCCGAACCACAACCACTGCCGTTTTGGCTCCTTCTGCTAATAATAAACACCTAATTTTTTGTTTATTTTCCTCCATAAGAGAGCTGCTGAAACCTTTTATGAGGTATTCATAATTATTCTTTCTTTTATTAGATGGTTTCTTGAATGGAATGGTTAGATTGACTTCAAGCCTACTTTGTTGTATTTCATATTTGAAAGGAATTTTGTATAAAATTTGTTATTTAAACCTATCATAAACCAAATATAGCTACATATTATTAAAATAAAAATAAACTAAAAAAGCTTACAAATACCATTTTCACTTGATTTAATTTCAACAAATATTTTTGTAAAAAAATAAAGACGATCGAAAAACTGAAAAAGTTTCAGAATTACTATTATTTTATACTAAGTATATATGACTCTTCTATCGTATTCAACTACTATTTACATTAATGGTTCAATTTTCTGCACTTTAGATTCAATTAATTTAATATTTTTCTAACTCTATCATATAAAAATTGCGTACGTTAAGAGTTAAACAAAAAGAGTCTCTTATTTTAGTAGGCTTGAGTTAATTTTCTTTTTTTTTCTTTTTCTTTTTTTTGTATTGTGTTGTCAGTCAGAGTCATCCTTTATGTCAAAACTCAAGATAATATACATTAATTTTCGTTTCCTAACAAAAAGTGCCGCCGCCATTGCCGCCGTCGTTTTCCTTTTTAGTCTCATTTCCATTCATTCTGACAGCCAGCCAGAAACTTATACTCCAGGGTACTCATTCTCAAATAATGTTGCCCACATATGGTGCATAAGTGTGTTACAATTTATTATAATTTTTCAAAAGAGCGACAAAAAATAACAAGTCAGTGGAGAGTTATGTTTGAGCATGACCGACTATAGAATACAGTATGTTGAAGTATAATGCCCGTATTCATAAAAAATATTTTAGGTTTATTGAGGGCTTATTTGACAAATTTCTATGCAATACTTGTCAAATAAACCCTCAATAAACCTAAAATATTTATTATGAATACGGGCATAAGTTTTTAATGTTATTTGTAAATAACTAAAGAAAAGGGAAACTATTTCACATATCCTCTGTGAATGCCCTACCTGGGAGCAAAGTTTATCAACTTTGGGAAGAGCTGGCTAATGTAAGCAGTGATCGATGTATTACCACTTTAACGCGTTGGTAACAAGGATGTGTCATCAAAACCGAGCGAAAATAACAATTTGATTCTTTCGATCAGCACACTAGCCAACCAGCAATAAGAGCAATGTCAACTGCTTGCGCACATATCTCCACTCTAGCATTTGCTTTTAGACTCCCATAAGTATGAATAAACCTTTTGAATTTTAATTTAAAATTGTATATTTATATTTTGATTAAAGGATTTTATCGGAGAAACAATTATATTTACTCGATTAAAAATATAATTACATTTTATCCGTTCAACAGTTTTTTCCAAAATGTTACACAATCTTTACACAATCCTATGCTTGTGTAGGGTAGACAAATTCTTTAAGTATGTGTGTAACATGTTGAATGAATGTAAAAAAGGAAGCATATACACACAAACACTTGAACTTAAAAAAAAAAAAAAATAGAAAAAACAAGACTACATGGAATTAGTAGTTGTAAGTAATACTTATAGTTGTTGTCGGTTTGTGGTACTGTGGTTGCGGCAACGATAACAGCCACTTATATGAATAATTATATTTTAAAGAGCCTGTAAATTTACACCTCATTATAAATTATTTGCTTGGATTTCTTTAGGAATATAAATATTTTCTCTATAAACATACACAAAGACACGCACATACATTCTTACATTTAATGCAACATTTTATGTGTCACTTAGAAATTCAAGAAGCAAATATTTCAAAGGGGAATTAATTGCCTTAAAACTTTTATAGGCTTAAAATATAATATTTTCTTTTACTTTTCGTATATTCGTTGGGTAATTGATTAATTAACATTTTATGGGCTTTGCTTTGTGAAGACTTAATAGTTCTGGGAAATTCTTAAATAATGTTTACGATTGCCATCGGGGATATAGAAAATTATGACATTAATAGAAAACTATAAAACTATTTAAATACATCATTTGCTGAACTTGTAAAGCAATGTGAAAACTTTAATTCTTTAATTCAATTTAACCTTTTAGTTTAGGCATTACGAAAACATATATGCATATATTCAATGTAAGACTTGTGTATAAAACTTCTTTTAAATTGATTTACAAATCACTTAAACTGTCATTATTGAAATATCCAAAACATTATTATTGTTGTTGCAATAATCACTTCCTAGCATATAGAAAACAAAAGTTGACAATTTCATCACAAAACACACTTTAAACTGAGTTGCCATTTATTATGACATGAAAATATCCCTCCTTTTCCCATTTTTTCGTTAGACTTTTTCGACAGGCAAAAGACCATTGACCAATACGATATATACGTACTTATACATAAACATGTGTCCCTTGTAAAACAATAAATTTTTAGATATACATAAAATGTTAAACATAATTACAGATGCACACACACACGAAACCGTAAATCATTATTTTATGGCTTTTTAATACGTTGTTGTAAAGTGGGAAAGATTAAAGGCACTTAAACAGATTTTTGTACTTTAAAGGGCAATAGGGTCAAAAATGTTATGCAAATGAAAATTATAAAAAAAATTTAAAAAGTCAGCATTAAAAGTTCATTAAATAATTTGCCTCCTATATTTGAATATTGCTTTTTATCTAATATATTCCATTATCTGTGGCTTTTTGGCTCGATTTGTTGGGAATAGAGTTAGAAATACATACTTAGTACTATGTCAGTTTAAAGCAAGACTCGATGGTTTCAAATTTAGAAATTGGTCAACTTTAAAAATGAAAAATTTTCTCTGTCGTACCTTTTGTGTCTAAAACAATGTAATCCAAATCTTCATTTTCTGTACACAATAGTGCTACAAAACAAAAAAACAAACAAAAAATTTGAGAGTTTTGGTTAACTATGGTCTAAAACAGTGATGTCCAAAAATCTCTTTCCCTATAACGCGTGATAGGAAAACAAATTCTTCTTACGTCGAAGTCAAACACTTACATAATAAAAAGAAATATTGTTACTCTTGCTTTTTTTAGATTTTATCTTCTCTCCAACACAGTACAGGGGTGGATAGTGCATATTTTTTGTATCGGTACTCCTTTATTCTTAATAGATCGGTCACGTGTCTATAGGACAATCGATTACGTAGTTTACTCAGAATTATGAAGAAATAGTTATGAAGTTATAAACAGAAAGTAATTTGAATATTCCCATTTCTGGTGGAAGTAAGCAGAGTCTTTTCTCTGCTTCATACAAAAGCGCAAGTGTGTGTAGTAGTGGACATCACTGGTCTAAAACAATCAAAAAAACTAAATGATACAAAGAGGTTGAGAGGCTATATGAGTATCATTAGATTTTTAAGACTGCTCTCACATTTGTTTAAATTTATAATCAATTTGTTCTTTTTGTTGTGTGTTTGTTTAAGGTTTAGAATTTTGAGTTGTCAATACTGCTTTATTGACGACCGATTTAACAGTTTGATACTTTATTATAAATAGACTTAAGACCGAGTCACATAGCAACGTATCAACGTATATGGTAAACATAATGAGTACTTTGGTGGATATTTAATGAAAATAAACGCATATTTTTAATGCATATTTTTGTGAGAAAATTTTTAAAGATCCATGACTTTCCTTTCTTCAGTTTGTTTGCGTATTCCTGTTTATTTTTGTCGAAAAGATAAGGAAACTGTTGCATCGCTACTATTAATGTATTTTCCATAATTTAAATTTTTGTTTATGATTTACTTTATTTTTTATGTGTGATAGCCGTTAAAATACTCGGCGTACGTTAAGCTTTAAAAATTGCCCAATTTTTATACGTTGCGTTGACTTAGAAGAATCAAGTAAAACACAGCTTGAACAAAAATATGTATTTTGTGACTTATTTGTCAGTTGAAAAAAGCAAAATGCATCGTATGACAGATTCTCTGCATTTGGCCTTAACACCAGAGCAACATTAGCAAATTGTTCAAACTTTTTATCAATATAATATTTCTGTACGTCAAACTAATCGTGAATTTCGTTAATTTTATGGGGCTAATTGTTATTCACAGGGGCTAATTCGAATAACTTTGGGTCGTTTTCCTTTACTCTTTCTAATAATTTGCATCTTGTGAGACGCCGAAAAGTACGCACGAATAAGCAAAATTAATGAAAACTCATATCAATCAATTAACTTCCGTTATCAGTAACTGAGGTTGGCTCCTTTCATTTTTTGGAAGAATACACGAACGGTTTTTCGTTTAAAAGCTTTCAAAATTCACCTTGTGCACTAAAGTCGTAGAACGAATAATAGCTTTGGATGAATGTGTTCGAATATATGTAGAATTGACGCATTTGAAGTGAAAATAATCTACTAGCTGTTGTTGAATCACTATTGCAGCCACAGAAAAAAAAAGTTTTGTGCAGTTAATAGGCTACAGAAGTCATTAGTTCATATGTCTTCAAAAACATTGACGGCCAGAATGTTACTGGTATTTGCGAACGGTATAGTGACATGATTAAAAATTTTTTGTACCTCAATTCGCTGATGTTATTCTTGCTGACATATTTTTTTGGCGTATTTTAAATGCTTTCGCACTTATAGGTGATTATCACCAGCTGCTTCCTTCCTCCTCCTCTTGTGAGTATACCTTCCCGGAACTACGGCACGTATTTCTTCGGGAAGGCCCAGACCGAGGTTCTCATAAGAACCATTATCTTCTCTCCCATGTCTGGGGACGTCAGAATTGGAGGAACTGAGTTAAGAAGTAATTAATCTCCTCGAAAATCCTTCGGGTCCATGTCTATACAAGGGATGAGGTTTGCAGTCCATCTACCGGTCGTCCCGGTGTTCCACCTGTTTTGCCATCCTTGCATTGACTGGCTTCTTAGCTCGTCGGGACTAATGCTGGCGTTCGCTTTTCTTGCGTCCTTGCTGACATATTGCTCTAATATATCTAGCCATATATTACACTCAATGAAACTTTAGATTAAAAAATAATTTCACGTAGTGGCTCAATTAATTAGTCTCCAAGATCGTGTGATTATTTTCTTTAAAGTTAATGTCTACGGCAACAAACGAGATAAATTTAAACACATGGAATCGCTTCATATGCTGCCAAAACTATTGTAATAATAACTTTTCGCTTTGTACACGCCAGCCGTGATGTTCACATTTCCGAATTCATACCTAAACATTAATGCCATTAAGTCTAATTAAATTATGTCTAATAATCTAATGCCCGTATTCATAAAAACTATTTTAGGTTTATTGATGGTTTATTTGACAAGTATTGCATAGAAATTTGTCAAATAAGTCCTCAATAAACCTAAAATAGTTTTTATGAATACGGGCATAAGGCTTTGTCGGTACTCTAACAAAAAGTATATAAAGCAATATTTTTATGATAAGCAATAATGCCTTTTATAGATTGCAAACAGTCCCAGAGCATTTATTCTTAGAGTTTTAAACAATAATAAAGCAACTATCGGGTCCAAAAAAAAGTTTATTTTTTCTAATTTCGACCTAAACAGCGGCAAGCACTTGTATTTTTATCTGTATATATATTTTTTTATTATTCAGCAAGTCTCATTAGGAACAATAGACTGTCGGTCTATTGCAAAACTTCTGAGTGGATTAAATGATTTTTTGGTTTCCTTAAAAATTTTACGCTCCCGTGTTGTTTTAGTAGTCGCCTCTTCTTTGAAACTTGAGGATTCAGCTCTGGTTTTTCGTGGTTTATATTCCTGTGCGAATTTAAGTCATGCATATTTCCACTTTTTTGTCCTTTACCAACGATTCGTAGAATTTAGATCTTTGTGACGACTTTTGTCCATTTTTTTTAAAAAAGGCAACATTGAAAACAACTCATAATAAGAGCCAAAGTATTTAAGAGTCTAATAACAGTTGTTCTTTTTAAAAAATAAAACTTTATATTTATAAAAATATGTATTTTGAAATATTCCATAATAATGTGTTTATGTTCACTTAAGGGTTAATTGCTTGTGAGTTTAATTGTGATTGGACATCTATGACAGACAGGAAAAGTCCAATAAATCAAATTTCATTTCTCAAATAATAAAATCATGAATTTCACATAAATACTCACACAAAAGTACGTACATACTACATATGTAGGTTTCTTCAAATATTTGTACAAATGTGAGGAAATAACAAGAATTTCCATCTAAAACTATTAGAATTTTAGTTTCAAAAAGCCTTTTTATGACTTTATTTTTTTGAACAAAAGAGTCACATAAAAATCATTTTAAAAATTTTGGCAATTTATTGTTTTACAAATTAAAATTCCAATAGAATACGAGAAGTTTTTCCTGGAATTCTTTAAAGGCAAAATAATTATAAAAATATTTTAAAACTATACAAAACAAAAATGAAAAATGTTTTCTTAGTTTAAGTACTTAGTAATAAAACAAATAAAAAAAATTTATCGCTAATGGTTTATGTATACTTTGATTTCATCTCTAGGTTACGGTTTATGCGTGTACTCATTTTAATTGTCTTTTGCTTGTTTTTGTTTCTTTTTGCAGATGATACGTTTACAAATGAATTTAGTTCACCCACATCGATAACAACAAATGGCATTATTGGTGAACATACATCGCCTTCACCGCATTCTGGCCGCAAGCCACGTCGTAATCGTACCACATTCTCCTCCGGACAATTAACAGCCTTGGAAAAGGTATTCGAGCGCACACACTATCCCGATGCATTTGTACGTGAAGAGTTGGCCACTAAAGTAGGTTTGAGTGAAGCGCGCGTTCAAGTGTGGTTTCAAAACCGTCGTGCCAAATTCAGACGCAATGAACGTAGTTCAACAACTGGACGACCCTTAATAACTACCACCCCTCAGCCTATACCACCCATAACAACGGCACACAAATTCTCGCCAGATAAGAGTAGCGCTTTTCTACAACAGCAAATGGATTTATCAAACCCCCATCATCCTCATCATCATGCGGCTGCTGCTGCTGCCGCATACTCATTAAGTTTTCCATCATTAGGAATGTATGCATCAACAAAAAATTATGTAAATTCGTCATATAATACATTTGCTTCATCTAATGGCAATACGACAAATGAAGGATTAACGGGAGCATGTGGTTTCTTTGCCTCATCTAATTATTGTGCGCCCAACTATCAGCCAAACTATTCAGCCTTAAGATATAAAACAGCACAAGGTTTTTCTGCTTTATGATGTGGCAAAACTGTTTGACTGTTTACAGTTTTCTTTTTTTTAATTTTTTCTCTTTAAAGTGCAATTTAGTAAAATTTAAATAAAAGTTATTGTTAAAATAGAAAGATTTGTTTTTTTTTTCTTTTTATAATCATATGAAAAATTTGTATTTAATAAATATTTTTTTTAACATACTGGTATGTAATTAAACAAAAGTTTTGTCAAATACACACATAATTGGCATTTACAGCCCTTTTTCAGAATTACGGACTAGCTTCTCACGGCACGCATATTGTGTGTGTGAACTTTTATCCACAAGTACACCGGGACCTACAATTTAACGTCGAAACCGACCGACATATTTCTTTCTTTTAAGATGTCAGAGCTTAGATTTAAACCGGGAGCTCTCATCTTAGTAAGCTAAGACACCACATACTAGACCACAGTGATCACAGAAGAGCTCCAGGAGCTGCCATCTTGTTCATCGTCTAGCCACAATACCGATTGTGTGTAATATGTACGTTAAATTATTATGGATGTCACTTACATTTATTTCCCATACACAGGTTGGAACATAAGAATCATCACAATTAGCGCTTTTTTTTTATAAACACATTAATTATATGCCGAAGAAATATTTTTGGGGACTGCTTCAGTTTTGGACTGAAACTGTTTGCTTAGTAGGCGTCCACATCATTGTTAGTATACTTATATAAACAATACTAGCGAACCATGTGCCTACTCTGTCAGGCAGAATAAAATAAGAATATTTCTACATTTGTATATAATCAATATTTAGTTTGAATAAGAGGTACCATGCCCAATTGTCCAATTGCGCTCTCTTTTCCACTGATAATTAGCATTGACTATGAAATAAAGAACAGGAACTTTACCTTTGACCATTCTTCAGATACGCAAAAATTAATATTTATACGGTATGTGAAGTGCCACGCCCAATTCTTTAGTGATGTTTTGCCTTGGCCATGGAGACATTCGAACTAAATTTAAAAACTTAGCTTTTACCCGTTCTCAAGGTATACAAAAATCTAGAACAACTTAAAGGCAATTTGATGCTTACTTATTGCAATTTCACATATTAACCAAACATTAACATATACGATATAATAAGTGGGTCCCAGTGCCTCTTCTTCTTCATAAGTTTGGTTAAAAAGGGCCCAAGTATTTAAACGTGCTGTGGCGACATGCATAAGGTAAACATCACTTCCATTTTTATATGCATATAGAAGATATAACGTCGTGCAGGAGTTTATGGCTTATATTATATATCTCGAGTTAATGATTCCTCATTAGGTTTTTAGCACCAAAATTTTTAAAATCTGCAACCCGTTTTCGGCTATTTATCTCCTAATTGAAAACGTATTGCAGACTTGAAAAATTTGGGGTCGAAGAATTTAAGTGGCATCATTAATTTGAGATATATGAAAAATATGAAATGGCGGATAGAGCATATAAACTTCGGCACGACGATATGTATGTCGTACTTCTAAAGATTCTTAACTGTATTTTCAATATTCCGCTAGCTTCTTCAGAGAAACTGCTCTCTTGCCTATAAACTATAATTCTATACAAATGCCCAATCGTTATATGTTGATTGTGGTGAGTGCCTACGCTAAGTACGTTTTTTAGCTGTTATCTGCTACTTCCTAATAGGTGGCGCGTTTTCTCGTGATCATTCGTTTTTTTTTTTTTTGTTGTCAATTGTTAAAGTGGAATAGAGTGGAATGTCGGGGAGCGGTTTCTTTGAAGATAGTTTTCTTAGAGGGCGGGGGGACCTCTTATTTTGAAATTATAATTTAAAACAAACCGCAATCTATCTTTTTTTATTTGTTGGAATTTGAACCTGGGTCGTTGTAGGTTTTGTGCTAGTGCTCTAACCACTATACCACGCACCCTAAACAGGGTGACCGTTGACAAATTTCGAAAAGTACCACTAAAAGGGGATGAAAAAAATTAAAGTGGCACAAAAAAGAGGATTTTTTGTAAAAAAGGGGCAACCTATTTAAGTAAAAAAAATTCAAGGTAAAAACGAAATTTTTAGTTTATTTTGTTCTTTTTATTAGACATTAAATTTTAATTACAAGTTTAACAACATAAAACAACACACATAAAACGATAATATTCATAAAAGCATTTATAACAAAATCAGAGTTTTTATACTTTTAATAAGTATTTTTTGAACATTTAGGTAAAACTTTCTTAAGTTTCAATTCTTTGGAAATGTACTTATAATCTTCTTTACAAGGTTTTCTGTCGGACTCCAATCTTGCAGAACAACTTTCAAAAATTTTTTTTTAACGTTTGGTTGTTCTTGAATGGTTTTTTTTTTGCAAATTAGCTGCTGTTTGCAAGCAATACATAACGGTTTTTTTGCTTCTATATCGTATTTAAGCCATTTGTGCTTTGATTCCCAAAAATTTCCTTTTCGGTTTCTTTTTTTCTTCTGTTCCGGTGAGTCAGTGTCAGTAGAGGAAGACACAATTTCATCGTCTGTAAAAACATCCTCGTCGAAATATAACTCTTGGTCAATATTTTGTTTCTCCCGCTGACTTTTATAGGGTTTTATTAAATACCTATAAAATAGGTATTAATGTTTACTCATATTCTTAATGACATAAATTTTATCAAGTAAACCCAAAACACCGTAAGATACAAATACACTTAGTCGCAAAACTCTATATAGTTGTTAAGTATTATTAATCCAGAGACTAGTGTATGATTATGATATTAGCATTATTCAGTCGCATTCGGTTTTCATGATATCTCAACCTAAAATTTTCAGAAACTCCGTGTTTTTTCATATTCGAACAGTATGAATTAGCCTTTAATTATATTTCGTCTGAAAGTTTAACCTATTGGCTAACTAGCTTCTTCTTTGAGATATCCAAAATTAAAGTTTGAATAAACCCGTGTTTTCGCTATATTCATGGTATTTTCGTTACGAATCCAAAAATTTAAATATGGCTTCTTAAATGTCTAAATCGTTTAAAATAGTTTTTATTGCAAAAGGCGAATATACAAGCCATTAATAATTTGTACAACTTTGAAAATGAAATACAAAACATCTTATGTACACACACTTTTGCTGCCACAAAAAATATTGTACTTTAATATTTTTTTGCAATTAATTTCATTTAATGTAATCAATTATGCCATTTTTATTTAATTTAGTTTTCTTGTATATTGTCAAATAAAAAAAAAACAAAAATTACTGATACATATTCTATTTAAAAAACACATACACATTTTAAATTGTATGCAGAGTTTTGTGACTGAGTGTATATGTTTAAATAATTTCTCAACCCTTTTGCTTATTCTGTTAAAAAGCAATGTAAAAATAGGCAGTCCATGCGGATTTAAACGAAGATAAGGACTTACTTTTCCATCATTGAAGCAGCAAAAAATTAAAATTTTGGAATTCACTTCTAATTTTGAAACGATTTGCGTTTACTCACTCACAATTGCAGAAAAAAAGAAACTTTTGAAAAAGATCCATTAACACTTGAAAAATAATACAGTATTTTCCTGTATGTATGTACACATACATAGAAACGTAACTGAGTTTGACAATTTAGAAACAAAAATACTGACAGTTGCTATAGGAAAGCTGAAATGTTTGTAACAAACTGTTGAAAAAAAATAATCTGCCATAAGAATTGCGAAAAAATTAAGAAAATTATGGTACTTCTAAAAAGTGGCAAAGAGGGGCAATGTTTAAAAAAATGTAGCAGATTTAGCACATTTTAGAAGAGTGGCACTAAAAGTGGCAAGTAGGTCCGAAAAGTAGCAAATTGATACTTTAGTGGCACAAACGGTCACGCTGACCCTAAATGGATTATCATATGTCTGCCTTTATTGCTATCAGCAGGTAATTTGACAATAAATTTTCTAGCAATGTTATCAGAAAAAAATTTGTCAATTCACAGGGTTATATTTTAAACCAAAAAAGTATTTTACTTACGTTTTCTTTTCTCTTCTACCACAATTTGAAATAAAACACTAAATGCTTCTTTTTTATTTACACATTTATAATAGAGAAGGAGAAAGATAAATCTTCTGTGTTCTTTTTATTATAGTTTTTTTTATAATAATTTCTGTTTCTTGTTACCATTTTTGTTATTTCTTTTTTTATATATTTAGTTTTAGTTTTATCGACATAAATTGCTAAATTTTTATTTTATTTAATTTACATATTTTTGAAATCTCTAATATAATAATTTGTTTGTTTTAAGTAATTAACAGTAGGCCAATTTATAAGCTGTATCACAATGTTGTATCGTTATATCCAGCCGTAAATAATTAGGTGGTATTAACGGTTGGCTCAATTGTTTTCTTTTTGTTTTTAATATTATGTAAATATATATTTTTAATGTGTTACAATCAGTACGACATATTAAATTTAATTCTTTTTTTCTGCTGTTAACATTTTCAACAAAACAAAATATATATTTCCCATTTATAAGTTTCCAATGTATTAAACTGTATGAGAAATGAATAGCAACACCACCTTTTTAATTTTACCAACTGACAATATACTTATACAACAATGCCATACAGCTGGTAAATAGAGCTTAAATATTTGTTTTTTTTTATTATATTTATAATAAACTTAAATATATTATTTCTATAATCTGCTGCTAACATTTTAGTTTTTCATTTTATTTTATTTAATTAAATATTATTAATTAATTATAAATATAGTATGTTTGTGTATATTTTCTTTTAATGTATGTTTTAGTTATGTTTTCTTTATTTGGTAGTTAAATAGTAATATGCGTATTTTCCCTTTTCCCCCTTTTTTTGGAATTTTTATCTACTCAAACACAATTGGCGTTGAATGTTTGCGTTTCTTTTTTTTTTAACTGATTTTTATAAAACGAATTTCAACCACAACTGTGGTTGTGTTTTAATTATTTGGTTATTTACTTAAAACTAATAATCCAATATTTTATTTATATTTTAAATAAAAATTAAGTTAATGTTTTACTTTTTAACATTTATAATTTGTAATGTGTTCATGTAATTTGTGTTTTTCATTAATTATTTATATTTAAGGTACAGTGGGCTCAAGAGGTAAATTTCTTTTAAGGATCAACAATTATTTTTTAGTTTTACAAACACTACTTTAAATATTTATGGGCTGTTAATTCATTAAGGTGGCTGCTTATTATAAGTATTATCAAATACAATGAATATTTTCTTGTATTGTAGTAAGAATTTTGTTATTAAAAATATAGCTAAATTTACCGGTGGGTAAATATAAGTATGTAGGTACATATGCTAAATACACTAACACCTTATATAAAATACAGTTAATTGATTTAAAGTAAATGAAAAGAATGTCATAAAATAACAAAATTATGTAAAATTTGGTTAGAAAGCCCTGAAGTGATTACAAACTGCTATACTGATAAAAATTTGCACCGATGCAAAGTCAATGGCAAGATTATTGAGCAAGTGCGACATTTTAATTACTTGGGCAGTAGACTGTTATGGCGGCTCTCTTATGCATTTTTATTGTCGTATAAATAAGAGCTTAATGGCATTCCTTTAACTTCATAGAGTATGTCGGAGAAATAAGGTTTTAATATTTTACTGTAGCGTTCAGTATTGTGTACTGTATGAGTGTTTGGCATGAAACTTTACAAGGTTGGCAATTAGCAGAATTCAGTGCTTTATAAATCGATGTCTATTAAATATTTTGCCAATCTGGGAAACTTAAATGAACTTGGCTATGAACCTGCAGACAAAATAACTAAAATGCGATTAGAAGTTTACTAGTTGCTTTTTATTTCAGACTGGTTACCTGTATGTCTTTTTTTCACATATCGAACTCTCGATCTTAACATTAGGCTACCATAGAAGCCCAACTAATTCATTTGTGCATAGTTACGTTCTAGTACTATACTAGAAATTATTAACTAGAGCATTTTCTATATAAGGGGTGTTAAATTTTAAGGCCCGATGTTGATTTTGAATAAAACACAACTTATTTGGGAAATTATTGTCATTTCTTTTTATTGTTATAATTTGGTTCAATTATGTGCGAAACAAAATACCGGCCGTTAATGTACCGAATTATCTTATCCTTTAGCTATTGAATTGTTGTTGGCTTATCGATTTATACCTTTTCTTTTAAATAAACCCAAAGAAAGAAGTCCAACGGTGTCAAATCACATGATCTTGGCGGCCAAGTGGCGTCGCCGCCACATGAGATGACACAGCCATTGAATTTGTCGCGCAAAAGTGCCATTTTTTCGATAGCTATGGGGCAAGTGGCACCGTTCTGTTGAAACCACATATCGTCCACATCCATATCTTTCAATTCGGGCCATAAAAGATTCGTAACATTTCACGATAGCGAACACCACTCAGAGTAACAGTGGACGGCTCATCAGCCACACTATCGGGTATAGCAGGAATATTTTCTGTAGTACGAGCTGTATGAGCATGCATGGGTGTTATCACATCTCCGACAGACCAGGTTTGCTCAAATTTTTGCACGATTTTTCCGATTGTACTCACATTTGGACGATTAAATTGACCGAAAAAAACACAAAGTGCACCAAATGCATTTTGACTTGAATGCCCATTTTCATAATAAGCCTGAATAACTTTAACGCATTGTTCGATTGTGCATCTTCCAATGGTTAAAATTGAATTAGTCTGCAGAAAAACAGTTTACGTTTAGTTGTGGTTCACATTCAACATCGACCCTTAAAATTTAATCATCCGATACATAAGTATATGTATATTAGTTATTCATCAAGTATTTTTAGAACAGCTGCGTACCAGTTCCGTAATTTACTAAACCAATTGCATTGTTGAAGTTTATGTATGTACCAGTTTCAGTTTACAATTAAATATTGCCGAAATCAATGTTTTTTTTTAGTATGAAACAGAGTGTACCATTCATGTTTTTTCATTCTCTTTTATGTTTGTCTGTTTTGGACTGGTTCATATCTGTCAATTTTGCGACGATCTTTTCACAACTAATTACCTACAATTCACGTATAAATATTGGGGTCGAGCAAATTTGCGTTCATATAAGCAATTGTAATTTTTTTGTGTAAAAAAACTTAACAACTGATAGATTTGTAACACGAATTTCTTGTAAAAAACAAAGGAAAAAATAATTTCAGGACATGATTTATTGAAAAGTGTGAGTTAAGGCGGATTCACCCATGAGTTTCTTGGTTCGGACCAAATTTTTTTTATATGTAGTTTGACGTTTCTCTCAGAGAGCGAGAGAAATGATTTTGTGCGAAGTGCTCCCAGCTTGATTTAAATTAATTTTAAATTTGGTCCGAACCACACTGAACAAGGTTGCCATATCATACAAAATTTATACAAGAGTCATGCCATATTGTTTGGCATTCGTATTAAAAAATTAGTATGGTACAGTGAATAATGTAAAGAAAAGCAAACAAAAAAAGGCCAATAAGAAAAAAAAACATATTAGAAAGAAAATATTCGCGCCAAAAATAAAAAAGTTAAAATTTAAAAATATTATAGGAGGTAAGTTGTAATATTGAAGAAATTTACTGTATAATTCCTACATTTTCTTTGCCCTTTCTGAATAAATTTAAGATGGAGTTGTCAGAGGCTATTGCACTAAAATTAATTAGCGAAATAAAAAAGCCGGGGAGGGAATGCTTATATGATTTAAGCAACAGCTCTTATAAAAACAATCATGTAAAACAAATTGTTTGGGCAGAAGTAGCAGAAGCAGTTGGAATTGGTAGTAAGTGCATTTATTTTTATAACTTATAGAATTCAAGAAACAAATTTACATCCTTGGGTGATGCGATCTTTTTTACATTTTTTAAATAATCCGGTATGTGATGAAAAACGATCGAAATATTAAAACATATATATTAATATAAATATATGTAAATATATATATATGTTTTAATTATTTTAAAATTTTGATAATCCGGATGTAGTGGCAATAGTCAGTCGGTAAAGTAATGAACAAAAAAGGAATCCCGAATATGAAAAGATTTGGAAGTTAAACCAACTTGAAATTTCATTCTATTTCAATTTTGATCGAAATCGTTTTTTATCACATACCGGAATATTTTTTTAATAATATAAATAGTATTAACCTGCACTCTATTGCTTGCCTTCCATTGATATATATTTGAGACGAATTCAATAAAATATTTTATTGCTTTTTTGGTAATAAATAAAGACGAAAAAAAATTAATTTTATTACAAAAGGAAATGAATGTCAAACACACTGGAAAAGCTTGCGAAAACGCCATAAAACGGCAATAAATAAATATAATAATATAATATATAAATATACATAATAATATAAAATAAAAATTCACCATAAATACTATTATTAATTCTTTATTTGCCTAATTGGACACATATTAATTTTCTTTTTCGTTATGCACATATTTATTTATGTAATTTTCAATTGAATATGGCAACACTCATTTTACGAACAAAATTTCTGAAATGGGTGAATCGTGGTGCAGAAAACTCTCAGTAAACAAAAAATTCGTTTGCACAGAAATTGTTTCAGAAACTTATGGGTGAATCCGCCTTTAAGTAGTTGATATTGCGTCTTGAATATGTCCAGAACACGAAAAACTCTAATGAGACTACCGTAGCGGGAGTCGAAAATATGTTCAGTTTGGCTAGTGTACTATTCCTTTACGAACATCATTTTCTCCTTTGATTATCAAAAAATTCATTGCAAAATTTAAATTCTTTATAGAATTTAACTCTGATCTAATTAAAAAAATAAATGAATGCTTATTCGAAACCAAGAATATAATTTTACTTTTAACTTCGAACCCTTTTGTATTGATTTTTTTTACTGAATATATCACAAATTTAATTTTTTGTTTTTCAATGCCTTGATGTCGTACAAATGTCATGTAATGCCAAAATGGAAATGCCCATATAGAAATAAGCCCGCGGTATGCAAAATTTTTTTCTCTAAATCAAAATAATGTATCCCATGTGATAGTAAAAAAATACACTTCCTATGTATGGTGTTTTGTATGTATATTTAACACTTTTTTCTTAGTTTTTTTCTTTTTAGCATAAGAGTTTAGAAAAATATATTTTTTATTTTATTTTATTTTTTATCTTTATAATATTTTATATATATTCATAAATATATATTTCTTCTTTTCAATTCGATAACATTATTTGTGGACTATTTAACAACAACATTTATAATTTGAAAAAAGAGTTTTTAGGACAGTTAAGGAAATTAATTGTACATTCAGGAAATTGATGAGAGAAAAAAAGTTTGGTATTGTCTTGGATTTGTTTGTAAACGTTTAATATTTTTCCTTATTTTTGAACAATTTTAATATTTTGTTTTTATATGTATAGCGTAAAATTTTTGTGTTTTTTTTTATAAATTTTAAATATTTAATACTTACTTAATTATTTTGTCGTTTGTTTTTTTTTTTTTTTTACTTAATAAAATATTTAATTTTGGATTCCATTAAAAAATGTTGGCAACATAATTAAATTTGATATTTTCTATATTCTCGTATGTATGTATGTACATAAAGTGTTAGAGGATTTAATTGTTAATTTGGTGGTTGTATTTTGTATGCGCATAGTTTTTGTATTTTGAAAAAAATAGTTCAGTTAACTTTACATTACATTTGATTGATTTTTTTTCTTCTATTTTTTCTTTAATTTTTTTTATATAAATGTTTATTATTATTAGTAAAGGATATCAATGTTTGCAATTAAAAAAAAATGTTGTTTTTTTTATTGTTTAATCAGAGGAAAGAAAGCGAAATGTCTTTTGAAAATTGTATAAAATTTATTTATAATTTGTATCTTTGTGTAGCAGTCATTATATCTCTCCATGATCTGGCTTCAATTAGCAATTCTTAGTTTATTATTAACAAATTAATTTTAATGTTTTGTTGTTGCTTTTTTAATTGTTAACAAACATTCACATCGAGATATATAAATAAATTTTATATTTTGATTACAAAACAAATTTGTTTTCCTTTTTCTATAATTGTAGACATTAAAACATTAAAAATATTTCATTAAATCTTAAATTGTTTCTTTTTTTTTTTCTTTATTAGCAAACATTGAGGTATAAAAAAAGAGGATTTAATTTATTTATTATTCTGTGTTTAGTTTAATTCATTAATATTATTATTGTTTACAAAGTTGCAGTTTAAATATTGCTATTTAGGTTTTTTCTAATTTATTTACTTTATTATTGACTTGTATTATTAGTTTTAACCTTCTTAGTATTTGGTATTTAAAATGAGTTTTGAGAGTGGGTACAGTAGCATCGAATTTAATTAAAATTAAAAAATAGAAAACTGCACTATAAATATATAAGTAACTACTATAAGTACATATTCCAACTAAATATAAATTTTCTCTTTAATGTACATAATATATGAAATGTATTGCTTTGGGGATAATCAGGTCTCTATGGCCATTTCTTCTTTGCTTAAGAGACTCGTCAGGAGACTTTTTCCCAAAGGTGGTATTCAAAACTATAAACACTTATGTTAAAATAGTTATAGACTAAAAGCGAATCATATCCCATTTAATATATAAAAACCAAACAAAAGTATTAACAAAGCAATGCATTTCTCTTTTTTTTAAATTGAAATTCTATTTTTCCTGTTTCATCCAACAATTAGTTAGCACAAAAACCTGTAGCGAATATTGGAAAAACGAAAATACATTTAATATAAGGTGTGCGTCACTATAAACTGTAATACATCAAAAGTCAAATAAAAACTGACTGGAGTAAGCTAGAGTTAAAAATAAAACAGTTTTATTTTGCATTTTTATTACAGATTTATATTCTGTATTATTTTATTTAAAAATTAATTTAATTTTATAAAATTTTTTATTTTATTCATTATGCCATCCATAAGCAATGTTATAGTGTTTTCGGTGATATTTTTGGTACCAGCTGTCCATTTATATCGAAAACTAGTAATGGTTTTGGGAACAGATGTACTCTTCTTTAGTTCTCTTTTGACCAGAGCCCAATATCTTTCAATAGGCCGCAGCTCTGGGCAGTTTGGTGGGTTAGCCTCTTTTGGAACAAAAATAACATTATTTTTATTATACCAGTCTATTGCGCTTTTACTGTAGTGACATGTTGCCAAATCTGGCCAGAAGAATGTTGATATGTTGTGCTGTCTTAGAAATGGGAGCAACCTCTTTTGAAAACACTCTTTGATATAAATATCTGAGTTTATTGATCCCAATGTAACAAACGATGCACTTCTGTTGCCGCAGCTACAAATAGCCTGCCAAACTAGGAACTTTTTGGGATATTTTGATAGTTTTTTAGTTCAGAACTCTTCAGAAACATTGCCTCTACTATCCGCTACATAAAACTCTTGGCCAGGAAGCTGCGCAAAGTCTGCAAAAACGTAAGTTTTATCATCCATTACACAACATTCGAACATTTGAAAAAATTCTTTTTTGAGGAGTTTTACTCTTTTTTTTGCTTCAATATTCTTCTTAGCATTTCTATCCGGAACTTTTCGGACTTTAAATGTTTTAAGGCCATTGCACGCGCCGGGCCACTTCGCGACCAGAAATGTTTGGAAGAGCCAGCAAAAGCTTCTCAACCTTTTTGGCTTTCGCGTCGTTCGTTACCAGTTTTGCTTTACCTGTTCCAGGCTTTCTTTCAATTTTTAGGTCTTTGTTGAACTTTTTGACCACTATGGAAACACATTGCCTGGTCACGTGGACTTCCCTAGCCACTTTTGTATAACTCCAATATGGTTTTTTTGAATTATTTGAATAATTTTTGTATGCACTTGTCTTTGATTATCCATTGTGAACTAACTAACAAGTCAAATTTGACAAACTGATACATTTTAAAATCTGACACATTTTTCAAAGATATTGTGATTAAGAAAAATAATTTTGATTAAAGGTGAAAAAAGTTATTAAGAAAAATGGGTGTTACACTTTATAGTGACGCACACCTTACATACATAATATATGGAGACATGCTTATCCCCAATGCAATACATTTCATATATTATGTATTTGCCTATATGGCGAAAAATATTTGTTGTTTTTAAATTTTCTCTTTATTAAGGAAATGTTCTTCTTAAAAAAAAAAGAAAAAAAAAAACACTTTGATACCATTACAGGGCCGAAGCAATCTCATCTAAGTCGGAAAAATAACTACATCTAACCAGAGCTGTCTATATAGTGGAGTAAAACGAGGGATCCAGGCACGTCTTCAAACGTCAGATTGCCAAACCTGGGCAATCACAAAGAAAATTACCTATTGTCTCCCCCTCCGAAGTATTTCCTCAACTTCTGCAGTAAGAGTTGAAGGGCAGATCCAACCGTTCAGCGTGTTTACCGATTATTCATTCTGTATACACCTATTATATTGAGGCCTTATTGAGGTCTTAGAAACAGCATAGGAAGTAACGGAACTCCATCTGTTCTGTGCGTTTTTACGAAAAATTTTGATATATTCTCTTCATTGAGGGTCATAGAGCAGCGAACATCCCAGTAGAAAGTAGCAGACTCTCCTTCTAAAAAGGCATTCTTAGCAAGGTCATCCGATTCTCATTCCTCAGGATATCCCTATGACATGGAAACCAGACCAAGCAAATGCTGCAAACGTCCCAAAGAAGTTTCAGCTCCCCTTCACAGCGAAGAACCAAGGAAGAGTTGCCAATAGGCGACGCCAAGGCCCTGATAGCAGCTTGACTATCAGAAAAATCCCTAACTTCACCCTCAAAGCATCGCTTCCTCGGAATCCTCAAAGCCTCCTCATGGAAAACCTACTTCGTTTTTAATATTGTAAATACTAGATCTCTGTTAGTAGGAAACAGCCTGAAACCCGTAAAAATAAGTTGTACATATGGAGCTTAAAGATTGATCGATATCAGGCCTCTGGTACGTTCGATGACTAGCACAATCGTGGCCAAAAATGACCGAACCGAAACGAACCGCAAAACACCGTGGAAGAAATTCTTATTTAATTTTAAAACTATTTCTGATAAAAAGTGGAAAGAAGTTTGAAAACAGAAGTGCTTTTGCAGTAACTTTTAACGATTTGATTTCTGTTTAAATTTAAAGCCGTTCTTTTTTGTTTGCATTGACGATAGTACGATTCAGTAGATCTTGTTAATTAAAAATGGAATCATGTGGCATCTCTATAAAAAACTTAACGAAAAAACAGTATGCCAAGTCAGTTTTCTTACACCCTTCAAAAATGTTAATTTTGTCATATTTCCAAAAAAAATTTTTAGAAATACATTTTCTTTTTTTTTCAATTTTTATTTTGAGGCCAGTACTCAGCGGACGGTCCCTACACTTGGATAACAAGTGTGCATTAGATTTAATTTTCCACATATTTCAGTTTTAGTTGAAAAAATTGGGCATTATCGCCCCTAATATTTAGTGGTAATGGATATTTAGTGCACTAATTGTGAATGATTAGTGATAATGGACTTGAAATCCATTGGCATTATAGTGAAATGCAAATTTAGTTTCACTGCTTCACTTCCACTATCGTTTTAATATACTTTCATACATAGAGTTGATACTATTATACTCGTATGCATACATAGTTGAAGTCAATGTTCAAATAAATAGTACAGAACGTTATTTTCTTAATTTGTTGAGTACTCGTAATAAATTATTCAATTCACTATCGATCAAATTTTTATAGCGCGGACTGTTTATAATACCAGCCACTAATTTTTTAGAATTACAGCTCTAAATTTTCCTTAGAATTAAAATCATTTTATTTAGTCTACCAAATTTCCACTACCATTAAAATTCTTTAAGTTAGTTGTTAACTATTTCTATCGGTCACTAGTGGTGGTTTCAAAATTGCTGCATTAATACTACAAGTAAGTCGTTAAGTGAGAGTGGAAAGGATAATATATTATAAATTCAATGCAATAAACCCAGCTCTGATATGTATGAATTAAAACAAACTTTTGAAACTTTCTTCGTCCTTTAAAATGTGTAAGAGTTTTATTTTAAGATGGGAAAAATTAACAAAATTTTATAGAAGCAGTTCAATTGTCAATAGTTAATTGCTTGGTACTTATTCCAGTATTATACTCAGGGTTTACATCCCTACTCATGCTGTACATTGTATTGTAATTGAAAAGATGTACTTAAAGACAGAAAGATATATTTTTTTTTTCTATTAGGCGCCTTATATCAATGAGACAAGTTACTGTCAGTTGATCACACAAAGGCTGGTGTTATACATCCACCCTTGAAATTATCAACAACAATTGCCCCATTTGTTAATTGTTGTTTGTGAATATTAATTAGTTAATACTTAATTATTAATTTTGGAAAATAGCCTGTACGAATTTATTTTATAGGTTGAAAAATGTTAGGTTAGCTTAAGTAGGCGGTGCACGTGGGTCATATTCCCACCCATTTACCCGGAAAGAGTTAATTTTGAATAGATTTATTAAATTGAATGGAGACAATATATGAATGAAAAAAAAAGTATATTTATTTAACAAATTTTTTTTTATAAATTAAATTCTTTCCTTTTATTAAAAATTTTCATTAAATAAAATAAAAAAAAAAAAATTCTATAACCTCTTTTTGCTAAATTCTTTTAATTAGTATTTTTCAAAACAAAAACTAATGGACCCACTGTGCTTCTTAGAATGTTATTGTATTATCATTATCTTTAAAAATATTTTTCTGTCTTTTTTAAATCTAGTTTTACTCTACATTATTACTATTTTAATGATTTAAACAAAAAACAAAAAAACTACAGACATATTAACAATTTACTTTAATTTGTATATGAATGTTCAATCTATAACAATAATATTTTGTTAATAATGTATTAAATATGTATTTGCAGGTGTTTATGAGTTACGAAAAATATTTCGTACATTATGAAAAAATATATTCCAATATGAATATGTATGTTTCTATATAACAATTATTAATAATATATTTAATTATTGTTAAACAATTTTAGTTGTATTTGGTTTTGTTTTTTTTTATAAATATTACAATATATAGTTTTCTAAAGCTTTTCAATCAATTCAAACATTTATTGCCTGACCTCTTTATGCGTTTTGAGATTTGTTTGTAGAAGATTTTCGGTACAAAATATAAAATAAAACACAAAAGAAAAACTTACCATTACCAGTACTATTTTAAACGAAATAAAGAATTCCCCGGCAATTATTTAACAAAAAGATCCTTTAAAGTTGAACAAAGTGAAGCATCACAGGTATCCTTAGAATCATCTTCATCGCCTTTACCAAACCAATTTAAAGTAGAGCGTACTGCATTTGCAGCTTGTGCTTGTGGTGTGCGTGTTCGCTTAGAGGAGCCATAGTCTTTTGGTAGAGCACCCTTGCCAGATTTTGAACGGGAACTTGATGAAGCTTCGGAGCCGGAGGGTCCCGAAGTTGAGCTTTTACGTAGAAAGCCTTCAATAGCTGAACCAATAACCGTAGCATCTACAATGGTACCCTTTGTATGATCCGTCCAACTTTTTTGCTTACTACGAGGCTTGAGTTTGGGTTTTGCATCTCTTAAAGGATCTTTGGATTGTAATTTTTCCAGCATTTCTTTGGGTAAAGCCATGGCTGTACTTTTGCTTCTTATGCTTTTTTTACGGGCCATAGGTTCATGACGCTGAGCAAACCATCCTGATATAGCTGCCGAACTATTATCCTGAGCATCACTTACCATTTGTTTGGCATTATTGAGTATTGATACATCAAAACTATTAGAACGTGTTGAGCGTCCAGCATTAGGATCCAGTAGATTGGAACTACTCGTAGCTGTTTGTGTAGTGGATAAATTAGTTTTGGATTTGCCAGCTCCAGTTGATGCGTTGGGCGGTGTATCATCACATTTGTGTATTTCAATGGCCGATGAGGTTAGAGTGCTGAAAATGGATGTAATATCTGTGCGGCTGCCCAACAGGCCGGTACTCTTTTTGCGTTTTGTGGACGAACGATTGCTGGTAGGCTGCGTAACGCAGGGTGATATATTGGCGGGATATTCAGAGGCTCTACGGTAATTGGGCGAGGGTGTAACTTGAGCAGAAACACATTCAGAATAACGGCGATTGGTATAGCGCTGCGGTGTTGTACCACCCTCATTAAGCGTCTCCACTTCACAGACCTTCTCATTGCTGGTAGTCCACAGTTTCATGCGAGCTTTACGAGATTGTACAATATCATCCATGATGTCCAATTGTAAATTATGTATACTACCTATAGGATCTGTAGATGGTGGACCAGTTGAGGTATTACTCTCTCTCCTTGAACCAAGTACACGGCTGGTGAGATGGAAAAAAGGTTGAGATATATAAATATTGGTAAAAATGCCAAATAAAAAACCAACCAACCCCCTTCCCCAACTCACTTGTTTGTAGGAAATGCAGCCACCGATTCTCTACGTGAGCGCCCAAATATATTAGGCGGCACCTTAGAAATAGTAACCACAGAATGACGTCTACCCGATGGAGCGGGCGCTTGTGATAGTGTTGCCAAAAAGGCTGCCTCTTTAGGTGATGGTCCTGAGCCCTCTCCACCACGTTCAGAAAGCCTTCTTACCTGACTGGCTGTTATACCATCGGTAACCTGTTGTGAGGGCAAAGAATGCTTACGCGATTCTCTTGGATCACGCCATGGTGACAAAAGATATGGATTAACTGGTGAGTCTATATCCAAACTCGCTTTATGTGAAGGTGTCTCTGAACATTCCTGATCATCTTCTTCGACAATTTGTGACTCGTCAACAACAATTAAAGGTTCGTTTTTACCCATAGACCCAAAACGGGATATAGATGAACGTCTAAAGCGAAATGTATCTGTAAAAGGTTAAGTATCGTTAATATCATGGTAACACTTGTTTTTTTTTTTTTTTTGAGACCAATGGTACAGCTCTACTAAAAGCTGTGCTTTGTATTGGAATTTTTGTTCAAAGGACAGTACATTTATGACAGAATATATATTTTGTTTTTCTTATATTGTTAAGCCTTAGGAGTGGTACGACTTGGTGTGAATTGATCACTTAAAGGCCAGTCACCCTTGAATGGTCGATAGCAATTGCCTCATCGTTACATGTTGATTGTGGTGAATGCCTTCGCTAAGTACGATTTTTTAGCTATTATCTGCTACTTCCCAATAGGTGGCGCTTTTTCTCCTGATTATTCGTTTTTTTTTTGTCAATGGTTAAGGTGGAATAGAGTGGAACATCAGGGAGCGGCTTCTTTTGTAAAGAGATTTTTTAGAGGGGGAAGTTCTTTTTTTTTAAAAATTATAATTTTAAAAAACCGCAAACTAACTGTTTAATTTTTCGCCTTTGCTAGTATTTGAACCTGGGCCATTTGAGTTTTTGTGCGAGCGTTATAACCACTATACCACGCACCCCTCATTTTATTTCATACAAATTTTTATCAAAATAATTTTACTCATTCCTTTAGTAATATTTTTTTCTTACTTTCACTTTTAAGCATTTCTATTTAAATGGAAATACCAAAATAAAGGCCTCGTTACTCAAACGTAAACGTAAACGTTGCGGAACACCTGTTCAGTTTTGCTTATCAAGCCTATGTGTAAATGATTACTCATACGTAAACGTAACGTTGCGTTGCGGGCGAATCCAATAAATTTAAAATTTTTCTTCGTTTTTACGTATCAGCTCTTTAAAAATTGTAAACCAATTCTAAACCATAACGAACATTGAACCAAAAGCTTATCACCTTAAGGGAGGCAAAATCATGCATTATTAATATGCAAATAAGTGTGAGTATATGAAAAAATATGTATTTTTATAAAAGCATGTTCAATCCTTATTTTAGCATATATTTTCATGTTTTGCACAAAACATGAGGTTTAAATCAGGGAAAGCGAATGCTGAGTATAAAAAAAAACCGAATATTTCTTTTTATTTTGAAAATTAAAACGTGAACAAAGCTTTCGCAATAAGTATTAAAAAAATAAACATAATAAATCACGAATTTTAAACTACACGTGTATATGTAATTAATTCACATCACAGGCATATCTATTATTATCGCAAACCCTTTCAACTTTTCTTGTTAACATTTATCCGATATTATAAGCCGTTGCGTACAACATGTGTAAAGTTGATAAATTATTTTAAAAAGAAACTAAAGGAAAACAAGGTTACTTTTAATATTCAATAATGCAATAATCCTTTTTAAAAATTTTAAAATTTCTATAGAAATCTGTTTTTGACGGGCATATTTTTAAACGAGATTTTTATAATACGAGCATATGCCCAAATCAGAAAAAAACAACATGATACAAAAGAATATTTAAAAGAGAAAAAAAGAAAAAAAAATTAAAATAAAAATAAAATTAACTGAAAGATTATTATCTGTGTCTGAAATTGTGTGGGTTGTTTTTAAAACTTAAATTTTTGGCATTATAACACTGAGATGATTTTCTTTAGCAATCATAGGTGGCTTTAATTTAATGTTACAATCAACAGTTACCAGGCAAGTAAAACGAATACGTATTTATATCGTGTGTTTTTTTATAGAGTGTCACAATTTTGAGTTGGCATCACTGCTTTATTGCATCCCCCCACTTAGCAGCTGATAGTTTCTTTTTTTAAGTTTGCTTTGAAATTTCAATATGAATCGACTTATACCAGAGCAACGAGTGCAAATTGTTGAAATTTTTATTCAAAATAATCGTTCTATTTTATTGATGTCCATTTTGAATATCCATTCAAAATTTTGTTTTCCAATGATGCCCATATCGGTTGGAATCGGTACGTAAATAAGCAGAATTGTCGCATTTGGAGTGAGGAGAATCCACAAGCTATTGTCGAAACACCATTACATCCACAGAAAAGTAGTGTTTCGAGCGCTTTATGGACCGGCGGAGTCATTGGCCCAAATATATTCAAAAGCGATGTAAGTCAGAATTTTATTGTCAATGCTGAACGGTATAGGAACATGATTCGAAATTTTTTCGTACCTCAATTACGTGACATGAATCTTGCTGATATGTGGTTCCAGCAGCACGGAGCCATATGCCACACAGCGGGCGCTACAATTGATTTGCTCAAAGAAACTTTTGATGGAAGAATAATTTCACGGAATAGCCCAAGATCGTGTGATTTTACCCCGTTGGATTATTTTTTTTTTGAGGTTATGTTAAGTCACTTGCCTACAATGATAAACCACAAAAAATTTAGCGCCTGGAAATCAACATTCAAAGAGCTATCGGGGAAATACGGTCGCAAATGTGCGAAAAGTTGTTGAAAATTGGTGTTCCAGATTGCGCTTTCAATGCGCCAGCCGTGGCGGCCACATGGCAGAAATTATATTTAAACACTAAGTTTATAAAATTTTCCTTTCAATAAAGCCCTTTCTTTATATTGATTTAAGCTTGTGTCATACATACATACATACATAATTGGCCATTACAACTCTGTGTCAGGGTTACGGCCTAGCTTCTCGCAGCACTCATGTTGTGTGTGTTAATTTTTATCCACGAGTACCGGGACCTACAGTTTAAAGTCGACTCCGAACGACAGATTTAAGAAGCTTTTTCATGGCAATCAATTACTCTCAGAGCTTTTGCCAGAAGACTACTGAGAGGTAGTCGCCGAAAGAAATAATTTTTTCATATTTCTTTTTTTTTTTCAAGACGTCAGAGCTGAGATTTGAAGTCAACACACTAACCACTAGACCACGGCGACTACTAAACTTGTGTAACTCTATAAAAAACACCCATTATATATAAGTTGAGTCTAAACGCTCATAAATACGAGAATGAATGGGTTTGAAAGCTCTTACATTAACTGATCTTTATTTCTTTGCAAAATAAGCAGAAAAGATTGTTGTCACCCAGATTTGAATGGCTGTTGTATGAAAGCACAACAATCTGCTGTAAAAGTTTACATTTCAAGGGCTTCACAAACTTTTAAATAAACGAGTAGCCCTGAAAAATGCTAAAACGGCGACAATGATGTAATAAAAAAATATTTCAAAATGAATTGAAATATTTGCTTATTAGTTTTTCTAATGGTTATTAAAGTACACATTCCTTTTTATTTTAATTATTCTATTAATAAATAAATAAAAGTTTTTGAAAAAAAAATAAAGCCACTTTTACTAGCTTTTTGTCAAAATTATAATTATAAACTTCAAATAAAACAAAAAAGTCAATAATTTTTGAAAATTCCTTTTGTCTCCTCCCCCAAAATCTACTCGTATTTATGCAGTCGCCTATTGTCTACTTTTATTTGTACAAAATATAGAAAATTAAATTTTAATTATAAGATTGTCACGTTTTCGAAACGTAATAATCTTCAAAATACTACTTGTACATAAAAATCATAAAGAAAGAGAAAAAAAAAAAAAACAATTAAATAAATTTAATTAAAAATTAAACAGACTGCAAATAAAACACTAATTATTCTATTCAAATCACAAAATTCTAATATAAAATGCATTATGCACGTAAACCATAAATTAAATAGAAATGTACTTAAAATATGAATTTAATAAATGTCTGTGATTAAATCGTATTTCTAGATTTTGTTAAAAATGAGAAACAGAATTCTGAACAGCCCACAGATTTCTATTTATGCTGCACATTAATAGTAAATGGACTGTAAAATCTTATCAATTATAAATTTGCATTAAGGGCATTAGGTAAAAGTAATTTACAGAAATATATATAAATAAATACATAAGTAGATAAAATTAATCCACAACAAAAACAAAATATAGGTTTACTAAGTGCTTATTTGACAAGTATTGCATAGAAATGTGCTAAATAAGACGAAAGGCCTAATTAGTATAGGTTAAAAGTACTTTTTATTTTAGAAAAAAGAAATTAATGGAATAAAAATAAAAAATAATTATTTAAAAGCTAGAATTTGACAAGATGCTGAGCGACAATAAAAAAGATATTTATTTTCTAATTTTTTCGTAAGTATTAACATTTTATTGCACAATTAGAATTTATTGAAATTTTTAAAAATGACTGCCTGGAATAAAATATTATTTAACAAACTCTTTAAAATAAAATGCGGTTTCAGGGGTCGTGGCATAGTGGTAGAGCGCTTGCACAGAAACTCACACGACCAAGGTTCAATCCCAGCGAAGAACAAAATTATAAAAATAAAAATTTACGGTTTTCTAAAATTACAATTTAAATTAAAAATAAAATTTAAATAAAATAAGAGGGCCCCCCCCTCTCTCCAGCAAGACCATCTGCAAGAAACCGCCCCCTGACATTTCTAATCTATTCCATCAGAAACCAATGATCAGGAGTACAGCGCCAC
Organism: Metopia argyrocephala; assembly: GCA_963576795.1. Taxonomy (NCBI): domain Eukaryota; kingdom Metazoa; phylum Arthropoda; class Insecta; order Diptera; family Sarcophagidae; genus Metopia; species Metopia argyrocephala. The sequence goes on from OY756208.1 coordinate 67,322,031, forward strand.
CTTCTGGGAAGATAACAGCTAATCTACTGAAGACGCTCACCATTCACATGTAAACATCCACCGACATTCATTTGAGAGTGAAGGTACAACACTGGCTCTTGAGTGGTCAAATTAACAGCAACTTGTTTCATCAACAAATAAAGGCGCAAAATATACAAACATCTATTAAAAAAAAAAAACCTATCAACCATCTTCACATTCCAATACAATGCACTGCATGAGTAGGGATTTACCCCTGAGTATTGCTCTTAAATAAAAAAAAAAAAAATACCTAGAACAGCTTTGGCGAATCTGTGAGATCAGAATTGTAAGAGCAGTAGGAGTCACATTGTTGAAGTCGCTTCATAAACATAGTTTACGCCAAACTGATTTAACTGACTAGTGAGTTGTGTATTTTGAATAAGCGATTTTATTTTTTGAGGACGTAAATAACTATTTTAAAGTTACACCACTGAAAAATACACGTTGCCTTAAAGAACAGCTGTTCATAATTTACATTGTTTATTACATTGTTTAAATAGGAGCATTAAGCGCAATCTAACTATTAAAAATGTCCATGCCCATAATCAAGGCAAATTCCGTAACGCTAACGCTTTGCAATTGAAAAATCCAATTTTGGCTCTTGTTTTTTTTTTTAAGAAAAAAAAAATACATCGATGTATTTTACGATGCGATGCCTGTGGTGCGATTCAGTAACATATTTTTACGATAATCGCATTGTTTTCAACAGTAAACAACAGAATTGTCGATATTGCTATTCATTATTTTTTGTTTACGATGGCTGTTGTCGTAAACTAACGCCAAAAATTTTTATGCTTTTTATTCAGTTGGAAAATCGTAAATTTTTTATATTGAAATTTTGTAGAGAGATGTGCCTACGCTATTAACTAGTTTGTTTGAGAACCATTTTTGTGTGTTTGTATACCCAAAGAAACTAGAGGTTTGTAGCTTTGCTAACTTTCTACCCAAAAACTTAGGCCCCGATTATCGTTCACAACACCTAAATGTTGTGTTGTATTGACTTCAACAAATAAAAATAAATGTTGTAAACGATAGTCAAAGTATATAATACAACACATAGGTGTTGTAAATCATAATCGAAATTTTAAAAACTCAACATCAAATTTACAACTGTTGTGAACCATAATCGGGGCCTGACTGATTTTATACGGTGCTGCCAAATTATTGCAATTTAAACATAAAGAAAACTACAGTTGTAGACTGTCGATAAAATGTACTTAGTGAATCACATAATCGTTACTGCAAACAATAAAAACTGTCGACTTCTTTTGCGAATATCGTATTTGTTAAAAGTTAGGCTGACTTCCAAAATGTATGAATACAAAGTTTGTATACAGTTCTACTGCGGTATTTAAACTTTTTACAAATGCAAAGTTCCGAAACAATGCAACTATGTGCCTTGTTTACATTTTCATTATGAAACAGAAATGTTGCAATGCACCATTTTTATTACTGACAAACAAGAAAATGGAAACGGCGGTTGTAAAACTTTTATTTTATAATTTTTTTAAATTATCAGAAATCATTATCATGACATCATCCCGAGAGAAGGGGAAGGTGTCATCCACCTCCTTAATTTCTCTCTAGACCTTTTCCCACAAAACGGTGCGCTTCTTGCGTTTTGCGCAAAAGTCTGGTTCATTTCGCAACCTTGTTATTAGGAGCAATTTTTTTTTGCTCGTGATTTTATTTCTTTTCGCTGAAATATGTTAAAAACAACTAGTATAATATAAAATGTTATCACATTGTTTCATTTGTTTGTGATTTGAGAATAGTATTGATAACTAGAAATTCTTATTGTGCATTTGTACTATAAAAAATTTATATATCATTGTCCAGCTACATTTAAAAATAAATCATGGATATAATATACAATTATAAGCAGCGTTTACGATGAATCGAAAATATAAATCGATGACATCGTATCATCCGATGCATTGATATTTTAACGATGCATCAAAAAACATTGAGCATTCTTAGGTTAACGTCTTGTAATGGTTAGAGCGTTCGCTTACAACAAAAATCAGCCCATGATCGAGCCCCAGCACTGAATAAAATGACGAACAAAACCTTGTGCGGCATTTCAAAAAATTTATATAAAAAAAAAAAAAATTGAGGTTAACCCCACCTCTAAGGAAACCATTCTTAAGAGAGCAGCTTCGTGACATTCCACCCTATCCATTTTTGACTTATCGAAATGAATAATCAAGGGAAAGCGCCATCTTCTCGGACGTATCAATAGGTGGGATAGTGAAATGGGATCAGAATAAAAAAAAATTCTCTTCTTTTCTTTTTAATAGTCATATTGTAAAGAAACTGTATATTTTCCAACTCATTTACAAAATTTTAAAAGAATTTCTTTTTTTTCTGTTGTTTGTTTAAATTACAATCTTTTGCCTTTTCATGTTACTCGTATTTAATATTTTAGTAATTTCTAGTTCATTTAGAAATATATGTATATGCTTATGTGACACTTACCCATTTTTTTTTAAATTATTTTCCAGAATATTTATATATAATCCAAAATGAACCCTTTAAAATAAATCTGCAAATAAAAAGACATAAAAATAGATTAATTTTCTTCATTTCCAAACTGTCTACATAAATATATTTTTATTGAAAACAAATATTCTTTATAAAAGTTTATTTACATAAAAAACAACCGCAATCAACAAAAATATTGACAATATTAAAGATTTTACAATTTCATATACAGAAATACATACATACTCGTACATCAATAGATAAAATGTATATTCAAATAAGATTTTTATTTATAAATTCTTTTAATAGAGTGTTGAATAAATAAAATGTCCTTAAACTTGATAAGGATTCAATGCTAGATGACATATACAACGAAAGAAACTTTAATACTAGAAATAATATATACATATGTATGTATATTAGTATATATAAACATAAATTTACTTATACAGTGACTTCCAAATCTGTTCACAAAAACATATAATTTAGAATTTTTTTCAATTAAAGTTATTTGTAACTAAATTTTATTAATGTTTTTAATAATATATATAATTCAGTACATATTGTTTTAAAAAAATTATACAAACTAAATTCAGAAATTATTTTTTTAAAACATAAGGAACATAATAAATAATAAACTTGTGTAGTATATGGACGACCTAGTTCAATTCAACTACTCACACAAGTGAACTAAGAGAGCCGGTCATAGCAATCTGCTCTTTTAGTTTATTACTTCTTTAGGTCTTTCTAGTTCTTGTTTCTTTTTAGTTCATGATACTTTTGGTCATGTTTTCCTTTAGTTTGTATTTGTTTTTTAATTTATGTGTTCTTTTTTCGTTCTCTTATCATTAATATCGCTATCCAAAGAATAAAAATAAGCATTGTTACCAGATTTTTTATAAATATATGCTAGCTGGGCTAATAGCATTTGACTTAAATAAGTCAATTAAACATATTTATTATAAGGTGTTAATGTTATATAATTATTAATCTTTTTTTTTGCAATGAATTAAATAAATTGTTTTACTAAATTTTACACACTATTATACATATTTTTGAACTATATGACAGCAAGGGAGTATTTGAACTAGAATATTAAACTAGTTCATTTTTTCTCTTTGAACTAAAAAGATCGCTCACATTAATGAACTATTAGGTACAGATCTAATAAATATGCTTTTGTGAATACTTTGTATAAAAATTTAATATGACCAAATTTAGCTTTGATGACAAGTTGGAGCTACTTATTTGGACATGGTATTTATTAAAATTCGTAAAATTATTTTTAATTTATTTATTTATTTATTTAAAATTATTTATTCGTAAAAAATTTTGGATAACACGGTGCTACAAATGAGCAACTTTTTTTTAAACTTGGAAAGTGACCTAGTGTAAGTTGTAGGCCTTATTGAGTAGATCATAAATTAATTTTTAAAAGTTCGGAAACATCCTCAAATTTCGGAGTTATTCCGAAAAAACTATTTTCGGGTAGGTTCGAGTACTTATGAACACGTAACTCAGTTGATTTTAATCCGATTTTAACGGTTTCGGAAAGAAGAAATATGTGCCTTCTTAAATATGTACACATTTTGGCACATATAAATTTTTGCAGTGTTATTTTAATTTATATCCGATTTTAATTTTATTTTCTCTAAATTTTTTAACTTTGGCGCCATTTTTTTAAATTAGATTGTTTAGAAACATACCCTTGTGTATATACTTCAGTAAAGCTAATTTAGTTCTGAGTTAAACAAGCTTCTAAGAAATAAAATCGAGTAAGAAATAAAAAAGTTATTAAGGGTTTTCAAAAGTTAAAAATTTTGTTTTTACAAATATGTATTGACCGAGATACTACATTTTCTTTATTTCTTTAGTCTTATCATGATATGAGTATATAAATATTTTAAAATAACAGTATTCAAATTATTTTATTCAGAAATTTAGAATATTTGATAAAAGTGCTTGCTAGACCTCTTTCGCTTGTACATCAAATAGTCTGTTTCTCGCTTAAGTGACCAGCAGTAATTGAATTGAAATTGAAAATCGGATTAAAATCAACTGAGTTACGTGTTCATAAGTAATCGAACCTACACGAAAATAGTTTTTTCGGAATAACTCCGAAATTTGAGGGTGTTTCCGAACTTTTAAAAATTAATTTATGATCTACTCAATAAGGCCTACAACTTACACTAGGTCACTTTCCAAGTATATTTTTAATGTAGCACCGTGTAATTTATCACTGTCCAAAGCATCTCGTTACAACTTTTTTTAGATACTCCGTAGATTTTGTATTGGATTGAGGGTTCCGTGATTGTGGAGACAATTCCATACACTTAGGGAAAGTTTTTAACTTCATATTCAAATGTGAAATTAGTTAATTTTAATTTAAACTTAATTGGCATTTAAATACAGTGTCAGTTTTTCAGTCATAAATTTAATTTTGTATTTAATTGTGACAAAAGTACGATAGCACCACCAAATATAAACAAACTTTGCAGAATTTTTTCCAAAAACAGCTGTGATTGGCTGCAACAAAGTAAAATACAAGAAATAAAATTAAAATATTATTGCGCTGAAAAACTTTAAATGAAGTTGAAGTTAAAAACTGGGCCTTAATATTATTCACCTAAAGCCACTTAATGGTCCATGACCATTGGTCACGTTGGCTTTATATTTGTGATGATACTCTTGTATAAAAAGAGTGTCACTCGCATTACAAGTGAAAACTTTGAGGCTACACCATGAGGAATCTCTCAAAATTTCAAGACAATGTTCTGCCTTCATTATACTTTAAATTTCAAAAAGGATTCATAATTTTTTTCTTTGGAAGCAACGGCATACTGAATGTTACTCAATGTGATCATCATCATAACATAATCATATACTCGATTATGTTGAAATTTATTTTGTTTTGTATATTTCCAAATTCTCCAAAGTTTCTTACAATTTGATGGGGATCATAAGATTTGCGAAATTCGACTTTGAGATAACTATCGGTTTTTATAATCTGCTGGTACATTTCTTTTTGTTTCAATGGATTTAATGCCTTGAGATTTACATTTTTCTAATGAAGTGATTACACTTTGTAGTTTTATTATGACAAAGTGTTATAAAAACGTTATACATTTTAAAATAATTTTTTATTAAGAATTTGATTTTTATTAAGAAAAAAAATAACAAAAGCTATTACTTTCCCTTTACAAAACCTTCACAAATTTCTTGTATTCCTACTTTTACTACTGAATTTAATAACTTTTTACTCCATGAAAGTAAAGTTTAATTTTTTTTAATAAAAAATAAAAAAGGGGAAAGTTAAGAAGTGGCTTTTTTTTAAGAAATACTTCATTAGAATACTTTTTTTTTTTTTGCAAAAACCCTTCATTAAGGCATTCACTGAGTTCTTAGCACTTTAATAAACAAAAAATTCATTTGAATATGAAATGGGAAAATAAAATAAAAACACAGGATAACAACATGATAATAAAATCAGCAAGTGCTCAACAGTATACATTTTTAGAAGTACAGAGACAGTAAACGAATAGAGAAAATAGTAGTTGCCAGTAGAATGAACTTTTATAACGATAATAAAAAACTAACTGCGTGATCCGTCTAAAATTGCATGTGTGTTTTAAAGGATTTTTTTGTCCAGTGTGTCTGTTTTAATAATTTTTTTAATAATTTTTGTAAAATATTAGTTTGTGTGTGACCATCGGATTTGGTTTTTTTTTAGATTTTGCACAGACTAATTTCAAAAATTTTCAAAGAAGTTCATCTACCATGTAACCGCCCCTTACATTTCACTCTATTCAACCTTTACCATTGTTAACAAAAATTAATGATCAGGAGAAAATGTTACCTACTGGGAAGTAGTAGATAACAGCTACCTACTTAGCGAAGGTCGGCACCACAATCCATATGTAATTATGGTGAGGTGAGCGCTGTTGATCATTTAAGAGTGAAGGTATAACACTGGCTTTTTAACTGTCTTGTGCCTAAAGCGATGAATAACAAAAATATTGTCCTTTCAACAAAATTCCAATACAATGCAAAGAATTAGTAGGGTTTACTCCTGAGTATTGATCTCATGGAAAAAAAGAAAAAAAGCATATATTGCTGCGCATATATTCAAAGTCTGAGTCGGTTTGTTGTGATTAAACAGTCAATTAATAAAGATCGACAAGACAGTCTCTAAGGTTTAACCAACCGATAAATTTGTATAACAATAACGAAGTAATTTTAATGAATAATAACAACAAAAAATTATTTCTATTCCATAATGCATAACTGGCCTTTACAAGCCTGTGTTAGGATTACGGCTTAGCCTCTCACAGAACTCATGTTGTGTGTGCCAATTTTTATTCATGAGTACCGAGATCTACAGTTTAATGACGACACTGCACGACAGACTTGAGAAGCTTGTTCATGGCAATTACTTACTCTCAGAGCTTTTGCCAGAAGTCTGCTAAGAGGTAGTGGCCGAAAGAAATATATTTTTTTTAATATTTCTTTGCTTCAAAATATCAGAGCTGGGTATCATTTCTATTGAAAGGATTAATAGAAAAAAACTTTTAATTGATCCAACGTAACAATATGTTTTTCCATCTTTTTTGGTGTGACAATCTGGAACCCAAATCCACAGAAAGACAGTGGCGATAGTTTCGTTTTAAACCAGAGTAAACTGATACTGATCATTAAAACTTTTGAATATGTAAAAATAAGTAGCGAACCCTTTACAGATGATAATGTCCCACAACCGTCACAAATAATCCAACGATAAATCAATCGCCGTACAAAGCCATTCGGAATACAAAATAATTCTTACTATTGCGGTAGATAATATTATAAAAAGTTTGGTCAAAGTCTACAAAAAATGAAGACCAAAAACCTCTGGTGCCTCTTGGCAAGAGCTGGCCACCATTCCTCATTTTCTCCTCAGATGTCATAGCTTTTGCAAAAGAATGTTAAGTTCTGCAGCAGAGTGTTCTCATTGCCAACTGCCGTAATATTGTAAATATGGTCACGCGATTCTAGAAAAGAAGACAATTAGTCTTTTCCTTATTTATGTCCATCTAACAGAACCTAGCAATTCTGCATGATTTCTTGTGCTACAATAAAATTGAACCTCGCTGGACATCGAACGTTGCGAAGCATTTGGAACATCAATTATCATATCCGGACAAATATTGCAAGCTTCCTACCAGCCAAAAGTTTTTAAATAAATCAATAAAAAAAAGACTTAAAGCTAGAAGATTCGTACGTTTGTTATCCTTCAAAGATGTTACAAACATTCTTGTAAATACAATATATCGCTAAATGTAAATAGCGAACAATTTATTAATTTTTCTTCTTCTGCATAAATTGTAAATTCTTTAACTTAAAACAAGTGAAAACAATAAAAGACTTTTTCTAAAGCGTGACAGAAACAGATGAAATTTCCAGTTTTATTTTATTTTTTTTTGTTTTTCCTTTTTTCTTTCTTAAAAGGTAGCCTCACAAATGAAGAATTGAATTCTAATTTCGTATATAAAAGTATGTATTTTCTTATTATAATTTCATGTTAATAATATTTCTCTTAAAAGAATTTTTTTTATGAAACGTAAAAAGTTGACCAACAAAAAGAAAAAAAAAATGCCCTGCGCTCTTATTGGTCTAAAACGTTCTTACGAGAGAAAGTTATAAAAAAAAAAATAATTTCATATTTAATTTTTTTATTTTCGTCATAAAAAGTTCTTAATAACTTTTGAGTACTTTTAATAAAACAACTTAACTCGATTTAAACAATTTATTTCAGAATTTTTGTACTCAATAAAATCGTTAAGCGGATGAAGCTGTCTAGTCGTGATATTTCCAGGAACTTTAAATCAAAAGAACCAATAACAAAATAATTTTATTCTTCTCTATAAAAATGCCTCATGAACGAATAAATAATTTTTGTTTTTTTTTAATTTTTATAATCCTTTTTCAATGTCAGTTTTAAATTTTTTCCAAAAAATTTATGAAAAATACTATTTTGTGCAAACTTTTGTGTTTAATTCGGGTCACAAGTGTTTTTGAAATAAGTTCTTTTGTTACAATATCACAGTATTTTATTTTCATTTTCATATACAAGTACTTAGGAAAAAACTACTGTAGGTAATGGTAATATTTTGGCAGTACATGTAGTAAATCATTCTACTTAATTCTTAAGAAGACACCGAAGTAAGTGTTCTGACACACACAGCCACAAGTAGAACCACTTGTATATCGTTTGTTATTTCATGCCATGAGTTTGACATGTACAAAAAGATTAAATTATTATCGGTTAATTTTTAATTGATCAATAATTTCTTTGATTAAAATAACAATCTTCTATCTTATTCTGAAGTAATATATTATTTTAATTGATTATTAAATAAGGTAATCGATTGTTTCACGCTGGGTATTTACTTCTAAAGATTAAAAAAAAATTTTAGTTTTTTAAAAATATATACATGGATGTCTATTTACTGTTTTGGAAAACAAACACTTTTATACCAAATTTTCTATAAATTTCTTACTTTATTTTTTTTTTTATTTTTAATAATCAGATTTAAAATCATATTACAAGATACGTTTACTTTAAATTTGCAAGCTTTTTCTTTTAATGGTTCTTACATTTGCCCAATTAATTTTATAACTTGCCAACATAGAAGGACAAAGTTGAAGAAAATGTTTTTAAAAATCTGTTAAATTACAAAGCTGTGATATAACGCTGAAATAAGAAATTTTTATGAAGAGAAAAGTTAATACAATATTTAACATTTAAGAAAGAGTATTTATAGTTCGTTCTCTACCACTGCCATATTAAACGTAAACCATTAAAATGCAAATAAGAAACTTATCAATAATTGAATAAATAAAAACGCCTACATTTCTTTTCTTATTTACAAACAACAGAAACTAAAAATATATTCACAATCAGTTTAATAACAAACACTGAGTGGTCAAGAAGTCACGGAATAAAGAAAAAAAAGAAAAAGAAAAATTTTATAAAACAAACAAAATGATTTTAAATATTTTTATATTAACACTTCTTATTAAAGGTGATTTACTGAATTTATATGCTGGATAATATAACAATAATTTGTAATTATTTTATAGGAATTTTAACACAAAATTGCCAGTTAAATGCCACGGATATGAATAGAAACTGGATTTATGCTACAAAACCCTCACCAAACAGCTGGGATGTATTACGTACGGATTATATAAAAGATCAGACATCACTATATCTAATATGTGATAGTCAAACAAATATTAGAGAAATCTTTTGTAATTATGGCCGACTAATGGAAAGAAATGACACTCAATCACCCATTACTTGTATGAGACGCATTAAAGCAAAAGTTGTGCTACAGCCAGTAAATGATAACTCATGCCGTCGCATGAATGGCGATATTTATAATATAATCTACACTCTGCCAGATGGTTTTCAAATTCCTCTCTATCAAGTTTGTTATAGTAGAGTGAATGAACAGGCTTTATATTCAAAACATCGATCATATGGTTTTGATTTGGCAGCTTCAACTTATAGAAGGCCAGCGTTTACCATAGGCTCCATAGTGTCAGCAGAACGCGCCTTATCATTTAAAGCTGCATTTATTTATAACAGATTTGTGAAACTATTGGGTGCTAATCAAACATTTATACCGAATACTACCTCTTTAGTCATAGAACGTGGTCATTTAACCAATTCTCAGGATTTTCCAACTCATGATCAAATGGATGAGACATTCAAGTACGTAAATGTGGTGCCACAATTTCAGGGTAGCAATCGTTCCAATTGGAAACGTATTGAGAATTGGGTACACAATTTAGCTGCTAAAAATACATTTGCCGAAGTAGTATCCGGCATATATGGCATCTTAACTTTAACGCATTCCGAAACACAGCAACCCATTGAAATGTATTTAATGGATAATAGAAAAAATGTTATACCCTTATGGTTATACAAGGTGGTAAAATATAATGGCATTTGTTATGCTTTTGTTACACTAAATAATGATTTTAATACCAATCCACTAATAAACACAACAATTTGTCGTAGTGTAACATGCCCCAGCGGTCTGGAATTGAGTACAACACCCGGTAGTATTGCATATTGTTGCAATTACAATCATCTCGTTCGTTCTGTAGGAAGACATGCTGTCTTGTGTTGATTAGATTTAAGTGCAGATTAAGAAGAAACATTTAATGCTTTATTTGCATTCAAAGTACCGATGATGCACTGCTAAATGAAGCACACATTATACAGAATTAAAGAAAAGTATTTATTATGATATTTATTATTCATAGAAAAAAAAATCGCTTTAGAAAACATAAATGAAAAAATAAAAAAAATTGTATAAATAGTTGCGGTGTTCTTATTGTGGTTTCTTAAAAAACAAAAGCATATTTCATAACAAAAAAACTACACTGTAGAGCAAAATTTTTCAACTTATTTAAACTGAACTTTAAGTTCCAACACTCTCTCTCAAAAGTGTTTTATTTTGAAATTATAAAATATTAGAAACTACTCCCTGAAATTTTACTCTAATCCACTTTAACTTTGTGTTTACACGTAGAGATTCTTATTTTTATGATTTTGGTTTATTCTTCTTTGAACTATCTTCGGCGTTCAGACAATACAATTCTTATTTTAAACGTCACGTGTGTTACTTACAATTGTGTGTATGCATGTGCGCAGTTACGAATGAGAGAGTAAAGCGTATTGCCAGTACAAGGCAGAGTGTTCTCTTTTCTTTACCCCTCGCTGCCGTCGCCATTAAACATTCAATCTTAAAAATAAAAATCTCTACTTGTAAACACAGACTAACCATCGAAAACAAATACAAATGATGAGGAGACAAGAGCCATCTATTGGGAAGTAGCAGAAGACAGCTAAACCTACTTAGCGAAGGCACTTACCACACAATCAATATGCAACGATTCGACAATTGCTGTTATCATTCAAAGGTGAAGATATAACACTGGCCTTTTAATGATAAATTCACAAAAATTTGTCTCATTACTAAGGCGCTTAATAAAAATAAAAATATAATATACAAAAAAATAATTGGTGTCCTTTCCATAAATTCCAATACAATGCACAGCATCATTACAACTGAGTATTGGTATCAATAAAAAATAAAAACTTCTTATAATACCTGTATGTACAGATTATGTTGACTTAATAATATATTTAATTTAATTGGTAACTAAATCCATTACTTAATTAAATTCTAAGGAATGTACTTATATAAAAAAATACATTTTCTTTCGAAGAAACTAAATTAAATTTTAAAATCTTGATTTAATAGAAAATAACCGAAACTGGTTAAACACATTATGTCCCAGGTAAGAAATATCTTTTACGAGAAAAACAAAAAAATAAAAAGCATTCATCAAATACGTATGATTGATATTGACGTGAAAAAACCAATATCTGTTAACTTATTTTCTTTTTTTTCTGCAATTTGAGGCAGACGTAGAAGAAGAAGAATATATGGGAAATTTTAAAAATTCCTACAAAAATTTTTTTTTAACTTTTCATGTTGATGAGTTTCCTTTCTTTCGAACCATTTACTTTTCATGTGCTTCATCTGTTTCTTTGTAGATGACATTCATGTTTTTGATTTGTTTATCCATTTCTTATTTTTTTGGTTTTTTTTTTTCATCTGATGTCTTAATAACTCAATTGAAAGGTTTTTAAAGATGCAAAAAAAATAAAAAAAAAGGTTTATGAAAATAAAGATATCAATTAAATGTAAATGAAAAGGTATCTGTCAATATGAATTTAACCACAAAATGATTAATTGATAAATAGAATTTAATTTCTAATTGTTTAATAAATTCTAAGTGCTGTACTTATAAGAAATATTATGAATATTATTTCACAGTTTTCTAAGAAATACTTGCCAAATAAATCGTTTGAAAATGTTTATACTCGTACCCTACAAGAACACTACCAGTCATTTAACCATTCATTCACTCAGTAGAAAAAAATTAAATAAACAGTCTCAATACTCGTAGTCGCCGTGGTCTAGCGGTTAGTGTGTTGGCTTACCCCAGCTCTAACATCTTAAAAAAAAGAAATATGAAAAAAAATATATGTTTCGGCGACTACCTCTCAGCAGTCTTCTGGCAAAGGCTCTGAGAGTAACTGATGAACCATGAACAAGCTTCTCAAGTCTGTCGTTCGGAGTCGACATTAAACTGTAGGTCCCGGTACTCATGGATAAAAATTAACACACACAACATGAGTGCTGCGAGCAGCTTGGCTGTAACCCAGAAACAGGATTTTAATGGCCAATTAATTATGTATATAGTTCCTATTATTAATTTCTTATGATGAAAATATTTGTGTACATGTGATGTGGCGTTCTATCTTTATTTATTAATATTTTCAACTATTAGGCATACATACAAACATATATTTGAACTCTTTAGTCTGTTGTACTTTTCAAATCAAACACGTTGAAAATATTAGTAATAGGTGAGTAATAATTCTGTATATCAGTTACAGACTAATAAAATATTATATATAACATCCATCAGAGTTGACGTATAAACCAGTCAAAGCTGCCAAGTCCATCATTTATAAATAAACACGTTTTATAACATTTAAATGAAAATTATTGAAATAAATATGGTTTATGTAATAATAAACATAACACTATTAGACGGCGATAATACTTTTAAAAACATTCAATATTTTGGGAGTATCTTTGACAGCATCTTTTTGCCAACACCATGCATTATAGAATATATCCTTGTATTTATGTGTATTTGTTCAATATATAGGAAAGAGCTTTAGTATTTCTTAAGTTTGATGTTCAAAATTCATATCTATAATAATAATAAATTCAATAATTACTTAAAGTCGAACGGATTTAAAAAAATTAAATAATTGCAGTGAATTTGTTAACAAAACGAATCCAAGGCTGTGGAGTCGAAGTTGCAATATTTTTAACGAAAACGGAGTACCTAAGAAAATTTGCATGTCCTGCACTTATAAGTGCATAAAATAAAAATTTTTCGAAATTGGCGATATACATATATAATATATAACACTGCATTGGTCCATGGATAAAAATCAAAATTAGTTGTGACTCAAAATCTAACAATATTGGTATCAATAATGCTATAAACACAACAAAGGCTACCGACCATCGACTACAAGCTGTCAAAAATAGAATGCATGTGTGCATATGAGAATAATTATTTTAACGGCTACACGACTACCGAACACACGACTACTTTTGTAGCCTGTAGCCAACTTAGGCTAATTTCTATTTTTCTTGGCGACAATAAACAGTTTAGTGCTGCCAATACAATAAGATGGTATTTAAAAAACGCAATATATGAAATATATGCATTAAAAATGCGAAAAAAATTTGAGTTGCACCACTGAAAATAAATAATCATTTGTTTACATATTTTGTTTAGTTTTCATTTACTTATTTCATTTATATACATCAGTTTTTATTTTATTTTTAATTTATTATTTAATTGCCTTTTTAGTTTCTTAAATTTTTATAAGTTTTTTTCAGACATTTGTTGTTTTTTATTTCCTCACAATTTCACTTACAAAAAATATATTTTGTTTAGGTTATGTTCAATGTGTCAAAACAGATGTTTATTTTGTAGCTGTAGTCGTTATTATAATTAAGTAGCTGGCTACTTGGCTACTTTTGTAGCCAGCGATTTTTGTAGTCGTGTGTTCGGTGTTCGATAGCCTTTGTTGTGTTTATAGCATAAAGCGCTCGTATTAAAAAGAGTTAAGTTTATTTAATTCGGTTTTGGTTCTCTTAAGAAAATAATTATTCAAAATTAATGGTTTGAATAAACTAACCAAAGTAAATAATATGTGAGTAAAATTACAACATTTTAGAAAATATATAACAGTGTGGGTTCTATATAACCAGGAACTGTAGACAACTTTTTCTACTTAGTCTTGCAAATATTTTCATTTTTTGTTTTTCCATGAAAATATTTACATCTTATTTATAAGTAATGAAAACTCTAGAAAAAAATTGATTTAGAAAAAAGCATTAAATGATTAAAAAAAAGTCTTTATACAATATATTGAGCTTAAGAACACAAAACTACAACGTTTATAGCAAATCTGAAATAATTTTTAAGCTCAGAAACCCCAAATTACTTATAGTCCCCAATTTATATCCAACCACTACTTATAGTTTTGCCCAGTGTTTGTATGGGCTTAACACACTGGGCGACGTAATATTGTACTCATATTTTATTCATAATTATACACATTATAGTGGCATTTTATTTATTGCTGTAAGTAAGGTCTCAATTGTATTTCCAAAACTTATACTGGGTTATAAATCTAGTTGAAAAAGGTTTGCACGCTCTGCTGAAAACCCTAACAACTGTACAATTTAAAAATTTTTTATTTGACAACATTGCCAGATAAAATTATTGTCATTCAAGTATTTAACGAAAATTGTTATCCTTTTTGAAACCCATGTAAATTGGCATTCGGTCTAGTGATGATATTGCCGGTATATGTATTACTTAGGCCCAGTTTTTTAAAGTCATATTTAAATTACATTTAGATTTGAGATACTCAGGGCAAAATTAAATGAAAATTAAATTCCATTTAAATGACAAACCATTAAGTTTCATTTAAGTTTTACTCATGTTCTCGCCACTTTGTTTTTAAGTTTTGCATATAAAAATAAAACAATCAACAATGCTTTAAATTTGTTTATAAAAAATGGGCATATTATGAATAAAACTCGTCTTTAAATAATGAAATTAATATATATTAATTACGTTCATTGTTATTAATTGATGTTTATCAATAGTATTTTTATTTTATTTCTGGTGTTTTATTTTGCTGCAGGCAATCACAGCTGTTTCTGGAAAAAATTCTGCAAAGTTTGTTTACATTTAGTGGTGCTACCGTACTTTTGTCACAATTAAATATATACAAACTTAAATTTATGACTGAAAAAATGAAACTGCATTTAAATGCCATTTAATTTAAAAAAAAATTAACTAATTTGACATTTAAATATGAAGTTAAAAACCAGAGTAGGAAAATAAATAAAACTGAACATTTGATGTCATTTTGTTGTGTTCTTTACAATGAGTAAAACAAAAATAAAACAGAAACAGTGCGAACGATTGTCCCATTTAATTTTGTATATTGTTTTTGTTTTGAGTACTACAAATACACTAACTCAAATGTGCGTAGGTACAACAAAAAATGAATGAGAAGAAAAAGAAAAGAAGAAGAGAAAAAGAAGAGAAGAATTATAAGAAGAAATTATGCGAATGTAACGGAATAACAAAGAAAGCACAAGAGTGAAAAGCTAATTGTTTTATTTGTACTCTTTCTCATTTAGAAAGTATTTGTTTTGGTTTTGCTCATGTACAATACCATTAAAAAATTTTTGAAAAGTGTATGACTTTGTAGAAACGTTTGCGAAATGTTTTGTTTGTTTGCCCACTCTGTTAAAAACTGGGCCTTAGTAGTACCAGTATGCCAGATCTGATAATTTTCTAAGATCTGGCAAATGTCTAAACACAACTTTATTACTTTATTTAGAGCAAACAAGTTAGAGAGTTGCACAAAAAGTTTTAAAAACAGCTACTTGCTTAAATTTTTTTTAATTTAGTTATAACTGAAATGTTTTTTTTCTTACTTTGAAATATTTAAAAATAAAATATAATATTCGTAATTTACTGTATAAATTATATTTTATTTCGTCATCGTGCAGACTGACATCATACAAAATTTTAAACTGAATTTTTTGATTGATTTTTTTTTCTATGGTTTGTTTGATTGAGCTACATGTTCTTGCAAATTTTGGCCTCCCACGATTAAAAATGGCGAGGGTATGTATTCGTTAAAGCGAAAATTACGTGTGCTTTGAATTTGTTGCGTTTCGTTTGTTTACAAAATTATGAAGAACAAAAAAACATATATTTTTGTTGACTTGAAAGATGTTTTTTGCAACTTCTTTAAAAAGAAAAAAAAAATAATAAATAAATAAATAAAAAAATAATATTTAATAAAATCTAGTTAAGTCCGTTTGTATCTGAGGTGACAATTTAATATAATTTTCTTATATAATAATGGTTTTACTTTTTCAATTTCATAACACATTCTTGTTTTTGTCTCTTATACGTTATATCAGAAAATTTGAATTCCAATTAAGATTACTTGCGAAACACGTTCAATAAATCACACGTGTTATTTGATTAGTTTTCTCAAATTTAAATATTAATTTGTATTTCATATAATTTTGCAAAGATGGTTTTCTATTACGAGTATTATTTATTATGCTTTTTTGTCATATACTCGTATGTATCTATTGTAGAGTTGTATATGTTTTATAATTTTAATTTCAAATCATTCCTCATAACTTTAAAGAAACGTTTATTTTTAAATTAAATCACTTTTTATTTGAAGACATAAATGTTAAAATTTAATTAAATCATCAATATTTCATAAGAATGCTCAGTTCAATTATAACTAAATAATTAAAATTGAGATGATTTTTGGATTTAGAAATTAAATGCATAACGAATATAAATGAATTGCAAATTAATGAAGAAATGATTGATGGTTGACAATTTATTATTAAAATAAATTTTAAAGTTTCTTATTTCTTAGGGATTTCTTAGTAAAACTAACAAAATAAATATATGTTGTCTTATATATATATATTTTCTTTGTTTTCAATAAGTCCAACACTCAGTCAACGACCCCTAGTCATGCGGTATATTGCTCTGAAATTCGGATATAAATTATAAGAAGTGGGAAAGAGAGATTAGAGTATGAGGATATTTGATTTGACTACGTCACTGTGCATCGATGTTCAAATGAATCTATAAGGTGGATATTACATCGTCATTATTAAACACCTTCGCCCTTTTCTTTACGCGATTGAAAAGCCTCAAAAATAGATTGTGAAGCACCGGTTCATACATGTAAGTTGTATTCAAGGTATAGGTCTTGAAGTGAAGTTTATCTTACACCATTTTAAAAACCCCAAAGTACTTGCATACTTATTTGGACACTCAAAATGTGCGATCTTTCCAGCAGACATCGTAACTAATTCTTCTACACAAAACATCAAGATCGTCTCATGATATAGTACCCGTAGCCAAAGATTGCATCTTCACCAGAACGCTCATGCGTAGTGGGTGCATTCAATAGGGCAGCACGTGGAGATTTTCAGCAGGTCATTTGTAAGTGTGGTGTCGTTCATGTTCTGCCATCTTAATATAATCTCCAGGCTATAATCAAATGAATATGCCTGATAAATGTTTCTGCCATTTACAAAAGTTTAGATGCGATTTAAAGAAGAAGAAGAAAAACAGAAATTTTGAAAACTTATAAATTTAATTTAATTTAGTCGCCGTGGTCCAGTGGTTAGTGTGTTGGCTTACTAAGACATTGGCCCTGGGTTCGACTCCAGGCTCTGACATCTTCAAAAAAAAATATGAAAAAAATATTTCTTTCGGCGACTATCTCTCAGCAGTCTTCTGGCAAAAGCTCTGAGAGTAATTAATTGCCATTAACAAGCTTCTCAAATCTGTCGTTCGGAGTCGACATTAAACTGTAGGTCCCGGTACTCATGGATAAAAATTGACACACACAACATGAGTGCTGCGAGAAGCTAGGCCGTAATCCTGACACAGGGTTGTAAAGGCCAGTTATGTATGTATGTACGTCAACATTTAATTTGAAGTTGCTGAAAGAGACGGTCCTTTAGAAAGCTTGATATAAAACAACAGAAGTAATTATCGACACTGAAAGCAAAAACATAAATATAAAAGCCTCGTAACAGGCTCTATTAAAATCTCTGGAGATAATCAGAGCCACAACCTTGCTTTAACCAACGTAGCTCTCCTAAAGGTATAGAGTCAATGACAAAATTTTGATCACCTCTATAGCAGACATTGTGGAAGCCGTATTGACGGTCGCTTAACAAATTATTAAATACTAAATACCTCATAAGGTGATGGTTTATCATACTTTTCATGTCCTTGCAAAGTATTCAAGAGTCGTGAGTGCTAGCCTCACTTTTCATAGGAATTGGCATTATATTAGCAGTCTACCAATTAGAAGAAAACACACTGAAACGATGAAAATTTTAAACAATGGACCAAAAAGCGTACTAACTAATACCCTTTTGAGCTTGGGAAGCGTTTGAACACTTTCAGACACTCGTGAATTACTATCAAATAATTCGGCCTTTTCAACAGTATTAGTGAAAGCCCTTAAGCCTTTTTTTATAAGGGCTAAAGCCGAAGATCCCACCTTTATGTCTAGGGAATCAATAAATGAGAAATTGCTATTTTAACAATTTCTGAATGCCTCCTCTCTTGTTTTGACTGCTAATCTGTATGTCTGATAGACTTAGAATTTTTTTCTTGGCTTAACAGAAGTCCTTTTAGTGGGAATAAAAATCTTCATCTCCAACTTAGTTATGTTCACAACCATTTATGACTTGGCGTCAACATTTGCATTAAGGCAACAAAATTTAAAGTTGAAGTGTCGAAAGAAATTATTAAGTTTAGTCCAACGGCAATTTTGTAACCATAGATGAAATTGCAGGAAGCCTGGAGAACAAAAAAGGGGAAAAGATGATAGAATGCTCCGAATTACCGAGAGTTGCAAGAACCTCAACTTGATGTGAAGAGACAAAAAATGCAAAAGTTGTGTTCACAGGTAGCCAAATTCTATATCAAGCCTTTAAAACATTTGCTGACATTGGTACACTTTGATACACAGATTAACAATTTCAGACGCCTGGGGTTCACATAACGTAAAACCATTCGGCCTATAGAGACAGACAATAGCCTTGACAGAGAAGAAAATCGCTAAGACCACGAATTTTGTAAGATTTCATATGAAAATAATGTGACATTATAATAATAATTAGGGCAACCAAAAATATGCATTAGCATCTTTTTTTTCTGAATGTTATTGACAAAACAACCCTAATATTAATTCATTTTAGAAGAAACTACGACCTTTAACCCCTATTTGTTACGGCATATTTTTGCATATTTCGTCATAAATGCATACTTTTGCATTTTTCAAATTTTTATAATAATATAAATATTTAACAAATTTTTACATATGTTAGAAGAATTTACGTGTATTACCAAATTTTGTTTTTCAAAATAATGATCATATACTGACACATTACTTAAGTATAATCTATTAACACTAGGTTTACTGACGTTTCTGATATACCTATCTCTACGAACACGCGTCAATTTGACGCAGAGACGAATACATACACCAACAGTTAGAAAATAATGTAATTATATACTATAAGAAACAAATGAAAATGTGAGATATATATTTATAGAAAGGTTTTATTATTCAATAGTTTTATTACAGATTATTTCAATATTTGACATTTATTTTGCACATTTTTGACACAAATACTCAATTTTGTTTGTACATTTTCCGCAAACAACCTTTTGACATATTTTACAAATGTTATTGCTTCTGTTTCTTTTGCAAAAGCCAATTTGGCAAGTCCTACGTTCTCCCGAAGTACTAGGTAATGGGTGATTATAATCCGTTTTTTTATCAAATCGGACAAATCGAAGAATTTGCATGAAATCATCTCTGGACATTGTATTAGAAAAAAAAGCAGGTCCCCATTCTTTGGACCACAAATAAAAAGCATTCAGCGAATTTGCTTCATACGCTCCCCTAGCGTACAAAATCCCAATAAAAGCAAGCAACTTTGTGGTTGAAATCTTCCAATCTCCTTTCAAAACACGACCTGCTTCTTCTTCAGTACAACTTTTTATATGTTCTATCATCTTTTTGGTTATTATGATGTTTTAAGCTTCGTAGTTGAACATGAAGTGAGTTTTTATTATTTCATTTTAAACTTACATTTGCTTAAAAACTAGATTACCAGATTAGTGTATTTAATGTAATAATTAGGACGTTGTAATATAATTCACATCTAGATGGCATAATACTACAACTCCCAACCTAAGTTTACTAATACTATAAAATTAAATTATTATAATTATAAATTTTAACTCCAAATATAATTTTTTTTTTTTACTGATTTTACATAAGATAATTCAATGAAATATTCTTAATTATTCCTTATAATTAGGACGTTTTAAACGCCTTAAATTACGAGAATTACTCTCCATATGCCTCGGAGTAACGTTCAGCTGTTCACCTCCCTCCACAGATGCAGATTTATCGGCATCGGATGGATTTCTATCAATACAAGTACTTGGAACATTTTGCTCGTTGATCTCAGATTTATCTTCTTCCTTCGATGTTCCACTTATCATTTGATTAACGTGTCTTTTAATTTTACGGTTATTTCGAGTTAAAACACAATGATAAGACTGTGGCCCTAGCCGTTTCTCCACCGTAGCTTCCTGCCATGAAGCCTTATTCGGATCTGAGTAATCTCGAACAAAAACATTACTACCGGGATGAAAATTAATATCCCGACCGCCCTTATGATTCTTGATGTTAGACATCTGACTCTCGACAATTCTAGTTCTCACTAAAGGAGGTCGGAGCATACTAAAACGGGTCCTAATTTCTCTACCTATCAACAATTTAGCCGGAGTTTCACCTGTTGTACAATGTTTTGTCGTTCTATAATCAAACAGAAATGTGTCCACAATTTGATCTATATTCTCACCTCCCCGCAGATTAGCCAACAGACTCTTTTTAAAAGTTTTCACGAAATTTTCGGCCTGGCCGTTGGTCGCGGGATGACCCGGTGCAGTTAAAATATGCTTTATATTATAAGACCTCGTAAAAACCTGAAATTCTTCAGCAGTAAATTGTCGCCCGTTATCGCTTACTAAAATATCTACTAAGCCAAACCTGCTAAAAACTTCACGCAATTTACCAATAACAAAATTGGACGTTATATTTTTCGTCTTAAAAATTTCTACCCATTTAGAGTACGAATCAATTATTAAAAGAAAATGAAAATCTTTAATAGGCCCTGCAAAGTCTATGTGTAGGCGACTCCACGGGGAATCCATTGGCGTCCACGGTATAAGTGGACTCTTATCAGGACTCGGCTGACTCATCCTGCAGGAAATGCATTCAGAAACTAATTTCTCTATGTCGTTGTCTATCCTAGGCCACCACACATATGAACGCGCCATTGATTTGGTCTTCACTATTCCGAAATGTGATATATGCAATTGTCCTAAAACCCTATCACGCAATTTCCTTGGAACTACTACTCTATAACCCCATAAAACACAATCGTACTCTACTGAAAGTTCGTCCTTACGAGAAACAAAGGGATCAAATTCGCCGCCTTTCAGTTCCGTAATTGTTCCCAGCAATATAGCCTGCATTACTTTCGATAAACAGGGATCACGCCTAGTCTCACGAGCAATGTCCTTGAAATTCAAATTTAATTTATTGTCACCACTTATAAGGTTCACAAACCCAAAATCCTCGCTTTCCTCTATTGGCCTATGTTGGGGGAATCGTGACAAATGATCCGCCGAGTTCTCAGTACCTTTGATATACCGCATGCTATAATTAAAACCCGATAAAATAAAAGCCCATCTCTGGATCCTAGCTGCCGCCATAGCAGGCAAACCTTTGTTCTCTCCGAAGATTGACAAAAGCGGCTTGTGATCACACTCTAGCGTGAAATGTATACCGAGTAAATATTGCTTTAATTTCACCACACTAAAAACAATAGCTAATGCCTCCTTTTGTATTGTACTATAATTCTTTTCGGTTCGTGTAAGAGCACGGGAAACAAAAGCTACCGGTTTTCTCGAACCATCCGCACATATTTGTGACAAAATACCAGCCACCGCGCAATTAGAAGCATCAGTCGAAAGTATTATAGGTAGTTTGGGATTAAAGTGCACCAAAAGCTTATCTGATGTCACTTCCTCTTTCAATTTCCCAAAAGCCTCTTGACAGCCTTTCGACCACTCGAATTTAACGCCTTTTCTCAAAAGCTCATAAAGCGGTGCCATCTTTTGGGCGAAATTTGAAATAAATTTTGAATAATAATTCAACATTCCTACAAAAGCGCGGACTTCGGATACATTTCTAGGTACTGGAGCCTCCAAGACGGATGACACACGTTCTCTATTCATGCTCAACCCACAACGATCCATATTGAAACCCAAGTAGGATACCCTATTCTTGAAAAATTCACATTTATCACTATTGAGTCTCAATCCGACTAACTCAAGCCTAGTCAGTACCAATTCAATTGTCCTAATATGTTCCTTCAAATTACAACCTGTAATGATAATATCATCCAAATAATTAACTACGCTTGGAATACCGCGTAAAATTTTCTCGATTGTCCTTTGAAAAATAGCAGCCGCTGGTTTAACTCCAAATGGCAAGCGGGTCATTTTAAATATACCTAAATGCGTGCTCCAGGCACATAGCAGTTGTGACTCTTCGTCCAATGCTAATTGATTGTAAGCATTCGAAAGGTCTAATTTCGTAAAAAGCTCCCCCCGAAGAGAAGCAAATAATTCTTCAATTAGAGGTAAAGGGTATTTAACATCCTCCAAATATTTGTTAATGGTAGATTTATAATCTCCGCAAATACGGATTTGACCATTTGGTTTAATTATGGGTACTAAGGGTGTGCCCCATTCCGAATTATCCACGTGCACCAGCACGCCTTTATCTACCAAATCCTGCAATTCTATTTCAATTTTTGAACGCCATGCCAAAGGAACCGGCCTAGGTTTGCAAAAAATAGGTTTAACCTTCCCTATCAAATTCAATTTTACTGTACCGCCTGTATATAAGCCCAACTCTTTTCTAAACACCTTTTCGAAACGTTTCCTTATATTCAGTACGAACTCATCTATATCCGTTACAGAATTGACATTCGAGAGACCGATGCCAAACATCGTCATAAAATCACGACCTAATATAGGTGGGCCACTTTTTATATTCGCAACTACAAATCGTAATTTTTCTACCTGGCCACGAAATCTTACCAATGCTAAAAACTCACCACAAACATCTATGCTATTTCCACCGTACGCACATAACTTTTTTGCACAGGTATTTAATTGACTGTCACCAAAAAAATTATAGAACATCTCACTTGACATCAACGAGCAAGCAGCTCCCGTGTCCAACACAAAATCAATTATGACCTTATTAACTTCAACCGACACAGTAAATGGAGCAGCTGAACATTCATCCGACACACTATAAATAGAAAAAGAATTATCATTATTAATTGTTTTGCCTAAATTTCTATCACATAATTCATTATTTGATACTTGTACCACATTTATTTGATTAAAGTTGCAAACACTTGCTAAATGCCCAATTTTATGACATTTATGACAGACACTGCTTTTAAACTTGCACTTATCACTTGCGTGGTTTTTCCAACCACAGTGAATACATTTTCTTTTCTTTTTCTTACTGCCGTTATTCTCATACCCGTTAATTTGTTTATTGTATTTACCGCTACTTGCTGCTTCTTCTCTGTTGTTGTTGTTGTTGGTGCCATGCTTCTTAGAGCCACGTGTATACTGCTTTTGAACATAGTTAACCTCTTCCTTTGTATCTCTTTGTGCAAACAGTTTTGCCTCTATGGTTAACGCTTTCTTAAATGCCACTTCCAATGTCAAAGCCTCGTCTTCTTCACATAGTCTTTCGAAAATTTTTCCTTCAAACCCAGTAATAAATTTATTCAAAACAAACTCCTGCAATTGCGATCCGAATTTGCACTCCATTGCTAATTTTTTTAAACGTGCATACCATACTGCAACTGATTCGTCCTCCCTTTTCTTTGCGTCAAAAAACTGTCTACGCTCTCGAAACACTATAACGGGAGGTGAATAGTGCTGGTTCAACATGCCACATAATTCTTTATATTTCTTCTTGGCTGGCAAATCAGGGAAACACAATTCTCTCAACAGACCGTAGGCTTCAAGACCAACTGCTTTTAATAATGCTGATGTTTTTAATCTGTCCTCTTCCACTGCTGCCTCAACAAAGTATGAATCTAATACTTCTTGCCAGTGACACCATCGATCAACTCCAGGCCTGAATTCACGTATACCAGATGTAACTGATATTCCAAAAAGACTCTCATTGTGGACTATCGTTGTATCACTTGGACCAGGCATTTTAAGGATTTAATGTACACAACCACAC
The DNA here is from genome assembly GCA_963576795.1 of Metopia argyrocephala. NCBI lineage: Eukaryota > Metazoa > Arthropoda > Insecta > Diptera > Sarcophagidae > Metopia > Metopia argyrocephala. The sequence continues at coordinate 67,346,707 of OY756208.1, forward strand.
AAATTATAAAATAAAAACTTTTATTTTATTTTCGTTTTTTTTTTTTTTTTTTTTTTACTTTATGCAGAAATTCTGCCTTTATATACTTGTATAATATACGTTTGTATATAAATTGTATTAAATAAAACTTAATACTCAAAAAATATATGTGTATGTTCTTTGTCACTAACCAAAAACTAACAGTTTTTCTTTCTTTTGTTATACACGCTGTGGTTGTTAGGTTCTTTTTTTTACGTCCTCGTCGCCAATATGATGTTTTAAGCTTCGTAGTTGAACATGAAGTGAGTTTTTATTATTTCATTTTAAACTTACATTTGCTTAAAAACTAGATTACCAGATTAGTGTATTTAATGTAATAATTAGGACGTTGTAATATAATTCACATCTAGATGGCATAATACTACAGTTATAATCAAATAAAAAGCACTGCTTACGTTGCCTTCCATCACATTGCGTTTTGCGTAGCCAGTAGGCCCAGCGATGTCTTTGAAGATTGTGTGGAAAGGATAGCGGCCACTAGATCCGCCCACTTTCAATTTCGTCCAAGTTGTTCCATCGACCGCTATTTCTGTATCACAGACTGCCTCCGAATTTTGGGACGATCTCATTCTCGGATTCAGAATCGGAGGATAGGATACGCATCCTTTTTCTGCGAAGACCAAATTTCTGATGATTTTCTTTTTCAATGTCTGATGAGTCCCCTGCTTGCATACTTTCATCAGATTCCAAAATCTCGAATTCATCCTCGTCTTGAATCACTTCATTTTCATCCTCTTCAGAGCCAGAACACTCTTCACAAATACTAACTATGTTTTGTAAAATTTTATTTCCTCTTCTAGACATATTTAGATGGTACAGAAGGGCTTTTTATCAAAATAGTATAAAATTTTCACAATAATATTACTAATTCAAAAAATATTCTAGTACTTTATTTTTCAATACTCGAACTAAGCAACTGAAACCTTCTAAATCTCTTCGCACTCTAACATCAACTGACATTCTGCGTTCCCTTCTTTCTCTTATTGCGCAAAAGTTGCTTATCGCTTTGTCTTTGTATAAATTACGATCACGTCAAATTGACGCATATCCGTAGAGATAGGTATACCACATAAAGAATTTCAATATTTCAACACTTTTGAAAAAAGTAGACCTCAATATATATTTATCTCGACCATTGAATAAAAGTCAATACAAGAGATAAGATAAAAATGCAAACGGTGTTTGTACTTTTCCTTACAAAATTTGAAATGCGTCAAAATGACGCGTCTCGTAAACCTAGTGTTAAATAATAAGGGTACTCATGAAAACGCTTAAAATTAAACTGTGAAATTGGAAATCTTAAACTACTGTGCAATAGTTAATATCATTTTGATAGAAACGTCAAAGCACAAAACAAATTAAATACAAAGCAATTTTACATACATTTATGGAAATTAGGGTTTAAAAAAATTGCTTAATAATTATTTCTCATTTAAAAATTACGTATTTTTCAACGTTGTACGTATTGGAGAAAAATTGTCATAAAAGTTGATTTTTAAATTAATTAAATTTTCGTAAGAATATGCGGAAAATCAAGCAATTTGTGTCAAACAAACTAAATAATATATTAGCGAATACCGAGATTTTAAAACTAATAGGAATATTCTGTTTTATAAAGTATGCAATAAACCAGTGTCAGCAAAGAAAATATTTACCATAAAACAACACTTTAGAAGTCAAAAACATATTAAGCTCAACGCAAGAAATTATGATAGGAAACGTTTGCTTTCAAATTTGCATCAATTACTTCTGTGGTGTCGAAGTAAGTTTCTCGATGTACAAGAGCGTTTTACGACAAAGCTTTATGTTTAAAAATTTGAGCAATATGATTGTTATTTATTGCAACAATAATTAAATTAATTTTTTACTCTTTTATTCTGTATTCTAATCTGTCTGAATTTTTTGACATTTTTTTACTTTTTTTTTTTTGTTAATTTTGAAATTGAAATAAATCTATGGCTCATTATCGAGAATAGTGGCTTAATCCAAAAAGCGATTCTGAGATAAATGTATTTAAGCATTTTAATTTAGCCAAATTGAAAAGTGCCACTTCTGGTCACAACTCAGTGGAATGAGAGATAAAAATATAATTTTTAGATATGTTTTAAATTACAGTTCGTCCCGTATTTTTGCATTAATAACTTAAAAGACACATTTTTTTGAGTTATGTCACTCTTCTTGCAAATAAGCCATATGTAAGTATAAAGGAAATTTATTTTATCCGGTTGGTGGCTAATTGTTACTCTTCATGTTTTAAAATTTTTGAAAAAAATAGACGTAATTTACGTCAACATATTTATGTATTATAAGTTTTATAAAGCATATTTTTAACGCTTAGAACTGTTTTTTTAATGCATATTTTAGGCGCTTAAAACTAATTTTATAGAGCATGTTTTTGGTTGCCCTAATAATAATAAAAAAAAATTTAAAACAATATTTTAACAACTCAGTAAATTTCTAAAGGATTTTGTGAAAAAAGCGTTAAAATTCACACAATTTTACTTTCATTCAAAAATTCAAGTATTTGCCATATCTCCTTATACTCGTGAGTGCTTTGTTTTTTCTTTATTTCGTTTTTTTTTTTTTTTTTTTTTTTTGTTTAGAAGACTTTCCACACTGATTTTTTTATATAGTGTTTAATATGTTATAAATCATGTTCTTGGTTTAGCAGTTTTATGAAATTTTGGTTATCCTATACATGAAAAATTAAACCCTTGACTATACTTCTACTAGCCATGGTGGTATAGGATATAGGAAATGTGTACAAAAGTTTAGTTCAGCATGGATTTGCTTAAGCATTGCGTGCGTGTATTGTAGACACGTATTTTGTTTGTAAATTGTGAGTTTTTTTCTATTGTTGTTTTGTTTTGATTCGTTTTTTTTTCTTTTTTTGTTGTGTGCTTTTTTTCGAAAACTGTGCTCACTTTGTTGCCGACTTTTAACTTTCTTTTTTATTTATTTAACGCCAATTGTTCAAAAAGTATTTGACAGCTACTTTGGCACGCTTGAAACGATATTTAAAAAAAATATGTATTTACGAGTATTTGTATGCTTGGCAAAAAAACGGAAACAACAATAACATTTAATACTAAAAAAAGGCATATACATACGCACATGCATATGAAAGCTTATATATTACACAACATATACATATATTTGCAAATTATTTTTCATTTTCATTTTCATTTTGCATAAATTTATTGAAATACATCTGCGTGTACAAAAAAGAAAATCATTTAACATTTTCGTTTGTACGAGTATACAAAACTTGCCTTGAATATTGTGAATAAGTAAACAGCAGATGTGTTAACAACATCGAAAATAAGTTAAACTTGAAATTGGATTTATTTCTCCCTTTAAACTTTATTATTACTGTCACAAAAATAAAGAATTTTCTCATATATTTTTTTTAATTTTGTAAACAATTTAGCGATGACATCGAAAAAAAAAGGATAAAATGCTCATTAGCAGCATCATTAAATTTAAATTTAAATATTTGAAATATATTTGTTTTTAGTATTTCCAATTCTTAAGTATAAATTAATTACAATATACTATACATGTGTATATAGCAGTCTTCTGTCAAAAACTCTAAGATTAACTGATTACCAAAGAAAAGCTTCTCAAGTCTGTCGTTCCGAATCAACTTTAAAATGTAGGTCCCGGTACTTATAGATTAAAATTAACACACACAACATGGGTCTTGCGAGAAGCTAAACTGTAACTCTAAAACAGGGTTGTGTGTGCGTATATATGTACATATGTTAGTATGAAATCTGCACTTATAAATAGTTTGAAAATAACATTTTTGTATAATTTTAAATATCTTAAGATCGCAATACTGGTATTCTTATGCAAACTAACTTTCGTTAAGTAATATGTATAACACTAGCAAAACTGAACTAGTTTATGTTATACCTTCACATATTACTTAACGGATGTCAAAAATAATACTTACATATATAAATTTTTGCGTATCTAAGGAGCGGTTAGAGATAAAGTTTCTGTATTTGGTCTTGATGACATCACAATAATAGAATTTTTCAGTCAGAAAGTAGGTGGAATTGGACAAGTGGGAGTGATACCATAAAAGTAAAGCAAATCCATATATTCTACCCTGCAACAGATTTCTCACCAGAGAGCATTAAAGATGTTTTAAAGAACAATTAGTAGAAAAATGTAGTTAATTCGTAAGATTTGTGGTTTGGTTATCTCAGTAAAAACTTCTTCATTTTTATTTTTATAGATTATATAAATTATATTATATACTATCTTTAATAAGATTTCCATTATTTATTGAACATTAAAATATATACTATTGTTGTTTTCAATATAGCTTTGTCAAGAATATATTGTCTGCTTAATTCTTTTTGTTTTTGCTATATCTGTGATGAATATACTAACCTATATCGGACTTTGTGAAAACTGCGTATCATGAATACTTTAAAATAAAGGTTTGTAATCAGGACGTGTCGTGTGTTCCTCATATTTTTCTTTGATTCCTCAGGTATTGTGGTCCAGCACTACAATAATTTGAAATTCAATGCCAAAATAACTCAAAAGTGGCTTAATGATAGCGGACTAAAAGTGATATCATGGTCACTCTAATCACCTGGCCTCAAACCGCTTGAGCATTTTGAGGACATGTGGTTAAAGCTTGGGGAGAGAAACCTCATATTATTTACCATAACCTAGTCAAAAGCACGCCACGCAAAACTGAAGTTGTAATTATCGCCAGCGGTTGCTATATAAAATATTAATTGATATAAGTAATTTAAGAAATTTTATATATTTAAAACAAACACAAAAAATTGAACACATGCTCTTCTTCCATTTCTTTGAATATAAAAAATAACGGTTTCATAGAATGTTCTCCTAATGCACACATTTAAAAGAAAACACAATAACAAAAAAATAAGTGCTCCATTAATAAAATCGGATAAGTAGTTTTGAAGTTGTAAGCACTTGAACATAGGACATTAAAACAGGTGGTCAATTGTTTGACCGCAGAAAGATCCTAGTTTTGGCAAATTAATGACAGAAGTCGAATCCAGAGCTTAACAATCATTTGTTTTGGTTATGAGTAATTTCCTAGGCAAAAAGAACTCTGACGACCATGTCGAGCTTATAGAGCGCATTCAGTCGATCTTAAAAGAGCTATGGTGCAACATGAGCATAAAATTACACTTCCTGCACTCGCAGTTGGACCCATTTCCACAAAGTTTAGGTGATTTTAGTGAGGAACAGGGTGAAAGGTGTCATCAGGATCTTCGGACAATGGAAGAGTGATAACAGGGAGTTTGCTGGAGTTTGCAACGTGATCTACCTAAAGTCGTTCATTCAAGGAAATATTGTAAGAGATCAGTTGTTAATATTCGAAAGAAATTTTGTTAACGTATATATTAATTTTTTGTACTTTTTCGTCAAAAAATAAAACTGTATATTTTTTAAAAAAGTAGAGCTGTTGGCAATATCCTAGGATTTTTTTTATAATCAGAAGTAGTCAATAATAGAAAAAATAAAAAAAATTAAAAAAGAAAGCAAAAGTTGTATTGCTTTGAAAAATGTTTGTAAATCTATTTTAAGTTTTTGTTTTTTATATATTAAATAATTTATTTTTTTATGAATTTTTAAAATTGCTTAATTAATTTTTAAATTCAAAGAGCAAATTTTTGGCTACTGAAATAATTTTTTAAATTAATCGAGTCAAATGACTGTCATCTGCCTTTCAAGGTACATCAATTTTCCCGTCTTTCTACTTTTAAACATTATGTTGTAATATATATATGTATGTAATAGGTATATGTAGGTTCGTACATTGTACTACGGCACGTATGAGAGATGACCATAGTTCTTATACGCCGAGATGAACAGAACTTGATTTTACTGAATAGGTTTTTAATTTAGAGAATAAAAAATAACATGTTAATAATATTATGGGAACAAAATGTTTTTTTTTTTCTATTATTTTAAAATATTGCATTTCTTACTTTATGATATGCCCATAAGCACATGGATCACTTTCTGCTTCGTAATTAAATAATGTTTTAAAAATTAAGATTACAAATTATTTTAAATATGTTCAAATATTTTTTTAGTATTAACCTTTAAATATAAATTGAAGATATACTAATACGGTAAATAAAAAAAATTTCCAACAAACTGAATATGTTGGATTTTCCTCCTTTTTTTCTAAATCTTTAATAAAAATCATATTTAGCCAAGTCTTTATCGTTTCAAATTAAATTATGCCACTACATAATAGGTTAATTTAAGAATTTCATATTTCATTTCGTATTATGCAATAATACTTGCTAAATTTGTTAAAAAGGTAGCGTTACAAAAAGTTTATTATAAATTATGAACCATAAAATGTTATAAATTCGGTTTAATGGGCTTTTTTCTTCGTTGCTTTTCTATGTAGCCATACGTTTATGATTTATTATTGATATTAAGCTTCTTTATTTTCGTATTTTTTTTTTTTTACTTCTGTGAAATATTTTAAAAATTTGTAAAAAGAAAAGGATCATATCTCTATATATTATGTGGCCATGGTGAATGCAAAAAAAAAAAAAAATAAATATACGGAAGTATAAAATCTAAATCAAAGTAAAATTCTACAAATACGTTTATAATAGAATACTGGGAAAAGGTAAAAGAAATCAAATGTGTGTTTAAAAAGAAAGGTAATCATATAATAGAAATACATAAGAATAATACAAAAAGGAGTATAAGAAATTTATATTGTTGGATAAGATTATTTTGGTTACCTTTAATCTGAGAACATTTTTTTTTTATTTTATTTACAATTGAATTTAGTTTTTTAAGGCAAAAAGACCTTATTTTTCAATGAAAAAATTTTTCACTAAACCCGTGAATTTAAAAAAAAATATTAAACACTTGTTTGCTAATAATACTTACATACTTAACATTGGCTGTGAATTTATTCAAATTAAATTTAAAAACTTTAACTGTTTTTAAGGTATCAGAAATCAATATATGCTTACTAATTCAGGTACCATGCCTACTAATCTAATCAAATCGAAACTTTTTTGCCTCATAAATTGTCTTAATTTTTAAATTCTTTGGATTAAATTTAAAGACTCTAATTGTTTCTGTTTGTAAGATATGATTTGCGAATAAATGTTTATTTTATTTGGAGGGCAAAGAGGTCTTCGTATTCTTCATTAAAAAGAAAAGAAATAAAAGAAAATATATATTTTTTTTTAAATCATAGATATAATGTTTTTTTTAATTTTATTTTATGAAATAATAATGCAGTAATATTATATTCAATATTAATAATAATACACGTATAAAATGTTTTGTTTATGAGGATAAGCCAATCTCCTTTTAAGCCTATCTCTCTTAAGCAGAGACGAAATGGCCATCGGGACATGCTTATCCCCATAAGCAATACATTTTATATTATTATTTATATTTATTTCATTATACAGCAGTGTAAAGGGAACTATGTCAAGAATTCGAATGAATTTTATTTGGCAAACTTTAGGAAATTTCACAAAAACTTAAGCGTACAAAAAGTAGTTTCAAAACACTAACCACTAACCAGTTAACTTTTCAATGCTTTGGCATAGTGGTTGCATTAGTATTTTGTCCAAAATTTCGTACGAAATGCTGTAAAATCACATAAAAAAATATTTTATACGAAATATTCGTGAAATAATGTTGAAAAAATAGTACTCTGTTCTGGTTGTGAAAAAACGTAATTTTTTTTTTCAAATACAACACGTTTCTTACAACATTTTTATTCTCGTATCAAATAATAAGAATCAACTCGTATAAATTTACACTGGCCTATAATTTCTTTTTTATTTCGATTAGTAGAGTTTTAAAAAGCAGTTTTATCTATCTCCATAATGATTTAGTTGAGTTGAGTGATTTCTTAAGCTATAGACAATGCGACAGCTATTATAGTGCAGAGTTATTTGGATATAATTTTAGTTATACCTGAAGCGCTTAAACATTACCAAAAAAATTTTTCAAATTTTTTTTTCTAAAGATGTCAGCGCTGGGGTTTGAACCTACAGCTCTTCTCTTAGTAAGCCTATACACTAACCACTAGACTACGGCGACTACTTCTTCAGTAGTTTTAGTAATTTTTTTTACTCTGATACAACGTTTCTCCAAATTCCATAAACCAATCAGCAGTTAGTATGGTGTTGGGTTATTTAAAAGTATATTGGATATTTAAATTATTAGGGGAACTCAATTCCAATTTTGTTTATATGTAATTAAAAAGCATGATGTATCATTATTATTATTATTTTGTAAGACCAATGCTCAGGGGTTTACACCCCTACTCATGCCTGATTTGTATTGGAATTTTTGAAGATATACAGTTCATATTTATTGTTCCATTTAAGCGCCTTATATCAATGGGGCAACTTGTTATAAGTTGATTACTGAAAGGGCAGTATTATATCTTCACCTTTTGAAAATGATCAACCGTAATTGCTTCAATTGATGTTAATTCTTTGTTGTGAGGTGGTAAGAACGTTTGCTAAGTTAAAGGGTAAGTTTTAGTCCATGCTTCGTTCTGCAGTCAGTGGCCCTTCCCAGTAAGTGGCACTCCATCCTGATCATTTGTTGCATAATGGTGCAAAAGGTGGACAGAATGGACTATCAGGGGGCAGCTTTCTTAAGTATGGGATACTTAGAAGTGGGGGAGGGGGGAGGGAGCCTCTTACTTATATTTTTTTAACGTGAAACTTCGAAAGGCGGCACACAAATTTTTGTTCTTTAATTTTTCTTCAGTACTGGAGAAGGAGAAAAATAAATAAATATAGGATCTTCCAAGATTGATTTCCAAATTTTGATAGTTGATATCGGCCAAGTTGTTAAAGCTACATCTGGCAAATTAATTGTCATTTATTTAGTTCATATTGACAACTCAGCAACAACATGACTTGGACCAGGCCATCACCATCACAAGGGCGAGCTGTATTGGTCGATGTTTGCTAACCTGTTTTTATTTGAATTGGGTGATCTAGACACTAAAGGTATGTGGTTGAAACAGGACGGTGTTATATGATCTAAGAGCATACTCGTCTTACATGGAGGTGACGTGAATTAGATCGTGTGTTTTAGACTTTTTCTTGTGGCGTTTTTTAGATCGTTTTTTAGATACAAACCACAGCGGCTCTCAAACCCAGCATAACCCATGCCATCAGTCAAATTGAATTTGACTTACTTACCAAAGTCATGGAAGGATAGATTTTACGTGTGCGCTTTATTAATAGAAGCTGTGGCTGATATTTGAACGATGATATACTCTACACATAACAGCATCAATAGATCTTTCAAAAACAGAAATGGCAAAAAGAAATGTCAATAATATCTGACACACCCTTTTCTTTATTTGAGTTTAAACATAGGAAGCGCTTAATGAAATGCATGATATGTTTTTTTTTTAATTTTCAAATTTTGTGTCAAGTCCTAAAAGTAATTTTTAGCTTTCTTTTAAGAGTTTGCAAATTGTTAAACTAGTTTTCTTAAAATAAGTCAAACAATTTATCTGCTTTATCTTAAAACTTGTTCTAAGTATGGCTTTCCTTGCATTAATTTTCAACATATTCAACAACCTGATGACAAAGATGAAGGTGCGAGGTATTAGTATTTCATACATTCACCACTGCCCTGACATGTATAGTCGATATATTACAATATTGGGAACTTTAACCTTTAACTATTATATGTGGATCAATTGAAATAATTTGGGTTTTCTAAATTTCGGTCTTACTTTTCTGTGGACCTTCTTTCACTGTCAGTTCTCTTATGATGGCTTTAATGGGTGTCATGCCAATGCCAATTGTCTTTTGGTTTTAAAAAGTATCACATAAACTAATCAAGATCATGTATAAAAGAAAATGTTAAAACTTAAAGGGACAATTGTAAACCTACATATTTATTTGCATTATAATAAAAAGTGATCGAAATCTTGCTTCTAAATCATTGTTAAAATTCTTCTTATACTCAAAAATCCAAAAAAGGAAAATTTTAATGTTTTAATTAAAATTTCTATTCAATGAATGTCAAACATATCCCATAATGGGGTATAAGTGAAACTCCTATCTCTTTATAAATAGAAATATATGCTAATATACTCGAATAATAAAAAAGTATCTTTCCATTAAAATCACAAAAGCCATATGAAATGAAAAGAAAAACCAGATAAAACGAACGGAGAAAAGATGTTCCCCATTTGGCTTGGAAAGTTCAAATGTCAGTTAACATGATGGGCATACTGTCTGTGCATCTGCCACTTAAATAAATACGCAAATTTTTTTAATTTTTAAATGTGCTGATGGAATTATGTTTATGTTAAAGTGTGTTAGATTTAAAAAAAAAATATTTAAATATAGATTTTTATTTTTAAATACGATGCAGAAAATAAAATTTTTGTTTAAGACAAAAGTAGTATTTCCGTTTCTCTATTATTTTAAGTACTTTAACTGATATTTTTAATTAATATTTAATTTGCTTTTAGTTTAATGATGTGCTTTTTACATAGAAAATTAACCAAAATAAATAGGAAAATTCATGCAATTTTAAGAAAAACTTTCAGTTTTTTTTTCTTTTGTTAAGATAGCCAAATACCATCGAATAAATTTGGTATTTAGTGGTAAAAACTTATCTACAACTGTTATTGTAAAATTATTTTTGTTATAGTCTAAAAAGTAGGAGTTCACAATGTTCTTAGCCTGGTATAGTGACGGCTGTATAAATAGCAAAAAAAGATTTGTAAGATGAAATCTCTCAACCGTTATATGAAAAAATGTTATATTGTATTTAAATCTGACATTTCATTTCTATAGTCATATCTGTTCAAAAAAGCGTCAAACGTTCTTGGACCAAAGTTCATTAATTTGTTTTTATTAAGACCAATACTCAGGGGTAAACCCCTACTAAATGCTGTGGATTGTACTGGAATTTTTGTGCAAAGGACAGTGCTTTTATAACAGAACATATATTTTGTTTTACTTAAGCTATATTTACACTACCTAAGTTTCTCATCTGATTATAACAGATTATAACAGTTACAACTCAGACGGCAATTATTTTTGAAAGTAGAAAATGCTCTATTTTTCACTAAGCTCAGGTAAAACCAAAATAAAATTAAATCAAATTTGTAATTAAACTATCTGAGTCTGAGTGCTCTTCTGATATAAAACTCAGATAAGAACTTAGGTAATGTAAATATAGCTTTGTATTAGGTATGAGACAAATTGCTGTGAAGTGATCATAAAAAGGCCTATGTTACATCTTTACCCTTGATGATGATCAACAGAAATTGCCTTAACGTTAGATGTTGATTGTGGGGAATGCCTTCTCTAAGTAATTAATTAATTTTTAAATAACAGAAAGTCGTCTATTTAAAAGATGTTTACGGCTTTTCAATCCTGCCGCCATTAAATTGAACGTACAACAAAACAACGAAAAAAATATATATATTTAAATATACATAAGCTGTAAGACACATAAACAAGCGTTTTTAGTGTTAAACGCCGATGTATCGCCAATATATCTATCGGCCATCAAAACATCAATATTTTTCTTTTGCATTTTCATATATACATACATATGTACGTGAGTTTAATTAAGAAAAAACTCCATTTATTTCACTTTTGCCTTTTTTTTTAAAAAAGTTTTTTTTTGCAATATTTTAAGCTGAAGGTGTTACAAAAATTTTTGAAATTATCACTCAACATAATGAACAAATTTTTATTTTTCGCTTATCTGCGCTGCTGTTTACACAGAGTTAAGTTTTGTGAAAATATTTTTTGAAAAGTTTTGTCACTCTCAAAAGTTCTTTCATAAAATACTTTTCTATTCTTATGCAAATAAGTTTTATGCGTTCTCTTTTACTGACTGTTTTTTCAATTCTAAAATAAAATTTTTCTTAAAACAATCTACAAAAAAAAAAATATTTGAATATATTATACAGTTTTAACGTTAAAAAATTTGGAGAATTGAAGCTTAAAAAAGTTTCTTTATTCTTAAAAAAACAAAAAAAAAAAGTTTTCCGAAACTTTGTATTCATGGGAACGGGTAGTGATTTACCATGGCAATGAAATTCGAAAAATGTATAGGGTGTTTTTTTTAGAGGTATAGAACTTCGAATTGAAATAAAACACAAGAAAATCGTCTTAATGTCCATCAATTTGGCTTTATTGGAAGGATAATTTTATGCCATTAATGTTTAAATATGATTTCGGGCATGTGGCCGCCGCGGCTAGCTCGAATAAAGCCAATTTTACAGGTCCAATTTTCAACCACTTTTTCGAGCATATGGGGCCGTATGTTGGCAATAACGCCACGAATGTTGGCTTCCAAGTCCCCTAACGTTTCTGGTTTGTTGGCGTAGACGAGCGACTTCACATATCCCCAAAGAAAATAATCCAATGGTGTCAAATCACACGATCTTGGTGGCCAATTGACAGGTCCATTCCGCGAAATTATGCGCTCATCGAATGTTTCCTTCAATAAATCGATTGTGACGTGCGCTGTGTGGCATGTAGCGCCGTCTTGTTGGAACCACAACTCATCCATATTCATGCCATCCAATTCGGGAACAAAATAGTCGGCTATCATGGCTCTATACCGGTCTCCATTAACGGTAACTGACTCTCCAGCATTATATCGGAAGAAGTATGGCCCAATGACTCCACCAGCCCATAGAGCACACCAAACAGTCAGTTTTTGTGGATGTAATGGCGTCTCAAGGGTCTCATGTGGGTTCTCTTCACTACAAATGCGGCAATTTTGCTTGTTGACGTAGCCATTCAACCAAAAATGAGCCTCATCACTGAACAAAATTTTGCGATGAAAATCAGCATCGAGATCAATCTAATTTTCGGCCCATACACCAAAATCACGACGCATTGCATGGTCTCGCGGCTTTAATTCTTGCACAAGCTGGATCTTGTAAGGTCGCAAGCCAAGATCTTTGCGCAAAATCTTCCATAAAGTTGATGGACAAAGCTCCAATTGCTGTGCACGGTGGCGAATCGATTCATTCGGGTTCTCTTCAACACTTTGCTCTACAGCGGCAATTGTTTCTTCGGTGCGCACTGTTCGACGTCTCTGCGGATGCGTATTATCACATAGAGTAAACGTAGTGCGAAAACGATCCATGGTTAACCGAATTAATTGCTCTGATGGACGATTATGTCGACCATAAAATGGACGGAGCTTGCGGTAAACTTCGCGAACTGAACCATTATTTTCGAAATAATTTTGCACGATTTGTAAGCGTTGTTCTTTTGTCAACCTGTTCATGATGAAATGGCAAACCAAACTAAATATTAATCACTTGACAGCTGACAAAATGGCCGCCAGTTAAAAAAGTGATGCCAACTTAAAGTTCTATACCTCAATAAAAAACACCCTATATTATAACTTCTTTTTAATTGAAAAGCTTTAAAATTAATTATTTTTTTATTTTTTTGTAGTTCTAAGCAAACTATTTTATGCTAAAAGCCTGCAACTTTATGTCGGTATGAAAGTGTGTTTGCACTTCAAAATGAGTTCTTACGAAAACTGTATGTGATTTTCGCATATTCCTTTTATTTTTTATCTAGCTTTCATTTTCATTTATCAAAACCAAGTGTTTGTTGGAAGATGTTATTAAGAAAAGCTTATAATTATCTTTTTTTTTTATTTTGTCATTGAAAAGTTTTAAAAAATTACACATTTTTTTCAACTTTTCTATTGGATCCATGCTTTCTTTTTATTTTTTCCTTTTTATTTAAGACCAATACTCAGGCGTAAACCCCTACTAAATGCAGCGCATTGTATTGGAATGTTGAAGATACATACATAGATGTCAATTTGATCACTCAAAGGCCAGTGTTATACCTTCACCTTTGAATGATCAACAGCAATTGCCTCATCTGGATATTGAATGTGAGTGGTGAGCATCATTTTTATGTAGATTAGCTGTTATCTTCCCAGAAGGTGGCGCTGTACTGCTGATTATTAGTTTTCTTGGTGGAATAGGTTGGTAATGCCAGGGAGCGGTTTCGTGAAGATGGATTTGTTTGAGGTGGGGGGGAACCTCTTATTTATTTTTTAAGTTATAAAATTAAAAAAATTAAATTTGTAAACCCAATTGCTTGTTCCAAAGCCGTTGGAAAAATTCAAGTAATGATAGCAAAGGATTTAATAGACGAGTCGGGCTCAGTCTCTTCAGATAAGGTAACAGACGACTTTAGTTTTTGGAGCGATCATCACAAATTAGTTCACCAAAATTAGAAAACCAATACAAATGAAATAAAGCGTGTATAACAAGCCCTCTCTGTATTTACGTAGATCTGGGGCCTATTTCACTAAACTACAATTCTACAAGTTTACAAGTTACAATTACAAGTCTATTTTTTACAAGTGCTAATGTATTGTGTTTCATAAAAATTTTTATAACAATTGTAGGTTTTTGTACTTGTAAACTACAATTTCTACAATTACAAGTTCTTTTGTATATATTGTGATATTAATTATAAAATTCTTATTTATTATTACTCAAAGTGCTAAAATATCCTATAAAAATGCAATGTAACACATTTTAATAATATTTCGCATATTTATTAAATAAAATAAAATACTTTTACAAAGTTATTTTGATAAATTAAGCATCTCAGAAGAACTCAAGCAGTTTGAGGTCAGGCTATTCTGGTGACCATTATATTACTTTTAGTTCGCTATCACTTAACCACTTTTGAGTTATTTTGGCGGTGAATTTCAAATTATTGTATTGCTGGAAAACTAATTTAATTTTGGTTTAGTCCGGCAATAGGACCATCTTCCAATCCTTCATAATCCAATTTAATTCAATTTAAGTGAGTCCGATCAAAATCCAGGCGAAGCTTTCGATGGCGTTTTGTGGTCAGTGGTTTGTTTACTTTTGATCGACCACCCTGACCAGCAGACTGCAATGAATTTCTAACTGACAGACAGATAAAAATTGTCAAATAAGATAAAATTTTTATAAATTTGCACTGCAGTCTCTACTTTCTGCTGGCTAAAGGTTTCGTTTCATTTACTTGCACAAATAGGTAGTGGAAAATCGCATTTTAGTGCAATTATATAACGACTCTTTTACTGAACTCGATAATTGCTGCTTTTGCACGACAGCCTATACCTTAAAAACTAGTGAATTACGCTCCACAATATTCGTCGGCCAAAAACTTATCATTGTTGTCTTTAGAAATAATTAATGTATTAAAATTTCTTAGGGTTAGAGATTTTCTTAACAACTCCAACATATTCTTAATGTTTTTCTTAGTTATTCCTTCTGATTTCACGCCTAACTGCTAATTTAACACAAAGAATTTACAATGTGCACTTTTTCTAATTATCTGAATATAAAAAGATAACGGTTTCTTAGATTGTTTTTCTCATGCATCCATTTAAAAGAAAACACAATAACAAAGCAAATGAGTGCTCCATAAATCAGATCGGAGAAATAGTTCTGACGTTGTAAGCATTTGAACATAGGAATACTTTTAATAGGTTTACAATAATGGATACTTTAATATCGATAATTTGTAATAAGCAAACAATGTGATATAGTTTTTTTTTTGTTACATACACAGAAAAAAAAACGTAGTAATGGCAAATAATTTTAACCTTACCGCAAATAGAATTTACATTCGGATCGTTCCCAATAGCAGTTTGTATTTGTCGCAACTACAAAATTGCTGTTAAATTAAATACAATTGAGCAAATGCAAAAATGGTTTTAACAAATGCGATTGTCTTTGTCCCAAATGCAAATTGACAAATGCAAAAACTGTCCTACCAAATACAATTGTCTTTGCCCCAAATACAATTCCACAAATGTCAAAATTTTTTTAAATTTTTAGATTTTATTTACAAACAAAAATAAAATTAAAGATATTTCACGAATATATAAATACGTATGTACAATGGATTGGTAACTTAGTTTTAATTATATCTAAAATATTAATATAATACATAGTAAGGCAATTGAGAGCACAATATAATAATACATACATTAGGGTGGGTCAATTTGTTCGGGACCGAAAAACATGACAAAGCGTATAGCAAGGTCTTAATCTACGAGAAATTCTAAGAACTTTTCCCAAAGAAACCATGGTTCTAAAATCAAAATCGAGCTTCCGGTTTTTTACGAGAAAATTTGGTGTTCAGGTCATCCGAAAATAATGCTATTTTTTTGGAAGTATTCACTGCAATTGGTGAATAGTTGACCTGTAACGCTGGAAGAGGGCTTATTTTAAAGGAAATTATCTCAGCTTTCTATATCTGTCCTCATTTATAGAAAATTATTTACTCAAATAATGGTTTTGAAGGTTTATGTCAAAACAATAATAGTAAAACTGTTAGAAACCTAAAACTATTATTATTGTGACATAAACCTTCAAAGCCATTATTTGGGTAAATAATTTTCTATAAATGAGGACAGATATAGAAAGCTGAGATAATTTCCTTTAAAATAAGCCCTCTTCCAGCGTTACAGGTCAACTATTTACCAATTGCAATGAATACTTCCAAAAAATAGCATTATTTTCGGATGACCTGAACACCAAATTTTCTCGTAAAAAACCGGAAGCTCGATTTTGATTTTAGAACCATGGTTTCTTTGGGAAAAGTTCTTAGAATTTCTCGTAGATTACGATTTTGCTATACGCTTAGTAGGCAAAAAAATTGACCCACCCTAACATACATATATAATATTATATAACATATATAAATAATATAATATACATACATTATAGTACATAATACATAAACTATATTTATATACAGACTCCGAACGACAGATTTGTGATGGCAATCAGTTACTCTCAGAGCTTTTGTCAGCATATTTTTGAGTGGTAGTCGCCAAAAGAAATGATTTTTTCATATTTCTTATTTCTTCAAGATGTCAGAGCTGAGATTTGAACCTGGCACTATCGTCTTAGTAAGCCAACACACAAAATACTAGACCACGGCGAAGATATACTCCTATAGAAAACTCACACATATTTGCTTTTTTTTCACACGCACATATTTTTAATACCGCAAACAAAATTCAAACGAATGAGAGAAAATTCCTAAACAATGAAACAAAACTAACTGCGGATTGCATTTGAAAATACAAGACTACTGTTACCACAACAGCAATCCGTATTTGGCGCAAATAATTTTTCCATGAAATCTCAAATAAGAAAACATTTGATTTTAATAAATTGCTGTTGACATGAATTTTTAAATGCAATTACATTTAACTTAAAGAAAATTCAATTTGGATCAAATAATTTTGCTCTTGATTTATGCCAACTGCAATTTTGTAGTTGCGACAAATACAGTGTATTTGCCGAAATTCTTTGTGGCAAATAAAATATCATTTAAATCAAATAATTTTTATTTACGACAAATACAATTGCCTCAACTGCAAAAAGTATTTGCCATAACAACACTTTTTTTTTTCTGTGTAAGTATAATCACTTATTTAAAAAAATAAATAATTAAAAATAAACAAAATAAATAAATTAATGGTAATTAATATTAAAATTGTTTGGTTTTGTGTTTATTTGAACTAATTTTTAATAAAAAGATAGGTAAAAATCAAATTTGAAATCAATTTATCATTCACTTGTAACTTGTAAAATTCTTTTGAGAGTTTCCGTCGACCCTAAGCTTTTTTTTACAATTCTACAAGTCTACAAGTGAAAATTTTGTTTAATGAAACAAAACGACTTGTAGAAGTATGACTTGTAGACTTGTGAATTGTAAATATCACTTGTAGCTACAAACTTGTAATTTACAATTTTATATTCAAAAACACTTGTAATTGTAAACTTGTAGCTTAGTGAAATAGGCCCCTGTAAGTCGATTTAATAAAAATCCTTTAGAAGTATGGGCCTATTATAAGGTACAATTCCTAAAATTGTACAATGTAGCGTAAAAACAGTTAACAATGGTTGTCAGTTCAGTAACATTTGAAAATCTTTATTCTAATGCTTCATTAGTTTTGGCACAGCAAAATACAGTGCAGGCCAAAAGGGTTTATAAAATATTATTTTTACAAAATCTCGAAAAAAGATATTGGGACTTATTAAATTATACTAAATTTTAGTAAAACAAAATGTATATTGTTATTAAAAGTTGCATATTTTTTCTTGGTTTTGCTATTATATAAAAATTTGAAAAGATGCATCGAAAATATCGATGTTTTATTCGTTACATCGTAAAACATCGATGTAATTGCACCATGCATCGCATCGTAAAAAACATCGATGTATTTTTTGCGTAAGCATCTCTAACTCATTCTAACATCTAACCCGTATTTTTTTATATAAACCATTGTTTTGTTTTTCTATTTCTAATTTTTTTTATTTTTTTTAAGACCTTGGGCTGACAAGGGTTAAAACATAAAAAATTACGAAATTAAATAATTACAACTGTTTTAATTTTAACTTATTAAGAAACTCTTTTATATATTCATTTACTTTG
Source organism: Metopia argyrocephala (assembly GCA_963576795.1). Taxonomy (NCBI): domain Eukaryota; kingdom Metazoa; phylum Arthropoda; class Insecta; order Diptera; family Sarcophagidae; genus Metopia; species Metopia argyrocephala. The sequence goes on from OY756208.1 coordinate 67,365,243, forward strand.
TAAACGCTTAAAGCTGTTTGCCTTTCTTTATTCCTCGGTTTTTAAAAGAATATTTAAAGTTTTTCTGTGGGTTGTTTTAGTTTTGCCCTTTTTTGCTTTGTCCTCTAAAATAGTTGTGGTTATTTTATTTTATGAACTTTGAGTCTTTTAATTCGATTTGCTGTCTTTTTCTTCTTTTTTTAATTACTATTTTAATGGCTGAAAGTTTGCTTGTTATTTATTTATTTGTAATATAAATTTAAATTTCTTGTGTTGTTGTTCACTAAAGCAAACGCTAAAGGCTTAATAAGGATTTATGTTTTTCTGTTTTGTTATTTATATCTCTAGAGAATTGATAATATCATGGAAACAATCAAGAACTTGTATTTTGTTGGTGATATATTTTATCTAAAGGCATAAATAATAAAAGTATAATGGTTGTTATTCATAATACCAGTACAATGAAAGTAAAAAGTTTAATCAATTTAATTTTAAAGTTCTATGTTTTAAGGAGAGAAAAAATTTAGTATATTTTTAGTATCACAAAAAGAAAAAAGCAGAGCAGTGAATGTAAAATTATACGAGTTTGAAGATTTTTGTAGCTCATTAATTGCCCTTAGAAGCAGATACACAAATTAGTTAAATGATATCTAAGCAACAGGAAATTTAGAATTTGAAAGGCTTGTACATACTCAGTCACATAGTAGCTATATAGCTTTTTACAATTGCTTTCTTTGGCGAAATCACTGTTATACAATCATGTTAAGGAATTTAATTCCGATCGGAAGTGGTATCGAAATGAAACCACTGGCAACTTTGAAAGTAACACTATTATATTCATAACAAAAATATGCAGATACAAATACCATTTTGATCATTTAAGGTAATTTTATAAAGAAGAAATATTTGGTTTTCTAAATATTCAATTTTCGGAATTGAAACTACTTTCTAGCGCAATTAAGTTCCATGTAATTGGCCATTACAACCCTGTGTCAGGATTACGGCCTAGCCTCTCGCAGCACTTATGTTGTGTTTGTTTTACTTTTTATCCATGAGTACCGGGACCTACAGTTTAAAGTCGACTCCGAAAGACAGATTTGAGAAGCTTTTTCATGGCAATCAGTTACTCTCAGAGCTGTTGCTAGAAGACTGTTAAGAGTTAGTCGCCGAAAGAAATAATTTTTTTATATTTCTTTTTTTCAAGATGTCAGAGCTATAGTCTTAGTAAGCCAACACACTAACCACTAGACCACGGCTACTACCAATATTATTACTGAGGTCACCTTTTTCATACCGGTGATATTTATATGTTTTGTAAAAAGAATTGCAATATCGAAGTTAACAACATAAGCGTAAAGTCATCGAGTTATGCTAAGTGTCTCTATTCCTCTTGGCCTGATTCGTAGAAATTTTGATTCTGAATTCTTACTTGGGTGATTTTTTAGCTATTATCTTTTTGGCAACACTGGTTTAAACAGCTGACGCACGTTTCGTGTTTTGTTTCACTGTCAAACATCTTCAATTTGGTCTATAATTTAACCATGAATCGTCTTACATACGAACAACGCATGCAAATTATTGAATTTTGTTATCAAAATACGTGATCTGTTAAGAAAGTTCATCGCGCGCTTCTTCCATTTTAGGGGCAGTTTAATCGACCCACTGCAGCGGCTATTCGGGCTATTGTGACAAAATTTCGCATCAAATTTACATTGTTGGGCATTAAACCACCAACACGCTTACGTACAGTGCGAAATGAACAAAATATCGCAGCTGTATCGGCCAGTGTTAATGATGACCATCAATTATCGATTCGTCGCTGTTCCTCTGTTACTCAACAATGTGGAAAATTTTGCGGAAGGATTTAGGTGTCAAGCTGGTGCAAGATTTTAAGCCGAACTACCTACCGCTACGTAGAATTTTTGGTGAATGGGCTTTTGGAAAGTTCGCCGTTCGTTCGTTCTCTTTTTTATCATGACATACCGGCCGAAATGTTGAAAAGAGTATGCCAAATTTGGACTAAGCGGATGGACCATTATTAGAGCATTGTCATACCTTCACCCTTCAATGATCAACAGCAATTGCTCCATCTGTTTGTGGATGTTGAATGTGCGTGGTGAGCGTCTTCACTAAGTGGTTAGCTGTTATCTTCCCAGAAGATGGCGCTGTACCTCTGATCATTCGTTTTTGGTGGTATAGACTGGAAATTTCAGGGAGCGTTTTCTTAAAAATGAACTTTTTGGTTGGAGGAGAAGGGGAATCTCTTATTTTTAATTATAATTTTCGAAAAACCGCATATTTATTTTTTTTTAATGATTCTCCTTCGCTGGGATTTCAACTCTGTGTGAGCGCTTTAAATTCTATATCGCCGTATTGGTGATAATATTTATTAAATGTTATCATCTAATAAACTTTTCTGGAATTAAAAACATGGTCAAAAGGAAAAGAATTTTAGATTTCTATACCTAATTTCCAGGCCCTGTACTTTGGTGTCAGTCGTTCATAGATGTAAGTAAAAATATATTGAAAAGTATTTTTAATAAAACAAATCAATGGTTTATCATGTCTGGTGCTAAAATATCAATTAATAAAGCTATTAAGAATTAAAAGAAGCCATATGACTCCAATCCATACAGTCTGCGCTTAATTAATAAATATATAGGGAATGTAGAGAAGCTGAAAGTTCAAAGTATTATATTTGCAAAAAATAAAAAAAACAATATATTTTAGAGATCAATATCTCCTAGAATTTAATTAATTTTTGATTTAAAAAAATTCTCAACGAAAATTAAAGTATGTATGGATGTGAAAATAAAAATAAATATATAAGAAAACATTGCTGTAAGAATTTAAATTATCGTAATAACTATGCTATACTGTATGCCATTGTATAAACAAATCTTGTCTAACGTTTGTTTTATAACATGCGCGTAATTTTGCTATTTGTTCAGACAGACTTTTTTCTTTAATTTATTTGCATGCACGTTCGAAAGTTAATAAATGTGAGAATTTTCATTTTCTCTTTAACACCCAGACCCACTCAGAAAGTAATTAGGTTTTTATATGCAGTATGTTAATACATATTTAATATGAAAGCATGATGATGTATAGAAAGCTAAACACTCGCTAATGTGTTGCTGACTAGCTGGTGTATGTATTCCAGGAAATGATAGCTTCAAAGAAAAAACGGAAGCTTAAAAAAATCAGCCTTTAAATAATTATGAAAAGAGCACGTCTTTGTTTAATATTTACTTTTCCCAAAACATTTAGTGAAACTGTTTCTCTTGACTACAAAATTTATGTTTTACAATATTTCTTCTATACCCATTATCGGTTTATCACCATAATTGCTATTGACAATGTTAATATTAATGGCTGTATTGTTTTTCATTTACATTTAATGAGAAAATAAAACTTGTTTTGTTTTAAAGTCATATTTTACGCTTGTGTGCCTGTGTTGGTTACTATGTACACGTTTCCGGTTTTATTTGGTTAGCATTAGAAAATAAGCAGCTTAAATGGTTATCGAATTAAATCTCTTCATGCAACATATAAGTACAATACATACACGTTTATAATATAAACTTTTTAAAACAAATATTATTATTTAAAACTACTAATTGGGTGAGTTAATAGCTTTTAAAAATAAATTAATTAATAAAGGTAAGGTAGCTTTAGGTAAATATTTGACCAAATATATTAATAAAACCATTACTAATACTACCGATAGAAAAGAAATTTTCTTGCCAGCTTAGTTTTTAAAATAACAGTCAAATGTCACTTCTGATTACAACTATTGCTATATTATGTCATAACTCTATACACAGAAAACATTTTTTCTAAAATAATTTCAATTAACAAATTAATTAGTATAACTCAAATTTTCCAATTAAATTTTTAATTATTACAATTAATTTTTTAATAGAAGCACACAAATAGAAATGTAAGTGCGTATGTTTTTTCTTTTTGAGTTAGCGTTCTTTAATTCTTGCGACGATATGAATAACTGTCGAACAGTGCAAAATGGTATAAATTTTTTTCATTAAATTAAAGTATAATTGTATAAAAATATAGGTAAACTAGATTTTTATTTGTAATATATTTATATACTGGCAATATATTAAAAAGCACTTGTTATGTTAATAAAACAAAAAACAAAAAACACAATGAATTTTCGAATTCCAATTAAATTTGACCACAAGATAAGAATTTCTTTATTAAAATATTGAATTTTTTCTGACTATAGAAAACAAAAATATTTTAGTTTCAGTGGCAGATTCAAACAAAGAAAAAATCTATAAAAAAAAACAAAAATTTGTTAATGAAAATAAAAATATTATAAAATATCATTTTTGTTTTATTGTTTGTCCTGGGGGCTGTAAAGTAGGTAAACACAAAAAATTGTTTTATTAATACTAACGAATTTGCCCAAAGGAAATTGTAAAATTCAGTGTACATGTCTATTATTAATTTGCATGCAAATAAGAGATCAAAGAAAATTGTTTCATTTTTTTGTTTCTTTCTGTTTTTCTTGTCAAAGTAAAGTTTCATAATGATTAATACCAGGCATACAGATATGGCTCAAATTGAATTTCTTTACCAGAATTTTTTAAATTATTTAAATATTTATATATACCCGTACAATTTTCTAAAAAAGTAGGGAAGAACAAAAAGAAAAAGAAAAATAAATAATTAATAGTAAATGAGTAAAACTATTGTACTTAAATGTCGACAATGCCAGATAATTTTCAAGTTTTTATAGACAAAATAGTTTCCTTGTAGTTTTTTAAGACTACCAAAATAACATCAACAACATACATGTCAGGGTTAGGGCCTAGCTTCTCAC